>CM022953.1:15749185-17041624 GCA_012931725.1 Litsea cubeba | reverse complement strand
GACTTGGAGACGTCGGTTCCAGGAAGGAAAACATATGGCCCATCCCCAATGAAAATGGCACCATTGGAAGATGTTGAGGATGAAAGGCAAATTGCAAATTTCCGGTGCAAGCTAAATGCCGCGGCGAATTGTGATGGGAGTCCAATTCTATTCCTTCCAAAGCCAGCCATTCCCTTAACACCTCTAGCAAGGCCCCTTAAGAGGAATGTAGGGGCACAAGAGAAGAGGAACCGTGGCACGGTCACAACTTGACCAGGGCTCGACCCATCGGTCGATTGCACTGAGAGAACATCTGCTGCTAGGTCACCGTAGGTGCCAAGGTCGATGATGGGGTTGTCAGGGCCCACACCACATGTGTTGTTGCCGCACCCGTTGGCCTTGGCAAGGGAGCATTCGGCCGACCCGCAAAGGGCCGGGCGATAAGTTGAGGACACATAGCCATCATCACAATCAACCCACATGAATCGGCTGCCGATGTCGACGACGAGCTTTACAGGCACCAATGGGGTCCTTTGATTGATGGTTGTAACATATTGGTTGGTGGCAGTGTCTTTCACTACGGGAAGAACAAGTGCTTTGGGTCTAAAGGAGTTTTGAGCATGGGAGAGAGTGATGAAAAGGGCGAACAGATATAAACTCAGAGCTGAAGAAGAAGAAGCAGAAGAAGCAGAAGCCATTGTAAAGAAATGAAACTGAAAGATGTGATCGAGAGATGATGGGATTGCACTTGTGCCTCTCTGTTTTTGTACTAGTGTGTTGCGAGGGTAGTTGGCTGCTAAAGTGAAACCTTGCCAGCTTGGATGAATAGCCTTCGAATTGGACTTTGACCTGCCGACTGCGTACGATTGGGACAAAACGGGGAAATCCAACAAGGAAATCCTGTTTGTTCCAATCAGGGGGTGCCATATGGGGAAAGGAATTTTTTTGAGGAGATAGGATTTTTTTAGGAGATTGGTCCAAACAGGCGTCCATTTCCGTACTATTGTGCTCCCCACCCCCCTCCTTTTTTTTTAATCCCAGCTGACAACAGACACCATGAGATTCATGTGCACATGCATGGGATTATCCTTTCCTTACACAGGAAAGGTAAAAAATTTCAATCACAATCATGTGGCAGTTGTACACGCTTGACTGAATTCTGGTATTGACAGGTTGGGGCACATATGGGTAATGTGTTTCCTCGCAAAAGCCATGGATCGAAAAAGAAAAAGAGAATTTAATCAGGAAAAACACTTAATGAACATCACTACAAGAAAAATTATGAAAACTGCCGCTAAAGGCTTTAGCGGCGGAAATTTGTCCGCCACAACTTTTGTCGCGGGAGAGTGGTGTCACTAATTATATTGGCAGCGGAATAGAACCTGCTGCAAAAAGAAAATCAATAGTGGTAGTTATAAACCGCCACTAATGATTATATTCCGCCACTAATCGCCCATAGATTTTTCCTACTATAATATTGTTGAACGGCCGCTAAATGTGGACCTTGTAGTAGGGATAGCACAAACCGTTGCTATATGACACAATGTTGGTGACACCGTGTCTTCTGGAACCTGGCAGTCCAATGCTGGCTAAAACAGGCATGTAGAAGCTGGCACAAGTAGCCGCACAACCATGATGAGACAGATGATGACTGATGAGGAAGGACAGGTAGCAGGGGCGGCCCTGAGTTTTTGGGGGCCCTAGGCGAGTTCATAAAGTGTGGCCCTACCCGTTTACCTACCAATAAATGATAAAAAAATAAAAGATATTTTTTTTAATTATTTGATTGAAAATTAAGTCTAAACTCCTTACTTACTCTTACCGAATCAGAATTGTGTTTCACATTAACCAATTAACACCAAAATTTAATTACAAAAACTAAGCACTACTGAAAAACTACTAGTCTTCGTGCATTTCTAGCTGCAAAATCACTAATTAAGTCTTCATAATTAAGTTTTTCTACCAAAGACTTTTCAATAGATAACATAACTAAAGTGATTTAAAGCCTTTGAGTATGGAAGTGGCTGATTCACAGCCACCCACGAGCAAGTTCTAGAAACCCAGGAGCAGAGATGACTCTCTGTTTTTCTATTTCATCTTTTATTCAAAAGATCATCACACCCAATCATTTACATCATCATCTCTTGAATAAAAGTCTCTTGAATAAAAGAAGACTCATATCCTTATCCTATTCCGATCCTCTTCAGAATAGAGAAAATAGAGATGGGAGTAGGAAAGAACAGAAAGAAAATACCTTTGACAATGGGTTCGCTGCAAGATATGTTGTAGATGAAGGAGATGATGCGAATATGGGTGATGAAGCCACACGAGCCGGAGAGAAGAAGATGATGCTAATTTGTTGATCTTTGTAGCAAGGCTGGGAGAGAAGAAGGCGTCCAGTGAAGAAAACGTCCTTTCACTGGATACGAGAGAGTGTAGCAGTTTGAATAAAAGGAAAGAAAGTAAAATTGCTAATAAGTTTTATATCACCAGTCTGCCCAGTCTCATCTACTATCTGCATCGGTGAAAAAAACTGGCGGTTGATCATTTATTTCTTTCAAATACAAACAAGCCATAAAATTTGAATTTGGGCCAGGCTTGGATCAAATTATTAGCTTGAAGATTTGTTCAAAGAAAATTGGTCCAAAACCAAGCTCAGCTCGGCTCGGCTCAACTTGATTGGCTAAATGGGCAAGCTCATGTTTAACATGTTTTAGACTTGGGGGCCCCCATTTTGGGCCAAATTTTGGGGCCCCAGCCGGCCGCCTGTGTGGGCTGTCCCCAGGGCCACCCCTGACAGGTAGATCGAACGGCTGAAATGTATTGAGTACCATCAGAGGAGGGCATTATTAGAAAAATGCTCATGCTACCATCAACATTGTACTAAGCTACTAAGATTCCATTCAACCTCTTGTTTATCCAACTGATTGGGATCACATGCCTTTTTACATTGAAATTTTTATCCAACTAATATTACGAGGTTGTTTAAAAGATAGTGTTTTGGGCATCCCTGGGAACTGCAGAAAACATAGAGCACATAGCACCCACATTACATGTCAGAAAGCTCTTGGAAACATGTCAATGTTGGATCAGCAAAGGCATAATTATTTAATGGCGAGCCTGAAATTTGGTGGTAAGTGACAATCATAATCATAAATTGGCCTTGCATTTGTTGAGGCCTATTCTCAATCAAACATGTTTTTCACTGTCACAATAGTAGCCTTATCTCAATTGAACAATTGAACAGGCTTATCGAAGCATATCTATCAATTGGGTCAAAAGGCACCCATCCAAGCTCCCTTTCCAGCTCCTACACCTCCTCCTTAGTGGGTTCCACGCTGGCCTCTCACCAACAAAACCATGTACCGTTCACCCAAAGAGATCACATCTCAATATCATTCAACATAATGGTGCCCTGCATTTTGGTGGACCTCCAAAACACAAGTTTCAGCCTCAAAATTTGGAACTTACTACAGTCATGTCCCAAAAATGATACCTTTAAGAGCTTAAGCCTGGGCCTATTCTCAATGACATTCAACATAATGGTACCCTAAATTTTAGTGGACCTCCAAAACACAAGTTTCAGCCTCAAGATCTGAAACTTACGACAGTCATGTCCCAAAAATGATACCTAAGAGCTTAAGCTTGGGCCTATTCATAGTCTCAACAGGTCTATTTTAACTTTTTAAGTTCCACTGATCTGATTATACTCATATGAGCCCAACACGTTGTCTTGGATCTGCATCATAATCATCAATTCTTAGTGGATGTAGAATCTATATCCAGCACATAGGAACCATGTCAGATCCGGATATTATTCTGATTGATCCTTACCTTGTGCAACTTGTCACATGTAAGTTTTTCTCCTCCTTCCAAAAGGAACAACTTAATGGGAACAAATCTTGTCACGTCCCCAAAATAAGAATTGGGGAAAAACGTGAAAATTAAAATTTTAAATTCAAATTCCTATATTTAATACAACACAAGCTTCCAAAAGTGGACCCACATAAAGTTTCAACCTGTGGTGAGTCAAAATAAATTTCATCAAATGCAATGGAAGCTTTATTCAATTGGTATTCAAAGTCTCTAATAAAACCCATCACAAAAATCAAATAAATATCAATAGTTAAAGTTGCAGAATGGATAAAGCAATTACTAAGAAAATGTTTATCATTGAGGAAAGTTCATCTAAGGAATTACTACGATGACGTTCTCTCTAAAGCAGGTTCAGACGGCACCGAAACCGTCTCCGGCGTCCCATTCAGGTTCGTCAGTTGGCTCAAACATTTGAAACGTTTGATCCTCCTCCGTTTCCTCGGTAAAGTAGGGCTCGGTACCTATGCACCAAATATTAAAAAGTAAATAGCAAGTACATAATCATAATTTGAAATTAAATACCATTACGAGAAGAATAAAGACAAGTGTGATTATATAGATGTAAAGGCAAAGATATAACACGAATGAACGTATGACATAAATTCAAATAAAACAAATGGAGCAATAAGATTCACACGAAGACAAGTGTCCCCGTTGTGGGTGGTCAACCCTACATAATCGGGAAAGCCCGTCCATAACGTCGGTGGTCATAAACCGATCAATAAACAAATATCAGGATAACATGTTCACATTCATAGCGGAGATTATAAGTGATCCGGACACATCGGTGATCAACCGTCCATATACGATCTGCAGTCGTTCATAAATGACCCACATAAAGGAAAACATATATGTATAATAGACCCGAATAATAATGCTCCGACACAAGAGTCCTAAGTCATAGTAAAGTGCTGACCATTCCACATTCCATATCATAATCAAATCGTTATACAAAATTTGCCAAGCCACTTTATAGTCCATAACACAATAGGGTATGCATCTAAAGGAATACATATCATAAATCAACATATATATGTGCATGCGAAGGTCAAATAATAATCACAAGCCAATCCTAAGGTCAAACATAAGGTCTCATGCCCAACAACCACATGAATCTTTAATAGATAAAAGATCAATGCATCCCTTCTCCATCAATGGTGCATAGACCCAATTAAGGGTTTTCCAATAGAGATGGATTGAACTCAAATCTACTAGGATTTCCCCGAGGTTATATGAAGCACTAAACCCTATGTTAGTAAGATACCGCGTGCCCAAACGGTATTTACTCAAGTCCAATGATCCGATTAATGAAGTACAAACATATAATTTTAACACGTTAAAAAAAATCAAAGATACCATACAAAATTAATTTACAAGTAAGAATGATAATTAACAATCTTAGTTTATGAATTTTAGAAAACCTGAGGACCCCATCCAAAATATTTCCCACATTCAAAATAAATCAAAGAGTCTCATTTGAATTTATAAAACAACCAGGCCTGATGTCACATGGGACTCCTTTCTCCAAAAACTAGTCCAGGCCAACAACCCATTAAGAAAATCTCTTTTCACCTCCATACACACACAACCCATTCTAAAAATACAATGGGTAAAAGGGCTAGTTAAATATTCTACCATAAAGTTAATCCACCTTGTCATGTGGGATGACATCACCAGACATCACCATTCCCTCTCTCTCCTACACTCCTATATCCATCACTTCATGTACCAACATCACCTATGATGACATCATCCTTCATCAAGTCACAGTCTCCCTCCTTTGTTCCTTTCTTTTATCTCTACTACATGTAGAGATACAAACACAGAACTCGGTTCTGTGATGAATCTCATTATTTACCGCTTGTTCCCATTTTGACTCCTGGATGACGGATCAAACAGGGCCCACCTCACACGGGTCCACCATCCCTATGGTCGCCCGTGGGCCCACTATTGGACTATGGTCTTGATCAATCATCAGTGGGATCCACCTGGCCACACAATCCAAACCATGGTAATAGATCCAAAATAATACGTTTCTGCATACTACTCAGGCTTGGTGCTGCACGGTTCTCATGGATATGAGTTGCATCCAACTCCAACCAACCACCTAAGTATTACCCCATTATAGAATTATAGATGTAAAAGGAGATTTCTCATAATCATAAAACCATATTATCACGTAAAAAGGGCAGCAAAGGTTTCTACATGCCAATCAAGGAGAAAACAAGTATTAAATATATAAATCATGATTAGGTATTTGCCTTTCACCGGGGTTTGAAGAAAAACAACAGATCCTAACCAATACCCAATCCGAGATAACCGGGGCGGTCGATCATAATCCTAACACCAATCTGACATAAGAGATGGGAAAGAAATGCCCAGATGAGCAGATCTATTATAACCCTACCCAAAACCTAATATTGGAAAGAAGAAGAAGATAACCCAAGAGTATAGATTTACTTCTCTAATGGCTTGAGGAGATGATTACCTGATATTAGAAAGTCGAACCAAGAATGATCGTATCTTCAGATCTTGATTCCGATGGTTGGATCCTTAAGTTGCAGTGGCTTGGGAAGTTGAAAAGAGGAAGAAGACGAAGAATGATCGGGAGACGTTGCAGAGATAAATGGGAAGAGATAAAGACTTGCGATTAAAGGGATTAGGTTAAGAGAGTATTGGGCTTAAGTCATTGGGTCGGGTCAAACTTCGGGTCAGGACATCTACCCACTAATTCAACTCACCAATCCACACCTCTAAACTATCGTGTGCCCCACTTAATCCTACCCACTTAAATAACTAAAATACATTTAATTAAAACAATAGTAATATTCTAATAAAATTATAATTGTAAATTATAAATGGGACCCGGATCTTACATTCTCCCCCGCTTAGGACATTTGGTCCTCCAAATACAAACATACCTCTGGAAGGAGAAACGGATACAACTTCCTCACTTGGTCTCGAAGTTCCCAAGTGGCTTCTCGAGGACTATGGTGCTCCCACTGGACTTTCACCCAATGTATTGTCCGAGTCTTGAGAATTTGCTCCTTTTTGTCGATGATCTGAGACGGTCGCTCCACATAAGTAACATCTGGCTGCAATTCCAATGGCTCATAGTGCAACACGTGCAACGGGTCCTTGATATACTTGTTCAACATTGAGACATGAAAAACATTATGCACCACTGACAACTCTACTGGTAAAGCCAATCTATAGGCAATTTCTCCAATTCTTTCCAAGATCTCAAATGGACCGATAAATCTCCGAGATAACTTTCCTTTTTGCCCAAATCGCAATGTTCCTCGCGTCGGTGAAACCTTAAGAAATACATGTTCACCTATTTCGAATTGAAGATGTCTTCTCTTCATGTCTGCATAACTCTTCTGCCAGCTTCTAGCAATTTTCAACCTGTCATGGATTTGCTTCACTTGCTCACTGGTATCACTAACAATAGATGGGCCATGAAAACTTCTGACACCTATCTCTTCCCAACAAATTGGGGTTCTGCATCTACGGCCATACAACGCTTCGAATGGTGCCATACCGATACTAGAGTGATAACTATTATTGTATGCAAACTCGCATAATGGGAGACTCTTCTGCCAGTCCTTCCCAAACTCAAGGACGCATGCTCGCAACATATCCTCTAGTGTTTGATTAGTCCTTTCAGTTTGACCGTCGGTCTGAGGATGATACGCTGTACTGAAATTCGACTTCGTGCCCAAAGCTGCCTGAATTTCTATCTAAAATCTGCCCAAAAATCTAGGATCTCTGTCTGATACGATCGATAGAGGGACACCATGAATTGTGACAACCTTCTCCATATACATTCGAGCTAATTCATCTCGAGGTGTCTTCATGTTCATTGGTAAGAAATGTGCCACCTTTGTCAGCCTGTCAACTATCACCCACCTGTCAACTATCACCCAGATACTATCTCTATTATGAATCGATGGCAATCCAGAAATAAAATCCATCGTTATGTGTTCCCATTTCCAATCTGGCACTTCCAATTGTTTTAAAAGTCCTGGGGGTTGCTTCCGTTCTGCCTTTACTTGCTGACACACCAAGCATCTTGCTGTAAATCCTGCTACTTCCTTCTTCATGTTATTCCACCAATAATGATTACGCAAGTTCTGGTACATCTTTGTACTGCCAGGATGAATAGTATAACGGGAGTGATGCGCCTCCGTCATAATCTCATTCTTCAACTCTTCTATGTTTAGCACACATAACCGGTCTTGAAAATACAACACACCCTCTAATAATCTGAAATCTGGTCTGCTGTCAATTTGTTCAATTACTCGAGCTAGCTCAGGATCCTCTACCTGTCTGCTTTTGATCCTGTTCAAGATCTCTGGTTCCCAAACAAACATGTGAGCCAACATAACCTTGTCATCAATTGGATGTAAAGTCACTCCCAAATCGAGGAAAATTTCTGCCCAAGACCATTTTGCTCTCAAACATGCATTAGTTACTACTCTTCGACTCAATGCATCAGCCACTACATTGGCTTTCCCGGGATGATATTTGATTGGAAAGTCGAAATCCTTCATGTATTCCATCCACCGGGTCTGTCTCATGTTTAATTCAGGCCGAGTAAACAAATATTGGAGACTTCTATGGTCTGAATGAATTTCAAACTTCTCAGCATACAAGTAATGTCGCCACATCTTCAATGCCATGACTACTGCTGCAAGTTCCAAATCATGAGTTGCATACTTTTTCTCATGCTCTTTCAATTGTCTAGAGCCATAAGCCACTACCTTCCCATCCTGTAAAAGCACACAACCCAATCCAACCTTCGAAGCATCTGTGTAAATGACAAATCTACCATTCTCTGTAGGCAATGTGAGCACTGGAGCGGTAGTCAATCTATTCTTTAACTCTTGAAAACTTGCTTCACATTCGTCAATCCACACGAAATGCACATCTTTTCGTGTTAATCTGGTCAATGGAGCAGCAATGGATGAAAATCCTCTCACAAATCTCCTGTAGTAACCTGCTAAACCCAAGAAACTACGAATCTCTGTTATTGACATGGGTCTCTGCCACTTGACCACTGCCTCAATCTTTCCTGGATCTACTGCCAATCCTTCCTTGCTGATGATGTGACCCAAGAAAATGACTTGCTCAAGCCAAAATTCACACTTACTCAACTTGGCATAGAGTTGATGATCTCTCAAAGTCTGCAATGCTGATCTCAAATGCTGCTCATGATCTTCTCGAGACCGAGAATACACTAATACGTCATCTATGAAAACAACAATGAACTGGTCGAGAAATGGAGTAAATATCTTATTCATCAAGGCCATAAATACTCCTGGAGCATTAGTTAACCCAAACGGCATTACTAAAAACTCGTAGTGGCCATATCTTGTGCTGAATGCCGTCTTCTGAATGTCCTGATCTCGAACTCTGAGCTGGTGATATCCTGATCTCAAGTCTATCTTTGAGAAATATTCAGCTCCCTGAAGCTGGTCAAACAACTCAGCGATCGTGGGAAGAGGGTATTTGTTCTTGATTGTGACTTGATTGAGTTGTCTATAATCAATACACATTATCATGGAACCATCCTTCTTCTTCACAAATAGGATCGGTGCACCCCAAGGTGATACACTTGGTCTCACAAATCCTCTGTCCAACAAATCCTGCAATTGAGTTTTTAACTCTCTGAGTTCTGCTGGAGCCATTCTATATGGAGCTTTAGAAATAGAAGCTGTTCCTGGTACCAATTCAATTGAGAAATCTATCTCTCTGGCTAGAGGTAAGCCTGGAATCTCATGGGGAAAAACATCCGAAAACTCACAGACCACTGGAAAATCCTCCACCCCTTTGGACTGTTTATCCTCCGTGATAAACGCCAAGTATCATTCACATCCAGATTTCAACAATCTTTCTACTTTCAGTGCCGAGATCCGGCATGTCTGAATCGATCTCCTTTGTCCAACGAATTCAACAGTGTCTGAATGCAACGACAACTTGATGGTTTTGTTAAAACAGTCCATCACTGCTCTATAGGTCGCTAGCCAATCCATACCAAGTATGACATCGAAATCCTTCATCGTTAAAAGAATCAGGTCTGCAGGTAAAATGAAATCTCCGACCTGAACTCGGGTACTCGGAAAATATTGGTGACAACGGACCTGCGTGCCCATTGGGGTACCCACTACTAAAACAACATCTAATCTCACTACAGCCTCATTGATATGTCTAGCAAAATCATGAGAAACAAATGAATGTGTAGAGCCAGGGTCAAAAATGGCCTTAGCTTCTACCTCTGAGATTAGAACAATACCTTCCACCACTTCTGCAGAAGCATCTGCATCCCCATGTGTAACTGCATACACTTTGCCCATCTGATAGGCTTGGTTCTGCTGCCCTTGGACTGGCCTTGGTGCTCTTGGTTGGCCCACTGGTTGCTGCCTTTGTTGCTGGAACTGCCTCTGTTGTCCCTGAACTGGCCTTTGCTGTCCTTGAGCTGGCCTCTGTTGCTGTGGTGCTATACCCCTATACTGCTGGTACTGAGGAGCTGGTGCTCGATACTGTTGCTATGGGGCTCGATAAATCTGTTGTGGCCCCTGCGGAGGTGCTGTCCTCCAAGTCTGCTGGATAGGAGCACGAGAAGCTGCTAGCTGGGATTTTGGCAACTGATTACCGCCGTTGGGACAATTACGAACTTGATGTCCAATTTGCCCACAATGAAAACATGCTCTAGTCTCCTTGTAGCACTGCTCAGTAGGATGATTCTTCTCACACCGTCCACACAGTTGTCTCTGACCACCTGATGGTTGTCCTTGAAACTTCAGTTTCTTCGGGTTGCCTTGGTTAGAAGACTGCCTTGACTGATGCTGCTGAAATTGGGCCGCCGTTCTGCTGATTTCTTCCTTAGTGCACCTTCAGCCCAATATGCACTTTTCACAGTCTCCTGAAATGTAGGGCGCTGGTTGTCTCCAATCATCATGTAAATATCAGCTGATAACCCATCAAGAAGACGCCTGATTTTCTCTTCCTCCGGAACAACTAGTGTAGGTGCATATTTAGCCAATCTTGTGAACTGCTGTTCATATTGCTGCACTGACATATCCCCTTGCACTAAGTTCTGAAAATCCTGCTTCCACTGGTCCTTGACATATTTGGGAATAAAGTTATCCATGAACTCCTTAGTGAATGTTTCCCAGGAATGTTCTTCAGCCACTGCATCTGCTTGCACTACCATCTTCACAGAATTCCACCATTGAAGAGTTATTCCTCTAAACATGTAGGCTGCCAAGTTAACTCGCTGCTTTTGAGTACAGCGGATAACTGTAAAGATCTGCTCCAACTGCTCTATGAAGTCATCTGCTGCCATTGGATCTTCTGACCCGTGAAATTCAGGAGGAGCCCTCTTCCTAAATTTCTCGTAGATGTCATTAGGATCCACTTCCCGAGGAGGCATGACCACTTGTACTGGCTGAGCTGCTCTGTCAGTCAATGCTATGATCTGAGCCTGGAATGCTGCCCTATCATGATCTGCTTGTGCCCTCTCGGCAGCCCTATCTTCTCTTTCTTATTGTTTCTCTGCAGCTCCTTCTGCCTCAGCTGCTTTTTGTTGCTCATTTTGCGTGGTCTGCGATTGCATAAAAGCTTCCAAGAGCTGATTGAAACGCTCGTCTGGGTTGTTTGATCCATTCCCAGGTTCCTTGTCCTGAGATCTTGTATTACGTTGGGCCATGACCTACAATAAAATAATAATGGTTTAGTTCCTCAAAAACAATCTAACAAACAATTCTATAGGCTTAAAAGTTTACACTTTAAAGTCTATCTAACGGAAATCGCAATCCTCACCACGTCCAATTGTTTCTATCCATTTTTAATATCCGAAGATCGTGCTGGGCTCTGATACCAACTGTCACGTCCCCAAAATAAGAATTGGGGAAAAACGTGAAAATTAAAATTTTAAATTCAAATTCCTGTGTTTAATACAACACAAGCTTCCAAAAGTGGACCCACATAAAGTTTCAACCTGTGGTGAGTCAAAATAAATTTCATCAAATGCAATGGAAGCTTTATTCAATTGGTATTCAAAGTCTTTATAATAAAACCCATCACAAAAATCAAATAAATATCAATAGTTAAAGTTGCAGAATGAATATAGCAATTACTAAGAAAATGTTTATCATTGAGGAAAGTTCATCTAAGGAATTACTACGATGACGTTCTCTCTAAAGCAGGTTCAGACAGCACCGAGACCATCTCCGGCGTCCCACTCAGGTTCGTCAGTTGGCTCAAACGTTTGAAACGTTTGATCCTCCTCCGTTTCCTCGGTAAAGTAGGCCTCGGTACCTATGCACCAAATATTAAAAAGTAAATAGCAAGTACATAATCATAATTTGAAATTAAATACCATTACGAGAAGAATAAAGACAAGTGTGATTATATAGATGTAAAGGCAAAGATATAACACGAATGAACGTATGACATAAATTCAAATAAAACAAATGGAGCAATAAGATTCACACGAAGACAAGTGTCCCCGTTGTGGGTGGTCAACCCTACATAATCGGGAAAGCCCGTCCATAACGTCGGTGGTCATAAACCGATCAATAAACAAATATCAGGATAACATGTTCACATTCATAGCGGAGATTATAAGTGATCCGGACACATCGGTGATCAACCGTCCATATACGATCTGCAGTCGTTCATAAATGACCCACATAAAGGAAAACATATATGTATAATAGACCCGAATAATAATGCTCCGACACAAGAGTCCTAAGTCATAGTAAAGTGCTGACCATTCCACATTCCATATCATAATCAAATCGTTATACAAAATTTGCCAAGCCACTTTATAGTCCATAACACAATAGGGTATGCATCTAAAGGAATACATATCATAAATCAACATATATATGTGCATGCGAAGGTCAAATAATAATCACAAGCCAATCCTAAAGTCAAACATAAGGTCTCATGCCCAACAACCACATGAATCTTTAATAGATAAAAGATCAATGCATCCCTTCTCCATCAATGGTGCATAGACCCAATTAAGGGTTTTCCAATAGAGATGGATTGAACTCAAATCTACTAGGATTTCCCCGAGGTTATATGAAGCACTAAACCCTATGTTAGTAAGATACCGCGTGCCCAAACGGTATTTACTCAAGTCCAATGATCCGATTAATGAAGTACAAACATATAATTTTAACACGTTAAAAAAAATCAAAGATACCATACAAAATTAATTTACAAGTAAGAATGATAATTAACAATCTTAGTTTATGAATTTTAGAAAACCTGAGGACCCCATCCAAAATATTTTCCACATTCAAAATAAATCAAAGAGTCTCATTTGAATTTATAAAACAACCAGGCCTGATGTCACATGGGACTCCTTTCTCCAAAAACTAGTCCAGGCCAACAACCCATTAACAAAATCTCTTTTCACCTCCACACACACACAACCCATTCTAAAAATACAATGGGTAAAAGGGCTAGTTAAATATTCTACCATAAAGTTAATCCACCTTGTCATGTGGGATGACATCACCAGACATCACCATTCCCTCTCTCTCTCCTACACTCCTATATCCATCACTTCATGTACCAACATCACCTATGATGACATCATCCTTCATCAAGTCACAGTCTCCCTCCTTTGTTCCTTTCTTTTATCTCTACTACATGTAGAGATACAAACACAGAACTCGGTTCTGTGATGAATCTCATTATTTCCAACTACCGCTTGTTCCCATTTTGACTCCTGGATGATGGAAAAAACAGGACCCACCTCACACGGGTCCACCATCCCTATGGTCGCCCGTGGGCCCACTATTGGATCTATGGTCTTGATCAATCATCAGTGGGGTCCACCTGGCCCCACAATCCAAACCATGGTAATAGATCCAAAACAATACGTTTCTGGATACTACTCAGGCTTGGTGCTGCACGGTTCTCATGGATATGAGTTGCATCCAACTCCAACCAACCACCTAAGTATTACCCCATTATAGAATTATAGATGTAAAAGGAGATTTCTCATAATCATAAAACCATATTATCACGTAAAAAGGGCATCAAAGGTTTCTACATGCCGATCAAGGAGAAAATAAGTATTAAATATATAAATCATGATTAGGTACTTGCCTTTCACCGGGGTTTTTAGAAAAACAACAGATCCTAACCAATACCCAATCCGAGATAACCGGGGCGCTCGATCACAATCCTATCGCCAATCTGACATAAGAGATGGGAAAGAAATGCCCAGATGAGCAGATCTATTATAACCCTACCCAAAACCTAACATTGGAAAAGAAGAAGAAGATAACCCAAGAGTATAGATTTACTTCTCTAATGGCTTGAGGAGATTATTACCTGATATTAGAAAGTCGAACCAAGAATGATCGTATCTTCAGATCGGATCCTTAAGTTGCAGTGGCTTGGGAAGTTGAAAAGAGGAAGAAGACGAAGAATGATCGGGAGATGTTGCAGAGATAAATGGGAAGAGATAAAGACTTGCGATTAAAGGGATTAGGTTAAGAGAGTATTGGGCTTAAGTCATTGGGTCGGGTCAAACTGCGGGTCAGGACATCTACCCACTAATTCAACTCACCAATCCACACCTCTAATCTATCGTGTGCCCCACTTAATCCTACCCACTTAAATAACTAAAATACATTTAATTAAAACAATAGTAATATTCTAATAAAATTATAATTATAAATTATAAATGGGACCCGGATCTTACAAATCTTACGTTGGAAAGAGATGAAGCAACCATGGCGATGGTTGAATGTAGCACAATTGAGGCACTTTTAGAACTCCTCATGTCTCATTGGTGTGAGGAAACTGCAGTAAGACATTGCTGAACAATGTGAACATTATTTAGAGAAACAAAAGTTGCTAGGTCTTCAATTTGACAAATTACATTGCATATATTCAAAATCAAAACACATTACCATGACCTCAAAGTTACTTCAAATCAAAGAAGCACACACTCTCCCCAAACCCCTCCTTAAACCCCCTTTCCCTCTCTCAATCCCTACCACCTTAGAGTATCTGAGGTTTAATTGTGTCATTGCTTATGTCATCTTAACCGCACCCAGCCTCGCCCACACCCATTTCACCCACCTAACTGCCATCATCACCAATAGCCCAAGAAAAGACCTGCACCGCAACGAGACAAAGTTACAACAAAAGATAATAAAAAGGCAAACGATATAAAGATATAAGTAGAATTAATGAATTTAATCTCCACTTGCTATCATATCACTAAAAGAAATTAAAATTCAACCACTTCTATCTGCAGCCAATTGCCAAATCCTGGCTGCAAATAAAAGAAACATATAATTCCAAATGAAGGGTTACTTCATTTCATTTCCATATTTGAGCATTGTACAGGAGCCCATACTTCACAGTTCGGTGCCAACATTGCAAATTATAATTTTTTTCCCGTACATCTCATTTCATTTTTTCATGTTTTAGTTACATTCAACTTCTATGAATTACAAAGATAGAACAGAATTCTGTTTCAGGACTAGTTCTAAATTAAAGAACAATATTATCATTCTGTCTAATTGTTGTGGTCAGGACAAGTGATGCGCATCATCACCTCTGCAATATTTTCCATCTACTTATTGTGAAATAAGTGTAGCTTGGAGTTCAAAAGTAAAACTCATTCTGCCTAACAGATGAAGACCCGTAAACTGCTGGCTGAAAAATAGATGAGAGCATTTGACTGAACCCATGGGATCCTAACCTATATGTGAATGTCTGACCTGATTGGGATCCAAAACATCATCAAATATGCCTTAGATTAAGGCAATTACTGATTGATGATAATGATGATTGAGTTGACTGGATATAATTGAGGATTTGGATTCCTAAATACTATCCGTAGTTGACTATAATAGACAGGCGACAGGCAACAGGCAACAGTGAGATTGATTGATTTCTTCCCAATTTGATGTTAGAGTCTATTCGCTTTTTATTAGTAGGAAATAATTGTTGGAATGTTTTTTTTTTGAGAAAATTAGCGAAAGGTCCCTATAAGTCAATGTTTCCAGCCTCTCAGCTAGACTGTTTGCAGCCATAGGTCCCTGAACCCACATGTTTGTATTTTTCAAGACTGTTTTACCCTTTTAACCATTTTAGGCATAATTTTTTGAAATTTTAAATTTTAAATTTCATATTATCCCTCTTATTCTAGACTTCAATTGGCATCAATATCGATTAGGATCAGGATCGAGATTGAGTTTAATCCCGGAGAAGAGATCATCTGGATCTCTTGATTCACCACCCAGTAAAGAAAAAGAAAGGAGGGTTCCGAACTGTTGTTGGAGATCGACGATCAGAGATGTTTTGATCTAGAAGGTGGGTCACGCTCGAATCCTGGTCGTTGCACGAAGAAGACCACTGCTACTTGCACAGTCGAATCACCGTCGAACATAGAGATTCCGGGATCAATCATCGGAGCCGTCACCCTGAACTAAACCCAAATCGTCGTCTTCTTCTTCATGGGTTCTGTAACAGAACACTGCTGTCTTCTTCCTCTCTGGTCTACAACACGGAGCCAGCGGCGGCGAAGGGTGATGGCCGGCAGCGGTAGGTCGTCCCGGATCCTCTGCTATCGCACCCGGAATCCGGTAGTCTTCTTCAGTGGCGGCAGCATGCCGGATCCCAATCTACAGGTTTCTTCTTTGGTTAACACAGAACCTGAGCCTCGAAACCTCAGATTATGCAACAAGGGAAGATCGATCCCCTTTCTGATGTTCCCTGCAAATTTAGAGTGGGCCACGACTGCTTGATCGGAGAAGACGCACAGATCTCTATGCAGTTCGAACCGGAGAAAACAGCATTCGTCGGTTTAGCCCCTCTTGTCAAACTCGGTGGCGCTCTGCAATAGAAGTATATTACTGTCTTTGTCGTTGCTCGTTGGGAAGACTGGGAAGTCGCTGTGTTTTCATGGACTAACTACGTTCATAGTTCAAAACTCGGTCTTCGCTGCTCAAGCAACCCACGCAGAAGCAGCATTTCAGAGGTTTAGTCTTGTTTTTATGACAAAAAGGCCAGTCATCGGAGCAGAGAGTAAAAATAGTTATTTTGAGCTGAAGAAGGTAATAGATAGAGATTTTGTTTCTTTGTAACTTTAGTATAGCATTCTCTTACTGTGTTTTTTCTTTTTTTTTTTGGGTTGATTTCTAGGTGACATTGGTCACCTGAAGCATATGCTTCTGCATAATTTGTCCTTTACCTTCATCGATTTCTTGCTCTCTCTTTTTTAAATGAAAGATGGAAAAGATTGGTGTATTTATGTGAGGTGTTTGTGCGATGGAGATCTTCAGAAAGGAGGTGAAGAAAAAAGAGGAAAAAAACTGCGGACTGTGGGTTAGAGTAGCTTGATCTGGTGAAATCATGGGTTTTTTTTCCCATCCAAGTGGATTTGATTTTCCCTACAATTTTTGTATTTTGAGAAAGAAAGAACAATAGTTTGGTAAAAGATTTTTGGGGTTTTGACAAATATAGTCCTCCTTAAATCCAGTTTTCGCAATTTTATGACCCAAATTCAGATAATATCACTAGAGTCCATTATTATTATTATTTTTAATGTTTTGCACCATACCAAGTCCCAATGATAGCTGGTGGCGCAACAGAAGCGGGGCTGCCTTTTTTTGACAAATCTATGAGTTTTTTATGAAATTTATTTGAGTATTTGAGTTTTTATGAAATTTATCTGAGTTTTTATCAAATTTATCTGAATTTCTGTCAAGTTTATCTGAGTTTTTCATCTTTTGTCAAATTTACTTAAGTTTTGCGTCAATTTATTTGAGTTTTGAATCAAATTTATCTAAGTTCTAAACAAATCTATCTGAGTTTTGGTAAAAAAAAACTTGAGTTTTTAGCAAATTTATTTGTATTTCTTGAACTTTATATGAGTTTTTGTCAAATTTATCTATTTTCTGTCATATTTATCTGAGTGTTGTTCAAATTTATCTGTTTTCTGTCATATTTATCTGAGTGTTGTTCAAATTTATCTGTTTTCTGTCATATTTATCTGTGTTTTTGATAAATTTATCCGAGTTTTGTTCAAATTTATCTATTTTCTGTCAAATTTATTCGAGTGTTGTTCAAATTTATCGGTTTTCTGTCATATTTCTTTGTGTTTTTGATAAATTTATCTGAGTTTTTTAGCAAATTTATTTACGTTTTTTTAAATCTATATGCGTTTTTTAAATTTATTTTCTTTATTTTAAATTTATTTGTATTTTTTGAAATTTTCTTTGGATCTTTTGAGATTTATTTGAGTCTTTTGAAATTTATTTATATTTTATGAAATTTATTTAGATATTTTGATACTTATTTGCATCTTTTTAAATTTATTTGCGTTATTTGAAATTTATTTATATTTTCTGAAATTTATTTGGATAGTTTGAAACTTATTTGCATCTTTTTAAATTTATTTGTGTTATTTGGTTATTTATTGCTTTTTTTTTTTACTTATTGCATTTTTCAAAATTATTTCATTTTTTAAAATTTATTTTCATTTTTTTTAAATTTTTTTGTGTATTTTTAGAATTTATTTGAAAATCTGGAGATTCCATTAATCGTGGGCAATTAAATGTTAGTTGGCCATTATTAATGGGATATCCCACCAATCATGGGTTATGATTTTAAGAAAGGGTAAACTAGACATTTCAGGTATGAGAAAGTGTGGGAGGGACCTTTGGCTCTATGACTTTTTTTTGTGGATCTAAGGCCATAAAGTGCAATATTCAGGGACCTATCGCCCCCCTTTTTTTTTTTGGTAAAATAATTGTTGGAATGTTAAAGAGTCTATTAATATCTTATTAGACTGGTTTCTCCATTCTTGTTGATATTCACGCCACAACTCTGAACAGTTGCCGTATACTTTTATAAACACAGTATGCATCTTGCAACAATCTGAGTGCTGTTGGTGCTCTTAATTCACACTGCTGAAACTCATTTCCAGACACTTATTTGTTGTATTGGGGTTGTTTCAAACAACCCATTTTGCATAACTAACCCCGGTCTGACGGGATGAGACACTGATGATGGTGATCATTACTTGTTAACATATCTGCAGCTACTTCCATTCCTAACAAATAGAGAAGAAAAATCTAAATTAAAAGAATCCAATGGTAGACAAAAATGACAGGTTGTTTATATTTCTTATGGTAGACAAAAATGACAGGTTGTCTCTATTTCTTTTGTGAGAAGTGGAGTTTCAAATAGTTTTTAAACACACGGGTCTCAAAAAAAATATCCTAGGAATATGGGTGGTAATATGAGACCCAATGGTAGACAAAAATGACAGGAACCTAGCAATTTAAAAAGGGAAAACCAATAGAGGGAATCTTACACTAATCAAATATATCATGTCAAATGTCTGTGTATCAAATAGCAAAAGAGAAGCATCGGAAATCCAATGGAAGGATAGGATATAATAGTAGCAAAAATAATTCTACGTTATTCATAAAATGTTATACAAATTATATTTAATCCATGTCACTACAGAAGAGGAAAAAGCAATACCTATGGAACTAGCTGTTGCAGAGAGTGGAAGACCGAGTTGAAACCCGTATGTTAAAAATAATTGATCTGTCAAAAATAAGAAAGAACAAGTCAAAGTTGGTCATGATCAGAACAACACCACCACCCAGATTATGTTCTCAATGACAATAAACATAATAGAGAACAGAAGCTGCACAGAGATGCACTCCCTGCAGCATCCTGAGAGAAATAGTATAAGAACCACCATTATTGAAAAAAGCATGTGGCGCAATTGTAAGGTAGTCATTGTCACAACCAAACAAGGTTGTGGGTTCAAGCCATAAACCACCATTATATCCAATCTCTAAAAGTCCATCTGAATTGAAGATGTACCCATACCAACACGAAATTGATATATTTCTACTGTATGAGGATGCGAACAAGGCCTCAGTTAAAAATTAGACATAAAAACATGAATTACAGCTCAGTTAAAAATAAAGACAAGGCAAGGTGATGCAGTCAAGCAACCCACCGTCAATATTGGTTCACTCTGTCACAAATATTACATAATCTATGATCATAACATCACAATTCAACACTATAGAACCATTAAAATCCCAAGTCTAATATTTCAAGTCATCTCATAACAATCAAAACCCTAACTTTAGCTGATATAGATTTACAACTAAACACATTGCAAATTTCATGAAATCAGCTCCCTCCGTAAGGATGGTAGATAGCTCGAAAGTTCCCACCTTTAAACCAAAACAAGCTTTCACGGAAAGTTAGTTTCCACGAATTATTCAATCCAAATCCAAATCCCAACAAGCCCTAAAATTCTCTTCTTTACAATAACACCATCGATTCGCTACTTTGTCAGGATCTCAGATCAGATCACTGAAAGCATATCTGCTACCTCATTTTGATATATGAGCAGACAGTGCAATCATCTCCTGGATTCATTCTTCTGTCTATATTCAGATTTCAAAGATTTCAGCTGATTTTTCTAAAGAGAATTAGTGGAAACACACTGATTTTCTGTCCATAAATTAACCTCGTTAGGAAAGTAGTCATAGTTTGGTTGAAATGAAATAACCATTTTCACACCCCTTCTTGAAATGAATCCAGCTTGAAATGCAACTAGTCATAGTTTGGTTGGTGCTTCAAATAAAATCGGGAAAATTCAACTTTCATCATTCATCAAATGCAACTCAATCATTCAAACCTAAGACAACCACACATCCATACAATTTGAATAAACACGACATCACCAAAATTACATCCCAAAGAAGGGTAGAGATCACAAAATCACAAAAAAAGTTGAATATGTTTGGGGGACTGTAACTTGAAACCTAACACATTTCAATGTGAAAAAACAAGAAATCAACAAAACATACCACAAAATATATATCACAATTACACCCAAAGGTACCTGAAATATATACAGTCAACCATCACGCTGGATGTCATTAGGAGTAGCACCGAAAACCTAGTACAAAAAAAAAAAACAGTCATTTGAGTATGAATTTTAAAAGGAATTAAATCCAAATATAAATGATTCTAATTAAATCTATCGTATTCTACCCACAGGCACAGACGAAGACGACGATGGGCCACTCCCAGTGAAGCTCTGCATCCATGTCATCAAGTGGTTCAATTGGGTTCGCATCTGGACCACTTCCTCTTACAAGGCTATCCTCTGAGATCTCTCCATCTCTGCTATCCTCGCCGATTCAAGAGCTGCAGCTCGTGCTTCAACAGCTGCAGCTCGTGGTTCAGCAATTGAAGCTCGTAGGCTAAAGATATCAGAGGGAGTGACACCTAACCCAAATGTACGAACCCGGCCACGTCTATCTTCTCCCATCACTTGGGTGAAGATGTCATCTCGTGTTGTACTGCTTTGTGAGCTTTCCGGATGTTCGCTAAGTCTTTCATTAAGTTGTCTCTGCAATTCAGAATTTTGGGCTCAGTCAGTTTTTCAGTAAAGCTCATCAATTCTTGCACACAAATGTATTCAACCAGCAGCTGTCTGCCCCTTTTTTTTCTTTCTAACATTCCATTTATTTAGGAGCAATCATTCTCATTGATACTAGAAAGAGGAACAAAATTTCCCCGCTGGTTAGATGCATGCAATACTGAAATGCGTCCATGATCATTTAATCACAAGATATACATATATATATATATATTCAACAGAAAAAGAAAGTTAATAAGAATTGAAAATAAGCAACACAACAACAATGAGTGTTTAATACGAAAAGGATTAGCAAAAGAAGATAAGATTATTAAACCAAACTTCCTATGAAATTATTTTTGAATATATGTAATCACCTGAAGTAGATGCCTGGGTGTCCATCTGTGTGAACCGGTCCCCTGCCTGTGATGAAGATGACATATCTAACACGTGCACCATTGAGCTTATATTCAATAATAGTCACTTAGTAAATTCAAGGATTTTTTAAAACACAAAAGAAATACTTGTAGCTAACACACACATACAAAAAAAAAAAGGATGCAAGGACTTGGGAATTCAATTATATGTTACAAAAGTGGAGTCATTTATTTACGTTGACATCCCATTTCAAAAATCTGAAATGGTGTCAGAATCCACAAACTCATTGTCATCAAATTCAGAATCATATCCCTGGTCCTCTATCGTCGCTTGGGTGCCTAGAGGTGTGTCAATAGTTCTCCCAGGTACATCTGCCCTTGCTTCACTAATATTATCAGCATCAATACAAATGTCTTCTAACCGTTGAGCATCATATGGCTGACTTTCCAAGTATGTCTCCTCTTTATTTGCATTAAAAGAATCCCCATGCATGTCAAAAAAAATCCCTAGGTTTTTTCATAATAGAACACTTGCAAGGCTTGAGAGGCGAGCACAAATTGTTCATTGGTGCTTAATAATCGCTTCAAATTTATAAGCGTGAACCCCAATCCATCTATCTTGACACCCTTGCCTTGGGATGTGACGTCAACCCAATCACATTTGAATAAGACCACCTTTCGCTCTTCATAGTAATCCAATTGTATGATATCAGTCAAAACACCGTAGTAGGTAATATCTCCTATGACAGGGTTCATATCCTTAGTACTTGCAAAGCTCGATGTCTTTGCAGTAACCACAACTCCGCTATTTTGAGTCTTAGTTTTCTTATCAAGATCTTTTGTGCGGAACCTAAACCCATTTATCACAAACTTGGAGAAGCTACTAGCCACCTTACTAGGACCTCTAGCCAGCAATCTGAGGTCCGTAGTAACCCGTTTGTCACCTTCTAGTCGCAAGCAATCAACCTGTGTGGTTACCACATGTTAGTCACGCACCAAAATTATATGTATGAACAATACATGTGACACATATACACTGATGATATCTTCTTACTTACATGAGACTCAAACCATTTCGGAAATTGATCATTGTGCATGTGTTCTCTATCAATTTGTCGCTTGTGACGATTATTAGTGTAGATCTTTTTACGGTGTTCTCTATGTACAAAAAAACAACCTTCTATTAGAACACTAGGTATGATATTATATTTGATTGCTTAAAAAAATTAATAACCAAGATGAAGTAAATGTCTTATTCGACAAATGGGGCCACTTCAGTGCAATTAAAGAGAATATATACCGATGCATCTGCTCCCATGCATCCTGCATCAAATTTATCGATGTCTCCTTCCCAAGTGCACGACCTGGCTTTGAGAAAATCAATGACATTTGATTTGTCTCAGTTGCACCGTGATCATAATTCCTTGGTGCACGAGTTGACTTTGTCTCCACATCATGCAAATACCTTGAACAGAAAGTCAAGCATTCTTCTGCAAGGTATCCCTCTGCTATTGAACCCTCAGGTCAACTTCTATTGCGCACATATGACTTGAGAGTAAGTAAGTACCTATAGATAATTAGAAATAAGGTATTGTGAGAACAGTTTTTACAAAAAAAAGCACTATCGTTTCTACAATGACATGTTGAAACAAATACAATGACATTAATACATACCTTTCAATGGGGTACATCCATCGGTATTGTACGGGTACTCCTGCGATCTTAGCCTCTCCTGCCAAATGAACCATGATATCGAAGAAGGCTAGTGGAAAAATCATTTCAAGATGGCACAGTGTTGTTGAGATTCAAGATTCTAATCCATTAAGAACTTTGACTGTAGCGATTTTCGAGCATATTTCCCTAAAGAAATTGCTCAACTCAATCAAGACTACACTGACATTCTTTGGCAAGGCCCTTCGCACTACTAATGGAAGCAATTGCTGCATTAAAATATGACAGCCATGACTCTTCAATCCAAAGATTTTGCGGTCTTTGGATATTAGCCGCATAACCATTTGGAACCTTCACCCGAGATAATACCTTACAGAAAATATCTAATTTCTCTTTCTGAGCCATTGAGAAGCATGCGGGAGGCAAATATGTTTTATGTCCTTGTGCATATGGATGAAGCGCGGGTCTTATACCCATTTTTTTCAGGTCTAGACGTGCCTTTAAGCTGTCATTTGTTTTTCCTTCAATATTCAATAATGTCCCAACTATACTGTCACTTATATTCTTTTCAATATGCATAACATCCAAGTTGTGCCGTATCAAAATATGCTCCCAATATGGTAATTTAAAGAATATACTCTTCTTCTTCCATCCAACCTTTCTGTTATCATCCCGTTTTCTCTTCTTACTGGATGTATTGGAGTTATGCTTTCCGAATGTGGTATTGATGTCACGACACTGATGCAAGAGCTCCGTCCCAGATCTTGATGGAGGAGCGGATCTGAATTCTGTTTTTCCATCAAATCTTGTTTTATCACGACGAAACTTATGATCGACATTCAAGAAACGGCGGTGACTCATATAACATAACTTTTGCCCATGTGACAAGTAGTAATGAGAAGTGTCCTCATTGCAATGAGGACAAGCAAAGCGACCTTTTGTGCTCCATCCTGACAAGTTTGCATATGCAGGAAAGTCACTAATTGTCCACAACAATGCTGCACGCATCTGAAAGTTTTGATTGGTTGATGTATCCCAAGTGTGAAACCCATCCTCCCACAACTCCTTCAACTCATCTACCAAAGGTTGCAAATATACATCAATGTCCCCGGTCCACGAGGACCAGGAATAAGCAACGACATTATAAAAAATGGTTGCTTCATGCACATCCATGGTGGTAAGTTGTAAGGCATCAAAACAACATGTCATATGATGTGGGCAATACTCATGGTACCGAATGGATTGAAACCATCACTTGCTAACCCAAGTCTAACATTTCGAGGCTCCGCAGCAAAATTTGGATATCGGTCGTCCAGACTTTGCCACGCTTTAGAGTCAGCAGGATGCCTTAAAACCCCATCATTGGTGCGCACCTCTACATGCCATCTCATTAAGGAAGCTGTTCTATCTGACATGAAAAGCCGTTGAAGCCTTGGCTTCAAGGGAAAGTGACGTACAATCTTCGCAGGGATTTTTCGTTCCTTGGAAAATGAAGGTGATGCGCCATCATCATTGGCTTTCCACCTTGAAGTGCCACATATAGAACATGCAGATTCCTTAGCAGCTTCTTTCCAATACAACATACAATCATTAGGGCAAGCATCAATCTTATTGTAACCAAGGCCCAATTCTCCAATGATCTTTTTGGTTTCATAAAAGGACTGTGGCAAGGTTTCGCCTTCAGGAAATGCTTCTTTCAACAACTCAAGCAACATGGTAAAAGACTTGTCACTCCATCCATTCAGGCACTTTATGTGGTATAATCACACAACAAAAGCAAGCTTGGTGAAATTCTTGCATCCCGGGTACAACTCTTGGTCCGCATCTTTTACCAATTTATAAAATTTCACTGCTTCTGCATTAGGTTCCTCTTCAGGTTCTTGTGAACTAGACTCAGGATCTTGGATTCCAAATGCCGACCGTAACATTCCGTGCATATCATCAACTAATTCATCCAGTACATCTTCATCCAAGGTAACATTACTTGACCTTTGATGTGGTGATGCAAAGATTTCCCCATGAAAAACCCAAACACCACGGGCGTAACTCTTTTCAAATCCATCATATATCAGATGTACATATACTTCATCCCGAGATCTATAATATACATTACTACAATTCTTACAAGGACATTTGATCCTTTCCCTTGATATTGCGTTAGCAATTGCAAAGTCAAGGAATTGTTGACCCCTTCTTCATATGCAATGCTCACTCTCGACTCAAGAGTCCAACTCTTGTCCATAATGTTTTTTCACAACTAATGGACTGTCAATCTGAAATAAAAGAGAGTAAAGTCTTAAGTGATTAAATTTAAGTTTAAGGAAATATCTCTCGTGGCCTAATTGTTAGTACTGTGAATAACTAAAAATGAGATGAGAAATAAAAAGTTCACTATATGTATTCTGCCCCATTCTTAAGATGACCATCCAACTATACCTTTTCTAGTATTTATCATTTGATTTTACTTATTCATTGATCTTGAAGAAAAGTTGGAGGTAACATAAACAGAGCTTAACAAAAATCTAATGAGAGAGAGGATCTTTTTCATGTGAGATGTGAAAAACTAGAGTCTTTTTAGTGATAGCTTTGTGTTTTTTGACTTCTATTTACATCTCTTTTCTTATTGGTTGTCCTGTTTGTTTATAGTTTACACACATGCACACACAACAAGTTAAGACCTCTGTTTCATTCACAACACTAGAACTGGAAGTGCTATGAGTAAGGTTTATGTCTAGTTTATGAAATATTGCTCACAAAGTCGAGCTCAAATAGATAGGATAAGGTTGTGTTAATGAATAATGATAATCAAGAAGGCATTTATATTACATCGGGAAGTTGACATTCTTTCTGGGACTCTACTCCAAGTCATAGTCCACAATTTGTTGATTCAAACATACACACGCTCGACAATGATGGACATGTCATCCTTTAGCTTTTGTAATGGAATTTACTGGCGCATTAGACATGTCATATTGTCTTGTTTTTCAAAGAGAATGAGAACGTATAGTATACTAAAAGACATAGGATATCTGGAACAACATTACATGTTTTATAAGTGAAGGTAAATCACGAGCTGTTGGAGGAACTTTGTTGTGAGTAACAGCATAATCAATTCCTCTGTATCCACAAAATAAAAAAAATCAAATTTTACCAAAGAGGAAACCAAATCATATAATTTATTGGTTAAAATGCAAATGCACATCCTCAGAGAACCAAGTTCCAAAATCCCATTGTCAAATAGCTTCCCAGATTCCACCCCACCATATCTAAACTCATTTTATTGGCAGATTATTTTATTTAAATAAAATGTAAAACAATCTTACCTGATTCCCAATGTTCACTAGTCTTATTGGCACATCTAGATATCCAAAGGAAAATTAAAAATACCAAAACCTTTTGGTGATTGTAGTTGAGTAAATGTTAAAGAATCAAATAAAGATCAATGTTTATCGGCACCATAGATGTTAGATATTTCTCAGACACACAACACATTTATATGTCGTCATTATCATAGTCTTATCCCATGGATCTGGAGTTGGCTTATTGTGTCCTATTGAAGAGACAAGTAAAAAACTCTATCTAAAAATTCTACTATTGGTTTTTTCGTAGAATCAGTTTTTGAGTTTCTAACTTTAGTTGGTATCACTTAAAGCACCTTGAGTTGGTTGTCTGGGAGGGGGTGGTTTATAATATTCAAATATGTTAATATGGACATACATATACAAGACAACCCTATGATATATATGTTAAATCTGTGACCAATAGAGCATTATTGTATACTTTAGTAACCAGATGATTCTGCCATTTGCTTGATGGCCTATGAGATGATAGAGAGTTCATCTGATGGGTCTCACTTGGTCACTTGGATAGGCCTCTTCTTCTTGTTATCAATACGTTGGATTCGACAGTTCGACTGCACAAACAAAAACTTCAAAATGAAAACATAACCACATCACTGAAGAAGAAGAAATTTCTCACAGGCCATTTCCTAAATTGATTCAAGATTAACAATCTCTGAGAAGCTAAAACCAATTTGGAGAACTACAAAAGAAACAAGTTTGTCGCTGTACCCCTACATCCACCCCAAATCGATTGAGCAAAAGAAAAAAAAATGGAACAAAAATAAACATTACATCAAAATTGCCTTCTAAATAGAATTCTCAAAAATACCATTCAGAAGGCTCCCAAGACCCAAGTGAGTTACAACACAATGTCCCAAAAAGGAATTCTTATGCTACAGTTTGAAGCTTTAATTCTAATCCACCAATTGATAGTTCCAAACATATAACAGATCAATAATCATTTCAACATTGACTCGGTTCTAACTAGAAATGTAAAACAAAACAAGAGTGGAAGGAAATAAAACAATAACATCCCAGATCCCAAACCACACTTCACCCATACTTCAATCAGTGAAGGTTTGATTGCCATGCTTAGGGGTTTGGGATGCGTGAATAAGATCTTCAAATAATGCTAGTGAGGACGGACAATGAATATTAGTTTAGTCATGGATTGTTTTAGCCTTTAAGTTCCTAATTAGAAGAGTGAGAATGTAGGTTTTGTAATTAATTATTTCAAACTTTATGTGATTGTATTTGGACATTCAGTTCAATAATGAATTGGACCTACTTAGCAAATCCTCTGTTATGCCATGTGCTGTGTTTAAGTACAGGTGTTATTTGACAAATGCTCACATCACTTCGCGAAATGCAAGAAACCTCGGATCTTGGGTCATTACAACTTCAGTTCTTATCTAGGGGTAGAACGTGTCTCCAGACAGGTAGCTGGGTATCTGAATCTCACAAGCCCAAGTTGCCTGCAGCCTTGTAAGAAATGTAATCCAGAAGGATGAGTGCCTCAACCAGGTTGAAGAATGATTGTACAATCTGAGAGAAGATGGTGTTTGGTATTCACAGACTACATAGCAACCAAGTCTGGATTAGGCTCCTCACTAAGGGCGAGGTTGAAGAGGTGATGGCAGCTGCAACAGAGGATGAGCCTTTTCCATCCCGGATAGATCGATTGCGATGGGTTCTCCAATGGTTCGATTTTGGAGTTGAATCAACAAGCAGAGAGAGGATCTGATCTACAAAATTAAAAACCCTAAAGCACTGATTCCATATCAAAACCAAACAACCAGACATTAAAATAGAAATAAAAAAGAAGATCTGAAACCCGAAAAATATCTAGATCAGTTCAGAATTCAAAGAATATAATCTAAAAAAACTTGAAAGACCTCAATCTAACTGTTTGGAGAACCTAAAACACTTCATCAGTTTGGAATCCATACAAGATAATCTATAGATATTGCAAGCATAAAAAAGAACAAACAGATAAGAGGGAGAAAGAATACCTATGAGGAGATCCTGATAGCAGTTGTAGCTCAAATCACAACTGTTTAGAAGATCCTTGAAGTAAAAGGAGCAGAGGATCGAAAAAATGCAGGGGAGTAGCTCAGATCTGCAAGCTCGAAAATGTCGATCACTACCTTCTTCTTCTTCTTCTTGTATGGAAGATCTTGAAGCCCAAACAAAAATCTCACAACTCGAAGCTCCAAACAAAAACCTGAAATCTCGAAGCTCCAGCACAAATCAACCAAACGATTAGGGTTTTGAGGGAACAGAGATCTCAAAAATTAGGGTTTTGGGGAAGAAAGAGATCTCAGAGAGTAGGGTAGATTAGGGTTTTGGGGAAGATATCTAAGTTTTGAGTTTTGGGGAAGAGATCTCGGTTTCGGTTTTGGGCTTGGACGAGGGAATGGGGGGAAATTAAAAACCTATAGTAGTGGAATATACTTTCTGCTACTGTAGGTTTACACATAGGTTTATACAAACGTCTACTGTAGCTTTCTATTTACATCATATACGTTCTTTATAGGAACAATATATAACCTCCGCCGCCGTATACCGTAATTACGTATAGCAGTAATAGCAGCAAAATACATTTACCGCTTAATTATAGCAGCAAAATATAATTTCCGCCACTATACCAAACACCAAAATACAACTCTATGTATTAAAAACTTATATACACTATACTTAATAGCAGCAAAATTGTATTTCCGCCGCTATATGTATTAAAAACTTATATACTACACTTAATAGCAGCAAAATACAATTTCCTCTATGTATTAAAAACTTATATACACTATACTTAATAGCAGCAAAATTGTATTTCCGCCGCTATATGTATTAAAAACTTATATACTACACTTAATAGCAGCAAAATACAATTTCCGCCGCTATTTGTATAAAAAATGTAAATAATACTTAGATGTAGTGACGGATACATAAACCGCCGCTAATTGTCACTTTTCTTGTAGTGCATGTGTGATGCGATCAATCACTTTAGATGGTGGTGCACCAATTAGAGCAATTGGGGTGAATTTTTTTTTTTTTTTACCTCTTTGGCACATCGTCGGTGACGACCTTATTTACACTGCATAAGGTCAGAGCCAACCCTACCCGCAAACTCTATTAGGGCTCGAAACCCTGTTTCTTCTCATTCTTTTCTTCCCTCTTCCAGTATACTGCCGAGATCGACCTTGGAAGAGTGCTCCTGCATGGTAGCTACCATTTCCACTTGCACCAAGCTTCAAACTTCCTCCTTAATTGCATCTCTTTGCTCCCAATCGATTTTCCCATCGCCTATTTTTTTCCATCTTGATTGCAGAGGTATCTATCTCATTCCATTTTTGAATATTTGTCTATGTTTTTGTATTTTTCTTCCTTTTGGTTCTCCCGCCATCCCGCATACGATATCGAAGTGCATGGTATAACATGGGCTTCCACGCCGTTGTAGGATTTGTAGATTGTTCATTTGAATGGACTAGGGTTCGTAGGATTTCGAATTCGGGGTTTTATGAGTTGAGAAGGACGATGGTTCCGGAGCAGTTACCGTCTATGGCAGTTAGAATGAATTTGTTCTCCTTGCTCATTTTTCTTATTTCATGAAATGGATTGAGTTGATTTTGGTCCCAAAACTTTAAGATAACAGCTTCATTCTGTTTTCTGGTGTTCAGTTGATTTGTAATTAAATTAAAATTATGGTTTGATTAGTTTCCTTTCATTTGATTGGTCTTTCTGTCTGTTACCAAAACCTGCCTAATTAATGTAGCCCGAATGCATGAGATCCATATGGAAAACATGTTTTAGTCAAGTGACCTAAAACTAGGTCATATCGTGTTCCAAAAATGGTCACTAGTTTCTTTATGAAACCACATTTTAGTTGAACCAGGTCTGAAACTGTTATTAGGGAACCCCCATGGGATCAATAATGAAACTCTTTTTCATCAAACTATTTGTCAAAGGAATGGTTCATATGCAACGATGAAGGTTGTAAAATAAAAATGTTAGGATAATTTAACTAGAATGATATTGGTCTCATACTTTGCTAGCAAAGAGAAATCTGTGCCAAGCACGGGCAACCAACCAACTAAATTTGTAATACGAAAATTGTGAAGAGGGTGAAAATTGGAGATTCAGTAATTTTTTAGTGCATATTTTTTTATACAATGCAATTAATAAGTAAAATTAACAATATTAACAAATGTAGTTGGTTGCAAATAACCGATAATACATCATATACTTCTTTGCAAAATCAACAATTTACCCTTCATGAATTTTAACTATTATGGTGTTAGACAAAGATGTTTATCTCTTACTTTAAGTGGGCATAATCTATCTCTAATATTGGATTGTTATGAAATGTACATTTTTTAGTGTTCACTATTCCATGTAAGCATGAAGTTTTTTAGTGTTTATTATTTCCTTCTTGTGAACATTTTTTATGTATGCTTGCCTTCATTACACTCAATGTTATCATGTCTAATTTGGTGTACACAGATCTCGAAAGAGAATACAAGCAAGGACGAATTGCCCCACAACGAGGGTAGTACCTCAAATGCACAACCAGCCTGACTTTTGTGCGAGTAAGAGCATCACATTTCCGCCTCTATCGAACGCGGTTTGGTATACTCTCTTCCACACAACCACTAATCAATTGAACTTCCTTTCGATCTATGGCTAATGTTATTTAAACTTTCATTTTTCGCAGGGGTAGTTATGTTTGAGTGCTCTATCCTAACCTACCTCCACTTCCAGTCTTGCCGCCTGACTTGCAGCGAACCTCCCCTTACATTTGTTGTGGTATATGTGTTCTTGGATATTGATCCTAATGTAACTTGTAATTGAAGTGGTTATGTTGTGAATGTTGTCAATTTGTAACTTTAAACTTAGGAGATGTGCAGGCAATTTAAGTGAATGTAAATGGGATGTTGATGGATTGATTGAATGTCAATTGAATGCATGAAATGTTTTTGTTTGCATTTAAATTCATAAATGTTGTATTTGAAGCACATATGGGGCTTTTGATGTAAATGTATTGGTCCCCTTCCTTAGGATTTTTTTTCCATGCCAAATGTATATAGCGTTATCACCGACGCTGTATCACTTATTTTAGACTGCTAGGGTCATCACCGACCTCGACTTAAAACTTTTTTCACAGAATGCCTGAAAAAGTTACAACTTTTGGGCAAAAAAGTAGGAAACCTGTGTCAGTGATGACCTTATTTTACACTGCTAAAGTCATCATCGACCCTGACTTAGAATTGTTTTCTAAAAACGCCTGAAAAAGTTACAACTTTTAGTCAGAAAAATAGGAAGCCTGCGTCAGTGTTGACCTTATTTTACATTGCTAGGGTCATCACCGACCCTGACTTATAATTTTTTTTCTCGATAACACCTGAAAAGTTACAACTTTTAGTGTAAATAAGGTCGGCCCCATGGTATTAAATATCGGCCGATATGAACCGGTATCGGCCCATACCGGTACGATATCTCGGTGAGATATCGGTATCGGCGATACCGGGGTAAAAATCCCCAAAATATCGGCATTTCTCGGCCGATATTATGATCATCTCGGACTTATCGGGATCTCGGCCGATAGTTTCAAAATATCGGCAGAGATCCTTTAAAATCACCCCAAATCCTAATTTTTTTAACTTTTTCTCCATCTTCATCTTCTTCCCTTCTCCTCTCATCTCCTTACTCCTTAGAGCAGCAACCATACCTCCATCACACATTCACACATCCCTCTTGCATATTTTCTTCAAGAAAATATTATTCAAGGTAAGAGAAAATCAACTTAAAATATTTTATTATATATTTATGTGTTTTTTCTTTTTATTTTTATATGAAGCATAGAAATCATGAAGGTCTGTAACTTGTGTTGTGTACTTAGAAGTTAGATCTACATATTTTTCATGCTAAATCTACTCATACACATTATTTTGAATTTTTTTTTCAATTCTTTTATTTTTGGATCTTTTAATATTTGAATTATAATATATCATTTTTTAAAATTTTATCACAAATATGTTCTTTTAATGATTCATGATCATTGTATGGTGTGTATCGAACATATATTAATTGAGCAAGGGAGGCTTCCCCCACCACCACATGATCCCCAATGACCTTTCTATGCCCCTCATAGCTATTTCATGTCATTTCTGCACAATTACCAAGAACAATCTACAGGGGATCAAGATAGTTCATCATCTTATCAAGAACAATCTGAATATGGTCATGGGTATGGTAGTGGTGCGCAACAATATGGAGCATATCTTTTTAACCAATACCGAAGAAATGATGATGATGATCATATTGAGCCTGGGCGACACTCCACTTGGAATTAGGCTGTCAATATGTCATACACTCATACTCATCAATCTCTCTCTAGTTTCTACTCTCTAGTCCCCTCTAATTTCAGGTAAACTATGAACATTTTGATGTCCAAGTGCTTTATGATTTATCTATCTCCCTATTATGTTTTAGATTTTAATATGTTATCTTCATGATTATGAATTTCACAACTTATTTGATGATTGAGTTAGTATTAAATGATGATTGATATGTTATCTTTATTTTCTTATTTTCTAATATTCTGGATCTTTTGGATATTTTTGCGAATTTTTTTGGATTAAGAAAAAATTCACACCGCGACGACCGCGACGGACCGACATCCGCAACGATATCCGATATATATCGGTTTTTCGGCCCTGCCGATACCGCGACCGAGACCGAGAATTTAAACCATGGTCGGCGCCAACGATGTGCCAAATTGGTAAGAAAAATTAAAAGTTTTGCCCAATTACTCTAATTGGTGCACACCATCTAAAGTGTTTGATCGCGTCACACGTGCACATTAAGTATTTTTTTACGATTAAATCCTCAAAGAAAAAACTAATCGGTTTCAACGGAAGAGAAAAAGCACAAGTACAAGGAAAATGTTTTCATGGACTCTGGCAATAGTCGTTTGTCATTGGCCCATAGAAACTGAGTTTAAGATGTTGAAATGAGAACAAGTCCCCAAAATGTTTAATGCAACACATTTGTTTTTGTGGTCAATAGCAAACCAAATGTCTTTTGTATCAGCCTTTCATGGACTCGATCTCTTCTTGTTTGGAACGCATAATTTTTTCGAAGAAAAGGTTATCAAAACAGTTTAATTCTCTATGGTTCTGTAAAAAAGAAATTCCAATTTCATTTTTTGACTAGATCTGAGTCCTTATGTGGCATGCATCAATTTTAGATTTTTGTCAGGACTCGTATCTTAGATCTGGATCTGGATCCAAATTCCATCTATTATTTTTTGGAATGGATCGGTCTATTATTAGGATATTTGGACAGAGCAACACGGTTTGTTCTTGTGTTTTTTTAGGTGGTTTCTTCTAGTTATGTACCCATTTAAGCACAAATTAATAGCGATTGACATTGTCATGGGCGCCCTATGGGTGATAAGCAACAACTCATCATCAAATGGCACAATTGGTGGGCCACTACGGGAAAAAAGAAGAAACCAGAGGCAGTGGTTTATAACTTTGAGTAGGGTAAGCATTCTACGTTAGAATTGAAGCATTAGTAAGAACGCAATCAAATAGTCTAGCCCAAAGGATTGGAAAACTTTCGATAGAAAGGAAAAAAAAAAAAAGAACGCAATCAAATAGTTCGGATCATCTCATCCAAGTTATTTTCTGGGCCATGGGTTATGCTCAAGATAAATTTATATTTCACGTAGCATCATTTTCATGAGTTATATTAGATTACTCCATCAAATGATACAAGGGAGATTTTCAAATAAGGCCTTATGTTTTTGTCTTGTTTAAAAAAAAAAGACATAAGTTATAAAAAATTTCAAGTTAGTTCCTAAGTTTTGCAGGTTGCTTTCAATTAATGATGTCCATCCATTTAAAGCTACTTTCCGACGACTTCTTCCCTCAATTTTTTAAACTACACAAATTATCATTAATTGAAATAAAACCCTTCTTCACTTCCTCTATATTCTCCTCCTTTTCTTCGCCAGCGTCGTCACAGTGATCGTGGACAACCAGGTCTCGACGACGATCAGTTGCATGTAGTGATTGTTGGAACCATGTCATGGCTGTAAATTAAGGGTAATTTGAGCGTTTTAAAAAATTGAGGAAAAAAGTCACCTAAAATACCTTTAAATGGCTAAATGTTTTTAATGGAGAACTTATTGGAAAACTTATGAACTAATTTGAAAAGTTCAGAAACTTATATCATCCTTTTTGTGAAATAAGGCAAAAACTTAAGGCCTTATTTGTAAATTCCCCATAATATAATATGGCCAAGAACAAAGGGTTGCTCATCTTGTTGGATACCCTATTTCTCACCTAATTGTTCAAGGTTTGATCCATGAGTCATGGCCCCCCACCCCTTGGTTGTGCTATATGACTAATTTTTTCAACAAGAAAGACTTATACGTTGCTTTGTGAGTGGACCCAACATCAATAGGAGAGAGAAAAACTAGAATGATACATTCAGAAATTAGAATGAGTGGGCCCAACATCAATATGCTATTATCAATTGAAGATGATAGCATAAAAATTAGAATGATACATTCAAAGGGTCAATTTCCAATGAATTTTCAAGGATCTTTTCATTCAAGCATATAATGCTCTTGGGGCCTGTTTAGGAAAATCAGAATTGCTCAAAATAAATATTTTTCTCTCTAATGGACTCTTGACAAATTGCGCTCCAATATAAGATATACCTATGATTATACCAATCACATAAATGATATGTGGATTTTTAAAAATATTTTATTCATATTTTTCTGTAAGTGATTGATGTTAATTCTTATTAAAGTGAATGGGAGTTTTAACAAAAAGAAATATGCAGAAAGACAATAATTACCAATTAATGATAGAGATTTAACATCTTGGCAAAGAAAGAGGTTTGAAGTCGCCAAGAGTTGTGAAATTACATAATTGCCTATAGGTTGGGATATCATGACCAACTTTTTTTTCCCTCTCCATTTACCTTAATTCTACCACAAAGAAAGTCATATCCGTTTTACAGCCGCTGTAAAATTAAGAAGAAAAGTGAAAAACAGAAGGAAAAGAAGGGAGAAGAAGGGAGTTGCAGTGGCTGTAAAATGATGAAGTTACAATTCTGTCTTTTGATAGCCCCTTTAGACTAGTTACTTAAGTTTTTTTGTAAAAATTATTGAAAATTACCCATAATTCTTCTCTGTCTCACTGCTTTAAAAATTTGGCAGTGACCCATGTGATGTAGATAAGTCAAATCCTCTTATCCATAACAAATCAGATCATGCTCATTCAAGAAAAGTAAGCACCTATAGTCCTCAAATTGCATACAATATTAAATGATTATTTGTATATATATCATAATCTGCTATATGTTAAAGGGGAAATGATCGGGTGAGAACTGTTCTGATCCGATCCGTGAGAACTCAAATCGATCTGGGCCGTGAGTTTTCATCTCCCCATCCAACGTTCACTGTCATTTGTATAAAACAGTCCAAAAGGACAAAAGCCCTCCAAATCCCTGAACATCTCCCACTCCCGGGCCCCTCCAAATCCCTCAACGAAAAAAAGTAGGAAGGCTTTTCAATCAACCATTGCTCCCATCGATCATCCCGGCTCTCCGTCTCCTCTGCGCATCTGTCTCTTCTTCTTCTTCTCCTCCTCCGGTCGTCCTCGACGCAGCTTTTGGACGGTTCTACAGATTTGCAGAAAATTAAATTGCTTTTGATCATTTTCTTCCTGAGAAAATTATGCCAACCAAAATAGAAGAGATAGTCCATGATAATCAGATGAAAAAAAAAAAGAAGAAAAAGGAAAAATCGCAACTAAAAATACATTTTGTACGAGATTTAACTTTACATAGAGCTGGAGTGCACATGCAATCTACTATTAGGAGAGAATTTGCCCTTCTTCCATGTACTTTCACCTTTTCTCCTCCGTTGAAAGAGATTTAACTTTCTTTTTCCCATGGCTTTTAGATGGAAATTAACATGTTACGCATACAGGCCCTCAAACTTTCAATACCACGTACCAAACAAACAAAAAAAAAAAAAAAAAAAAAAACCCTTTCAATATCAGAATTCCACTTAAGTACATTATTGAAATTCTTTTAAGATGTGTTTATGCAATTGGGGTAAGGTCAGAATTTTCTTTCCACGGAATGAAACCTCATCGAGTACTTGCTTCAGTCTAGTCACGGTCATCATTACTAAAGTCTTGTCCAACTAATTAATTAGGATCGACTATACAAATTATATTTTTTTTAAATTTTTCTTTGGCCGTTAACCTACCTAAGACAACCAGATTCTTATTCGAACATGATACCAGAGTAACCGGACCACACATAAAATAAAATAAAAAAAATCCTGTCGGCCACTGGGTTTTGATGGGTTTCACCGCTGTTCACGAAGTGCACATACAAGAAATGCCACTTGCACCGTTAACGAACGATGCTTTAACTTTCTTTCTAGCTTTTATAAATGGGGCCAGCTCTCCTAAGCTGAAGCTTAAGATAAGATAAGCTGAAGTAAGCTCAATTACGTAGTGGGGCCCACTTGGGGACCCACATGGGGATGAGGGTGGGGGGAATTTCAAGGACTCCCTGGGACCCTCCTTCCTACAAAAAATCAGCTCCAATCGTGGTTTCTATCATCTCCATCTGGGCACCAAAAGTTTAATGGTCAACGGTCCATTTGGATCGGTACACAGTCAATCCAACGGTCTAGTAAATTCGGATTTGAACAAAAGTTGGTGGGCTTGTGCAATTTAGGGGGTCGTGTGTTTGGTCCATTTGGATGGACCAAGGATGGGCCCCAGAAGCGTTAGCTTACGGAATAATATCCTAAGCTTAAGCTTAGGAGAGCTTTGCTCTTTATAAATATAAACAAAGGACAATTGCATGTGGCCATGCATCTCCCTCCCGATATCCGATGTCTCGTCAGCTGAGATAAAAGGACAAAAAAGACCGCAAAAATGTAGTCAACAAGTCAAGGTCAAACTCAATGCCTATTCATCCAAGCTGGCAAAGGCTCACGCTAGCAGCCAGCCACACTCGCAACACACTAGTATAAAACGAGGGGCACAGTCCATAGCATCTTTCAGTTTCTTTTCTTTCTAATGGCCTCTTCTTCTTAGTCTTCTTCTTCAACTTTAATTTTCTTTCTGATCACCCTTTTCATCCCACTTTCCCATGCCCATTACTCCTTTTGACCTAAAGTATTTACCTGAAAGTTTTTGTGGGCTATCAGAATGGATTATTGATTATAATTTAACAAATCAATGCAGCGAAAATAACCAATCAGACAATATAAAACTAACTATCTACCAATTACACACTATAAGAAGGCAGACACAATATTTAGCGTGGAAATCATAGTAAAGGAGAAAAATTACGAATCAGAAATCAAGAGTTCACGAACACTTACAAGATATACTCACAAGCTCATTTGCCTCAGTCTGTACCTCGACCTAAGAGCAGTAGTTATTCTTGTAAAGAATCCACTAACACGACATCCACCATTTCCCGTTCTCCTTACTTGATCTCCTCGCACCTTATCAGTCAAGATAAACTATCTTCTACAAGAAAGGTAGAAGCAACAATGACCTTCTAGAGTAGCCCTTCAGAACAATCTCTCAATGACTTTAGAGAATAATCTCTCCCTAAGATATCTCTTACTCAGATTAATGAAAGCTGTCACTTTAAGGTTGAGAGCAATACTCTATATATAGCCTCTAATTCGTGCCTTAAACTTAGAACACAAATATGACTCAAAGTGGGAAATCAAGTCTCAAAAGGAAACAATTTCAATTCAGAAAATGAGATTTTCTGTTTTGCCCGCGTCGATCGGACAGTGCATCCGATCTATCGAATAGCCCAAATAACTGGGGCGCATCTTCAGTCCGATCGATCGGACAGAGGCTTCGATAGATCGGGCCAGGGGGAATTCACCCGGTCTTCTCTTTTCTTCTATTTTTCGCTTCAGCTCTTCCGTCGACATAGCTCAGTTCAATCTAAAATAAATTAGAAAATACAATTCAATGGACCCAGAGTTTTGTCCAACACATGAATTAGCCAAAAATAAAAGTACTAACATTACCATAGTAAAAGACTCTGCCATCAAAGTACACAACACTCCTTTCTATTTTTCACAAAATCAAACAGAACCATGGGCCCATGGTCCATGTGAAACAAGAGAGATGGTTCAACATCAACAAACCAAGATAAGCTCTGTCATTAATTTATTTGTAACGTCAAAAAAAAAAAAAAATCGCATCACGCCACAGCCAGTCAACTTCAATTCGTAGGCCAGAATGCCAGATCACTTTAGGACTGATCATGGCCGTTTATTAATAAGCTTAATCTAGTAACATGTTATGGCCAAAAAACTGATGATCATATAGATCTAATACAACATAATGGTGTAAACATTCTACTCCTAGGAGGCATTGGAGGTGAAGTTGAAGTTGGCACATGTGGTTCGCATGAAGAAAAGGGTAGAGGTGAACCCCAACCTTGATGTGGCCAGATCAAACTGGAGAAGATTGTCCTCCAACTGATAGCCTCCAATGACAATGGAAGTTCTAGGATTAGATCCACCATCCAAGAATGCCAAGCACATGACCTTGTCATTCACTGAAACGACTGAATTGGCGCCGAAGATCCTCCAGTAGACATTCTCATTCTGCAACACAAGATCAATGGCCGGCACAGCAGGCCCCACCCTTGTGCTGCCGACGTTCTTAGAGCTGAAGCAGAACCCGAATGGCGCCACGGGCGGCACCCTAGTGAGGTTGGTCTCTCTAATGAAGGCATTTGTGACAGCCTTGTAGATAGAGGATTCAAGGATAGTGTATGGATTAACTGAGCTGATCTTTGTTCCGCCAACGCCTTTGCTATCAATTGATAGAAGTGATGAGTTGAGTGGGATACGATTTTCACTCACCTTGATCGACTTCACCCTGATGAAGTACTCATAGGAAGGCTCACCTTGTACATAGCTTCCAGCAGTGCTAACAGGGTTGATGATAAGAGGGGTGTAGGTGAGTGACTTGGAGACGTCGGTTCCAGGACGGAACACATATGGCCCATCCCCAATGAAAATGGCACCATTGGAAGATGTTGAGGATGTAAGGCAAATTGCAAATTTCCGGTGCAAGCTAAATGCCGCGGCGAATTGTGATGGGAGTCCAATTCTATTCCTTCCAAAGCCAGCCATTCCCTTAACACCTCTAGCAAGGCCCCTTAAGAGGAATGTAGGGGCACAAGAGAAGAGGAACCGTGGCACGGTCACAACTTGACCAGGGCTCGACCCATCGGTCGATTGCACTGAGAGAACATCTGCTGCAAGGTCACCGTAGGTGCCAAGGTCGATGATGGGGTTGTCAGGGCCCACACCACATGTGTTGTTGCCGCACCCGTTGGCCTTGGCAAGGGAGCATTCGGCCGACCCGCAAAGGGCCGGGCGATAAGTTGAGGACACATAGCCATCATCACAATCAACCCACATGTATCGGCTGCCTATGTCGACGACGAGCTTTACAGGCACCAATGGGGTCCTTTGATTGATGGTTGTAACATATTGGTTGGTGGCAGTGTCTTTGACTACGGGAAGAACAAGTGCTTTGGGTCTAAAGGAGTTTTGAGCATGGGAGAGAGTGATGCAAAGGGTGAAGAGAAAGAAACTCAGAGTTGAAGAAGAAGAAGCCATTGAGAAAAGAAATGAAACTGAGAGATGTAATGGAGAGATGATGGGATTGCACTTGTGTTGTGCCCCTCTTTTTATACTAGACTACTAGTGTGTTGCGAGTGTAGTTGGCTGATAAAGTGAAGCCTTGCCAGCTGGGATGAACAGCCATCGAAATGGACTTTGACCTGCTGACTACGATTGTGCTTTTCTTTTTTTTTCTTTTTTTTTTAATTTCAGGTGACAATGGACATCATGAGATTCATGTGCGCACATGCATGGGAATGTCCTTTCCTTAACAGGAAAGGTCAAGAAACTTCAGTCACAATCATGTGGCGCTGGTACGGGCTTGACTGAAATTCTGGTTTTGAAAGGTTGAGGTGAGGGCACATTTGGGTAATGTGCTTGCACGCAAGAGCCTTGGAACAAGGAAAAGAAAAAGTCTGCTTGCGCGTAAAACCGACCCCTATGTCCAAGTCCAAGATAGGGGTCGGTCCAAAAATCGATCCTCCATTACATCCAAGTAGACTTTTTCTTTTCCTTATTCTAAGGAAAATGTTTCATGGACTTTGGCAATAGAGTTTTTTGCCATTGGCCCATACAAACTGAGTTTTAAGATGTTGAAATGAGAACAAGTCCTCAAAATATTTTATGCAACAATTTTTTTGTGGTTAATAGAAAATTCTTTTGTATCAGCCTTAATGTATCTTTTACCAAAAAAAAATACAGATATATCAGTAGTTATCTTGATAATAAAGATTGAGTTTGTCTCCTAAAAGCGCTAAGGAACTCATCTCAAAATTAGTTATGAAAAAGAATCCATCTTAAAATCTGTTTCAAGGAAGAACCCATCTCAAAGTCGATTCTCAAGAAGAACCCATTTGAAAATCAAGTTATAAGAAGAAACCATCTTCGAATCAGTTTTCAATGGAAAACTAAGAAAAAAAGTAAAACAGTGGGAAAAGAAGGCAGTTGTAGTGGCTGTAAAATGATGAAGTTACAATTAGGTTAAGTTTGGGCATATCTAATTTGTGGGTCTTATTATCTTAAAGCTTATTCAATCCACCTTTAGAGTGTTTAATTGGTAATTACTTTTCCTGTGTCAATTTGAAATGGTCCTTAGATATAAAGTGTCTTTTCCAAAAAAATCAGCTTAGATATAAAGTGTCTTTTCCAAAAAAATCAGCAAAAGGGTGAGAATTGAATCAGAGCATTATGTCTTAAGGGGAAAGAGAACACCCGCGGAGTGTTTTAGAATGTCCTCCATCTCAGTCCGTTAGTTTATTTTTTTTTAAACATCTGAGACCTTACATTATGATCCAAACCATTAGATGTATTCAGAATATAAAAAAAATGGCTACGTGTCCAACTTTCATCTGTTTGTCTATCTTGGGTCTGGAGATATTTGTAAAACATCATAAGCCGTTGATCTAATATTTTGGACATTATAAGCCCCATAATGAAGATCCGATCTGTTGGTTATCTTTGGAGGGCCAAAAACAGCTACATGTCCATAAATGAGCCTCTAATTCCATGTGGATCTTGAGATATTTACAAAAACTTTTATGACCGTTGATGTACCTTGCATTATTGATTGGGTTTTAAAAGTGTACACAAGCAGTCTGGTTTTTTTATGTTTTTTTTTTATACTTTAGGACACCATTAATCATGATTTAAACCATTGGGGATATTCATAAGATCATGCACGACGATAGGGCCAAATTTTAGCCATTGGATCATTATAAATGTTGAGATAATTACAAAAAACGACAGACATTTACATATACTTTTTTTAAATCCATGGCTCCCAAATGCAAGATCCAAATCGATAATTCTTTTTGTAAGCCTAAACACAATTCTAATATCAAGCTTCAATACTTGAATCTTTATGGATCTTAAGATATTTATGAAAAACTTTCAACCATTACTTTAAAAATATCTATTTCATTCAATTTTTCTGTGTTACTAAACAAATTATTTCTACACTATCTATTTCAAACAGGGCCATTTGAAATAGATCTGTTTTATACTGATCTATTCCATATAGATAATAGTGGCCAAATAAGTCCTTAGTTTTTAAACAGCTTTTTTAGATTTTTTTTTCACTTGTATGGACTTTCTTTTTAAATGTGCGGCCTCATTTTTCATTTGAATAGGCTGTATGTAGAGGACTCTCAACCCTTAGCTAGGTTAAAAGAAATTTTTTTTTTTCATATAGACTGTATGTAGAGGGCTCTCACCCCTTAGCTAGGTTAAAAGAAAAAAAAAAAACAGAGAGACAGCCCCTTTAGACTTATGACATAGTTTTTGGATAAATTTTTTTGAAAGCTACCCCATAATTCTTCTTTGTCTCAGTGCTTTAAAATTTTGACATTGACCATGTAGATAAGTCAGATCTTCTTATCCATAATAAATCAGATCTTGCTCATGCAAGAAAAGTAAGCACCAAATGCTAGAAATTCCACGAACGTACGTGTACTCCTCAAATTGCATACAATATTAAATGATTATTTGTGTGTGTCAAAAATGTTTGGCCTCTCCTACCATAATCTGAAGGCAATGATTGACTGACCTCACCCACCATTGTACGAAAGAAGCTTCCACATAAAATCCACACACTTGCCTTTCCCAATCCATATCTCAATCTCCGGAACCGACCTATATAAGCTGTACTCTGAAGCAGCAAAGAGGAGTTCAGATAATTGGAGTATAGAACAAATTTCTAGACCCACTTTTTTGGCATGTTTGGTTGCAAGATTTTATTTTATTTATTTTTGTGGTGCTGGATGGATGAGTGGTGTAGTAACCCAGTGAAAAACTGTGTTGCCATGATCGATCCATCCCTAGCTGTGTGAGATAGGACACATCTTTTTGGAAGTGAGGTGGTGAGGCGTTAAATCAAGAGAAAGTAAAATATCATGGAGTCATGATGGTCTTTTATTTTTAGCTGCTTGATAGAAAATCTTTTAACTTTTTGTGTAAAACATGATGTATTTTTGTCAATTAGTGGAGAAAGGAGAAATGATATTACTTTTTTACTTTTTTGTTCCTTTTAAAAAAGGAGGGACTTTTGAACTTATGTACTTTTGTTATGACCTCTTATTCTTTTTTTGTCTTGATAATGGAGGTTTACTTCAATTTAAATTAATATGGAGCATAACACATGGCCAAGAAATCACTTTGATATATGAGATGATTCTAATATTAATCCAGCTGATTGTCTAAACTCCGAGGGGTAGTTTAGTTGGCTTAAGACCACGGTTTGTATCCGAAAGTTGTGGATTCTATACTACACTACCATATTGAGACCACAGGATAATTTTAGGCCCAAAGAGTTGGAACCTGCGTTATCAAAAATAAAAATGAAAAATCCAGCTGATTGTCTTTTAATGCTAGCTTGAAGTCAAATATATAAAATCTACTTGCCCAACGAAAGGTATAAACCACTGAATCCACTGATTTCTTGCCGTGGTGGCCCACCAAGTGGGCCATTTGATTGTGAGTTGCTCTTTCACCGATAAGAATGTCAAAATCAACAGCCGTGTTTCAATGGGTTTATAATTAAATAGAAGTAAACGTGTTGCCCATTACCACCTCAATGACTATCCCATCTGTCCTAATTCATTTTACAAATATTTTTATAATTAGGTACATTTGTGTAGCTATTTTTTTATAAAAATAATATAAAATTTTCGAAATAAATTCTCTTGGAAGTTCATATTCGGACCAAAATAAGTCCGGCCAACATTCTAAAACACATAGGTCTTGATTTGGGTCCAAATCCGAACACAGATCTTACCCCTCAATTTCCTTATAGGTGCAAATTGGACATTTATACGAAAGAGATCGGGAACCGGCAAATATTTATGTACGGAAAATATCAAAAATTAATTATCAACTTATAAAAAAAAATGTTGATGGAACAGAGAATGTGAATTCTAAATCATTTAAGCTCTTTCAAAAAATGTGAGAAGTCCTTGACTTAATTTTAAGGTACGTTTGTGTAACGTATATAAAAAAAAAGTTGTCATAAACTTTTGATTTTCATTATTACAGAATGATATTTCATCTCCTTCCCTCCGAAGAAAAAATTGTTTTTATGGCATCGCTAAAAAACAGCCTTTACCATTTTACCTAAACTAAAGTGACATGAATAGAGAAACACATGATGACACCCCATGGTAAGGGTGCATGTCTCATCCATCTCCCTAGTGATTGGTAGAAAGATTGTTTCACAGGTCTTATATCCGTCACCAGTGCCGCATGCCCATATAATTTTAAAAAATTTCTTGTAATTTTTAAAAAAAATTATAATTTTTAATTTATGGCACCTCCAAAGTACACGTTTTTATAGGTGGCCCTCCCAAAATTTTATTTCTGTATAGTGGCCCGCCAAGAAAAAATTTCGGGGTCCTGCCCTGTCCGTCACCCATCTGAAAGGAAAGAAAGAGTGTGAGGGAGAGAATACAAAAGAAAAATCCACAAGCGTGTACAAGCACCCCGACATTAAAATTCCAATACCTTTTTTTCTAATTTCGTGGGTTACTTTGCACAGGCGATGCTTATCTACTTGACTTTTGTAAATGTATACCGTTTAACCTCCTCATGTCGTCGTCATCGAAGACATTTGCTAAAAAAACACAACGTAGTCAAAAGGTCAAAGTCAAAATTGAAGGCCATTCATGCAAGCTGGCAACGTTAGCAGCCAGCCCCATTCCCAAAGCACTAGTATAAAAACAAGGGGCACAAGTGCAATCCTTTCATCTCTTCCTAGCATCTCTAACTTTCATTTTTCCTCCATGGCTTCTTCTTCGTCTTCAACTCTGAGTTTCTTTCTCTTCGCCCTTTTCATCACTCTCTCCCATGCTCAAAACTCCTCTCGACCCAGAGCACTTGTTCTCCCCGTAGTGAAAGACTCTGCCACCAACCAATATGTTACAAGCATCAATCAAAGGACCCCATTGGTGCCGGTAAAGCTCGTCGTCGACATCGGTGGCCGATACCTGTGGGTCGACTGCGACGATGGCTATGTGTCCTCTACTTATCGCCCAGCCCGTTGCCGGTCAGCCCAATGCTCCCTAGCCAACGCCAACGGCTGTGGCGACTGCTTCTCAGCCCCTAGGCCGGGGTGCAACAACAACACATGTGGTGTGTCCCCTGAGAACACCGTCACCCGCACGAGCACAGGTGGCGAGCTCGCTGATGATGTTGTTTCATTGCAATCGACCGATGGGTCGAACCCTGGTCAGGTTGTAACCGTGCCACATTTCCTCTTCTCCTGTGCCCCTACTTTCCTCTTACAAGGCCTTGCTAGTGGTGTTAAGGGAATGGCTGGCCTAGGAAGGACTAATATTGGACTCCTATCACAATTTGCCTCTGCCTTTAGCTTGCCCCGCCGGAAATTTGCTATTTGCCTTTCATCCTCAACATCTTCCAATGGTGCCATTTTCTTTGGGGATGGGCCATATGTGTTCCTTCCTGGAATCGACGTCTCCAATTCACTCATCTACACCCCTCTCATCATCAACCCCGTTAGCACTGCTGGAAGCTATGTAAAAGGTGAGCCTTCTTATGAGTACTTCATCGGGGTGAAGTCGATCAACGTGAGTGAAAATCGTATCCCACTCAACTCATCCCTTCTATCAATTGATAGCAAAGGCGTTGGCGGAACAAAGATCAGCTCAGTTAATCCATACACTATCCTTGAATCCTCTATCTACAAGGCCGTCACAGATGCCTTCATTAGAGAGACCAACCTCACTAGGGTGCCGCCCGTGGCGCCATTCGGGTTCTGCTTCAGCTCTAAGAACGTCGGCAGCACAAGGGTGGGGCCTGCTGTGCCGGCCATTGATCTGGTGTTGCAGGATGAGAATGTCTACTGGAGGATCTTCGGCGCCAATTCAGTCGTTTCAGTGAACGACCAGGTCATGTGCTTGGCATTCTTGGATGGTGGATCTAACCCCAGAACTTCCATTGTCATTGGTGGATATCAATTGGAGAACAATCTTCTTCAGTTTGATCCGGCCACATCAAGGCTAGGCTTCACCTCTTCCCTTCTCTTCAGGCAAACCACATGTGCTAACTTCAACTTCACCTCGAATGCCTCCTAGGTGTATAGTGTTTACACTATCATATTGCATTATAAATTTATAATAATAATCATCATCATTATCATCATCATATGTTAATGGATTAAGCTTGTTAATAAACGGCCACGATCAGTTGGTTATGGTGGCCTCGCCTACATCAAAGCTGATTGGATGTGGCCTGATGTGTAATTTTGTTTTATGGCGTTACGTATATAAATGACAGCTTGTCGAACTGTTTCCATTGGCTCCAGGTTCTGTTTGGATTTGTTAAAAAAGGAAGCGGGGTGGCGTATTTTGAATATGCTAAATAGCTAAAGTCAGTAGTGGTGGGGCCCTTGAAATTGAGTTGAAAACAGCCACGATGGCTATAGTTATCCATTCACATAGTAGGATCTGGTCCAACCCATAAAATAGGACGTGGTATTGTTACTGACCCATTTAATCTTTTGACCCAATTTTGGATTTTGTTGTATTTGAACTTGGAAAATTAAATTCCAAATTGATCTTTTGTAGATGGATGGATCCTAAAGTTATCCTCTGCCTGCTAGGCCCTGTGGGCGTTACAATTCTTTCACATACTCTATTTAGAAAAGAGCAGTAGAGGATCCGGATTCATATAAGTTCTCTGTTTTGTTTGTGTGTCTAAAACCATGAGTACTTTCTAATGGTATGTAAGGGATCTATTCTCAATTCCCCGACCATCCTCAACCATATTCAGCTCAGGGTGTGGTTCCAAGGATATAGATCCAACTTACACTAGATCTGGACCTAGCCACTGGCATTTTTTTTATCGGGATATGGTTGGGCCATACCCAAACCCAACTCGTTGCCATCCCTAGAAACACTTGTACATGTGGCAGGTGTACATTCATCCAACTGGTCTAAATCATAAACTTTGGGTCTCCATGTGGATCGGCCACAACCCAAAAATCAGACAAGGGTCTAAAGATTGCATCAATGGTAAATGACCTGATGGCTGACGTTTTAAATGAGAAATATTCTGGCAGCCAACAACTGTTAACAGGTTGGATAGGCTGTATGGCTTTTCGTCAATTACTTAGATGGACCAGTTGGTGTGTAGTTGTTGGTAACTGTGGCCCATCAATTGGATGGTAGAGATGATCATTCACATGGGCTATATATGTGTATGGGTTAGGGAAACATATATATTCCACATTATCCACTGAAACGCCGAATAGAAATGCAACAAAGCACACAGATTTAGAAGATCTCGAAACGGGTTGATTGACTCCTTGATTTGCTGAATGATTGTGGTAGGTATTAGACCTCTATTTTTGACCAGGGATTAAGGACTTCAAAGCTTGGACCTTCAAATATTAGTGGACATTTGATTGCCGTACGTAGTTAGATCATTGACTATTTCTTCCTTGGAGCCGTCTGTTTGGTTGCCACCAATTGGACGTACAGCTAGGATATGATGGCATTGATTTATGGGTTATATATGCGATATCCACCATAATTTAGAGGTCCCAATTCATGTATATGGATTTTGATTTTGGTGATGATCAACCCTAACCACCTCGTACATGTTCTTGGACTCCATTCCACTACATAAAAGGGACCGAATTACTCACCAACTATTTTTATAGAAGCACATTATGAGTTTGTTATGATCAGCAAATGAGTTCCTAAATTTACAAGACTCAAACTTTTTTTTTTTTCCTGCAAGACTCGAACTTTACAAAGCACTAGTATTACCATCCTACATGCAAATTAAGTAGTTGAAGTAGGTCCGACAATTAAGGTGGCTTGGACTACAATTTCGTGGCCCAACTGTTTAGATTTGACCATTTCCTCTATTAAAGAGAATTTGTAAGTTTTTGGATCAATGATAAGCAAAAGAGTTCCTAAATTTTAAAGCAGTAGCTACACAGCCTACACTTCAAAAAATTTGAATGAAAACTAATCTTACTTCACAAGAGAAGTTTTCTTTTCTCTTATTTTTATTTTTGGTGTTCTAGCTCAAGGCTGGGTGCCCCTGGGAGATTTGCACATGCGAGTTAATAGAATCCCACATATCTAAGGGTGGACAATTCACACACATGACATTTTCAACGCATATAATATTCCTTTAAATAAAGTAAGGGAGAATTTTAAAAAAGTCCTTAAGTTTCGGCCTTATTTAAAAAAATGATAGAAGTTTCAAAACTTTTTAAATTAGTCACTAAGTTTTTCAGGAAGTTTTCAATTAAGGACATCCATCTTTTAAAGTTATTTTTGGCAACTTTTTTCCTTTTTTTTTAAATACTCAAATTACCCTTCATTATAATAAAACTCTCATTCACTTCCTCTATATTCTCCTCATTTCTCTCGCCGGTGTCCTCACGATGATCAAGGACACCCAGTATTCCCATAGCGATTGGCCGCATGTAGTGGCTGCCGAAACCAAGTCATGGCTTTAAATGAAGGGTAATATGAGTATTTTCAAAATATTGATGGAAAAAGTCACCAGAAAATACCTTTAAATGACATGATGTCTTTAATTGAAATTTTGCTGGAAAGCTTAGGGACTAATTTGAAAAGTTTCAAAACTTGTCCTTTATTAAAATAAGATAAAAACTTAAGGCCATATTTAAAAATTTCCCATAAAGTAATGATAAAATTAACAACCAAAATGGAGCAAAAAACCAAGTTAAGGAGAGATGCATCTATTAGACCACATTTCAAGTAATAGCATAAATGGCAATTCCAATCCCATATTACATGCATGCTTGCACTCGTATGATTCAAAAAGTAACAACCCATATTACAAACCCAAGCAACATAACAAGCACCCACAAAGTCAAACCTAAGACTTAAAATCAAAGTTGCTACAAGTGGTTTCAAAAGAAAGCAAGGTGGAACTAAACCCTAACATCTTCTTATCAAGATCAAACAACAGAAAAATTATCCTCCAATTGGTAAGACCCAGTCACAGCCGCCTGTTCAGCTTTCCCCCCACCATCGACGACTGCCAAGCATGCCACATCATCACCCTTCTGCTTCATTAAGTTGGACCCAAAGATGGTCCAGTTTTTCCCATTAGCCAGAATCAGATCTATATTGAACCCCAAACGTGTGGATGCAAGTGTGCTAGTATTCAAACACAGATCAAAAGGCTTCACCTTTGGAGCTCTAGGTATCCCCTTGGTAGCATTTGCAAAGGCCTTGAGAAATGGCCAATATATGTGTCTTTTGAGTGTAGTGTAAGGGGTCACTGTGCTGAGCTTCACGCCACCATGGCCTAGTACATCAAACATGAGCACTCGAGCTAGGAAGCAAAGCACCTCACCGCCGACGGCGATAGCCTTGACATCGATATAGTAGTCAGGGCACGTTGGGTTCTTTATTAATGGAGTGTAAGAGAGAATTCCAGTTATATCTCGCCCGGGAGGTGGTAGAAGAAAGAATGGCCCGCTTCCAAAGAATGCCACACCAGGGGCTGTACTAGTGCTGGGTAGGCAGATTGCAAACTGTCTCTCAAGTTGAAGATTTGTTGTCAATTGCAAGGGGAGTGCAAATCTCGACTGACCGAGACCAGCCATGCCTGTGGCACCAGCGGGGAGCGACCGCAGAAGCGTCTTGGGCGTGCACGACGAAACGAAACTACGAAGCAAAACCGGGCCGGTCACAGTGTGGCCATCTGTTAGGTATTTTTGTATTAGCTAATTCATGTTGGACAAAACTTTAGGAGTCTTTGAGTTGTATGTTTTATTTAGAAAAGAAGTCTGAAGATAGAAGAGGGAAGGACTCAAAGAAGAAAAGCCTGAATGGTTTAGAAGAAGAAAGCTGGAAGAAAAGAGTTCTGAATTTCCATATCTCATCCAGCAAGGAGTCCGCTCGAGCGCTCTCACCTTCGCTCGAGCGACCGCGAGACAGAGCCTCATCCGCTCGAGCGGTTGAAGAGTTCGCTCGAGCGAACAATGCGCAGAATTTTGGGAAAGTCTCCTCTTTGCACGAAACTGTTTCCTTAATTTTGAGACTCTGTTTTTCCAGTTTGAGTCCTACTTGTGTTCTAAGTATTAGATACGAAATTGGGGCTATATATATAGGGTGTTACTCTCAAACCTATGAAAAACCACCACTCTCATTAATCTAAGTCAGAGAGATCATAAGAGAGAGTTTATTCTCTAGAGCCATTGAGAGATTGTTCTGAAGGCTGCTCTAGAAGGTTGCTGCTGCTTCTGCTTTTCGAAGGAGAAGATTGTTCATCTTGTGCTGGCAAGGTGCGAGGAGATCAAGTAAGGAGAACGGGGCACGTGGATTTCGTGTCAGTGGATTCTTTGCAAGAATAACTAGTCCTGAGGTCGAGGTACAGACTGAGGTACAGGAGCTAGTGAGTATCTTGTAACTGTTCGTAAACTCTTGATTTCTGGTTCGTGGTTTTTCTCCCTGGATAGGGTTTCCACGCTATATTTTGTGTCTGCCTTCTTGTGGTGATTGTTTGGTAGATTTAATTGCTAGTTCGTCTGATTATTTATTTCCGCTGTGCATTGCCTGATTAGATTAGAACTAGTAGTATTCCATTCTAGTGGGTCCTAAAAAACCTTCAATTGGTATCAGAGCGGGTTGCACTATTTTATTGTGTTGATCCATATTTGCTAGAATGGATATCTACCGCGAAGGCACTTCAACCAATAAGCCTCCTTTGTTGGATGGTAGTAATTATGCTTATTGGAAAGTCAGGATGGTTGCCTTCTTGAAAGCCATAGATCTGAAAGTTTGAAAATCTGTTGTGAATGGCTATTCCTTGCCCACTATTACTGTTGATGGGGTAACTGATCTCAAACCTGAAGATAAGTGGAGTAAGGAAGAAGAGTTGGCTGCCACTTATAACTTTAAAGCATTGAAAGCTATTTATAATGGAGTTATTATGTCTGAGTTTCGTAGAATCTCTACATGCACTACTGCGAAAGAAGCATGGGATATTCTGCAGACTGTGCATGAAGGCACTGAAACTGTCAAACAGTCGACACTTCAGAAATTGTATACAGCTTTCGAAACCATAAAGATGGAAGAAGATGAAATTTTTAATGATTTCAATTCGAAGCTGAATGCAATTGTGAATGATACCTTTACTCTGGGAGAGCCAATTCCTGAAAATAGGATTGTGAAAAAGACTCTGCGGTCTCTTCCTGAAAGGTTTGATGCAAAGGTTGTGGCTATTGAGGAGAATAAAAATTTGAATATTCTCAAAGCTGAGGAATTAGTTGGCAACCTTCAGACTTTTGAAGCAAACCTAAGGACTAATGTGAAGATAAAATCTCAAGGTATTGCTTTGAAAGCGTTCAAGGAACCATTCAAGAAAGCGTCCAATGAATCGTATAAGAAAGCTGCAAGTGATTCAGATTCCGATTCAGAGGAAATTGATCCCCAAGTTGCTGTACAATTCATGAAGCAATTTAAGCTTTTTATGAAGGGACAGAAAACCAATGTGAAGATCCCTTAAAAATTCTGGAAAGAAGAAATCTTTTAAAGGAATTCAATGTTATGAGTGTCAAGGCTATGGACACATTGCTAATGACTGTGGAAATAAAAAATCTCAAAAGAAGGCCTTGAATACTACTTGGGAAGATGACACTTCTGATGAGAATGATGAACATCCTAAGTCTGACAAGTCTGACACTGGCAAGGGGAAGTTTATTACTTTTATGCAAACTTCTAGTTCTGTTGCTTCCCATGTTTCTTCTGAAGCTGAGACTGATCAAGATACTGAGTCAGAGGAAGAACCAGATTGGAAAGCTGAATATGAAACACTTTTCAAGAAAACCATGAAGATGGTTAAAGTGAATGAAAAAGTTGCTATTAATTGGACAAATGTCTGAAGAGTAGAATTCCTCTTAAAAGCTGAACTTGCAGATTCTCTTGCAAAAGTACAAAAATTGGATGATGAAAATAACAAGTTGGCTGACAAACTGACTGTCAGAATCACAAAAGTCTGTCTTACTTGATTCTGATATGAAGACTTTGAAAGCAGAGAATTCTGATCTGAATGGAAGACTCAAGATGGTTTTATCTGAGTTAGACTACTGCAAAAGCTTCATTGAACAAGATGAATATCGGGTCTAAAAAATTAGATGACATCTTGTGCAGTCAAAAGGCAAACACTGACAAGCATGGCATTGGCTACGCTAACGAGGCATCTACATCTAAAGCCAAAGGTATAAACTGTTTTATTCCAAATTCAGTTGTTACTAATCCTGTTGTTCATGTTGCAAATACAACCGCCAAGAAGAAACATGTGCCACGTCCTGAAAGAATTCTCACTTGTCATCATTGCGGAATTAAAGGGCACATTAGACCTCATTGCAATAAGCTACGAAGATCACCAAATCAAATGCAATGGAAAACACAGAAGACTGAGCTGAACAAGAATACCAAAGTTGTTTGGGTCAAAAAAGAAGAATTTATCTTCTGTGTTGGTACACACTTTGCTAAAAATGTTTGAATATGCAAGTGTGTGTGCCAAAGCTTCATCACCCCTGATCTACAGGATCATGCCCCCACCCCAGTGCTGATACGATGATCAAATTGAGGGGGAGTCAAAATTGAGGGGGAGCTGCAGAATCCATATTGACAGAAGCTGCTTAAAGATACTTGTTTGTCAGTTATGGACAAAAAGGGGGAGAATACTGAAGCTAGGGGAGACAACAGGCAAAGATCTACAGGAGCTGATAATTTTTCTTGTGTTGAAAATTCAATGTATTTTGGTTTTTCTTTTGGGTAGATCTTTTGTAAAAGTTTTGTCCATGAATTGCCAAAGGGGGAGATTGTTAGGTATTTTTGTATTGGCTAATTCATGTTGGACAAAACTTTAGGAGTCTTTGAGTTGTATGTTTTATTTAGAAAAGAACTCTGAAGATAGAAGAGGGAAGGACTCCAAGAAGAAAAGCCTGAATGGTTTAGAAGAAGAAAGCTAGAAGAAAAGAGTTCTGAATTTCCGTATCTCATCCAGCAAGGAGTCCGCTTGAGCGCTCTCACCTTCGTTCGAGCGACCGCGAGACAGAGCCCCATCCGCTCGAGCGGTTGAAGAGTTCGCTCGAGCGAACAGTGCGCAGAATTTTAGGAAAGTCTCTTTTTTGCACGAAACTGTTTCCTTTTAAGACTCTGTTTTTCCAGTTTGAGTCCTACTTGTGTTCTAAGTATTAGACACGAAATTGGGGCTATATATATAGGGTGTTACTCTCAACCCTATGAAAAACCACCACTCTCATTAATCTAAGTCAGAGAGATCATAAAAGAGAGTTTATTCTCTAGAGCCATTGAGAGATCGTTCTGAAGGCGGCTCTAGAAGGTTGCTGCTGCTTCTGCTTTTCGAAGGAGAAGATTGTTCATCTTATGCTGGCAAGGTGCGAGGAGATCAAGTAAGGAGAACGGGGCACGTGGATTTCGTGTCAGTGGATTCTTTGCAAGAATAACTATAGTCCTGAGGTCGAGGTACAGACTGAGGTACAGGAGCTAGTGAATACATCTTGTAACTGTTTGTAAACTCTTGATTTCTGGTTCATGGTTTTTCTCCCTGGATAGGGTTTCCACGCTATATTTTGTATCTGCTTTCTTGTGGTGATTGCTTGGTAGATTTAATTGCTAGTTCGTCTGATTGGTTATTTCCGCTGTGCATTGATTGTTAATTTGAGAACTAGTAGGATTCCATTCTAGTAGCCCATAAATTTGGACTTTCACCATCTGTGGTGGGGATGGTGAAATTGGTGTAGGTTGAGTCTCCAAAGGCACATGTTTGGGTGATGGGGTTGATGGAGGAAGCAGTGCAAGTGCATGGGTGTTTGTTGATGTTTGTGATGGAAGGGCAAAGGGGGGAGGCGAAGGAATGAGCACGGTGGCAAGGAATGAGAGGGTGGTCTTCTGAACAATGTGAGGACCATAACAAGGTGCCTGTGATGTCTATTACATAGGATGTATTGGAGTTGAGTGTAAGAGTGTGAGTGTAGAGAAGTCAGAGGGTCTTTGGTGATAGGTGAGACAAGGGCTTTGAAATTGGAAGAAGAAGCTGATGAGAAAAGAGAAAGTAAGATGGTGAAGAATGTGAGGATGGTGAATTGAAGAAGCATTTGAATTTGGAGCATTCTAACTTAGACTTAGTTTGATGAGGTATTGGATCTTGGGGTGCATTGAAATGAGGAGCCATAGAGTGAACGTATATAGGAGAAAGAGAAAAAGGGCGTTGCCTCTAGAAATTGTGGCTTAAAGCATGAAATAATAATAAGATAAAGGGCAAGGGGGTATCGATGTGTATGTGTTGTCATCACGCATTTCAATGTGTTCAAAGTCCTGGATTTATGCAGTCAAGACACATATCTTTGATTCAAAGTTGATTACCATGTCATTAGCAACCATTACACTGCTGATTTTGCAGTACAATTCTTAGCCCCATTTTAAAAATAAGACAGCTTTACTGAGTTTGTAAGGCGTGCAAAATACAAAAGTTGTCTTTAAAAGGAAAAAAAAAAAGGAAAGAAGGATATATAGTGTAGCAATAAAAAGGCCATGTAATTGATGATCGAAAAAGAAATTTGCCATTTATCTATCAAGCACCCATTCATAGCCTTAAGGGCAACGACTTATTAGAGGATATTTGAGAATTCTTTTCTAGGAAATATTTAAATTCCTCAAAAGTAGTCCTTCTATTAGATTCATAAATGCTCAATGGCCCTAACTAATTTAAAACAGAAATTTAGAAAATTTGGAGAATTATACAAGTCAAAAGACATGTAGATATCTAGAGCATTTGCAAACCAAATATGAAGTTTGGAAAGATTGGACACTTACTCGGATGCTATTAGAAATCCCAAATACAATAATTCTTGTTAGGAATTCTTGCAAGCAAATAAAACTTAATTAGATCCAATAACTAGCAACATATAAGAAAGATCCAGTTTGTACTCTATAGCCAATAACTATTCTCACTAAAATCACCACAATACTTTCTAGATATAGTACTCCTTTGATTTTCAAAAACTTGTAAGAATTTGATGTATTTTGTAGCGGGAGAATTAAATATCCCTGAAATCTAACATAATTTAGGTTCTATCTAGAGCATAAAATACCTTTAAACCCAACTTAATTGAATAAAGTTAAAAGCCTTGTTATTATCCAAATTAGGTCAAATCTAAGAGCATAAACATCTTTCTACTACAAAATATGTTGGATTTGTAACGCATCTCTTATCTACACATCTCCCATTGTTATCAAACTTAAGTCCTCATCCTCTATGGAAAGTACTGGAGAATTATCTTAACCCAACTTTATAATCCGATAGGCCGGGTCCACTTTTCAAATCCAAATAGCTCAAAATGACCACCACTCCCTCATTTTATCATTAAAGGGCACGTTTGGTAACAGGCGAGGATTAATACATAGATCCGATGATTCTTCACTACCACTGGAACAAAGATTTATTGCTGGGGATTTGTATAGTCGAGGATTTCACATTGATATTAGTATATATCGATGCATATAACTAAGAAAAATAGGCTTAGGTGTGCAAATCCACTTAAGAGATGATTTTCAAATCTTATGAGGGGTGGTCAGATCTGAAAATCCCAACAAATGAGGATTTTCATTCAACCAAATCTTTAGGAATTTACAATTGTCAAACATGGATCTACCTCAACTTTATGGAAATAAAAAATCTTTTTCCTAGATTTGGTTGCCAAACATGACCTAATATAAATTCCATTCCAATCAAAGTAATGCCCATCGGCACAAATTGATTCATGATGTCAAATTGATCTTGTCTAAAACACTAATCTAAAATGAAAAAATGTTTGCCTACGAGTAAACTGCATATAGCTTATATGCAATTAGCTTGTAGGGCACACTTAAATGCAACTCTACCAATTGGGAGGAGGGCAGATTGAAAGGCCTCATGGACAAGGAAAATCAAGAATCAACTCCACTAGATTATTGCAGTCCTTTATTTAATAGCTTTAAAGTTTAATGACATCTTAACTATAGATTTTCTTGAGAGTAAATCCAACGGTAAGTAAATGTTCAGTGAGTATTAAACTATCTTGATGCGAGATCATGAGATGAAAAAACTCTCAAAGGGGCTGCACTAATGAAAGATATGCTCAAGTGGGCCCCATAGTGATGGACTGCGCAAGAGCCCGTAGGTGAACATTGCCCAATTAGTCACATGTTTTAGAGGTGATCAATTTGTTGATGGGCCCTATAGTGATGGACTGCCTAAGAGCCTGTAAGTAAACATTGCCCAATTAGTCACATGTTTTAGAGGTGATCAATTTGTTGGTCGTAATTACTTAGTTTGTTAGGGGTGAAAAATGCCTTGAATGATGACATAATCTTGAGAGAGTGCTGCTACATACACACTACAAATAGCTCTCCACTCACTGCATTTAAAAAAAAATAAAAAAAAATAAAAAAGTTTCTAAACTACCCCTATCCCTCTCCTTTCTTCTCTCTCCCAGTCCCTGCTCCGGCCACCTCCGCCCGACTCTGCCGCCGACCCATCTCCCTCTCCTCTCCCTGCTCCACCTCCACCCGACCCCGTAGGGCCAAGGGTGACAACCATACCTGGTTTAAGAACACCAGTCTCAACACGTCCCACAGGGACGGTTCCGATACCACCAGTCTTGTAGACATCCTGAAGTGGGAAGGCGAAGTGGCTTGTCTGAAGGCCTCTTGGGCTCCTGGATCATGTCGAGAGCATCAAGAAGAGTTGGGCCCTTGTACCAGTCAAGGTTGGTCGATCTCTCGATCATGTTATCACCTTCAAAACCAGAGATGGGAACGAAGGGAATCTTCTCAGGGTTTGTAGCCAACCTTCTTGAGGTATGAAGGCACCTCCTTAACAATTTCATCATACCTACCTATAGAGTACTTGGGGGTTGTGGCGTCCATCTTGTTACAGCAGCAGATCATCTGCCACCAAGGGTGAAAGCAAGCAATGCGTGCTCACGGGTCTGCCCATCCTTGGAGATACCGGCTTCAAAACCACCAGTGGTTGAATCAATGATAAGAACAGCACAGTTTGCCTGAGAGGTGCCAGTAATCGTATTTTTGATGAAATCACGATGGCCTGGGGCATCAATAATAGTGCAGTAGTACTTTGTGGTCTCAAATTTCCATAGGGCAATATCAATGGTAATGCCACGTTCACGTTCAGCCTTGAGAGGGAGAGGGATCGGCGGCGGCGGGGTTTGGTGGAGGTGGCCGGAGCAGGGAGAGAGAAAGAAGGAGAGGGATCGGCGGCGGCGGGGTTTGGTGGAGGTGGCCGGAGCAGGGAGAGAGAAAGAAGGAGAGGGATAGGGGTAGTATAAGGATTTTATTATTATTATTATTATTTTAAAATACAGTATGTGGAGAGCTGCTTGCAGTGTGTAGGTAGCTACTCTCGTCTTGAGAGGCTTAGTAGACCTTAAAGACAATACAATGTCTTAACAACTTAATTGAAACTGCTCTATGAGGCACGTGCATTGCACGTGATTTTGCAGATCCTATATATAATAGACTACTAATTAAAGTCGCTGATAGATTGTGTATGTTAGAAACATTTAATTAGGGTTTGTATGAGCAAAGTCCACATGCCATGTGGTCAATTCTTTGAACATTGTAGTTATGCTTAGGATTACAGCCACAGGGACACAGAGTTAGCGTTTGGGAAACTTCGTCAAAATTAATTGATCATTTGGACCAACCACTTATTGCACTAATCAAATAATCCTGACCAACCAATTAGAGGTATTTATTTGTTGAACTGACTTAATTTGTTTGCTTGATGTGATTTTTTTTCTTTTTCTTTCTTCCCACCAGCCAAAGGTGGCGAAACCCTTGAAATACTTGTTGGATGTGGGAGTGAACCTGCCTATATGAGGACCGTAAGGTCGAACTCTGGATAGTAAAGTGAGAATTGGACTCCCAACCGCGAGGCTATCCCATTATTCTTGGTCAGATAGATGATCCTGATCTTAAATGAAAGGCCAACACATACTTGAAAGCCTCAAGGACCACCAAATTATTACCCATTCTAAAGAATCGGTTTTTCTATTTTAGTTCCTGATAGTGTTAATATGGGCCATTTTTCTAAATCTTAGCTTAGACAATGAGAAATGGTGCTCTTTAATTTCTAGGTTGCAAGTCAGGTGAGCTTTTCATACCCAGCAATGGGGCTGAGACCCATGATAGCACCCACACACATGGAGAAAGAGCTAAGGCAAGTGGCAAAAGAGCCCACACACGCTGAAGGGAGTCCACACAAGTGGAAAATGACAGCAAACCTAGGTATCAAACCCTGGGTAGCTAGGTGAGGTATCGGGTTGCTAATCAACTGAGCAAACCCTAGGTAGCTGGTGAGTTGCGTCAGATATTGGCTAAAACTAAGCCCAAATTGAATCTCATGTACATAAACTCAAAACTAAAACCTGGCCCAAGTGAAACTCAGATGCCCAACCCAAATTACAGATTCCCTACATGAGTGTAATTCTGGTTAATGTTCAGTTTTCTTGGGTTGGGTCGGATTTCTTTTAATATTTGGGTAAAGAGAAATGGGCCAAGGCTGAAACCTAGTGCTAAAACCTAAACTTCAAACCCGGGCCAAAGAGAAATGGGCCTAGGCTGCGCTGGCCACAAGATTCAAAGTGGGTCCCTTGACTTCCGACCAAAGGGAGATCAAGAACCAATGCCAATGCTTTTCTCTTGCAACAAACTATGAATAACCAATGTAATATCTGGGCCTAGACCTGATAAACTTATAATTGGACTTGGCTTAGGTTTGAGGCCAATAACCCAATCCTTTCACAAATATCTACCCCTTCTTATTCGGGCTAGTCCTTGTTTGATACTTATCAAGATGTTAGACATGGAACCCATTGAATATTATCATATAAATTTGCAGGATACATGGTCATTAACCTTAACCTTGAGGAGGTATAATTAAGGATCAATTGATCGAACTAACATAACTAACATTGAGGATGCTTCTAATCCATGTCCTCCTCTATCTATCCTGTCTCCTTTGCTTGTCATGAATCAAGTGGATGCTACAAATGCATTACCTTTTCCCACTGAGGCTCAATCTAACATGACACAAGAGATCGATAAAGATACACACCATATTGTTTGGAGCTATACACTTATACATGTTATATCTTCACTAATTCAATGTACTAAAGCTATAGTAGAACACACTCAAATGAAAAACCCAATTCATAGTGCTTGAAAATCAACTAAAATGCAAGCACAAGTGTCAAAATTTACAGATCAGAATTTGCAGGTTTAAGGACTGATGAGTGATGACACATGAAATGGGGGTGATAATCTCTATAAAGAATATAAATTTAGAAATTCTCATTTCCTTGATTTCTCAAACAATGTTGTTGGATTTTTTTAACTTCTTTTTTTCTAAAATCACTTTGATACGGGTCCAATACTGATGCGTATCGCTGATACAACTGTATATCGTTTTTTTTTTTTTTTTTTTGCCAGACTGATACAGGTCCAATAATAGAACTTGAACCCTTGCTCTTCCTTAACTTCCCATGGACGTCACTATTTTAACCAATCATGAATCATTACAAATTTTAGGGTGAGTGTTTGTGCTTAGACCAGTTCAGAGAGACTCTTATTATGAACCAGCCTTTCAAGATCAACAGCAACCTAAACTTGGACAAAATGCTGCTGCGCTATCTCTATAGGTGGCAATTCTTGACCCGGCCTGTAACCCACATGAACCTCACTAGATATTACGGGTTCAAGTTAATCCTTTTAACTGGCATGTTAGATTGTAGTTTACACTTTCAAAATCCAGCCTTTTAGTAAATGTGTTGTGCTTGATTTTAGTCGAATACTTGTTGTTTAATTAACCACCAACTTGACCTCAAACCAACCCAATCTAACTCATGAGCTCATTGCATTTTACCAGCTTCTAAACTTGATTCGAACTTCGTAAATCAGGTTTCTGTTGACATGTTTAACTTTCAAATTAGTTTCAATTGGCATTTTCAAACAAGTTAAACGATTGGGTTTCCATTCCCCTCATCATCACATTCCTTTTTGTTATTTTATTTACGTATAAAACACCCCTAAGGCAATTAGAAATGAAGACTTGTGATTTTATTTTCTAAGTACTTATTATTATTATTTTTAATAAGCAAACAATCTGAGATATCAATTCAAAACCAATATTATTACTTACTAAAAAATATCCAAAACCAATATATCAACCAGTATGTAAATTTTTTGGCTTATATTAATACAATATTCAAAAGGTGTTTTAAAATGGATGGTCCCATTGCAACATGGGGTTGTTCAGTTGGTTGTCAACCTGCCAACCTCCGATGTCACCTAATTATCAAGGGCTCGATCCTTAAGTATGTCATTTTTTTCACATTTGTAAATTCCTAGTCTTCTCACATCTGTGGGCTACCTTGGGTCCCTGGCTCCCAGCCCCGTTGGCTAGGGTACCAAAATAACAATGGATGATCCCATGCGCCTATATATAGGATTGGACAAAATATGGCTCTATTAAATTATCTTTATCCCTGATTTAAGGCCAAGGTCTAAAAGGGGTTATATTTGAATTGAATTCCAAGAAACTCTACAAATTTATACCTAAAAGTGGCTAAAATTGAAAAAACTAAAGTATAGAGTTATAAAGGACCATGAAATAATCTCCCTTTCAACAGAAAATAAATAAAAATAAGATGTAAAACAAATTCAATCACCACTCTAGTAAATCATATCTTAGAAAAGTAAGGATCACAGCTACGTCTCCACTCTCCACCATATATCATTTACCTTTCAACAATCCTTTGTTTGAATTTTTTTAACCATACATTCATAAAACTCAATTCCATGCAAACAAGCAGGCGTTAAACATTTATACATACACATTTTAAATAGACATGGGATAAGAAAAGATCAAAATTGACCATTTGATAGTGAAATGCAAAAAAAAAAAAAAAAAGATTGTGATCTGTCACTTTTCATATCTCATGATACCTATTAGATTTTGGAGTGGAAGTTTAATGAGAAAAATCAATAGCAGCAGCAGCAACAACAATAAAAAACACAACTGAAGTATGGAACCTCACAGTCAACCAATATCTTCTTTTTCCACAGCTACAAATATCCACTAGCCTCCTTTTTCTAATACTTTCACAAATAACAACCATGATTAACCTAAAAAATTGACTAATCACTTCAACAATCTTCAAATTCTTACATTGTCTATGTCTTGTCCAGTCTTTTTAACCAGTATAATTAGTTAATGCACACAAAAGGCATGTTGAGGGATAACCAGTATAATTAGTTAATGCACACAAAAGGCATGTTGAGGGATAACCAGTATAATTAGCTAATCTATATTACTAAAGGGATGTACTCTTCCTCACATAAAGACACCTGGCGCAACCTCAAACTTTTTGCAATGTCATTTCCGGAGTTGCCCTTATTCCTAAAATCTTTATATCTATTACACACTCAAAAGATCTAAAATCTCTCCATGAAGAATCATCTTCCACTCAAAAGCCTAAAATCTCTCCATAAGATCCCTAAATAAGCCACACACCAGATGTGCTACAATTATATCAATTAATTCATGGGTCCCGGCCCGCATCATTTGATTTTATGGACGGTTAGAATAAAGATGGCGGACCCCATTCATCTGGGTCCCACTTAAAAATATTTGGTCAATTTGTTAGGTCTATGATCATTTGATCCTTTGATCTTTCTTAATCAATTCATGGGTCCCATCCCGCATAATATGATTTTATCCCTGCCCGCATCATATGATTTTATGGACGGTTAGAATAGAGATGGTGGACCCCATTCATCTGGGTCTCACTTAAAAATATTTGGTCAATTTGTTAGGTCTATGATCATTTGATCCTTTGATCTTTCTTAATCAGTTAATGGGTCCCATTCTACATAATATGATTTTATGGACGGTTAAAATAGAGATGGTGGACCCCATTCATCTGGGGGTTCCACTTAAATAGGTTTGGTTTGGTCAATTTGTGAGGTCTATGATCATTTGATCCTTTGACATCCTTTGACCTTTATCAAGCAATTCATGGGTCCCAGCCCGCATCATATATATGGTTTTATGAATGGTGAGAATATAGATGGTGGACTCCATTCATCTTTGGGGTCCCACTTAAATAAATTAGGTGTGGTCAATGTATGAGGTCTATGATCATTTGATCTTTATCAATCAATTCATGGGTCCCGGCCTGCATCATATGATTTTATGGACGGATTATAATAGAGATGGTGGACCCCATTCATCTGGGTCTCACTTAAAAATATTTGGTCAATTTGTTAGGTCTACGATCATTTGATCTTTCGATCTTTTTAAATCAATTTATGGGTCATATCCCGTATAATATGGTTTTATGGACTGTTAGAATAAAGATGGTGGACCCCATTCATTTGGGGGTTCCATTGAAATATGTTAGGTTTGGTCAATTTGTGAGGTCTATGATCATTTGATCATTTAATCTTTATCAAGTAATTCATGGGTCTAAGCCCGCATCATATGATTTTATGAACGGTTAGAATATAGATGGTGGACTCCATTCATCTTGGGGTCCCACTTATATAAATTAGGTTTGGTCAATTTATGAGGTCTATGATCATTTGATCTTTATCGATCAATTCATGGGTCCCGGCCCGCATCATTTGATTTTATGGACGGTTAGAATAAAGATGGTGGACCCCATTCATCTCGGTCCCACTTAAAAATATTTGGTCAATTTGTTAGGTCTACGATCATTTGATCATTTCATCTTTTTTGGGGTCCCACTTAAATAAATTAGGTTTGGTCAAGTTATGAGGTCTATGATCATTTGATCTTTATCAATCAATTCATAGGTCCCGGCCCGCATCATATGATTTTATGGACGGTTAGAATAAAGATGGTGGACCCCATTCATCTGGGTCTCACTTAAAAATATTTGTTCAATTTGTTAGGTCTATGATCATTTGATCTTTCTTAATCAATTCATGCCTCACCTAAAGAATAAAACATTTGAAAAAAAAACATAAGATCAAATTAGCGAAAAAAAAAGGACTCACAAGTTTACTAATTAATAAATTTATTAAAAATAATTCATATCAGTCTGTGCGTTTGGTGGTTTCGTGGTCCGTGCATAGCACGGGGTTTTGCTAGTGCACACTAAAGGCATGTTGAGGGAGAGAGAGAGGGCTGATCACCTGCGCACCCATTGGGCCTTGTTGTAGGGCCCATGGAATGGGATTCAGTTTCAATCAGGTCGGATTCAAATCCATAGCAACCTTCAAGTGGGTGAATACATTTATCATGTTATGATTCACCATTATTCTCCACATCCCCAAATTTCATTGTATTGGTGAAACTGCTTATTGTGCAATCCAAATTCGATTTCTTACATGCTTTATCCATCCAATATCACCATTCTACCTTATTCAATCATGAAATCCATGGTCAAAAGATTCTTCAATAAATTTTTACAATATCACCACCTCACCTAATCTAAACCATCAAATCATTCACTCTAAACTTTTCAAATTTTACTTATCCCTTCAATCAAAAGCACACAAGAGAATTTTAATAAAGTTTATGGGGACAGTTGCCTCTCCTGACCGCTATGACTTCACTCTCGGGTTAGTCTCAAGTTCCAATCATTTTCAGTATAAAAGTAAATTAAAAAAATAAAAATTCTCATGTTTTAGCATTGATAATCGAAGGTAGAGTAAGAGCCTAGTAGCTCATTCAGACACTCAACTCAAGGTTTGGCCACGTCTAAACCCTCACTCGCATCTTTGCACCACTGAGGATGCCGCAAGGGCCAATCCCTCTAGCTTGCAAATAGGGTAAGGGTCTATATCCCATCTTGTTGGGCTGGACTTTTTTTATTGGCTACATTAGAGACTCTCTCTCTCTCATGTGCTCTTACCCACACACCTGTGTTTCTTGCGAGCTGAGCTACAATTTTGAAATGGAATGGATCTTGTGACGGCCTGTGATCCATCCATGAATTAGCGGTCACCAATATAACTAAAACAAGCAACAGTCGTGTGGTCACTAATACTGAGCGAACGACTGATCTTATATTTGATCTTCACCCTACAACAATCTAAGTTTATATAATTTTCACAGAACTGTTCGTACATGCAATCTGGCACGGTCCTATAACATGGCATGTGCGATATCACACTTCCCTACAATATCCCACGGTAGGGACTAAGGCAGCTCTGTGGGCGATAGCCTATTTATTCTTATCATCTACTAGAAATTTCCCGTGCCTAAAGGCACGACGTACCACCGGACTTGGATATGCCTCAGACCGACCGAACCCAGGTTCCATGCATCTCGAAATCAAGTCCAACCATAAAATGGATTCCACCAAAAAAAAAAATTCAATTGATTGCCAAATGATATAATTCCATTTATTCATTTATTCTTAACAAAATTGAATCATGAAATCTTTCACCCAATTTGCTCATCTCATCTTCTTATCTTGGTCCCATCTCATGATCAATGAAGTATTTTTTATTTTTATTTTTTTAAATGAAGAATGGATGGCAATACCTGTAAATAACTCAAACTTGCTGACCCTTTTTGCTTTTGATGGGGATGGCAAAAACTTGTAAATCTCTCCAACTTTAGCCCCTTTTCTTTTGAATGAAAAGGGGATGGCAATACCTGTAAATAACTCTAACTTGCTGCCCCCTTTTGCATTCCCCTCTTAAATCCAAGGGTCCAAAATATCCCTTAAATTTATGTACATAAAACCAAGGGCTCAAAATGTCCTAGGATTCAAAGTCTGCTCTCCCATATTATATAGATTTGTGATTAGTTACATAAAGAAATTTATTTTCCTTATTTAAAGAGAATTTATTGGGTAAAAAGAAAAAAATTAATATAAAACTTGATAAGAACAAATTGAACCCATGCTACCTGGGCCGTATTTTGGAGCAGCATGGGTTCAATGTGTTCTTATATTTATATATTTGTGATTAGTTACATAAAGAAATGTATTTCCCGTATTTAAAGAGAATTCATTGGGTAAAAAGAAAAAAATTAATATGAAACTTGATAAAAACAAATTGAACCCATGCTACCCAGGCCGTATTTTGGAGCAGCATGGGTTTAATGTGTTCTTATATTTATATATTTGTGATTAGTTACATAAAGAAATTTATTTTCTTTATGTGAGGCCCCAATCCTTGTGGACCCTCACTTATATTTGAACTGTTCTAATTATATTATATAAATATCTCATTATACTAATTAGGTAGGGGTTAGTGAGGGTAGTTATAATAATATACCCCTAATTAAATAGGGTATTAATGTTTAGGGAAGTATTGCCAAGTGTCAAAATTTCAGATTTTTCTAAATGAGACACATGTCACAACTGGTATAGATAGATTATAATATAGATAGATGGGGCAGCAAAGTCCAATCTTTGAAAAAAGAAACAGACAAAGCCAAAGACAAGACCAGTGCGTTTAATCTCACCCCTCTGAGCAAAATTTAGTACTGAAAAAAAGTCCAGTCGCGACTCGAGAGAACTGAGAAGACTTTGAAAGTCCAATAGCACAAGTTACAGAGTCGCGGCTCGAGAGAGAAGAGAAGAAAGAAGGGAAAACAAAAATGCATTCTTTCCTCTACAGAGCAAACGCAGTACTAACATTTTCAGTGATGGTATTGGCAGCAATATGCGCCATGGCTTCCTTCTCTGATTATCTCAACGTCCCTTCTCCTAACGCCCATTTCAAGGTATTGATTTTTCTCTTCTTCTTTAATTTCATTCAGATCTGATTAGAAGACCATCTTTTTTCTAGTCTCTTCTTCTTTTCCAATCGAATGCCTTTTTTTTTTTTTTGGCATATACTCTTTCTATACTTCATTTAGTTCTCATATCAGTCGTTTTTTCAGAGAAAGATTGTAGCTTTATGGGAAGAGAAGAAAACCCAAGAAAACCCTAGAGCGAAATCAGGAATTTCTTTATGCGCTGATGAAGACTTAGCAAATTATAACAAACCCTAATGATGAAATGACTCTTGGGGTTCTGGGATCACTGTTTCGAGACCCATGATGGAAACTGTTACATGATGGCTGAAATTTACCCTCTTATCTTTCTGGGGTGTTTCAGGGCTTCTTTTTGTGGGGTGCTCTTTTTTTTTTTTTTTTTTAATAACATGGACTAGAATTTAGGGTCAGATTGGTAGGGCCATAAAATCCGCTCAAACAAAAATTTGGGTTACTTACAACTTGGGTTGAAAGTTAAATCTGATATGATTCAGGATTTTGATGCAGGTAGTGAATATCAACTGGCTCCAGAAGCAGCCAAATGGAAATGATGAGGTAAGACCTGTCTTTTATGAGTTTATGAACTGATTTTATCCAATTTTTGGCCATAGTGTTTATATTGGCTGTCACACAAGGTGCAGATAGGTTGCATTCTCATGCTCTATGTTTTTAAGTGATGTATTTTTGTACTGTGCCCATTCTTGTGTTGCATGATTGCAGAATATTAGGGTGTGGACATACCTTTCCCTTCCTGTGCAAGTGGGGTTCATGGTTGATGATTGAATCCATCCATTTGATGTGTGCCCTCTAAATGAGGTTGCACACAAATCTTCGATTTTAAGATACTAGTCACCAAATCTTTTCCTCTCCTTCTGAACCATTTTCGTAATGTCCTCTTAACTATCTACTTGTAGCATTGGATGGCTACCATCTACATTGGGGTGGCTCCTATATTAGTGTCTGTGTCTCGGATCACATAATCATAGCTTTAACTTGTATGCACATAAGGGATCAAATTTCTCTAGTTCTTTTAAGTGCTATGTCCTTAAGTTTTTTTCCACATACTAGTTCTTCAATTTTCAAACAAATCTGCATTCAGAGACTTTTAGGAATAGTTGCAGACTTCTTTTGATCATTTTTTTTTTCATTTAATCAATAACAGATGGATTTTAATGTAAAAAGAAATGTGCAAATGTTAAAGAAAAACACAACTATATAGTATAGAAGTATACTGTAAGTTTGCACAAAATGAGAAAGAAACTTCCAGAAGATGTCAAAGAATGTAATGGAAGAGTAATATCAAGAATACATCCACCTTGCAAAATGAAAAGGCTTAAAAGGAAAAAAGCTATTGAATAAACAAAATATCTGTCTACTTCTTGTTTCACCAATTCATCTTCCATTTCATTTACACTCCTCTAACATGCTGAAAATAAACTCATGTCAAAAAACATAGATCTTGAATATCTTTTAGGATGGTAGCTAATCTCTGAACTTCTCGTCCTTTCTCTGTAGTGTAGCCGCATAATCACATTTTATGAGTCATCTTCAATTAATGAGATGGCCTGTAAATCTTCTTTAGAAAAATTTTGACATCCCTTTTAAAATAAAAAAAATAAAAAAAATGACATCTCCTAAGCTACAAAAAATATCAGCTTCATTAGATACGTTACTGCCTAGTGCCCACTGTACTCAAATAAGTTGATGGTGACTTCTCTTTCTCATTTTTTTTCTCCGGTTTCCTTCTGCTACTTGATCTACATTAAATTTGACCAACCACGATTGAGCCTATTTCAATCTTCTTTAACTCCACACCGTCCTTCAAGATACCCCGATTCCCCAGAATTTCTGATGCTTGAGACCCCTTAAAATCTTGTCTTGTCATTGTGCAATTTTTTTTTTACTACTTCAACTAATTATTCCACAGAATTTACTTGCTTCTTCTCATATGGACCAAACAATGCCAAATGGTATCGCCTTCCATTATACCTTAAACCTTTCAATTCATTCACTAAATTATCCATTAATCATAGGGCCAGTGCAGAAAAGTTCGAATCAACCATGGATCATGTCTTCCTGTTAATTTTCTAAGCTCCATTTTCATGGAAGCCACTTGAAGATTGTCTATCTATATTCATGATGCAGCTGCCAAATAATTTGAAGATTTTGTGCAGAACCTCATGCCCTTATCAACAATAGTGCATTGTAATATAGGCAATTAAGTCTAAATTTATCAAAGAGGTCTCTCAGATCAAAGTTATTGAAGTATCTTTATTTATTTACAGAGTACGTTTTCAGTTCATGATATATTTATTATGTTTTCTTTTCTATGAACTGCATCTGTCAGTCCTCGAGTATTTGTAGATAGTATGGTATTTTGAAGTTTATTTCTCACTTTATGTCATGCAGGTTAGCTTGAAGTTAGATATATCGGCCGATCTACAGTCGTTGTTTACATGGAACACAAAACAGGTCGATCCTACCAAACATGAAATCTCTATATATTGTTTTAGTGGATTTTATTTGTTCATCCTGTCAATTATCTGGATATTTTGACGATCAGTCTGTTATGTGAATGTTTCAATCCCCACTTCTTTTATTACAGTTATTGTACGACTTCGATTGAATTTATCCATTCATTTCTTTCTTGACTTCTTGATATTGGACTATAATAAACAAGTGCAACTCATTTAACACTTATTTAACTTAACACAAGCACAGTTGTCACTATCAGACTTTATTTATAAGTGTTGGATGTTTTAACTTAAAGAAGCCTGCATTTATATTAAAACTTAAAATATTCTAACGCAACGTTGCATTAAACTATAACGTCCAATCGAAGTGTTGCTTCATATTCTGATAAATGAACTATCTACAGAAGTTTCATAGACACACTATGGCTAAACATTAGAATGATTCTCAGGTACACTGTGCCTATGTGTTTGACGTGAATAAGAGTATTGACTGACCATGAATTCTTTTCTAGGAAATGTTTACCTTTGTTTTATGACTCGATCTATTTTGCATTACATGGTTATGTTCTATTGTATACAACACTAACTTATGTATATGATAATCTGGAGTTGATTGCATGGCTTGTAAGGTATTTCTTTTGTAGACTAGATTTGTTCATTGTATATTCATGTCTGGAATGTAGCAAGAATGGAAGGAACACAATATCATGCCTTCATCTTGACATGTTGTACTCAATGTCCTTATCCCATTAATCATCTACTATGCTGCAAATATAAAATGAGGCCAAGTTGATGGGCCTAGGAGACTATGAAAGAGGGCCTAAGTTTGGGACGGCTCCTATTAAATCCTTGGTCTCACCTTAGTACCGTTTATGTTTTAAATAGTTATGTGGCTGAATTAGTCAAAATACATTAAAAATCACATTTTGCTCTTCTTTCTTTCCTTTTTTTTTCTTTTAAAATTTTAGTTATCTAAATAGGTCTTATTTAGAAGTCATACTTTGTAAGGAAGTTGTATTAAGACCTTCTAACATTTAAAGATCTGCTGCTTAGCTGGTTACAGAAGATTTGGAATCAATGATGTTTAGCTGTACACTCCATGCTTTTGCGTTCTTTGATTGGTCAAGAGTCCAGCTTTAAGGTGCTAGTTCCTTTAAGTTTGGTATTGACTCCAAATTCTGAACTGACCAAGTTGTTGACTCCTAGGATTAATTTGTGTCTGACTCATAGGATTACCTTGCATCACAAACTAGCACAAAGTTGTTGTTACACTCCATGCTTTTGCATTCTTTGATTGATCAAGAGTCCAGCTTTAAGGTGATAGTTCCTTTACGTGTTTGGATGTGTGGTGAAGTGAGATGAGGTGAGGTAAAGCCTCCATTATCCAGACAAGAAAAGACATTGGGTCATATCAAAAGTATATAATTTCAAAATTCCCTCCCAATTTTTCAAAAAAAGTCAAAAAAGTAACCTCCTTTCTCCACTAAAAGACAAAAAAAACTCCACTTTTCTATAAAAAAAATTCAAAAAGATTCTATACCAAACAACTAAAAACAAAACATCATCATAACACCTTATATTTTATTTTCTCTTGATTTGATGCTTCACCTCACTATACTTCAATTCACCATACATCCAAACAGGCCCGTATTGACAGGATTAATTTGTGTCTGACTCATAGGATATCTTGCACCACAAAGTAGGACAAAGTTGTTGTTATGTATGGCTGATTTTATCAATGTTACTGAAAGTTGTTTTAGACTGCATCACAAAAATAGGTTAGAAATGGATTTTAATCGTGAAGGTGAGTGGGGCATAATAAAAATCTTCTATTTTATCAGTTGAAACCTATTAAAATAGAAGGTATCTAGAGGCCGTGTTCCTTTGGTATGTTTGTATGTGGAAACTAGGTGTCAGACTTATTGGCCCTTATACAATGTTTACACATGCAAGATTGGAAGAATAGAACTCACAAAGTTGACTTAGATATGTGTGATAAGGCTCTAGAGGATGTTGATGATTGTAAACTAGGCCCAAGGGACACCATCAAGATGATCAAAGTGTCAGAAGTTTGCAATAAGGTGTTAGGTAGTTAGTTTGCCACACCTTTAATGCCTAGGCATTTTGGGTGTATTGGTTAGCAACTTGAGATGGTATTAGAGCCAACACGTCCGGGTTCGAATCCATGCAGGGAAAAAAAGGCCCTATGCCGTATCTTATGTGCCGGCGCATGTGCACAGGGAAGAAAGGTTCCATGCCGCGTCTTGTGCGGGTGTGTCCTTCGAGTCCGAGTAGTGCCCCGCCCGGGGGGGGGGTTAAGTAGTTAGTTTGCCACGCCTAGGTAGGTAGTTAGTTTGCCACGCCTTTAACCCCTAGGCATTTTAGGTGTATTGGTTAGCAACTTGAGATAAGGAAGAGAGGTGAATAGGAGGGCATTGTGGCTTTTTGGGCAAGCTCCGGAGGATGTTGATGATTGTAAACCAGGCCCAAGGGATACCATCAAGAATATCTAATGGCTATTTATAGAGTGCAATGGCTACATCTGAACCCTATTCTTTGACGGGGAGCTTAGCGATGACCTAGTGGTAAGGGCTCCCATTCCCATCCCACCTACCAGGGATCGATCCCTGGTGGGTGGCTTTACTACTCTCCAACTTGGCCACTGAGCCAAGTAAGCCAAAAAAAAAAAAAAAAACCTATTCTTTGACATGTTTTTATTAAGAATAGCCAATGGCTATTTCTTGAATGCAATCAAAGATGTTGACCCTAACTAGGAAACTTAATCATAACTATACTCGGGAACCTAGTTACACCACAAGAGGAAATCCTTATCACATTATAATTCTAGCCTAAGATAACTCAAATTGAGACTAATCCTAATATAAAACAAACTTTTCCTAATTAGAAGCAAACCCATTAGCTGGTAGTTACAAATAAACCTTTGTTCCTCAAAAGGATATCTCTCACTAAAGCGGCTCTCCCAAACCTTCCCTTCTACTACATGTCTATATTCAAATGTCCAGTAGAAATTATTTTGAAGTATTGAAAAGTTTCAGAGGGACTTCTTGTGGCAAGGTAATGAAGCGAAGAACAAGTACCACTTGGTTAAATGGTCTCTAGTTTGTAAAACTAAGGATGAAGGTTGTTTTTTTAGGAATTCGACCCCTTAAAGGAAGTGGATCAAGATCTTGTGGGAAAATGATTGTGGAGACTTGGGGATGAGTCTGTCGGCTTGTGGAAGCACATGTTTTTTTTTTTTTTTGCTTGGCTCAGTGGGCCAAGTTGGAGAGGAGTAAAGCCACCCACCACAGATTATTTTTTTTTTTTTTTTGCTTACTTGGCTCAGTGGGCCAAGTTGGAGAGGAGTAAAGCCACCCACCAGGGATCGATCCTTGGTGGGTGGGATGGGAGTGGGAGCCTGTACCACTAGGTCATCCCTAAGTTCCCGTGCAAGCACAGGTTTATGAAGGCTTCATGTCAGTATAGGAGACTTTCTTCAAGAACTCAGATTCCGTTGGTAAATGGGATAAAATTATGTTTTGGCTAGACACCCAGATTATGGATAAGCCACTAGCCAGTCAATTGACTGACTTTTCTTTGCTGTCAAAACCGTAGAGCAGTAGTCTGTGATCACATGGAGAGAATTGATGATCATGTGGTTTGGGGCCCCATCGTTCGAAGACGGCTCTCTGAGGTAGAGGAGACCCAATTTCAGTCATTGGTAGCTGTCATTGGTGAATGTCTCCATTCCTAGAGATGGAGTTGATAGTAGAATTTGGGCATCATTAATGGATGGGATCTTCTGAGTCTTTTCTTTCTTCTTTGCCATGAGTAGTAGTTTTCATCCTCTTGCCCTATAGCTTGTTTGGAGTAGATAAAGGCTCCTTGAGTCTCAGCTTTCTGATGGATAGCGCTTCTAGGAAGCATTCTTACTATGGAGAACTTGTGGTGGTGGAAGAAAATTGTGGTAAATGCATGTCCCATGTGCTCAGTGGATGGAGAATCAGTTGTTCACTTGCTTCGGAACTGCAGGCCCTTTCAATCTGTTTGGAGCTCTGTTGTCAATCGGTTTGATTACAGTTGGGCCCCTCTCTTCTACGTTGGTCGTCTCCTGCCCAAGAGTTTCAAACTAAGCTTTGATGGAAGTGCTCTAGGAAACCCATGTCTAGCCGGTGTGGGGTGTGGTGTTTTCATTCGAAATGAAGCAACTAGCCCATCTTATCTTTTTCGGTCCCGACAGTTCATTATTTGGTGAACAAAGCAGAAATAATGGCTTTTAAGATTGGCCTTTATGAAGCATCCCATCTCAATTGCCAGTGTATTTGGTTAAATGTGACTCTTTTTGTGCCACCCAATGGGCCTTAGGTTTGATCAAGGCACCTTAGAAGCTTGCTGATGTATTGGACCTAGCTAGAAGTCTCTAAGCCACTGAGATATGTCAAATGGGGTGCTAAGGGGGTAGCTGATTGTCTATCCAAAGAGCGAGTGCATCGTCATAACTTAATTTTGGCTCTTCACACAGCATTGTACATTTGTGATCTTTTATTAGCTTGTGGTTTTGATTCGCGTGATGGATCATTTTTTATACAATATAAGTCTCTTAAACTGTGTAGCTCTTGTATGGCTCCTTTATACTTGATATTTAATACAGTCACCATTTCAGAAAAAAAAAAAAGAACAAAAAATCTATGGGTAGCTCCAATAGAAGATAAAATAAAGAAAGTTGGTTGAGATGGTTTGGGCTTATACACAAAAGACTAAGCAGTAGCCCTTACATGATACATTCAGGGAATTACAAGTTAAAGGAACTAGGAAAGAAACTAGGCAAAGGAGACCAACAAAAACTGTTAAAGAAAGTATGGTGATGGAAATCATGGAATACATGATAAAATTTAGAGTTACAGAGAACACGACTTTAAATAGGGTATGGAAATAGTGGAAATGACAAAACTGACCCTATATAAATGGCCTAAGGCTACCACGTTGATGTTGAGGTTGTCTTTTGATGAATATAATTCAGGAATCTAGGGATTTAGTGGAGAAGGTTTGCATGAAATACATGAATGTGCTGTTTTCACTCGTTTATTGGTTATATTTATCCAGTTCTGGATATTGTGGGGGTGTTTTGAGAGTGTCCAACTGAACCCGAAGTGACTTGTTCCCTGGATCGTTGGCTGCTAGCAGTTGAATTTCTGACTGCAGTGGTAATGAATACCAAAAAGAGCTCATGGCATCTACGTATATTTCACGCTAAGTTTGTTAATGTCAATATTCTAGCCACATGAAATTTCACAACACCTTTTTCGTTTTTGTTTAATAGCTCATCCCAAATGGTTTTTAGGGACATGCTTTCATGGTGGATCTCTATGGGATACAAAATACCTCGCTCTTTGTTCATGATTCTCCAGTTAGGAACTTTCCTCTTCCCTTGGGCTGAGCCCAGTGAACTGAGTTAATAAGTCCTATGCAATTGACCAATAAATGCCTAATAAAAACAATAAAGAGTTTATGATATTTCAAAAAAGCAGTAGTAAATGAAGCATCTAAATGTGATATTTTGTTTCCATAAAAAGGTCAATGACGTCCTTTTGTCTAAGTCACTGAGTTAGCATTGTCAACTAATGTTGCAACCACGAGGCTGTGGGTTTGAGTCATATTAGAGTTTTATTCACAAGTCTTCTTCCTTTATTTTATGTCCATCTTACTCACTCTGGTACTGCAGGTTTTTGTCTTTGTAGCAGCCGAGTATGCGACCTCTCAGAATGCTTTGAATCAGGTAAGCTTTGATACATCCCTCATTTTATCTTTTCTTAGTCACTCTCAATTTTGGCTTGACAGGAAAGGAACTGAAAAAAAAAAAAAAGTTGTGAAATAGGCTGCATATAGTTGACATGTTGAGTGCTGATTTCAATTACAAAATTTGGAACTATTTTTTAGTTTATCAATCTTAAAACTATTCAAAACTTTGAATGCTTAAGTTACTGTATTCCCGTCCCATGATTTGGGTGGTCTCCACTTCTATTGTTCAGATGCTGATTTTTCATTTGTCGTGATCAAAGGTTTTTGCCGTGATCAATGTTCATTTGTCCTTTACTACATTATAGCATCGTCACTGCATATCATTATCAGGATTGTGCCATTTGTAAATTTGTATAGTGGAATTACGTAAAAGGTACACCTGAGTACTGTCCTAAAAGCTTTTTTCCTATTTGTTTAATGAACATTTATCCTAAACACATTCTTTTTCATTACGGAGTTTGCTGTGTGCAGAAAATTCTCCCGTAAGCCATACGGTGTTGGGATCTTTGTTCTACACTATCTTTTCTACTGTTCTGTGCTGTTGGCCTGCTGGTTAGAGATGTGTGTACTGTGCATGAGTTTGAATCTGTTGTGTTGAAATAAAAAAGAAACAAGAAAAAACACCTAGTGTTTAAGATTTTGGCCCCGTGACGTTCTTTTGGGTGCTATTAGTGTGTCTTTTATTTGTTAATCTTTCTATCCTTTACTGCATCTAGATTTCTTGTTCACTTTCTCTCACTACAAATCCATTTCCAAATCAATTAAGCCAATTTAAGGAAGTGAGCGAAGGTACCGTTGAAAGCCTGAAAAAGGGAGTGGAGAGAACGAGCCATAAACCAAGAATCTGCAATTCAACTTCTTTTGATCAGTCAGTAGGCGAGTTTGATGGCACTTGGCTTGATTTTAAAGTCTTGATTCTGCTCGAAAGTAAAGCAGGCTGTGAGTGGATGAGATTTCTCCAAAATGCCCCACTTTAAAACTGCCCCCCCCCCCCCCCCCCCCCCCCGTCAGACCAAAGAGAGATGAAGACAGATGATAGTTTGTGAATTCGATGATCCCTTTGAGGGTCACGATCTTTCATTATATAGAGATAAAGTTTACAAGAATGTTTACAGTGATTGAGAGAATTAACTAAATTAAAGTAATCATAATCTAATTAACATCTAATCAAATCTCCTAATAAGGCATAAAATCAAGTACATATCTGTACAAGAGATATTTGTTTTGACCCACAAGTTGGGCTCAATTTGTCATGGGCTTAGACCCACTGAACTAGGCCCATTGGCCTAGTTGACACCCCCCCTCAAATTGATGCGGGTGAATCCACGAGCATCAATTTGCCAACTAGGAATTGGTGTCGTGGCCGAGGAAGTCCCTTGGTAAATATATCTGCAATTTGAAGTCCGGTAGGAACATGAGGAAGAGTAATTGTGTCACGCACAAATTCATCACATATGTAATGACAAGCCACTTCAATATGCTTTGTGCGTTCATGGAAGACAGGATTTTCAGTAATCCGTATGGCACTGGTATTGTCCGCATAGAGAGGTGTAGGGCCAGATTGTGGAAATCCAAGCTCAGAAAGAAGACCCCGAAGCCAGACAATTTCAGATGTGGCAGCCGACATGGCACGATATTCTGCTTCTGTGGATGATTTGGAGACTTTATCTTGTTTCTTACACTTCCAGGAGATCAATGAGTCCCCTAAGAACATGCACCAACCCGTGGTAGACCGTCGACTATCAGAACATCCAGCCCAGTCAGAATCTGAATAAGCTATGAGAGAAGTCGAATTGCCCACAGGAAAGAAAAGGCCACGAGATGGTGTATGAAGAACATAGCGAAGAATGCGCCGAACAGCAACAAGATGGAGATGGCGAGGTTGTGTCATGAACTGACTAACCAGATTCACCGCATATGAGATATCAGGCCGAGTGATAGTCAGGTAGATCAAGCTGCCGACTAAACGGCGATACATTGTGGCATCAGGGAGAAGATCACCCGTATCGTGTGCGAGTTAAAGATTGGCCTCAACAGGTGTATCTACAGGAGAGGAGTTTTGAAGGCCAGCCGTCTCAATAAGATCCATAGCATATTTGTGTTGATCTAGGATAAGACCTTTTTCCGACTGATGAACCTCAAGGCCTAAAATATATGTGAGTGGCCCTAAGTCTTTCATATGAAAAGATTCATGTAAGGATGCCTGTAGATAGGTGATCATGTCAGAATCTGTCCCAGATATGATGATATCATCCACGTATACCAAGAGGACAGTAATCCCTTTTGAGGAGCGATGAAGGAATATAGAAGGATCAGACGCACTTTGAGAGAACTGTAGAAGAAGGAGAGCATCTCTAAATTTCTCAAACCAAGCACGCGGAGCTTGCTTAAGACCATATAGAGATCGTCTTAAGCGTGCGCAGTCTCCTGCCGAAACACCCGTAATGCCTTGGGGAAGTCGCATATAGACTTCTTCCTTGAGATCACCATGAAGAAAGGCATTCTCGACGTCAAATTGGTAAAGAGGCCATGAGTGAGAAGCAGCAATGGCAAGAATAGTACGGATTGTTGTCATTTTTGCAACTGGAGCAAATGTTTCTTCATAGTCAATGCCATATTCCTGTCGGTTGCCCAGTGTGACTAACCGTGCTTTATATCGATCCAACGAGCCATCAGACTTAAGTTTGACTGAAAAAACCCATTTGCAGCCAATAGGTTTTGCAGATGAGGGACATGGAACAATATCCCAGGTATGATTCTCCTGCAGTGCAGCTAATTTTTCGTCTATAGCTTTTTGCCAACAGTCATGCTTCACCGCCTGTGAGTAAGAAGAAGGAATAGTAATAGAGGAGAGAGTAGCAAGCAAGGAGGTGTGAGTGAACCCATATTTTTCTGGAGGCTTAGAGAGACGGGTAGAGCGTCGAAGCTGAAGTAGAGATGGAGCATCATGTGATGAAACGTGGTCAAGATCAGGTGCCGGTGAGGGATCCGGAGGAGGAGCAGTAGTGGAGGCAGGAGGTGGCGAAGGCATGATTGGTGCGGAAGGACTATCACTGGAAGTAGTAGCATCAGCAGTGTTGACATGATATGCTCGTGGAGTGCGATTTTGTGGCCGCCGTTTGCATTCATTGATAACATGACCATTGGATTTGCAGTAATTACAAAACTTGGTCTTACACTGTGAGGCATAGTGTCCATAACTCTTACAGCCAAAGCATTGGATTTTGCTGAGATCTCTTGCAGGAGTTTGTCTTTTAGCAGCATCATTAGTATGATGAATAATCCCTCCCGGACCGTGAGAGACACCAGGAGTGTAACTGGCAGTGGCAGTATATGCTACATCAGGAGAGTTTCCGGAGAACTGTTGCTTCAGAACATGCTGAGTGAGTTGACTTTGTTCCTCTCGCAAGAGTTCATTAAGACACTCATTCAGGGATGGAGATGGAACCCTGCTCATCAGATTGGAACGAATGATCTCATATTCAGATCTCAATTTCATGAGGAACTGGTCTCTATGAGAAGTTGCCTGTAATTTTTGAATCTCAGAAAGAGCTGCATCAGATACATTGAAGTATTTGATTTCATCATATTCTGCCCATAAATTGAGAAAACCCGTATAATAGTCCTGGATAGAAGAGGTGCCTTGGGAATACTGAGCAATCTCCAGTTCAAGTTGATATTGACGGGCAGAATTCCCTTGGTGATACACTTGTTTCAGATAATCCCACATCTCCTTAGAGGTCTTGTAAGGTTTGAGGTTCAGGATATATTGTGGTTCAACGGAACCAAGAATCCAGGTTTTTATCTTGGCATCCTTAGTATTCCAAGATAGTATTTTTTTCTCATCTTCCTTAGGTCGTGGATCCCATCTGGAAACAAGTCCCCACATTTCCTTTCCTTCAAGATAGACTTGAAATTGATACGACCAGGAAGTATAATTCTTACCATTAAATTGGATCAATTTAATTTCATGCTTTTCCATTTCAGTCAAACAGTAGATCTATCAACTGTGCACAAAAAAATCTCACTGTTCTTAAATCAAATTGATGGATTAGATCACACACCAATCAGATCACAAATAATATGCTAGATCAGATCACACACCAAGCAGATCACAAATAATATGCTAGATCAGATCACAATCAAAGAGATCAAGTGACCAGAACTGTTCCCAGACTGAGCAGTGCACAAAAAATTGCAAACACAACCCAGACGACCCTGTCGTCAGTGAGTAGTTCTGTACGTGGGGCCCACCAAGTGATCTGTATACAGATCTGAGCGTGAAGATGGGTGAGCAGCAAAATTCTGCACCTACTGGAAGTGGTCTCAGACAAACCGGATCCAAATCAAAGATTTTGGACGGCTGTGATGAAAAGAAATTGACAAAACAGATTTTCCACAAATAATGGTAGATGGCCTACCTCTGATGGATGAAAAAATCTGGAAAAATTGCCAAAACAAACAGCTTAAATGGTCGACCAAGATGCAAGGAGATGTTGAGGAGGTTGGTGATGATCAGTGGTGGGCCACAGATGGTGAACCTTATGACGACGACCAGTAATGCCAGCAAGGATCAGCTTGGAAGAAGCCTGCGAAACAGATCCGTGATCTGTTCTAATATCACCAGAAAGTCTAGAATATTCAGAAGTTTAGTGGGATTGTGATATCCTGATGTGATGAGGATGATCTGAGGTGGGCCACGTGAGATCACAGGTTGATCTGGCGACTTCCAATGCTTGGAAGATGAATAGAAAATATTCAAAAAGTCTCTCAGAGACTATGACAGCTTCCAATGTTTGGAAGATGGAGAAGAAACACTCAGAAGTTTGGCTCTGATACCATGTCAGACCAAAGAGAGATGAAGACAGATGATAGTTTGTGAATTCGATGATCCCTTTGAAGGTCACGATCTTTCATTATATAGAGATAAAGTTTACAAGAATGTTTACAGTGATTGAGAGAATTAACTAAATTAAAGTAATCATAATCTAATTAACATCTAATCAAATCTCCTAATAAGGCATAAAATCAATTACGTATCTATACAAGAGATATTTGTTTTGACCTACAAGTTGGGCTCAATTTGTCATGGGCTTAGACCCACTGAACTAGGCCCATTGGCCTAGTTGACAGCCGCCCCCCCCCCCCCCCCCCCCCCTCTCTTTTCGCCTCTAGTTTTTTTTTTTTTTTTTTTTTGGGTGGGGTGGGGGGGGGTCACCTTGAGTCAATGAATAGCTTTGGTAAATACTCATATACCCACACATGCTACCCAAGTCACTAACCAACAAAGCTACAACTGGGGATCAATCCCCTTTGATTAATATGTTCAGTGCTTGGATTAGATTTTTCACTGGGATTCATTAAACAGGTTTCACTTTGGGATGGCATTATACCATCAAAAGAGCATGCAAAGTTTACTATTCAAACCAATAACAAGTACCGTTTCATTGATCAGGTAACCCTTATTTCTTGTTGTTATTCTTCCTTTACCTATGTTGTATTTTCTTCTTTTGATATTTTCTGTTCTGTTGACAATTCTCTCACTCTTAATTATTTTTTGTTCAGGGAAGCAATTTGCGAGGGAAAGATTTCAACTTGACGTTGCATTGGCATGTCATGCCCAAGACCGGCAAGATGTTTGTTGACAAAATAGTCATCACCGGATATCGCCTGCCAGAGGCATACATATGAGGAGCTTTGTGTTCCATTTGTCTAATTTTTTGTACCTTTTATTTTTCTGAGAGATGTTGTAGGTTAACCCCGAGGAAAATGAAAAACAGGACGTTAAAATGGAATGGATTGAAGATTACCGGACTCAACTTGGTTTTGTTTTGTGCCTGCCCATGAAAAATTGTGCTGGAATGGGTGACTGTGAAGCCCAATTTGTTTGATTCTGTTATGGTTAGCCAAGAAGTGGTCCACTGGTGGGATGGACTCTAGATCAAATGCCACTGGTCTCTGATAAGTTAAGATCACAATTGATAACAGGAAAAATGGATGGTTGGACCCCATCTTATTTGACTCTGTATTTAAGGCTTGCTAAGTGGTTCTTCTGATCAGGAGAATCTGGTGGAAGCCTTTATAGGTTGTCGGGTCCCTATTTGTGAGTCCATGTTTTTTAATCAACAGAGACAGGACAAAGAGCATGAAGCTCGGTGGGTTACCCTGTCCACTGTCTCAAGACCATTCTTCAGGTGGGCCATAGACCAGAAATAGGTGAAATGACAGAATGTTGATGATGGTCATGGTTGAATCACCAATTTGATGGGTATGACAGCAACTGTTCAATCCACGATGGTATGTTCATGATGAAGTCCACCCACAGCATCCGATATATAGTGTGGAGTGTCCACTAGTTTGGATGGAGTTAGCTGCTGCATGCCATGATGTTTGTCATTCCATATTTGTGCACCAATTGGGTTTGGGCTCTCAATGATCAGGCCATTGCTTAAGTGAACAGACTATGCAAATAGGCTGAGCTCACCAGGCAAGTCCTACCCAATGAGTTAGAAGTCCAGGCAACAATTGGGCAGTTAATATCCCTGTAGAGGGAGCTCCAAGGGTTGAGCCCTGTCTCAACCTTTTGACAGACTTTCGTGCTGGACAAGTCTAGATGACCCGACCTGCTTTCCATCCAACCCAACCTCCACTAGTTACGAACTGCATACATGTGGACCTTACTAACCCCCCCTTCAAATCCTGAATAAGGGAAAATCTCCCTTGAACATTGGCACCGCACCTAGTGGGCTCACTTTATGATCCATCTGAGTGGACCATAAAATAGGGACCACTGGAATAGTCACAAATCCTAAGTTTGGCAGTCATCTGAATGGATTGGGCCATTGGATCAACTGTGAACTTCTTTGGATATTGAAACCTTGTGGGCCATTGATCAAGTGGTTAGGATGAAAATCAGAGCTGCCGTCATCATACACAGGGCTGTGGGGGTGAGATCTTTCGATCCCCCGGGTCCCATTCATAGGTACGACCTCAGGTGGGGCCCACAAGGGCAATGCTCATCAAAGGGGGGACCCCTAAATAACAGTTTTTATTGTCTTTACTCAATTCCCTATCATGCATGGATTTTTCCCAACAACCCACATAACTGACCCCAATAAAAAATGCATCAAGTTGACTCATGGAAGGTATCATCATCCTTGTCCCAACTATTTCTATATGAATTCTTTTTCTCCATCCCAATCTATCATTAGTCCAATCCTTCCATGCGTCGTACTTTTTTAGATTTATTTCCTAGCATGATTACGAAATATTATTATATCAAAATTCATATTTAGATTGTGATGATGAAGATTTTCCCTCTTGCTATTAAGCTACCTGATGCAACCATCCTTATTTATCAGAGCTTATGAAGAATTTTTTTGGGGAAGGCATCTGACTTCCTTTTGATATACTCCTTTAAAATGGTTTGGGCCTTAACTTCCAGATAATCTCAACCCAAACCCACCCCTGTTCACCCCAAAAGGACCTTGTTCTTTCATCCTAGTGTGAAATGAAACTGGCCATCTAAGCTGAACACCTGATGATTTTTCTTCAAGATCTAGCCAACCCCAAGGACCCAAATTAGTCACTCTGCACTCCATTTCTAGAAGAACAAGTGTCTGTATTTCTATGCATGGCACATGGCCTTCTCCCTCCTCAAATCCTCTGCAATCTCCCTCACCATCTTCTCCTCTCTCATCTTCTTCCTACTCTCCTCTCCCTCCCCAAAACCCTCTTCTCAAACCCCTCTCCACAGATTCCTCCTCCAATCCCCCTCCAATTCCACCACCACCACCTCCTCCTCATGCTCCTCCATCCATGAAAGACCCCCACAAGAACGCTGCTCCTTCTCCCTCTCCCACTGCCATGGCGACTCCAACGGCCTCTTCAACTACGCCTCCCTCCATTTCTGCCTCTTCCAACAAAACCCACTTCTCTCCATCCCCTCCCTCTCCCTCATCCTCCTCTTCCACTTCTTCTTCCTCGTCCGCACCGCCCAGGACCACTTCTCCGTCGTCGTCACCAAGCTTTCCACCCACCTCCGCCTCTCCCCCAGCACCGGCGCCGTCACCCTCCTCGCCCTCGGCAATGGCGCTCCAGACGTCTTCGCCTCCGTCGCAGCCGTCCGCGGCGGGCACCCACGAACCGGCCTCGGCGCAATTCTCTCTGCGGGGACCTTCGTATCCGCCCTCGTCGTCGGGTTTGTCGCCATCCACGCCGCGCCTTTCTCTGTCGACCCGGCGCCATTTGTCCGGGACGTGTTCTTTTATCTGGTTGCGGCGTTCGCGCTGTTCTATGTTTATCTCAGCGCGGAGATTTTTCTCTGGCAGGCAATTGGGTTTGTGGGGTTTTATGTGTTCTTTGTGGGGTTTGTGTTTTGGATGGATGGGGTTGTGGGAGGAAGGCGGGGTGGTGGAGGCGGCAAGAAGGAGGAGGAAGTGGAAATGGGTTTGATTGGGGAGGTTCAGAAGGCTTCTTCTAAGGTTGCTGAATTCGAATTCGCAGATGGGTTTGAGAAAGTGAGGGATGAGAAGTCTGGTAGTAAGATTTGTGGAGTACTTGGAAAGGTATGTTGGAGATCTGACATTGGTTTGGTTTGATCCTTTTGATTGCATCATGTATATGTAGTATTTACATAATATATTTAGTTTGTTATTATTGATGTGTTCATGAAGTTGAAACATTCCTGTTTCTTTTTGATGAATTGCAATTGCAGCTTTGAATATAATGCCTTTGACTTTGGATCTTGTTGAGTGTAACTTCACCTAAAATTGAGGAATTCTTTGGATCTTGTTCAATTGTCTTCTAAAAAAAAAACTACTTGCAGAGCTTCTCTTAATTGCAAAAGACTCTCCTTCAATTGATCATTTTACACCTACAGGCCTAGAGATGGTAAGAACATCTCCGCTGTGGTTGAATGATGCAGCTCTTATATTGGTCGGTCGGATGTGCTGCAGCTGCAAGTTTCACCAAATTGTTGGTTTGTTATTTTTTTTTCTTAAAAAATATTTTGGAAATTTAAAAAAAACTCAAAATTTCTTTCTTAAAGATCTTTAGGGTGTTTTAGATTTAAATAGAACCTTGGAGTATATAATAGTGGACAAATTGAGCTTTAGTAGAGTTTATGGTTTTGGGTCGTACCACAGGACATTGGTAATGATCACAGCTGAAACCAGTATCAGAGGGTGAAATCATTATGTATGAGCTGAGCTTTATAACCATGGGCATGTTACCAATAAATAAAAAAAACATGGGCATGTTTCAAAAATTTAAGAAAGCTCTTTTGGAGGCAGGACTTGAGAAGGAAATAAATATGGAACAAGGAGGTGCAATTGTGACACTGCTTGACAAGGGAAGTTGACATTCAAAATGGGTGCTTCTGGCATTTCAGGATAGATAACTTTTAGCAAATCAAAAAGAAAAATATGTGCAAAAAATTGAAAGGGAAGGTGGGGTTTACCTCCATTGGGTGCTTCAAAAATTAATATCAATGGGGCAGCATTGGGTAAGCCATGTGCAACGGGTATTGGGTGAATTCTAGATAAAAGGGTGAGACAAGAATTTTTTTGGGGAGTTCCGGCTTGCATGAAGGAATATAATGTATGTAAAGTGCTGGCAAGGGGAAGCAGTAAGGTGTTAGGGTAAGGATACGCACCAAGTGAATGCATCATATAATGTGATAACAATGAGTGCTATTGACCAGATCCAACTTGAAAGGGCGTTTAGTTGTTGTGGATAGTTCTTCCATAGATGGTTTTAATGTCAGGATGGAAGTGAAAGAATTAATAATGTTTTTTACCAACAAAAATAGACTAAAGGCATAATTTTTTTTACCAACAAAAATAGATTTTTTTTTGAATGGTTACTTTCATTAAAAAAGGTAAACAGTACAAGAGAGAAGTACTGAAAGCAAAAGACAGCAAAAGCAGAAAAAGAGACCTAAGAAAAGGCTAACTCTTTCCATTGATACACAATTTGATCTAAAGAGTATCCTCTAAAGGAAGGGAGAATAGACACCCAAAGAGCTACTTGAAATTTTGATTTCTACACCAGCCTGCTCTCATTCGAAGTAAATTCTTCAAAACATCTGGAGTTTCTTTCTTTCTAAATTGTCCAAATCACCGCCAAAAAAGACTGCCGCCGCATCATTTTGCCTCTAGGGTTCCCAATTGGGGCCTTCCAGGCTTGGAAGAGCTCGGGTAGAGAGAGAGAGGAAGGACATAGCAGAAGCCAAACTCGCGAATTATAGACATCCAAATTGCATGAGCTGATTTACATAATAGCAAGAGATGGTCCACAGATTCTTCGTCCCTCAAGCACATAGGGTAGCCATTCACAATCGTCATCCCTTTCCTTCTTAAAAGATCCATGGTAGGAATTCTCTTCCTTAGAGCCAAGCACCCGAAAACAAGCACCCTTGGAGGAGTTTCAACTTCCAATTTCCATACAGCCCACTCTTCTCCCTGGGATTGCTTAGGATAGCTTTAAAGAAAGAGGATGCAAAAAAGAATCCATTCTTAGAGGCTATCCACACCCTAGCATCTGTTCTATTGTTATGAATGAGAATACAGTGTAGGGAGTTAAGGAGAGCAATGAACTGGGCTTCTTCATGATCCTTCAGGTTTCTCCGAAAAGTGGGACCCCAAACCACCTGCCCTCCAATTGTGCTCATATAAGAACTGACTGTGGCATCCTTGGCGCGAGCACACTTAAACAAGTCGGGGAATAGATCACAGAACACCCTTTCACCAGTCCATCTATCTGTCCAAAATAGGGTCTTCTCCCCCGAACCAATTTGGTACTTAATGTTCTCCATGAAGAGTTTCTTTACTGAGAGGATTCCTTTCCAAATAGGAGAGGAGTTCGAAGGGGGATCTTGGACATCCCTACCATGCCTTGGAAGGCCATATTTCCTTTCTAGCACCTGTCTCCAAAGGCCTTGAGAACCATCTCCGATCCTCCACAACCATTTACCCAGAAGAGCTTGGTTCATCTTCTTCAGGGGTCTAATTCCTAGCCCTCCTTCTTCCTTCGGCTTACAAATGGAATCCCAATCTACCAAGTGAAGCTTCTTCTGAGATCTTGTGCCATGCCATAAGAAGTCTCTCTGCTGTCTCTCAATCCTCTTTATAATTGAGGCCGGGCATCTAAAGATGGAGAAGTAATAGACTGGCAGGTTCGAGAGGACTGATTTGATCAACGTTACCCTTCCTCCTATAGATAGGTACTTAGCTTTCCAGGAGGACAGCTTTCTCTCTACCCTTTCCACGACTGGGTTCCAAAGAGATTTAGTGACCCGCCCCGAGCACAAAGGCATGCCTAAGTACAAAACTGGAAGTTCCCCAATCTTACATCCCAGAATCTCTGAGCATTTAAGGAGTAGAGGCCTCTCAGAATTTATCCCAATCACCTCACTCTTGAAGAAGTTGACTTTTAGGCCTGATACTGCTTCAAAACATAGGATTGTGGCTTTAACATTTCTAACTTGATCTTCTTCTGCTCCACAGAATATGAGAGTGTCATCAGCATACTGTAAATGGCTGATTTCTGTGGAATTTCTAGCCACTCTAAAGCCTTCGAATAAACCAACACTCACTGCCTTCTTTATCATTTTTCCAAATGCTTCTGCTACAATTCGGAAAAGAAAGGGAGAGAGAGGGTCCCCTTGTCTAAGCCCTTTACCAGCTTGAAAATTGCCCTTAGGAGACCCATTCACCAAAATAGAGAACCAAGCTGAAGAAATGCACTCCTGAGTCCACATCCGCCATTTTTCTCCGAAACCCATTCTTCCTAACATGTAATGAAAAAATTTCCAATCCACCCTATCAAATGCTTTCTCCAGATCTAGCTTGCAGATGATCCCCGGATTCCTCTCCTTGAGTCTTGAATGCACACACTCGTTGGCCACCAAGATGTCATCCAATATTTGCCTTCCCTCTACAAAAGCACCTTGTTCGATGGAGATAATCTTTGGCAGAAGCTTTTGCATTCCCCCTGCTAAAACTTTGGTGAGGATTTTGTAGAGACTTCCCAGGAGACTGATGGGTCTATAGTCCTTGGTGCCAAGGTCTCCTACCTTCTTCGGGACTAACGCAATGAAAGAAGCCCCCAAACCTTTGGACAATTTAGCCCTTTGCGAGAATTCACCCACAAAATCCATAACATCCTTTTTCAACATGTTCCAGAAGCGCTGAAAAAATGCTATCGGAAACCCATCTGGGCCTGGAGCCTTATCACCTGCAAGGTCAAAGACTGCTTGACGAACTTCCTCGAAATTTTTTCAAGCCAATTCGCCTCTTCTTCTCCAATTACTTCGAAGTCTAAATTTCCCAGTTTAGGTCTCTCCCAACCTTCAGCAGTGAAAAGACATTGGATGTAGTCTATTATGTGGGAAATTATCTCATCTTTTTTCTCTAGCCTTTTTCCACCATCCATTATACTTTGAATTCTATTTGCCCTTCTTCTCGATGAAGCCATACCATGAAAAAACTTTGTATTTTTATCCCCTTCTTTTAACCAATTGCATCTAGACCTTTGTTTCCATCTTATCTCCTCCTCCCTCACTTTTCTTTGAAAATCATCTTTTAGATCCAACATTTTCTTTTCGTCTTCACTGGACAGCTGATCCCTCTCCTCCTTCCCATCTGAGGCTTGGATTTTAGCTAGAATTTTTGACTTTTGGAGATTCAAGTCCCCAAAGTGCACCTTTGCCCACTCCTTCATTTTGATTTTCAGCAGCCTTAGTTTTGTAGCCAGTCTATGACCCGCCCATCCTTCCACCCTAATCTCCTCCCACCATTCCTGAACCAGCTTAGGGAAATGTTCTTCCTCGAGCCACATTAGTTCAAAGCGGACTTTCTGATTGTAGCAAAATCGGGCAATGGTCTGAGACTGGCTTAGGCAAAGGCATCTGGGAGACCCCCGGGTAGATTTCCAACCAATCTTTGGAGACCAAGAATCTATCTAGCCTGGACATAGCCGGATTGCTTTGATGGTTAGATCAAGTGAACGAGGCTCAACCCATTTGCCAATCCACCAAAGAGTGGGAGTTGATCCAGTCAGAGAAGCGTCTCATTTCTCTTGTTAGATTTTTCCCTCCTCTTTTTTCACTTGGGAATCTGATGATATTCCAGTCCCCACCAATACACCACGCCCCACTCCATCTTCCCCTTATCATATCCAACTCTTTCCAGAATTCGTCTCTTATGTGACTGTTATTTGGACCATACACTGAGGTGAGAAGCCATTTTTTGGAGTTCAGAAGGTCCTCCACCAGAATTGAGAGGGAGAAAACGTCTACCCTGTTAAACAGGCCCAAGGCCTAAAGCCCAACTTAGTCAAATGCTATATCTCACGTGGAATTGATTTGGGTCAATATTGAGACAGCTGTAGCCTTCCTAACTTAGAATAGCAATTGTTGTAATTAGTTGTTTTCCTAACTTAGGTTAATTATTGATATTATTAGATTGTTTTCCTTTCTTAGAGCCTTAATTAAAGGCATGTAAATACCTATATATTGATGGACAATCTCCATAGAAAGACAGACAAATTAATGCATTCTCAAGAGTATTTCAAAAACTCTTTTCTGTGATCGTGAGTTTGTCATGGTATCAGAGCACATATTCAAGAACACCTAGTTTATTCTCCTCCAAAGCCTCAAGGCAGTAGAATAGAGAGTTTATATCTCTTACTCGTGCAGAATAACAGATCCAGGCATCTGTTCAAGAATTCCAGCGTCATTCACACTCTGCAACAGTTGGTATCACAGTGGTGGCCCACCCCCGATCATCAGTTCATCTTCCAAAAACCATACAGTCATGGTCGCCTGGTACTCCTAGGATTATTGACGATTTTTTCAGGATTTTTTAGCATCTCCAGGTTGGTCGTTTACTCATTCTTAAGTGTTTTTTAGAAATTTACATTGTTTTCATCAAGACCGTCCAGTATCTTGGATTTACAGCAGAATCAATTCAAACCTGTTTCAATAGAAGCCAAAATAGAAGGCTTTCCCAGAACAATCTTCTGATCTAAGGCCAGATCCATCTGTGGGGCCCACGTAGTGGATCTACAGCCATTTTTTTGGTCGTCTGGGGTGTTTATTTGCATTTTTGTGCTCTCTGTCATCTGGGGTGATTATCTGTGTCTGGGTTAAAAACAGAACATTGTTTCTCTTATCTGTTAGATCAATTGTTGGTTCAATCTTGATTTAAGATGGACAAATCTGAGGTTACCTTGATTAAATTCACTGAAAAAAATTATCCTGCATGGTCTTTTCAATTTCAAATCTACTTAGAAGCCAAGGAATTGTGGGGATTTGTTTCTGGCACCGATCCTAAACCTACTGAGGATGTGAAAAAGATTTCTTCTTGGCATACCAAAGATGCCAAAATCAAAACGTGGATTCTAGGATCTGTCGAGCCTCATCTGATAAAGAACCTCAAACCCTACCCCACTTCTAAAGACATGTGGGAGTATTTGCAGCAAGTGTACCATCAAGATAACTCTGCTCGTCAATTTCACCTTGAATGTGCGATTGCTGAATATGCACAAGGAACCTTGTCGATTCAAAACTACTATTCGGGATTCCGGACCCTATGGTCGGAATACGATAGTATTAAGTATGCAGGTGTGGCTGCCAACGTTTTGATTGTCATTCGTGATCTTCAGGCCGCTAGTCAGCGGGATCAATTTTTGATGAAATTACGGAATGAATATGAAAGTGTCCGCTCTGCCCTGATGAATCGGACACCTCTACCTTCCTTGGCTGTCTGCTCGAATGAACTCTTACGCGAGGAACAGCGCATGGCAATCTCGGCCCATATAGCTCAACACAAGACTGAGACCTATTCAGTCGCATTCTCAGCTAATAAAGCTTCTCAACCTCCGCTACGAGACTTGAGCAAAACCAATGCTACAGTTGCCAGAAATTTGGGCATCTAGCATCTCAATGCAAACAGAAAGTCTGCAGTTACTGTAAAAAGTCGGAACATATCATCTCTGAATGTCACCGCCGTCCACCACGTCCGTCGACACAGTATCAGACTTCCTAGCCTCCGGCTCCGCAGTATCAGACTCCACAGTCTCCGACTCCGCATGCTTATGTGGCTTCCTCGGTTATGCCTGTTCTTACATCAGCACCTCCACAGCCTGGGCCCTCATCATCTCTTACTCCTGAATTGGTTCAACAAATGATTATCAATGCCCTCTTTGCCTTTGGTCTCTCAGGTAAATCCCCTTCATCTTCTACTTGGTTCCTTGATTCCGGGGCGTCTAATCATATGACGTATTCCCACACCCCTCTCTCCAATATGACTAGTTACAATGGCCATCTTCAAATCCAAACTGCTGACGGCGGACATGTTCCTATTACTGCTATTGGAGATATCCCTGGTCCCATCCCATTGAGAAATGTTTACCTTTGTCCTAATTTAACTTCGAACCTTTTGTCCGTCGGGCAACTTGTTGAAAATAATTGTAACATCTCTTTTTCTTCTTCTGGTTGTGTTGTGCAGGACCAGATGTCCGGGAAGGAGATCGCGAGGGGACCTAAGTGTGGACGCTTATTTCCGCTGGATTTTTCTATATTTTCTAGGAATCAATTCGACAATAATGTGTTTTGTTTTTCTCTTAGAGATAATTGCCGGTTGTGGCATAATAGACTCGGACATCCTAATTCCAAGGCTTTGACCCTTATGTTACATTCTGGTTTATTAAATAAATCTGTTGGTTTATCTTCTTGTATGCCTTTTGATTGTGCTACTTGTAAAATGGGAATGAGCAAAACTCTTCCGTTTCCTCATTCCACTTCACACACCTCTCAGTGTTTTGATTTAGTTCATAGTGATGTATGGGGAATTGCTCCAGCTCTTTCCCACACTCACTACAAATATTTTGTGACTTTTATTGATGATTTCAGTCGGTTCACATGGGTCTACTTTCTGCATTCAAAATCTGATGCTTTTAATGTTTTTAAGATCTTTTTAGCTTATGTTGAGAATCAGTTTTCCACCTGCATTAAAATCTTGCGATCTGATTCAGGTGGCGAATATGTATCCTCAGATTTTCAACAGTTTTTGCAAAACAAAGGTATTATTTCTCAAAGATCTTGTCCTTATACTCCCCAGCATAATGGAATCGCTGAAAGGAAAAATAGACATCTCCTTGATGTTTCTCGTTCCCTTCTTCTTGAATCATCGGTTCCTACCCGTTTTTGGGTTGAGGCACTGGCTACGGCAGCTCATCTTATCAATCGTATGCCATCAACCTCCATTGAGAATCAAAGCCCATATTACCGATTGTACAAGACCTCTCCATCCTATGATGATCTTCATGTTTTTGGCTCCATTTGTTTCGTGCACTTGCCTCCTTCTGAGAGGACAAAACTAACGGCACAATCAGCTTAGTGTGTGTTTTTAGGTTATGCACCCTTCCAGAAGGGGTTTCTTTGTTATGATCCTCACATTCGTCGTTTACGTACCTCTAGGAATGTCGTTTTTTTTAACAACAGTACTTTTTTCAAAAACACATTGATCCTCCTGACTCCTCTTTGGTGTCTTTACCTGGTTTTTCTGACAACACCTCAGTTGTTCGTTTCAATCCTAACTTTGTGTATCACAGACGGAACAGAGAAGCGCCTCCCAGGGATCCCCTTCTTGATCTTCCTCCGGCATCGAGTCCACCTCAGGCAATTGGTCTATCTGGCCCTCCTTCATTGCGTCCCTCCACTCGCATTTCGGTCCCACCCGACCGCTATGGGTTCTCCCATACTTCCTTAATGGCCACTTTGTCTTCTTCCTCCATTCCCCAATCCTATTCTCAGGCTGTGCAGGATACATGTTGGAACAATGCTATGCAAGATGAATTGGCTGCTTTAGAGAAAAATCATACGTGGGATATTGTCCCCTCTCCTGTGGGTGTCAAACCTATTGGCTGTAAGTGGATCTTTTCTCTCAAGTTAAAATCAGATGGCACTCTAGATCGGTATAAGGCGCGCCTTGTTGCTCTCGGAAATCGGCAGGAATATGGCATTGATTATGATGAAACCTTTGCTCCTGTCGCCTACGCATCATCCTTGCTGTTGCTGCCTCTCAGTCCTGGCCTCTCTATCAAATGGATGTCAAAAATGCGTTTCTTCATGGTAATCTCAAAGAAGATGTTTATATGCGTCTGCCTCCGGGGTCCTCCACTGGGAAGGGTATGGTTGCTAAGCTCCGTCACTCTCACTATGGTCTGAAGCAAGCTCCTCGCGCATGGTTTGAGAAATTTCAAGATGCCCTTCTCCATTTGGATTTTCATCCTAGCCAGTATGATCCTTCCATGTTCTTACATCATGCTCCATCCGGGATTACTGTGCTACTCGTCTACGTGGATGACATTGTCATTACTGGTCCCAATGCACAAATGATTCAGGCACTCCAAGCTTCTCTTCATCAGACATTTCAAATGAAGGATCTAGGCCCATTACACTATTTCCTTGGTCTTGAAGTTCATCAATCGCCTAACGGTATAGTTCTCAATTAGCACAAATACACGGTTGATCTTATTGACTTGGCTGGCCTTACCTCTTCCGTTCCTGTAGATACGCTGGTCGAACTGAATGTCAAACTCAGTCGTGAGGAGGGCGATCTTCTTTCCGATCCTACTGCATATCGCCGATTAGTTGGCAGCTTGATCTACCTCACAATCACTCGTCCTAATATCTCTTATGCGGTCAACTTGATGAGTCAGTTCATGACTGCTCCTCGTCACCTTCATCTGGCTGCTGTTCGCCGCATCATTCGGTACCTTATTCGCACACCGACTCGTGGGTTGTTCTTTCCATCTCACAATCTTCTATCTCTCAAAGCTTATTCAGATGCTGATTGGGCTGGTTGTCCGGATACTCGCAGATCGACGACAGGATGGTGCATGTTTTTGGGTGATAGTCTGATTTCCTGGAAATGCAAGAAACATGACAAAGTTTCCAAATCTTCTACCGAGGCTGAGTACCGGGCTATGTCTGCTGCGTGCTCCGAAATTCTTTGGCTCCGTGGTCTGCTTTCAGATATTGGATTTCCCACAGACGGAGCTACCCCCCTCTATGCTGATAATACAAGTGCAATTCGGATTACTGAAAATCTGATTTTTCATGAACGCACTAAACACATCGAGGTTTATTGTCACTTCATCCGTGATGAGTTTAAACGTGATGTCATCAGCCTTCCGTATGTCTCCACTGAACTTCAAATTGCTGATGTTCTCACCAAAGGTCTTCCACGACCACGCCATCAGTTCTTGGTTGACAAATTGATGCTTGTTGATTCTCCCGCATCAATTTGAGGGGGGGTGTTAAACAGGCCCAAGGCCCAAAGCCCAACTTAGTCAAATGCTATATCTCACGTGGAATTGATTTGGGTCAATATTGAGACAGCTGTAGCCTTCCTAACTTAGAATAGCAATTGTTGTAATTAGTTGTTTTCCTAACTTAGGTTAATTATTGATATTATTAGATTATTTTCCTTTCTTAGAGCCTTAATTAAAGGCATGTAAATACCTATATATTGATGGACAATCTCCATAGAAAGACAGACAAATTAATGCATTCTCAAGAGTATTTCAAAAACTCTTTTCTGTGATCGTGAGTTTGTCATACCCAGCTTCTAACCACAGACACTGATCCTGTGTCCCAAATAGTCAACAACCCTCCTGAAGCACCCACTGCTTCTGCGGCAACCCAATCAACCTGTCTTCTTCCCCAGACTTCTGTGACTACTCTTTCAGAGGCTTCTTTCAGTTTAGATTCTTGCAGGATAACTATATGAGTCTTCTGACTTCTAACCAATTCTTTCACCATCAATCTCCGCGAAACTCCCCCAAGACCACGGACATTCCATTAGAGCACCTTCATTTAGAACTAGGAAGAGCCCCCTTATATTTTCCCCCCTTCTTCTGGATAGCCTTGTCATAGTTAATTGAACAGTTTAAATTGTTCAGCTCCCTGACCCCCTTTTTTTGCGGACTTACTGCCCTCCCTTTCTTCTCGCTTTGCCTCTCCCGGGCTTGAACAAATCTTACTAATGGATTCCATCCATCTCCTGATCCCTCTACTGTTACTCCAACAGACTTAGCACAGTGAACAATTTCCTGGGGTGTCCACTGCGACTCGGCCTTGTCATCTTCCCCAAAGGAACTCCCTTCAAGACTCCCAAAGGCCTCGTCATCATCCCCTGCCCCAGAAAACCCTCCAAAACCGAACATACCCAGGCCTGTCTCAGCATGCCGTTGCTCAAGGCTGTAGGTGAGAGCCCTCTCTGTTTCCCGGGATTTGTTAGCTTGCTGAGTCTCTGATCCTCGACCGAGAGGAGGAGCTGACCTGGATCCCCGTATCATAAGGAGCTTGCCCTCTCGCTTCTGAAGAACGGAGATCCAGCCCTGCGAATCTCTGGTAGGGGTTCGGACTAGGGCTCTAATATCATCTCGGCAGCCTTAACCCTTTCCTGACGCCACTGTTGCAGATCGCCAGCTGACATCGCTGGCTCTCTTCTCCCTTCCCCGTCTGGTTTCTTCTTCTGAGTGCTCCCTTTTTGATACTCCTGTCCCGAAGGTCCAGCTGACATCGCTGGCTCTCTTCTCCCTTCCCCCTCTGGTTCTTCTTGGTGTCGAGGTCCACTTCCCTGGTGTCTCCCTCTCCAGCAAACATTTGACCGTGTCCACCAAAGCCCTTGAGTCCTCGCCTGTCTACTCGCTTCCTTCTCCATCAACGGAGTTTCCCTGAATGGTAGCCGCCTCTGCATCGGAGAGATTTCCTTCATCTGGCCATGTCGCTGGCACCTAATGCTCTTTCGCCTTACTTGGCAGGAGCTCCAACTCTCCTCCTTCGATTTCAACATTTGCCCTTGAAACGAGCCCTGGCCCTTTAAAACACTCATCTTTCGTGTCGGATCCTCCAGTCCCAACGCGAAGCAGTCCACGGGCTTTAAGTGAGTGACAGCCCAGATGACCATCTTGGTCCATAACGGCTAGATTCGAGACTGGCCCTATCTTCTCCAGTGAAAAAGCGGGCAATTTGAAATTTGGAATGGGGCTGCTGACGTCATCGTCTTCCTCCCACAGTCCCTGTTGAGCTCTGCAGCTGCACCTGGGAACCTCCTTCTGCCCCTTCCTTCTCAGCCCTCGTCTTGCCTCTTCTCCTTCCAAATTGCCTTCGTCCACCTTCTCCACAGACACCATGAACTTCAGATCATTCACACAGATTGGCACCTGCGAAGGCAGTAAGGTGGAACTGTTGTGCAGAACCTGCAGCCTCCTTTCTTTGAGAACCTCCTTTTCTCGGGTTCTAGCATCTACTTCCACTGTTTTCCCAACACAGTCACCTATGAGCCTGAACACCCCTTCATGCCAGGCCTGTAGAGGAACTCCTTTAACTTTAACCCTGATGGGTTTTGGTGGCGAGCCCAGCACCTCCATCCATCTCTCTATCATTGAGAATGGAGAGGATTCTCCCATTGCTGAAATATAGCGGAGGAAAGTATCCACCTCACTGGGAGAAGATAGCTGCAACCAGACTACCTGTTCTTCCAGCTTCTGCAGTTTGAGGGGTAGCTGCCCACAGCACTAAATATTGAAAGACAGAGAGATCAAGTAAAAAAAAAACACGCAAAAAAGGGGAGATCAAATTTGGCAATGATTGAGAAGATATGATCAACATTGTCATAATGGGTGTTTGCAAATTCAGGATGGATGGTCTTTTAAGATTTTAAGGCTTGGGTGAGGTAGAAGAAAAGGGGAAAAACCGAAAAAGAGGTGGGCTTTACCCCCTTTGAGTTGTTTAAGGTTTGGCATAGAGGAATCAGAGTACAGAATGGAAAACTGGGACCTGTATGTATGGGAGGAATTGTTCTATATGAAAAGGGGTCAGTCAAGATGGCTTTTGGGGTTACTTAAGTATGAATCTATTCTGTTTCTTGGTGATGTTCCTGTAGAAGATAATAGGCCTTAAACAAGCTCAGCCCATCAAGGGCCCATGGTCAACAAACTCAGCCCATCAAGGGCCCATGTTCTAGAAGATTGTGCAGCTGTATAGTCAACATTGTGTAGCTAAATAGTTCAACATTGTGTAGCTAAATAGTCTCATTTTATTATTTCCTTATTTGACTAGGTTACATCTTTTCTATTCTTTTAATTGTATTCTTAACACAATTAGGGCCTTGATTGAGGCACAACATTATTATAAATAGACTGTCGATACTCTGAGAGAGTAAGACCTTCTCCCATTCTTCTTCTTTGATTATTTCTCTTCTTCTCACATTATTACATGGTATCAGAGCAAGGTTAATCTCTGATCATCTCCTTAGTAGTCATCTGGGATCATTTTCTTCAGCCAGATCTTCTCTGATCATCCCTGATCAAGACGTGGCCCACTTCAGATCATCTTCAACATCTCTCAAAACCACCTCCATCCTGATCGACCAGCATTGCTGGTATTTATGAGCAATTTTCTGGATTTTTTCTCCCATCAGAGGTGAGGTTTCCAGCAACATTTGTGATATTTCTATTTCTTGGCTCTGTTTTCATCAAATCCGTCCAAAATTGTGGATTTTGATCCGATTTGAGTGAAACTTTGGCCTGGAGTTGCGAAAATAGTGTAATAATGTGAGAAGAAGAGAAATAATCAAAGAAGAAGAATGGGAGAAGGTCTTACTCTCTCAGAGTATCGACAGTCTATTTATAATAATGTTGTGCCTCAATCAAGGCCCTAATTGTGTTAAGAATACAATTAAAAGAATAGAAAAGATGTAACCTAGTCAAATAAGGAAATAATAAAATGAGACTATTTAGCTACACAATGTTGAACTATTTAGCTACACAATGTTGACTATACAGCTGCACAATCTTCTAGAACATGGGCCCTTGATGGGCTGAGTTTGTTGACCATGGGCCCTTGATGGGCTGAGCTTGTTTAAGGCCTATTATCTTCTACACCTCCCCCTCAAATTGATGTGGTAAGGCTGACAACATCAATTTGCTAGTGAGATCATGATGACGCGGTTTGGGAAGAGCTTTGGTAAATATATCCGCCAACTGGTTAAATGAAGAAACATGAGGCAGAGTAATCTTCTCAGTAACAATATGTTGACGGATGAAGTGACAGTCAATTTCTATGTGCTTTGTTCTTTCATGGAAAACCGGATTGTTGGCAATTCTTGTAGCACTGGTGTTGTCCCCATAGAGAGGGGTGGAACGACTAAGAAGAACACCGAATTCACAGAGAAGGCGGCGGAGCCAGATAATTTCAGCACTGGCGGATGACATCGCCCGATATTCTGCCTCAGCCGAAGACTTGGATACGGTGGTTTGTTTCTTGCACTTCCATGAAATCAGAGATTTTCCAAGAAACATACACCAGCCAGTGGTAGACCTACGAGAGTCCGGACAGCCAGCCCAGTCAGCATCCGCATAAGCTGTTAAGTGCAGAGAAGTATCAGAAGAGAAGAAGAGTCCATGATGAAGAGTTCCTTGAACATAGCGGAGGATGCGTAAGGCAGCAGCAAGGTGCGGTTTGTGGGGGTTGCTAACAAACTGGCTAACCGTATGAACGGCATGAGAGATATCCGGCCTAGTCATAGTTAGATAGAGTAAACTACCAACTATTCTCCGGAAAACAGATGGATCATCCAGTGGAGTGCCATCATCGGAACTAATTTTGCTGTTTAATTCCAGAGGCGTATCAAACGGGAGAGCATCGTCAAGCCTGGCCGATGTGATCAACTCTGTCGCATATTTGCGCTGACTTACCCTAATGCCTGATTTGTTACGGACAAACTCAAGTCCCAGAAAGTAGGTGAGAGGACCAAGATCCTTCATTCTGAAGTGGCGAGTAAGGTGGTGTTTGAGATCCGTAATGCTTGCATGATCATTACCACTGATAATCATATCATCTACATAGACTAAGAGGAAGGTGCAACCCTTCGATGTCCATCGTAGAAAGAGGGAACTATCAGAGTGACTTTGACGAAATCCAGCCTGAAGAATTGCTGTTCGGAATTTATCGAACCAAGCCCTAGGAGCTTGTTTAAGTCCATAAAGAGCTTTCTTCAATTTGCACACATGTTTCGGAGGATGAGCATACCCAGGAGGAGGTTTTAAATAAACGGTCTCTCTCAAGTCCCCATGGAGAAAAGCGTTCTTGACATCCATTTGCCAAAGAGGCCAATTGCGGGCAGCCGCGACACAAAGAAGAGTACGAACTGTGGTCATTTTTGCCACTGGTGCAAAAGTTTCCTCATAGTCAATTCCGTATTCCTGCTTATAACCCTGTGCAACCAACCTGGCTTTGTAGCGATCAAGAGTCCCATCAGGATGGACTTTGATGGAGTATATCCATTTGCTGCCAATCACAGAGGCTTTATCCGGGGCCGGAACCAATTCCCATGTTTGGTTTGCTTCAAGAGCGACCAATTCCTCAGTCATAGCATCCTGCCAGTAAGCAATCTTTGAGGCCTGTGAATATGAGGTGGGTATAGGAGTACTATCCAAGGAAGTAAGAAGAATGGGAGAAGGTCTTACTCTCTCAGAGTATCGACAGTCTATTTATAATAATGTTGTGCCTCAATCAAGGCCCTAATTGTGTTAAGAATACAATTAAAAGAATAGAAAAGATGTAACCTAGTCAAATAAGGAAATAATAAAATGAGACTATTTAGCTACACAATGTTGAACTATTTAGCTACACAATGTTGACTATACAGCTGCACAATCTTCTAGAACATGGGCCCTTGATGGGCTGAGTTTGTTGACCATGGGCCCTTGATGGGCTGAGCTTGTTTAAGGCCTATTATCTTCTACACTCCCCCTCAAATTGATGTGGTAAGGCTGACAACATCAATTTGCTAGTGAGATCATGATGACGCGGTTTGGGAAGAGCTTTGGTAAATATATCCGCCAACTGGTTAAATGAAGAAACATGAGGCAGAGTAATCTTCTCAGTAACAATATGTTGACGGATGAAGTGACAGTCAATTTCTATGTGCTTTGTTCTTTCATGGAAAACCGGATTGTTGGCAATTCTTGTAGCACTGGTGTTGTCCCCATAGAGAGGGGTGGAACGACTAAGAAGAACACCGAATTCACAGAGAAGGCGGCGGAGCCAGATAATTTCAGCACTGGCGGATGACATCGCCCGATATTCTGCCTCAGCCGAAGACTTGGATACGGTGGTTTGTTTCTTGCACTTCCATGAAATCAGAGATTTTCCAAGAAACATACACCAGCCAGTGGTAGACCTACGAGAGTCCGGACAGCCAGCCCAGTCAGCATCCGCATAAGCTGTTAAGTGCAGAGAAGTATCAGAAGAGAAGAAGAGTCCATGATGAAGAGTTCCTTGAACATAGCGGAGGATGCGTAAGGCAGCAGCAAGGTGCGGTTTGTGGGGGTTGCTAACAAACTGGCTAACCGTATGAACGGCATGAGAGATATCCGGCCTAGTCATAGTTAGATAGAGTAAACTACCAACTATTCTCCGGAAAACAGATGGATCATCCAGTGGAGTGCCATCATCGGAACTAATTTTGCTGTTTAATTCCAGAGGCGTATCAAACGGGAGAGCATCGTCAAGCCTGGCCGATGTGATCAACTCTGTCGCATATTTGCGCTGACTTACCCTAATGCCTGATTTGTTACGGACAAACTCAAGTCCCAGAAAGTAGGTGAGAGGACCAAGATCCTTCATTCTGAAGTGGCGAGTAAGGTGGTGTTTGAGATCCGTAATGCTTGCATGATCATTACCACTGATAATCATATCATCTACATAGACTAAGAGGAAGGTGCAACCCTTCGATGTCCATCGTAGAAAGAGGGAACTATCAGAGTGACTTTGACGAAATCCAGCCTGAAGAATTGCTGTTCGGAATTTATCGAACCAAGCCCTAGGAGCTTGTTTAAGTCCATAAAGAGCTTTCTTCAATTTGCACACATGTTTCGGAGGATGAGCATACCCAGGAGGAGGTTTTAAATAAACGGTCTCTCTCAAGTCCCCATGGAGAAAAGCGTTCTTGACATCCATTTGCCAAAGAGGCCAATTGCGGGCAGCCGCGACACAAAGAAGAGTACGAACTGTGGTCATTTTTGCCACTGGTGCAAAAGTTTCCTCATAGTCAATTCCGTATTCCTGCTTATAACCCTGTGCAACCAACCTGGCTTTGTAGCGATCAAGAGTCCCATCAGGATGGACTTTGATGGAGTATATCCATTTGCTGCCAATCACAGAGGCTTTATCCGGGGCCGGAACCAATTCCCATGTTTGGTTTGCTTCAAGAGCGACCAATTCCTCAGTCATAGCATCCTGCCAGTAAGCAATCTTTGAGGCCTGTGAATATGAGGTGGGTATAGGAGTACTATCCAAGGAAGTAAGAAGAGCAGGAAATCCATAGCGGTTAGGGGCAACAGAAAGACGACTAGAGCGTCGCAGAGAAATGGTGCTAGAAGAAGTATCATTACCTGAAGACTCAGTAGGCGATGCTGGGAGAGGATCAGGAGAGGAAGTCGCCAAAGGAGAGACCTGGTTCCGCCGGACATAGACTTTGAGAGGAGGTGATGGAGAAGTAGACTCTGAAAATTGTGGCAGATAGGAGACAGCAATAGGATGACCATCCAATGTAACGAAAAGAAGGGAATATGTTCCAAGAAAATAACATTACGAGAGATACGCATGCGTTTGTTCAGTTGATCATAACACAAAAAGCCTTTGTGTTCATTACTGTAACCCAAAAAAATGCATTTAGCAGCTTGTGGAGATAACTTTGTGCGCTCAGTAGGAGGAAGATGAACAAAACACAGGCAACCAAAAACACGTAAGTGAGAGTATGAAGGGGTGTGACCAAAGAGAACTCCATAAGGAGTAGTCTTTCCTAGAACAGTGCTAGGAAGACGGTTGATAAGATACACAGCGGTATGTGCAGCATCACACCAAAATTTGGGAGGGACTAAGGATGCAATCAACAGTGTCCGAACAGTTTCAAGAATATGTCTGTTCTTTCTTTCCGCAATCCCATTTTGCTGAGGAGTATGCGGACAAGATTTTTGGTGAAGAATTCCTTTATCAGAAAGGAAGGCAGAGAAATTATGAGACATGTATTCCCCACCGGAATCTGATCGAAGAATTTTGATAGCTTTTTGAAATTGGGTTTGGACCATGTTATAAAAGTTTTGAAAAATGGAGAATACTTCAGATTTCACACGCATAAAGTAAATCCAAGTATAACGAGAATAGTCATCAATAAATGTCACATAGTATTTAAATCCCGTCCTACTCAAGGTAGGAGCAATTCCCCAAACGTCTGAATGAATGATGTCAAATGATGCCAAAGCACGAGTATGATGAACAGGAAAAGGCAAATGATGACTTTTACTAAGGCAACAAGTTTCACACTTTGATTGAGAGAAAGAAGACATCATTTTATTATCAATAGTAGAATCCAAAGATCCAAATTTAAACAAGGTAAGTAAATTTGCATTGTGCAAATGACCAAGACGTTTATGCCAAACAGTCCACAATTTATTGAAGTTAGAAGAAGAAGCAAACAACGAATGATGTCCAATATCCAGCAAGAACAGGCGCCCATGTTTACTCCCCGTCGCGATCACCTTCCCAGTTTGTCGCCCCTGTATAACACAACCAGAGGAAGAAAAGTGAACAAGATAGCCATCATCAATAAGTTGTCCTACAGAAAGAAGATTGGCTGATAATTTGGGAACAAAGTAAACATTGGGAAGAGTGATGGGCTGGCCAGAAATACTAGATAAAGTAATGGTACCAACTCCCGAAATGAGTAGTTGATCACCATTAGCAGTGGTTATTTTCTCTTTTCCAAGGTAAGGGTGGGAATCTGTAAAGCCATGTTCTACAGATGTCATGTGATTGGAGGCTCCTGAATCTAAAAACCAAGTGGAAGAGGTAATAGGGGAAGAAAGAGAGGCAGAGGAATGAAAAGCAGGAGATGCTATATGAGAATGAAGTTGATACCGACCACCAGATATTCCCATAGACGCATATGCAGAAGTAACCGTGCTCTGGATCAGTTCTTGAATCTGAGCAGGAGTCATGGATACAGCCCCAGAGGAAGTGCTTCCTGTATCTTGAGCCTGGAAGGCGGAAGGATTAGTCTGTCGTGGTAGATGTGAGGGAGGCTTCTTAGGCAGCCACGCATTCTTACGCTGGAGGCTGCGGCAGTCATCTATAAGATGACCAGACCTCTTGCAGTAGCGACAGATCAACTTCTTGCGGCAATTCTTGGTAATATGACCAAATCCTTTGCATTCATAGCATTGAGTGGGCTTCGGATTGGGGGTTGCTAGAAGAGCAGAGTCAGCCGGAAGAGGTGTAAGGAATGCCTTCGGTTCGTCAAGAATAGCCCGCTGGGAGGTGAGACGAAGTTCTTCGCGAAGTACTTCTTGAAAGCAGGTATCAAGATTAGCTGACTGTTCTCGGTTCATTAGGGCAGACCGAACTGATTCAAATTCTGGTCGTAGATTCATAAGGAACTGGCTAATGTGAGTTTCTTCTTGGAGTTTAAGAGCCTCGGAGAGAAAGCCAGAGGAGACTGTCTGAATCAACATGGAATCCCGTTCAGTCCATAAAGTGAGGAAGCCAGTATAGTATTCCTGCACAGATCTATCCCCTTGAGTAAATTTAGCAATTTCACTATCTAAGTGAAATTTACGGGCTTTGTTGGTTTGATGGTAGATTTTCTTGAGATGAGCCCACATAGCTGCAGCTGTAGTATAAGCTTGAAGAGCCACAGCAAGGGAAGAATCAATGGAGTTCAGAATCCAAGTAATTACTTTGGCATTTTCCTTGGATGGGCAAAAGTCATAGCCACCTGGTCCAAGGAAAATGCCAAAGTAATTACTTGGATTCTGAACTCCATTGATTCTTCCCTTGCTGTGGCTCTTCAAGCTTATACTACAGCTGCAGCTATGTGGGCTCATCTCAAGAAAATCTACCACCAAACCAACAAAGCCCGTAAATTTCACTTAGATAGTGAAATTGCTAAATTTACTCAAGGGGATAGATCTGTGCAGGAATACTATACTGGCTTCCTCACTTTATGGACTGAACGGGATTCCATGTTGATTCAGACAGTCTCCTCTGGCTTTCTCTCCGAGGCTCTTAAACTCCAAGAAGAAACTCACATTAGCCAGTTCCTTATGAATCTACGACCAGAATTTGAATCAGTTCGGTCTGCCCTAATGAACCGAGAACAGTCAGCTAATCTTGATACCTGCTTTCAAGAAGTACTTCGCGAAGAACTTCGTCTCACCTCCCAGCGGGCTATTCTTGACGAACCGAAGGCATTCCTTACACCTCTTCCGGCTGACTCTGCTCTTCTAGCAACCCCCAATCCGAAGCCCACTCAATGCTATGAATGCAAAGGATTTGGTCATATTACCAAGAATTGCCGCAAGAAGTTGATCTGTCGCTACTGCAAGAGGTCTGGTCATCTTATAGATGACTGCCGCAGCCTCCAGCGTAAGAATGCGTGGCTGCCTAAGAAGCCTCCCTCACATCTACCACGACAGACTAATCCTTCCGCCTTCCAGGCTCAAGATACAGGAAGCACTTCCTCTGGGGCTGTATCCATGACTCCTGCTCAGATTCAAGAACTGATCCAGAGCACGGTTACTTCTGCATATGCGTCTATGGGAATATCTGGTGGTCGGTATCAACTTCATTCTCATATAGCATCTCCTGCTTTTCATTCCTCTGCCTCTCTTTCTTCCCCTATTACCTCTTCCACTTGGTTTTTAGATTCAGGAGCCTCCAATCACATGACATCTGTAGAACATGGCTTTACAGATTCCCACCCTTACCTTGGAAAAGAGAAAATAACCACTGCTAATGGTGATCAACTACTCATTTCGGGAGTTGGTACCATTACTTTATCTAGTATTTCTGGCCAGCCCATCACTCTTCCCAATGTTTACTTTGTTCCCAAATTATCAGCCAATCTTCTTTCTGTAGGACAACTTATTGATGATGGCTATCTTGTTCACTTTTCTTCCTCTGGTTGTGTTATACAGGGGCGACAAACTGGGAAGGTGATCGCGACGGGGAGTAAACATGGGCGCCTGTTCTTGCTGGATATTGGACATCATTCGTTGTTTGCTTCTTCTTCTAACTTCAATAAATTGTGGACTGTTTGGCATAAACGTCTTGGTCATTTGCACAATGCAAATTTACTTACCTTGTTTAAATTTGGATCTTTGGATTCTACTATTGATAATAAAATGATGTCTTCTTTCTCTCAATCAAAGTGTGAAACTTGTTGCCTTAGTAAAAGTCATCATTTGCCTTTTCCTGTTCATCATACTCGTGCTTTGGCATCATTTGACATCATTCATTCAGACGTTTGGGGAATTGCTCCTACCTTGAGTAGGACGGGATTTAAATACTATGTGACATTTATTGATGACTATTCTCGTTATACTTGGATTTACTTTATGCGTGTGAAATCTGAAGTATTCTCCATTTTTCAAAACTTTTATAACATGGTCCAAACCCAATTTCAAAAAGCTATCAAAATTCTTCGATCAGATTCCGGTGGGGAATACATGTCTCATAATTTCTCTGCCTTCCTTTCTGATAAAGGAATTCTTCACCAAAAATCTTGTCCGCATACTCCTCAGCAAAATGGGATTGCGGAAAGAAAGAACAGACATATTCTTGAAACTGTTCGGACACTGTTGATTGCATCCTTAGTCCCTCCCAAATTTTGGTGTGATGCTGCACATACCGCTGTGTATCTTATCAACCGTCTTCCTAGCACTGTTCTAGGAAAGACTACTCCTTATGGAGTTCTCTTTGGTCACACCCCTTCATACTCTCACTTACGTGTTTTTGGTTGCCTGTGTTTTGTTCATCTTCCTCCTACTGAGCGCACAAAGTTATCTCCACAAGCTGCTAAATGCATTTTTTTGGGTTACAGTAATGAACACAAAGGCTTTTTGTGTTATGATCAACTGAACAAACGCATGCGTATCTCTCGTAATGTTATTTTCTTGGAACATATTCCCTTCTTTTCGTTACATTGGATGGTCATCCTATTGCTGTCTCCTATCTGCCACAATTTTCAGAGTCTACTTCTCCATCACCTCCTCTCAAAGTCTATGTCCGGCGGAACCAGGTCTCTCCTTTGGCGACTTCCTCTCCTGATCCTCTCCCAGCATCGCCTACTGAGTCTTCAGGTAATGATACTTCTTCTAGCACCATTTCTCTGCGACGCTCTAGTCGTCTTTCTGTTGCCCCTAACCGCTATGGATTTCCTGCTCTTCTTACTTCCTTGGATAGTACTCCTATACCCACCTCATATTCACAGGCCTCAAAGATTGCTTACTGGCAGGATGCTATGACTGAGGAATTGGTCGCTCTTGAAGCAAACCAAACATGGGAATTGGTTCCGGCCCCGGATAAAGCCTCTGTGATTGGCAGCAAATGGATATACTCCATCAAAGTCCATCCTGATGGGACTCTTGATCGCTACAAAGCCAGGTTGGTTGCACAGGGTTATAAGCAGGAATACGGAATTGACTATGAGGAAACTTTTGCACCAGTGGCAAAAATGACCACAGTTCGTACTCTTCTTTGTGTCGCGGCTGCCCGCAATTGGCCTCTTTGGCAAATGGATGTCAAGAACGCTTTTCTCCATGGGGACTTGAGAGAGACCGTTTATTTAAAACCTCCTCCTGGGTATGCTCATCCTCCGAAACATGTGTGCAAATTGAAGAAAGCTCTTTATGGACTTAAACAAGCTCCTAGGGCTTGGTTCGATAAATTCCGAACAGCAATTCTTCAGGCTGGATTTCGTCAAAGTCACTCTGATAGTTCCCTCTTTCTACGATGGACATCGAAGGGTTGCACCTTCCTCTTAGTCTATGTAGATGATATGATTATCAGTGGTAATGATCATGCAAGCATTACGGATCTCAAACACCACCTTACTCGCCACTTCAGAATGAAGGATCTTGGTCCTCTCACCTACTTTCTGGGACTTGAGTTTGTCCGTAACAAATCAGGCATTAGGGTAAGTCAGCGCAAATATGCGACAGAGTTGATCACATCGGCCAGGCTTGACGATGCTCTCCCGTTTGATACGCCTCTGGAATTAAACAGCAAAATTAGTTCCGATGATGGCACTCCACTGGATGATCCATCTGTTTTCCGGAGAATAGTTGGTAGTTTACTCTATCTAACTATGACTAGGCCGGATATCTCTCATGCCGTTCATACGGTTAGCCAGTTTGTTAGCAACCCCCACAAACCGCACCTTGCTGCTGCCTTACGCATCCTCCGCTATGTTCAAGGAACTCTTCATCATGGACTCTTCTTCTCTTCTGATACTTCTCTGCACTTAACAGCTTATGCGGATGCTGACTGGGCTGGCTGTCCGGACTCTCGTAGGTCTACCACTGGCTGGTGTATGTTTCTTGGAAAATCTCTGATTTCATGGAAGTGCAAGAAACAAACCACCGTATCCAAGTCTTCGGCTGAGGCAGAATATCGGGCGATGTCATCCGCCAGTGCTGAAATTATCTGGCTCCGCCGCCTTCTCTGTGAATTCGGTGTTCTTCTTAGTCGTTCCACCCTCTCTATGGGGACAACACCAGTGCTACAAGAATTGCCAACAATCCGGTTTTCCATGAAAGAACAAAGCACATAGAAATTGACTGTCACTTCATCCGTCAACATATTGTTACTGAGAAGATTACTCTGCCTCATGTTTCTTCATTTAACCAGTTGGCGGATATATTTACCAAAGCTCTTCCCAAACCGCGTCATCATGATCTCACTAGCAAATTGATGTTGTCAGCCTTACCACATCAATTTGAGGGGGAGTGTAGAAGATAATAGGCCTTAAACAAGCTCAGCCCATCAAGGGCCCATGGTCAACAAACTCAGCCCATCAAGGGCCCATGTTCTAGAAGATTGTGCAGCTGTATAGTCAACATTGTGTAGCTAAATAGTTCAACATTGTGTAGCTAAATAGTCTCATTTTATTATTTCCTTATTTGACTAGGTTACATCTTTTCTATTCTTTTAATTGTATTCTTAACACAATTAGGGCCTTGATTGAGGCACAACATTATTATAAATAGACTGTCGATACTCTGAGAGAGTAAGACCTTTTCCCATTCTTCTTCTTTGATTATTTCTCTTCTTCTCACATTATTACAGTTCCATGGATTTTGGGTCGAAATATTCCATGTGAAACAGGTTGGTCATGATGGTTTCTTTAGATTCAGTTGAGTTTATGAGTTCCTTCTTTTTATCCTCGACAATGTTTATATTTGTAGGGATAGTTCAGATAAGAAACTATGGAGGTTCGTTCCTTTGTGAAAGTTATCGGCTAGGTTTTTTCTTAACTTTTTCCTTCCCATGAAGCCCCATTCATGTTTAGTTGTATGGTGAGGTTTATGCCATCTAGGGTTGAAGCTTTTTGTTGGTTTTCTATGGGTACGGTATTTCTTTATTTTTATTATAATTTTTTTAATTTTATGGCATAGTGGTGTTGCAGAGTGGGGTACCAGATGCGGGGCGGATTGGGGAAAAAATGGGAGAGGTAAGGGATAGTGGGCTTGACACCCAAATCTCAAGCTTCACACCCATGGATTTACACAATTCCCATCTCAGGAGAGATCACAGAAAGAGAAAACCGATTTTTTTTTTCGATTAATCATCATCAAATGAAGACAGGAGGCTTTACAATGCTTTAAATAGAGAAAAGCATAATCCTAGATTTAATCTCAGCCACTAACAGAAATCTACGGCTAAGATTAAAATAAATACCCAAATGAATATTTCCTAATTGCAAAGAAACCCAATACATGACAATAACTTAATAATAGACCCTAAAGGAAAAGATCATCTGGGCCCACTTGGCCTGGTCAACCCATGGATACGGGTCTGTCCTGCGTCAAGTGGTGTCCCGCTTTACTTGTTTTTTTTTTTTTTTTGTTTTTTTCTTTTATTAGAAACTTGAACTGACACTCCCTTGTCCACTACATGATGTCACTAACCAGCTGTCTACAGCCGGGGACAGTGGTGTAATGCCTTTAAACGCTTCTCGTCTTTACTGCTTGCGTTGTTGTGCAAGAATGAGAAAGTCTATAAATCATCTATTAGTTAAACCTCAAATTGTATCACCATGAAAGAAATGCTTCAATTTTGATATGCGATATTCGGATATTGTAAGTGTAGTGGAAAGTCTTTGCACTGTTCATGGTTATTTAGCTACCAAAGTCTAAAAGGGTCCATTGGATGTGTGTGCGTGGCCCAAAAATGTGAGATAAGGGAAATTCTAAGGGATAGAAAAGGGTTCACCGCAAGTAAATGAATCTTGGTAGGACACTTGCCAAGGTTGACTGGAGAAAAGGGGCCGTGAAGGATGGCACTCAGCGAACACTTTGTGAATCGATGATTGTATCTATTAGGCAATGGAGAAGTGGATTTCATAACCAAGGTTATATAGGAAGTCTTTAATCGTAGGGAAATCCATACTGCATTCTATGTTTTTGTAATTTTGTGACAGAGGACTGTGCTTCTTTTTTCAAATGAAAACCCCCTTTCTCATGTTTGAAGATCAGATCTACTGGGTTTGGGACTGACGACAACAAAGTTGAAGTGTGACAATGACAATGATTTTGCAAGAAGGAATGGTGCTGCGGCCTGATGATTTGATGATGGATGACAAGGTGGGCATTTGTTGGTGCTGGTGGAGGAAAGCAACCAGGAAGAGGAAATATTGGATGGCAGTTCTGAGGTCGGGGATGGATAGCACCAGTAAAACGGGGACCAAGACACCCATCTGCCATAGGCAGGTGGTTGCCAGTGGTGTTGGTTCTGCTGGGTTGGAACAGTTGGGTGGCAAAGCTCGTACATGCTACCGCAGGGTGCTTAATGATCACAACACAGTAGTAATGGAGATTTTGACTCGAATTTGTGCCGGTGGCTGATTTTTCCTTTTTCGGCACTGGTGCCTGAGGAGGCAGTTGTTGTAACCCAGCACACTGATGTATATACCGGAGGTCTAAACCATTCTAAAGACCAGCCAAGGATGGCCCAACTTCATATGGCCTAATTCGTCAAGCCTTAAAAGCCAGCTTCTGGAAGAAACGTCACTGCATTATTTGTTCTATTGTTATGTGTTATGTTGATCAGTATGTCCTTCTGTTAGTAAGAGTATAGCAACAGCTGGATTTAATAGTTTGAAATAGAATAAGAGTAAGAATGAGTGGTTGGGATTTATGCCTGGGCAATGAGGGGTTGATATTAGTATATTTCTATCAAATAACACTTAGTATCATTATGCAACTTCCTGCAGGTTTCTTTCCTCTATATCAGGAGAAGGGATTATCTAGGGCTTTGTTAAGCATAGTGCTGGTATAACAGAGTTTTAGTCATCTGGGTTTTCCATTGTGTACTGTTGTGCTTGTTTTGTGGATGTGAGAAGAGTAGTCTTCACGTGAATCTAATGTCCTCTTGCATTCAGTGCGGAGCATCCCTTTTATTATTATTATTATTATTTTTTTTTTTTTTTGAAGCAAGACATTTAAATCAAGTTGGGGGGATTGATCAAGCTTTAACTGATTTTGCCTAGATTTTCTTGATTGAAGGTGATTTTGATGATTATAAAGGTAAGAGATGACTGCTCTTGTTCAGGACTGATCATGTGCCGCTACAGAAGATAAGCAGAGATGCTTTTGCCTCAAACTCTCATTATTTGGTATTCAATATGATACCCGGATACTTGTACAAGCCCAACGTATTTGATACTTTGTATTGGTACCTAATACGACACTTGTATTGGTACCCAAACTGCACCGATACTTCTAGGGAACAAGCTTAACATAGCCTACTTATTTCATATAGTTCTTTTAATATTTTAACTTCTCACTATAAAAAAATGCAGAAAGGGACAAAAAAAATGATAATTTCATTGATTCAAAAGTGATCTAAAGAAAAAATTAGGACACCCGTATCCATATCCATGTCCTAGATTTTCATAAGTGAAGAGTCGTATCCTCGATCCCCGTATCATTGTCCGTATCCGTATCCATATCCATATCTAAGCATCATAGTTATTCAATCGAATTCCTCAGTACCTATTCTGAATGTGAATACATTGAATTTGTAAGTTTTGAGATTCCGTAAGTTTTGAGATTACTATGATAGTTTGATTATGTCAAAAGTTGTATGCTCATGTCGGTCTCAGCACTCAGCAGTTGTGCAAGACGTCACCTAACCAAGCATACTTGCATTCAGTTTCTTTCACCATCAAGACCTCTGTACATACATATAGCTAGCGATGGCAAATGGGATGGGTTGGGTCGACCAAGGGTGTCCATGGCCCGAAGCCCAACTCGTACCCTCCCATTTTTAAAATGGGTCAGATAAGCCCAACCCACTCCCGATAGAGATCAACTTGACCTGACCTGCTTAACCCACATTGGATGCAGGTCAACCCATTTAACTTGAGCCGATCCTCATTGCTAGAAAAACGAATTGGTGGGTTAGGTTTTCTGGAGAGCTTCTACCCACCACAAGAAAGAAGAAGGAAAAATGGAGTAGAAAAGAAAGGAGCACAAAAGCCAGAATACCCTGTCCTTGTTTGAAATTTTCTACCTTCTCTTCTTCCTCTCTCACGCTCCCCTTTTTTTCCTGAAATCTAGGGTTTTATTATTATTATTATTATTATTATTATTCTCGATCTCCCTCCCCCCTTTCATGGCATCGGTGAAGGTGGGACATTTGAGGCCAATGGCTCATCAAGGGATCTCATCTTGGCTATGAATGTCAAGACCTCCATCTTTTGTTTTTCCAAAAGAGAAGAGAAAGAATCTACCGTTTCTTGGGAATTCACTCCTTCCACTTTTTTTCCCTAAGGTTCTCAAGGATACCATTATGACAGCTCATTTCCTTTTCTAAAGGCAACCGATTTCATTAAGGATAGGGAGTACAGTTAGGTTTTTTGATACAAATTTATGGGGTCATGTGGGTTATGAACTTACAATGGTCGACTCTAACCCAGCCCTCTCCCCAACCTATCCCCCCTAAATCAATATCGGTGTTGACTATTGGGCAATAGTTACATTTTGGTCGGTAAACGCAGAAAAAGTAATTAAGCGTGTTTTATTTCCTTTTATATAATAAAGATCAGAGAAATAGTATCCCACCTGAAGTTTTTGCTTTTCAATAGAATATATATGATGATGTGAGAACTAGATTGGGACTTACATGAGTTATGAGAATAATTGTAAAGAATATATGGAAGTTCTTTTAATTTTGAACCACTTGTATTTATTTATTTTTTATATTGTCCTTGCATTTCATATAATATAGTTCGACTTTTATTGTCTTCCATTTTCATGTTGTACATGTTTCTATATCGTTGTACATTGGCAACAACTGTTATGGGTTTATAAATACTTAATAACAATTAGCCTGATTGTTTATGCTTGGTGCTTAGGCAGATTTCAAGGCTGTGGGAGGTTCCAGTTTCGACTGTCTTAAAGCTCACAATCCCGTCAACATCGCCTTCTGATTGGAGCAGATTTTACTTCTCTGCAAACATCACTCTGTGCCCCCTGCTTCTGTTGTATTCATGCAGTTCATTCATCTCAGTGAACCATCAAATTGTTTTTCTCCTTCCACAGACCTATTTCCCCATCTGGTCAGTCGTACTCTTCATAGGCTTCTCCCTTGGATTACTGCATTATATTACCGAAAAGGACCCTCCAGAAACTGAACAGATCCCAGCAATCCTTGTTGCTTTTGTAATGAGTGTGTTTTGGATATCAACTGTTGCTGGCGAGCTTTTAGACTGCTTGGCAGCAGTGGGGGCTATCCTGGAACTGCCGCCATCAATTCTTGGGTTGACGGTACTAGCATGGGGGAACTCAGTAGGGGATCTTGTTGCAGATGTGGCTGTTGCCAAGGCGGGCCAGCCTGCAATGGCTATGGCTGGGTGCTTTGCAGGGCCCATGTTCAATATGCTTGTTGGGCTAGGGTCTGCACTGGTGATACAGACAGCTGATATATATCCGAGTGCTTATGAGCTCCAGTTCAACTTGGGCATTGTGGTTGCTTTTGTGTTTCTTTTCTTGAGCTTGATGGGGTCTCTTCTGGTGATGACATGGTTCAGATTCAGGGTGCCCAGGTTCTGGGGGTTCTGCCTTGTTGGGCTCTATGTTCTTTTCATTATAATAAGTATGATCATTGCGAAGTTTTCAGGGTGACGAGTGATACCAAATGGGTTCCTGAAGGAGTTTTGATTATTAGCAATGCACCTCACACATTGGCGATTTGGCAAAGCGCAATGTCTGAGGGATTGATTGATAGCCACTGCCTGTCGGCTGATGATACAGTATCTTGCTGTGCCATCCATCTGATGCATATAGGCTGATTTGTGCGGTTGGGTTTGTGTTCCTGAGAGAGCAGCGTGTTAATGGTAAGAAGAAATCCAGGGAGGTTTTCGGCAATATTAACTTTTTTGTTGCAAATTCAAAGAAAATGACCGAGAAACAAGTTTATCTTGAGCCTATTTCTTTTGTCCGGCTATCTTAGAAAAGATTGTATACATTTGATGCTTCAAAAATGAAATTACTAGCATGCTTGGAGGATAAAAGATGTATTATGGCAATAGAACATTCATGTCAAGGTGAAATATGATTTTTTTTTTTTTTCAAAATTTGGGATGGAATTGTCTTTCTCGGTACTCCATCTCTCTGCAAATTTGCTTTAATGTTTTAATTTACTTTCAGAACCACACTAGTAGAAACATTCTTGTATATTAATTAATTCAGCCATTAACAGGTGTAGTATAATTAATGGCCCATATCATGGGTAGATGTACTTCTAAATTCAATTACAAGCAATAAGCCATAATCTTCCCATCTATAACATTGCAGCTGTTCAATGTTCATTTATGGGCAACAATTGCTTTGTTAAACATGCACACTGAACAAATGCTGTGTATGATGAGTCCTATATGGAAATGGGTGATCAGATATTTCTAATTACTCTGAACCTGGACCACAGACATAGGGAGAAACCCTGTTCCGAAGTGGTGCTTATCTAAAATCAGCAAAGGATCTTACAGTTCTTTTGAGGGACATCATGACAAGAGGCTGTTGTGAGAGCAACTTTACTCCTGAGGACAGCTGGGTTGCTAGTACTAAACGGTCCACAGGTCTCTACTGTAGAAACCAGTCCTTTATCAGGTGCATGCTCAGAAGCATATGAAGAAATGGGGGACCTAGCTAGGGCAATAATTCAGTTTCTTTTTTGTGATTCTCAACATGGCAAGTGCTAGATTGCAAGATCCATGTAGTCTTAGGGCTTTCAATGGAAACTCTGATCTGTTTAAACTAGAGCCCTTTCAATTGTATCTTGATACCAAAAAATCATTAGACTTTAAAGCCGGACACAATATAAGACCACCTTCCCAAATCGTTGGTATTATTTTTTCATTCTTCGCGAGGATATCCTGCTCCTTTACTAAAAGACACCAAAGGTCACCTGGGTATGAAGAAGCAGATTCGTGAGCTTTTCGACACCAAAACTGCTTTAAATTCCATGCAGATCTAGCGAGTTTCTTCACTGTCCTTGAATTTCTTTCTTTTTTCTTGCTATCTTCTACTTCTCTATAGAGAGAGCTAGAGTAAGAAAAATGGATCAGATTTCTTCAACGACCCTTCTTCCAGAGGCATTTCAAGGAACGAGAGATGACATCACTGAACAAATTGGGTTCATTTGGGAGCAGGTCAAAGGACCTCTAATCGTCCCATTGCTGAAAGTTGCTGTTTTTGTGTGCCTTGCAATGTCTGTAATGCTGTTCCTAGAGAGAGTCTACATGGGTGTTGTCATCATCCTTGTGAAACTTTTCGGCAGAAAACCCGAAAAGCGCTACAAATGGGAGCCTATACGTGACGATGTCGAGCTGGGGAACTCTCCATATCCCATGGTTCTTGTTCAAAAATTAAAATCCTAATGTGAATGATGAGTGCCCAAATAATGCAAACCTGATTGTCTTTTGGGCTAAAATACTTCCAACCATCACAGCCCACGACTTTTTACCAGCCTAAGAATTTCTAAACATTTGTCCCCGCCAATTAACAAATATCATACCATAAGGTACGTCTTTATGAGATTTCAAAAAAATGAAATTGCTCATTCCACTCTCTGCTTTTGTTTGTCATTGTAAATAGCAGGTTATATCAACTTGATTATAATCATTTATCATTTATTTTCAGGGATGATGTTGTGCAACTGATTAGTAGGGGCGCATGATCATCTTATCCATTTTGCACTCTTTGTAAAGAGAGGGGACACAATCGACAGAGATGATACAATTGTTAATACTACTTAACATATATTTTGGTGTTGATGGATGTTGAGGAGAATGTCAAATGCTGTGCTAATGGATGTTTCTTATACATATTTTTGGGGTTAATGGATATTTCTAATAAGTAACATTCATGTAGTACCTAATGTGTTTGTTGAAACTCTATTTGGAGTAGTAATATCTCAGCCACAAGTATCAGGTGAGCGGGGATGTCCCTATCCACAATACTCTAATGTGCGGGGATATCCCCGTCCCAACTGATACCAAGCACCCACAGTACTCTTGTAAGCGGGGATATCCCCGCTCATAGCACTAACAGAGGCAGGGATATCCCTGTTCACAGCACTAATTTGGGCTGGGATATCCCTGTCCCAACTGAAACCACCTTGAGAGACTGTACTCTGGTGGGCGGGGATATCCCCGTCCCAACTGAAACCAGTCCTTGAGAGATAGCACCCACAGTACTCTGGTGGACAGGGATATCCCGGCTCACAGCACTAACAGAAGTAGGGATATCCCTGTTCACATTACTAATTGGCATCCACTATCCTCTTCTTCCTCTAACGTTCTGAAACGAATCCTGGTTCTGTAATCAGAACCAAGATGCAGCGCCCTGCTGCACTTGTTCTTGCAGCGCCCTGCTGCCCTTGTTCTACTCGATCTCCGACGAGATAGAAGCGGCCGCCCGAACCGCTGTCCGGCGACATGAGGCGCAACCAGAAACTCAAGGACAGATTGACCGATCCTATTTCATTTATGGAACAGAATCCTTGCGTGGAGATGGAGATGTGACGGAACTGGGTTGTGTATGATCTGTGTATGCGCTGATGAACTAGGTTGTAAAATCCTGAGCAACGCCTGAATCAAGCCCTAACCCTAGGAAAACCTAGAAGAGAGAAGAAGTCGAATGGGAAAAAGGGGAAAAAGGGTTTGTTTAAGGGAAAGGAGCAGGGATATCCCTGCTCGGCGAAAAAGTAAAAAAAAGTACCAAACAGAACCTTTGAGACTACTGTGGTCTTTATAAGTTATTGATGGTGCTTTTGGTTTTTTACAAGTCTTAAAGGATTTTTTTGGTAAAATCCTCTTGTATCTTTTTACAAATAGGCGCAAAAACTTTTATGGGGGATTTTCTCTACAGGGTCCTGCACAAGTGGGTGTTGTGTGGGATTTTCTGTCGGTGCTTTTAATGTAACAGGGCCCTGCTATAGTATAGTGGATGGTGGGGATTGAAAACAGCCGTCCTTGTGCAGGACTCCTTCAAGTGAGAGATTTGCCACTTACTGTACAATAATAATAGAAGTTATGTTTTGGCAAATTTGTCAACAATGATATTAAAAGTTACATGAGTAAACTTTTCAATATTTTCAAAAAGCCCTTCTCTAACAGGGGCGGAACTACATAGGTGCTTGGGGTGGCCATGCCCCCCCCCCCCCCCCCCCCCCCCCCCCAAAAAAATTTGAAAAACCCCCCTGGGGTATTAAAAATCTTTACTTATTTATATTAGCCCTCCAAAAAAATTAGGAATGTTATAGAACTTCTTAAGTATTTTTTCAACAGTGGCCCCTCCAAAAAAATTTCTTACATAGTGCCCCCCCAAGGCAAATTTTCTGGCTCCGACCCTGCCTCCATTGTTCTAGATGAATATTTTCTTGGAAAAAAGTAATCTTTTTGTTACTCTGTGAAACAAGGCAAAAGGCCTTAAAGTTAAGATTCACATAAACTTGGCAAGAAATTTTTTTTTTTTTTAAAGAATTGGGCGGCGTTAGTTTTAAATCAAATAGAGGAAAAAGGCCAGTATAGTTGTCAAACAGCGGCACTGTATCATAGTTTGAAGAACCTTTTAAAAACAACAAATTCAACGACTTTTCCCCTTTCGATTTAGCTTATGATACTATGATACATCTAGTGAGGATGAAATATCAATTCATGGAATTAGAGCCTTCACGCTAGGGAGAAAATGAATTCACGCCGTGGCTGTTGATTGTGCAAGCATGCTAGTTTCATGTGTATGTAGGTTAGCATGTCGTTCTGTCTTACAGGCCACCCGCGAGCAATTATGGGGCAACCACTTAATTAGTTGAGATTGAATTTAAGTTCTCTTTGAGAAAAGTTAGGTTTTGAGTAGCAAATTCACTTTTTTGTTTCTTTTTTTCTCTTGTAAATACTCACACAACCACACGGACACCCCCTTCTAAAGTCCCTAACCAAGTGAGGGATTAATATCGGTTGTTTATGTGGATCGGGAGATGCCCCATCACTGAGCTACCATGTCAGTTTTCTTTTTTTTGGAATAATAAGTATGTCCAAATCCACTTCTAATTCATATTGAATTTAAATCCATACTCCTTTTAAGGTGAATTTTCATAGTAATAGGCTTAGTCTAACATCTGAGGGATAAGAGAGGACTAGAACTAACTCAAAGAATCAACTCAAAACTAAGATAAAAGGCAACCCCAATAAATCGGTTATAGTTTTTTTTTTTTTTTTTTAACCTTATGTTAGCATTTGTTAGTTTTCTGCATATGGATGACCTGGATCCTGAGTTTGCTGCAATCTAGTCATGAATTATTATTATTATTATTATTTTGAATGGTTAGTCATCAATGATCATAAAAAACTAAGTTGAAGGCATCTAGCACTTTCACTGAAGGTGATGGGGGTTTCAGAATGTTCAGGTTGCTGACAAAATCACTTATTTTTCCTTTAAATAACTAATCATCAACATTTGATGGGATATTAATTGGTTTGGAAATTGAGAGCTCCAACCTCTTTGTTTCATCAACAGCAAGATTTCTTGAAATTAAAGCTGTTCTGCAAGGAGTAAACCCTATACAACATATCTGAGATGGTTTCCTCAAATTCTAGAAAAGAATCCAAAAGAGTCCTTAGGCAAATTAGGAGCAATTTCACTTGTTGGGTGGTTAGAAATTAGAAATGTGGAACTGGGCTAGTTGCAGTTCTTTATTCTTATGAAGGATAATTAGTGAAGTGAACCTCACAATGGAGTTGTCAAATGCCATAATTCCATCCAAGGAAGCCAATCCTTCAGTGATTTACAGGATTGACATAAATGACCACACTGTAGGTGGGGGGTCCAAAATTATCCCATATTAGAGGATCATAGCCATGCCATCTATTCTTTAGCCTCTCATCTGGATTCTGGACTGTTAATTGTTTCCTTTCATCCAGAGGATTTCCCATAACCAAGGTCCACAGGTGTTGGAACATTGTTAAGAATTTTAAGTGTCCTCTTTATTTTTTCGAAACCATCCAATCAGGTGGTTAAGATTGACTGATACTGTGATTTTAATATTAATACTGGCCTTCCATAATAAACTATACAGACACCTACTCCCCAAGCTTCCTGAAAGAGGGGGAAGGAAAAAAAAAAAAACAGAGTTATTTTAGACTGGTCCTTCGTTTTTCACATGCACTAGATGAGGATGCAACAATATTAGGATACCAATCCTTCACATTCATCATTCATTCACATAACATTACATTTATTTGTAAGAAGAGAGGTACACACCTTGTACTAGCCCCTTTCCCATAACATAAAGAATAAGATGGAGGAGAATTAGTTCCCATGTACACAACCTTGGTAGAAAACCTTACCCTATATTGATGTATAATAATCAGGAGGCCAAGATTTATGAGTGTCACTTATACTCCTACTCATGTCTCCCTAACACTCTTACTAGTATTATAATAATTGCTAGGCAAGTCAAGATTACTAGTTAAGTGAGACCCTCTTGATTTTTCAGGCTGCTTGTAGGACTTGTTAGTGTTCAATGAAGCAAATCTCCCTGGCTTGTTCTTCTTTCTTGGCATCGATGAGCGGGGAATGAAAACCCCAGTCCCCTTGCACTCTCTTCTACACCTCGTGGGGTCATAACACGTAGTAGGCTCATACACGAAAGGCGAAGGCACCGTCATGGGAAGGGAGAGTAACTGGATTCACAATCACCCATACTTTTCATTAGTCCATAGAAGCTTACTCAACTAACAAAATAAAATAAGAACAAAACTTGATAGATAGGAAAAAATCAAATGAATTTGATTGACATAGTACATATACTGCAGATCAGTACAGAACGAAACTACAATGTTCGATCATGGATGCACCTGTAGGGACACCGACGGAAAGCAGACCGGCAAGTCTTTACCGTTGTCATCATCGTCTGTAATAAGAAGCGCAATTCGCCTACTAAGGTCTGCAAAGAAGACATCATCCTCAAGTTCCATGGAAACCACAAACTAAAGAACTGAAAGAACTTGTTATAAGCTCTCTCTACCACCTATAATTCACTTAGTTTTCCTTCTTTCTTTTTTTTGTTATATGGGTGTGCATGGTCTTTAATAGATGTGGGAATAGGGAGGTGGGGCTTCTTAGTTGTGGTGTGGTGACATGGGGCAGTTGGCCAATCTGTCTAAGACCCTACAGATCTCATAAAGAGTGTAATGATATTATCCTGTTGGGAGGGGATGAGGGACTGCCGGCAATAACAGTGCCAAGATATCAATCTAAGATAACTCTACACGTCTTCCACATATGGCTGTGAATGGGAGATGGGATCTCTCTTTATTCCCAATCTTTCTGTTCTTTTATCCACTTACTAAATATATGCAGAACACGGTATGGTTCCCTCTACGTCTAACTTGTTTCATGTGGTTTGATACCACCAGCTATGCCTGTTGTGTTGGACTCCACCATACTACTCTATTTTGGACTCACAAGGACTTGGAAAACAAGGGCAGATGGATGATGATCAGGTGGGGCCAGAAGCTCTTCGGTCCCACGTCGGGCTGATCGAATGGACTGATGATGAGGCAGGCCTCACTTGCTCCATCTTTTAAGGAAGTTAACATCAATTGGGGGTCCACTTTCCATTATTGTACTATCTTTGATCTGGCTCTGATAAGACTCATGGATATTGAACATTGAATGTGGGTGTTCCATATTTCATCAGTTCATCTGTTTTTTTCCCTCATTGCTCATCTTCTTGTACTTTTCTTCCTTCATTGTAAGAAGGAAATGAGGGCCATTGAAGTATGGGTATCTGTGGTCCACACGTTTTTCCTGCTGGCATAGGGACCCAATTGGGAAGAGTTGCACAGGGGTTTTAATGGCCAGCATAAATGGATTTGACATTTATTCTACAAGAAAAGGAATCAATCTAAAGAAAAAATTCATCTCCATCATCTACATCTCCACATCTAATTCTTAGATGTAAGTCATATCCTTTGTCACTTCATATGCTGTAACCTCTTTTCGGCCATGTAACTTAATCATCTTTGTCACCATCATTAAATTAAGCTATTCCCAACTATGTCGGCGTGGGATAAAAGAATTCTGTTTCTCAAATCTAGATATATCTTGAGCCAAGTTCTCAAATAAGTTGTACTTCTTTAAGTCTATCCCTAATATTTACATCTACATCCTCTTCAGCCTACTCCTGATTTTCCTTGGTATGTCATCACCCTACATGGAAAATCTTTTCCTTAAAATGGTGTCAATGATTGTCTAAGTTAGACATATTCAAACCATCTCAAATGAGTCTATCTTTATTAATTACCTATTTATGCTAACTCTAAATGCTTTTGAAAATGTTCATTTTTAATTCTATCATTCTTAGGTTTACTATATCCATCTTAACATTATCAAGTGAGAATAAAAAAAGAGGAAATTTTAAATTTGATCCCACAGGCTTTTTTTATTTTCTAACTGCCTATCCGACATCAATTCATAATTATTTGAGATTGGGATCTGTACATGCGGTGACATGACCTAGTGTTGAGAAATTATTTATATCCTCTGCACTACGGTTTGTATAATAGTTTAAAATGTGAGTTTAAGGACCTTAAATCCCCATCAACATCTTACATCTAGGATGTTTTCCTGTCTTCTATCATCTCATGTTTTTTCTTTCTTCTTCCTTTTTTTTTCTGTTAGCATTTCCCTCTTACTTTGAAACCTTAGATGGGGTGAGCATAGTTTAGATTCTAAAACTGTCAATTTCACATGCACTTCTGTTTGCCAAAGGTTCAAAAGAAAGTAGAAAAGATATGCAGTGGTAAACAAATTATTCTCTTTCAAGTAAGAGAGGACATGAGCACCTCAAACCCACCCATCTACATCATGTGAGTTGGGATGCCTAATAAATCATGGTTGCAGTTCCTGGGGCATAGATGAAATGATGGCTTGCTTTGGACAGCAACATCACCATGATTGAGAGAAATAATTGAAAAATCATTGAGTTCAGTTTTCATGTTAACTTAAAACGTTGAGCTTGATTATCACTTCATTAGCGGAAAGGTATGACAAAAATTTATGTTGCCTTTGACGCTCAATCAGCGTATGTTCTTACAAAGTGAGCTCCGAACCACTCTAAAATTATGGACAAGCTTCTAGTCATTTTTGTTGAACACTTTCATATATATTGTTACGTCTTGCTCTAATAGCTTAAGCTTTTAGAATAAGTGGTTGTAAACATAGCATCAGAGTAGGAGGTTAAAGTGTTTGAATCCCGTATAAACATTACGCAGTCATTTGTAATTATGTTAATGATATGACATTACAAGACCATAATTTTGGATTTTTCTTCTACTCTCATTTTCTTCCTCTCCTCTAACCATAATTCTTTATATTTTTCATTGTTGATATCAGAATCATATTTAAAAAATAATTAAAAAACTGCACCTATGAAACCTTTTGATGTCATTTTTTTTTTCTGAGCACCAAATAATAATGTTTTTTAATATTTTTTTTTTTTAAATATTTGCCTTCTGCTGGTATCACTGAAAAGGATCAAAAGGGTCATACTTTTCTTTTACAGAGATGGTGAAGTGAGAACAACTCATTTTATTGCTAACATTCTATGAAACGTATTTATATACTAATTAGCATAAATATTATATTTTGATATAGTTGTCAAAGGCACCCTTAGGGACAGGGCTCAGGCACTAGGGCATGTTGTGCCTAGTAGTGGGATAAGGGCACAGCTTGGTGCACCTTATTGGAATATTTACCTATTAAGAAGGGAAAATGGAGAAATTTAAGGGTTTGTAAACTTAAATGTAATTTTCTATTTGATGCAATTTTTATATGAAATATGGGGAAGGAAAAGGACCCCAGCTCTCTCTCTCTCTCTCTCTCTGAGATAGATTTTAAGAAGATTGAATTAGTCTTGGCAAAAATGTCTATTTAAAAACGTTTTAAGAGAAATAGACTTCTAAAATAGAGATGCCAAACAGCACCTTGGTGCTTTGAGACTTGAACTTGATGTATGCTTCTAGGATGTGTTTGTGTAATGTGAGGACTCCACTCCTTAGTATTTTTATTTCTATGGAGAGAGGAATCCGTTTGTACTACTATTATAGGAGTCTTTAATGAGGAAAATCAAGTAATTTTTTTCTTTTTCAAATGAAAAATGTGTCACACCAAACAATAGAAATGTGCGCCAAAATGCTACGACTATATATAAGGGAAACCGAAACAATTCACATTTGTGTAACACTATGAAAGAGGAAAAGCGTGTTCTTTTTTTTTTTCTTCAAAAACGGATTTTCTGAGAGAATTTCATCCTTCCCACCAATATATTTCCTCTCTAGTGAGAAAAAATAATTGAAAAGCGCCTCTTGAAGGTTTCCACTTTCTTCTACAGAGAAGTTGCTGCACAAAGTGTTCAAAACATTTGATTATGGATCCTGGATGGTATAGACTATTAGGCCTTTGTTTGTTGTTTTATTATTTCTTTAAATTACACTACCATTTGGACTAATACATAAATTCTTGGGGTTTTTTACACCAAAAAAAAAAAATCTTAAACCCTGATTCTACAAAAAAATATGAAGAAAAACAGTAAAAAAGAATCGGTAGGTGTCATACAAATTTTTTTTAATGAAAATACCCCATTTTCACCAATTGTATGTTTTCTTCTCAGTCTTTTCTCTCTTGCCACTCATCCTTTCTCACCTCTTTTTTCTCTTAAGCACATCATTTTTCTCTTCAATTATTTTAATCTTTCCCTTCCTTCACTGTTTTTCTGCTTGATAACTACCTACTAGAAATTCCTCCTCTCTTTTAGTTGGTACTAAGATTTTCGTCTGATTGAAAAGCAATGGTTATCTCCTTTGATCCATCCAAAAGGCCCTTTTGAAAAAAGGTCTAGTGTTTGGTTGTTGCTGTCCTCGGTCGATCTAGTGTTTGCGCTTGGTTGTTGCTCATCTCAGTCAGCTTGATATAAAGGAGAGAAGATGGTATGCAATAGAATCCTCAATTGAGGGTCAACCATGAGTCTGATGATGCTTTCTAATATGGGATTTCTAAGGCGAGTTCCAACTTGGATTATACAGGATTGAGATATCGCCAAAGGGTATTTTTGTCTAAAAAAATGTACTATACCCTCTGCCGATATTTTATGCTTTTTTTTTTATTATCTTGTATCTGTAGAATCAGAGTTTGTTTGAACTTAATTTTTTCGTAAAAATCTTAAATTCTTTTTATTTTGTCTTAACTATGGGTCTACTTAACCTTGGCAACTTCTACCAAAAACTTTGCACTCTCTCTCTCTCTCTGCATTTCTCTTGACGCTGGCAGGTTGAAATGTATTTAGGACTCACTCCACATGTAGGCCGTAGCTCATTTATTGGGTTGAAAAGGCCAACCTAAACCTGGAATTGCTGGGACTTGTTTGGGTTGGCAAGAAGGGATACGGAGCTGTGGGGGTTGGGGGTTGTCTGTCCCCTTCAACTTTTTGAGTCCGGGTCCTCTTTAATGCCTCACTCATGTTGAGTGAGGGGAGTGGATCAGGAGAGTTCACCTATCAAAAGATCAGAACCCTTAACTTTTCAAAACGAATGTCTTTCCCTTAAATTTCAATAGAAGTTGGTCCCACCTTAGCATCGAGCAAAATAACATGGCAGACCGTGATAGCTCCACCCACGGTCACCGTACATAGACCCCACTAAGAGGATCCCGATTCTTAATAATGCATAAGATTATCCCATGCGATAGCTATTGGTTGTGGGGGACATCATGTAGTGAGTAAGGTGTATGAGTTTTAAGTTTCTAGTAAAGTAGAAAATAAATAAACAAATAATGCATAAGATTGTCATATTCAAATTACTAGTCATATTGTGTATCATAGATTGGAACCAACTCCAATTGGAGTGAAATTTGGAGACATGCTGCTAAAGGGGCCCGAACGGTGTTCATTTTGAATGATATAGATTTTCAATAGATGGGCCCAACTGCGTAATATCACTCTCCTCAAGTGAGTGAGACACTCAAAGGATCTGGGCTCCAACTTTTCCATACACACCAAATATATATTCATTAGAAAAAGAAAAACTCTCTGAAGTAGCCATTTATGTTCTAATCTTCCACTTCTTTTGTGTGTTCACCATGTAACATCATGTATGTCACTCAATAAACTCCATGGTGCTGATGCTTTTCTGCAAAGGAAGAGAACAAATTTAAATTATTCCTCTTCCTTTTTTATTAGGGTAAATTAGCCAACAGTCCCTGAGCACGGTCTTCTAAGGCATCAAGGACAACAACTTTTTCTTTAATGTCTCTGGTCCGGACAGCTGGACATATTTTGGTGAAAGGTCCCCAATATGTTACGTCATATATTTTCATGATTAATTTGCCCCTTTCAACCCTCATTCCTAGGCCAAGTTCTCTTTTATTCTCTGTTGTCCCAGAGAACTCCTTCCTTCTTCTTCTCTCTCATTTTCCATTTTCCGTTCCTTTTCATGGTTATGGAGTATCGTTGCAGAGCACCTTTCGTCGCCACCATGCCATGACTTCCGATTCTCTCTCTTTCATTTCTTCAAAGATAGAAACGGTTTTGAAATCTCTCTCACTCTATATCCAAATCTCTCTTTCTACAACTGATTTGAACGAGAGCAGTTTGCTCTTTTGCTTGTTTTCCCTCTCTCTCTTTTCTCTATTGGATCATGGTCATCAAGTGTTCTTGTTTTGGATTTCGATTTTTATTAGAATCTGATTTTCCGTATTTTGACTTTTGATGTCGCCGAGCTCAGATAAATTTTCCAGAAACTCAGATAAACTGGACAAAAACTCAGATAAATTTATCTGAGTTTTCGGCAAACTTACCTGAACTTCAAGCAAAACTCAGATAAATTTATCTGAGTTTTGACAAATTTATCTAAGTTTTCGGCAAACTTACCTGAACTTCTGGCAAAACTCAAATAAATTTATATGAGTTTTGGCAAATTTATCTGAGTTGGTAAGAGAACCAACTACTTTAGTAGGCCCTAAATACAAGGCCTGCCCAACCACTAACAAGTCTGAACTGGAAGGGATTTCCACATTGTAGTGCCTCCCTGATGATCATGACCATCAAAAGCAGGGCCGTCAAATAGACGGTGGAGATGGAAAAGGGTCGGTGGTCCAAATTGGAGGGGCAAAATCTGATGGTACCACTACCACTACTCTGCCAATATTTGGAAAGTCACCATAATTTGACTGACGACCTAAGATAAGAAATTGTAATTGGGGATTGAAAAGAACACGTGGGGCCCACTGTCAGAAGATCATGACCGTTAACTTCATGAACCCAGCTCAGCTATGGGTTAAGATCTCATGGAGGTCCCAAGTGGAGAGCAAATGATGAATCACATCAGAAATGCATGTTCATGTCAAAAAGAAAAGAAAATGAAAGGGCCCAATGTTTCCAGAGAATGGTGTCTGCAACTGCAAGTGCATACACTGTGATCATGATCTATCTGATTAGTAGAGTGGACAGGCTGGACTACTGAAAAGTGGGTCCAATGTTGTAGCTGTTGTGTCCACAAATAAACCAACATGCAAAACTCAGATAAATTTGTCTGAGGTCTACTTTTGCTGACGTGTACAGGGCTTTTTTGTCTTTTTCACTGCCTTATTTTTATGAGAGGACTTCCATCGCCTTAGGCTATAAAAGCAAATGATGAAGGACCTACAGCCAAAAGCCCCTTTTTTATTATAGATCAAAATTTTTGTGACAGGATTGAATTCATTGGTATATCCTATGGTTTGATTATAGATCAGATCAAATTTTTTGTGACAAGATTGAGTCCATCAGCCTTAATACATGAAGTTATGACAATAAGATTTGTGTGAGAAATAACTTGTCATTGTGAATCCTCTTTTACAAAGACTTATGTCCAGTTGTTTAAGGTTGACCCCAAACCCATGCCACTAACCCCTTTATCCGTGGCCCACAAGTTTAAGGGCTTCATATTAAAAAAAATATTCAACCCTCGATCCAACGGTTCAGTTCATTCAGATGTGTGCCAATCATTTGGATTAATGACTATCAGGAGGTTCCTTATTGGTTGCTAGATTTGGATGAGTTGCTAGTTGGGCCCCACAAAAAAGTTTTCATACAAAAGATGAGAACTAGTTCTCACTTGAATATTTCCCTTATTTATATTCATCTTTCTTGTTACTTTTTATACATTTCTTTTTATTTATTTGGAGTCTTTGATTCCCCTTCTTAATGAAATTCAATTAATACTTTACTCATAATATATATTATTTTCTTTCATCATTGTTAATTAAAATAGAAAGAGTAAAGTAGTTACCAATATAATCGGTCAACCATTGCTTGCCCCTCTCTATGAAAATTTTGGCTTTGCAATTGTTAGCAAGTCAGATCAGGAATATCCACCTACAACATCCAATGTCAGCCTTGAAGTCTGCTAGAAGTGTTTATAGTTTATTAGTGTTTGCCTGTTTGGGGTCAATTTTTTGACTTGGGAAACAAGAGATGAGATAAATAATGATAGCTCTCAGAAAGACTAAAATCCCAAATGATATATCATAAAATACAATGCTTTTGTTACTTAAACTATAAAAAAGGCAAATACAGTACAATGCTTTTGGGGTAAAAAAAAAAGGGGAAGTAGCACAGTGGCAGGGTTTGAACAGAAGTACATATCACCTCATGTATAATGCTTCAACTACAAACAAATTTCAACAGGCTTCAACTCTCCAGTTTAAAAGTTGTGAGTCCTGAAACAAGTGATGAGTGCTCCCAACAAAAGCATAGGCTGCTTGCATTTCTAGCTAAAAGAATGACCCAGAACAGATGCCACAAAGGCATTTCTGAAATGAGCTTGTGTCAAAAATTCCAACTGGAACTGAAACTATATCCCATTTAGAATCAAAACCAAACCCCAACCCAATATACACTTGCATAGGTAAGAAAATGATCACTTGGATGATTACATAAATGCAACATTTTGTACAGTGGCCGAACTAGGTTAGCTCAGGTTGGGTTGAGAACTGTGGGTCACATTTATAGGCTTAACTTACATCTAATCCATCTATTAATTGGGTTAAATATGTCATGATGACCCGACCCCAACCAGGAAGTTAATAGGATCTACCGAAAGGGTTTTGTTTGAGACTGCAGATCTTAGTGCAATTAATTAGTTGGGTTGGGTTAGGTTCAAGTTAGGTTGGTGGGTAGAACAGCAAGTACAAGCTCAACCTGAACCCAACCCATTATTGCTTGGGTCAGCTAAATCCAGCAGCCTGGGGCTCCTACCCAAACCCCTAGTGAGCAAACAGAGACAGGTGTACAGTATGACCCAGATGGTCAGTCATCGCAATAAATCTATCACAACATGCCCAACCATAGTTGCTAGAGTAAAAGTTGCTGCAGAAAGGGAGAAAAAAATTTGTGTGGATTGACTTGGGGTAAAAGTATACTATTCAGTTGGAGCATGAAAGGAGTGCAAGAAAGATGAAGCCATAAAAAGCTAAGTACCTTTCAGAAGAAACGAGTTCCTCAGCAACTTTGGGCCAACCAATGGGGAGAGCAACATGCGGATGGTCCTCATTTTCAAGGTCACCCCTCAACCAGGCTCAAACCCAGCCTGGTAATTCAGGTTCTGTTATAGACCCTTTCTTTCCTTCTTTTTTTTTTTTTTTTTTTGAATGATCATGTTGGGCTCGAGCTCAATTATAAAGAGAAAGTTAAATTTCCAGCCTGGTAAATTTACTGCATACATAGGTTTGTGTAAATCAAATATCCAAGCTTGGTTGAACTTGGGGCTGGGCTCATAAAACGTCAATCGAGCCAAGCCCTCGATCAGATCAGGGTACAGCTGAGCCAACCTGAAGAGGCCACGAGTCAAGCTCAACTCATGAACTAACTAAGCCAAGCTCAAGCATGCCTCAGTTAGTTTTTAAGTTAAGCTTGAGCCAAGTTAACTAATAGACAGCCCAAATCCTTCCTGTTTTAGATTTTATAAGCCCAGCTTTAGACTGATGCAATTGCAATACATACTCATTTCACCATGAATTGCCATTTCACTTGTGAAGGTAACTCAATCCAACTATGAAGTACCACTCCAATCTAATTGATATCCACACAAATTGCTTTTGGCATAGACTAGTTTTAATCCAACAGTGAACCAATGGCCAATTAATGAAGGTTTTGAATATCTGTATCAAAACTAACAGTCCCGTTGCCTTGCATATAAGGACACACCTTGACCAGATCCTAACTATAAATACAATCATCATCATCAGAGCCTTAACTAACCATCAATCTAGAAGTTGGCCATGCATATGTAAAACAAGTAAAAAATAAAAAAAAAGTTGGCCATGCATATGAAAACCTGCCTCAATGGCAGGCATATAAACAATTTGAGAACAGTATCTAACAAGAGTTACTTTCTATACAAAAATCAATTAGAGAGATGACATGTAGTACCTCTGTTTATCTACTGTTCCATTTTAGAAAGAATGCTGCCAAATTAACGCAGTAGCACCATCAACCTATACATCCACCCCTTAGGTAAACATCTTTTCTTTGAAATCGAACTTGGCTCTTTCAGGTTTCCTTGAAAAATCACCTGCAAAGCTTTCCTTAGAGAGCAAGGACGTCATTATTTTTGCAAATGACTAATCTGTCATGAACCAGCAAGTCCAGCTTTTAATATCCCTCTTGACTCATCTAGATTCTTTTTTTATAACCATGTTGGAAATAGACCAGAAACGTTTCTTTGCTCTTGGATGCTTCTATTACAACTGCACAAGAGAAGGCCCTGTATTGTTTCGATGGCGGCTCCATTCCCATTTGATAAAGAGTGCATAGAGAAGTTCATTCCATGCATCAGGGACTCCTGGCAAGCACCAATGGCTGCAGTCCTGTTTGTGGAGAGAGGCAGGCCCAGCAGTAGGCCCCAAATAGTACAGGGATGAATGGCCGTCTTTCCTTAGTGCAGTCATCTGGGTCACGTTCAATATTTCGAATTTAGAAACTGGAGTTCCAAATGAAATTACATCTTGTGCTGCCATCAACATTGAAAACCAGGGACGGGAAAACCGCTGTGTCGAGCTCAACTCTGGCAGTGTCTCAAGATGGCAGCTCCCTCCAGTCCTCCAATCCCCACCTCTGTAATGAGGACGCAATTCCAATAATTCATGAGAGGGATCAAATCTTTCAACTTTGTGATAAAATTGTGAAGCCTACATTGTATTTAAATTTTAAAGATCTATAATCCACTTGATGCACTAAAAATTTGATTGGTGCATATACAGACTTCAAAATCAAGTTTGGGATGACATTTTCAATTTTGGTCCGAGAACATTTCAAACTCAGTTTAACCAAGTATATAAAAAAATAACAACCCCCAGGTGGCTCTTCAGAATAAGGCACGGGTTTGGGATGACATTTTCGATTTTGGTCCGAGAACATTTCAAACTCAGTTTAACCAAGTATATAAAGAAATAACAACCCCCAGGTGGGCTCTTCAGCATAAGGCACGGGTTTGCTCCCCGGGGTCTTGTGTTCGAATCCCCCCAGATTTAACCCGTGCATGTGTGGGGTGAGCGTGTGCGCTCGAAGGATTAGTCCTAACCGGTTAATACCATGAGGATACCTTCATTTAAAAAAAAAAGTATATGGAGAAATAGGTTATATTTGGCTTTTCTTAAAAAAGGTAAGAAAATTATTTCCTGACCTCCCTTCCGATTTATGTAAAATAGAGTTTTCATTAAAAGAAAGACGGGATATACAAATGGTAGCCATCGGCTATGCCCAAAGTTACAAAATTCGGTTCATTTCGGCTGAAATTTCCGAATAATTTCGGTTTGTTCGCTCTACCGAAACAAACAAGACCCCTGTAATTATTTGTCACAGAATTTGTTCCAATTCATCCGATTCGGTCCGAATTTATGATTTCATCCAATTCATCTGATTCGTCCAATTTTTGTCCAAGCATGTAGATCGCCTTTAAAATAGAAAAAAATGAAAACCGAAGGAGCTAAACATATTTTTTTAACCTAAAAGTAAAAGTAAAAATACCTTCTTGGCCTTTTGGCTTGAAGAAATTAGTGGGCTCTCCAATGTGGAGCGGCTCATCTATTAAAATCTAAATAACTATATGGACAATATCGCCCTAATCAAATTTTATTCCAATAAAAGCATTTTATTATGAATAAACTTACCTAGTTTCACTCTAATGTGAAATAGCCCATCAAATATAAATTGACATATTGCATTGATTTAGTACAATAAATGAAATGTATCATATATTATTTTTTCAATTTAATATATAGAATCTTTTTTTCCGAAATATCTTATCAAAATTTATGAATCTGCCGAAACATTTCATTTGGAGGCCAAACCAAAATGGTGTTCGAACCGAATTTCATAAATATTGGTTACGCCCCAAGTGAGAAAATAATATAAATAAATAAATAAAAGATTAAACCAAAAGGGCTAACTTATTGAAATATATATTGGGGAAGCCCAGAAGCATCTTGAGCTAAAATGGAGAATAACAAATGAGGAGCTGTAATGAAAACACAGTCATGCATGACCATCAGGCCATGGCTTGCAATGGCGATCAGCTGCTCACTAAAAGCCTATTCATTTCACAAAATCTCAGGGGAAAAAAATTCATCACACAGATGACCAAACTTTTGCTATAAAGCAAAATAACAATCTGAGACTTTGTAATGACTTCATAATCTTAATGTAACACATGAAATCAATTTCATATGTCAATTGTTGCAAACAAGGACAACTAAGATCTAGATTAATAGCCAGTGTTTGTTTTTAGCCTATCTAGCATCCCATATTTCAACAGTCCCAAAAGAATACTCATATAAATGCTATTTTGAAAATAATGAAAGAGAGAGAAGTCCATATTATTATCAAACTGATAGATATTGATAATTAACTAGCATTTCTTCTGATTTGTGAAAAGAGAGACAACTGAACTGTGAAAAATTCAACTATATGAAAAGTAATCAGATAGTGAAAAAAAGGGACAAAGTTATAAGTTAATTAAGCAAACCTGAAATGTACTGGCGAAAATGTGCGGAAGAAGACCTTGGTGTTACTACTATTCACTTCTCTATCAACCCACTTGACCACTGTCTTAATTGCTCTACGATAAGCTCTTTCTACAGTCATCTTCATCATCACATCATCCCCGACTTGAAAATAGCACCCCCTGCCAATATTAATAATACTATTTCAAAATTCTAGTAATCGACACTGAAGTGAAGCAAGAATAATACAAGCTCTAATTTGCAATTGTGATGAAGATAATTATTACAAACAGAGTATCTCATTTTAACATCCATGGAGTTAAAATTCTCTCTGTTTTTTTTTTTCTTCTTTTCGTCTTCTTCACTCGTTGAGCACCTTTCAACCAGTGCTGCAGGCTATTATCACAGAGTTTTCACTTTTTCACCACTATCTAAACACAATCAGTTCTTTCACAAATACCCATCCATCCAACCTGTAAATAGTGAACCGAGTTGGGGACTGCCTTTTCTACCTTTCCTCCATTGAAGGTGTAAGTATTATTCAACTTGCAGTGTAGGGTGACAACAAGATTAGTCCACTTCTGCAGATAAAGACCAAACATGGACCCATTTCTGCAATTGACCATTTTTCAGGATAGTCACAATCTAGAGAAAACCACTATCCCACTTCCTTTTTTCAAAGAGTACAAACACAGAAACACAGCAGTATAGAGTTCCAAAAGATAACAACTTCTCTTATCAAACAAAGTCATGTGAATATGCCCTTAAACTATAATCTAGAATAATCCCCAGTATTTGTTGATTATCTACCTGAAGTGTATTCAGATCAACTGATGAGAATTGAAAGTGCAGGTAAAGTAGGCCTAATACCTGCCCAACTTCCTGGTTTGTGTCTAACTGAAGATTCCATCTTGAGGATTGACTCCACTCATATGAGTCCCATGTAGGCCATGTTTGGTCGATTCAGAAGGTGTCTATTGATTCCCACCGTCGATGGTACTACGGAGTACCCAAAAAGCCATCTTTGCCAGGAAGAGTATGGTCATGTCTGTCTTGCCCACTTCTGAGACAGTTGTTATGTTCCTTTATTTCGCATACCATCATGCCATCAATCAAAGGGTTAAAAACCTACAATTCCTGGATATCTCAAAACTAGCAATGTATCATGTTGTTATCACATCCGATACTTATCATTTTATGTGTAGAAGTCCATGTCTTTGCCATATCAATGGGGTGTAATTGCTGTATACATGTCGTATTTGGGCATCATTGGTTACAACTAATCATTCTAATAATTGTTGTAGTGTCCAACTACAGATAGGCTGATCTCATTCCAAGCTAGAGTTGTAGAGATACCAATCAGAAGTTGCAAGGGAAACAATATAAGCCCACCTGAATCACCTTGCTCTTATGATATGAATCATCTATCGGGAGTGAAGACTCAGGCAAAAGCGACTGACTAGTTAAACCAAACTTTGAATTTTGCAAGCACTTGATGAAGGAAGGGAGCCTTCATCAATGGCTGTCTTTCTATCCAACAACTTCCATTAATTTAGGCTCCACAGAGATGCCTCTACACTATACAGGAGCGATGTTTGATGAAGTTTTCCAAATGGAAGCAACCCATCCAACAAACACATGGAATTTCAAACCATCCATATCACAAGTCCCATTATCATCACAAGATCAACACCTGCCTCATTATGGATGACCCACAATGAAAGAACAGTATCACCAATTTGACAACCTTAGCAATTAATATTCCTCTTTTCATGTGAAAATTAGGTCTCTCGTACTAAACCAATGTTTGGGTGCTATAATGGGCTTACTTGTGTATTCCTACTGAAAGTATCAGAATTTAGGGATTTCATACCAAAGCCATCCTATGTGATAAGATACAAACCATTCAAATTTCCTTGAGTGGGCCTCCAACAGAGTTGGATAATATGAAGACTAAGTGATGGAAAGGGAAAGAAAATTTTGGATAATACCTATGAAGTGAAAAAAGTTGAAAAAAATGGATGAAAAACGGAAAACAAGAAAAGTAGTTTTTCCTATTTTGCATTTCACTGGAGAAAGGAGTAGCAACATTTTTTTTCTCCGTCGGGACAAGGGAACCAGTTTATTGCTTAAAAATGAGAAAATGGAAGAAAGTTGAACTTACTTTTATTCTCCCCAGTCAAACATGAAATACATGAAAATGCCAATCTAAGTAAAACTCATGCCCTCTCCCCCTTTACCCTCTGTTCTCATAATCCAAAAGCAGCAGAATTTTCAGTAGTAGAGGAAAATTACCCTCGGATGGTCTTCTCATAGTTCCACCAGTGTCCAGTATTGAAGACCAGCACATCTGCATCCCTCCATTGCCCAGAGGTCCAATCCATGACATCCAGCTTCAGTGTTGTTTTTACCTTTGCAGGAGCTCCAGCTGGTGCCCTGCTCTGAACCACCAGAAATGGAGCTCTGTAGTACTCCACAGTGCAGTTAAAATCCTTGAATCTGAATGCCAAGAATCCATTGTGCTTTGTGATTGGATTGCCATTCACCTCATAAATTGAATCCTTGTCAGCAACTGCTGAAGAAAGCATGCATAGAAGGGACTCCCATTGGTTTCTTCCAATTGAATCACCCACAAATACCAACCGACGATTCCGCAACTTCTCCAGCATGTTCATCGCATCAAACCTTCAAAGACAGAAAAGAAATATAAGTTTCTTCAGTGAAAACATTTAAATTTTTTCAGTTTTTACACAAATTGCAAGTGCTGTAGCAATTCAAGGAGAATGTTATGCCAAACTGTCTCAGCTTTATAGAGGACGGTCTTTTTGTTGCTTTTTGCCCAAGTTGTAAATGCATTTCTGGCGTCATGAAACTCATTCACAGTAAGGAAATTTAAGAGCCCCTAATTTAATTAGTATTTTAATCTGTGTGAATTCCTATATATCAAATAAGAGAGGTACCAGAATCCAATATTTTTTAGAGGCAAGTTCACAATGGGATTGGAAGCTTTGCAGCTGCAAAAGTTGCTACTTATTTACACTGAAATTTATGTGGAACAAAATGAAGAATGTGTCCATTAAAATTCAAAACCTAAATTTTGGACATAATGTAATTAATAGTACAATACAAGGACTTTTTTCATATTACATGTGCATGAAAATGTAAGAATGGACCAACTTTATTTCATGATCTACAAAGTTATTACAAAGCACTATCAAAAGCAAAGAGCCAATTTTTTTCCTTACACAAGACTTAAACTTTTCCCCACTTTAAAATTTACAAATATATATATATATATATATTCCTTACACAAGACTTAAACTTTTCCCCACTTTAAAATTTACAAATATATATATATATATTAGACTAATCATGTCAGTATCAATGAAAAACAACACAACTCCCTCTCCAATGCCAGCACAAAGTCCAGATGTTTACAGAAAAAGACATGTACCCCTTTCTCATACATGAATTTCAGTTAAAACAAATGTGTGTTTTCGCAGCAATTCCATCTAAACAGAAATAACGTATAGAAAAAGCAGACATTACATTGCCTAACAAAGAGGTGCAGTTTTCATCCACCAAATACAGCCATGGGCACAAATATTAGACTAATATTCTAATAAAATAAAATAAATAAATAAATAACAGAAACATTGCCAAAAAACAAAAATATATATATATATATATATATATCAAAAACACAACAACAACAACAACAACCAAAAAAAAAAAAACATAAGCAGAATGCAATGCACCCTGAATCTCACCAATTTTATAGAAACTAGAAATCCCAGAAAATTTTACAGCATAAGTAACAACTTCACCAGATTGAGGGGGAAAACTCCATAGGCTTCAAACAGAAAATGGTACAATTCAAGCAGTGAGCAACATAACCAGGAACTTCACCAATTAAATTAAATTTATAGGCTGAAACAAAAAAAAAAAAATATTGCAGATTACAAAACTTCACCTGATAATTACAATTTAATAAAAACTCAAACAAGAGAAGACTTGTATAAGTCAAGGAAATCCAAGGGGAAAGAAGAGAACCTTGGGAGATTGCAACGCTTCGGCTGCCACCGCCACTTAGTGTAAAACTTATCAGGCCTTCCATTCTCTGAACACCGAAATCCATTATCAATAAAACTGCAATTTCTCGACTGATACAACGGATACTGTTCATCCCAAACCCATTCCCCTTCAAACAAATTACACCCATCTCCTTTCGCACTCAGAAATTCCACCCGCCTGCTTTCAGAAAGTTGTTCCAACCCAAATCGCAGCAACCATGGAGACTGCGTTCGAATCCGGAGACTTTTGGTAACAACTCGATAATCCAAGTAAAAGAAGCACCAAAGGAAGCAAAAAGCAGAAAAGCAAAAGAACCCAAATACCCCCAGTGGCTCCATGGATTTCAGCCGCTTGATCTTCTTCAAAATCTCCATTTTAGACAGAAAAGATGGGATCTTTACAAGGGATTGAGTAGATAACGGGCTTTTACTCATTGGAAACAGATAAATGGTTCTCTCTGTTTAGAGAAGCAGTGAAGATGGGTATGTCCTCAAAGGGAAGAAACGTATTTTCAAAAAAGAGAATCTGGGTATCTTGATGTAGGTGTTGGAAGTGTAACTGAAGGATTCTGAGAGATGGGGCTTTGCTCTTTTACAGAAGAGGACACGGGAATCTCCAGAAATAGGTTCTAAAAGGAAAAAGGTGAGAGCTTTGGAAAGATGGGTTTGTTGCTTAGTAGCAGACGAAGTTATTGCAAGATGGGTTTTCTAGTTTGCTTACAAGAAAAGGATAGAAGCTGAGTATGTGTGCATGTGGGTACTGAAATTTTCTCATGTGACTTTGAAAGTTCAGGAATTTGGAGGGATGGGCCTTGTGTTTTTCATAGATTTCAACACATAGAAGATGAAGAAGTAGAATCCAAGTATGCTAATTACAGAGAAGGTGGTCTGCAAGTCATGATGGCATTTAATGGTGGAGATACTTTCCTATAAACTCTTTCTCCACTCTTTTTAGAGAAGGTATTTGATTGGATAGGAAAGGAAAGTATGACTTTCTCTCCCCTTTTTTTATATTATTTCTTGCCCTTTTTCTCGCAGGAGATGCAGCAAGCTAGCAATGAATCCGGACCCTCTGAGTGGATCCAATTAATTTTCATCCTTATCTCAGATTTTATCTTAGCCATTACATATGTAAATATGTAACTGTAGTTTTCAGCCAACATAGCTCTAAAACGATGTATTGTGGAAAAACAACATATTACAAAATATGAGCTTCCTTAAAAGGAAGAAAGAAAGAATGAATGATCTTTTTTGAAGTTTCAACTCAACAGAACCAACCACCCAAAAAAATATGGGGAGATTTGAGATTTGAGATTTGAGATTTGAGATTTGTTGATGATGATATTCACTACACAGAACTCACCAGGCTGTATATATGATTTACTTTTGTCTGGGATTAAGACATTATAAGTGCTTGGACATAAAAAGTTAAAAACCAAAGGACGTCTGTTGTACTATCAAGTTTTTAGTATCAACGTAAAATACGCCTTCTTCTCATTTCAATTCAAACGACCCATAACTATCTATAAACCAAAAATTCCAAACCGATTCAAACCCGTGAAGAGCGAGTCAGAGACAGAGACTGTTTTGTTTCTTTTAGATAAATTCTATAAACCACCCTGCTCATTCTTTTACTTCATTAGGGGGCCACCATGGGGGGCGGGGCGGGGCGGGGGGTTATGTAATATGTGGGAGAAGTTTTTCCTGTGTCATTGGGGGGGGGGGGGGGGGGGGGGGGGGGGGGGGGGGGGGATGATTTTGGGATTTTGGGAAAAATTATAATGAAAGAAGCAAACGAAGAGAATGAATAATGGAGAAGATTTTGTAACCTGTCTAACGTGCCTACCTAATTGTGATTGAAAAATGGTAGACATGAAAGCAAAATTCTCCTGGGCTGTAGATTTTGGATATAAGTTTCAAGTTACAAATCCATGTGTATGATGTACAATAAAGGAAGAAAATTATACCCATCTAAACTTTATTTGTTTACATTGGGTAGATGTACTATTTCACCAAAGGCCACTCTATATTTTTAATCACTGGACTCATATTCAATTCTAACCCACACAAAATTAAGTTTTCTTTGTGTTCTACTATTGCATAAAATCTTAATTCAATCAGAGTTTTATCCATCGTAAATAAAGAAATATAGTTGTACTTTTTGTATTTTGATTATTATTGTCCATGTCAGAATAAATTCAATTGAAGAATTTTTTTTAAGGATATAAAAACTAGTGGTACCATCCTTTTAAGCACTATAGATTTTAAAGTTGGTCCCGCTCATACATATGTCAATGAGCATACTTTGCTATTCAAAATTAATGATCGGCCATTACATCACTTTGAGTGCTATTTGATAAGTGCAATGACTGAATTTGTTAGATTATGATTTGTCCAAATAGTAGTTATTAAATATATAATATAAATTTTAGGCTTAGGTATTCATGCATTATTTTATTTTTTTATGTTATAGTAATATTTGAGTGTCATTTTCTTTTCCATTTATTGTAGTTTATATTTTTATAAATAAATTCTTAGAAATCTTTATATTTTTTAACTTTTATTTATTTTTCTAGGAGCCTTAACCAAATTAACTCATCAACTATCGATGCATTTTTCTAGGGAAAAATGTTCAAAATCTAGAGTGTAATACATTATTGCCCTCTAGTTCAGATACTTTATCTCATTAATCGCACCCAATATTTCAACCTAATTAAAGAATGCGGAGTATGGCTTCAATATTTTATTTATTATATTACTGAATTCTGCAATATTATATTATCTTTTTTTTTTTTTACCCTTGTCTACCTAAGAAAAAAAAATCTCTAGTTCCGCCCCTGCTTATGATTGAGTGGTATTTGCACCTTAGTTTTAATCATTTGTCCGAACGATGGGTATTCAAATTAAAGTATCACTTTTTCGCTATTAGCCGAACATAGCTAATGAAAAAAAGATCAAATCATTAGGCAAGATCATTTAGTTGAATTGATAATGAGAGAGTACGGATAATTTTTCTCCTACGAACATCCTCACATACGGACATCCATGTGTCTGATGAGATAGTGAGTGCTGTGAAATTTAGGAGGCCTCCATTATTTTCCCAGGCTCATATATATATATGAACTTTTTATGGGAGAAAATTTACATTCTCCATCCTCTAGCATTCAAGTGGGCCCCACAAGACTATGAATTTGTTTTCCAAGTTCAACTTGGGAGAAAAGGGGTTTGTCTAATTCATTTTCCTCGGACACTTGATGTCATGTTTAGGTTTGGAGATCAAGCATTCTGTCCACTCTCTAAGTAGGCCCACATTCCTAGGAGAAAAGTTTAGGAGTTAGAGAGAGAGATGCCAACGGTCATAAATGACGTGGTTGCGACTTGTGTGGTGCAACTGGTTAGTGGGGAAGTGGGAACTACATTTTTGTTAATCTTGTGGGCGTTTGAATTTTTTAATGTGGGAATAGGTCGAATATGATATGATCAACGGCTCAGATGTCTGACACGTTGACACGTTGGATACTTCATTCAAATCGTGGTTTGAGCGTACATCCCAACGCTTCCGTCCTTTTAGCTAGTGGGCCCGTTGTGTCTTGGTGAAAGTGGATACCGAGCTCGATTAAAAACCCGACAACATTTGCAGTAAAAAAAAGTTTTTACTGGAGATGTATGGTGCACGTCGGTCCTCGGTGGGCCCGGGGGGGGGGATGGAGTTGCATTAGTGGGACCGGATCTGGGTCCGTATAACATAGAAGAGAACGTGTAGGAATTTCAATCTTGACCTTTAATTTTGAAGGTCTGACTTTTACTAATAGTGTAGATAAAAAATTAAGCACTCTTTATCAACGAGGCTTCTTCAAAGAAGAATGTATTAAGAATTCAAGGCATTCTAATCGGGTTTGGCATCTCTATTTATACTAGCTTCTTGTTTAAAAAAGTAAAGACAGATTTCCTTAAAATGAGAGGCCCCATTTTCAGACTCTTGAAGAAAAAAAGAGATCATGGCTCTCTTTTTTATGACCCAATTTTGGATTGCTCGGTAAAAATAAGAGTAGAGATACCTAAAAAGGCATTATAATTTGTTGCTCTTCCAAAATTACTTTGAACACAATTGCAAAGATATATACATTTCCAATAGCTTTTTAAGGACCAATGCACGATTCATTAGGTGTGAAAAGGGAGTCTAACTTTGTAGCTTCTAAACCGGAATGGACTCGGGTCTAACCCAACCATTCCACCTTTCAGTCTAGTTCGGTGCAATTTCAAGTGCTCCGGACATGTATTTAACTGAAATGTCCTAAGAACAGCTTCTTACCCGAGTGGTAACGAGCATCGCCTCTTACTTGGCTATCTAGGGTTCAAACTCAGGGTACGTCACCTCTTCTTGTTTGTGCAGTTCTTTTTTCACTTAAGTAGACTCCCTTCTCGTGTATCTGCGGGCTACTTTTCCATTTGTGTGAGCTACCCTTTCGTGTATTTGCTGGCTCTTTTTTGGGTTCCAATTCCTTTGACTGAATTAACTAAAAAGAAAAAGGCAAAAAACTGAATTGTCCTTATCCAGTAGTATTGTAATAACACTGAATAAAACAACTTTATCTCCAAACGTCTCAAAAGGAAAATGTCCTTATCTTTTAAGGCTACTTTTGGTGGGGCGTATGGTGAAGAGAACAAAAGCAGTTTCTGAGGGCCAAGGAGACTCATTAGCTAGAAAATGATGCCAGTAGAGCAGGCAAATGTTGACAACCACATAATCTGAAAGAGATGTGGAGAGCCTATTTGTGTTGTAATTAATTGGGAAACTAATGCAATTATAAATTATTATTTGCTAAAAAAAAGGGCCCCTCAGGCCTCACCTGAGCACACAGCTCATGTTATGCTGAGTTCATCGCCTTGAGGCCAAACTGGGGATGGAGGATTCCTACTCAATAGCTTACTCGGGATTTTTTTTTAGGGGGGCGGATCCAAACAAGTTGTGGATTTTATGAGCAAACTCAAGATTTTCATGTTAATTTTGGGGGTGGACCCGAAATTTTCAAGTGGGTTTTGGAGGTAGACCCCAAAATTTCATGCAGATTTTGAATGCAGACCCAAGTCTGATGGGGGCGACCACCCCCATTCGGGGCATATGTCGGTACACCCTTATTCCTACTTGTGTATGGTGATGGTGGATCGGATGGTGATCTTGACCACTTGATCAATGACCATCAAGTTTTTATTGTCCAGAATGAGTGCACAGTCAATCCAAAGATTCACTCCACTTGGATGGATGTCAAACCTCTCGATCGATAGCTTAAATGAGGTCTTATTTTATAATCCACTCGGATGGACCATAACGGCATTCCGCACATCGAGCTCTTGAGCTTGGGTGATATTCTAAGAAACAAATCATCCTAAACTATTCATGCTCGATAACATGTCCCAAAGGCATTCTCGTTGCGATGGAATTCCAATTTAATTAGATAAATTATAACAATTTAGAATGTAACGTGATAATCCACTAATTTCATACCCTTTTATCTATTGATGAATCAATTCAACGAAGAACATATAAAGCACAAGTTTTCAAGTCCTCTTACATGCTACACAAGAATGGCAACCCTAAGTTAGAGTCAAAATCAAGAATGCTGAATCAAAATTGAATCCAAAATGCTTTGATATAATATATAACTAGCAAAATGTGCCACGCTGAACACATGCAAGCCATTATATTATCTGGCCTACTTGTATTAATTACCAAGGTATGTTTCACTTCATTTAGAGTAATTTTTCACTACTAGATTTCCACTCTGAGATTGATTTTATATAAAATGCATGATTTGACTCTCTCTGTTTTTTTTTTTTTTTTAGTTGTGTTTTTCATTAGTGATCAACATGAGGTACTGAACTTAGAGTGCACTGAGGTGAGATAGGGGCGAACCCAGGTACATGGGTCTGGGGCTGAGCCCCCACCCATTTCTAGAGCTTTAAAAAAAAACAAAAAAAAAAAATTCATATTCTAAGAATTAACATGTTTTTCTTTTACAGTTGCACATTCTCTAATATTTCTTTTACATGGAACCTCCCCAGGTTGAATTTTCCTGAGTCCGCCCTGGGTGAGATTTGGCTTAATAGTATAAGTAGGTGGGAAAATCATAACAAATTAAAACTACCACTTTCAATTTGCAAAAGATAAAAGTACGTACTGTAAAAATAAAATGCCACATAAACTATCTTTTGTACAGTTTCAGTTCTCATTTTCAGAGAATACAACATAATCCTCCGAGGGCCAGTTGGATTTATGACCATAGGGTGTAAATGATAAAAAAAAAAAAAAATCTTAATTTCAAGGCCTCAAGATGCCCTTTTTTTTTTTAATCAGATCTCAAGGTTAATGGCTTAATGGTATAGCATATTATCATTAAGTTCAATTGCTGATACTGATTGAATCAGTGTCAATTGAGTGTTGTGCGCGTGTATGCGGAAACGTGAATCAGTGATCGAACGAACAAACAACCACACAAGACAAACAATCACACACAAGAGAATTACGTGGTTCGGCAATCTTGCCTACGTCCACGGGAAAGAAAACTCGACTCTCCTTTAGGCTCACTCTTCTGTCTATCTGTCTGTCTATCTCATGGGTTACACATTACATCATATATATAATGTTACACATTACATCATATATATAATGTTCTCTTTCTTATTCCCCAAGAACCCTATCTTAGTCAATAAGAAAGTCCTTGTACAATTACCATAATACCCATGATCATGAACCTACTTAGTCCTACTTAGTCTGGACCTACTAAGCCCAACATTGAGATCTATGGACCCCTTCATTGAGATCCGGCCTCTACATATACTGATGGAGTCAGAAACCAAAACAGGCCAAGCCACCAAATATAGGCTCCACTCTGAAGTCTAAACAGTGTAATGGGCCAAAGCCCTGAACCGCATTGATTGAGTATTAAATGCCAGACAATTTTCTTTCCCAGCTGTCCATTTTCAAAATAAACAGAACAGCAGATGAGATCATAATTGTAGTTTTTTGTGGTCTAAAATGGTCCATCATGGGACCCACTTCCAAATTATTCTGGGTCTGACGGCCCAATGTACCAAAAACAAATCTTTTTTTGGTGCCAAATCATATCTTGGTAATAGAGACATCACTTCCACAATGCAGAGGACCATGGTTTTAGTCCCTCTTTTCATCTCCTATTGGAACCAAACAGGCCCAATGGTGATTCCAATTGGCACCATCAAAAGGATGATACAAAGGCCAATCTCTGCCTTGTCAAGATGGTTGAAACCTATTGTCTAGGACCATTAGATAGTGGGTTCCAGATATGGCACCAAAGAAGAAAATTAAGGATGATAGAAAGTGTCTATGCACGTGCATGGCAAGTGGTAAGTGAAAACTATTTATTGTTAGATTGAAGAAATTCCAAGCTTGACTGATTGAGGATACGAGGTTTCCCCACAGAAGGACCTCCCCACTGCAAGGAAAGGTATCAAGCATTGTTATAGATTCCTTCACCTGAAATTTGGATAGTCCCATGGTTACCATGTTCTGTATATATATAAAGTATGACATGAATCAGCTCCACTGCTCAGGTGCTCTGTAACATAGGGACTGATTCCTATCTTTGCGGTTTGCCTAACAACAAATAATAGCCTGTCATTTAATGACTGTTTCCTGATGCTATTTCTTATTTCAGTTTTTATTCAAACCCACGGCTCCCTTTTCTGTGGGAACATTTCTCCTAGGAGTAGAACACATGCTTCTAGTACAATTTAGCTTGCAAGGTTGACCCAGAAGCATGGCCATAAGTTGGGGAGGATGGATGGAGGTCACCTTAAAATTTAATAGTATTTTAATCATAGTTTTTTTTTAGATCAATTTAACAAGGAGTGAAGGTTTAGTGAGTGTAAAATTGGGGCCTGATCAAATCATGGGATGACATGGGTGTAAAAGGGGTTGCATTAATCAAAGGTTGGCCTAACTGGGCCCTGTAGGGCTGGACTGCACATGTAGCCTTTTCATAGGAAGAAATTCACCCTCGTAATAGATTAGGATTATATGAAAAAAACCTTACTAGATTATTTGAAACCTCTATGTAATATCCTCAAAGTTTAACGATCTTTTCAACTATATGATTTTTTAAGATTTAATTCAACGGTGCATAAAGATCAAATTGGTGCAGATCCGTGGTGGGTGTGTCTATAGACTTGGAAGTTGGAAGGCAGTCTCTAAGGGAGAATTCTGCATGATTCCTAAGAATTGTAAGAATTTTTTGTAAGGAAATTACTTTTAGGTCCATTACTTGGACCACAAATCATTACCTTTCCCGAATTGTGGTCATTATAGGAATTCCGTTTTCATATGATACATGCCATCTTTTACTCAAATACGGTTTCCTAATGAGATATATTCCATAATATTCTCTACCTTGATGGACGGTTGAGATTAAAACTAATGAAATCCAAATTGGAAATTCGGTCCTCTCCACCTATTAAATAGAGATTTTCCTCCATCACAAAGACTCACTCACGAAATTCAACACATTAAGGTTTATAGGCAATGAGAGAGAAACTGAAGTTATTCCCTAAAACTCTTCTTGGACGGATCTCATCATCAATCAACAACAACATCAGACAGCAGGATCGGAAAGCTCTCTGCATCAGGATGTCTGGAGGTAATCTTTAATCTATTTAATATTAAATCATATATGTGATTATCATAATTTTCTCGATCTTAGGGTTCATGTTAATAATAGAATAACAATTTTATCAGTTTCTAAAGTGGCTAATATTGAAGAAATAAAGATTAAAATTTAAAAATGGCCATCAAATAATCTTTCTTTAGATTAGTAATGAATTAAGGGGGTCTCATCTACATCTACATCTCCATCTTATATCCTTTAATCATCGTATCTTTAATAATCATTTTGCTGAAATATATATATATATTTTATTATGAATTCCTAGATATTTAAATTCAATGCAGACAAACAGGGCAAAGTATTTTTGAGCAGTGATATTTAACCAATCCCCTGTTGTCAACACCCCTGCACACATGCACCATGACCCAGCTTAGGAGCCATACAGTTGTGATTGCGACGTTGCTCTTTCAGGACTCAAAAGCAAATGCAAGAAGGTGGGCAAAACTCATGTTGCTCTTTCAGGACTCAAAAGCTAAAGCAAATGCAAGAAGGTGGGCAAAACTCATGTTGCTCTTTCAGGACTCAAAAGCAAATGCAAGAAGGTGGGCAAAACTCATACTTCTAAAATACTCAATGGATATTTTTTTTATGATTTAAATCACAAAAAAAAAAAAAAAAAAAAAACTATGTCTCTACCTTATATCCTTCATTCCTCGTAAAATACTCTTCTGTAGAATCACTTTACTATGAATTTCTAAAAACTCTACACAAACAGACTCCTTAATAATAGAAGAAGGGTAAATGAAACTTTACCTTATGCTCTATTTAAATTATTTCATAAATAAAAGGTAATCATTTAAAAATCTGTATTTCTTCAAAAATGAAATACAATGATATAAATGAGGAGAGCAAGACAAAAAAAAAAAAAAAAAAATTGTTGCTCCATTTCTTTCATTGGTTATATTAAGGCTGCACATGTCCTGCTCTGTAATTTGTAATGGTTAATCTAGTATCTGCCGACGGAGAAGAAGAAGAAGAGATGTGCACGTTTGTCTAAAACCAATGGTTTATATGGTGACCACATTTCTAAGATGTTCAAGAAATATTATCTTAATTAATCATTCTAAGGGTTATATCTAGTTTCTCATATGCTTCTATTAAAGTCCATAGCAACAATAAGACACCATGGTCGGCACAGGTGTAGACGTAAATGGCTAATATTTCTTCATCATTTGATAATCAAACCGGCCATGGAAGTCAAAGTTTTAGGACAAAAAGGGTCCATTCAGTTGTTTGTTAGTGTTAGTGCCATCCCTTCACGCCCATTACGGAGAACATTTTCAACTTTTGATTTTGAATGGGATAACTATATCTTGTTTTTCTAAACAAGCTATGATTATTCTATTCTGTTTTGATGAGTACTTGTATAAATCTCGGTTTGCCCTTTAAAAAGCATGTTTCATATTACATTTGATTGAGTTTTTTTTTTTTTTTTGCTAGTACATGTGATTGAGTTGGATGCATGTCAACCATAAGAATAGAGGGAACAGGAGGGTTTGGTTTGGTCTGAGGGTTTGATCAATTGAATCTCTATTCAGATCATGTTAATTAACAGAGTTAGGGGTGGTAAAACCTGACACGACCTGCTAATCATACGAGTGATCCGCAATTAAAATCAGGTTAGATTGAAACTCAATGGCCTAAACCCCTCGCTAAACATAATTTCAGTTAGGCTCACAAATTTTTCCATGGCAATAAATATGAACTTATAATTTAATTTGTAAAGGTGGGTCACATGTAATAGCATCTAAAACAGTAAAAGGAATACTCTAAAAATAGTGAGACTCAACTTAGGTCGGCCAAAAAAAAACTAGAGTCGTTTACATTGTGTCCAATGAGGGTTGGAAATATCAGACTGATCTAATTAATAAACAGGTTAATTAAACACGAACTGAACCTAAACCTGCAATACCCCCATCTCAATTAATCCTACCCATTTGGGCCCAAAGGTCCCAAAGCAACCTACTTGCCACCATACTGAGGGTTAACTAAAATCTTATGCATAATTTATTCCGATTAACCTTTCGGTTGATGATGATTGAATCAGTGTGATATGAGGATGAGTGCAAACTTTTAGCCGTTTGTAAGAGATTTTGGATTGATCATAGATGAACCACTTTTAAATAAGGTTGCAGCATATATTGTCTAATCTAAATCAGGCCAATTGGAAACTGCGTCGCAGCTTGCCTGGTCCACCACTGACAAATGATGGGTCCAACCTTTTCCACCCATTGGGAATATTGTAGTGAACATGACTCCTGTAGATTAAGCACCAAATGGGCACTCGATGAAAGTAATGGTTATGATGGGATCGTTGCAGTGAAGGAACTCGACCTTATCTATCCATGTCCCCAGCTATATAGTATATACCATGGCATTTCTCTTCATCTTCAGTCATGTAGACTTGCACGGCAAGTATGCAACAGTCAATGTGTATCATTCCATGCAACCCACTTTAGCTTCCTTTAGATAAATATGCATCACCTTATTGCATACCTCTCTCGCTCATTTCATGCATTATCACACTTTAGCTTCTTTTGGATATGCATCAACAACCTTATTGCATAACTACACCCCCCTCTCAATAGAAAAATGTACTGACTATTTATTTAGTTTTTTTTTTTTGGACTCTCAGCTTATTGTTATTTATTGTCAAGGTGTACATTTATGATTTGTCATTGACGTATACTCATGCCTTTTGGTGCTGCACAAGTAGCCAATTAGTGCCAAAAACCCTGCATTACAGCTGTAACTCCCATTGGAGAAAACCCTCATGCTTCTTATGTTTTTACTTAACCAATTAACGTAGTTAGCATGCATTTTGAAAACGACTCCTTACTGGAGTGGTAAAATGCAGCAGTTCTCACATGATTGTTTAGGGTTTAAATCCTGGGTACGCCATATCTTTTCGTGTATGCGAGCCCCCTTCCTACTTGCGTGGGCTTTCTTTGTACATGTGCGGACTTCTTTCCCACTTAAGTGGATTGTTTTTCCATGTATGTTCGATCGGTCTCTCTCTATTGGGTCTCTACTCCCTTGGCTGAAGTATAAAAAAAATCATAGCACATGTTCTCCATCGCTTTATCAACGGTCTTTTATTTCCCCCTCTTCCACCTTCTAACAATGACAACAAGATGCTGCTTATTTGGTTAGCAATCTCGCATGTCACCTGGCTGCCCAATGATTAATCCTTGAGCGTGCCACTCTTTTCACATGTGTGGTTTCCTCTCCTACTTAGGTAAGATCTCTTGGGTTGAGGTTGGGGCAAAAAACATAAGAAAAAAAAATTATATCAACGGTTGCTCTTTTTGTTAGATCCACATGGTACTCTACCGTAGGATTTTTTTTGTTTTTTTACTTTTGCTACATGGGAGATTCAAATTCATGCTCTCCACACACACCTATGTCCATCGCCAACAAAACTACAGCCGAGGGACCTACCTAATCCATTTAGCTATGCCATGCTTCGAAAACAAAAATAGGTGGTACAAAACCATAGTGGCATTTCATTTAGAACTTCTTCGTAAGCCTCTCATTATCAAGATTCTTAATTTCAGGATCTCAATGTTATTTTAAGTCAGATCTCAAGGCTTAGCACCTTAATCCTGTAGTTTTTAATGTTCAAATTCAAACGCTGATAATGATTTAATCAGTGTCAAATTGAAAACATAGAAAACTTATTGACACCCGGGCCTCTATCTCTACATATGCTACTTTGAGTCGACTGAGTCATAGTTCTGACTACTGAGTCGCATTGATTGGGTATTACATATCCCATAAGTAAGTTAATACTTTCCCCACTGTCCATTTACGAATAAATAGAACATATATGAGATCATTAGTTGCAATTCTTGTTGTCTAAAGTAAAAATTGTGCTCATCACATTAAGTTATATGCTCGATTTTATTGTAGAATCAACTCTTACTGAAATAAAAAATATTAGCTCCTACGTATCATTAGGGTGGAACCAATTCTTATTGAAATAAAAAAATTGATAACATATCACTGGAGTGTACGGTATATATTTCGAACAACTCAAATTTGGTGTTCCACAAGTCCTACACACAAGAAGTGTGAAGTCAAAGGCAAAGCGCACATGGTTTGTAAGCTAAAAAGGAGTTCAAATGGGTTGAAACATTCTCCAAGGCAATGACATAAAAAAGTTTGATTCATTCATAATAGATCATGGTTATAAAAGAATTGAATCAGCCCATCGTGCATTCATTAAGAAACTTTTTATGATGATTTTATGTGTCAGCTCCTATCTTCTTAAATGGATGTCAAGATGTTGAGTTGTACGAAACCAGGAATTGGAAGGTGGTGCTGTCATGGATTCTTAGATCAAATCCTCTTAAGCTTTGACTTGGCTGAGTTAAAAGGAGTGGAACTCTATAAATGCATTTTTGAGTATATAAGATATTCTCAAATATTATTTTAATCGGATCTGGCCCCATGTAACATTTATCATTCTATAAAATATAAGAATAAAAAATGCATAAGATTGTGTTAATCATGTTTTTGTTATGAAAATGTGAGCCTTGCACAAATAATCATTGATAGCTCACTTGGTGAGGCACCCCCCTTCCACAAAAACAACAAGAGGTGGATGTGTAAGTACCTACCTTATAAACAAAAAGGTCAACCTTACAGTGGGACTAGCTCTCAGGAGGTAAAATTTAAAAATACCCCATAAATTAGGAGGGCTTTTATTTTGTAGCTTGATCTTCCAATAGGTGGCTTCAATGGGGAGTTCCACTAGTAGTTTTGCTGGGCATAGGGCAGTGCATCTAGCTAATTTACTCTGAAAATATTCTCATAGGGCGCATTCACATTGGCTGATCAGCGGGCAGCAGAGAGAGGTGTTGATTAGGGTGAACATGGAGTTGGAGTCACATGTGCATAGTGGTTGAATTGTACTACGAGAGGCTCTATGCAATCTCCTCAGTTGAGGGTGGCAAAACTGACCCCATGCCCAACCCGCATGTGACCTTCATAACCCTACCCGCATAGTAAACTGGTTAGATAAACCTAAAGTTAAATGGACTAGGTTAGGATTTACCTGTATAACTATAACCCTCATAAATGGGTCAAGCCTGGGTTGATTCACATTTCTAAATCGATTAAAATAATATGATAGTGTAATACTTTTGTACTTTGGGCGTTTTGTATATCCTATAACTGAACTCGAGTATAACCTCAACATTTTAAAAGAATTGGGCTTGGGCCAACCATCTACAGGTTTGATACGGTTGGTTTGAGTTAAATGTGTTGACCCACAGCAGATGTAGGTTATGCGAATTGAGACAAATTGACCTGCATCGGGTGCGTGTTGAACTAACTTGAAACAGGTCAGAGAAGAGTTAAACTTCAACTATGGACGCTCCTTGTTAACTGATCCATTTTGACCCAACCCAACTCACTTATCATTAAGATCTTCACCTCAAATTCGTGAGAAATTTGAGAGGTAGCTTAATGAGACCGCTAATTAAAAATCTTAGCCATACAAATTAAATAGCCTCTTGTGCAGGCTCTAGTCAGATTTTCCTTTAATATAGTTGGGCTCATCATTAATTGATTACATGCAAAACATACATTAGAAAAACTTATGAAGGACTCAAATCTGATTAAACGAAAATCTAAATAAAAACGCATGGGGACGAAGAGGCGAGGAGCCTTTAACCTTTATTTCTCGTGAGCTCGAACCACCCGAACCATGCAAGAGCATGCTATTGACTTTTTAACATGTCTATTCATATCATGTGCAGAAACTTTCGACATGGCTACATCTCCCACTCTATGGTTTGTCTCTCACAGGCTGTCACAGCCATCTTTTCTTTCCCACCTCGTGTGCATGCTACTTTTGCTCTCACAGGCCCTAAATTCTTCTGGATGAGGAAGATCCAAGCAAGGTCATCATCAAGCTTTCATCATGAAACAGGGTCGCATGATAATTTTTTACTGGGGATGAGACCATAATCCTGTTCCGAATATTAGGCGGGTCTATATATATATATATATATATATGCGCAAAACAGGTCGGATTGGGCTAAATGGGTCAAAAACTCCTAACCTGCACCGGTTGTAGATTAACCTGCGTAATCCTTACCGCAAGTCGGGTTGACTCACATAACTTGCACTTAAATATAAATTTATTATTAGTCTGTCCTCTAAGGCATTAACCATACCCAAAGTCTAAATTAGACTCAAACCAATAAATTAATTTGTAAAATGAGATAATATCTAAAAGAACATTCCTTAACTTTCTAAACCCTATTGGTGTGATTTAAAACATATAATGATAGGCAATATGGACAAGCTTTCTTTGGGTTACAATAAGTATAATGTTAATTTGTTTCGTATAGGATCTTAAATAAGAGTTAGGCTCAACTGATGCTGGGTTGAAGATTTAGGCCTCGACCTGGGTCATGATGCCATAATTCACAATTCTCTATGGCTTTTAACATCATAAGGAGAAAATAGTGTGGAAACTAGCATGAACTCAACTACTACTTAATTATTTTATTTTATTTATGTCATATCCATTGTGTTTTCTTCAGATCCATAATCCTCATAAGAGAGAATAGCACAAAAAAATAATTTTAAGTAAGTTGACAAATGGTTTACTTGAGAAAAAAAAATGAGAAGGAATTATTTATACAATGAGTGTAGTATACTTTTTTTTAAATTTAAATAGTGACTAGAAATAGAATAACAAATTTAATAAAGATAAAATAAAGTTTTCATAAAAATAAAGAAACATCATATCAAAACAAAACGATACATTCCATAGAATTAAGTATTGAGTATAAGTTTTTGCTCTAAAAAAAATATATATGGGTTATGCGGGTTAAACGAGCTAATCCTAACTCAACCCGTTTAAGTTCGGATTAGAAAAGCTTAACCCGCAACCGACCCGTATATTATGCGGATCGGGTTGTGCTGGTCATACGCGGAGTCTGGTCAGCTTGGATTAGTGATTTAGGTTGGCTTTTTTCAGCTCTATTTACACATGGTTGTCTAATTCCAGCCCTAAATTGAATATGCCTACATCAAATCCTGTCCCGTGCAGGCTTAGCACGATCTTGAATATAAGCTAAACAAAATTTTAAAACAGACCAAGTAACTTCATCCCATACTTATTGCAGGTTAACCATGCTCATAACTCGAATATTGAATACAAGTCAAACCATCTAATTAGACCCAACATGTAGAAGCATGGCCCAAATAAATCCATCTCAAGTGTTATGATATATTTTAGGTAAGTTATGGGTGGAAACAAGCCCAGCACATGCTCGACTCATTTCATATAAAATAGACTATTCTAAGTACGTAACCCCATTAAATGGTTTATTGCGGTCGGGTTCTCATAACTCATGATCGACATGCATATATTGTGAGTTAGGTTATGCAGGTCGAGTTAGGTTTGGGTCAAATTTTCCCACACTAACACGTGGGGTTTTATGACTTCTTATTTTATTTACCTTTGATACAATATTTTATGTTTATTATACTTGTTTACTTGCCAGTTATTTGATATAACCTTTGGCATCATAGGTGGCAATATCCTTATCCACTACAACAAAAAACACCTTTGGTGACATGAAAAAATGTCACCAAAGGCCCATTTTTTGTCACCTATTATCTTTGGTGATACCGGATGGGGTGTCATTGTATCCATGACACTAAAAGTCAATGGTGACAAAATTTGTGCACTTGTCACGAAATGATGTCAACGGTGACAAAAACATGGTGTCACGGAAGAAAGATTTTCCGTGACATAGTAGGGTGTCACTAAAAGCAATGGTGACAAAAGTACAGGTGTCATAGAAAAGATATCTTTTGTGACAAAAATTGTCACTAAAAGTATTTTTCTTGACAACCAAATGGGTGTCACCAATAATATTACCAGGTTGACACTCAATGGTGACATACTCTTTTTGTCACAAAAAATACAATCAAAATATTTGTGCCACCCAAATTATCATTTCACACCTACTTACAAAGTTTCAAATATTTATATCCAGATACACCCATTAACAAAACTTATACCACAAAAGATGCAAACTATCATTCAAATCAAATATCCAACAAGTCAACATTCCAATATCCAAGTTCACAACCCTTCAAAATATTCATCATTCAACAATAAACACTTCAAAGTTAATAGCTTTAACATAACTACAAAACAACCATACAAGGTGTGTCGGTTCAAATTAATTACAAAAATAATTCAAAACAAGTAACTCCATGCATCTTGGTGATCATCTTGGTTAACTGCCAAAAAGTCTTCAACTCCATCTTCGTCATCTTGGTTAACTGTCAAAAAGTAACTCCATCTTGATAGTTACCTACCTGTATAAAATCGCAACAAAAAAATGTAATTATTTAACACTAGAATTGGGAGCTTTCTTCCCTGTACATAAATGTGACATCTATACTATATTGCATGCATTTACTTATTGAGAACTTTTTTTTTTTTCGTTTTTTGAAGAATGACGATATATTGCATTTACTTATTATAACTAGGAATGAAACTATACCTCGAGATATTCACTCGACAAAGTCAGAGTCTTGATATGTGAAAGACCAAGCAGAGGTTTGATTGGATCAAAAGGAGGAACCTGCAGGGTAAAGGGGCCATTGTAATCAATCATGACATCAACCAAAATTTACTAAAGCCATCAAATACACATCCACAAAAGTTATTTACCATTAAACACCATTGGAAGGTCCAAACAGAATGTTCAAAAACCGCCCCCAGGGAAGCATACTACCTGTTATCAAAGAATTATAACTTGAGAAGTAAGCCTGCATACCAAATTACTAACAAGCACACAGGTCATTAACAGGTGGCTCAAAATTCAAGTTTTTTGATAAAGGTGCACTACTAGAAAAAAGGGTTTTTATATCGGCTAAAAACCGATATAAAGACCTATTATATCGGTTTTTGAGTGAATTTCAAACCGATATAAGTACCCCCCGATATAAAAGATAAACGGAACCGATATAATAAGTGTAATATTTCATATCGGTTAAGCCTAAAGTGATGTAATATCATATGTATTTATATCATAAATTATTGTAAAACCGATATAATTTATAGCCAAACCGACATAATTAATATATGTTATATCGGTTTCATATGGTTTTTTATATCGGTTTCATAATAACCGATATAATTGATTAAGAATAACCGATATAAAAAATATGTAATTGGTTTATTATATCGGTTTCATATGGTTTATTATATCGGTTAAATTATAACCGATATAATTGATTAAGAATAACCGATATAAAAAATATTTAATTGGCTTGTTATATCGGTTTCATTAAAAACCGATATAATTTCACAATTTATTTTTTTTTAATATCAAAAGAACCTGCTGTACCACAATAAAAAAACCTACAATATACCTCAAAATACTAACATCTAAACAACAAAAACCTTTGTATATATAAACAAATTAATTTCTATGTACAGATATACACATGCATAGTATAGTATAGGTAGTTCATCCACATTCATGTACTATACAACTTAACAAGCTAAGTTAAACTAAAGCAAGAAAGACAAAATTATGTATTGAGAACTACATGCATAATGCCTCCATGTAACGGCCGTTTAGTCCTCGATCATAACTAATAATTAACATAAAGCTTGACTAGACAAATCTCTATGGAAATATTGTATATATATAGTATCTACATTGTCTTCCATGGGATGTACAAAAAGTTGAACTATATATAAACAAAAAAAACCAAAAGTATATATGTACTATGTAGCATATGATGCCTCCGTGTACCGCTGCTACCCCGATTAGTTCTCCAATGAAAAATGGACCTATAAGGCATAAATCACTTCATCGATCAATACTTTGCAAGAGAAGCCTAGCTAATATATATATATATATATATATGCTTCCTATCTCATGCATGAAGAACTATACAGTAAAATGAGATTTCCTGGTAAAAACAGCCACCATATGCATTCAAACACGGCTTAAACGAAATAAAGTGGTTCATAAAAAAGGTTCACATCTTTGTAGACCCAAAAACCATGGGATGTACCTAGAAAGATTTTCTCGAAATTTCGGCATAGTCTCCCCTGTACGTGTGACATGTAATTTTTTTTTTTTTTACAACCTGCTAGTACCTGTACATGACAAAAAAAAAAACACTTCATATAAACAACCCAATGCCCCAACACACTACAAAGTCATTCACCACTACGTCATCAGTCATACACCATTTGACCATAGCACTTCAATGTCCCAACACACTAGAAAGATGCACCAAAAAAACCTATGTTCATTCATAAAGTGGTTCATAAAAAAGGTTCACATCTTTTTCAGAAACAAAGATAATTCTAAAGTAGTAATGAGTCTTGTAATCAATAATGGGCCATTATCCTTAAATGTATAGTGACCATGTAAAGGGCCATTATCCTGTGCGGGTCCCATCAAAGCACGGTCTCAAAATGAAAAGAATCTTTAAATGTAGAACTTGTGCCACCAAATGAAAACAAACAGTAGTAACCATCCTTAAATGTAATTGAGTTTTTCTAAAGAGATTTCCACTAAACCATCCACAATTCCATACATTACACACTTTATTCATGTTCAGACATTCATAGATACTTTCATACATTATTCTTGCAAAAAAAAAAAAAAAAAAAAACTTCCAAGCCGGTGATGCACACATTACTTGATTGTTACTCACCTTCATAAAGCAGTCAAATACTTATCCACTATTATCTGTGATATTCTATTTTTAGATAATTTTTAGTTATCAGTGTTAGATTGAGATGCTTGAGGTATCCAACTCAATTGACTAAAATTCATTGACCATTTTCATTTATAGTGGAGGTCAGTGCTCTGATGCTCCCTTTACCATGTATGAGTGAAAGGATCTGACACCACCATTGTCTTCCATGTCAAATCCATGGAGATTCATATTTGGTTATCTACACTGGTAGGTTGATTACTGTTGGTGGCAATGAAGGGGGAAGATGGCATAGCATCAAACCATGAAAATTGGCTGGGCATGTTGTCCATGCCTTTGTTTTATTTATTTGTTTCCTTGAATGGTGGCTTACAACTATTCCACTAAAGATGACAACGACGTGTGACAAAAAATGAAACATAGATGCCCATCAAGGGCCCACTTAAAATTGCATATGCATGAATTTATGAAATTGCTTCATCATTCCTATAGGTTTGATCATTATTAATAGAGCTTTGAAGATTCCTAAGTTCTCACTTCCCTTTTACTTCCCCTTTCTTCTTAGGCTGCTCACTCTCTTTATGAGTTGCATGTACTTGATTTTATTTAAGAATCCCTTGATGAAAAAAAAAATAATCATATTATTATGACTATCGTCTCAAGTCACCCCCATCAAATCCTCTGTCCTCTTAAAGTAGTTTCCACCATTAATATCATTCCTGCTGAAATCATGTTTCTTTGTTCACATTGTTCTCCCTCCCCTCTCTATGACTGCAATAAAAAGAAAAAGGTTGCAGATTCCACGAGTGTGGAACCCACACTGGAAGATGTCTAACGAAACACTATGTAAAGATCCTTTTCAAAGATGGAAGTATCATCTTGCATAAATTTATGCTTAAGGTATTGTTTAAGCCTTGAAATATAGCCATGTTTTGGGAAGACTTTAAAATGTGAAGAAGAGGGTTGAATGAGTCTTGAAATTTTGGCTCATGCTATATAAGAAGTCTTCCAATTGGGAAGAAGAGGGTTGAATTTTACCTGTAGCTAAAACATGAATATAATCATATCCATCCCACTATTTAAACATGAGCAAACTAAGCTTATAATACTTTGGGTCAGAAAAGTCATGCATTTTCGCTCTGTTAAAACAATCAAACCAAATACCATTCGGAGCGCACACAAACGCACCCATTACAAATTTCTCTATTGAATTTGTCAGGCCCCTTCCCATACTCTAATCAATCCAAACAAGATGGAATCACTCTATAGGTCAACTCCATAAATCTGATGGGTTTTGTTAAGTAAGCATAAGTCATATAAAAAACTCTCACCTGGTCCAGGGGAAATGAGGATTCCACTTGGGTTTTTCCTATAAACATGTAGAAGATAAATCATTAGTGGATAGTTTGCAGTGCCAAATAACTATAATAAGAATGCGTACATTTTTATTTCCTCCACTGTGAGCTCATCGTTCCGATATTAGACCTCAAAGTTAGCGCCAAGCTCTCCAATATACTTTAATGTAAAAAACAAAGAGATAGAATGAGAAATAAATAAATAACAAGGCATTATTCTGGTATAAATTTGATAGATAAAAACACTTTCTAAAAGAAATTACTACTGACTAATTTTCTTTGTTTTTTTTTTCTCTCCCCAATGGTAACATGATGAGAACTGGCAACCAAGTGGTTACAAGTTATGAAAATGAGCATTTCCATCAATCAACTTAAATTGTGCATTTAATAAAAGTACTTTTTTTCAGAAAAACTTAGTAAGAATTATATATAAACTACACCATAGAAAATGAAAAGCCAGCTACCAGCTATAGCTGGCTAAGAAATGTGCTATCTACCCAAGGCATCAGCTATAGAAATGAAACGCACGCACATGTGGAAGGGGCTGAACATCAGAATTCAGATGGATTTCTTGCATTGCCTGATTGGAAAATATTACAATATCAATGCCCGGCCCCTAAAACCATATGAACTGAAATTGACAAATAGTTTAATGATTTCCAGGGAAATATCTGCTACTGGCCAAACAAGGGAAATGCAAAAACTCAAACATTAAAAGCTAACTTATTTTAACAAAGTGGTTTCAGATTTCTCATGGATGAATGAGTCCCACGACTCCTTTTCCAAATCCCACCCTTTATGCATCACTCCCCATTTCTTTCTTTACAACTTTGGTATTCATTGAAAGAAATTACCCTTATAAAAGATGTATTATAAGAAGTCATTTTGATCGATCATAACTGATTTGAAACAAATTACCCTTATGAATGGAAAAGTAAACCCAAAGGAAGAAGGACTTTCTGATCACCTCAACTTGTCCGAAGGACTGAAACGGCGCTTGAACGCAAAGGAAACCACATCTGATGGTACAGAGATGCTTGGTAAAGAGGAAAAGAATAAAGACCGATCACCACATTGAAGAACATGCACCTGCAGTAGTTAACGGTACAAAAGAATCAAAACTGTAATACTGCAGCAATAGACTCTTCATCTTCATTATTTGGAAGGACAAAAAATGTAAACAAGGATTCAAAAAAAAAAAAAAACACTTTACAATTAGAAATGATCCTAAAGAAGAGAAAAAGGTAACAAGCCTGATAAAAGATGAACTCTTACAGCCAGCTCGAGAACAAAAAATATACAAACCAACATTCTCCATCGCCATCTAAAACCACAAAAATGCATTCCTATCAGATCAAACACAATTAATTTTATGCTTTCAAGATTGACAGTTTTTTAAAATCCTTCATGAAACATGAAATCACTACAACAAACCACACAAGAATCTCCCTTGATACCAATGTCTCCTATGTTCAAAGTGGGGTCCACTATGTGTACAGCTTAAGCACGACACTATCCTTTTTTTTATTATAAGGGTAATAGATATCACTATGGACCAAAATTATTCCTACAACAATCAGACCTATGCATATACTGTCCTACATCAAATATGATTATACAGACACATATCGAACATGAGTAATAGGTACAAATACACATTGAGGTGATTTGCATGCTTGATGACATCTGTCCATAAACATAAAACCATAAAAAAGAGCAACCTCAACTCCAACCTAGACTTTGGAGCTAAGCATCACAAAATTTTGGTAGTAAGAGTCTGAATTAAGCATCACAAAATCTTAGTTAAGATCCTCAAACTTTCAAAAATAGGGAAAAGAGATGCTATGCTTCCTAAAATCTGGTGGCTTCATTAAAACACTGTGGTGATAACGGCGCTTAAAATTGAAATAGAAAAATCCATGTCCATAAATTATGGCAATTTGAAGCAAAATAGAAAACTTTTTGTCTTACAAATGTTAGGAATTTGCAAAATAGAAAACTAAGTATTAATAACACTTGTTTTACTTATCTTTAAGAAGAAAATGAATAAATGAACAAGGGAAGGTAAATAGAATACCTGTCCTTTTGTAATAGCTCTGAGTTTCTTTGGGGTAATGGTAGCTTTGTGCAATTATGCAGCTCCCCACAACAGCTCATCCTTCAATAGAAAAACAAGAACAGGGGACAAAAGAGAGTAAAAGCAAAGGACTCCACAAACAAGAAATCCATAATTTCATTTTTCTAAGATGGAAGCATATTTTTATGCAAGTCTTGCCATAAGTGATAGAAACACATTTCACACAAGTCCCCTTTTCCAACACTTACGAAAAGAAACAATCATACATATCCCCAAAACCCTATTTCAAATTCCATAAAAATTTGATCTTCCCACCTCAAATCTTCCACTCCAAGCAAATCATACAAACCCATAAAACCAATTATCCCTAAAATCTAGTACCTTAATTACATTTGAGAAGCTACATTCCACACCCCCACCTAGACTATAATGCCAGTTATTGGAACATTTTTATTGATCAAGATCATCAGAATCCTACAGTGCTCCTCTTCCCACTACTTTTATGCCAAAACCCTACTCATCAAAGTTCTAAAAAAAAAAGGAAGCAAAATATGTACCGAGGCTCAGATTCGCCTTTTATCAAACATGTGGTGGGCGCCTTTTCTTTGCCATGGCTGCATCTGTGCATCATTGAAAAACCCCCTTGTCGTTGGCATCTCATCTCTATCTCATCTCTACTAGGGCATGAACGATTGAAAAACATATAAGCGAAAAGGAAGAAGAGTAGTAACACCTGGCACCAGCAGCACTAGCAGGAAGCACCCAGTCGAAGCAACATCCCGGTCGAGACCAAAGCAGCAGCCCCAGTCGAAGTCGAAGCAAGTTAGGTCTTTCTGTCTCAGCAGCCCAACAAAGATTTCAGCCCAAGAACAGAAAATAACACCACCAAGAATTTAAGCTCACATGAATAATAGATTCAACAAAAATAATAGAGCCTGGGATAATAGATTCAACAAGAATAATCAACCACCTGCAATTAGCTTCATCTTTGTTGTCAATAGGGGAATGATTCACACAGAGCTACAAAGAGCCTGGTCCTCTGTTTCTTCAATGAACTCTAGGATTCTCAGGTCTCTTCCACGGTGACGGTGGAGCGACAGCGACAATCAACCAGAGAACGAGACTAGTGTGGATTCCGAATCCTCCTCGCAGGTTTCTTCCTCGGTGACGAACAGCAGCGTCTGTGTTTCTTCTGCGAGGCTTGATCGGCGACCACGTTGCAAAAGAAGAGAAAACGAAACAGAGAGAGAGAGTGAGAAACCGCATCAGAAAGGGTAGAGAGAGAGAGATGCCTGCAGCGAAGAAGAAGCCACGAATGTGAGGGAGATGAAGGTCTGCCGCTGGGAGCCTGGGACGAGTTTTGGAGATGAAGGTAGGGTTTTAGCAGACTGTAGAGAGAGAGATCTAGCTGAGAGAGAGACCGGTATGCGAGGTTCAGATCGACGCGAGGGAGAGAGATCGAGTTGAGAGAGAGATCAGTCGTGAGAGAGAGAGATCGTCCGGAGAGACTGAGCGATGGGCGACGATGAGATGAGTGGAGATAAGAAAGAAATGAGGGGAAAAGGGGAGGGCAGACGCGGGAGGGGAAAAATAAAGTGGGAAGAAAAAATTGAAGAAAAGTTAATTAATATCGGTTTTGGAATCTATATAATATCGGTTTCATAATAACCGATATAAAATGTAGCGGTTATTATATCACATATATGTTAACCGATATTATATATAGAGATTGTTATATCGGTTGCTATGTAACCGATATAAAAACAAGTTGATCGATATAAAAAAATATTAACCGATATAAAAAACTTTCACTGAAGATATTATATCGGTTATGTTAAAAACCGATATAAGGCATTTTTTGCAATCGATATAAAATGTCCTTTTGGTAGTAGTGGTGCAAATTTATGCAAAACATAGTGCTAACCTAAAGTATCCATCCATGAAACAGCACAATAATGCAACAAAGTTGTGACTCTAATAAGTAGATTAAAGTATACTAGATTAAAGCACAATAATGCAGGCAGCTAAACATACAACCCAATGAGACAGATGCATGCCCAGGTGTCTAAGAAAATGGTGGACCATAATCACTGTTCATCTCCCTACTGATCAGCTGTGTTCACTGACATGAAAACTCCACATATCTACCGTTTGGTACGTTGATAAACCTAACATATACCGACTCATTGTCTGCCAAGGACTGGAAAGATAAAAAGAACCCCATTTCCCCATTTTCCTCTTTGCAGATACTACAACAATCAAATGCTGTGAGAGAACATGAAGAAAACACAAAAAGATGCAGAGATTATGGTGTTGAAAACTTCAGAGAAACGAAACAGATGAAAATGCAGAGATTATGATGTTGAATCGATCTTACCTCAAAAGAGATGAAGAAAACACGGCTGGGGTTCTTCGTGTTGTCAAGGCTGCCGGCTGGGGATGAAGAAAACACAAGGGAGGGAGAGAGAGAGAGAGATCGAAGAGATGAGAGAACCTGAGAGGGAAGGGTTTTCACTATTCTCGCCAGCGGCTAGGGTTTGGGTTGTGAGATGAATGGATTTCTGCGGTAGATATGTTATATTTCACATTTGACCCCTTAAAATTTGATGGGAGAGGGAAAGGATTGTTTACCAACGAGAGAATGATACCGAGAGACAGTTTTAGCCTTTTAGGGATTAAGAGATGGAAAGGGGAAAAAGGGCTTGGAGAGGGAAAACGTGGCTGTGGAGGCGGGAGAGGGTAAAAATTAGGCCATTGCATTGGTGACAAAAAATTTTTGCCACCAAATCTATTGGATCTTTTGGTGACAAATTTTTTTGTCACCAAATCTCCTCTCTATTTGGCACCTAAGCTAAAGACTTTTCGTGACAAGCAAAAAATTTTTTTGTCACCGTTGTGTGCATTCCGTGACAATATTGATTTTTTGTCACCAAAGGGTGTCACCAATAGTGCATTTTGTTGTAGTGATCCTTGACTAGGAGACTGAGGTGGTCAAATGAGACTCCTCATGTGATGGTGGAGTTGAGTCCTGAGGTTATCAAATTGACATCGAAGCAAGTGAGTGAGTTATGTTGAGATGGTTTATTTTGAGTGATTGTATTGACCTTTGTTGATCTTTATTTTGAGAATGTAAATCAAAATACTTTTGTTTTATGTTGTAAATTTAAACACTCTACCATTGTGAATATAATAGAACTTTATATGCTCTGTTCATCTCAATCATGTTGGTTTATGAATTATATTTTGATAAATTGGCTACACATGCTTCCACAAGAAAATGTTATATGCAATGATGAAAAGTTGTATATAGCCTATCCTGCATATGAGTGCGGGGAAGAAACATTATAAGAGTCGAAATGACTCAAATTCCATACTAATTATGTTTTTCAATGTGGGACACATAAGTTAATCCAAATTGGGGACGTGACATGCAATGGTGGTGGTGTTCGCGAAGTGGTGTTCTTCGATCGAGTCTTCTTTTAAGGGTTATGTGGGTACTATATTTTTTTGTACATTCTAATTCAACTTGTAAAATGTTGAGGAACCTAATTTGAAGGTGGATCCACCCAAATAGAGTTTTACTCAAACTAGGACTCTTCGAAGAAAAATTGCGTAAAATACTAAATAATACAGAAAATGTGTTAAAAATGTGGAAATTCCAATTCCTAAGTAAAAAAATGCATGAAATGATGAAAATTAATTAGTGAAAAACTGAAAATTGATGCATTTAACCTAATTAAGTCCCTAATTGACCCTAAAATGATGCTTAAATAGTGCAATTCCCTGGACTTAACAAGATCTCATCACATCTATTGTGGGGCCCATCCACATCGTCCAATTGTGAATGTTTGTGTCCATCATCAATTCATCATGATCAGATACATGTTTTTCTTTTTTTCTTTTTAAATATGATCAGATATATGTTATTAGGTGATGATGTGTTAAGTATTTGCATGAGCAAGCTTTGTATGATTAAGAGAGAAACAACAAAAATATGAAAAATAGGTCCACATTTATTTAAAGAAACAGAATTCATGTAGCTAACCTAACATACTTGGGATGAGGCTTTGATGATGGTGATGATTTATTTAATTAATAACATAACTATGGTGGCCAGAATCTTCCATTTATTGAGATCTCATTTTTCTTGGTATTGTCCAACACCTTGAGCCTCAGATCAATGATCTAGATCACCCAAGGAGAGTGCATATCCTTTTATGAGGATCATATCATTCTTTCTAAACCCATTTTTATTAATTTTGAAAGTTGAAGTCCATTCCCATTCAACATGACTCATGAGTCCTAACATCAGAATCTCACGCCCAGAGTTCCAAACATCGTAATTAGTACAAACAATGAGTTAGAGAGAGGAGTGTTGAATTTGAAAACTTTTTGAGAGAGAGAGAGAAATGGGGGTCTATTGGGTTTTTCAAGTGGGGGCTAGGCCAAATGGGCCTCATAGCCCATATGAGATTTTTGAAGTTGGGTGGGGGCTGAAGCCCCCAAAACCTTACATGTGGGTCCGCCCCTGGCTTTGAAAGCTACAATTTTATCCTTAATCTTGCGATATCATATGGCGGTAGGATGTTGCATAAATCTAGAAAATTTTACTAACTCTTCGTTAATTTCTACTAAAGAGTATGTAGCTTTCCGATTAATAGAGACAGGCAAATGCGGTAAAAACCCTTTTCACCTCCATTTTAATCTTCCTTGATTCTCCTTGCGTTTCCCTTTATTTTCATCTTACCATCTTGCTTCCAATATGGCAGGAATACTAGAGATGTCAAGTGGGCCGTGCCGGGCCAGCCCACCAGTCAACGGCACGGCCCGCTTCGCCGAGCCTTGCTGGCCCGCTGGCTCGTTTGGCACGGCCCGTCTGGCAAACGGACTGACCCCTGTGGCCCGCCAGGATCGGCCCACCAGCCCGCCAGCCCGTCAGGCCCACCCGACGGGCCGACCAGCCCAACAGCAAAAAAAGGGCTATATTTCGAAAAAAAAATACCATTTTACCCCCCCCCCCCCCCAACCGCTATAAAATGGTCATATAAGGGGTATTTTGTGTCATTGTCCATTATACTAAGTCTATAAATACCATAACCCTACCATTCTCATTCCTCACCAATTTACACACTCATTTCTCACCAATTTACACAACTCTCTCATTCTCTAATTCTCTCTCAAAGCATTCAACTGTTTCACTCTCTCTAAGAAGTTTTTGGAGGGCCAAAGATCAAGTCATCAAGAGACAAGATTAAATGGGCCTTAAAAGATTTAGAGGTATTTATATTATTTAGACTTGAAATTCCATATATATAAGTTTATATTATATTAACTCTCATTTTCTCCCATTTCTTATAATAAATTATATATCACAAAAGAAGGCTATTAGCCTATTACTGTTATTATTTATAAATTTATTTTTTTGAAATATGGCTAGAAGATTTCCCACAGAATCTTTTTCCGTTAATTTAGAGGTAGAAGAAAATTTTATTGAATTACAAGATGAAGTAGGTGATTTACCACCTCCCTTTCCTCATACTCAGAGTTCCCATAAACCAAACAAGAGGAGTAGAACTTCAGCAGTTTGGGATTTATATACAAGGTATGCTGTTATTGAAAATGGAAAGAATGTTGAAAAGGCAAAATGCAAATTATGTGATAAGACTTATACAAGGTATGATGTTATTGAAAATGGAAAGAATGTTGAAAAGGCAAAATGCAAATTGTGCGGTAAGATTTATAGTGCCCAGTCAAAAGGGGGTACCGGCTATTTATCAAGACATAGGAAAACCTGTTTAATAAAGCATAAGCCAGAGAATGCAGGGACAGGGGGGGCCTGGTTCACAAACCCAAGTTTCAACTACTGGTGGTGGTGGTAGTAGTAGTAGTTTGGGTCGTTTTTTTTTTTTAATGCACAAAGTGCTAGACAAGGTCTTGTTAAAATGATTGTTTTATCGAAATTACCATTTTTTTTTGTTGAAAATGAGTTTTTTGAACAATTGGTCTAGCAATACTGTCAACAACAATTTCACAGTATTTCAAGAAATACAGCCAAAAATGATGTTATTAGACTCTGGCAGGAAGAGAAAATAAATAAAAAAAAAATTATTTTGCAGAAATTTTTGGTAGAATAGCCATAACCATAGATATGTGGACTTCTAAAGGGGATGATAGTTATCTTTATTTTACTGCACATAATATAGATGCAAAATGGATTATGAATAAATGTATACTTAGTTTTAGATGTCTTGAATGGCCACACAATGGAACTAGAATAAGTACATTAATTTTGGAAAAACTAACTGAAAATAATATTGAGGAAAAAGTTTTATCTGTAACTTTAGATAATGCCAGTAATAATACAGTGGCTATTGAATTAATGAGAATGCAGATGCCACTTAAAACTTTGATAGATAGTTCTATCTTTCAAAATAGATGTTTATGTCACATCTTAAATCTTATTGCAAAGGTTGGTTTAAAGCATATTATAAGTTACACAGATGCTATTAAAGACATTGCTAGATTTGTTTTTTGCTCCGCACAAAGAAGACAATTGTATGCCCAAATATGTGCGAGGCAAGGCGTATCAGCTATTAAAATGCCTAAAGGGATAGAACATAGATGGAATTCTATGTATGATTTGTTAAACAATGCACTTTCTCGGAAAACTATTTTGAATGAATTTTATGCTTTTCATGCACAAGATTTGATGATTAGTGATGAACATTGGGAGTTATGTGCCCATATAAGAGATTGATTAAAACTTTTTTATACTTCAACATTATTTTTTTTTGGGATATATTATCACACATCTAATGAAGCTTTAATGAAGCTTTTTAGAATTACTTTATAATTTAGTAGATTTAGAGATCATTTTTTACTGGGTAGTAAATATTGGAAAGAGGCTCCAATGACATTTTCTTTAGCTGCTGTATTTGATCTTAGGTTAAAATTAAGTGGTGTACAGTTTTTTATTGATGAAATAAATAAAAATATGAATTATATAGATTTAAATGCTTTTTCAAATATAAGGGCAAATTTACAAGCATTTTTTCAATTTTATTGTGAGCAAATGGGATCAGCTGGGCTTAGTATGGGCAATTCAAAAGTCCAGCAGACAGGTGTGGGTGAGTGGGATGTGTGGTATTCTTCCCTATCCACGGGTATGACATCCAGCTCAAGCTCAAGTAACACTGTGACGGAGTTATCATCGTATCTTGACGTCGGTGTAATACGGATGCAGGATGCATCTAGTTTTGACCTTTTAGCCTGGTGGAAGCAGCAAGAAAGCATTTATCCGGTGTTGGCAGCCATGGCTCTTGATCTATTGACTATTCTTATATCTTCTGTAGCATCAGAACAAGCTTTTAGTGCTGGTGGACATGTAGTAGATGACAGAAGAACAAATCTTACTGAACAAACGGTGGAGTGTTGTGTTTGCCTATGAGACTGGTATTTGACAGATAAGAGGAAGCAAGAGTTGACATCATCAATGGCAGATTTTTATCCAGCAGAATACATTAGTCGACTACAAATCTGATTTTTTACTTTTTTCTTCATTGTAATTTATAAGATTTTCATTCTTTTTTCATTTTTATTTTCTAAAAAGATTGTAAGGTTTTGATGGTAATCCTATTTAGGGACCTTCAAGAAGTTAATATCCAAACGGTTCTCTCTTTTCAATGGAGTAGGTCGAGTTTGACCGAACCACTTAAATATCTTTTTCATCCTCCCTACTTGTGTTCTAATTTTTATTTTTAATACTGATAAGGAAAAGAAAATTCATATATAGCACTTAAGTAATATGTGAGTAAATATCTATTAATTAATTTGAACCACTCAATCATTTGTTAAATCTATATAATATGGGGGAGCGGAGTTTGAATCATAGGACATTTTGAGCCCTTGGATTTATGTACATATTTTTGTATATAGATCCAAGGGCTGAGAAGAGATCTTCATGCTTAGGTTTGGAATAAAATGGGTGTTACTAAAGGGATGTACTCTTCCTCAAATAGCAGCTCACTGTTTGAATCCTTGGATATTTTAGACCCTTGGATTTATGTATATAAATCCAAGGGCTGAGATTAAGAGATATATCCCCTCTCTCCAGTCTCTCTCTCCACTACCCTCTTTCTCCACTACCCTCTTTGGAAATGCTATCTCTAACTGATTTTGGAAGTGCTCTCTCTCCAATCTCCTAATCCAAATACACAGAATAGGAAAAAAAAAAAAAAGAACGACTCAAATCAGAGGAGGAGAAGGAAAGAGAGATATAGAATGGGGAAGAGAAGATAAGGAGATCCCACCATTTCCAATCAACTGATGTCATGTTAGTTTCTCTCTCACAAATTCATTTTTCTTTCATTCCTCTTGATTCTGTTTCACAACTTCATATCGGAATCTGGTGGAAAAATTAAAAGTGCTCCCACGATACAGTGAACGACCAACTAGGCCATGACTGATCATTACTGTTCATTTCTTCGATAGACGGTATTATTAGTTTTCTCAAACAGCTCCATCTTCACTATTGCTTTGCAAGTGAAGACCCATTTTTTATTGTGGAGTATGGGCAATTTGAATTTATGGAATTTGGTAGAGTTTATGGAGTCCATTGACCTTGGCACCACTGTTCTTTGATGCTATGGAGGCTCTTCTTAAGTGATAGCTATTGTTTCTCATATTGAAGCTTTTGTAGCATGTATGTTGAGTGATCAGATTTTCTCCCCCTTTCCTTTTTCCATTGAAGTTGTAGTTTTTCGAAATTGTTATATGGTTTTTTAACCCCCTCTCATAAATGTCTTTTGTTAGTATTTATTGTTGGTGCAAGCTTCATGGCTGTTGTTGTCTCAGATTTTGTGACGCCATTCAAGACCTCTGGTGGATGAATTAATGGCTGTATATGCAGAAATCCTGAACCAGAAACATAGCATAAATGGAGACTAACGTTTGGGAATAGTGGGACCACCTGGCCCAATTGATCAAGGATTTGGTTCATGGACCCTGAAGGGGACCCATGGGCGACCATAATGGTGCTGGTCCCATATAGATCTGTGTGAGTGGACCCCGTTTGGTCCACCATCCAAATACCCAAAGGGGGCCATGTAGGCATGGAGAAAGAAAAATAAAGTTTCCGTTTTTGGAGACTATGGGACACACGTGGGCCACCGATGAGAAATCGGGTCCCTAAATCTGGTAGTGGACCTAGGGGCAACCTTGATGGTTTTCGTTTCCATGGGGATTAGGTCCCATATGTCCCCTCATCTAAGGTAGCGTTTGGTTCGCTGTAATGAAGGTCGGAACAGAATGGTCATTCCAACGGAATGGTCATTACAGTGTTAGGTTCGCAAAAAAACGGCGTAATGACCATTACCTCCGGAATCCCATTCCCATATGTAGAGGAATGGTCATTCCATCCGAGATGAGAATAAATGACCATTCCATTCCTCCCTTCTTCACATCTATACATTATTATTATAAATAATAAGATTATAAAAGAGACAAACTTGTGTGGGCCCCACCTATATAATAATAATATATATATTATATTATTATTATAATTATAAGATTATAAAAGAGAAGAACTTGTGTGGCCCCACCTATATAATAATAACATAATCTATACATTATTATTATTATAATAATAAAATTATAAAAAAGAAGAACTTGTGTGGGCCCCACCTATATAATAATATAATATATTATTATTATTATTATAAGATTATAAAAGAGAAGAACATGTGTGGGCCCCACCTATATAATAATAATATAATATATACATTATTATTATAAGATTATAAATTAGAAGAACTTGTGTGGGCCCCATCTATATAATAATATAATATAATATATTATTATTATTATAAGATTATAAAATAGAAGAACTTGTGTGGGCCCCACCTATATAATATTAATATAATCTATATTATTATTATTATTATTATTATAAGATTATAAAATAGAAAAGCTTGTGTGGGCCCCACCTATATAATAATATAATCTATATATTATTATTATTATTATTATTATACGAATATAAAATAGAAGAGCTTGTGTGGGCCCCACGGCCCCCACCTATATAATAATAATATAATTTATACATTATTATTATTATTATTATTATTATAAGATTATAAAATAGAAGAGCTTGTGTGGGCCCCACCTATTTAATAATATTATAATCTATACATTGACTGAGCCAAAGATAAAAATCTAACAAGGGTATTTTGGTCAATTTTATATAAATTTTATTCCATTCCAGGACTCATTCCAACGTACCAAACGCAGGAACAGGAATCAACTGGGTTGATTCCTCAACGTACCAAACGCTAGAATGGAAATGCCTATTCCTGCCTCATTCCATTCCAGACTCATTCCGGTCTCCATTCCATTCCCGCCTACAACCATTCCAGCGAACCAAACGCTACCTAAGGGTTTACAAATTATTGATCGTCCTTCCTCAAAAAGGGTTTTTTATTTTAAACATCAGATTGTGGGACCCACTGGACGACTTGATCATGGATCAGGTTCGACCCTATAGCCGTACATGGTTGGGCGACCTTGATGATGGTGGTTGATCTTAACTTTTGATCAGTAGGGGGCCACTATCAGATTGTTGATTGTTCGCAGGCGTGGAGTTCTGTAACAGAAATCAGTTCTGTGAAATGGCTGACATAAGTTGTGACATGTGGGGATTACAAACGAGAGAGGATGATGTGCTAGTGAATGATGGTGTATGGATTTCAATCGTCCACAGTGAAATGGTGATGGCCCCACTAGAGAGAGAAAGAGAGAGATATTAAAATGGGTCATTGATATGTACCAGGTACGAATGAAAGAAAGTAATAAAATAATTCATAATTAAATATCACAGCCATTAAATACTGGCCCACCTTGATGGTTAAAACCAAATTGAATCAAGGACTATGGATTAATGCCGTCCACAGTGCAAGGGTGATGGGCCAAAAAGAAAAAAACACCATTTGGTCCACTATCCAAAGACCCAAAGGGGGGCATGGCGGCATGGAAAAAAAAGTTTTTTTAGGACAAAGGTGGGCCACCGATGAGAGATCGGGTACCTACATCTGGTAGTGGACCCAGAGGCGACAATGATGGTGGTGGACCCATGGGGATTGGGTCCAATCGTCTCCTCATCTAAGGGTTTACAAATTATTGAGCGTCTTTCCTCAAAACGGTTTTTTTTATTTTTAACATCAGGTTGTAGGACCCAGTAGACGACTTGATCATGGATCTGGTCCGGCCCTATGGCCGTACATGGTTTGGCAACCTAGATAATGAGGGCTGATCTTGACTCTTGATCATTGGGGGCCATTATCATACTATTGATTGGTTGCAGGTGTTGAGTTCTGTAACAAAACTCGGTTCTGTAAAAATTTTGAGATAGGTTGTGACATGTGGGTATTAAAAAGGGGAGATGATGATGTGGGAGAGAGTGATGGTGTGTGGGGATAAGGGGATAAGTCTATGGATCTTTACTAAAAAAAAAAACATTGGGCGCAGGTCGAAGAATGGTTGAGGAGTCCGGTGATATGTGGTGTATGGGAAACTGTGGTCTTGAGGAAAACTATGTAGATTGAATGATATCAACCGTTGAATAAGTTACAAGCACATCCGAATTTATATTTGCAAAACCTTATCACCTGTGGGCGTCATACAGGTATATCTATCTTTGATGTGGTTGGATTGCTCATCTAATTGTTGATTAGCTTGTAATATTGAAAAGAACAAAAAAAAAAATAGAAAATATAATCCTGCACAGAAAATTTGTAGTAAAACAAAAAAACGAAAAATAAAAAAAAAATGCAATAATAAATTGGATGTGTCTTTGGCCATCTCATCATATGTTGTAGCATATCTGAATTATATTACATATTTCTTCAATAAGTTTTGGTTGCTAGATGTTTATATCTTTTTTTTTTTAATTCTTCTTTCCTCATGAATGACTGACAGGATGCAGCGCTTAACTTGATAAAGAAAAAGTAAATTGAAGAAGCTCAAGGGATTCACACTGAGGTATTTAATACTTTGTAGCTATTCGTATTGAATTATATGTTATCATCGCCAAAGAAGAACAACCAGCCTAAATAGTGTAAAAATTAAAGGAACAACCAAAATCAATTAATTATATTATTCATAAACTAAAAATGTCTTGCCAACTTAACAATGGTTTTTGTCTGTTTGGTATTTAATTGGTTTTTTTTTCTTGGGTGTGTTGGGATGGAATGAAGGTCTGAGCAGACGGATTAAACCAATTTCAAATGACTTAAGGGCTTTATGTAGATAATTCCACGCTTTTTTTTATTTATTTACTAATTTTTTAAGATATATTCTACAAAATTAAAAGATATATGCTGCAAATAGGATTTACCTTCAGTGGATTGGCTAAAAACTTAATCAATAACCCCAATTCATTCAGAACATTAACTATTTTGGGTTTTCAACAAATGTGTTGAATTTAAATAATCAAATAATGACTTTAGATTCTACCTTACCCTTAACATAAGGCCATATTTTGGATCTAATTTAGACAGAGTGTTGTGTCTAAACCAAGCCTTATTTTTTGGTGTAAATCATGACATATTTGGGTCTATTTCAAGACATAATATTAGGTATAAACCATGACAGATTTTGGGGCATAAATAAGGCCATATTTTACTTCTAATTCAAGAAAGAATATTGGGTCTAAACCAGGCCATGCATTTCAGTCTAACTCAGGCCACATTTGGGTCTAATTCAAGACAAGATATTTGGTCTAATTCAAGCCAGATTTTGGGTCAAGAATCAGGCCAAATTTCTGGGTCTAACTTAGACCATAAGGGCAGTCCAAAGCAAGCCAGAATTATAAATTCAAGTCATGCCATAATTAGACCATCCTTATAATTCTAAACCAGTTCAGACTTATAAGCTGTATAAAGTTTAGAATTGTAATTGCTCTATTTCAAGACAAATATTGGGTCTAGACCAGGCCAGATTTTGGGGTTAGATTTTTCGTATATTTCAAGACAGAATATTGTGTCTAGACCAGGACAGATTTTTTGGTCTAAATCAGGCCATATTTTGGGTCTAATTTAAGACAGAATATTGGGTCTAAACCAAGACAGATTTTTTTGGTCTAAATCAGGCCACATTTCGGTCTAATTCAATACAATATATTGGGTCTAACTCATGCCAATTTTGGAAAAAAAATAGGCCAGAATTTTGGGTCTAACTCAGGCCAAAAAGGCAATCCAAATCAGGCAAGAATTAAAGATTCAAATCAGGGCAAAATCAGTCCATTCTTGATAGGTATTTTATAATGTGTGGCAAGTTAATAACTTGCATACTATGTTATTGCTAATTTGATTGAATTGTTGTTGCTTTCATTTAAATGACAATTAATAACTTAATTTGAGAGCTCTAAACCAGATAAGATGAGTACACCTCTCAAATATTGTCATGGTGATGACTCTCTACGTGTTAGGAAATGGACGAATGAGTTTGAACATAAATCATTTGAACATGACAGACCAATAGCAAAGTATGGTTCCCGCAAAATACAACTAGCTCAGTGGCTGAGAGTGTGTAGAGACTTCATCCCTGAAAAATATATAATGAAAAAAATTGCTAAGACATTGCCACCAGTTTGGGATGCTGTAAAAAAAGATGATATTTAAAAGCTTGCGACCATGGCATGCAGTGGAGTTTGTCGACCAATTACAATCATTTGAAAAATATATACAGCCAGGAAAGGAAAAATGGTTGAAGGAACATATGTTAGGGAACATTTGTTAAACAAGGAACAGTTCTACGATCTCAGGAGAAGAGGAATTGAACCGAATATAGCAGATATGGTACGTTTCATAGCAAGCAATCTACCACATCCTTGGCCGGTACAAGACATCCAAGCCAGGCTCAAGACTAATTTCGTAGACATGAGGGAATTAGGAAAAATGTTGGAAGAGATCGAGATAGACCTTACAACGGTGAAGGCTTTAGAAGATTTAGAGGATGGACTGAACAACAACAACACCGTATGAAAGTAGATCTCGATATTCCAGGTAAAAAATGTTCTATTATGATGACATCTTAGATAGTTTCAGTTGATTATTTACCATTAACATAATGAATTATTAATTATTAACATAGTTTCTATATGCCTACAGGTCCACCGCTTGCTATGATGAAGTTACAAGTACTCGGCATTAATATTTAGATGGATACTGTCGGTGTCCTAATTTGTAAATATTTTGGATTACTTAAGGTTAACGTAAACGTTTCAAAATTTTAATTCATTGTCTTTTCATTTGTATAAGTCATACGAATGTGTATACTGTGAACCATGTCTTATTAAAATTACATTTAATTGCTTTATTCTATTGTTTTGTCGCTAATATATCGTTAGTTTAATATTCTTTGCACGTGTCCGAGCTTCATCAAGCTCAATTTACACCTCACGTAAGGTATAAAAAATATGAAAAAACAATATGTATAAGTATGTGCATTTTTTTTCCGTGGTCCGTGCATAGCATGTGGTTTTTGATTATATGCTTTTAGGGGGTTTTGTTTGGATTTGTTATTTTGTATTGTCGATGAACTATTAGGTGAGGTTGATTATTGCAGTTTCATAAGATTTTGGATATATTTTTTTTATTGTCAATATGTGTTTTGAAGAAGGAATTTTATTTTATATCGGTTTCTGCTTTTAGATAGGGGGTCCTGGATGTAAATGTTGCTATATTGAAATGCATGGTTTTAGCCATGTAGACCTGTATTTAAATACACTTTGAATATGGACCAGTCACGTATTTGGATTGTATGATTTACGCCGTTGTGAATATTTTGCTTCAAGGTTGCTTCATCTGAGAAAACACGAGAAACAACACTTACATACATAGATAGATACATTCTTTGAGTGGTGGGGAAACAAGCCAAGAAAACTCAACCCATGGGTCTATTCCTAGTGGGGATTCTTCATTCTGCAGCCTTTCTTCCAAGGGCAAGACAGGTAAAATTGATTCCTCCATTTAGTCTCTCTCTCTTTCTCTCTGATCGTCTTTGATTTAGACTCCTTACCAAAATAATGTTGTAGCCAAGTGATCCAACACTTAATGAATAAGTTTTCTTGAAATAAAAATTGAAAAAGAGTGCTTCAAAGTTATCTAATTATATCCTTGCAAACCTGAATTATTGTGTGTTCTTGCTGTCAATGATCCGCAACTTTAAACTGTAATCAAACTGTAGTCAATCAAACTAGATATCCATGATATATAGAATGGAATTTTGAAAATAGGAAATCGCAAATTAGGATTACATTGGCTTTGTATTACATACATGAGTTCTGCATGCTAACAAAACATGCAGCTATATTGTCCCGGATGGTATCATCCTTGAAAACATGGCATCATCCCTGAAAACACTTATTTATTTACTTTTTATCATTATTTATTTACTTTTCATCATTATTTTTATTGTCCCTCCGTACACACTGCACCTACTCTATCCGCCCTCTTCCCTCTCTCCCTTCCTATCAACCTCTCTGCCCTCCGTTACCCTCCTCTCTCTCGCTCCCTCTCCCTATCCCTTCAATCTCCTTCGGCTCTCTCTACTCTCTGCTTCTTCCTCTACTATTCTCTCCCCTGTTTTCTCTCTTTTATTTCTCCCTCTCTCTTCTCTCTTTCTCCCTCCCTCCTCCTAGCCTGCGCACCCACACCAGCATGCGGCCCCTTTCACCTGCACACACACCATCTTCTCCATCTCCTTCTTTCTGCCTCATACTTTTTATTTCTTCTTTTTCCTTCCCTATCACTACTTCACCTCCCTGCTTGCACATTGTCACAACCATCACTGCACTCTCCCTGCTTGCACATTGTCACAACCATCACTGCACTCTCCCTGCACACCCTACTCCCGTGCAACCACCTGTACACCAGTACCTCCCTCATCCATCCAGCAAATTGTGATTTTGAAATATACATGTAAATATTCTTATTTTGTACATACGTGGTGCGCCAGCACGGCAATGTACTAGTGTTTGTATAAGTTTGAACTACTTTACGTATATATTAATTAAATGTTTAGGAAAAATAACTATTGAAAAACTAATATGTCTATTGACCGAAAATTAAATTCAAACTTATGTCGTTACGGTAACTCCTTTAGAAAAAAAAAAGGATGCCCGGCCCGTCGGGCCCGGCAGGGCACGGCCCGCTACAGCCCGCCCCATTGTGGGCCATGCCACTGGGCCCGCTAGATGGGGCGGCTCGTGCCGGCCCGGCCCGTGGCACGAGCGGGCCACAATTTAAGTGGGCCGTTCCGTGCCGTGCCTTTTGACATGTCTAAGAAATACATCCGTCCACTCCATTCTCCTTCTTCATTATTTCCAACTTAAAAATCTTCTAGTGCTTTAGAATTTTTATGGATTAAAAAATGAGATAGGGCCCACATACCTATTGTGATGACTGAAATGGATAAAATCCGGAGGATAGAAAATGGTATAGTAAGAGCCCTTATAAGAACCCGCAACAAGTAGAAACAAAGAAGATAAAACAAAGACTTGAATTCATAGTGAAGATGTGCTTTGGATTTGGCTGGGAAGGGGTGATTTTGTGATATCCTACCGCCATAAGATATCGCATAGTTCGATATCCTACATCCCCTAAGATATCACACTATGAAAAAATCCTAATGCCATAGGATATCGCAAGATTAAGAGTAAAATCGTCACTTTCATAGTGTCATTTCTTGTACAAATAGCTATGCAAAAATTATGAATTTTTCAATAGTTTTCAGCCAATTGTCAGGTATAAGGGCTTCTATACCGTCATTACTTTGCTTGAAAAAAAGAAAAAAAAAAAAAGAAAATGACTTTTTGTGATTTAGTGGGTGTTATGAAAAAATAACTTTTGACATTTTTTTTATAAAGTACAAGTTTTTTTTTTTTTTTTTAAATAAGGTACTTTTTGATTTGATATCTATTTTTTTTTTATTACCTATTGAAATCACCTTTTACCTCACTTCACTAGTAAAGTGAATTTTCACTCCACACCCATTATTTTTGAGCTGTGACATAATAAGGATTAAGGAGTCTACTTTCAGCGGGCTAAGGGCTCAGTTCCAAAGTCCCGTCGTCTGCTCCTGTTTTGCCCAAATTTCATCAGACAAAACCTCCACTTCCTCTCAGTATTTTCATCTCCTCTTCTCTTCTCAGGCCAAAATGCATGCCAAGATCTGCAATCAATCTACTTGCCTCAACCATCCTTCATACCTCAATCACAGCCGTCCATCCTCAGCAGCCTTACATCATCGTCGACACACGATCACACTCATCCGATGCAGTTCCTACCAACCTCCTCCTAAAACCCTAGCTTCTTCAAACCCTCAACCCGTTCTCGAATCCCTGAAAGCCTTTGCCCCGGCCACCGTCGCCAATCTCGGCCCTGGCTTCGACTTCCTCGGCTGCGCCGTCGACGGCCTCGGCGACACCGTCACCGTCCGAGTCGATCCGACCGTCAGTCCGGGCACCGTTGCCATCTCCTCGATCGACGGCATCGGATCCTCTTCCAAGAAGCTCAGCTGCAACCCGCTCTGGAACTGCGCCGGGATCGCCGCCATCGCCGTGATGCGGATGATCGGCGTCCGCTCCGTCGGCATATCGCTGTCGTTGGACAAAGGCCTGCCGCTCGGCAGTGGCCTCGGCTCCAGCGCCGCTAGCGCCGCAGCCGCGGCCGCCGGAGTCAATGCGCTGTTCGGCATGCCGCTCTCGCAGAGGGACCTCGTGCTCGCCGGACTGGAGTCGGAGGCGAAGGTCAGCGGCCACCATGCGGACAACATTGCTCCTGCGATTATGGGCGGGTTCGTGCTTATTCGCAGCTACCACCCGCTCGATTTAATGCCGCTGAGATTTCCGGCTGATCGGGACCTCTTCTTCGTCCTCGTGAGCCCCGATTTTGAGGCGCCCACGAAGAAAATGCGTGCGGCGCTGCCCAAGCAGGTGGGGATGAAGGACCATGTTGCCAATTGCAGCCAAGCAGGCACGCTGGTTGCTGCTGTGCTCCAGGGGGATGCGAGGATGCTTGGGGATGCGCTGTCGTCGGATGGGATTGTTGAGCCCGTCCGGATGCCATTGATTCCGGGGATGGCTGCGGTGAAGAAGGCAGCATTGGAAGCGGGGGCTTTTGGCTGTACGATAAGTGGTGCTGGCCCTACTGCAGTGGCTGTGACGGATGATGAAATGAGGGGAAGGGAGATTGGGGAGAGGATGGTAGAGGCATTTTGGAAGGAGGGGAAGTTAAAGGCACTGGCGTCCGTTCGGAGTCTTGACCGAGTTGGAGCCAGAGTGATTGGTGGCAATTCCAGTTGAGGGCGGCATTGGCATTGGTGTGGTGAGTTGTGTGTACTGATTGAATTATTTGGACATGAAATACGTGGCTCTTTTTGTGCTATGTTGGCTGAAAATTTAGAATAGAACAACAATGAATCACTCTTGGTATTGTTGGTGACTGTCATTTCTCTTCTTTAGGTTAATATTGTAAGTGCACAAAAATTCACGGACCCGGGGGGGTGGTGTTCTTGCGACTCACTGAGGAGGACGAAGGCTGAGGCTCCCCGTCTCCTCGTTGATGATGGAAGAACCGATGCCTGAGAACCTGGAAGAGGGAGAAGAAACAGGTCAGAGGACCCTGGCTGTGGGCAGCGCAGGGCTCTCCGATGCCTAAGTCAGTATGAGTACTGGACAGTAGGAGGAGATTTTGGGAGAGAAGGTCGAGAGTCCCTTTACTGTTCTGGTTTGGCCCCTTTTATAGAGGAGGAGAGGGAGATAGTTGACTTTGGAGAGAGAGGAGGCAGGAGACAATGAGGTAGTTAGCCGTCCCATCACAGCCCACTCTGGCGTCTGTGGACGCCGTTCTGTCAGAGGGCGTGGGCGGTATGGGAGGCGCTGTCTGTCAGAGAGTATAGGCGTGCCCTTGTCTTGTCGCGCGTGCTCTAGGGTGCTTGAATGTCTAAGGGGGGACAGCTGTCAACCCCTGCCTTGGCTAGCCCTGGCATCCCGACCGAGGTTGGGGAGCCGAGGTCGGGGATGACCCTGACTTGGCTAGAGACCTCGTGGAGATGCCGAAGTGGATATGCCGAAGTGGAGGAACGTGATGAAGTCCATAGCCGAGCTGGAGCTATGTCGAGGTGGAGGAGTTGTGTGAGGGGCTGAGATGAGCCTTTGGCTGACGTGGGAGCACTTGGCCGAACTGGTGGTAGTCGAGACGAGCCTGGCCGAGATGGCCTAGCTAGCGCCGGAGCACGAGATGGAGCATCGACCGGTACTCCGGTGAGTTCGGAAATATCCCCACACAGGACTAAGTCTTGAGCAACTTTTTTAGATTAGATTATTTAATATAGCATCAACATGACAATAACATTACAAAGCGATATAGGCATTTATCCCATCCATCAACCGAGAAAGACACCTACGTTACACTAACAGGAGCGCGCTTCTTTATTCAAAACAAAAATACATTATGAAATGAACCCACATATAAAAGTGGGCTGGTCTGCTCATTATTTGTGTTCGTACATTTATTCATTATTGCAATACAAATAACACCTCCACTATACTAGTGATGGAGGGGATTCGCGCCGGATGGAACAAGGCGTTTTGAACCATATACTACTGTTGCTGGAATGAAACGCAGCCTCGGAACATGAATTATGCTGCTTGCTGGGCCCTGATGGTGGAACTGGCATTTTTTGGGGGAAGAAAGCGGCCCCCTTTTGCGGCAGAGTGGGCAGCATCGCTTTCCCTCGTGTAGCTATGATGCCATTCAGAAACAACACAAGAAGAAGAAAAAGAAAAAGCAGTATTTCGCGGATTCTTGCCATCACTGGAAAACAGATTGAGCTGCTGGCATCAAGGGTCCGAGATTATATGCTGCTGCAGAAGCGGAATCGAAGGGGTTGGTTGGAAGGTAAGGATAGCATGATTGGCTGGTGGTTGGTTCATGAGGGGTGCATGATTAACGGATCAACACATACATATTTTTCGTTTTTTTCAAAAGAAAGAGAAATGACAACGAGGGCTTTGATGATGTCTACGTATTATATGGTGGTATTGGCACCATAGGCCCTATACGGGCCCAACCAACTTATCAGTCCAGACTTTGGGATTACGCAAGAGAAGTGCTACGGCCAAGAACCAAAAGAGGCCAACGACTAAGGAGCAGCCCAAGCGAAATAGAACTACGACTCAGCATAGGGCGAAGAGATTCGCTCACAAACAAAGGATGTGACGCACCCGTCGGCCTCAGATGGACGAGACAAAGAGCGCAACTCAGGGGGCGAGAACAAAAAGAGGTGGAGGTCCGGACAAGGCTAGAGCCAAGCAGAGGGATGGAGTAGGGGAGGGAGATGGGCACATCCATTGGCATAAAGTTCCTTACGAATTTCTTTGAGAATTTTCAGAGGTTCGATTCCTCCATGATGTTGTTTTTGGCCGGAAGTAGACAGTCATTCTATTAGTCAATATTGATCTTACCAAAGAATATTGAGTTCCGCACCCGGACTCAAACCATACCTCGGGGAGAGAGTCGTGAAATAAGCTTCTCCGAAAGTCCGAAAGGTGTGGTTCCATTAAGGGCGCACGCACTATCCTTCTCCCAAGTATTTCTCAGTAACCACTGGGACATCGGCTAGCCTACTCGACTTCTCACTGCCTTTATGATAGGTAGTAGGCATCGTGGATCGAATCGAATTGGAAGCGAGAGAGGAGTCTGTAAGTGCCTAAAAATTAAGGACTTTAAAGCTGGGTTTAGGACCCTTGATTCGGGTGGTTTGGATGAAGACTGCTGTGGCTCCGACTGGACCTGAGGAGGAAGAGAGGAAAACACGTCAGAGGACCCTGGCTGCAGGCAGCGCAAGGCTCTCCGATGCTTAAGTTAGCTCAGTGAACGAACAAGGGAGAAGGAGAGGAAATTGCAGAGCTAGAGTGCGTATTATGGGTTGCGTATGTATGTGTTGATCCGTTAATCATGCACCCCTCATGAACCAACCACCAGCCAATCATGCTATCCTTACCTTCCAACCAACCCCTTCGATTCCGCTTCTGCAGCAGCATATAATCTCGGACCCTTGATGCCAGCAGCTCAATCTGTTTTCCAGTGATGGCAAGAATCCGCGAAATACTGCTTTTTCTTTTTCTTCTTCTTGTGTTGTTTCTGAATGGCATCATAGCTACACGAGGGAAAGCGATGCTGCCCACTCTGCCGCAAAAGGGGGCCGCTTTCTTCCCCCAAAAAATGCCAGTTCCACCATCAGGGCCCAGCAAGCAGCATAATTCTGTTCCGAGGCTGCGTTTCATTCCAGCAACAGTAGTATATGGTTCAAAACGCCTTGTTCCATCCGGCGCGAATCCCCTCCATCACTAGTATAGTGGAGGTGTTATTTGTATTGCAATAATGAATAAATGTACGAACACAAATAATGAGCAGACCAGCCCACTTTTATATGTGGGTTCATTTCATAATGTATTTTTGTTTTGAATAAAGAAGCGCGCTCCTGTTAGTGTAACGTAGGTGTCTTTCTCGGTTGATGGATGGGATAAATGCCTATATCGCTTTGTAATGTTATTGTCATGTTGATGCTATATTAAATAATCTAATCTAAAAAAGTTGCTCAAGACTTAGTCCTGTGTGGGGATATTTCCGAACTCACCGGAGTACCGGTCGATGCTCCATCTCGTGCTCCGGCGCTAGCTAGGCCATCTCGGCCAGGCTCGTCTCGACTACCACCAGTTCGGCCAAGTGCTCCCACGTCAGCCAAAGGCTCATCTCAGCCCCTCACACAACTCCTCCACCTCGACATAGCTCCAGCTCGGCTATGGACTTCATCACGTTCCTCCACTTCGGCATCTCCACGAGGTCTCTAGCCAAGTCAGGGTCATCCCCGACCTCGGCTCCCCAACCTCGGTCGGGATGCCAGGGCTAGCCAAGGCAGGGGTTGACAGCTGTCCCCCCTTAGACATTCAAGCACCCTAGAGCACGCGCGACAAGAGAAGGGCACGTCTATACTCTCTGACAGACAGCGCCTCCCATACCGCCCACGCCCTCTGACAGAACGGCGTCCACAGACGCCAGAGTGGGCTGTGATGGGACGGCTAACTACCTCATTGTCTCCTGCCTCCTCTCTCTCCAAAGTCAACTATCTCCCTCTCCTCCTCTATAAAAGGGGCCAAACCAGAACAGTAAAGGGACTCTCCCTCCCGTCCGAGAGAACCACACTGGTATCACCTTCTCCCCCAAAATCTCCTCCTACTGTCCAGTACTCATACTGACTTAGGCATCGGAGAGCCCTGCGCTGCCCACAGCCAGGGTCCTCTGACCTGTTTCTTCTCCCTCTTCCAGGTTCTCAGGCATCGGTTCTTCCATCATCAACGAGGAGACGGGGAGCCTCAGCCTTCGTCCTCCTCAGTGAGTCGCAAGAACACCACCCCCCCGGGTCCGTGAATTTTTGTGCACTTACAAATATATATCTGCTTCTCTTACAAAATAACTAAATATGAAAGGGGCTTTTTTTTTTGTTTGAATGATTAATGTGAGTGGAACTCAATAGTTTCTAGTTTTGCTTCTTATAGAACTTCCCATTAAAAAATGAAAAAGATGGTAGAAGCTATATGTGCATGCCAAAATGAAGTGTGGTGTTTTGTTACAAAAAAAAAAAAAAAAAAAAAGGAAAACAGAAGAAGGATGGAATTAGGATTAATCGATAATAGAATCGGCAGTATACATGTATTGCTAGGTCACAAGGAACATGGAGAAGTGAAGGCCAGTGTTATAAATTCAAAGAACAAGGTAAAGGGGCTGCCAAGAATATCCTTGGTGGAGGTAGCAAGAAAAAACATGATAGTCTGAACATTAATTTGGGTCGAATGGAAAAGTGTAACTCACAAATCCGATCCAAGACACATGGGATAAGGCTATGAAGAAGAGTGATGATGAGTATTGATGACATCAGGGTTCACCATGGGATTGATTGCTTGTAAACATGCAATTAGTTCTGATGGGTCAGGCCCAAATGACCCAGTTGATAAACCCAGGTCCGAATCCACGAAGTGACCAAGTCAAGGCAGCCACGTCGCTTCGGAAGCAGTCCCGCTTTTATCAGGTCCTGCGGAGAATATCTCACCTGCCTCGTCTAGCGCGAGGGCAGTTCGAAGGCTCCATTCAAGCAGGGCAAATGTTGTTGAAGAGTCGTCCCCATCTGTTAGGGGAGGACTATAAATCAAGGAGCCCCACCAGCACTTGGGGGGCAATTGATATCTTTCTATTTTTCTACTCTTGTATTCTCCTCGCATGTGATCCCTACTCATTGGAGAAGTAAAATACCACAGGCAACCTCTGCCTTTCTGAAGTGGACGTAGGTCATTTTGACCGAACCACTATAATCCATTCTCTCTCCTCTTTAATTATTGAATTATTGCATTTAGCATTTATTACTCGACCGGGGGTGTCCGAAACCAATTTTGGCTTCATCAGTTTGGCGCCGTTTGTGGGGAGAGGAAAAAAATCAAATACTTTTGAAATTATGGTGATCAGCACGAGATCAGCGAGACGGGAGAATAATCCCACTCAAGATGGGCGCCCAACATGCCCAGGCCCTTCCGGGCGTCCAGGCCCTTCCAGGTGCCCAAACTCCCCCAGGCGGCGAGAGGATGTTCCTCCACCGAATGACCCTGCCCCAAATGCTCCTGTTCCCACTCCTCAACAAATGATGGAGACTATGCAGCAGCTGGTGACTCAAAACCAGCAGATCTTACAACTCATGCTCACGGGGCAAGGAGGAGCACAGTTTGGTGGAGTACCGTAGGGAGTACCACTCTCGAGGCATCCAGCTGCTCCACGATGGGGAGCACCTCACTTGGGCGCCCATCCCCATGGCGCCCGTAGAGGAGCACACCACCTGGGCGCCCATCCCCATGGCGCCCAGGGTAGAGGAGCACACCACCTGGGCGCCCATCCCCCTGGCGCCCAGTGCCGGGGAGCACACTTGGGCGTCCATCCCCTTGGCGCCCAGGATCCCTCTGCTGGAGCTCCCCAAGTCGCCCCGCACGGGATACTCTTGGTCTATCCTCAAGGTCGCGCCCATCACGGAGTTCCTCCACCTCCCGGTGGAGCCCAGCTTGGAGGACCCCATCTCCAGGTGAAGCGAATCATGGAGGACTTCCACCTCCTCCCTCTATTTCTAATGGGGAGGATCCTCATTTCTAAGAGGGAGGAAGTGAGAATCATAGCATGGAAGATGGGAGTTATTTCCCTGGTCCGTCCAGGGAGCCCCACAATGGCTGGGAAATCAACTGGGCGATGTCTTCAACGCCATGAAGGCGCAGGCACCGGAGACAGTGGATTACCTAGTCGGGTGAACGGACACACCATTCAAGCCCGACGTGGTGAACTACCCGCTTCCTCGGAGGTTTAAAATGCCATCCATGGAGACCTTTGATGGAACGAAGGATCCATTGGACCACCTAGAGACTTACAAAATAAAAATGCAGCTGCACAATATCCCTGACGAGATTATGTGCAGGGCATTTCCAACTACACTGAAGGGTTCCGCCCGGCAGTGGTTTGCCAATCTCGCCCCAGCCTCCATCGCCACCTTTGGGGAATTGAGTAAGTCTTTCGTGTCACACTTTATTGGAGGGCGCCGCCACCAGAAGCCTGCCACCAGAAGCCTGCCACACACCTGCTCAGCATAAAGCAGGACAAAAACGAGAGCCTCAGGAGCTACCTCACTCGTTTTAACGAGGAGGTACTTCAAGTCGAAGAACCCGACGACAAGGTGTCCATGACAGCCTTCCTCGGAGGTCTCCGCTCATCGAGCTTCCTTTTCTCAGTGATGAAATGCCCGCCAAAAAGCATGCCGAAGCTACTAGCAAAGGCTCAGAAGTATATGAATGTTGAAGATACCACAAGGGTCAGGCGAGGGGAGTCCTCTATAGCAGTCAACTACGGGAAGGGGCGAGACAGAGTGGAAAGGAAGGATACAAGCATTCACTCCTCGCAATGCAGCGGTTGAACACATTACCAGGGAACGCGGAACTGTTGAAAATGTATTACCAGTAATACCGTAAGAGAGTCAAAGTAGTGAGGGTTTGGGGGCTTGATTTTTTTGTTAAAAAAAAAGTCCCCTGCCCTCTAATCACTCTCAAAGTTGTCCTCGGCATCACCACATCATCGAATCATCAGAGCTGCCACTACAATCATCAAGCGCCTCAGTCGGCACGAAGCCTAAGAGGTCAATATCTGGGAAAGCAGTTCTCTCATGTACCGCCCCAATCACTGTCTCCACAACGGTCTCTCTGAGCATCACCCTCTCACAGGTCTGTACAAACTCAGCCTCATTGAGCGAAGCCCTCTTGCGGGTCTTCAGAAGCTCACCTCATTGAGCGAAGCCCTCTCGCGGGTCTTCAGAAGCTCAGCCTCATTGAGCAAAGCCCTCTCGCGGGTCTTCACAAGCTCAGCTTCACTGAGCGAAGCCCTCTTAAGGTCCTTCACAAGCTCAACCTCTGCCTTGGCCGCCCTCTCTTAGGTTGCTAAGAGTTCGGTCTCAAGCCTGGTCGCCCTCTCGCGGGCCGCCGAAAGATCAACCTTGGAAGCCCTTCCAGCTAGGGCAGCCCTCTCCTCAGCCTGAGAAGCTCTCTCATTTTCCGCGCTACAGCGACCCGCTGCTGCAGCCTAGGATCTGGAGCATTCTTTCTAGCAAGTTGCGGGCTCATCTTCTTCTTCTGGGATGACCCATCAGAAGTTACCGAGGGGCTGAGTCCAGATACTCGGAGTTGGAATTTACATATGCTAAGGGGGAGACAAATGAGCCTACCAATTTGTAGGATGCCAAAAGTTTCCAAAACTTTATATCATGCGCTTCGCAGAGGGGGTCCGGGAGTGTCCCTCGGCTGCCGTGCCAGGGGACTCCCTCCTCAGTCCTGCGCGCCCAAACCATTCTTCCCCGGGCGTTCCAAGGCCCTGGGCGCCCAGGGGACTTCCTCCTCAGTCCTGGGCGTCCAAACCACTCTTCCCCGGGCGTTCCAAGGCCCCCTGGGCGCCCAACCTCTTCTGGGTGCCCAGGGGACTTCCTCCTTAGTCATGGGCGCCCCAAAGCAAGACCCCCTGGGCGCCCAAGCATGTTCCTGGCGCCCAGGGGGGCCTCCCCCTCAGGCCTGGGCGCCCAAAGCATTCCTCTCCGGGCGCCCAGGGAACCTCCTCCTCAGGCGCCCGAGGGACCTCTTCACCGGGTGCCAAAGACCCCCTGCGCATCCAGCCTCATCCAGGCGATTAGATTCTCTCGCCACGAATGCTAAAAATTCTTGGAAGGGAGGAGAGACCTGGATATTCGAAATGTCACCCTTTCAAAGCTTTCTTTGGGCACAGGGCATTGACGGGCAAATGATGGGTCAGGCCCAAATGACCCAGTCCGTGATAAACCCAGGTCCGAATCCACGAAGTGACCAAGTCAAGGTAGCCACGTCGCTTCGGAAGCAGTCCCGCTTTTACCAGGTCCTGCGGAGAATATCTCACCTGCCTCGTCCAGCGCGAGGGCAGTTCGAAGGCTCCATTCAAGCAGGGCAAACGTTGCTGAAGAGTCGTCCCCATCTGTTAGGGGAGGACTATAAATCGAGGAGCCCCACCAGCACTTGGGGGCAATTGATATCTTTCCATTTTTCTACTCTTGTATTCTCTTAGCCTGTAATCTCTACTCATTGGAGAAGTAAAATACCACAGGCAACCTCTGCCTTTCTGAAGTGGACGTAGGTCATTTTGACCGAACCACTATAATCCCTTCTCTCTCCTCTTTAATTGTTGAATTATTGCATTTAGCATTTATTACTCGACCGGTGGTGTCCGAAACCAATTTTGGCTTCATCAAGTTCCATTTTGCTTCTAGAAGTTAGTTATACATTAATCAATCAAACGTTTTGCATCATGGTTCTAAAAATTTGTTTCGAGTCTTGATTGACTCGGACTTGGGGCTTACTAAGTTGAGTCGCCCCCCAGTCACATCCCTGACCAAATCGTATTAGAGAAGTTCTAAATAGAGTTTTTTCTTTGTTTTCCTATCAGGAGGGTCTTTGAGTTGCTTCTGGGACCTTATGCACCGATTTTGAAAGATTAAAATTACACTATATGAAAGATATAAGCATTTAAAAATCAGCTGCGTTGTTTATTTGATTGGTGGAAAACAAGTGCGGCTGTCTATATTTACTTGAATTTTGTTCTTAATGAACAAGTGTGGGTGCCCAGTCGATTTGAGGGTGGGGTAGTCGCCCACCAAGTCCGACTTTTAAAATCTTGGTTTGCATTGCATTTGATTTAGGTCAATGCTCTACACAAATGGTAGAGTTCATGAGTGGTTTGAATTTTAAAAAAGAGTTTTCAATCACAAGATGAGAGGGGAGACCTGGTCCACTTTTCACAATCTTCATTCAAAACAATGATACTTGAAATACATCAACTGATCAACTGCGAAAGGCCAGGCCACTATGTATTAATTTTTAAATCTTGCCTAGACCAATGTATATTATCTTGAGAAAAAAACATTGTATCTATCTAGAACCAGAGACCATTTCTAAAACTGTAAAATCTAAAAAATGTTCACCAAGAGTGAATATTTAGTACTGCTGGAATGGAAGTGAACATTAGATAATATCATTTGAGATGATTTTGGCATGCACAAAGATCAGTAACAATCTTAGCGTGAAGAATTGAATTACACAAACCATTCGGGTGTCGGATTTGGAATGTTTTTGTGAAGTGGATACTAGCAAGCCATTCGGGCATTAGATTTGGAATGGTCTTGTGAAATGCATACCAGCAAGTCATTCAGACATTGGATTTGGAATGGTCTTGTGAAGTGGATGCTAGCAAGCCATGCGTTAGATTTGGAATGGTCTTGTGAAGTGGATACTAGCAAGCCATCCAAACATTGGATTTCGAATGGTATTGAGAAGTGGCTACTATCAAGCTATTCAGAATGATTTTGTGAACTGGATACTAGCAAACCATTCGGATGGTACCAAACGTATTGACAGTAATGTTACCAAACTCATCTAACCGGAACCTTGAGTTATTTTCGTAGGTCATCTGACCGGAATTTTGAGCTTAACCACGTGTTTGAATTTATGAATCGTGCTCTCACGTCTTGAAGTGTCATAATTTATTCCCGTTATTCTGCTCATTCCACAATGCCGTAGTTGTGTGGATTGGTTACGTACTCAGCAAAAGCTAACTAGTGTTGGATAGTGTTTTTCAGGTCACAACGTAAAAGATGATGTTGATGATGTGGGACTGGGAGATCGAGTGATGGACTACATTAATTAGAGAATTGCAAAGTTTGATTCGGAATTTAGGAAGCAGTTTTATTGAAGTTTGATTTATTTAACTGAGACATTTAGTTGATTTTGGTTAAAATTATGGTTGAATGATTGATATAAATATCCTAATTATATTTTTTGGACACCAATGCTCTGTTGTTGATTAACTGTTGTGGACTTGATCTAAATTGATCATTATGTCAATGCCATGATATTTGGTGTATATGAGTTTTGGGGCATTACAGATTGTATCCCTTCCAACTTTGTATTTGGGTGTGCCTTTATGTCTTGGTAGCGCCTTGAAGTGCCTTTGGAACCCAGTGTTAGAAAAAATGGAAAGGAAGCTTGCAACTTGGAAAAACAATTTCCAATATCCCTATCTACTACTTGTTGTTCAAATGCCCTGTCTCGGTGGCGAACTGCATCAAAAAGCTTTAGCATGACTTTCTATGGCAAGGGAAAGATAACAAGAATAAGTTTCATCTGGTTGATTGGAAATCGACTTGAAAATCCAAGAGAGAGGGGGGCTTGGAATAAGGCCTTTGAACTTGATGAACAAGGCCCTTTCAGGGAAGTGGATGTTGAGATTGGGGTCTATGGGATCAAGTCATCTCAACTAAATATGAAGTGCAAAGGAATGACTGTTGACACTCAAGGATCCATACCTGACACCACGCCATTCGAGCATTTGGAGCGGTTTACTCTTGTACAAAGAAGCCTTTTTAGACCTTATTTCTTTTCCTTATTGGATGTTCTGACAAAGGTTTAGGGCCCTTTTGGCATCGTTTTTGTGCTGTTCCCTATTCTGTGTCGATATAAGGGTGTATTGATACTTTGCTATGTAGAATTTGTTTGGCAGCATCATGTAAATTGTTTTGCTGAAAATATGTTGTGTGAAACTTGTTTGTTAACATTATAATTTTCGTCCAATTGAAAAAAAGAGCATTGTAATAGTTTTGTTGTGACAAACAGAATCAAGAGAATCATGTTTGACAAAACACTTTTATTGTTGTACATGCAATCCGCCATTAGAAATTACAACGTGGTTCTCACATTTAGAATTAGAACATGTGCCCACATTCATAGGATTTGCAATGTATTCCTTTGTCGCTTATCTTCTTGGTATCTTTAATAAAATTCAGTTATCATTAAAAAAAAAAGAAGTTTTTTCTCTAAAAGAATGAATTTTTTTCATTCCTAACTTTCTTAAAATAGCGGGTCAAGTGAGATCAAAATTGGAATGGACGGATCCAAATCAAATAGGTCCATGCTTCACGTTATAGGTTCATGATCTTTATAAATACATTTTTGATCCTATAACGGCCAATGCTATACATATGCAAGTTTTGCAGGAGTAAAGTCTGTGTTGAATGAATGTATTACAATGTTGGAATACAAAATACTATTTTTCTGATACCATTTTCATAGACAATTTATTTTACCACATTTTTTTAACAAGGTGTATGAATATAAAAAAAAGAAAAGAAATCCATATATGGTGTGAGAAGAGAAAGAGAGTATCTAATCTATCTCAGTTTGTCTCCTTTTCTGTACAATTTTAGTGAGCTTTTAATGATCCCCAAACTTTAATACGAAGGAAATAGTCTCAAATACAGTAATGGGTGAGAAGCAAGGGTTGCTCAATCAATTTGCAACATTGTTTCTCATTGTAGACACCCAAATTTGACAAGGAGTAAAGAAATAGGGAAGATAATCTTCGAAAACATGAAAAACGGATTCTGCGGAAAAACATAGATTCCATGAAAAAAAATAAAGAACCAAGGAAATGACTCATTCAAGATAAGAGATTATTAAAAATGAGTCCACAACACCAAAATGAAGAAAATGACACAAGTTGCATAAAAAACAAGAGACGGGAAGACGTGGGTAATAAGAAAAATATCACAGTCCGATGTGGGGACCCTCCAAGCCAAAAATTTCATATTTCACAGAGGCATTCAAAAGTGCCCCATGTAGCATGATCATGCACTTCCCTGCCAAAAAAAAAAGGCAAAATTAGCGAAAGGTCCCTATAAGTGAATGTATCAAGCCTCCAGTCCAAGGAAAAACTTATTAAGGCCTCTAGTCCACTCAGCTAGACTCTTTACAGCCATAGGTCCCTATATCCACATGATCACATTTTTCATGACTAATTTGCCCTTCCAACTATTTTAGGCATAAAATTTTGAAATTTAAAATTTCAAATTTTGTATTATCCCTCTTCTTCAACAACGAGCCTAGGTTTTCTCCTCCTCGTCATCTTCCTCCATTCAGTTTTATAACACCCACAAAAGCTGAAAAGACTAATTTTTTCTCGACATCAGAAATCGCTGCCATGGCATCGGTCTTCATCTACCACGTGGTGGGCGATCTGACCGTCGGAAAACCAGAGCTGGTTGAATTCTCCGAGACGGAGACCGTCGAATCGGCGATTCGTTTGATCAGAGAGTGCACGGAAGGTGGGATTCTGTTGAAGGAGGTTGATGCGGGTACCAGGTTGGGTTTTTTGGTTTCGATTAGGAATTGAATTTTGATTGAGTTCGTTTTGGATTTTATTGGAATTCTTTCCGGTTTGATGTTGAGATTCCTCCCTCTTTCCCTGTGTGTGTGTATTACTTAATCTGGGCCTGTTTTGTTTTGCGTTTTGGGTTGAATTTTGCTTGAATTCCTTGGGTTTATTCCACTTAATGGTGTCTGATGTTGAGATTTTGGTTTTTTTTGTTTTTTTTTTATTGGGTGATAATTTGTCTGGGTTGGTTTATTTCTGCGTTTTCAAAAATGGGTCAGTCTCAAAATCTTCTTTTTCGAATTTTTTTTTATTTTATGTTGAGTTTTTGGGATTTTTTTTGGGAGTATTCAATCTAGGTTGTTTAATTTGGCGTTTATGAACATGTGTTGTTCTCAAGATCCATTTTTTTTCTATCTAAATTGGTTTGATTTGCAAGTGATTTTTGGGATTTGCTGAGATTTTTAAAATTTTTGTAATAATTTATTTCTTCTCAAAATCTGCTTGTTTGACTTGGATTGGCTAGATTTGCCGATGACTTTTTGTGGGTGTTTTTTAGAAGATCGTGTTATGGGTTTAAAAGTGGGTATCTTTTGTCTTTAGGTCTGGAATCTTTCGTTATTATCTATGCTGTTTGATTATAGATATTCAATTGAATAAAATTCTTATTGTTATTTTAATGTTTTACTTTTTCATAGGGTTTTTTTTTTCCTTCTCATTTTTAAGATTCTCTAGATCTACATTTGTTTAAATTACTGATTTTAATTGTCATTTCACTGTTTTTATATGAATCTTCTTTCTTGATATGTTTCCATATTCTACACTTTTGGATTGAAGATTGATTAACTGATTGGAGAATAGTTAGAAAATCCATTGTTTTCCTTTTAATGATAATTTTAATAGCTGATCTAATTTATTTTCATTCTTAACTGCTTCAATTTGGATCAGATTTTATCTTATGCTCTAAAGAACTATACTTCTTGCGGTTCTTGGATATCCCCATTCAAAATGGGACATATGAGAAATCTCTTGGGCTGGGCACAAACTGCTTCTTTGTTCGTGGCAATCCACCTTTTATCGCCAGTGCTTTCATGATCTAGATCTAAGAACGAGTTCTTGCTGGAAGTTGCAGATTCATCGTCTTCTTCAAGGAAGCTGAGATCTTGTAAGAAAAAGAAGAAGAAGAAACAGGAGAGGAGAGAGAGAAACTGTTGCTGTCAGTAGTGATGAAAGGAAAAAGAAGAATAAAGAGAAAAAAGAAAAAAAAGGATAGATTTTTTGCATGTGCTGATGGGTTTGATTGGGTTCTGATGGGGATTGGATCGATTAAGAAGGAAGAAGTCATGCCGGTCCGTTGTAGCCGCCACTGTAGTTTTTCAATCGTTGCCGAATGCTGAGCCATCACCAGAGAAGGAAAGCAGCAGGGCTGCATTGACCGGTGAGGAAGAGGACCTCTACTTGCAGCAGCGTCTTTTGGCTCTGTTTTTGTCTTTTGTCAAATTCCGTGGAGGACTGACATCTCCCCGGTGATCGATTTGGGCTCTGTTTATGTCTTTTATCAAATTTATCTGAGTTTTGTTCAAATTTATCTGAATTTTTGTCAAATTTATCTGAGTGTTGTTCAAATTTATCTGTTTTCTGTCATGTTTCTTTGTATTTTTTGTAAATTTATCTGAATTTTATTTAAAATTTATCTGAGTTTTTGATAATTTTATCTAAGTTTTGTTCAAATTTATCTGAGTTTTTGTCAAATTTATCTGAGTGTTGTACAAATTTATCTGTTTTCTGTCATATTTCTTTGTGTTTTTTGTAAATTTATCTGACTTTTTTTCAAAGAGTTTTTTAGCAAATTTATTTACGTCTCTTGAAATCTATATGCGTTTTTTAAATTTATTTACGTCTTTTGAAATTTATTTGTATCTTTTCAAATTTATTACATTTTTTAAAATTATTGCATTATTTTAAATTTATTTTCATTATTTTAAATTTATTTGCATTTTTTGGGATTTTCTTTGGATCTTTTGAGATTTATTTGAGTCTTTTGAAATTTATTTATATTTCTTTAAAATTTATTTTGATATTTTAAAACTTATTTACATTTTTTAAAATTTATTTGCTTTATTTGATTATATATTGCTTTTTTTTAAACTTATTGTATTTTTCAAAATTATTTCATTTTTTAAAATTTATTTTCGTAATTTTGAAATTTATTTATGTGTTTTTAGAATTTATTTAAAAATCTGGGGATTCCATTAATCGTGGGCAATTAAATGTTAGTTGGCCATTATTAATGGGATATCCCACCAATCATGGTATCCCACCAATCATGGGATTGGTTATGATTTGAAGAAAGGGTAAATTAGACATTTTAGGTGTGAATAAGTGTGAGAGGGACCTTTGGCTCTATGACTTTTTTTTGTGGATCTAAGGTCATAAAGTGTAATGTTGAGGGACCTGTCGCCGAATGCCCCAAAAAAAAAAACCATCCTATAGAGGTTTTTTTGCAGGGCACAATGTAATTTATTCCTTCGGCATGTTTGGCAACTCTACTTGTAGAGTTAAAGTTAAGTAAAAGCTCATTTTCCAAAAAAAATTTCCACCAAAAGCACTTTATCTCAAACTTCCCACCATATTTAAAAAAAAAAGTAACCACTAAAAGATAAAAAACTCCACTTTTCAATAAAAAAAAATCAAAAAAATTATTCCTCAAATAACTAAAAATAAAATATCACCATAACTCATTCATATTTTATTATTTATTCAAAATAACCTTCACCATACAAGTAAAGCACCCAAGCCGAATGGTGGCCACAATTTAGGGGTCCTATATTCCTCGGTAAGATCGCTATAAATATGGGGTCTAGGAGAATCTAATCGAAATGACCTTTCTATTGATGTATAAAGGACAAAAAGGGGCATTTGATGAAAGGTCCCTCAACTGTACGTTTTATAGCATGTGGTCCAGGTCATTTTCTCATAAAGACAGCGGTCCCCTTTTAACATTTAGTGAGTCAAAAAAACAAAAATGCCCTCTCTTTATATACTCTATACGTCACCAAACATGTATTGCTTTAAAATATTCGGTCATACACTCCGAAATTTAAGCAAAATAAAGATCCTGAAATCAAAGATGAAGGAAACTGTAGAAAGAAGCAAAATCAACTCATCAGTGACCTAAAGCAATCAAATCATCTTGACTTAAACTTAATTGAGTTTGACATAAGTTTATCTAAGTTTTGGTTTGAATTTATTTGGGCTTGATATGAAATTATTTGACTGTGACATGTATTTATCTAAGCTTTATATAAAGTTATCCTAGTTTATGATCAATTAAATAGGATTTTAAATGAATTTATCTGTATATTACATTATTTCTCTGAGTTTGATTTCAATTTAACTTCGTTTGTTATTAATTAAAAAAGGTTTCAAATGAATTTATGTGACTTTCAAACGATTTTCTCTGGGTTTTTATTAAGTTTATCTGAGTTTCTTATGAAATAATGAGTTTGGCATGAAATTAACTGAATTTCACAAGATTTTATTTGACTTTAAAATGTATTCAACTTGGTTTTAAATGAGTTTTTTTTTTAGTTTGCTGTGAATTTATCTAAGTTCTGTATGTGTTATCTTACTTTAGCATAATGTTATCTGACTTTGGCATGATGTTATCTGTGTTTGGTATGAATTTATCTAAGTTTGATATGAATTTATTTGTGTTTTCTTTGAATTAATCTGAGTTTGATACGAATTAAGTGAATTTATCTGAGTTTGCTGTGACTTTATCTAACTTTGATGTATGTGTTATCTGAGTTTTGTATGTGTTATCTGACTTTGGCATAATGTTATTTGACTTTGGCATGATGTTATCTGTGTTTGGTATGAATTTATCTAAGTTTGATATGAATTTATTTGTGTTTGCTTTGAATTAATATGAGTTTGATACGAATTAAGTGAATTTATCTGAGTTTGCTGTATGTGTTATCTGATTTTGACATAATGTTATTTAACTTTGGCATGATGTTATCTGTGTTTGGTATGAATTTATCTAAGTTTAATATAAATTTATTTGTGTTTGCTTTGAATTAATCTGAGTTTGATACGAATTAAGTGAGTTTATCTGAGTTTGTTGTGAATTTATCTAACTTTGATGTGAACTTATTTGATTTTGGCATGAGTTTTTTTTTATTTTGCTGTGAATTTTTCTAAGTTTTGTATGTGTTATATGACTTTGGCATGATGTTATCTGTGTTTGGTACGAATTTATCTAAGTTTGATATGAATTTATTTGTATTTGTTTTGAATTAATCTGAGTTTGATATGAATTAAAGTGAATTTATCTGAGTTTGCTGTGAATTTAGCTAACTTTGATGTGAACTTTTTTGACTTTGGCATGAGTTTTTCTGAATTGTTAAATGAGTTTTTTTGAGTTTGCTGTGAATTTATCTAAGTTTTGTATGTGTTATATGACTTTGGCATGATGTTGTCTGTGTTTGGTACAAGTTTATCTAAATTTGATATAAATTTATTTGTGTTTGCTTTGAATTTATCTGAGTTTGATACGAATTAAGTGAATTTATCTGAGTTTCCTGTGAATTTATCTAACTTTGATTTGAACTTATTTGACTTTGGCATGAGTTTATTTGAGTTTATCTGTATTTATCTGTGTTTGAAATCACAACCAATTTGAAAGCAAGTCATGTCACTTCGATATGAGATTATCTAACTAGATTTGGTTTTGTTTGACTAGATTTAGTTTACATTTATCTAGCTTTGATAAAAATTTATCTGAATTTAGCAACCTACCCCATGTGACTTATGCAATCAATTGTTCAAGTAATCTTTTAGGTTTTCTTCTTTAGCTCTTCATTTCTGTTGAAACAGTGTCTTCCATCCCTCAAGGCTGTTATAGGACTAGCCATGAGGATTATGAAATAGGTCACTTGCCATGGTCCAAGACCCAACCCGTTACAGGTGGTAAAAAAAATCTGATGTCACATGCTTAGGGACCACACACCCATTTAAATAGTTAGAAGGGCAAATATGTCATAAAAAATATGATGTCACATGCTTAAGGACCACCGCCTGAATTAATTCGATGCGCAAGGGACTCTAAGCCTTAAACAGTAAGGCTATGTCCTAGAGACTTTATAGCCCAATAATGAGGGATCTCTCCCTAATTTACCCTGACAAAAATCATATCTTTCTCGGTAAGATCGCTATAAATATGGGGTCTACCAGAATCTAATCGAAATGACCTTTCCATTGATGTATAAAGGACAAAAATCCGACCGAACAGATTGAAAATCATCCCGATTGAAGTTTTCACCAGAAAATAAAAAGAAAGGTAAAATCAGGCTTAGGCAAGGGAGGCACTCTCTTTTCCCAAAGAATTCTGCTACATGGATTAACTCATAGACAGAACCATGGAATCATGGTGTTAGTCCCGTTAGTCCATGTAGACTTTTTGTTCCCCAAAAGTCCCTTACAAGATGAAAATGCACTCCCTCGCCCAAGACTGACAAAAAAATGAGACGTGAGACCCACGTTTCGTCTAAAATGAGAAGAAAAGAGAATCTTTTTATGGACACATCTCCTACAAAAATACTCAGATTAGGGTTATTATCAAGTCTTCTGGAATCTACTTGGCAAGAGCTTTCCGGCTGTAAGTATAAAGGATGTCAGAATCCGATGGATGAGTTTAAAGATATCGCGATTACAAATTTTAGCTACAAAGAAGAAAAGGACGAAACCGGACGCCTGGGAGACAATTGGCCCATGCCCAAGCTCTGGGCATGGGGAAGCACTCCCTCACGCCTGGGATGGGGGTCCAGATGTGGAAAATACTCTTTTCCCACTGAAAAACATAACAAAATTTTTTGGAAGGGTAAATCTCCTTTGATACAATTCCACTATTCCACTATTCCAGTTAGGAAAATCTTGAATTCTATAATTATCTACTCGAAAACAGATCTCTAAAAGCAGGTAGAACATTAAAATATGACAGGTGGATCAAAAGATATCACGATTTTAAATTTCAGTAATGCAAAAGGAAAAAAAGGACAAAAGCATGAGTGGAAGTGCATTCTCCCATGCCGAAGCCCTAAGCGCGTGAGCACATTGACCCACGCCCAATCCCCAACCATGGGGAAGAACTTCTCCACGCTTGGGAAGTCAACTTTCTAAGGCTATATCTCTCTTAACATAGCTTTGATCGGGAAAATCTTAGACTCTTCAGATATCTACTCAAAAAATCTTTCTAAGGCTTGTAAAAAGTCGCAATCCGACGGTCGGGCTGGAAGTTATAGTTACTTAAAGTTTGCCTATCATAAACAATCCGGGAAAAAGCATAGGCGGGAAAGACCCTCTCCCCACACTTGGTTTCCAGGGGTGGGAGAGGCCTCCCCTACGCCTGCCAGGGCATGAAACAAGTCCATCCCACGCTCATGACCTTTAGGGGGTCCGCTCAAACACTATAAATATCCCCATTAGCTTTTATTTGGCGACACATCTTCCATGTGCTCTACTTATTGCTTTTCCTTGCGCTTTCTCAATTTTGGTGCGTTTAAAGCTTCCATTCTTTTGGTTTCCTACTTTGAGGTCCTTGTTTATTGAGAGACTTAAGGGGATACAGAGTCTAGCGATTACCACAAGGCAGGGCTGACACATATATAGCGTCTCAGTGTACTATCTTCCTCACTTGAGATATCTCCTGAAATAGGGACCAGGGCCGGCTCAAGACAATTCGAGGCCTAAAGCAACGATCATAAATTAGGCCTTTTCTATGTTTTAATATTATTATAAAAAATTTATTTTTCTTGCTTTTTTATGATGCGAAATAACTAATTAAGTTTTTATATTCAAGTTTTGCTAACCTATCTTAAGCCACACATGAGAATTTTGGGCCCATCCCAAAACTCACAAGGAAATCTTGGGTCACAAAATCCAACTACCAATTTGGCTCCAACCCCTCCGCACAGCATGAGTCAGGACCATCCAAAATGGACTTCAAAGGTGTGCCCCACGTATTGGATGTTCCAGATACACAGTACTCATATGCACTGTGGGCAAGTGAATAAATTCCGGCGGGGGTCCATTGTTTATCTTAAATTTTAAGATCTATTATTAGGGTTGAAACCCCAAGCTATAGATTTATTACAACCACATCATGGATCAAATCTGAATGGGCCCCTATTGAAATAGGATGCACAAAGATGCTTGTGAAATAAGTTCATTACTAAATGTATGGCTGATGTTTGATACACATGGACTGCTAAAAATATAATGGTGTGATAAAATTAATTGGACTCCTAGCCACCGAAATATAAGGTGCAGATTTGGAAATATAATGGGCATAAATGACACTTTAAAGGCCCCATGAAAATCTTCTCCTATCTTCTCAAATTATTACGGGGCCTTATATTTTGGGGAGAAAAAAAAGGGATAGCAGTTAAGAAGTTTTCTATTTTAGAATTTTAAAAGATATCATTTGCTATTATGGGGCCTTTTTTTGTGCCTTATTTTTTGGGGCCTAAAGCAATTGCTTTCTTGGCCTTATGGTTCAGCCGGCCCTGCTTGGGACTCCTTGGGTCAGGTTGACTTCACCCATTTGGTCCTTACATTAAATTGAGTAGATCCTTGGGCTTTTAGAGCTATCTCTCTCTACACAGTCCCCTTAAACGTGTTCTGGGTTTGTGTCTTTGCCCACTGGTGAACTCTACTACTGGTACGGTGTCCTCTAGGTGTGTCTCTCCATTGGGTGAACTCTACTACTAGTGTAACAACCCTCTTGACAGCCTCCCCCAGTGTTCAGACACCCTGGAGGAAAATCATCAAATTAGAGGTTTCTTTGAGGAATTGTAATTGAGGACTTAAGATCCTAGAAATACTGTGATTTAGTGGGTTCGTACCATGGGTATCGGAAGTTGTCAGGCAAGTGCTTAGGGTCCGTTTCTTTGGTGGAATTTCAGGAAAACCTGTCCGGAAAATTCCTGAATTCTCAGACAAAGTGGAATTTCTGGATGCCCATTTGGGTTTGAGCAGCCAGGAATTCCACAAAAATGCATAGGGAGTGGAATTCTTGGATTCCCAAAGGTCAACAGTTGGTTGGAATTCAGAAATACTAGAAAAGAAACATGGAGTTTAAAAATTTTATGGGACAGCTTGTTACATCATGTTTAGAAATTTCTGAACATGATGAATTTCTGGCAGAAATTCTACTAAAGAAACAGGGCCTTAGTGTCGACTCAAATTCGCTAGTTTTCACGGACTATGTACTTTGTCCCAAAATCAATAAAGAAACTCGACTTTGCCAATTGCTATTGTGTCTCCTTTTGAACTTTTTTTTTATTTTCTCTCTTAAATCGGGTCCCCTATACCCGGGCGACTGCATTAAACCCATCTTTCCTATTCCACCTCATATTTTTGGTGCGGCATTTCCACTCATGACCTAGCTAGCTGCTCGGGTTTCGATCCTTGGGTTTGCTACCCTCTTATCATGTGTGTGGGTGTACTCTTCCCTGTGTGTGGGCTCTCTCCCCACATGTGCAGGCTGTCTCATGGTCGTAACCCCCTTGGCTTGGATAACAAAACAAAAAAAAAAAAAAAAAAGAGAAAGAAAGAAGAAGAAGAGGAAAGAAAAATAGTGAAAGGCTTAGATATGGAATTGGGAGCCTAGAAAAAGTACAAAATAAAAAAAAAAAAACGGAATTAAGTTGTTTTTGCATATTTTTCAAAGTCCATCAAAATATGAAACTTCATACATCGGGGTTTATAATTTCTCTAAGAAAAATAAACAATTTGAATCATGGATTAAGGGCCCACAAGAATGAAGAAAATCAAAATCCACAAGGATCCAATTATATGAAACTTTAAACCTTGATGTTTATTATTTCTATTAGACTATTTATGGTTTAGATAATGAATTGGAGGTCCACAAGAGTGGAGAAAAATCAGAAGAATAGGATTAGGCAATTAAAATTTGACAACCGAAGAATGTTTATTAACTCTATTAAAATGTCAAACAGTTTGTATGATATGCTATAGAATGAATGGTTATTTGCTCTGCCTTGACACTGGATGGGACAATACCTTTTCTGCTCCAAATCATCAATGTGATAATTGCCTGGATTGATTTAGGACAGAAAGGTAACAATCAAGGCAGCTTGATTTGCATAGAGAGACCAAATTTGCCCACCAGGGGAGTTCTCAGTTGTATTTCAGCTACCAGGACCAGTAGAATCTAAAGAAATAACTAGTAATTTAGGCTGTGATGGGGTTTTTGTGGTTGTAGTGAAGAAGAAAGTGGAGGGCTTTAGTAATAATGCGGCAGTGACTTTATGCGCAATGATTTTGGAATGCTCAAATCTCTAGACAGAATACAGAACATGCATGGAAATGAATTTCAGTTCATAGACTGGGAAATAAATTGTGAGTTGAAGACAGATTATTCTTATCTTTTGACTGTTGTAGAACTTATATTTCATTCTCAATAATTGTGATGCAAGGCCTGTGGCCCAATATAGCCAGCCACATGTAGGACCCAAAGAGGTCTGTTTTTTTTTTTTTTTTCCTTTATTGATTTGTTTGGAAACTCTAATCTAATTAATAAGAGTTAATTAGATTAAGGTCTAAAATAAAACTTCTAATCTTTAAGTTCTATTTCACCATTAACCTTTTTAGTAAAACTATTACAAAAAGCTTATTTTGTGAGAAAAATGGGAGCCCACCTTTTGGAATTATGTTAATTGGGGGCCACTTTTACAATTTTCAATGTAAAATGGGTTAGGTTAGGTTTAACCCACTAAACCGTATAAATTGTGGGTTCCAAAATTTATTACGAAGGATATTTATTTCTAAATTTATTATGAAGGAACTAGTGGGTCTCAAATATGCGAAAAGCTTTAGATCATGAATTGGGAGCCTAGAAAAGTGAAAATAAATCGAAAGTGGAATCATGTAGTTTTTGAGTTTTTTACATATTTCTCAAAACCCATGAAGATCTAAATTATGAAAGTACTTCTTGCATTGGGGTGTATCATTTCTCTAAGAAAATTAAACAACTTGAATTGTGAATTGAGGGCCCACAAGAGTGCAGGAAAAAAAAAAAGAATTTAGAACTAAGTTTCTTTTTTGCCTTTTCACATATTTACCAAAATCTACAAGGATCGAAGATATGAAACTTAAAGCCTTGGGTTTATCATATCCATGAAACTATTGACCGGTTTGGATCATGAATTGGGAGGTCCACAGCAGTGCAAGGAAAAAGAAAAAAAATGATTTAGACAATTTAACTCTTTATTGTTAATTGCTTTCAACAAAGCTTTTACTGGACAATAAAGGAGACCACATCATTTGGGTCCTTTGTTCTTATGATTTGTGCTTTGACAAATTTGATCATGCCATGTCTCCAAAACATTGGGCTGTCTCCAAAATACCAAAACATATTTTAAAGACCTTCCAAATTGTGCAAAATGAAACTTCACTCCCATAAATTGCTACCTTTATGGGCTCGGCTCAGAGACATGGGATTGAGCCCAACTTGGACACCATAAGGCCCAGACTTGAGCCCGGCAGACCCAAGTTCCACTTGGGGTTCAAAATCTTGTAAGCCCGATCGAGAATACAAACAATTCCATCCCTAGTGAGACATCCAAGCTCAGGACCGTCAACAGGTTTGATTCGGCTCCACCCACCTGAGCCAGACATGAAGGCCCTGAGGGCTGAGTCTCAGATGGTGTAGTCGTTTTCTTTTTCCTGAGACTAATTCAAACCTTTGATGGTGCAATGTTCCCAGGTCTTGGTGATTGTTAATTGTTGTCGATTTGTGATGCAGGAATTCCAATTGATTGAGAAGGCGGAGCTCGCACCTCTTTATGAATTCATAGAGTCCATCCTTCTCCAACATTGAGAAATCCCTTAAAAGTAGACCCAACTACTTAGAAGAAAATATGACTGGCCAAATTATTTTGTATGGTGTAGTCATTTTAACACTAGTAGTTGAGAGAATTTCCATTCTTTTATTTGATCATTGTTTTGGGTGTGCTTCTTTGTACCCCATGGTCCAATTTTAAATAGATTAGTGATTTTCTTAGTTCCTTTTTTGTGAATGCCTTTTGTATTTATCTAAGTTGTGGTGAGGATGGATAGATCACGAAGATATTGGCATATATTTTTGTGCTTCATGAGGGTTGATATTTGTAAAAAAAAAAAAAATGCTTTTAGCTGCATCCATATGATCGCCGCTAAAAGCAGTGTTTTTTTTTTTTTTTAATTACAGGATTTAGCGGCGGCCCTGTAACCGCCGCTACAAAAAACTGGTTTTTAGCGGCGGACATTTTTACTATTACTGGCGGCCAAGGAAAAAAAAATATTGCTTTTAGAGGCGGCTGAATGACTACAGCTAAAAAAACCTAATTTTTAGCGGCAGCCATTTTTACTATTACGTGCGGCCAAGCGCCCTCGCTAAAAATTTCTTTCGTTATCTTACCAGCCCACAGATATCTTTTATCGATAGTCAAAGCTGCTGCAAGAAAAAATAATAGCGACGATCAGTGGCCGCCGCTAAAACTTATACCACCCGACGTATACCGTCGCCAACATGCGCCACATTGACTGCCGGTAAAACTTTTACCGCTGCCGTTAAAAGCAGTTTTTCGTATATTACGGATACAAACTTTGGGTGCTTTTGAATATTACCCATATTGCAAGTGCTTTGTATGATATGCCAGAATGAATGGTCATCTGTTATGCCATGACATGGGATGGTTAGTATTTTTGGCTCTAATGAGGGTTATGAAGTAGTAGTAATGAAGCAATGGAAGAGGGAAGTGGTAGTGACAAGGAAAGTGATGGGGCAGTGACTTCATGCACAGAAATGCCCAATACAGAATATGCAGGGAAATAAGTTTTCAGACTGAAATAATTCGCAAGTTATCTTTTCGCTATTATAGATCTTTATATTTTATTCTCAATTGATTGTGATATGCGACATTGGTGTATATTTCCTTGGAAAGAAACCATCTTTTATCCCCACTTAACAAAAGACTAAGGAAATAAAAAGGCTATTGATATTGGCACTCCCTTTTGCCCCCTTTTTATTGCAGGCACTCCCAAGTGCCTGCAGTAAAAGGAGGGGGAAGGGAGTGCCAATATCAATCCCCAATAAAAATCATATCCATAGGGAAACTGAAACTAGGGCAGTTTTATGTGGAAACAGGCTACACAAACGTAATCTTAGTTTCATACATCTTTGATTTTTGGGATTTTCTTCTATATATTTGATCATTTTAGAACATTAGAATTAGTTTTGGAGTTTAATAAAACTATCCTTCATGGATTGAGATTCCTTTCCTTTTATTAGTATTTTTTGAAGACACTTTTTTCGTGCTTCGGCCCTATGCAAAGCTTTAATCCAAACCTTGGTTTGCTTCAGATTCTCTTTGATTTTGGAGGACATGCATGTTCAAAATCAGAAGTAATTTCTCACTCTGGATGATTTTTATTTATTTATTTTTGCCTTACATGGGAGATAATGATAAAATATCCTATTCCTAAACTAGTCTAATCTGTCAACCCAGGAATAACTATTGCCATTAGACTTGGGATAGTACTCTCAACAGTGCCAAGTTCGATCCTTGGCACGCAGGTGAGAAGCAATGGCTCCTGCCATTGAAGCATCTCGTGCTTCTCTAATTTGGGTTGATTCTTGATGATTGCTTCTGGCAAAGGCGCTGAAAAGGGTGGTGGGTTCTTCTATTAGGACTGCCTTGACCACCTATTTGAGATGTGTAAAGCCCACCTTTGATAGATCCAATTCATTCACATCAAACATTTTACTCTCTACATGTAGTGGCCCCAAATTCACTCCAAGTGGAGTGATTTAACATGCTCAAAATATGTAGTTATGTCTATAAAATACGATAAATCAAATCGCTTATTTAAAACTCCAACCAGGATGGAATTTGGTTCACTTCCTGTGGGGTATGATGTGAATGGGTCAAATTAACCTAAGGTAGGCCAAAACCTGTTAAATAGGTGGTTCGGACTGTCCAATGGTGGACCTATATATCATTTCTCTAATCAATAGGGTTGCAAATGAAATGGTTCCGGGTCGGCATCATATTAGATCTGGACTCGGATCCCGTTTCTAAATAACTGTTGCGGGTCCGGTTTTGATTTGGAGCATGTTTTGTTGGTTCTAGACCAAAATCCGATAGAAAAACACAGATTCGGTTCCGGAACCGAATCCACCTAGAGGATTAGAATCTAGTTCCAAAATTGGTTTAATTTTTTTTTATTTTTTTTCTTAAAATAAGCATATTATTCAACTTACAACAATGCATTCTTAAAATAAGCATATCATTCAACCTATAATAATGCATCAAGTCTACTACCTCCAGTATTATATATAAAAATGTCTATTTCTTTTTTTTTTTTTTTTTTTTTGGATAAATGCAGATTACCTACCTGTACTTTGCACGTATTTTAGACTACCCCCCTGTAGTTTCGTATTTTTTACTAAACCTACCTATATTTTAAATCACAATGCAAATACAAACTTCCCTCACGGAAAAGACTGAATGACGAAATTACCCATCTGTATATAACTCGTGTCTTGCCCTTTTCCATCATTTTCGCCATTTTTTATTACGGTTAGGGTTCTTCGAAGAAGTGGCGATTTTGGGAGAAAGAAACCACATCAGCTAGGTTCTTCAATCACTGCCTGCAAGAATCGATCAACAACGATTTTGGTCTTGAGAATCCATCAAGAAGGTGGATCGATTTCAGCTTGCGGTTCTTCAAAGACGATGTGAATCTTGAGAAGATGATGTTGCAGTGCAGGTATGAAGAGGCTATTTGAAACAGAGAAAGGATTTCTCATTTTTCAGATCCAAATCGTCTAGGGCAACTAATTTGGGGAAAACGAGTAGATGAAAGAGATCCTAGAAGTGGTTTCTTTAGATTAATTACCATGTTCTCGGTTCAGATCATTTGATGGGTGGGGACATCAAGCATCCAACATTATTTCAGTTCAGATCATTTGATGGATGGGGAGATCAGGCATCTTCTCTATTGCGATTATTTTGATGGGTGGGGTTTTTCTAAATTGTCTCATTCTCCTCGTATAATTTGTTCTAGTTCTAGTTCTTGGACTGAGTTCAATTTTTCTTGATGATATTGACTGGGAGTACGGGTCAAGAGTTCTTGGGTTGAGTTCAATCTTTCTTGATGAAGTAACTTGGTAGGAGAGATGACAGATGGATGGTTTTCTTTGAGAGATTTGGAGCTGCACCAAACATAGAAAGTACCATTTTCACCAAGGAAAAAAGTTATCACTATGATGAGGCTAGATCGTGCAGATATCTAATATGCTCGAAACCCCTTTGCTAGAAAGGAAAAATCCGGTAGCAATATCAACAATGAAAGCATTCGGGGCTCTCTTAATTGTTGAGCCACAAAACCCATAAAACCCAAGGTAAGGAAATCAACCCAAACGACTACATTTCTCTATTAGAATCCAGTTCTATTGTTCTCCATTCACCTCTCTACTGCATTTCACACGAAAATCTCCAAGACCCATTTTCAAAAACTCAAAGCACCATCTTTTCTCAAATGGGTTTCTACAGTTTTCGTGGAAACACATCTGGGTTCATCAAAATCCAATCTTTTATGTTCAAAATCCAAACTACAGGTTGAGAAGCAGAGTAGCGAAAAGAGAGGGTCTCTTTCAAGGAAGTTTGGAGGTGAAGCGATTAGGTTCATAAATTTTTTCTCCCAATGGGCAAATAAGTCTTTTTGGGCGAGTAATTTGCCGCCGTATGCACCAGACACCATTTATACGATATATGCCGTTAATACTAACAGAATCCGTGACTTTTGCATGTTAATTAAAACTATAGGTAGGTTTAGTACAAAAAACCAAAGTGCAGGGGGGTAGTCTGAAAAATGACCAAAATCCAAGTAGGTATTTTGCATTTATCCTTTTTTTTTTTGAGGTGCAGTTTGCAATATCAAAGACTCATATTCCGGCCCTGGATCCACGGGTCGGAACCTATATGGACTAGAACAGGGCCTATTTATCAATCGAAACTTAAATTGTGTTCCGGACGTGAACCCGTTTATGAATCAGAACCTAAAATCGGTTCTAGAGCTGGTTTTTTACCTACTAATCAAACCTGGTGAGTCTATTTTGACCTATCCATTCAGACTTTAGGCCAGAGAGCAAAAAAAAACATCCAGTGGGCAGAAACATGTTTTAACTCAGCCCAACTTGGCATCACTTCCTCTAGAAAATATGAGTGATCCATTTCAGAGGCCATTGGTTCTCTCCAGTAGATAATCATTTGCAGAAAGGGTATCTTGGAAGAGAATTTACCAAAAGCCCATTGCTGAACATTGCCTGGTGCTAGCGGTGGCCTTTGATTCTGGCAGTTTTTACTAGCTTTGATGTTTATACTTCATAGATAAGTTGAAATGAAAACAGTACATTGTCATAAGCAGTAAAAAGTCACCAAAAGTAGAAAGTGAATAATGGCTCTAATACCATAAGAGATGCAATTGGATTATGTTATCACAAACAAAAATTGTGTGGCCATTTTTTGGAACTTCAGGACCATCAAACGTTGTGTGACCATCAGAGTCATAAATTGTGGTCATTTTGGGCCAGCTGATTTTGGTGACTCCAGATGGGCACAAACTCTTGACAATTTATGGGGGGTCTCGATCATGGTCTGAAATTTCTTTTGCCATTGTGCCCCTGTTGGTACAGTTTCAACTGAGTGAACTCAGACCACCATGGACCGGCACAAACTGGTATGGATCAACGGTCAATACATAACTGGTACAGGCTGGTAATTCACACAATAACTCAACTAAAACCATAAAAATCAACTTAATTTTTTTTATTTTCGTATGGGCTTGAACTTCGAAATGAAAGGGACAACTACTATTTTACTCCAACAGGAGTTGATTCCCATTAAAATCATTTGATTTGATAAAAATGCGAGTTCGTTATCATATTTATTATCAAACTGCAAATCCTACACGGAAACAACTCCTATCTGGGAAGATTTTGTGGATACCTCCATACAATGAGAGATGGCTTTTATTTGAGCAACTCAAATTTTCAGAATTATTCCAAGTCAGTGCCTCGGAGGATCCAAATTCCAGACATGACATGATATATGGGTGTCACACGGACCATTTGCTTTCTAGCTACGCCAAATTAGTGGGTCAAACTCTGTATCCAATCGGCCAATGTCTATAATAAAATTTTTGGAATACATACACGTACAAAATAATGAAGATACCAAGAAAAATGGCAAGGAATCATCATTATCATCTTCGGAGCCTTTCCCCATCTGAACAAATGCTATAGGGCTTGTAAAAATTCATGGATGAGATGCAGTTAATAGAAAGAGATGCTGTATACGAGCTTCCGCCGGTGCTGTCTTTCGAATGCAGTAACAATATCATCAATGGCATCTTCCCAAGACTCAGTTGCTTCAAGCTGTGGCACACAATCATTGTAAATAAGTAGGTTTTCAACACATCCATATATGCCTTTCCATCCATTTTCCATTTGAGGCCCACGGTTACATGATTTAGATGAATCCATCGGGACAATGGATGGAAAGATACCCATAAAAATCCTTCCCAGAATGGAAGGTCCTAACCCTTCAATCGGGTATAAAACAGACAGACAGAAACAGGACTTGGGCTTAAAGGTGCCCCGAAGCACAAAACCATGAATCCAAAGTGTGGAATCGGTCACATTAGAAACCTAATACATCACCAAGGTACATTCCCAACAGAGATGCCTGGCTATTTTCCAAGCCTACAGGCTATCTTCTTGCCACAAAGGAACATAGGGCAATCTGTAACACACATGCAAGAAACAAGATGCTCATCAGGCAGGAAACTGTAGATTTCAATAAGCATCCTCCTCTTACATTTATTTTATACGCATGCGGCCCACCCAACAAATGTAAAAGCCATATTTTGGGGCCAGTGAATCAACACAGAGTGGGACCTGATAAGAGGCTTGGATCATGTAAGTTTGACCTATGACTCCATATAGACTTGAGAGTTCAGAGGTGCAGCAAATAGGCTACCCTAAACTTAATTTCTCATTAAACGTAAACCACATTCCTGACATATAAGTAAGACACTTGCCATACCTCCTGGCATAACTCAAGTGCAACCCTTGCTCCCACAGCTGCCTCCTCATGGTTGTCTTTAACATCCAAATTAATCACTAATACACTCTTCATCAGTACATGCTCCCGATTATGAAGATCTGCACATTTTCTCACAAATCAGCAAAGCATAAAACCCACACAAACACGAATCAATTTTTATATGCAAGACAAAATACAAGTCAAAAGGATAAAACAACCATTACAAGGAACTAGAACAGAGTAACATCTGTTCTTATTGACCTTGCCTGGTAAATTTCAACAACATCCTGTGAAACAGAGGATAAAGATCATTCTTAAATAAACTAACATGCTCTTTAACAATAAATGTTCCTGATTATCAACATCTGCATGCACATATCTGCTTAGCACAAAACCCATCATGGACAAACTTATGATATGCTTCTCAAAGTGTGCATATATTTGAATTCAAAGGCCAAATACTATATTTTACTTTTTTCATAAATCACCTCCCAACTGTGGCTCTCGTGGAATAAAATAACCATAATAAGGACTTTAGTACAGAATAATCTCTCTCAATATCAAGCCCTGCTTGGTAAATTTCCCACAATATTTTGTATCCAATTTGAAACTCATCCAATCTGTATAATCAGGGATTTCACTTTCAAATAAAAACCAACTCAAACCATTTCTGAATGTATTTGGGTCTCCACGAACATGGTAAAGCAGAGAGATCAACTGATGTCAACCTTTTAACTTTTCCATACAAGCATCTGATGTACAGCAATAGTACATTTTTGGCAAGGGTTTGGTTCACTAATGAGATACTTGACTAAATAAAATGCTATTATTTCTCCTCTGATAAAAGATTTTATAAATAGGCGAGATAGTGTGCAACATATAGAATATACTTCACTAAACAAAGATAGAAGCTATTCACTAATCTCCATTTAAGCATTCTACTGAACTTAAGACACTATGCTTCTGGATTCTAACGTTTTATTTTCATTTTAGTCGCTATAATGCTTGTAAGTATGGCCACTACGCACCAATAAGAACACATACTCTTACTGGTATAGCTCTATAATTGCATATTCCAAGATATAAGATTTCCATATCTTGGGTAATTTAAAAACATAAGATTTCTTTGACATATCAGAAATTCATCAGAAAGCCTCTTTTTTATAAAGAGAAGACTACAAGTTAAGTTTGGATCCTAGTAAATAGGGGTAAATGCAAGTACATGTAGCTGCATTTACTTAAACCCTGTTTTGATTATTTTATTTTTTTAAATGACCCTGTTTTGATTAGATTTGGGTCCTGTTTGGGGCCAAATACTCAAATGCATTTACTTGAGTCATAACATTTACCCAAAACCAGGTGACAGGACCAAAGAAATAAAATTTATCCATTGTTAAGTAAATGGAAAAAGCTAGGTCCAAATGCTCAAATTTGACCATTTATACTACCAGCATCTCCTTCTACTGTTTGGAGCGATGACTCAATTAAATGAGTATTCTCCCACCATCATCCAAATGACCAACTGTTTTCCCTGTGTCAATTTCTATGACACTCAGATACTTGTATAACAGCATAACCGTATCTAAAGGATATGATATAGGTACTGGTACTAAATACAGCACCAATACTCGTATGATACTAATTTAGCGTATCATTCTGTATTGAGTCCATTATTTCACGCATCTCTAATAGTTTTCTTACTTCCCAATATAAAAAAATGTTAACAAGAAATGAAAATAAGATCATTTCATTTATTTAAAAAATATTCTAAAGAAGAGAATTAGCACTTACTATAGAAATCTTTAATGTGGAATTTCAAATTTCATGTTATGAATAGGATAGTTGTATTCATATCCATGTCTTGGATTTTTTTTTTAAATGACGACGATGAATAGGATAGTTGTATTCATATCCATTTGGAAATCCATGTCCTGGATTTCCAAATGATAGTTGTATTCATATCCATGTCTTGGATTTTTTTTTAAATGACAACGATGAATAGGACAGTTGTATTCATATCCATTTGGAAATCGATGTCCTGGATTTCCAAATGGGGAGCCGTATCCTCAATCTACACATCGATGTCAGTCTAGGCATCATCAACCAATGCCCCACCACCCGGTGATTCCATGATGATCAACTCTCTCTCCCTCTCTCCTTCCTCACTCCCTCACATCAAAGAGTTAAAAACTTAGTGTTTCATTTCTAGTCGTATATATTTATAATATCCCATCTTCGTGATTGTTATAGGTCTGAAACTGTAGGCAACAATAGTTTTAAATTCATATATAATTACAAATACCGTATGCTGTAAATAAGAGTTGTTGCTCTATAGAACATCTAGAAAAGCAGAGGACGTAAATGAAAACAGTAGGCAACCACATTAGCAGTTCCATGGATTACTGGGCATCCTCCAGTTTCCACTTTTTCCCCTTCCCCTGCTCATCCATTGTGGAGCCCAGTGGGTACAGTTCCAGTCATTGTACATAGGAGGGTTCTATGGTTGGTGAGTAATTGTCCCTCCAGTTTCTGTTGGCATCTATGCATGTCTTATCCTCATTGCCTTTGCATGATGCTTTCAGTGTTCTTATTCATTGGCATCGATATATAGAAACAAGGCCCAGCCATGGTTCAAAATAGTGCATTGGAAAGTGTACTGACTATTGACTGGCCTGGAAGGGCAATGTGAACCGGCATTATATAGTGTTATTGATTGTAGTGGTATGTGGCAATTTAATTTTCTTTTTCAGAAACATCTATAAATAATCCACAATATAGTAAAACATCAACGTTTCATGTTTCTTTACAATCTCACGTGTTCTATGAGTATGTATTTAATAGATCCAAAAATATCATGCGGGAATTATATAGCTGGTTGATACAAACTTTTGAACCTGTTGAGGTTTAGTGATTCTACGCATTCTATTTGCAAGAATTTAAGAGAAAAGGAGAAAACAGAGAAAGGAGAAAACTTATATCAAATGGGGTTAATGTGAACGGACCTCATAAAAGCCATATAACAAGACCTCAGAACTATACAAAACTACTTCAGTTATGAATTACAGAAGTTGAAACAAATGAAGCACAAAGATAACTAGATAGGAAATTGAGTAGGCAAATAAGCCGTTACTAGTTAATGAGCCATAACTAAACATTTCGAGACTTGAAGAGTATTATGAATATTACCTATCATAGGAGAAAAATTGAGAAGATAGGCTAAAATAGTAATGGTTAGCTTAGTATGCAAAATTCTAAGCATTTTGAGCATATTAAAGTATAATCAAAATGAAAATGTCCAACAATTGGGGCTTGTATTCATGTATTCAGCGCTCGAATATGACCTCAAAGATCCTAAAGAAGGTTCCACAAACTGCTCTCTTAAAAAACACAGAAATAAAGAAGAAAAGAGAAAATAATTCACTTGCAATCCTCTTATTGACAACCCAAAAGCAAAGTAAAGAGAAGGCCCCAAAAGAGTGGAAAATAAAGGACTGGTAGATGCATGTGAGCAACATTCTTCCACGCAGGTGATATTTCATTTCTGAAGTGAAGGGAAAAAGGAATGTAAGTCAAGTAGGCTGAGCTATCAACATATTATCATTAGTTCAAGAACTGAGATTTCCAATTGCTAGCATAAGGTAAAATTAATCTGAATTGTGAATTAATTCAATTTGCTCTGTTCATGGATGGAATTTCACAATTGCGGTCAATCTACCACTGATTAAAAACCAACACTACATTTGCCTATACAATGAATTCAATTCCTAGGAACACATAGTAAAGTGGTTTTTACATAGGAATACTAAAGAAGAGGCAAGGAGAGAAGGGTCTAATTTAACCCATCTCAGTGAAAATCATTTGATGGTCCCGTCTGGGAACTTCACCTTCAATCCTTTACTTTTAGCCATTTTCCACAGAAAGGCATTGCTTAGAAATCCTAGGAATTCAATTCCAACTGATCAAAGGAGCCCTAAGAGAGAAGTAAAACAAAAAGAGCAAAGAATGAATTATAAACGACCTTCAACAACCATGTCGAAAACCTTCTCTTCAAAGGTAAGGACGACATCAAAGGATCCATCAGAAGCATTCTCCTGCCACCGCTGAGGCGCAGGTTTGACGGTGGAATTCCTCTTCAGCATGGGCAAGATTCCATTGCGCCTGTACCTGCTCTATCAAGAATCAAAGAGAAAATAAGACTCAGCTCAGCTCAGATTTAGAAGAAGATTTGATAGATCTGATGTGTAAAATGTAATGCAATAGAAAGAAGCAAATGCATACAGATCGGGGTCTTTGCGACGGAGATCGTCGAACATGTGTTTGTAAGGAGTACCGAATTCGTAGACATTGGGTTCGCGAAGAGAAGGGCCAGGGAGCTTGACGTGAGCACCGGTCCCGTAGGAGGAGACATCGAATCCGTGCCTCTTCAAGAGAGAGTGAGCTTCCATGCTTCTGTTCTGATTCGAAGAACAAACCATTGCATGTCGCATCTTCATCTTCTTCTGCTGCTGCTGCTGTCGTTCTTAGCCCTAATTCGATTCACTCGATTGATCGCTGGCTGAGAGGGTCTGTTCGTTGTTTGGGATTTTCAATCGAGGAGAGGGGGGTGGTTTAAGTTAGGGTTTTTACGTATTTTAGAGAAAGACATGGGGTTCTATGTCATTATGGAAGGATGGAGAGAGCTGAGAGCTTCTTAACGAGAGCTGCTGGTGCAACACTGAAAAACTTCTTCTTCCACATCCCATCTCTCTACACACCCCACTTAAGTAAAAAACTTTCCAAAATTTCTCTCTAAACAAATTTTTTTTTTCCAAATTACCATATCTTCTCTCCCTCACTTTCTCTCTACACTTCCCTTCTTTCCTCTCTCCATCTCCTTCTCCCTCTCTCTCTCAATCCTTGCATGCCACCCACCGTCGCCTTCTCTCCCTCTCCCTCCCACTCTCTCTATTCCAGTCCGCCTCCACCTGTCGCTCGACGCGGCCCTCTCTCCCTCCCCCTATCTCTCTCCCTCTCTCTCCTTGTCTCTCTCCTTCCCTGTCTCTCTCCCTATGTCCCTTTCTCGGCCTGCCGTCGTTTACCGCCGCTTCCGCCCACTCTCCTTCTCACCCTTGTCTCTATCCCTCTCCACGTCCCTCTCCCTCTCCCCCTCCGACGGTGTTCCCGGAGGGGGCAGTGGCTGTTGGGGTGGGGGCGGGGCGGGTGAGCGTAGAGAGGAATTTGGTAAGGTATGAAACTATGAATGATGTCTATTTTGGTAATTTCACACGTGGGTATATTGGTTTTAAAAATAAAGGGATGTGGAAAAAGAAGTTTTGGGTGTGGCATTAGCACTTCTCTTTCAAATGCACCTCCACTATATTGCCACCCACCATTTAAAAAAATATTTCGAATATACGCTTGCGATAAATTTCCCAACTACCCCTTCTCCATCGCCCAACAACACCAACATTGTGCCCTCCGCCGCCATGCCCTAAGTCGCCTCCCATTCTCCACCTCCTTTGCCGTCTCTCTCCCTCTCTCTCTCACTCCCTTTCCCCCCTCCAGCGATGTTGCCGAAGGTGCTAGTGGTGGTTGGGGTGGGGTGGAGTTTGAGGTGAGGTTAGTTAATGCATTATAGCGGTGTGTAAAGAAAATTTTTGAGAATTTCAAATTCAATGGTGGGTATTGAGAGAAAGAGAGGGTACAAAGATAAATGGAGGTGCGTTTAGAAACTCTCAAGAATGAATAGTTTTGCCTCATTATGAGACAGTATTGGGCCAGGACATGCGCAATTCAGGTCCGATGAGGACTCTAAAATCTAATCCCAACTAGGGGCGTACATCGGGTCGGGGTCCGGGTTATCGGGTCGGGTTTGACCCAACTCGATTAGTTTATGCACACCAGGAACCCGACCGAATGTCCGGTTAGCTATAGCCGGGTTTGTCAGGTTCGAGTTACTGGGTAACCCGGTTACAAATTTTTTTTTTTTTTTTTGGAGTTTAACTTGTTTTCCTTTTCCAGGTTAAATATGCCTGAAATGTTTTCACATCAAACTCGTCCAGCTTGACATCATTGAAAACTTTATCTTCTGCATAAAATGTTTGGATAATTGGCGCTGGATTTGCTAAGCTTGCGGTCTCTATTACAATATGATATAATTTTCCTGACCAAGTGACCAAATCACCTCTCACAGTACAGCAAAGACAACCATTATTGAGCATCACTATGTCCTCGGCTCCAGTAGTTTGTGCGGCAACCATTGAACCATCAATATCAACTTCACCAAACTCGTTCTCTATCACAGCAATACGCCTTCCATGATTAGCAGTCAAAATGTAGTTTAATAAAGTCGTCTTTTCGGACCCAAGAAACCCAGTAATAATCGTGGCAGGAATGCGATTGTCAGGAGGAATCTTGGTCAGAACATCAGCGGTCTCGCTCTGAGTCGCAGCAGCCGATACTGTGAATGGACGAACCCATGTCCCCTCTTCGACAACTTCAAGAACATCCTGGTGCTGTTTGGAATCTGAAACGGTTTGGCTGCAGCAGACATGGAAACTGTTCGATGAAATGTCTGAGAAGAGAGGTTCGATCGCCATGGAAGCGGCAGGAGTGTGTGAGCCTTGAGTGGACTTGCGTGCCTCTTCGCGAGTCCGAAGAAGGCCGTGGCGAAATCCACGGAGATTGCAGACATGGCTTCTGACCGAGGCATTGAGAAAACACAACTACTAATGCTCAGGGTGCTGCGTGGAGACGGCGTGCGCGAGGGAGAAGGGCGGCGAGCCGGCGACGTAGATGAAACTACGGTGTGCCTCCTTTTGCTCCTGGACCTCCTCTGGGCTCTGGGCGTGGAGACAGCGAGTCGGCGTGCGCGAGCGAGAACTGACTCAACTGAGAAGGGCGTGAGAGACTGAGAGATGGAAAGTGAGAACGAGAGACTGAGAGAGAATGAGAGTCAAGAGATGCCCTAGGTATTATAAAATATTAAATTTTATTTATTTCAATATTTTTTTATAACCAGGTTATCGGGTCACCCGATAACCCGATTAATAGTTTATGCTTAACCCGGGACCCGGTCCGGATTAATACGTACCGGGTCGGGTCTGAGACCATGTTTCACCCGCCCGAATACGTCTGGGCCGGGCTGGGTTACCGGGTCGGACCGGGTTTCCAAACCCGGCGTACACCCCTAATCCCAACTATAGGATCAAGTTCAAATTGAGGGGGTGAAAAGGGCAGTTCTAAGGAAGCCCAACCCGGCCCGACTGAGAGATGAGGTTTAAGTAGAAACGATGTGTTTTTGTCGGTAATGGGAGTCAAACACATCCATTGTCAGTTATCACACATATAGACATTCCAACCAATTGAGCTACAAACTGAGGCAATTAATGAAAGCCTTTTCTTTTCCTATGAGAGTAATGCTACCTGGACATACTTTTTGGCATGAATCTTGGACAAACCCCTATGTTGTCCAAGATTCATGCCAAAAAGTATGTCCAAGTAGACTTTTTGTTCCTATAACTCAATCAGCCGGGCTAAAGCTTAACCTGCTTCAGGTAGGCCGGGCTCCAGTTTTGTACTATGGCCCGATTCAGGCTTGGCCTATGGTTAAAAGTTCGGGCTAGTGCCTGGATAGTAGGCCTGGCACGGCCCGCCCAAATCCCAGCCCGCCCGTGCCACTGGCCGGGCCGGCAGACAAACGGGCCGTGCCGGTCCTTCGTGCCTGCCGTGCTCTGCGTGCCTCTTTTAGTTTTTTTTTTTTCGATTAATTGTTTTTTCTCTTTTTTGGTATAAAAATTAAAAATTAGAACACAAGCACGGAGAATGACAAAGATATTTAAGTGGTTCGGTCAAACTCGACCCACTTCATTGAGAAGAATGAGAGGGTTAGAGTATTTATAAACTTTGTAAAATTGAAAATGACACAAGATACTCCTAGTATGACCATTTTGTGACTGTTTAGGGGTTAAAATGAATAATTTTTTTAAAAAATAGTCATTTTTGGGCAGGCCAGGCTGGTCCTGGTGGGCCATAGGGGTTGGCCCACATGCCTGGCGGCCCAAATGGGCCTGACGTGTCCGGTACCCTCGGCCCATGGCACGGGCCTTTGACTACTGGTTTGGCACAGCCCGGCCCATTTGACATCGCTAAGTGCTTAGCCCAGTCCAAGAACACCCTTACCAATTGGGCAGCAAGTGAGATTAAAGAATGGAGGTTTTATATATAGCCCGGTGCTTTGGTGGTTTTGTTAGTTATGGGGGCGTTTACTCCTTGGGTGTTTTCTTCTTGTTGTCGGGCTCGTTCCTTGTTATTTTCTTATTGTTCTCGTGGTGTTGTTTCTTATCCATTCAACCAAAAACAAAATAATAATAATAATAATAAAATATAACAAAACACTTTATACTAAGTGTGGTAAATAAAACACTTCATACAGAAGGCAAGTACTTTATCACTCTCTTATAAGCTAGAATTTCAGCACAAATATTACTTCACCGGATACTTTATCTCATTTTTACTTTATCTCACCTTTATCATGGGCTGATTGCACTTTTATTTTACCACACATGTAAATAAACACGTGCTTAACAATAACCATAGGCTTGCATGATCAATTTTGGTCTCATAAAATCTAGATGAGTGTCAAATTTGGGTTGGTTACGATATACTTGGTGTGAAGAGTTTAGATTGATAATAGAAGTCGCAATGTTTTTCTCTGTCAATTGCCGAAAAGGGCTTGCATTTGTACTGGCTGTTCACGACCTTTATTATACTGAGTGTGTGGAAAATTAACAAGGCCCCTTTGATTTTACCAATTGCCCACAAGTGAATACCCTTCAACTAGCACTAGACGATCGAAATATCTATGTAGCAAAATGGAGGCCTTGTTTAATTGCCATAACGTTAGCTCTATTCAAGTTTCTTTTGGTAAAAAGGGATAAACTGATGTTAGGTGCACAACATGCAACAAATGTTTGGGAAATACTCATTGGGCATCTAGATCTAGGTCCTTCAATTGTGCATATACAAGAAAAGTACGGTAAAAAAAGGTGCTGGCATTAGCACAATATTGGAAGCATCCAAACATGCCCAACATTTCTGTTATTTAGAAAGTACATGTCTAATTTTGTACATGTAATTTGTCTCATCTTATCAGATAATTTCTACATGTCCAATTTGTACAGATAATTCTACACAAGGATAGTTTCTCTTAGTCTGATTAGATTATTTCACGAACCCAGATTGATGGTATAAGGCTCCAATAGAAGGTGAACGCCTAGTCAAGATTAGACTTTGCGAATACGGTAAAAGAACCAAATTATTGAGAGCGAAAACCTGCAGGATGTCCCAGTTCTTCTACCTCCTTTACCAATCTTTCCACCTTGTAGACTATCTCCATCAGCATAAGTACAAAGGTTGCAATGGGATATAAATCACCAACATCACCATTTTCACTTGCCAATGTTCCTCGCACATAAGTACGCATCACAGAATGTAGCTCTTGCCTTGTAGTCTGTAGAGTGTCACTCTGCAATATAGACTCTCGTCGGCGAAGCTTCCTCATTTTGAAGATGCCGTCGCTGAGTTCTCTCAGCGTGGAACATATCTGTGTACCCATTTCTTCACATGGTTCTTTAGCAATCAATCTCAAGCACAGTGGTAACTGCAAGATAATCAGATTTCAATAGAGTAGGCTTTGATGTGCTATTTTTTCCTAACTGGACAGAGAAGAAAATTATTGATTTGCTTGCAGATTATAGTTGAGTTGGTTATTTGTGATATAGATTATACAAATTAGGTAATGTTGTGGTTGTTAGATATGTTAAGAGATTATTTAGATATATGATGACAGTGATCTATTTTTCTCATTAAGTACAAGTCATTACAATCAGTTTGATAAATTATTTTAGTATAAGATAGAGTTTTTAATTTTTTACCAAAAGAGATTAAACTATTGATGTCTTGAAGATTAGTTCAAACTGATAGAGGCAAGTGTTTTCATGCCTGTTGATGAGACTGCAAGCATTCTCTCAATGTAAGGACTGAAGCAGCCAACTCTCTAAGTAGCTCTCCAATTCTCAGATACTTGTTCCAAGGATAAGAGGATCTAAACTTTCCATGCCATGGTTCCCATCTTGCAAAATTGGCCTGAAATAATGCGGCAAAATAAAACATATATGATTTCATCCTAATGAATGTTAAAAAACTCATCCAACAATTCATGAAATTTACATACCAATGCCTCATCTGCGGCCTTTGAATCTAGCACAGATTTGTAGCTGTTCAGATGTGTGCTTGTTTGACCTTCTGGTTTTTTCTCTGTCTCTTGAAAATACTCCTTCAAGCATTCTACGAAAGGGATCGATAAATGAGTAATTTGCAAGGGAACTTTTTTTTTTTTTAAAGATCATAGTTGTGCAAAGCCTACTTGAATTTGAAACTGGTTTCTTAAACTAATTCATATCCAATGTATTATATATGTAGTAATGATCTAGCCCTTAGTACTCAATATATGAAGTGTAAACAGCAGAGGAGGTGATCGATTAAACGATAAGCGCAGCTTAAAGATTATAAACCTTCAATGGAGAGTGCAAGCTTGTCAAATTTGGATATGAGAGAGCGGTGGAGCTCATCACCAGCCCACACAGGAAACACGAATAAACTCGTAAATACACAGATGAGAAAGCCCATTGCGATTGTCGAAAGCCTCTCGCCTGCGAACTTGATGATCATCTTCTCGCCCCGAAAACCAGATACTGTAACTAGATTGAATGTCAAGATAAAGATCAAAAATCCATAATCAAATTTCTTCTTGATGCTCGGAATCAGTCGATAATACGTTGCTGCTGCACCTGAAATGAAAGTGCCACATTTGAGTTCCACCATCACTATTCATATGAAAGTATCCAATTTGGAATAATAGATAGATAAAACTTAATTACATTTAAGAGGAATGAGCTAATTAATGTACATCCTTTTTTATGATCAGTTTAATGATTGGATTCAGATCCATATACATGGATGTAGATCCCATTAATAATCCGATACAACTTGGACCTATGCAAATGTATACCCGATTACCCGTCTTTCCATTTGAATAATGTAAAATAATATGGCCCGATAACTAAATGGGGTGGGCTTGGATAGGGTCTGGCCTTTCTTACCGAGCCCATGAGCACCCAAACAAGTATGGAACATTAAACATTTGCAAGCAATACTACACCAAAAACGGAAAATTGGAATGGATTGCCGTTCCTAATTCGTGTGTTCCTAATCCGTTCATCCGTTCCTAATCCGTTAATCCGTTCCATCGGATCAATCCCCACCGTATAATCAATCATCCAAAACATGGCCCATGCATGGAATGCTTGAAACTATAGGATAAGACCTTGCTTGTCGAAACTTGGGACAGAAGATACTACAAAAGGAGACATGCTTACCGAAGATAAACACTGACATGCTAATGGCAGTGGCACTGCCCGTCTTACCAGTCTTCTGGGCTAAACTCTGGGCTAAAAGTGCTGCCAGACAGCCCAAACCACCACCTAAGATAGTGCCTATCCCACGATTTAGACCCTTGCTAAGTGTAGCACCTGCAAATTAGTTATATCATAGTCATCAACACTATCAGCATCACCATCTTAGGATAAAACAAGTGACATGACAAGTAATAAACTCAACATGCAATAGATAAAAAGAAAACCCTAGGGCATGAGGAGGAACAATAATTGCTCAATTTGACCCACTTTGTGAGCGCGGACCTGAATCATTTTACCTGATCTCGATTGAATATACAATCATCATGTTGTTGTTGTCGCAGCCGCCACCTCATCATCATCAAGACCTTGTAATCTAGTATTGATTTAAAGATCTCTCTCCAAATACACACTCTATCATCATAATCATCAAAGCCTTATCCCAACCACATCTATGTGTAGATGAGAAGCACGTAACGGTTATAAGAACAGAAAGTTAAGTACCCAAAAAGGCGACACTCCAAATGAGACATTCTTACAATATATGTAAAAAATATGCTCTCATCGGACTAGTAACCTTCATCATCGTCCTCCTCGTCCTCCTCAAAGCCTTCACTCAATTATTTAATGTTATCGACTCTAGCTTATTGACCGTTGCTTGTGTTGCTTACGCTACATGAGTTCAAATTTGAATTTCTCACATCGGGTCCAATTAGCAAAGGCCTTACCTTTGGTCACATCATATCCTAACCTTGTTGCTTGTCCCATTAAGCAAACAATGATGAAATATGTGTTGGACGGGATAACTTTAAAATGGTTTGTCCAAGTTGTGGATGTACACTTTTATTAATACAATAGATGCCCCTGTAGATAGATGTCTGCAGGTGGTCTTCTCCCAGTATATGCCAAGGTCCGCTCTCATGTCAGTTAGGTCTCTCAAGGGTCCAACCACCCTCACTAATAAAATAAAAAGGTTCACTCAAAATGGCTAGAAACGATAAGCTAGACTGGGTCGATCAGCCTCACAAACAGCTTTTCTAACTTAAGCCAATGAAACAAATGGGACGTCAGAATCTCAGCAAGGAGAAATTTTCAAGTGAAAGTTTCCTCAAATAATTCACAAAAACATCACACCTATTCTTCAATTTCTCGTGTATGCTAAATTCGAGAAGGTCCATGTGTCCAAAACACAGTTACAAAAGGTGGAGCTACACCCCTTTTTAGGAGCATAAGCTGGGCGAACACTAGCCATTTTCATTTACCTGCAGTGAACTCGAAGACAACCACAACTGTCATGATGGCCCACATAGCATTTTCACCAACTCTATCATACAGAGGCTGAAGAAGATAGAGAAGTGAGGCCAGCACCAGAGCAATCCCCACCTTAAAGCTATGAACCACCTTTCTATGATCATCTATCCCAATCTCCTTCATAAGACAAATAGCATGAGAAAGTAGAGACTTAGAAGTCCCACTTTCTTCATCAAGCACCAGAGTGTTACCCAGATTGCACATGTTCATAGGCTTCATTTTGCATGGAAACTCACTCCTCTGTGAAGTTAGGGTGCGAAATGCACTTATATATATACACTTGTGATGGAATACAATCCTGTAACCTTTTCTCAGTCAAGATCATGGAATTCTACACTTCTGATGCTGAGGCTAGTTCTGGTGAAGGGGAAAGGACCCAAAAAGAGACATCCTTCATGACAGGTAGTCCTTCCAACTCCCAATATGGATTGACATTGTTTTCTTCTGTTTTGATTATTTCTTATGGGAGTTTGATTACATTTAGACATATACAAGCATACATGGAGTCCACTTACAAAGGTTTGTTTAGTCAGCTGTGCTTGTTTCTTTAATTCCACCTTTTTAGCCCGATGACGCCAATGTGTTGGGACCCCAAGTTATTCTAGCCCGACGAACCCGGTGAGTGGAAATAGGGGGAGGTCACCACCCCAAGGGATTTAGTCAGGTGCTCAAAGAGACCTTGGATACCCCCGGTTTGCAAAAATAAATAAATATCCACTTTTTTAGCCAAAGCCCTAGCTTTACATGGTAATAAGATAATATTTTTGAAAGGGTCTGTGCATCCACTTTGAAGTGGAGGTTTTGGCTATTTTGGAAGCCCTCTGATACTTTTCAAGATGCTTCCAAGGTGATCTTATGGTGGATCGTGATTCCTCTATTCCTCCTTAACGATATTCAATCTTTCACTACTACCATTAATGTTGTCTTCCGTCATGAGTGTAGAACTACCAACTATATGGCTGATGCGCTAGCCAAAAAAGGGTGGAGAGAAGCTATTATTGGGAGGGTTTTATTATATATGTAATTGGGATAAAGGTGGGGTAGAATGCTCTCGTGTACTCTTTAGTTTCATTTTATTCTCTTTCGATTCTTTCCTTGTGTTCTTGCTTCATTGTTGTTTTTCGTTTTGTATTCTCTCCTTCTCTTAATGAAAGTTTTAGTTACCGATAAAAAAACAGTTAAAAATATCTCCTTCTGTATATTTAACATTGAACTTCAATACATTTAATTAAGCACTTCCATTACTTTCTGGGTATCTTCGAAGAAGTGAGATTTTAATTCCTTCCATTCTATTAGGTGTCTTTCGAATCGTAATAATTAGGAATTAAGAATCCCAATCAAACAAGTTTCCCTCTTTTTAGTATTTTTCTCAATATTAACTGCTATGAACACTAAACAATAGCCTTCTCAGTGAAAAGTAAATATTGGGTTGTGATAGGATTAAAATTGAGCTTGGACTGGGATTTTAAAACCCTCACATGATACTGTCTGCTTTGGCTAATGGGATTGGGAGTTAAGACCCAACGCCCAGGGTTGCCCACATGATATTGTCCGCCTTGATTCATGGAATTCCAATCCAATCTTACCACACAATTTTAAAAGGCAGGCCTCATGTGGAGTTAAGATAAAATCTTATACACATATATACCCAAGATTAGGACTAGCGTGTTTCCAATATGAGACTCACGCACCGCTGCATACCCAGTACTCACCAGACCCAACACCCTTCTACAGGGAAGCCACAGGCATGAAAATATATAACATATCTATTTTGTAATAAATTAGTATATACACTACTATGAAATATCTTTGAAAGGCAAGTTAAACCCAAGAGTTTAGGTGCTCAATCCATCCTAAGTTTACCCAACTAAAACACTTACCCAAAAAAGAAAAAACCCTAGGGAATCTACAATTGGGGTCAGGCTAGGGTTGGGTTTTTTTAGTTTCCTCAAAGGATTTTACGAACACACATCATTCAAAAACACATCTTTAGAATACAAACAGCCGAGGTCGGAACCAATATTTTGTAACGGCCAACATAATATTAGACTACTAAATTGATCCTTTTCATGCATCACCCTTTTCATTCAAATTTCATCAAAAATTCCAAAAAAATAACATTCAAAAATATCTTTTCTTAGAGATTTCAATGGTGTATTAGATGTAAATTAAATAAAAATATATATAATATAAAGGGCCACCCTCTCTTGAGAACCTCTCATTAGTAGCCCCTTATGGGACGTACCTGGGGCCATGCCAATCATGAAAGGTGTGTGATCAAAAGTTTTGAATAAGACCTAAAGGTTAAAAAATGAAAAAAAAAACCTAAAGGTTAACAAAACATAAATCCAATTTGATCATTCTAATTCTTTGATCACGACCCTCAAGTTTAATAATTTTATGAGGCATTTTTTTTTATTTTAATCTCATAGTGAATATCAGTTAGATGAGTGCTAGAGATTTGGGTTAATCATGAGGGGTCCAATGTATGGATAGTGCTCGCGAGATGGTTCTCATTTTGAGGATTTTCCTAATATAAACTTACATATGATGTCTGTTTATATATGTTAGGTATTCGACTGTTATATCCACAGAACAATGACACTCTATGTTAACAAAAAATATATATATCACATAACTGTCGATATCTATACTGCATGGAATACCCTTAAACCAAGAATTTTTCATATGTATATTCTTTATTGTATTGTTTGGCAACTCTACTAATAGAGTCAAATAAGGTAAAGCCCTCATTTCTAAAAAAAAGAAAGTCTTATCAAAAGCACTTTAATTCAAATTTTCCACCATATTGGTAAAAAAAAAATTCAAAAAGTAACCTTATTTCTCCACTAAAAGACAAAAAAAACTCCACAATTAATACAAAACGTCAAAAAGATTTCATAATAAACAACTAAAAATAAAATACCATCATAACCCACTTATATTTTGTTCTTTCTTTAAAATAATCTTTACTCCACTCAACTCCATTAGTAAAACCCCAAACAGCCCTCATATCTCGTGAGTGTGAGGGGGTTGACTTGTACGGCGAGCTACCACATGATCGTCAAAAAAGTTATCTCTCACTAAAAGTAGTGAGGGATTCCTCTTACATACATATATATATATATATATATACACGGATTTATTCAGGTGAGAACTAATTCTCATCTAGTATATGAGAACTTTCAGTGGGGCCTAAATGTGGGTCTCATTTGGGGATGGGACCAGGGGGATGGAAAGATCTATGTGAGATCTCACCAAATATCAAGTGTGACCCCAAACCCCTTCATCCATGACCCACAAGTTTAATGGCTTTATATTAAAAAAAAAAAAGATTCAACCCACGATCCAACAATTCAGTCCATTCGGATGTGTGCCAATCCTTAGAATCAGTGACTATTAAGGGGGTCCCTATTTGTGCATGGTATGGATGGATTGTTTAGTGGGCCCTACAATAGTTCTCACAGAAGCACGGTAAGAACTAGTTCTCACCTGAATATTTTTGACCCCATATATATATATATATATGAGCAAGGCTCTCCTAAGCTCAAGGTTCTGATAAAATCTCGTAAGCTCACGATTGTGGGGCCCACCTTTGGTCCATCCTAATGGACTAAACACATGATCCCTCCAAATTGCACATGTTCACCAACTTTCGGTCAGATCCGAATTTACTGGACCGTTGGATCGACTATGTATCTATCCGAATGGACTATTGACCATTAAACTTTTGGGCCCATATGAAGATGATAGAAATCACAGTTGGGGCTGATTTTTTGCAGAGAGGAAGATCACAGGGAGTCCTTGAAATCCCCCCGACCCCCATTTCCATTTGGGTCTCCAGGTGGGCCCCACCATACACTTGAGCTTAAGAGAGCTGACCCCTATATATTTATATGAGAAATAATTAGGTGAGAACTTCTCACGGCTCAAACCATTAGAACTATGGGTGGAGCCCACCTATCACCCAATCCAAGCTTTGCAATGGACAAGGACCCCGCTAATAGTCATACACCCTCGAGTTTGGCACTCATGCAAATGAACTGGACCATTGGATCACCTATACAACCATGCGAATGGACTAGACTTGTCGGCCTGAAAATATTAAAGGAGTTAGGGGCAAGGGATTGAGGCCAAACTTGATATCTAAGGTGGTCACATAGATCTTTTCGTTTGTCCGGTTCCATCCCAAGATGGGGCCCACAGTGGGCCCCACGTAAAAATTCTAACCATGACTTTGTGGAAACAGTTCTCACCCCAGCCATGTATTTATGTGTTCTCACCCGAGCCATGTATTTATGTTTTGATATGTTGGAATACTAGTACTAAGGAGTGATACTTCTTTTAACTTAGAAGACCCATGGATGGGTCCCTGTACATGAGTGTGGAAGCAAGGTGCCAACACCGTTAACCCATCAGTGCTGGCAATCCAACATATATTATATGAAGATAAACTAGAGTGCATGTCTTGCACGCATGCGTTCAATTGAGCTGTGCCGGCCATGTGGCTTTATACTTTCTAGAATCTTTGCTTTTAAACATGTTGATATATATACAACGAATGGGTACGTTCCATTTATTAGGGAAAGGCATCAACCCAGCAACTGCAAGTATAGACTAAACTGACTAAACTGCAAGCATATCACAACCATCTATCCATTTCATCTCTTCAATGTTTGGATGCTTATGAGAAGCTAGATCAAATGTATAGGAACCAAATAGTTGGATGCTTATGAGAAGCTAGATCAAATGTATATATAGGAACCAAATAGTTAGATCCATTGCATGTATGTCTGTATCCATTGCATGTATGACTCTGACTGATACCTACCCAACCACAATCTAGAATTGAAGTTCCATTGCGTAGATTAGGGGGCTGAGGTTTCAGGAGGAGATGAAGGAAAGGACAGCACCACCAGCAAGTGGGGTGTGGTGGACACCAGGTCCTGTCTGATGGCTCTTGGTTTTCGTTTGCGAGGTTTTCTTACCATATCCTGACCAACCACTAGGCCACCAAGCAAAAACTAGAAAAAATACAGCAGATATAATATAATATAGGTGTACGAACTGCCAAGTGGTGAAGTACATTATCCTTAACTTCTTTTGATGTTCCATCAGACTACAACCTTTTGTGGGCCTCAACCCTGTCTGCTGCAGCTGATCAACTGATCAACTCACTCTGTCGTCCCAAGCCTATAGTTGAGCTGGTGAGGTGAGAGAGGTGTGATTCATGAGTTAGAGAAATTAGTAGACCAGTCACCCACGAAGGTTAATGTTTGGTGAAACCAAGTTCAATCGATGGTTTTTCTACCAAAAAAAAAAAAAGTTCAATCGAATCATCCTAAAAATGTGAAGTTTTAGAACTTATGGCCCAATTTTCTAGACAGTTATTTTCTAAGTTATATTTTTAAACAAAATGAGACTTATGACAATCTTTAAGTTCTAAATTTTGCTTTGTTATGTGTTTTTCTTAATGTTACTCATTACTATTTCCTACAAATTAGTTGGTTTGAAGGGTTTCTCTGGTTATATATTTCATAAACCAAACTGCAATATATAGTGGTTAATTTAAATAGAATCAATTCTATTTGACTTATTTTAGCTGAATTTTATAACATCGTCCATTTCTATTCTGTAGGTCGGCAAGGATCAATTGCCGAATATCACACCATTTACTAGGAATTATAGCATAATATGGGGAATGTGATCATTTTCTGGATGCTTATCTTTCAGCATATTTATGGTCAGACTTGCTTCTGATTAACTTTAAAAAATATATATATATATATTATCAGAAAAGCCATGTTTCATTGGGATAGACATTATTCTATAGGTGATGGCAGGGCGTTCATTTTCAATATTCCCCTTTATTCAAATTCCATTAAAAGGAAGGTTGTCTAATAGTCATTTTTATCTATTTATTTTTTATTTTAATTCTTAACTATTTATGACATGAATAGGCACTTAACCGGTTAAACTTTAAATTCAAGCTAGTATTGGTATGATCACTTTGCTTTGAAAAAACTTAACTTCTATTATACATTCAAAACATAAATATCTATTTGTTTTACATTATTTATATCATGTAGCATTCACATACTTATTTTCTATTTTTATTATATTATTTCAAAACTAAAAGAAATGAAATCTTTATAATAATAAAAATTAGCTTTAAACACTAATTAAATGAAATGATTATAAAAAAATATAAAATTAATGAAATTGAATAGTTTATTTTCCTTTAACAGAGTTACTCTTATGAAAATATCGTTATTTATCTGATACCCATTTTGCATATATCGTGTCCACTTAAGCCGATGTTTTTATAAATTTTTATTTTATCTCTTTTGTCAAAAGAAAAAGGCAAAATCGTAGAAAAAATAAAAGAGGATCACATACAAGTTGGTAGTGCGTCGGCGGAGACAGAGAATACAAAGCTTTGGCCCCAACACGCGAACAGTTGAGCAACAAAAAAAACTACCCACAATGCAATGACTTGTGGCAACGACCGAATGGTGAGGGGTGAAAGGAGTTTTACTTTTCATAATCCGTGCCACGGAACAAAATCAAATTCGTACTATTACTTTCAAGCACTAATGATTACACCCCTTCACATCCCGGGTTTTTTTCTGTCTTTACATCCCATCACCAACCCCCACAACCTAAAACACCAAACCCACCCCGCCGCCCCCAGGTTTTTTGTCTTTACATCCCATCAACAATCCCACAATCCAAAACCCAAAACACACACACCCCCATCCCCATCCACATAGTGTGCGTGTCCAACTCTTCCTCTGTATTTAGTTTTAGTCAATTTAAAACCCAATCCACCCAAAATTAATCCACACATTGCATACAAAGCCTTGGTTAAATTTGATCTCATATTAATCCACACATTGCATACAAAGCTTTGTTAAATTTGATCTCATACCATATTAATTTGAGTATTATTCATCGTTGGATTTTATCAAAAAAAAATTACATATGTACTTTTATATATTTTTCTAATCTACATTTCATGAAGCCTTTCCATCCCTTCCATTCCTCGCTTATGCAAGGTTTCTTAGGAGATTTTTGGGGGCACATTTGTGCAATAAGTTTTGTGCACAAGCGGAACTTTTGTTTCCTCCTTATACCATAAAATGTTATTTGGTTCAACGCAAACATCCACAAAAAAATGGCTTGTTTGAAATATATTTTTTCTACAATCCGCAGAAGTATGTGTCTGACCCCATCTTTTCTATAGAAGAGGACTTTTCAGATTTCTTTTTCTATAGAAGAGGAATATGGGTTTTCTCTTTCATGCCTTTACACAAAGAAGCCCTTGTTGTAGGGAACTTTCTCACATGGAACGTCGCGCATGCAAATGCCTGTGGATGGATGCCTTTAATCAGTGGCGGACCTACCAATATTGGGCTGGGGGCCGAAGCCCCCTCCAAATTAGGTAAAAGCCCATAAGGGCCCTAAGGGCCCTTAAGCCCAGCCCCCACTAAAATTTAGCCCAAGACTCCAGTATCCACTCCCTTTCTACTTTAACCTATACATTAAACATAAACCCCTTTCTCATCTCTTTCTCTCCCCCTCTCAAAAGTCCCCATCTCAGGCTACTAGCTACCGGCCACTGACGACGAACAACGCCTCCCTCACTCCGGCATGGCAACTGGGCAGGTAGCCAGGTATTGATATATATCTCTCTCTCTCTCTCTCTCTCTCTCATAGGTAAAAAAAGACAATGAACAACGTTGTTTGTTCTCTTGGAAAACAAATGAACAATGTATGTTTTTCCTTGATTTTCTATGCATGTGGTGGTCCCAGGTCACTGGTGTGCACATGGTAAGGACAAAGAGGGTGTCACCTTTTCCAACTTTTAGTTTTATACTTTCTTTTCCAACTTCTAGTTTTATACTTTTATTCTTGAAGTGGAACAGTTGCCAGTTGCTGTGTTGCACACTTGCACTTGGTACTTGGTAGTCCATATGTAACAAACCTCATGTAGGCTTTAAATGGTGATTACGAATTTATTATCATGTTATATTTTGATGAAGATGATGATGTGGAATGGGCCCAACCGCCCAATGGGCAATGGCAATGGGCAGGGCTTGATTTTTTTTTCTTCTTATTTGAGTTTGTTCCTAATTCCTATAAAAAAAAGTGGCTGTTGAATTTTGCTTTCAAATAATGATTTATTTATTTTAATTATGATTTGTTTGAGGTTGTTTTGAGTGAGAATATTGATTTTGATTTATTGAAAGTATGACATTTCCAAATCTAATGAAAAGCAATTAGATTAAAACTCTTAAAAGTTAGATAAAATAGTTTGTTTCAGCCCACTTGGTGAGATTGACAAATTAGATTGACTTGTTTGCATATTGCTTTAAAGTTTAACCAAAGTCTTGATTGGTTATGCTCTTTATTAATTTGAACCAGATATGGAAAATTATTTCAAAAGAAAATCAGCTGATGATCTAGCGCCTCCAACTCTAGAGAGTGGTAAAAATGATCAAGCACCATCAACCTTAAAGAAAAGTCGTGTAACAGTTGATTTTGAAAATCTTCTCGCAGACCCTGGATTACGTTGTCCAATCTCAAGTTATCATCCTATGGACAGGGATGAAATAAGAAGAATGTATATGCAAAAGGGCCCTTGTCAGCCTCATGACCATAAATTCCCTTATATGAAGTTTGGACAACAGAAGAGGTGGTTTAATGCTACTTGGTTTAAGGATTATGGAGGTTGGATGGAGTACAGCATAGAAAAAGATGCTGTGTTTTGCCTATGTTGTTACCTTTTTGGAGATCAAGCACGAAGCGATGCTTTTGTAACTGAAGGATACAAGAATTGGAAGAAAAAAGAAAGATTTGCAGATCATGTGGGAGGGCCTAATAGTGCTCACAATCAAGCATACGAGAAGTGTCATAATTTGTTAAATCAGAAGCAACACATTGAGACAGTTATTGAAAAGCAATCGGATCAAGCTCGAAGAGAGTATCGAATCCGCTTGAAGGCAACGCTTAGTTGCATTCGCTTTCTTTTAAGCCAAGGATTACCTTTTCGTGGTCATGATGAATCTGATGATTCAAATAACATGGGTAACTTTCTTGAGTGTTTGAAATTTCTTGCTGATCATAATAAGACTATTAAAGGAGTTGTATTGGAAAATGCCCCAGAAAACTTGAAATTGACATCGCCTAAAATTCAGAAGGACATTGTGAACGCAGCTTCCATAGAAACTGCTCAGGCTGTCATTTACGTGCTTGGAGATGCACCATTTGCACTTTTGGTGGATGAATCACGTGATATCTCTATGAAAGAGCAAATGGGTGTTGTTTTACGCTATGTGGATAAGTGCGGATGCGTAATTGAGCATTTTTTAACCATAGAACATGTCACAAATACTACTATGCTCAATCACTTAAGGTGGCCATTGAAGCAATATTTTCCAAGCATGAACTGAGCATAACAAGTTTGCGAGGGCAAGGTTATGATGGGGCTAGTAATATGCAGGGAAAGCTTAACGGCCTCAAAATGCTCATTCAAAATGAGAATCCCGCCGCATTTTATGTCCATTGCTTCGCACATCAACTTCAATTGACACTCGTTGCTGTTGCTAAGATACATGAACCAATCTACATATTCTTTGAGTTGGTTTCTAATTTGTTGAATTGCATTGGATCCTCTTGCAAACACCATGACATGCTCCAAAACATACAAGCTGCAAAAGTCGTTGATGCATTCAATAGTGGTGAACTTGAAAGTGGACAAGGCTTGAATCAAGAGACTAGACTCAAACGGCCAGGAGATACACGTTGGGGTTCGCATTATGGCTCATTGGTTAACTTAATTCATATGTTCTCCTCTGTGGTTGATGTGTTTGAAATTCTTTTAAAAGATCATTTAAGTGAACAAAGGGGTTGTGCGGGTTACTTGCCAACTCAATTGGAGTATTTTGATTTTGCATTTAAATTGCATATGATGAAAAATATATTAGCGATTACGAGTGAATTATCAAAGGCATTGCAGCGAAAAGATCAAGATATTGTCAATGCCATGGAATTGGTAAGAATAGCGAAGCAGCAATTTCAAATGATGAGAGATGATGGGTGGGATTCTCTCCTCTCTCAAGTTCATTCATTTTGTAACAAACATGAAATTAGCATTCTCAATATGGATGATTTGTTTGTTGAGTGACAGAGATCGCGGCGTAAAGGTGAATTGACAAATCTACATTATTACCGTTTTGACATATTCTACATTGTTATTGACCTCCAACTTCGAGAGCTTAACTCCTGCTTTGATGAGGTGAACACTGAGTTGCTTCTTTGTGTGGCATGCTTGGATCCAAATAATTCATTCTCTGCTTTCAAGAAGGAAAAACTGATCCGCCTTTCTCAATTCTATCCAGATAATTTTTCAGACTCAGATAATCAACTGGATACTTACATTATTGATATGCGCACAAATAGAAAGTTCTTGAAAGTGAAATGAATGAACGGGCTTGCGCAGAAGATGATTGAAACAAAAAAGGACATTGTATATCCTTTGGTTTATTTCCTTTTGAAATTGGCATTAACCCTACCAATTGCCACCTCTACTGTTGAAATGGTATTTTCTGCTATGAAAATTATGAAGAATCGGCTGCGCAATCGAATGGAAGATGAGTGGATGAATGATTGTTTGCTTGTCTATATTGAAAAAGATATATTTAATAGCATTGACGATGAGACAATCATGCAAAGGTTTCAAAACATGAAGAACCGTCGAGGGCAATTGTAAAAGCTTTGTTTGAGTTTTTTTTTTTTTGCTAAAGAAAATCTTTTGTAATTAGGTGATCATGACCTTTGATGATAGAATTTATTTGATCATGTAATTTCAATATTTTGTAAATGCAAGACATTTCTTTTTTTGCAAAAGTTAATGTTAAGAAATACCAATAAAATAGCAATTGATTTTTTCAAGTGACTATCTTAAGCCCCCCAAAGTCAAAATCCTGGGTCCGTCACTGCCTTTAATTTGGAGGAGATTCCTCTTTTTAGCAGCCGGCCTCTCACATTTTTTTATATTTGGATGCAAACTTCTGTCATAGGATAAAATTCTTCTTGTGATGTATACATGAAAAATAACTGTCTAAAAAGAGAGGCTTTCCTTTACTTAATATAAAAAATTTTGTTTGCATGGAACAGTGGTTTTTCCTTTTTTTTTTTTTTTAAAAGGAACCGTGAAGGTCTAAGAAATGTATTTACAAAGAAGTGGCTAACATTGAAGAAATGGAAGCAAGGATCCACAAACAACCATCAAGTTGTTTACCGAAGAGAAAAATATCAAATAATTTTCCTTATGGTTTAAAATGAATATTGTGTCATCATTTGCTACTGCTCTATTAAGTCAATTTTAGAAAAGTCAAGGTCCTAGTGCCACGGGTCTCACGTCAGATCAAGCATGACTGTGGCCATAAGAGAAATTAGTATCACACTCTAATCTAAATACTCGATATGTACCCATTGGATTAGGGTCAGTTTGGATGCACAAAAAATACAAGAAAGTAATATTTTATAGAATATATTTTTTCATTTTCTAAAGAAGAAAGTCTTGTACGTTTGGTAACCCAAGAAAAATATGGAAAAAAATATATCATTTTCTTTCAAAAAGCTCATTATCTTTTCCTACAACCCCCCCCCCCCCCCCCCCCCCCCCCCCCCCCCCCGAAAAATTTCTACAATATAAATTTCTTTCAATATAACGATTAGAAAGTGGTAAAGTAAAGACTTTAGTTCACCAAACTCATCATGATGTATTTGTTTACATATATGGTAAAGTAAAAGTAAATGCCAAAATACGGTAAAGGTAGGATAAAGTATATGGTAAAGTAAAGTGAGAGGGAATGGTAAAATAGTTTCTTTTTGTTTGACTTTACTTTATTACATTTTATAAGGGATTTATATGGTGAATAAAAAGTGACTTGTTTACATGTATGGTAAAGTAAAGTGAAGACCGATGTCACATCACGGCTAAAGGTGAGGTAAAGTAAGGTGAAATGAAGTATGTGGCGAAGTAAAGTAGGATAAAGAGTTATAAAGTAGTTTTTTTATTGACTTTACTTTACTAAACTTTACCATGGTTTCATGTGATAAAAGAAAAGTGATTTATGGTAAACAAACGTGGAAGTTGAACTTTACCTCATTACTTTTTTATCTATACGTGGTAAATTATATATAAATTAAAGTATTTAATAAAAAATTATTCTATTATTGTGACTTACTTTCATCATAGCACCTTCCAAACAACTCAATTGAAAATTTATAATGTTCTTCAAAAATGGATAAACAGTAAAAATATTTTAATATTTTAATATTACATTATTCTAATTCATACTATTTTATTTTTGTAATATTTAAATCTGTAAATATCTTATCATGTAAACATCAAAACAGGCCAGTCTTCCAACATAATTAGGATGGATGTGGGTTTTGCTAAGAAAGTAAGAACAAATATGCAACCAAACAACACAAAGAATACACACAAATTTACGTGGTTCCTTCGAAATTGAGATACGTCCACGGATCACACCGATTCCACTATGCTCAAAGACAGAAGATGAGAATCCAAGATACAAGATCTTTGACGGATATGTTACGGTTACATAAAGGCGTAGGGTAATATTATTACGGAAATATCCTTATACGTTCCCGATTTTTGCCACCCAATTCTTCACTCTCTCATCCTCCTCCTGTTTAGAATCGACATCTTTGAGAAAGCATTGCATCCGTCTCATTTCTCTTTGAATTCATTTGAACTGGCCATGCACTCCATAGAGGAGTTGTGCTTCTTTAATGAGAAGATCACCCCAGCCTTTCTACAACAAAGGTGACAATAGCCTCAGCCATCTTTCTCTTCTGCTTTGTAGAAGAAGGGGTCAGAATTTTTCCGTGGACAGGCACAGGTGAGAAAGAAGGCAGTGCTTGTATTCCAAGCTACAGCTTTCTCAATTATTTTCCTCTGCTGTGCCAACAACACTCGCTTTTCTTATTTTAATCAGGACAATTCGTTGACAGAATTATGTGAAAAACCACACTGTGCTCACCTAGTCACATCCTATCCATCCTATCATATCATCTAATGTGAATGGGCATCAGTCAAAGAGGGCCTCACAGCTCGGCGCACTGCACCAGCGCACCATTGCACCAGCACCACAGGTAGACCCAGTTATCAATCTAAAGACCAATTAATATATATATTATCATATTTGCTTGGAAAACATTTACATGCGGACATGTAATTTACATTACAGGTAAAACATATCATCGTATTTGTTTGGAAGTACTATCCTCACATGAGTAAATGTTTAACTGCTCAAAATATATTACCATATGTTTTTTTTTTTAAGAACTAACTTGTTCTCAGAGTTGCTTCTTCTCTCATGCCATACAAAGAAGCCCATAATGATTACTTTAACAAGAGCTGTCTGCATATTTTTTTCTCATTGCACATCTATTGGCGATGATGATTGTGACACAGGATAGAATAGTTACTTTAATCATCTTTACTGTGTTAATCTGTCATATATAAGTCTGCTCAATTGCTATTAGCATTTCTTACTAGAAATAATTGTCATTGTCATTATTTTTAGAGATCTAAAACATGGAGTTCTTTGTTGCATGGTTCTAGTAAATAGTCACTAGAAAATGGAAAATCATGATGAGTGTTTTATTACATTTATGTGCAGGAGATGGTGCGCTGCAGAGGCCATGCTTGTGGAATGGGGTGAAGCGGTCATGTTATTTGTTTGCAAGAAAATTCAACCCTGAGTTAACAGTCTGACTCGGGTGTAATCAGGCTTCACACATAACAGGTTTCTGGCAAATAAATCTTTAGGATAAAATATATGAGAGCTCTAAGGTTGGTATCCAAACATTCTACACCTTTTCCTAGGTTAGGACTGAGGAAAAGAGATCTCTAAAGCTTCTCAATTGCTGAAACGCATGCTTAATTTTTGTTTTCATGTGGGCTTGAACTTTAAAATAAAAGCGACAACTACTAATATGGTACCCAAAAATTATTGGTAGCAAGATGGACAATGGGGCTTACAAGCAGTTTTTAGTGTAGTAGTGCTGGACAGTACGATGCTCCATGAAGTTTATCATTCAAAAGATGAAGTTGGAATTGTTGGATAATCTTAGGTATCTTATCCAGCGACAACTACTAATATGGTACCAAGAAATTATTGGTAGCAAGATGGACAATGGGGCTTACAACAAGCAGTTTTTAGTGTAGTAGTGCTAGACAGTACGATGCTCCATGAAGTTTATCATTCAAAAGATGAAGTTGGAATTGTTGGATAATCTTAGGTATCTTATCCACTGCGTTTTCATAATGTATATCAAGGACTGGAAATTAGGGCAATGATGAGGGTAAAGGCCTAAGCAAACTTCAAATTCAATACGGTTCCAATGAACCCTGTGGCCCCAAGCCTCCACCTTTAGTTAATGTTATGGTTTGTTAAGTTATACATGATAGTATAAATATCGGTTTTTAAAACATTATAAAATTCCCCCTAACATGCAATTGAGGATTTTCTAAAATTTCCAAGTTCCACTCACCTATTGAAAATCCGAGCCGCTCAAAATAAAGCCCGCCCAATTTACATGGTATCCCCAAACTTTGCCCCATAAGGAGTTGATTCCCATCATAGTCATTTGAAAAAAAATATGATTAACATACGCAATGCTCATTATCACATCTATTACAAACCATAAATCCTACTATGGGACCAACCTCTATTAGGAAAAATCGCGGGGAACACATATTAGAGGGCTTTCATTTTGAGTAGCTCAGATTTTCAATAGATGACCCCCTACGGTGGAGCTCCACTCTTTTCCGAATTTTTTTTTCCCCGAGTAAATACTCACACCCCAATACACATGCTGCCTTTCCAAGTCCCTCACCATCAGTGCTACACAAAAAAGGATTCATCCATGGAGGGGAGGTACCACTGAGCTACCATAAATGTTCCTGATTATCAACATCTGCAGGCACATACCTGCTTAGCACAAAACTCAACATGGACAAACTTCTTATGACATGCTTTCAAAGGCCAAATACTATATTTTACTTTTTTTCATGTATCACCTCCCAACTGTGCTCCAGGCTCTCGTCGAGACCAAATACCACTGAGGAGAATAAAATAACCATAATAAGGACCTTGGTACAGAATAATATCTCAGTATCAAGCCCTGCTTGGTAAATTCCCCACAATATTTTGTATCCAATTTGAAAGTCATCCAAACAGTATAACTAGGGATTTCACTTTGAAATAAAAACCAACACAAAACCATTTCTGAATGCATGTATTTCGGTTTCCACGAACATGGTAAAGCAGATAGATGAACTGAATCAAGTGATGTCAACTAAATATAGCACCAATACTTGTATGACACTAATTTAGCATATCCTACTGTATTGAGTCCATTATTTCATGCATCTCTATTGGTTTTCTTACTTCCCAGCATAAAAAAAAAAAATGTTAACAAGAAATGAAAATATGATCATTTCATTTATTTAAAAATATTCTAAAGAAGAGAATTAGCACTTACTATGTATAGAAATCTTTAATGTGGAATTTCAAATTTCATGTTGTGAATAGGATAGTTGTATTCATATCCATGTCCTGGATTTCCAAATGGGGGAGTCGTATCCCCAATCTACACATTGATGTCAGTCTAGGCATCATCAACCAATGCCCCACCACCCTGTGATTCCATGATGATCAACTCTCTCTCCCTCCTCCCTCCCTCACATCAAAGAGCTGAAATATCCAATTGTAGCCACAATGCCAAGAAGGCAACATTTAGCCACAATGCCAAGAAGCATATTTGCAGGTTGAGATATCAACATATTATCATTGATTCAAGAACTGAAATATCCAATTGCTAGCAGAAGGTAAAATAAATCTGAATTGTGAATTAGTTCAATTTGCTCTGTTCGTGGATGTGAGGTATCTCAAATAATTTCACAATTGTGGTCAATCTACTACTGATTAAAAATCAACATTACATTTGCTAGCATAAAAAGAGAGATTTTTTTTTTAAAAAAAAAAAGGGGAATGAATGAATTAACGACCTTCAACAGATGGGGCAATGAATGGAAGTTGTTACTTTTCCTAAAACTCATTCAATCGAGCCAGGACATCACCTGCTTTAGGCGGGCCTGGCTCGAGCTAGGTACTAATGGCCCTGTTCAGGCTTGGCCGGCCTGCCGTTAAAAGTTCGGGCCGGGCCTGCATATTGCTTAGTCCGGGTCGGGCCTGTGAACACTCCTAACAGTTTGGGGCAGCCAAAGTGAGATTGAAGAATGGAGGTTTATAGCCTGGTGCTTTGGTGGTTTTGTTAGTTTTGGGGGTGTTTTGCTGCTTGGGTGTTTTCTTCTTCTTGTCGGGTTGTTCCTTTGTAATTTTCTTCTTGTCTTTGTTGTTGTTTTTTCTCCTTTAAAGAAAAACCAAACATAAAGAAAAAAGAAAGAAAAAACAAAAGGCAACTACTTAATCACTCTCTCTTATCACTTTACCATAAACATTACTTCACTAGATACTATATCTCACATTTACCTTGAGTTAACATTTATTGCACCTTTACTTTACCACACAACGACAACCATAGGCTTGCATGATCCCTTGGGTGTCAAATTTGGCTTGGTGAGGAGATACTTGCTGTGAAGAGTTTAGATTGATAATAGAAGTTGCAAAGTTTCTCTCTCAATTGCCAAAAGGGATTCCATTTGTACTGGCTTTTCACGACCTTAAATTTACTGATGGTGTGGAAAATTACAAAGGCCCCTTTTGATTGCATTGACTGAATGCCTTTCAACTACCACTAGACGATGGAAATATCTATGTAGCAAAATGGAGGCCTTGTTTAACGTTAGCTCTATTCAAGTTTCTTTTGGTAAAAAGGGATAAACTGACGCTATGTGTACAACATGCAACAAATGCTTGGGAAATAGTCATTGGGCATCTAGGTGCTTCAATTGTGCACATACAAGAAAAGTATGGTTAAAAAACTGATGGGACTACCACAAGCTTTGAAGCATCCAAACATGTCCAACATTTTTCTGTTATTTAGAAACCACATGTCTAATTTTTAATTTGTTCATGTAACTTGTCTCATCTTATGATCTCTAATTCAGTCTCTAACATACATTTCAAGCTACAAAAGGATAATTTCTCTTGCTAGCTACACAAGGATATATAATTTCTCACTATTCTGATATATTTTTTTGACAAATCCAGATTGTTGGCATAAGGCTCCAATAGCTGACGACCCCAAGTCAAAGTTAGACTTTATACGACTGCTGTACATGAACCAAATTATTGAGAGCGAAAACCTGCAGGACCTCCCAGTTCTTCTACCTCTTTTATCAATCTTTCCACCTTGTAGACTATCTCCATCAACATAAATACAAAAGTTGCAATGGGATATAGATCAACAACATCACCATTTTCGCTTGCCAATGTTTCTAGCACAAAAGTACGCATCAAAGAATGTAGCTCTTGCCCTGTAGTCTGTAGAGTGTCACTTTGAAATATAGACTCTTGTCGGCGAAACTTCCTCATTTTGAAGATGTCGTCGCTGAGTTCCCTCAGCGTGGAACATATCTGTGTGCCCATTTCTTCACATGGTTCTTTAGCAATCAATCTCAAGCACAGTGGCGACTGCAAGATAATCAGATGTCAATAGAGTAAGCTTTGAGGTGCTATTTTTTTTCCTAACTGGACATAGAAAAAAGATTATTGATTTGCTTGTAGATTATAGTTGAGTTGGTTACTTTTGATCATATAGATTATACAAATTAGGTAGGTTGTGGTTGTCAGATATGTTAAGAGATTATTTAGATATATGATGACAAATGATCTGTTTTTCCTCATTTAGTACAAGTCATTACGATCAGTTTGATAATTTATTTTAGTACAAGATGGAGGTTTTTCACCAAAAGAGATGAAATTATTGGTGTCTTGAAGATTAGTCCAAGATGATAAAGGGATGTGCTTTCATGCCTGTTGATGAGACTGCAAGCATTCTCTCAATGTAAGGACTGAAGCAGCCAACTCTCTAAGTAGCTCTCCAATTCTTAGATACTTGTTCCAAGGATAAGAGAATCCAAACTTTCCATGCCATGGTTCCCATCTTGCAAAATTGGCCTGAAATGTGGCAAAATAAAACATGATTTCATCCTAATGAATTTTAAGAAATTTTCAGCTAACAATTCATGAAATTTACATACCAATGCCTCATCCGCAGCCTTCGAATGTAGCACAGATTTGTAGCTGTTTAGATGTGTGCTTGCTTGACCTTCTGGCTTTCCCTCAGTCTCTTGAAAATACTCCTTCAAGCATTCTACGAGGGGATCGATAAATGAGTAATTTGCAAGGGAACTTTTTTCTTTTTTAAAGATCATAGTTGTGCAAAGCCTCACTACACTAAAAACGGGAAATTGGAACTGATTACAGTTCCTAATTCGTGTGTTCTTAATCCGTTCGTCCGTTCCTAATCCGTTAATCCGTTCCAAAAATAGAAAATTGAAACGGATGAACGGATTAGGAACACAAGAATTAGGAACGGTAATCAGTTTCAATTTCCCATTTTTGGTGTAGTGCCTATACTCGACTTTGAAACTGGTTTCTCACACTAATTCATATCAAATGTACTATGTAGTACAATGATCTAGCTAGCCCTTAGTAATCAATATATGAAGTATAAACAGCTGAGGAGATGATTGATTAAATGATAAGTGCAACTTAAAAATTATAAACCTTCAATGGAGAGAGCAAGCTTGTCAAATTTGGATACGAGAGAGCGGTGGAGCTCATCACCAGCCCACACAGGAAACACAAATAAACTCGTAAATACACAGATGAGAAAGCCCATTGCGATTGTCGAAAGCCTCTCGCCTGCTAACTTGATGATATTCTCGCCCCGAAAACCAGATACTGCAACTAGATTGAATGTCAATATAAAGACCAAACACCCATAATCAAATTTCTTCTTGATGCTCGGAATCAGTCGATAATACGTTGCTGCTGCACCTGAAATGAAAGTGCCACATTTTGAGTTCCACCATCACTATTCATATGAAAGTATATATCCAATTTGGAATAATAGATAGATAGATAAAACTTACATTTAAGAGGAATGATCAGTCTGATGATTGGATTCAGATCCATATACATGGATTTAGATCCAATTAATTACTAATCCGATACAACTTGGACCCATGCAGATGAACCGATTACCCGTTTTACTTATTAAGGCCTGATAACTAAATGGGGCGGGTTTGGATTGGGTCGGCCTTTCTTACCGAGCCCATGTGCACCCAAACAAGTATGGCACAATATTCATTAATTTGCTAGCAAAGGATAAGAGACCTTTTCTATCCCATCGGATCAATCCCCACCGTATAATCAATCATCCAAAACATGGCCCATGCATTGAACGTTTGAAACTATATATAAGATACATTAACCATAATTGCAGAAACTTGGGCCAGAATATACTACAAAATGATTCATGCTTACCGAAGATAAACACTGAGATGCTAATGGCGATGGTGCTGCCGGTCCCACCAGCCTTCTGGGCTAAAATCTGGGCTAAGAGTGCAGCCAGACAGCCCAACCCACCTCCTAAGATAGTGCCTATCCCACGATTTAGACCCTTGCTAAATGTAGCACCTGCAAATTATAGTTATATCATATGTCATCAACACTATCAGTATCACCACTTAGGTTACAACAAGTGACATGACATGTAATATACTCAACGAGTCAACATGCAATAGATAAAAAGATAACCATAAGGCATGTGAAGGAACAATAATTGCTCAATTTGACCTGAATCATTTTACCCAATCTCGTTGGAATATACAATCATCATCGTCGCCGTCATGGTTTTGGTCATCATCTTACCCTTCAATCTAGTGTTGAGTTACAGTCCCCCAAAAAATATATATATATATTACACACTATTATCATCATCATCATCAAAGTCTGATCCCGGCCAATTATATCTGTGTTTGGATGAGAAACATACTACGGCTATAAGAACCGAAAAATAAGTACCCCAACACTCCAAATGAGACAATCGTACAATATATGTAAATATGCTCCTCCTCTTTTTTCTTCTTCTTCTTCTTCATCATCATCAATTAAGCCTTCACCCAATTATGTTAGGGAGACAAATAACCTTGATATTTAATGTTATTTGCTCTTACTTATTGACCCTTTTTTTATGTTGCTTATGCTACATGAATTCAAATTTGAATTTCTCACATTGGGTCCAATTGCATGGGCCTCACCTTTGGTCACATCATATCCTAACCTTGTTGCTTGTCCCATTAAGCAAACAACGATGAAATATGTGTTGGACGGGATAACTTTAAAATGGTTTGTCTAAGTTGCGGATGTACATGCAGATAGATATCTGCAGCTGGTCTTCTCCCCATCATATGCTGAGGTCGACTCTTGTGTCAGGTAGGACTCTCAAGGGTCCAGCTCAAGGGTCTAGCTGTTGGGTTTATGTCTTGTATTCCAGATTTATCGGAATGGAGGTTCAGAGTCACAGGTATTTTATTCATTGTATCAGAGCTTTCCTTAGAAGCTAAGAAAGCAGAGATTTTATATCTATATATATATATATATAATTTGTAACCCTGAACTCTATGAGGGAGTTAGAGAAGTGCTCTCTCTCCCGTGGGCGTCGGATTCAGACTTCGGAACACGTGGGGCTTGTAAGCAAACAAGAAAACAAGAAAGGGGAACACATAGAGAAAGGAAAGCGGCTATAAGAACAAGATTGAGATCTATGGGAAAATAGTAGGCTAAGTGTTAGATGGTTTTCTTATAACGAGTTGCCCGATTTAAAGAAATAAGAAAGCAAGAAAGGGGAACACAGAGAAAGGGGAGCGGCTATGAGAACAAGATTAAGATCTGTAGGAAAATAGTAGGCTAAGTGTTAGATGATTTTCTTATAACGAGTTGCCCGATTTAAGCAAACAAGAAAGCAAGAAAGGGAAACACATAGAGAAAGGGGAGCGGCTATGAGAACAAGATTTAGATATGTGGGAAAATAGTAGGCTAAGTGTTAAATGGTTTGAAATTCTTGTAACGAGTTGCCCGATTCCTTCATAGTGAACTCAAGCAATGCGCTCATAAAACCGTGGACGTAGGCGAGTGGAAACCAACCCCCATCCTACCAACACCTCACTAGTTAAAAAAGTTCACTCAAAATGGCTCTAGAAATGATAAGTTAGACTGGGTCGACAAGCCTCACAAACAGCTATTCTAACTTGAACCAATGAAACAACTTGGTCATTCCAGAATCTCAGGAAATAATTTCCCAAGAACATCACATCTATTCTTCAGTTTCTCATGCATGCTAAATTCAAGAAGGTCCATGTGTCCAATACACGGTTACAAAAGGTAGAGCTACACCCCTTTTTAGGAGCATAAGCTGGGCGAACGCTAGCCATTTTCATTTACCTGCAGTGAACTCGAAGACAACCACTACTGTCATGATAGCCCACATAGCATTTTCACCAACTCTATCATACAGAGGCTGAAGAAGATAGAGAAGTGAGACCAGCACCAGAGCAATTCCAACCTTAATGCAATGAACCACCTTTCTATGATCCTCTATCCCAATCTCCTTCACAAGACAAATAACATGAGAGAGTACAGAAAATCGCTCCCTCGTCTTGATAGAAGACCCACTTTCTTCATCTCTAATAGGCACCACAGTGGCACCCTGATTGCACATGTTCATAGGCTTCATTTTGCATGGAAACTCACTCCTCTGTGAAGTTGTGGGGGTGCGAAATGCGCTTATATACACACTTGTGATGGAATATAATCCTGTATCCGTGTGGACCAATTGAATATAATAACATCACCTTTTCCCAGTCAAGATCATGGAAATCCACATTTCCGATGGTAGTTCTGGTGAATGGGAAAGGGCCCAACAAGAGATATCCTTCATAACAGGTAGTCCTTCCAACTCCCAATATGGATAGACAATGTTTCCTTCTGTTTTGATATATTTCTTATGGGAGTTGATTACATTTAGACATATACAAACATACATGGAGTCCACTTACAAGGTTTGTTTAATCAGCTGTGCTTGTTTCTTTAATTCCACTTTTTTAGCTAAAGCCCTAGCTAGCTTTACATGGTAGTAAGATAATTTTTTGAAAGTGTCTGTGCATCCACTTTAAAGTTAAAAATATCTCCTTCTGTATATTTAACATTGAACTTCACAACATTTGACTAATCACTTCCTTTACATTCTAGGTATCTTCCAAGAAGTGATGTTTTTAATTCCTTTCCATTCTATTAGGTATTTTGCACATCATGCTAGTTAGGATTTGAGAATCCCTATCAAACAAGTTCCCTTCTTTTTAGTACTTTTCTCAATCACTAGCTAGTAATTAGAAATTGAGAATATCTATCAAATAAGTGTATTAACTGCTAAGAACACTAGCCAATAGCCTTCTCAGCAAAAAGTAAATATTGGGTACGTTGAGAAAGGAATATTAAAATCGAGCTTGAACCTGGATATTAAAACCCTCATGGAAATTGGGTCAAGCTTGGATCTGGGCTTGGATATATGACATATATATTTTATAGTAAATTAGTATATACACAACTATGAAATATCTTTGAAAGGCAAATTAAACCTAAAAGTTTAGGTGCTTCTAACCTAATTTAATCCAACTCGAACAATTACCGAAAAAAGAGAAAAAAAACTGTCGAAACCTCAAATAGGGAATCTACAATTTGGGTCAGGCTCGGGTAAGGTTTTTTCAGTTTCATCAGTTTGGATTCAAGTCTGGATTTGGCCACCAATGATTTGAGTCAGGTTTGGGTTGAGACGATACACTTAACTGACCCGTATGAGCTATGCCATTACTAGCATAGTAAGGTAATTAGAAAGTATCTAATAGTCTCTCATATAATCCTATGATCAAGGGTTTAGTGAGTGTGAGTATTGAGAATAGGCAGAGGGAAATACGGGTGCGTTTGGCATCGTGTTATTCGGATGGTCCCATGTTCTCATGAGATAAGGCTATAAAAAACATATTTGGTTCCAAACTTTGATCCCACCGGAAGGAGTCTCAAAATCTTAAACCGCATGTATTAGAAAGTTGAAACAAAAAACTTTACTTTAAAAAAAATATAATAACTTGTTGGCACAGTTGTTTTTTACTTATCTCTTGCCTTTTAAAGAATGTCATTTAAAGGCTTCAAGCTCTCCCAGTTATCCTAAAAGTAGGCCCCATGTCCACAATCTCAAAGAAGGCTGCCCCACTTTATAATTCCTAAAAAGATGGGTTATAAGGTCACAATCATAAAAGGTGGGCACATATTTTAATTACTATAATGGTAGGACCACATTATAAACCCTTTGAGTGTGGCCCTATCTTCTAATGTCTAAAGGTGGGCACCACATTGTAATTTCAAAATGTGGGTCCCGTGTCCACAATCACAAAAAAAAAAAAAAATGGCTCTACTTTAATTTATAAATGTGGGTCACATGGTTACGATCACAAAAAGTAGACCCACATTGTAAATCTTATGAATTAATGTGGGCCCTCATTGTGAATCTTATGAATGTGGCCATATGTTCGGACTTTTAAATGTGGGTACTATATTATAATTCTTAAAGGTGGGTCCCATGTTCACAATCAACAAAAAAGATGGCCTCACATTATAATTCCTATAAAGGTGGTCCCTAATTGTAAATCCTATGAATGTGATGCCCCATATTCTAATTTTTAAAGGTGGGCACCACATTATAACTTCTAAAGGTGGGTCCAGTGTTCACAAAGAATGCGGTCCGCTTTGTAATTCATAAATGTGGGTCACATGGCATGATCACAAAACGGGGACCCACATTATAAATCTTATGATTGTGGGCCCCATTTTCTAATTTCTAAAAGTGGTACCATGTTTTAATTTCTAAAGTTTGATTCCCATATTTACATTCACAAAAAGATGGCCCCACATTATAATCCCTATAAAGGTGGTCCCATATTATAAATCCTATGAATATGGGTTCCATGCTCTAATTTTTAAAAGCAGGTACCACGTTATAATTTCTACAGATGGGTCTCATGTACGATAATAATAAAATGTCGAAAATAATAAAAGGTGGGTCCTACATTGTAAATCCTATGATAGCTCCTTGGAGTAAAATTTTTATAATGTTACCAAACAAGTTTCGTACAGCATGTTCTCAGTAGAGTAATTTAATATAATCTTTCCAAACAAGTTTTACAGAGTATAGTCTCGGCACAACCCAATTATGGGAGGTGGGTGATCAAAAGTTCTGAATAAGACCTATAACAAAAAAATCAACCCAATTAGATCATTCTTTGATCGCGGCCCTCAAGTTTAATGATCTTATAGGCATCATTTCTTATTTAAATATCACGGTGGGTAACACTTGGATGAGTGTTAGAGATTTAGGTTGATCATAGGGGTCCCACATGCTGGTAAAAATAGATGCTCGTGGATGGTGCTCATGAGATGGTTCTCATTTGAGGATTTTCCTAATATAAACTTACATATAATGTTTGTTTATATATGTTAGGTTTTTTTACTATGATATTCACACGACAATGACTCTGGACTGGCAATCTCCTATGTTAACAAAAAATCATCACATAACCGGTAACAGTTTGGATCCTCTATCGCCTTTGTTGCACTATGACCATGAGTAAACCAATCACGGTCTACCACGTTAGATGCAAACACTAGATCCGGACTCAACTTCTAATATCTAAATTGCACGTAATACCTTCAACCAAGAAGTTTTCATATGTATATTCTTCTTTGTATTGTTTCGTGCCTCTAATGTGTATATTTTATCAGCAATCCGACTCGAAAAGTTACGGCTGGTGAGTCATGAGCACGGGGATTGACTTGTAGTCCCAGCTCATACACGATGGTAAAAAAAAAGGTTCTCTCTCACTAAGTAGTGAGGGATTCCTCTTGGCATAAATAAATCCACATATATATGGGAAATAATAAGGTGAGAACTGTTCTCATGTTCTAATCCTGAAAACTATGGGTGGGGCTCACCTATCACCCAATCCAAACCTTGCAATGGATAGGGACCCCTAGATAGTTACATACCTCAGGGTTTGGCACTCATACAAATGGACTGGACCGTTTGATCAACTGTAAACCAATGTGAATGGATTGTACTTGTTGGCCATGGATGAAATGGTTAAGGGCATGGGATTGAGGCTAAACTTGATATCTAGGGTAGTCCCACATAGATCTTTCCATCGACCGGTCCCATCCCAAGATAGCACCCATTAGTGGGCCCCATAGAAAAGTTTGCACGATGACTTCACGAGAACACTTCTCATAAGAAATCAGCTACATAAATTTGTTTTGAAATGTTGGAACACTAGTACTAAGGAGTGATACTTCTTAGCTTAGAAGACACAGGGATGAATCATGTGGACATGTATGTGAAATTTAGGTGCAAACATCATATAGAGCAAGGCTCTCCTAAGCTCAAGCTTAGGAGAAAATTTCGTAAGCTCATGCTTGTGGGGCCCACCTTTAGTCCATCCAAATGAACAAAACACATGACCCCCCTAAATTGCACATGTTCACCAACTTTCGAACAAATCCGAATTTACATGACCGTTGGATCGGTTATGTATCGATCCAAATGAACTATTGACCATTAAACTTTTGGACCCATATAGAGATGATAGAAATCACGGTTGAGGCTGATTTTTTGTAGAGAGGATGATCCCAAGAAGTCGTTAAAATCCCCCCACACCCATATCCATGCCTATACAGGTCTCCAAGTGGGTCCCACCACACACTTGAGCTTACCTTATCTAAAACTTGAGCTTAGGAGAGCTGGCCCCGACTATATATATAGTTTGTCCTTGTAGAAAAGCAAGAGTACATGTTTTGTACGCATGTTTTATACTTTCTAGAATCTTTAGTTTTATACATGTTGTTGATATAGAACTAATGGGTACGTACGGTCCATACCCATCAACCCTGCAACTGCAAGTATTGACTAAACTGCAAGCATATCACAACCATCTATCCATATCCATTTCCATCTCTTCAATGTTTGGATGCTTATGAGAAGCTAGATCAAATGTACAAGAAAATCATCTCGGAACCAAATAGGCCGGTAGATACATTGCATGTATGTCTCTTAGGTAAATGACTCTGACTGCTCTTACCCAACCACAATCTGGAATTGAAGTTTCATGAGGTAGATTGGGGGGCTGAGGTTTCAGTAGATGAAGGAAAGGACAGCACCACCACCAAAGTGGGGGTGGGGTGGGGTGGCCACCAAGTCCTGTCTGATGTCTCCTGATTTTCGTTAGTGTCAGGTGTCCTCATAAGAGCAGATATTATATTATAGGTGATCATGAAGTACATATCCTTCACTTCTTTTTTTGATGTTCCATCAGACTACAACCTTTTGTGGGCCTCAACCCTGCCTGCTGCACGCAGCTGGTCAACTGATCAACTCACTCCATATTGAAGGCCTTAACTCTGTCGACCCAAGCTTATAGTCGAGCTGCTGACTGCTGAGGGAGGTGTGGTGTGAGAACTACTGAGTTAAGAGAAATTAGTAGACCAGTCACCTACGAATGTTAATGTTTGGTGGTGAAACCAAGTTCAATCGATGGTTTTAATTCTACCAAAAAGATTTTTTTTTTTCAATCGAATCATCCAAAAAATGTCGAGTTTTAGAACTTATGGCCAATTTCTAGACAGTTATTTTCAAAATTATATTTTTAAACAAAATGAGACTTAATTATGACAATCTTATGTTCTAAATTTATTTTGTTATGTGTTTCTTTTTAATGTTACTCATTACTAATTCTTACAAATTGGTTGGTTTGAAGGGTTTTTTATTGGTTATATGTTTCATAAACCAAACTGCAACATATATATATATATAGTAGTTAATTTTAATAAAAATCAATTCTATTTGACTTATTTTACCTGCATTAATTTTATGACATCGCCCATGATCTCCATTTTATAAGTCGGCTAAGATCAAATGCCATACACCACGATCTAAGGAATCATAGCATAATATTGGGCATGTAATTTTTTTTCTCCCGGCACTTATCTTTTACCATATCAATGGATAGACTAACTTGTGACACTGGTTCGGATCATGTTCCTTTTCCAACAACTTCTTATATATATATATATGCGCTCTGTCTATTCAGAAAATTTCTCTTGTGACGATATCATTATTTACCTAACACGCATTTGCATACATCCTCCTATCCACTAAAATTGATGTTTTCATCTTTCTTATCTCCAATTCCAATAAAGTTTCTCTAAAAGATGGAGAAATTGTATAATAAAAAAAAAGGGATAAATCATAAAAGTCCACACAAGTTGCTAGTGCGTCGGAGGACACAAAGAAAAGAAATCTGTGGCCCCAACACATGCATCAGTGGAGCAACACAGAAAAAAAAAAACCCACAAAAGCAATGATTTGTGGCAATGAACGATTGGTGTGGGACTGTGGGGGGTAAAGAAATTCCTTTTCATAGTCCGTGCCACGGAACAAAATCAAATCCGTACTAGTACTACTTTCAACTGCTAATGACAAACCTTTAGAATTTGTGTCTTTACATTGCATCTCAAACCCCACCCCCCAAAGATAAACAAATAAGAGACCCCTTTAATTTTCTTGTGCAGGGATGACTACACAAGAAAATAAAGAGGCCCCTGAACACCGTTCATTTTCAATTTAGTGTTTTTCAAAAGCAAAGCTCTTGACCACCTATTTGACTATTTCTTTGTATATTTGGATTATTCTTTGAACCACACAAATTAAGCACATTCTAAACTAGTCATATTTAGACCTAACTTTGGACCAAACTCAAATCTGAAACTGATGAGTTTTTTTAATTAAGGTATTGTTACAAAAAAAAAAAAAAAGGCCCTTCAAGAAATCATATCTTGTGTTTCTAACTCTTCCTCTTCATTGGTTTTTGATTAATTTAACCGACTTTCTCATAAGGAGGCCGCATTTGAATAATCCGACTCATTAATTCACATACATGCCCACAAATCCTTGGTTAAATTTTGATCTCATTCTCCATACTAATTTGAGTATTATTCATCATTGGATTTTATCAAAAGAAGTTTACATGTGTATTTTTATGTATTTTCCTAATCTACATCCAAGCCTATCCATCCCGTCCTTTCCTTGCTCACGTAAGATTTGCTAAGTTTAAATAAGATATTTGTTTCACTGTTAGAATAGAATTATTTTGGTAAAAATATAAAACACAGAGTTTTTTTATGCTGTCTGAAAATACAGGAGTTATTTGTATAAATCTTTTATTATTTAGCTTATAGCACAGAGATATTCAAACCAACTTGTTGTTATCCCACAGCTAATCTATTATGAATAACTAAGCTTCATCTGATCCCTCTAACCATTCCATAAAAAAAAAAAATTTAAATTGTTCATGTTTCTTTTCAATTACCATTACATTTGTCCATTGGTTCACTATTGGTGCAGTATATCACTAGAGGACACTCTTATTTGATCGTTCTATGTGTGTTATTTAATTAAAAAGATATTTGTTTTTTTGTTTGTTACCTAATTTTGTGTTTGTGTTTGCCACGTTTGTGATTCCAAGAGTCCACATGCTACTAGGAAACTCCTAGCTTGTGTTACCTCCACTTTTTCAGGGCCAAACTTTTCCACTTAGCTAGAAGCCAAAATGTGGTGACCTCTGCATCCTCTAGTGGTACAGATTAGTGTTCAATTTATTTATTTATGTACATTGGAATCTTGAACTCAGATGCCTATGCCTTTCCTTTATCAGCTAAACTACAACTTGAAGACTCACTGTTAAAGTCAATTGGTTATTTCCTGTACAGGAGTTGTGCAGTAAATTTTCTGCACAAGCATAACTTTTGTTTCCTCCATATACCATGAGATGATAATAAGAGGTTATTCTCTCCAACACCACCCCTTCGGATTTCCATTTTTGCAGAAGAGGAATATGTGTTTTCTGATTCATGGATTTACACAAACAAGGCCTCAAGATCTTCATTCTATTCATATATGTTTACTGTCAGGCTTCTTTCCTTAGTCCCAATTACTAAAATGGTTTTTGTTGCTCTAGGATGTGAGCAGCATCCCAATCAAATGGCTTGGATTTCTTTGCTAGCCATTTTGAGAGTAAAGAGGAATTGGGAAATTGGGGCCCAAATGGTAAGCCAACACCAACTACAAAAACTTCTAGAAACAGCTCTTACAATTTATTTATTTATCTTATCTTCCCTGTTTCTGCATCCCATCAGGGAGTGCAGAACTAGAAATCTTTGGCAATGCTTCCAATTTATAACCTTCTTAGAAATCTAATCAACAATATCAAAGAAGAAAATAAACATGAAAAAGTCTACCATATGATCCAAGTTACATTGCACCTAGTTTATTTCAGAAACTTGGACAGTGCATATGGATCAACTGGACTTCAAGCTGCCAATTGTGGGAATGGAAAAAAGAAGAAGCTTGCCACTCAACTCCAGAGTCCAAACCCAAGAAACCATAGACATGTAGGGGAAAAAAGCACTCAATATATTTGGATGTCTAGGTGTGTCCTTTGTCCTAAGAAAATCATTCCACTGACGTGAAATTCCACTCTTGCAACAGGGTGGGGCACTGATATGCAGAAATGCTCTTGCAACTTGGTGGGATACTGTGTGGTAATCATACAAGCACAGAAGAATCCTTTAACAATGATAGATAAGAAGTTATCACTCAGGGCTTGTTTGAGTATATGCTAAACAAAATATCTCCACACATTTCAGAGTGCATATGCACTTATATTTTTTTTTACAACTTGTTTCATACAGCACTAAATATGACATCCATCACATATACCACATCTTTTTTTTTTTTCACAAAAATGATGGAGAGGCCATATTTGCAAAAAAAAAAAATCCCATTGGAGAAAGCTCTAAATTATTTCATAGGCTGTTTGACACAAATCCCCATAACCTATAAAATTAGCCCATATGTGTGTGTGTGTGTGAGAGAGAGTTATCAGCGACTGCAGTTGGGAAAGGGTTTTAAGGGTGCCAGTGGGTTGGGGAGAGGAAGATGGAAGAGGGAAAAATGAGGGTAAATGGTTTACAAAAATCCTAGTAATTTAAAAGATGGGAGGCAATTTTGTCGTTGTGAAGAATTTCGCAAAAAATTGCGAATAACAAATAAGAAATGATCTATTTGAAAGAAGACTGGAAAACTTTATGACTTTTATAAAAATAAGCAATTCTTCATGTCCAATTTTAAAAACTCACTTGTGCTTTTCTGAAATATTCCCAACCAGAAACTACCACTAAGAAAAAAGGGAACATTTTGAAAGAGAACCCTGTTATTATACCATTTATATACTATATATAGTGACATGATTCACTGTTGAAACTTGTTGTCTTTGTGGTCTAGTTTTTTGGGTGAAAGTCAATCCCTAGTGGCAGGTGGGAAGGATATTAGTGGAGATGTATGTGGGAGTAGGGCGTTGACTGTTATAGAAATTGATTTATTAGAGCAATAGCATATGATGGCACACTATTCATTATTTTCGACCAAAAAGAAAATTATTTGATGGTTTTTTTCTTTAAACAATTTGATGGTTATTTGGGGATCCTCGCTTCCATTTCTTCAATTTTAGCCACTTCTTTATAAATACACTTCTTAGATCTTTTAGAATCAAGGTTCTATGCAAACAAACAAAGCCTGAAGGGTCATGGTTGGGGGAGGAAGATGAAAGAGGGAAAAAGAGTAAAAGAAACCCAAGTAATTTTTAAACAGGGCATTTTTATCATCATGCCATTTTCAAGAAAAAAAAATGGCCGGACTAAACGTTAACAATCGGAAATAAAACCTATTTTAAAGTAGACCAGAAAACTTATCAACTTTTATCAAATAAGCAAATTCTTCACGTTCAGTTTTGAAAGAATTAAATACATGAAGATTTAAGTATTTTTCCATATATGATTTTGCAAGGTTGATGGTAGGGTATTTATTTTTTCTCCCCTTAGTTCATTTTTTACCTTTGTTTCTTCAATTTTAGCTCCTTTTAGAATTGCATGGAATTGAATTCCAAAAGGCAAAAGGCTATGAAATAACCTTTCCCTTGTCGAAAATAAATACCAAGTATCACCCTAATAAGTCAAATCCTAAGACAATAAGGGTTTGAGATACATCCCCACCTTATATCCTTCATCCCACACCTCTTTAATATTCCATCGTTGAAAATATGTTACAATAAGTTTAAAGGAATTCAATTCAATGCAAACAAATGGGCCCTAAAAACAATGATAGGAAAAAGGGTGAAATATAGAGATTAAAAAAAAGTTGGGAAAAAAGAAGAAGAGAGGAATGAGATTGAGTAAAATAATTAAAGACATATATGAGAACCCCTAAGTGTAAAATTTGGCTTTCAAAATTTTGCAAGAATTAGTCCTCAGGTTGTAAGTCGACAAGTGACTAACCATTCCGATAAAAGAAGAAGATTTATGTTGCTTTTCACTGAAGATCATTTTGCTGTGGAGTTATTCCCAACAAAAATGAATATCCATGCATGATTTAAGAGAGAAAAAACTTTCCATATAAACTGATTTCACACAAAATTTAGATGACACAAATCAAAAAAAGTTCCAAACAGACCCTAAAGAGTGGGTTTTCTTTCTCCTTACTTAGATGTCTTTACACATCAAGTAAAAGAAGTCTTTTATTCTTTCTCATGCCCTCTGAATAAAAATAAGCTTTGAAATATAGAACTTTTAGGCCAACTATGGGAAACTAAACTGTTGTGAAATTCCTTTTTTCATATATGTTGAAAGTCTTACTATAATAACAGTTTTTACGTCTTTCCAATAATTTTCTTTAAATACAGTGAGATCTTTTTGTTTTGGTGAAGAAATATAGTGAGATCTTAAAAATATTTGTGGTTTGTCACTGAGGCCTGAGCTGAGCCATATTCACAATATATGTCATGTTAATATCAACATTCTTATTAAAATAATCAACATTTTCAGTACTTTCTTGAGATATTAGCACATAAAAAACTTCAATAACTTAAATAATAATAAGTGACAATAAGCACCATCTAATCTATGGGGTCCACTAAAAACAGCCCTTGATTTTTTTAACCATCAGTTTTTTTTTTTTTTTTTCGAAAAGCTGTTTTTAGTAGGCTCCACAAATTGTATAGGGCTGAATCTTTAATCACCCCTCAGACAATCAAACGAAACCAATTCACATACAAAGTGGTAATCAATCCCAAAAATATCATTTATAAAACACTAACTTCAATGTAAAGTGGATGAAATGATGTCTAAATGGAGACACTGAGATTCTCAAAAAAAATAATAAAGCCACAGGATCTCATTCATATTGTATAAATCGATAAGTATAACATTATAGTATTTAGATTCTAAGCACATTCCTATAATTCAACTTTGACCAAGGAATGTAGGATTGTAAGTCACTTCTCCGTACCCCAAAAATCCCTATCAGAATCTAAAAACATATAATGACACGTGGTGGACCAACGTTGTCAAGAGAGGAGCAGAGTCAGCATAAAAAAATACTATGAAAATGACAACCAGAGCAAGAAGATGAGCCAATATCATGAAGAAAAAGTGCCCAAGAGTGCGCAAAGTGCGCTCAACAGTTATAAGTGAACCATGTCAATATGCATGCGCTGACAAACTTGATTAACAGCATATCTAACATCTAGATGAATCATAATGAAGACCTCACTTCACAAAATTTGTAACATCAAACAAGAGATCACTGTTGACACAAAAAAAATAGCAAATAAGTATTCTCTAATAAGTGGAGAAGGCACTTAAGCTAAAGGATGAGGCACATGTCAGAGTGAGGCACCCACTTATCTCTTTGTCCAATGTGTTGGTCCATTCTTAGTGGTGGCAAAGCTCACATTATCTTTCTTTCATCGGAGATGCCGTTCGATGCAGTGAAAAGAGAGAGAACTTATGTTCCAAAATGGCAACATATAATTGAACTTCCATCCATGTTGTGTCATATTAAGGAAAACCTCACATCATCTTTAAATGTTGTTTTATGTAGTGAATAGGCAGCAACCTGGTGTTGGGGACGTGTTTCCATGATCAAGGAACTGGAGAGGTTGGATCCAATTCAGCCCCATTATGGCTGCATGAAAACAAATTGCAGGCTTCGAATTTGGGCCACTGGCCAATTGCCATGCCCATGGCCCATGAGAACTTGTGTTGGCCATATAAAAAAAAAATCAGCATTATTGAAGCATTATCTTGGTCTATCTAGAAGTACAGCTTTGTGAGTTTTACTTTTTCACTCAACCCCATATGATTAAATCTCTCATATGGGCCTTCTTAAATCCTCCACTTGTAAAATAATGCGCTTGGGAGGAACTAATAGGTCTGAAGCATCTGTCTAAAGCTCAACTCAGTCAGGTAACTCAGAGGGACATAAGAACTCGGGTGAGTACAATCGAGTTTTTGACACTCAAGTCAGACACTTACAGCTCAGTGCCATTCTGGTCAACCGAGCCGGGGTGAATCAGTCAAGTTCTTGAACTACTGTCCAAAGCATGATTTCAAACCATGGTTTGTGGTGGTATAACAGTTGACCAATTAATATAATGGTCATCACAGAATTATAGCTCCAAGTCTGAAAAATTTTTCTCAGCGAGCTTCAGTGTTCTAGATGTAAATACAACTTTAGAATGTGAAGCATGGAGCTTCTTGCGGAGTTCTATGTCAAACACTTCAAACCAAACCTTAGTATTGGTCATGGAGAAAATTCTCATTCCCTATAGTGGAATTCACAGTTTCACCTATCCAGATGATTAATGGGATGGGGCTAAAATTCGTCATATTTACATATCTTAACTCTCCATTCTTTGGACTCTATAACTAAAACTAAGGTTAGAACTTTGACCGAGCCAGGTTTGGCCTTTCGATTTTGGGTTCAGTTATTATACAGTTTTAAACCTCTAGCCCTCTGTCAAGTGGGTTGTTGTAGTAGGACTTTATTTTGTTCAGTCGCACTTGGATTGGCTATGAATGTAAGATGCCGTGAAACAAGACTATGACAATGGCTGCTGTAAAATTACAATAAGGGTCCTTTGTCTTTTACATGGGATATTTTTTTTAGAGGAGATGGGCGCTACACAGAAAAAATCCCACAAAACTTTTGCAAACAGAAAAGGTCCTCCGGTTGCTATTTTTGCCGTTTGCGTATGTCATGTTTCAGCAAAAATGCCAGCTTCAGTTGGGGTGAATATTGTCTGACAAGTTCGACCATCACCTCTAAGTGGCTATGGTCGATATCGACATAAATCTTGTTTCAGTAGCAGTAGGGGTGAATCCTGACTAACAGGTTCAACTCTAAGTGGCTCCGGCTGATACCACGAAAAAATGAGGGGAAAAAAAGGTTAAACAAGCCTTTCTCCTAAAGCAAATGGTTTTCCCCAATGTCTAAACATCAGCTAAGTTACAACACTAGATAAATGGATTTTGTTTCTGCGTACAAACAGTCAAAATAATTTTAATATTGTCAACATGTGATCAGACGTTTACAACAGCAAAGTGAGCTTTTGCTATCTTTTCGTTGCCTTGGACTGAGCATTGTGTTCGCTGAAACTCAGCTGTAAGGTTGGTCTATGGGACTAACATGGGACTGGATGGTCTAATTGAATTTGGGACACAAATAACCTAAAATGGAATGTCAAAAACCATCTATACAAGAAGCCTAAAAGATTAGACGGTGGAAGTGCAAGAATCCTCAAAAATCATTAAGGATGCTCATATGGTGAGTGTCACACGGAGCCATGGATAGGCTTGGAAAAAACTGAAGATATGGCATGAGCCCAACAGAGCCTCACTAAGGATTAAAAAAGAAATTGGATAAAGTTCAATCATATGCCCTACTGGGTGAGGGTGTTCTGTCGTGTTTTAATTCATTTGACAGGAATTCTATAATGTTGCTTCTGCATCTCTGTTCGGAAGTTCCTAAATTTGAACTGTGGTAGATGCATCGGATGAATGTATGACTTAGGCGTGTTGCATTCTTTAAGGATAGTTGGGAACCTAGGATTCATGAACTACTCAACCAAAATATCCAAACCCTAAGAGGGCCAAAGAAAAAGAAGAGGTTTACTGGGCAGAAACCAATCTTACTACCATTTTAGGAGTTAGGACAGTTCAATCAGACAACGATTAAACTTCCATCACTCAATAGTGGGAAACGTAAGAACTTTTCATCCAGGGAGTATCCACAACGACAAGGAGAAGGGAAATAGGGAAAAGAGGAAGAAGACATAATGGGGGGAATAAAGGCCTTTGGTAGATGCGCAGTGATGGTCAATATCGACCATCCAAAAAAAAAAGACAAACAGGGCACAAAGGACCCCTTCTATCTACACGATTTTAGTACGTCTCTTTTTGTGTAGTGTCCATGTATGGGCTTTTTTCCCGTAAATTCCTCTTTTTTTTAGGGTTATGAAAATGGAATTTACATATATGAAATATATTAGCAATTTTGTTTGGAAGCACACCATTGTCACAGGTAAATGATGTGGGATTTAGTTTTTGGGTTTTATTCACAATTTTTCACAAAATCCATGATTATCTAAGATATGAAAGTTCACATCTTGGGTTTTTTCATTTATATGAGAACAATGAATGGTTCAGATCGTGAATTGAGAAAACGCAAAAGTGCAAATCTATAGGTTGGTTTTTCCTTTAACATCTTAGGATTTCTCATTTATGAGACCATTGAACTGTTCAGATCGTGAATTGAAGGGCCGCAAAAGTGCAAATCTATAGGGTTTTTTTCACACATTTCTTTTTATTTTTTTATTTTTTTTATAACTTTTTCACACATTTCTCAAGATCTGAAACTAAACGCCTTGGATTTTATAATGGCAACCTTACTAGCCTCCACAGGCGAGCAGCCAGTCTCCCTCACTCAAATTCATGTAATTCATTTTCATAGAAACTTTTTATTTTATTTTATTTCATCCTTTTTTTTTCACAGCAAGAAATGAGGAGAAAATAATTAACAAAAAACCCAGAAATGGGGAGAGCAGGGGAACAACTATACAGGAGAACGAGGAACAACAAGTACATTTCTACCATTTATTTTCCCTATTTTAGCTCAAAAGGCTCATTATAATAGGATATCCTCCACAACAGAATAAATGTCTCATGTGGATATTTTAATTTAGAACGACAATGTTATGGCATCCAAAACATATCAGATCTGACCTAAGATGACCTCTCCACCTGAAACCTTGAATTCAGAAGGGACTTTCTCCACATTCAAAACTTTAACCTTTCCATCCACCACATACGCAGACCACCTTTAAACCACAAAAGTATATGACAACTTTAGAATATGTACATGGAATATTAGAATCAGATGCTCACTACCCAGAAAATAGTCATGTAACTGAGTGGAATTGCAATAGGGATGGTCAAGAGTAGCATTAGTGCGAACAGTTCACAGCTCATGATAATCACTTCTACCATAGAAGAGTTCATAATGCATTGAAAAAAGGTTAAAGATAAAAGGAATGACGGTTTAATGGTACCACATGAATATTTTCTAGATTGAAGTGCATGCCATGGACTCAAATACTCAATTCAACATCTTATAATTAGAAGTGGTTTCCAGTATCGGTTACAGTATCGGCCGACCCAAAAAACCGATACGGTATTGGTATCGGTTGCGGTTTGCGGTCCGTTGTGGCGCGAATTTCTTTTTTGACCCAAAAAATTTTGAGAAATTATACAAAATTTTCAGAATATTGTAAAATATTGGAAAAAAATGTTTTTTTTTCCATTAGTAACAATTATAGATCAAAATATCGGTCCCACTAAGTCATAACATCCTGTATGGCTGTATCGCTGTCTTATCTGAAACTGTATAAATTTTATTTACAATTAAATAGATTAACATGTATATACTAAAATAAGTTAAATTTCACAAATTCTATGAAATGCAATCATAATTATGACTTCCAAACTATCTATTGGAGTAATTTAAGAAACTAAAGCTCCCACTCATTACTCAATAGATCTATGCCAAACTAAGAAGTTACAAGCATTTTAAACACGCTACAAACAAATTTGATTAACTATTTTGCAAAGATCTATAAGATTTTGACAAAAATCCCATGGTTTGCAATTAGGATAGACATTAGAGTAATCATGGTTTTAAATTTTGGTGCCAGTTGGGACCACGATGAGTCCGTGCCGACCATGTCAGCCTGTGCCAGATCCGCACGGCTAGTCCTAAAAAGGGTTGAAAAAAATTAAAAAACTTCTAGAAAAATAAAAATTAATAGAAAACTAGTAAAAATATAAAATTGGGCTATTTAACAGGTATCAAATCCAAATATAATGATGTTTAGTGTTGTTGAGTACTGAGTCACTTATAACTACTAGTTTTGAAGAGGCAAAATTATCTTTTTTATCTTTTAACATAGAGAAGTCATTTTCTTAAAGTTAAATTGATTAAAAAAAAAAGTAAGGGAGTATATAACTTTTATAATTTTTATATATAAATGACATAAATAACTTTAAGCTTATGAAGTTCACTAACTCAAGTTAGTTTCAATGAGGCCTCCACCTAGATGCTTAAGGAGTAAGGACAAAGGTAGCATATCAATTGAAAGGCTTGGATGTGGATTAGGAATATGCAATTGCAAGTGCAAGGCATCGTGCAAACCGAGTTTCTACCATAGTTGCAAATGGAAGTTTATGGGAGAAAAAATTTGATATAGAAAGAGTAGTAGTTGATTTCTGGGTGAGAATAGATTCAGGCCCCGTATGGATGGGGTACCTATAAAGCAGCTCTCTCCTTCTAAGGCGTCTATCCTTGAAGCTCAGTTTTCTAGACAAGATAAAAAGAAGCAGTGTTTGGTTTAAATGGCGACCGTGCCCCGGGTCCAGATGGCTTTCCAATCACTTTCTTTCAGCATTTTTGGGATTTATTAGAGGAAGATTTGCTTGTTTTCTATAATGAGATCCATGCTAATGGAGTTATTCCTAGGAAGTCAGGTGCTTCTTTCATTGCTTTGATTCCAAAACAAGATGGAGCTTGTAAGGTCCTCGACCTTAATTGCGTAATTAGACTAATTAATTGCCATGTTAGTTAATTAAGTGGGGTTGGAACTTGAGCGAGTTTGTTTTAGTATTAGTACGGTGTCCGTGAAGTTTTGTGTGAATCGGAGCGCATTTGAGTATAGTAGATGTGTAGTTTGTAATTTAGGGAAAAGTATAGTGGGTTTTTTCCGAACATATTCAGTTTTCACCGATTTTGGGTCCGTTGGAAAGATGTCGTCGTTTCCTACACTTTTCGTTCTTGACTCGTCACAATCCAACGCCTCGAAGTTCATCACATACTATCATTTTTCCAAACTTATCACTTAAGGGCCTACTTGCAATGTTCACAAGAATTTTATAACAAAACGACCCAACGACCCTTGCTTTCATTCCATTCTCTTTTCTCCTCCATACCAGCCCTCTTCTTCCTCCTCTCTTGCATGCATCCGTGGAGACCTCAATTCCAAGCTTGAGGAGCAAATTCAAGGCCGTTATCTTCCTCCTCTTGCCTTCTTCTCCAAGTGACTTCAATTTGGTGAGTTTTAACCCATGTTTCCTCACTGAATTCCACTCCTTAGCTTACTTAGGGTCTTGAATGTCACTCAATTCTCTTCCTTTCTCTTCTCTTGTGTTGTAGGAGTGGTTTCGTGTGAGTGGGAGAGTGGGTTTGCTTAATTGGAGCTTGGGAGTGTTGTTTGGGGTTCTCTCCTCAAATTCTCTTCTCTACAGCCCAAGGAAAGTAGTGTAGCGGTATAAACTTGATATGCACGTGATTATTGATGATCCCTTCTTGTTAATTTGCATAGTTACCTTGAATTACCAAGCTTGATTGTGGTTGATTGTATTCATATGCTAGTATAGGTGTTTAATTCAATTGGACTTTAATATGGAGGTTGGGGGTGGTTAGATGATGATGAATTATGCAGTAGAATGCATGGGAAGATGGAATTCTGAAGCTAAGGGTGAATGCCCAATTTCTGAACCGAAATTGGCTTTGAGAACTTCATGTTCTGAAGCTTACGGCAGTACTTAGGTACTGGAAAGGTGAAAGTCGGGCAATCTGGGAACCCCTGACTGACAAGGCGTTCTCAGGCGAGCTAGCCGTAACCTGAGAGGTGCCATTTTCGGATTTGTTCATCGCTTGGCCTAACGGCAAGCCGTGAGCAACTCACGGCTACCGTGAAATGGCCACGGCTGACCGTAAGTGCCCTATATCTTCTTTTTGAAAGGAGACTTAAACCTAGGGTGTGGACCTCATATGTGGGACCCTTGACTTTACCTATGAATGACTATGTTGGGGAAATCTATACGAGGCATATTGAGATTGGTGTGCTTCATGGGTTGTTCGGGGTAATTGCGTGGGGTTCATCTCGAACTGAATGCACATGGAACCGAGGGAATTGGTGTCCATAAATTTGGAAACACCAAGGATCTAATTTAAGGACACCGGTACCTCAGTGACCTTGCGGACTCAATTGAGGGTACATACCTGTCCAACCTTACTCAATGGACAACCAGGGACCTAGGAATGGACTGTAATCACTCCTTGACTTGATAATTTAATATCCATTGTTTTATACATTCCTTGTACACTCTATTCATAATTCACACATTTTAACTTATAATCATAAATGGTTAATGGTGTGTCAAGGCCCTAAACCTAGAGTGTGCACTTAGGAACCCTCTTGTATACTATGAGCTTGATGGCCATGTTTGGGCTAGGGGATATGGATTGATGGAACGTTTATAAATGAGGACTCTACTCAATATGGATTTGAGGATTTCTTGGAGTAGTTCTCCATGTGCTTATATAATGGAATGGAGTCCTAGCTAGACAAGCTTGTCTTGTTTCCCTGAGCCAGGCACCACACAGCCATACATTGTTCAACCACAGTAGGATCCATTGTGGGAGAGGACTGCATTCATTACCATATGCAGATTGGGGATTCTTGATGGGCAGGTGGCTTGGACACCGTTCACGAGTAGGCAGACGGCTTGGACGTCGTTCACTAGGCGTAGGATAGTGGCGGGCGGCTTGGACGTCATTGCTATCCCTGGTAGGTGGCTTGGTCACCACCGGAGCCAGACTTTGGATATTGGCAAGCGGCTTGGACGTCGTTGGTACCCCCGGGAGACGGCTTGGACGTCCTCAGAGTCTTGTCTTGTGCATTGCATCTTATCTGTGTTTATCACGGACGTGGTTTGGTGGATGCCTTATGGTTAGATGATGTGTAGGATTTATTGCTCACATGATTCTATTGACTTCTTATTCTTGCCTTAATGCCTAGCTTACGGCCTTGTCCTCTTATGATCATGCACCTGTCTTTTATTCTAATTGAAACATTTTATCTTTTATATATTGCTTATCTACTCGCAGACTTTTGTCTGATGATGCTATATGCAACCTACCCCACTTACTATGAGCCGGAGATTGAGACGGTCCAAGAGGATCCTCAACCAGCGGAGTTCCACGAGTGTTTTGTCGATGACGTAGAGTAGCGTCATCAAGCCCAGCACCTGAGCGCCTCATGGGGATATCACGGTGGAGATTTTCTCTTGTTCTTTTTGTAAATCTTTTGTTATGTGGCCTAGGTTTTTGGGGTGACCATTGTGTATAAACTCATATCTGTTCTTTTTTGTATAAACTTGAAAATTTGTAAATGAAATCCACGCCTGACACTATAAACTGGGTTTATATGTCTAATGTTAGCCTATTTAATTATTGTTAAGCTTCCTCAAGTTGTTTCAAGAATTTAAACATTCTATCCTCACCACGGACTTAGATCCTTTGGGACCTCAATAGGTTCCACAAATGAAACAATTTTAGATTGGCCCCTAATCTCACACCCTAGATACGGTTTATCTCTTAATCGGGTCTAGGGGCGTGATAGAGCTATTTCTATTAAGGATTTTAGTCCTATTAGTCTTATCGGCAGCCTTTATAAGATTCTATCAAAAGTTTTGGCAAATCGCTTATGACAGGTGCTTCCAGATATTATTTCCACTATTCAAGGTGCTTTTGTGGATGGGCGTCAAATTATTGATTCTGTTTTGATAGCCCATGAGTGTGTTGATTCAAGGTATAGACAGGAATGCCCGGGTTTGCTTTGCAAGTTGGATTTTGAAAAAGCTTACGATATGGTGGATTGAGATTTTCTTTATTATATGATGGATAGGATGGGGTTTGGATCGAAATGGCAAAACTGGATTCATAGTTGTGTTTCTTCAGCCCATTTTTCAGTCTTGGTGAACGACTCCTTGAAAGGCTATTTTAAAAGCTCAAGAGGCTAGCAACAGGGAGATCCTTTATCTCATATGTTGTTTGTTGTAGTGGCAGAGGCTCTGAATGCTTTGTTGGAAAGAGCTAAACAGACGAGGTTACTTACAGGTTTTATTATTGCAAATTCTGTCCATGAGGTAACCCATTTACAATTAGCGGATGACACTATAATTTTTTGTGATGCTTCTTCGGATCAGTTGGATAATTTAAAGTTTTTGTTACAATGGTTTGAGATGTTATTAGGGTTGAAGATTAACTACGATAAGTTTGGTGTTCGGATTGTTGAAAGTCATGTCACCGCTTTAGCTCGTTCTTTTGGTTGTAGGGTTGGGAAGGTTCCTTCTAAGTATTTGGGGTTGCCATTATATGTGAGATATGTGAGGTTACCTAAGAAATATTTATGGGATCCAGTTGTGGAAGGGTTTGATAAAAAATTAAGTTCTTGGAAGGGTATGTATTTGTCTATGGGAGGTCGGGTTACTTTAATCAAATCAGTTGTTTCTAGCATCTCGATTTATTTCCTCTTGTTTTAAATGTCCAAAAAGTGTTATGCAAAGAATTGAAAAAATGCAGCGAGATTTTCTTTGGAATGATTCCATTGATAAAAGGAAATATCACTTGGTTAAATGGGAGACAGTGTGCAAACCTATTGTTGAAGGTTCGTTCCATTGATAAAGTTAACAAACCTTTACTTAGGAAGTGACTTTGGAGAGTGGGGGAAGTTGGATAAGGTTTGTGGAAACCCAATATTAAAGGTATGTTTTCGGTGAAGTCTTTTTTCAAGGACTTCACTACTTAATTCTGATAAAGAGTGGAAGGTTGGAAAAGTTTTCGGAATCCTTTAGTTCCACCTAGAGTGTTAGCTTTTTGTTGGGTCGCAAAGTGGCATAGTATCTGGAGTATTGATAAGTTGAAAAAAAATAAATTATATTATAGTCAATGGTTGTCCTATATGCTTACAAGATGAGGAAATGGTGCATCATCTAATGATTCACTGTAGGTTTGCTCATAGTGTTTGGTCAATCATTCTAAATATGTTTGATTTGCGGTGTGTTAGGCCAAGACATGTTGATGAGTTGTTTTGCCAGTGGAGGGTGGGGTGCAAGTTTGTTCATGGTAAGATTCTTTGGAAATTAGTGTTGTATGCTACGTTTTGGAAGATATGGTTGGAAAGGAACAATAGAGTTTTCCGAAATAAACGTCATTCAATGGAGGATATTGTTGATTCAATTATTTGGTCTGTGTCAGAGTGGGGGCGCAAGAGAAATGAATTTAATAGTGTTGATTTATTTGATCTTAATCAGTCTTGGGCGGCTATATTCAAGGGGGGTTGGCGTGTTAACTGTTAAGCCCAAGCCGAAAGTTTCATGGATGATCCCTCTTATGGGCATTCATAAATTAAATTTTGATGGGAGCTTTGTTAAATCTCTTAATAAAGGAGGAATTGGAGGTGTTATTCGTGATTGGTCTGGCAAAATTTTTAAAAGTTTTTCATGGCCAATGGAGTCTTCGGATGCAAATGAAGATGAAGTTCTCGCTCTTCTGATTGGTTATTGCAGGTTGTCTAGATTGGGAGGAATTAATGCTATTATTGAAGGTGATTCCTTCTTGGCTCGGCAATTCAATCGGGCTCAGGAAAGTCTTCTTTTCCTTGGAGATTGGCGGATTGGGTTGAGAAGGTTCAAGATATCTCAAGTCGCTTGGGTGATTTATTTCATCACATCTTACAGGAGGCAAATTCAGTGGCCGATAACCTTTTAAAGGAGGGAGTTTTCTGCTCTTCTGTGGTTTTTTATGTTTGATTGCTTTTTTCTGTTTTAGCTTTTTAAGCTTTGAATCCTGTTTTTTGTCGTTCATGTGCAACAAAAATTTTACTGTTATCAAAAAAATATTAAAACGATCCTAGCCTTCGATTTTTTATGCTCAAAGTTTTAAGGGGCAAATTTATCTTTTAATCTCTAGCAATAAATCATTTGAGTTTCTTTTTAATGATAAATTGGTCAAACATAAAATATGAGGGCCTAATTAATTTTTGTTCAATGTGACTATGAGTCAAGGAGATTTTAATAAAAACACAAAATAGAATGGGGCTTTTTCAGAATATCTGAAAATAAAGGGCCCTATATGTAAAAATCTCTTACAAAGTGTGTGTGTGTAGTCAAAGTAGGGTTTTGAAATCTTGTACACAAAGAACATTCACCCCCTTTTGTGAGATTATGTGAAAACAACCGGTCTTATATGTAAAATCTCCTAGAAAATATTAAAAAAAAAAAAAAAGGCAAAAAAATGCAGTCACTCACAGGTGGGTTTTGAACTCATGTGTAGCAAGACAAAAGGGACACGTCCCGCACCCTCACTAGTGAGCTGCAGTGTGTTAAGTCTCAATGAATACAATATATAATATAAAATAAGGTTTTATGTTCCAGCACACCATTTTACTTGTGCCGGACCCTGACCCGTTTCGAAAAGACCCGGTGCTGACTGGAATTTTAAACCATGGGAATAATAGAGAGCATGGCACTTCGAATAAGGTTGAGTAGAAGAATAGAACCCAAAAAGGCAATCCTCATTCCTCAACAGATGAGATTCTCATGATAGAGATGAATAACACACGCACGCACGCACACACACACACACACACACATATATATATATATATATAGAGAGAGAGAGTCCGCTCTCCTAAGCTCAAGCATGCGAGATGCACATGTGACATTAAAAAATAACAAGGAGAGCCCGCCCCTTTTTTCACGTTCCCTCTTCTTTCTAACCTAATCGAGAGAGGGGAAAAAAAGCTCTCTGGACTGCTCTCCCCTCCAGCCCCATCTCTCCCTCCCTCCTTCCTTCATCTCTCGACTGCCAGCCCCATCCACCACATCACCGACGATCGGCCATCCGCGACAGCCCCATCGCACCCTCCCTCCTTCCTTCATCTCTCCCTCTCTCGACTGCCAGCCCCATTGCACCCTTTGCCTTGCTGCGAACCACCTTCCCCACCTCTCACAAGAACCGTAGGACGCTCATGACCTTCTTCCCCATTTGGTTTGAAATCTGTTTTTTTTTTTTTTTTTTTCAATAATGTTTTGGATCCTGGTTTTGGGAGAGCTATGTTTTGTTTTATGATTTTGTGAAGATTTTTGGTGAGGCTTTCTGAAAATGTAGAGATCAAGCATTATTGGAAAAATAAATAAAAGACAGAACTCTCCCAAAACCAGGATCCAAAGCATTATTGGAAAAAAATAAAAAACATATTTCAAATCAAATGGGGAAGAAGGTCATGAGCGTCCTACCGTTTGGTGAGAGGTGGGGAAGGTGGATCGCAGCAAGGAAGAGAGCGCGATGGGGCTGGCACAGATGGCTGATCGTCGATGATGCCGTGGATGGGGCTGGCAGTCGAGAGAGGGAATGATGAAGGAAGGAGGGAGGGTGCGATGGGGCTGGCGCAGATGGCTGATCGTCGATGAAGCCATGGATGGGTTGGCAGTCGAGAGAGGGAGAGATGAAGGAAGGAGGGAGGGAGAGACGGGGCTGGCGCAAATGGCTGATCGTTGATGATGCCGTGGATGGGGCTGGCAGTCGAGAGAGGGAGAGATGAAGGAGGGAGGGAGAGATGGGGCTGGATGGGAGAGCAGTCCGGAGAGGTTTTTTTTTTTCCTCTCTCTCGAGTAGGTTAGAAAGAAGAGGGAACGTGAAAAAAGGGGCGGGCTCTCCAAATTATTTTTTAACGTCACACATGCATCTTGCACGCTTGAGCTTAGGAGAGCCGCTCTCATATATATATATATATATATAGAGAGAGAGAGAGAGAGGTCTTAGAATGGTTGAATTTTTAAGTAATTGATTTTTAGTAGAACTGTTTAGGTGAAACCCAAATTGAAGAAAAAAATATTACATTGATGATAATAATGAACATGCAACATAGTAAAGATTGTCTAGCTTTGACCAAAAATGTGTTTCCTTTTGGTATAAAAGACACTACCAAGATAAAGTAATTAATGTTATAATTTTTGCCAGTTGGCAGATTATGCAACTGTCTTCACTCAGTATTTTAGTGTGGATTTATATTTTGCATGACTGGTTAATTCTTTCATGCTCATTTAACTTAACGCCAAAAATAAAATGAGTAAATATTTCTACATTATCTTGACACTATTTCCTAAAATCTAAATGTCGGTTATGCTGAAATCAGTATTTCATAGAGTACTCAGTTTATATATAGTATCATTTTCCTGGAATGCACAAATGACAGAATGCTGCATATATGCATGTTAGAACAAATGCATAATCATGCTCTCATGGAATGTGTGCATTAATTCATGTGAAGCTATGGAACATTTACATGAGAACTTGCAATGATTAACATCAACAAACATTGACATTCATGTCTATGTCCAACAACATGACATAAAATTTGTCCAATAGAGAAGGAGAAATCAATGCATACCTTTGAGAGCGATGCCCAAGCAGAGCGCTGGAAAGATCTAGGCTTAACTCCAAGCTTTTGTGGAAGCTCCCATCAAAGTCTCCATAAAATTCAATCTAAGTAGATAAACCACAGATGGAAAGAGAGAGTTTCAGCTAAATTCTAAAAAAATTACATTTCCGGGCATATGAAAAGCATAGGAGCAACATCCAACTTGTACCATTATGCAAAGCCAAAACAAAACCATACTCGCTCATAGGGAAGTCAGTGATTCAAATGTTGACCCCTAAAGTCTAGGCATTTGCCAGTATAGTTAATATTACAAATGGGACAAGAGAGCATGGTTTTTAGATGGATATATGCGTGCGTGCGTGAATGGCATGTGTGTGTATCTAGAGAGAGAGAGAGAGAGAGATGATATTTCAGAGTTCAGACTAAAGAGAGTCCTAAACTAAGCATAAATGCAAATTAGCAAATAAAGTAAGTAAAGAAAGAGATCGAGGATATTTGACGATATGAGGGGAAAGTGAGAAGTTGTTGACATTATGGTAGCATGATTTCCAGAATAGATGTCAGTGTCATTATCTGCTATAAAATTGTTTCATCTATAGCAGAGACTCTACATATATAAGAAAGGTGATTTTGGACCCACCTATTTTGATGATTGTTCCAAGATAATCTTGACAAGGACAGACTTGAAGAGACTGAAAAATGGTTTTAACACCTACACTTTTCAATCATAACCATTTGTTGCTGAATTGTCAAAGTGGTTTCCTTCAACTTACACCATGCCAGGGTGCATAACTAAAATGCCATGTTAGACAAGTAGATTTCTCATAGTTAGTATCAACGATCATCAAGTGCCACTCCAATTGAAGGTGAATTTTATAGGATGGCAGATAGACTTGCGTTGTTGTATGGAAGTACATGTTGGCAGCAAAGAAATCACAAGAAGCCAAGGTGTATACGGCCGGTAAATGTGTTCATTCAAATGGATGTGTTGAGTTACAAGAAAGGATAAAGTACATAACGGAAACTATGGGTAGCTCCAATAGAAGAGAAAATTCCAGAATGTAATTCGAGGTGATTTGGGCACGTATATAGAAGACCAAAGCAGCCACCGTGTGAAGAATTGAAGTGCTAAAAGTTCACGCAGTTACGGGAGGGGAAAATATTAGAGACCTTGAATGCAGTGGTAGTGAGAAAAGGCATGATAGATTGCGATGTCATAGAGAACATGGCTTTAAATAAGGTTTAGTGGAGAAGTAGAACTCACAAGTCCGACCCCAAATAGATGGGATAAGGCTTCGAAAATGATGATGACAACAATAATTTCAACTGATTGGTTTTGAGATGGACAACTTACGATGAAGCACCGACACTAGAATAAAGTAAATGCAAAGGAATCCACAAAAATTCAGAATGTCATTCATGCCTGAAACCAAAAGCACCACCAACTAGCATGTGAAACAGAACAAAGATGAAAGACTAATACTCACCGCATCTTTTGCTTCTAGCTTCTCTGCCCAGCCATTCATAACATATGGATCATTGACGGCTACACAAATTACAGAATCAACCCCCTTCGCCTTGAGTTTCTCAATGTTGTTCTTGTAACTGGGAACATGTGCTTTCGAACAAACCCCAGTGAATGCACCCTGTAAAGAGAGGAAAGCATGGTCTTTTCATTTGGTACAACTACATGCTTAACTATCTAAACAAAAGAAAGCTTTGTTTGGCTTGTGATCTCCATTAGATGTAAAGAAAGCAAGCTTTGCATTCGTATCTTGTGGACATTGGCCACATATGAAGTCCGAACCACGTATATCATGTGTCTTGTTTGCATTCTTAGCTCTACATTCATGGTGGTTTGATGTATGTCACCTCGGTTGGCATCACATCGCATTCGCTTGGTGATCGGTGTTAGAAAATCACATTGCACACCAAACGTTTGTAGAAATTCCCCAATAACAAAAGAGAAACAAAAATACTAGAATCAAAATAGAAAAAGCCCATGACAAAGAAGGCCTTAAGATTTCATGGTGGGTACTTACAGGGAGTCCAAAGATTACGACTTTCTTCTCCTGAAAACGCAGAATCAAGAAATTGATTACATGGGTATTCATATAAATCAATCAGAAAGAGAAATATGAAGAGATGGGTTTGTCGTTTACATTAAAGATTTGGGAGAGAGGAGTGGTGGAGAAGTTGGAAGAAACGCCCTCGTCCCAAGATCGAGCCTTCTGCAGAGAGACGCCTTGAGCAGACGACACGAGGTCTGTGCCCACAGAGACCGATGCGAAGGCCCTACGCGCCATCGCTGCAGCGGCACCAGCTGCTGTACTGCTGCTGCTCTTCCTCATCACTGTCGCCATTGCCATTTTCCTAATTTTCCTCTGCAGCTGCTGCTTCGCTTCTTCTCTGTCGTTTTCACTGTTCAACACAAACCTACGCAGCCGACTCTTCTTACCTAGGATGTAAATGGTCCCGAATCTCCGATTACTCGAACCTCACTTCCACCCTTAAAAAATGGGGTCTAGGTTGTTATTTAGATCTCGATAAGTAAATTGGTCCGAGTCCGGTTCCACCTTGATTTAAACCCGAGACCCGACGTATTATCTTAATTTTCAAAAATCTCTCTTAAAAATAATATTTTCTTAATATTATTCTCTAGCTAGACCCAGACCCGGATCTAGACTCATCCCATATATGGATCTGGTTATGGTTCCGGTTCCGGTTCCGGTCCCGGTTCCGAAGCCAAGAAACTGGTTCCAAAACAATTTCGGGTTTAGATCCGGTTCTACCTTCTCCTTAACGGTTCTGGTTCTGAGTCCACCATGGGCCCGGACCGGAACCGACCCGTTTACAATCCTATTCTTACCGATCGGTATATGAACATGGGTGTTCATTTGATGGGCCTGAAAGGGACCCAACCTGGTACCTTTGGTTTGGACTTTGGGTTGTGTTAGGCTCATGGTGAGGGTTCGGCCTGGTTTCACATACGATGATTAGACCGCGTCGTCGTCATCGTCGTTGTAATTATCTTAGTCTTATCCAATCAATCTGGAGTGGAACGAGCCTATATATGTGGTTGGAGATGAGCCTCATTCGCTCAGGAAGGGAAGGGGTGAAGGTGAACTCACTACACTGACTCAGCTCGATTTAGGCCTGGGTTCAAATGGATGATAATTGGTGTGGGGCCTTTTTCATTTGGGTCTAGGTCAGATCCACTACACTGAGCAAAATAAATTTAAGATTCCAGAACAAGGTCTGTGGTTTGCGTTGGAATAGAATAAAAATAGAGTGATAGTTGTTTGCAATTTCCACACACATTTTTTTTATTAAAAAATACAACTGTTAGATTTTATTTTATTTTATTTTTATTTTATTCCTTGCAAGTAAAAATGCCCTAGAATTAGTTTTTTTAGATCTAAAAACATGAACTTTATGCAGTCAGCTTGGTATTTTTCTCTCTGGCAACAAAAGCCTGCAATGAATAAATTGAGTTGTCCCGCTTAACACCAATATACTTGTAGTTTCATAATTAATAATTGAGTTAATAGGTTTTTTCTTTTTTTCGCACTTGCGGAAATTCTGGGTGGTGTTGGAAATATAGCATTTGCACTTCTTTTTCATATAAATCCGTATTGTAATCTCTATAAATGTACTTGGTGCGAAGCATTGCACCAGAATCATTGACTAAGCAAGACACAAGATAGTGCTGATCAGGGGTGGCTCGACCATTGGGCAAGAAAAGCCCTTATTTTAGGCCCCCCAAAAAATAAGACCCCATAAAAATCATCTTTTCAAATTCTAAAAAGGCATTCAAGCAACTGTCATAATTTTTTTCTCCCAAGGCCCCATAATAGTAATTAGCTAGTATTATATCTCATTAAAGCCATCTTTTCACATTTAAACAAAGGATTAAAGCAAGTGTCATCATTCTTTTTCTCTACACATTGTCGTTTTAAATCCCAACAAATCTCAACCCAACCTTCTTGCCACCTCACCAGTGAGGTTTTTCAAATGAACGTTTCTCCACCAACGCTTTTCCATCTCACATACTCCTTCCTCTCTTACCCTATCTCTCTTATAGATTGTCTTTCTCTATAATTACTTTTTTTATTTCTAAAAAAATCTTCTTTAAAGATTTATTGATCTGGTTTTGTCTTCTTTTTAATAATATGTGGATATATTCTGATAATATATGTGAGCCTTTTTTATAATATATGTTAATCATAACCCACTAACTCAAATATAATCCATTTTTCTTCATAATAAAAAAGCCGGATCAAATTCGAAATTCATCTACATCTACAATCTTTATGGCCAATAATGATAAATCACTAAATCAGGTTCAATTGTTTTATGATTTTAATATTTTTTTAATTCCATACTCGTATAGTCTGTTTATTATAGTTAGTGTTCGTTTTATTTATAAATATTATTAGTTATAATTTATAAATGATAAATGTATCTATTAGAAAATACGAATCCAGATGCTCAAAACTTTAAAAAAAAAAAAAAAAAAGATAATTTGAGGCCTCATTTAGGATTGTTACTTTAAGAGACTCAAATTGTCTCGAGCCGGCCCTGGTGCTGATTCCATACTTCAGGATGGAATGTTTAATATTCAAAGCCAGGCCCAAGAGTTCTAGCAAAGAAAAAGGAAAAGGAAAAAAGTCAATTCTCAAGGGCAAATCTTTTTTAGGCAAAATTCGCGAAAGGTCCCTATAAGTCTGCAGCCTTAAGTCCCTGAGTCCACATGATCTCAATTCTTAGGACTAAATTGCCCTTTCAACCATTTTAGGCATAAAATTTGAAAATTGAAATTTAAAATTTTATATCCCTCTTCTTCTGCAACGAGCCAAAATTTAAATCTAAATTTGTTTGCGATCATGGAACAGAGCAAGGAATTGATTCAGATCTGCACGTCGTCTTCGTTGCAGATCTCGAGTGAGCCACACGACTGGTACCTTCCAGTCGCCTGAGAAGAACTTGCAGAGGAAGCGTTTTGACACAAATCGGGCGTTTTTTTGCTTTTAGATCTGATACGATCTTCAATCCAGTCGTGGAATGGTTGTGAAGATGATGAGATGGAGGCCAACTTTCATGGTTTTTAAACTTCTTTTCAGTTTCATATATATCTGCTTTATATATCTGCTGACTCTGGGGATTTTCGCAGCCCTTGATCTGTTTATTTGCGGAATTCGGAGATTTCTGTTCATATCGGCCTTTCATCAAGGAAATCCTGGCGTTTTTAGAGGAATCCTTAGATTTCTCATGATCCGAAGCTCTTGCACGGTGCAAATCGGCGTTTTTGGAGCGTTTTGACACAAATCAGGCCTTTTTTTGCTTTTAGATCTGATACGATCTTCAATCCAGTCGTGGAATGGTTGTGAAGATGATGAGATGGAGGCCATGGCCGCCTCTCGTTTTGAAGAAATTCGAGGTGAAGTTAGTTCTGGTTCGTGTCGAAGGACTTCATCTTCTTTCGAAGGAAGAAGGTGAAGAGGAGAAGAAGAAGAAGCCCGATGTTGCTATTGTCGCTGCACATGGAAGTTGATTTCTCATCATCTCATCTGTTTCACCCATGAATTAGCTGTGATTCTTACGAAACTAAGCAATATTTTTCCCTTAATTGATATGGGTGACAAGTCGATGGAGTTACATTAGTCATCCTCACATATATAGATTCATCTTCTGGAATTGGGATGATTTCAGTGGTGGCTTAGTGTATCAGTGCAGGAGCTGACAGTTAAAAGTGGAAATATCAACATTGGACTGGCTGTTGGCGTAATAGAATGTGTTAAGAGTGGGAAACTGGGCCATTCAGGAAATAGTTTTTTTGGTTAGCTTGATCTCTTCTTTAACATGACATTGTTCTGCTCCCAAGGATACCTAAATCTTGGAGCAAAGGGACAAGGGTTGATGTGAAATTTTGAGTTGATACCAATGTAATACCTGCTTCCAAGATCAACAGAATCAAGTTTCAATGAAATGCATTCTGAATTGCTGGCTGATTGGATGTTATGGTGTAACACCTTGTGCTGCTGATATTATGGTTCTGTGGTTTTCTTCTGCCCCAAATTGGTGGTTGTGGTGTAACAGCTTGTGCTGCTGATATGGTAATGTGGTTTTCTTCTGCCCCAAAATAACCAGTGCTAAAATATAGTCCTAGAGTTACCGAGTATTTTCCTCCTATTTGTGAAAAAATATCCATCACACGTAGCTTCTGAATGTTCTGTTTCTAACAGTCCAATTTGATGGAGATGGATGTAAGAACTTAGGATGGTTCTAGCTGTGCAATTTCCGACTATATTATGCTACATCCATAGTGAGCTTATGATTTGGATGAGCTATTTATCCATTACAGTGATCCACCTTTGAAAACCAATAATGGAGGGTGGATTGATGTGGAGTCTTCACACATCTTGGGTCCATGCCAATGGAGTCTTCATGCATTGATGTTGCCTGCTAAGGGGGTTGCATATTATCTACTAAATATTGGAAGAAAGAAAGATGTTAATTGGTTGATATCTTTGAAGAACATTACATCCGGCAATCGTTTTTGCGTTGTTTATCTCTTTTGTCAAATTTATCTATTTTCTGTTAAATTTATCTGAGTGTTGTTCAAATTTATCTATTTTCTGTTAAATTTATCTGAGTGTTGTTCAAATTTATCTATTTTCTGTCATACTTATCTGAATGTTGTTCAAATTTATCTGTTTTCTTTCATATTTCTTTGTATTTTTGGTAAATCTATCTGAGTTTTTTTCAAAATTTATCTGAGTTTTTGGTAAATTTATCTGAGTTTTGTTCAAATTTATCTGAGTTTTTGTCAAATTTATCCGAGTGTTGTTCAAATTTATCTATTTTTTGCCATACTTCTTTGTGTTTTTGTGTTTTTGGTAAATTTATCTGAGTTTTTTTCAAAATTTATCTGAGGTGTTTAGCAAATTTATTTACTTTTTTTTAAATATATATTCATTTTTTAAGTTTATTTGCGTCTTTTGAAATTTATTTGTATCTTTTCAAATTTATTGCATTTTTTGAAATTATTGCATTTTTTAAATTTTATTTTCGTTATTTTAAATTTATTTGTATTTTTTGAAATTTTATTTGGATCTTTTGAGATTTATTTGAGTCTTTTGAAATTTATTTATATTTTTAAAATTTATTTGGATATTTTGAAACTTATTTGCATCTTTTTAAATTTATTTGCGTTATTTAATTATATATTACTTTTTTTTTAACTTATTGTATTTTTTGAAATTATTTTATTTTTTAAAATTTATTTTCGTTATTTTGAAAGTTATTTGTGTGTTTTTAGAATTTATTTGAAAATCTGGGGATTCCATTAATCATGGGCAATTAAATCTTAGTTAGCCATTATTAATGGGATATTCCACCAATCATGGTTATGATTTAAAGAAAGGGTAACTAGACATTTCAGGTATGAGTAAGTGTGGGAGGGACCTTTGGCTCTATGACTTTTTTTTCTGAATCTAAGGCCATAAAGTAAAATGTTCAGGACCTGTCGCCGAATGCCCCTTTTTTTAACCTGTTTAATTTTGGCATCTGTATCTCCATTCCATGATTGTTTAAAATATGTTTCATTCCATATGTATGTTGCAGGATATTTGCAATTTGTGATCTTGGTATTTTCCACTGTAATTGCTCACTACTGATTTTGTATCTCCATACTTGATTAAAGCTTTCCAAAACTAATAGTCACTTGATTTGACAATATAATTAGCAAAAAATCAATGACACACGCAGTCACTTTGATTTCACAGCATAATTAGCAAACGACAATGGCAAATGTAGTCTCAATATGAGATCATAACCCAGTATGAGTTGATTTGAGATTTAACCAATTATGTCCAAAAAAAAATTCTTACATGTAATATATATCCACACCAGCATTATATTAAACACTAGCAAAACCCCGTGCTATGCACTGACCACAAAACCACCAAATGCACAAACTGATATGAATTATTTTTAATAAATTTATTAATTAGTAAACTTGTGAGTCCTTTTCTTTGTTGCTAATTTGATCTTTATATTTTTTTCCAAATGTTTTATTCTTTAGGTGAGGCATGAATTGATTAAGAAAGATCAAAATAATCATAGACCTAACAAATTGACCTAATATATTTAAGTGGGACCAAGATGAATGGGGTCCATCATCTCTATTCTGACCGTTCATAAAATCATATAATGCGGGCTGTGACCCATGAATTGATTGATAAAGATCAAATGATCATAGACCTCTCAAATTGACCAAACCTAACCTATTTAAGTGGGACCCCCAAGATGAATGTAGTCCACCATCTATATTCTAACCGTCCATAAAACCATATGATGCAGGCTGGGACCCATGAATTGCTTGATAAAGATCAAATGATCAAATGATCATAGACCTCATAAATTGACCAAACCTAACATATTTAAGTGGAACCCCCCAGATGAATGGGGTCCACCATCTCTATTATAACCGTCCATAAAACCATATTATGCGGGATGGGACTCATGAATTGATTAAGAAAGATCAAAGGATCAAATAATCGTAGACCTAACAAATTGACCAAATATTTTTAATTGGGACCCCGATGAATAGAGTCCACCATCTTTATTCTAACTGTCCATAAAATCAAATGAAGTGGGCCGGGACCCATGAATTGATTGATAAAGATCAAATGATCATAGACCTCTCAAATTGACCAAACCTAACCTATTTAAGTGAGACCCCAAGATGAATGGGGTCCACCATCTATATTCTAACCGTCCATAAAACCATATGATGCGGGCTGGGACCCATGAATTGCTTGATAAAGACCAAAGGATCAAATGATCATAGACCTTACAAATTGACCAAACCTAACCTATTTAAATGGAACCCCCCATATGAAAGGGGTCCACCATCTCTATTCTAACCGTCCATAAAATCATATTATGCGGGATGGGACCCATGAATTGATTAAGAAAAATCAAAGGATCAAATGATCGTACACCTAACAAATTGACCAAATATTTTAAGTGTGACCCAGATGAATGGGGTCCACCATCTCTATTCTAACCATCCATAAAATCATATGATGCGGGCTGGGACCCATGAATTGATTGATAAAGATCAAATGATCATAGACCTCATAAATTAACCAAACCTAATTTATTTAAGTGGGACGCCAAAGATGAATGGAGTCTACCATCTATATTCTAACCGTTCATAAAATCATATGATGCGGGCTAGGACCCATGAATTGCTTGATAAAGACCAAAGGATCAAATGATCATAGACCTCACAAATTGACCAAACCTAACCTATTTAAGTGGAACCCCCAGATGAATGAGGTCCACCATCTCTATTCTAACCGTCCATAAAATCATATTATGCGGGATGAGACCCATGAATTGATTAAGAAAGATCAAATGATCATAGACCTAACAAATTGACCAAATATTTTTAAGTGGGACCCAGATGAATGGGGTCCACCATCTTTATTCTAACCGTCCATAAAATCAAATGATGCGGGCCGGGACACATGAATTGATTGATATAAATGTAGCACATCTGGTGTGTTGGCGTATTTATGGACCCATGAATTGATTAAGAAAGATCAAAGGATCAAATGAGCGCAGACCTAACAAATTGACCAATTTTTTTTAAGTGGGACCCAGATGAATGGGGTCCACCATCTTTATTCTAACCATCCATAAAATCAAATAAAGTGGGTCGGGACCCATGAATTGATTGATAAAGATCAAATGATCAAATGATCATAGACCTCTCAAATTGACCAAACCTAACCTATTTAAGTGGGACCCCAAGATGAATGGGGTCCACCATCTATATTCTAACCGTATGCACGGACCACGAAACCACCAAATGCACAGACTTATATGAATTATTTTTAATAAATTTATTAATTAGTAAACTTGTGAGTCCTTTTTTTTGTTGCTAATTTGATCTTTATGTTTTTTTCCAAATGTTTTATTCTTTAGGTGAGGCATGAATTTTTTTTTTTTTTTTGCTGACGCAGGGTGTCCCGGCCCTTTGGGCCGGAGTAATCCCTGCGGGCCCAGGAGGCAAAGCCGGGTAAAAACCCCCTGTGGCCCCAGTGTGGTAGCGCGGTTTCGAACCCTCAACCTCCGGGAGCAAACCGTGGTCCTAGGCCAACTGAGCTACCCCTTGGGGTTAGGTGAGGCATGAATTGATTAAGAAAGATCAAATGATCATAGACCTAACAAATTGGCCTAATATATTTAAGTGGGTCCAAGATGAATGGGGTCCATCATCTCTATTCTAACCGTTCATAAAATCATATGATGCGAGCTGAGACCCATGAATTGATTGATAAAGATCAAATGATCATAGACCTAACAAATTGACCTAATATATTTAAGTGGGACCAAGATGAATGAGGTCCATCATCTCTATTCTAACCGTTCATAAAATCATATGATGCAGGCTGGGACCCATGAATTGATTGATAAAGATCAAATGATCATAGACCTCTCAAATTAACCAAACCTAACCTATTTAAATGGGACCCCCAAGATGAATGGGGTCCACCATCTATATTCTAACCGTCCATAAAACCATATGATGCGGGCTACGACTCATGAATTGCTTGATAAAGATCAAATGATCAAATGATCATAGACCTCACAAATTGACCAAACCTAACCTATTTAAGTGGAACCCCCCAGATGAATGGGGTCCACCATCTCTATTCTAACCGTCCATAAAATCATATTATGCGGGATGGGACCCATGAATTGATTAAGAAATATCAAAGGATCAAATGATCGTAGACCTAACAAATTGACCAAATATTTTTAAGTGGGACCCAGATGAATGGGGTCCACAATTTTTATTCTAACCATTCATAAAATAAAATGACGCGGGCCGGGACCCATAAATTGATTAATATAAATGTAGCACATCTGGTGTGTTAGCTTATTTAAAGATCTCATGGAGAGATTTCAGGCTTTTGAGTAGAAGATGATTCTTCATGGAGAGATTATGATTCTTCATGGAGAGATTTTAGGTCTTTTGAGTGTAATAGATATAGAGATTTTAGGGATAAGGGCAACTCCGAAAATGGCATTGCAAAAAGTTTGAGGTTACGCCAGATGTCTTTATGTGAGGAAGAGTACATCCCTTTAGGAATCTAGACACGGTAACAAACATTCTTTCCTCACACAACTTAAATTGATCGATTACAAAAGGCCTGCAGTCATGATATGCAAGCTCCTCTGCATTGCATTAACCATTGACAATTACTCCACCTGCAAAATAAGCAAGCATTTCATTACTTTGTATTACAAATTGATTCACACATTACCTTCATTGCATGCAATCTCTCGTGGAATTGGGGAGAAGAATCAGCTAGGTAACCCATCAGGCTGGTTAAAAGGACATTATATATGTAGTGTCCTTTTAACCAGCCTGATGGGTTACCTATATGTGTGTCCCACTCCTGCACTCCTGTTTCTACCATATTATTAAATCTCCAGTAATAATGAAATGATTAAAGCCACATTTTTATCTTTCTTTTCTGGCAAAATAATGGGTTATCCAGAGCACAGCCTGCATTAGGTCCATTCCTGGCCCATGCAATAGATCGGCCCCAGTTAAGCCCGCAGACATTGGATCGGATCGAAACACACACCTAGTACATATTGATCTAATATCAGGCCCAATAACAAAACTCTAGCTCAAAAGGCCCTTCAGCAAAGTCGATAACTCTGTGAGCCCGACTGAGTTCTAGTCCAACCGGCCCAACTCGCCAAACGCTGGACTGTGCATGTTTAGCCCCAGCAGAAGCCCATCTAAAAGAATAGACCTACCTATATTCGGGTGCAGGACCTGTCCAGTGATGTAGGATGAAGCATAGGAGGCAAGGAAGACATAGCAAGGTGCAATCTCTATTGGCTGTCCTGCCCTTCCTATGGGCACCCCGGCCGGAAACCTGGACACCTCCTCCTCACTAAAAGAAGCCGGTATAAGCGCCGTCCAACAGGGCCCCGGCGCCACACCATTGACCCCTATTCCCCTCTTGACCAACTGCAGAGCAAGCCTCTAGTGAATGAAACAATGGCACCTTTGGTGGCTGTGTAGTCCAGAAGTGTGGGATGTCCCTTACAAGCATTCACTGATGTAGTGTTGATGATAACGCTCCCTTGTTTCATATGCTTCAGGACATGGCTTACAAAACACAAACAAACAGCAATAAATTGGCTAGTGAATCAGCCTTTTTTTTTCCCCCATCAGATCTCACTAAGTCTCATATATCATTATGAACCTAGTTCCAAATCTAGATTTAAGAAATTGGTCCTAGATATTTATCAATGGGGGTGGAACCAAGTACAAGCACGTGGGTAAGGCCACACTAATCAAACCGTAGTGAGCTTCCAAAACCTATATGAAAATTCTACTTCCACTTCCAAAAATCTGCTAAAAATTGTAGATCCACCATCAAAATCCTCGGTTTGCCCCCAAAATCATACTACCTAATAGTGTACGCGCTCCTCAAATGAAAATCTTGGATCCGCCACTGTATATACAACCAAGCCCAGTTATTGGATGCATTCATGTCAAAGACCAATAATCCGAATGTCGACTTTCCTATATACACCCAAACCTGGTTATGGATCCATTCATGTCAAAGACCAATGACCCGAATCTCGACTCAGGACAGTTAGCATACATCTGGGCTATAACTCGAACTTAGCATTTCCAGGTCAGGTCCAATATTTGATCCAGATCAGGACCAGAATCTAGTTCCGGAAACCGAAAATTAAACGTTTTCAGCAGGTCTGCCTTTTCTCAGGGATCTATGATGTTGGGTTACAAACATCTGGGTCCAATAACCGGGTCCATAGACAAGACCTGAACTGGACCCATAAGAAATTTAAAACGCGATTCATTAAATATCGATTCAGGTTGACCCTTCTAATTTTTTAGTTAAATTGAGTTCGGGGTTGAGCCCCTACATGATGGGTTCAACCCAATTTGTTTTGTAGGATTCACATAACATCAACAATGAAAAATGGTCTAAATACATACCTGACCATGAAGAAGTGAGAGAAGATGTTGGTCCTGAAGACGCACTCAAGCTGTTGAGGGGAGAGATGTCCTAAACCGAGTCTTTCTTGTACAGTTGTACTGCACGGCTGCATTGTTGACAAGGATATCAATGCAGCCATATGCCTCCACCACCTCATCCACTACCCTCATGCAGTTGTGGTCATAGCCAACATCTGCTGCTATGCAGATGGGCTCTTCGATCAGCATCATGGGTCTTGGACTTACTGAGCAAGTGCATGGTGTCCTCAGCATCCTTGTCTTCTTGAGATTTCACATATGTGAAGGCCACAGATGCACCTTCCATTGCGAAGCAGTGGCACACTTGACATGCATATGCCTGAATCACCACCCATTACAAGTGCCACCTTTCCCTGTTGGTCCCTTTGAACACAATGAGTCCTCCATTTCATTCATGATTTTGTATAAATGGCATGTTTGTGGGTCCCATTTTGTGTCGGTGGGAAGTAAAGTAGATCTCTATTAAGGATGATAAGAGAATTACTATAAAATCATATAAAGCTATGAATTGAACGACTTTAATAATAATTAAAAAAAAACGAATATCCATCGCATAAAATCAGATGAGATGACTAGAAATTAACGTCTATCCAATCTGATATGGAGTGGATCACTCATATAAATCTACCTTTCATTTGGTGTGGGCAAAAAAAAGAGGGAATGTGAGACCCCACCCCTGGTGGGCCCTCAATGTGAATTTGAATACTATATATTAGCTTAAGTATTTTAATTATATTAATTATGGGACTTAGTGAGGGTAGTTATGTATTTTCCTAGGGTTAGTCTAATGGTGTAATTAGTAGAGTCAATAGGGGGTCTTTCGTTATTTTTAGAGTTAGGGAGTTTGTTAGAGGCCCTAACTAGAGTTTTGTATTTACTCTAAGGAGTTTGCACCAAAGAATCTTCTAGAAGCCCACCTAAAGACCTAAATACCCTCTACCCTAACCCTAATCCTATTATAACCCTAAGGGCATTTTTGTCCATAATCCAAAAACCCAACCTATATAAACTAAACCCTCCCCTGCCCTAACAACTACTGTTCATCTCCTTTTCTCTCAAGTTCCAATCTCTTCTCTCTTCTTCTTCCCCAATTCCCTCCAACGAACCCTCATCTCTCTTCCAATCTCTCTCTCTCTCTCCCTCGCCCCAGAAATCCCTGACAGAAGGCCAGCCGAGATCGACCTGCACCGTAGGAGCAACTGTCGAGACCCTTCCTTTGGGTTTCCCTGTGGTTTTCTCTCTCTTTTCCTTCTACCTTCAATCGATCAAGGCAAGTGCACTGTGCTAATAGTCTAGATGGCATGTTTTCCTTCCTTGATTTGCAGTTAGATTTCCAAATTGCAATTTATATGAGTAGATCGACCTCTGAGCTTGTCTGTTTGGTTCCTTTGGCCATTGATGGATGGGATTACCTCATTTGGATGATCAATGGCCGGTTGATGATTGATGGATGATATAGGAATGATTATTCCGTGTTTTCGCTTCTGTACTGGTCGGTGGAGGAACCCAGGAGAATTGGGTCGCAGTGATGGGTTTCCGGAGATGGAATGACGAGAACCCACCTCGTTGTGTTGTGATCGGGATCGAAGTGGGACCACCCCTGGTAGATCAGGACCCTACATCTATGTGAGGGGCCCTGGGCGACCATGGGGTGCGACCTGATCTGGATTTTGATCAGAGGTGGACCACCATCCTCGTGCATGACGAAGAGAAGTTGTGTTCGGTCGCAGAACTGGGTTCTGTAACAGAGCACAACACTGATAGGAGAGATGGACAGAGTCCAGCGATGGCCGAGCTCAGCACTTGCAGAGCCCAGCGGTTGCCGAGCTCAGCATTAGTGCAGCTCAGCAACTGCCGAGCTCAGTACTGGCCGAACTCAGCGATGGTTGGATTCAACACTAGCCGAACTCAGAGTTCTGCCAAGCATAATGGTTAGGCAGAAGACTGCGTTTAGCCGAGCTCTGTGTCTAAGCCGAGTCCAGTGTTACGGCCGAGCTCAGTGTTATGGCCGAACTCAGTGTTTTACTGAGCTCAGCGCCAGACCGGGTTCCGTGCCAGACCGGACTCCGAGCTTTAGCCGAACTCAGTGCTTAACCGAGCTGAGAGCTAAACCAACCTCAATGCCCTGCCAAGCCCAATGCATTTTCCCGAACTCAGCTGGGTTGCCGAACTGAGCTAGGCCCTTTGCCGAGCTGAGCTGGGTGGCCGAACTGAGTATTCAATTGAGCTCCATTGCTTAGCCGAACTCCGAGATGGATTTCCAAGAAGGCGGGATTTCAACAAATGAGACTAGAACCTGGGACATTTCCTCCAGCCAGAATTCCTAGTGCGCACGGCCAACCACCCAGGCCAGGGGGTTAGCCGAACTCACAGGATGTCCTGGACGAGTAGGCCTTGCCTGCAGGATGTTTCACCTTCCCTGATCACAGTGTGCCGAGCTGACCGCCCAGGCCAGGAGGTCGGCTGAGCACACTGTGTACAGTGACAATCCCCAGATTCTAATTTCTATTGTTGCAATCATATGTAGGGCCCACTGACCATTCAAATAGACTTCCATCACTGTGCCAGCCACGAGTCAATGGTACGGCTCAACCTTGACTCGTGGGGTCCACTAATTAAAGTCCAGGTTATGTAATCTAAGGTGATTCGACCTTTATACGTTACCAAATGATGCACATAACTTCTAAGCACCAAACACAGTATTCCTTAGCATCTGTGGTTTCACTTAAAGATCAAATTACCTGGGATAGACCTGAATCTAATGTGGATCATTTACTTAGGATGGACCGTTGATATCTCCCTTTGATCCTTGTACTTGGAGATTCATCTCCCTCATATTATGACTATCACTCTATTGTCCTTATTATTGCTTATACCTGTTAATTAAATGAAAAAGGAAGGACCTGAACCTAGGACTACTTAGAGGTGACCCGGTAATATAATTGGGTGAACATTGACCCGTGTCTGTGGCTAGGCGGGCCCTTTTTATGGCCTAAGTCGGATGTGAATTACCCTAGAATGGAGAGGTTAGATTGTATGGGCTTCTGACCCATTATGGTTGTAAATGGATCATATGTCATTGAATATGGACTTGTATCTCATATGGACTGTTATAGATCAGGCCATGTATTTGGTGGGCCTTGGTATGGATCCAATGATGGAATTGGACTTAGACTATGATCCACAGTTTATATTGAGTACTTGGACCTCTTAGGGTCTTTTGTTAGGACCTTGTTCACGCAAGGTAAAGCCTAGACAGACACAGACCTTTATTGATTCCGAGTCGGCATAGACATTCACTCAGTTGATTTAAGCTCAGCCAGTTGGACTGATCATCTCTGGTAGGAGCTATTGAGATTTGATGTGGGGCTATCATGATGAGCATTGTTGGAGACGGACGGTGCGATACCGAGTCCGGTCTCAGTGTGTGTTGATGGATGATGTTATTTGCGGGGCTAGATAATCCCCAGCATTGTGAGATTTTCCCCGCCGCGACTGTGTTCAGTATGGGAGGGCCGCGGCATAATATCCCGCGGTATCCAGCTTGTGTGAGTGTGCCATTTTGTGTAGATTTATTTTATTATGTTCATTCTGATTCTATTTGTTTATCGTGCTCAACTGCCTAGAATCTGTACCATTGCTACTCTCTTAACTTTATTACTGTCTCTATTCATTTGATGCATACATTCTATATTATTAGCTTACTGTGACTTGCCGGATCTTTAGATCTGACCCACTCTTGGTGCTTAGGTCTTGACCCCGAGTTCGAGGGCGATGCGTTCGCACTCGTTGAGGTGCCCGTAGCAGGCGACTACGGATGGGGGCCGGCCGACCATGAGGTCGAGCCGGAAGGTGGAGAGCCGACACCAGCTGCAGGGGTTTGAGCGTTCTTTTGTTTAGGGTTTTTGAGAGATTTTTGTTGTGAGACGGGTAGTGATAAAAATATGTAATTAAACTTGATTTGTTATCACTATACATTTAGGCTGTACTTCAGCCCATCTACATTTGACATATATACGATGATACCTTATGCTTCCGCTATCTCTGTATGGCTTCCGCTTATAATACGCTTCCGCAATAATAACTGTTGTTACATTATTGTTCAAAAAGTTTTAAATTGGACCTCACTGCGGACCTACGATCTTGGAAGTTCTCGGATTTTCCGGGAAGTAGCGCGCCAATTTCGGTACTTTGACGGCTTTCTCGGTATCCGAAATTGGGGCGTTACAGGCAATATGTCCTCATAAACTGTAGAGTATTTATATAACCTACACAAGCATGCATACATGATACATATTCGTCACTTGAATTTTAATAGGGATGTAAATGGATTCCCGATTACCTATAGGTTCCAGCCCGTTAATAACCGGATTTGGGTGCTTAATTAGGTTCCGATAAGTAAATGGGTTCTGATCCAACCTGAGACCCGACATATTACCTCAGTTTTAAAAAAATCCTCCTAAAAGCTAGCTTTTTCTAAATCATTCTCTACCTGACTCGTACTCATCCTATAACCAGTTCTAGTTCCGGTTCCATATTCTCATTGATGGTTCCAATTTCAAAACCAAGAAACCGGGTCTAGGTCCGAGTCCATCTTTTCATTAACGGTTTCGGGTCTTGGTCCACTATAAACCTAGACCAGAACTGACAGTCATCATACAAGCACATGCATACAATCGATGCAATTAAACCTAACCCATCTATTAATCAGGTAGAACATTTCTATGCACGTACACATAGGGTTGCAAATGGGACAGTTCCAGGTCGGAATCATATTAGACCTGGACCCAGATTCCTTTCTAAATAACGGTTCGAGTCATTTTTTAGTTCACCTAGATGACCAAAATCTAGTTTCAAAACTGGTTCTAACTTCTCTTATTTTTTTACTTTTTTTCTTAAAATAAATATATCATTCAACTTATATATATAACAATGCATCAATTCTACTATCTCCAGTGGCCTGCATGTCATGGGTCCCACGTCAGATCAAGCAAGGCTAATGCCAAAAGAGAATACAATCTCACTTAATGTAAGACTTGATCTGGTCCCACTAATAAGACTTCCAATAGGATTGGTGGATGTTAGTTTTTTGGCGAAGAAGTCTCTAGTAAGTGATATAAGATAAGGGTTGGTATAATTCCGTCTCACACGACAGACAAGAGGCGAAGAAATCCGCGGAGCTTCCCAATAGCAAGAACGCACATAGATCTCCGGCCGCGTGTCGGAGTATCCGCATCCAAATCCATTAGGTAGTATTTCCATACAGGATTGATGTTCTTTTTTAGTTAACTTTTTTACTCTTAGTTGTTTGGCAACTGGTACGTACGAAAATCCAGTGACACGTGAAACCAAGATGCCAACCCACTCAACTATGAACATATTTACGAATTGGTGATCATGTTGCTAGAATGTGGTAGCCATATTATGACCCATATTATGACTGTAGTTACATTTGGTTAGGAGTTTATGTTACTCTTTTGAATAATCCTGATTTATAGAAATATTTTGAATGATTTTTGTGCTTTTCTTCTTCATCTTAGCAAGAGAGAGAGAAGAATCAGATTGCACAAGAGAAAAGAAAAAACAGCTTAAGAATGCGAAATTTCCTGTCTTCCGATCCATAAGCAGAAGATGACGATGACGATGGTGACACCCAACCAGCGCCACACTTTATGGTGAGTTCACATGGTCTTATAAAATGAATAGTTCACCACAAATAAATCTCTCCTGCATCTATCTTCATATTTCATTCCAAACCTCTTTTAACATCATAAAGCCCTGCCCAGAAAACTGTCAAGAAAAGCCCTCCAGGATGAAATGTTTAATTTCCAAAGTCAGTTCCAAAGGGAAATGCAGACCCATACGGCATTCCTTCGGGTTCCTCAACTTCAACATCTTATATATATCATTACATCCCAGTGGGATTTATTTAATGTTGGCATCTCTTTCTCCATTCCACTATTGATTTAACTTTAAGATTGTTTCATTCATTCCATATTTATGTTAGTGTACTTCCAATTAATTTGCTGCCTCAGTATTATTTTTCCAACGTACTTGCCCAATGCTGATTTTATAAAATAACGTCTTTATGCTTGATTAAAGCTTTTTCCTAAACCTGCAAAATTACTTGATTTCACAGCAGAATTGGCAAAACATCAATGACACAGCTTGTGTCTGGTCACTTTGATTTCACAGCATAATTAGTAAAACAACACCACAGTTAGTTAAAGAAGAGATTATAAACCCAGTACTAAGTAGATTTGAGCTTCAACCAATAAAGTCCAAAAAAAATTCTTACATGTAATATATATCCACACCAGCATTATATTAAGGGGTTTTGACATATTTGTTCACCTTAAATTTTGTTATCCTAATTTAATGACTCAAATTTACATAATGTCACCAGAGTCGTTTGACTCTGGTCTCCCCCTTTTTTTTTTCCTTTTTTGCCTTGGATCCCATGATATCATGGGTTTTTAAAAACCCATGATATCATGGGATTTACATGTTAAAAGTTGAAAAGCTACTTGGATCCCATGATATCATGGGTTTTTAAAATCCTATGATATCATGGAATCCAAAGTCAAAGGACTCTGATGATATTTAGTGTCTTTTAGTCATGAATTTGAAAATTGAGTGTCTAAATGGCTTTGAATTGTCAAATCCTCTTATATTAAACATACGGAACAAACATGTTGTCCTCTTACTTAACACAGTTGCACGCCATTTTTATTTGGGAAGAAACACAAAAGCACGTCTGCCAGCGCGACGCACGACCAGGGCCGGCTGAACCATAAGGCCAAAAAGGCAATTGCTTTAGGCCCATAAAATAAGGCACAAAAAAACGCCCCATAATAGCAAATGACATCTTTTAAAATTCCAATATAGAAAACTTGTTAATTGCCATCCCTTTTTTTTCTCCCCAAAATATAAGGCCCCATAATAATTTGACAAGATACGACCAAGATTTTCATGGGGCCATTAAAGTGTCATTTATGCCCATTATACTTTCAAATCTGCTCCTTATATTTCTATGGCTAGGAGTTCAATTGATTTTAACACGTCATTATATTTTTATCAGTCATGTGTATCAAATCTCAGCCGTACATTTAGTCATGAACTTATTTCACAAGTGTTTCTCATTATTCTTGTGCATCTTATTTCAATAGGGGCCCATTCAGATTTGATCTATGATGTGATTGTAATAAATCTATAGCTTGGGGTTTCAACCCTAATAATAGATCTTAAAAATTAAGATAAACAATGGGCCCCCGCCGGAATTTATTCACTTGCCCACAATGCACATGAGTATTGTGTATCTGGAAACATTCAATACGATACGTGGGGCACACATCTGAAGTCCATCTTGGATGGTCGGGGGGGTGGTTGGAGCCAAATAGGTAGTTGGATTTTGTGACCCAAATTTTCCATGTGAGTTTTGGGATGGGCACAAAATTCTCGTTTGGAGCCAGATAGGTGTTGGATTTGTGACCCAAATTTTCCATGTGAGTTTTGGGATGGGCACAAAATTCTCATGTGGGGTTTTGGAGGTGGCTTAAGATAGGTTAGCAAAACTTGAATATAAAACTTAATTAGTAATTTCGCATCATAAAAAATCAAGAAAAATAAAATTTAAATAAAATATTAAAACATAGAAATGGCCTAATTTATGATCGTCGCTTTAGGCCTCGAATTGTCTCGAGCCGGCCCTGCGCACGACCATCTAAACCATCTAAATTGACTACAACCGATCGACCTCTAGCTAGTGATGCATAAGCTCCCCTGCATTACTATCCGTTGACAATTACTCCACCTGCAAAATAACCAAGCAGTTCATTACTTTGTATTACAAGTTGATTCTCACACATTCTTAAAGTTCACTACATGCAATTTCTTGTGAAATTGGAGCAGCAGCAGAAGTCCGTCTTATAAAATAGACCTACCATTGGGGTGGAGGACCTGTCCAGTGATGTAGGATGAATCAGAGGAGGCAAGGAAGACATAGCAAGGTGCAATCTCAATTGGCTGTCCTGCCCTTCCCATGGGCACCGAGGATCCAAACCTGGCCACATCATCCTCACTGAAAGAAGCCGGTATAAGTGGCGTCCACACGGGGCCCGGCGCGACACCATTGACGCGTATGCCCCTCTTGACCAATTGCAGAGCAAGCCCCCTAGTGAATGCAACAATGGCACCTTTGGTGGCTGTGTAGTCCAGAAGTGTGGGATGTCCCTTGTAAGCATTCACCGATGTAGTGTTGATGATAACGCTGCCTTCTTTCATATGCTTCAGTGCATGCCTTGCAAAATACAAACAAACAGCAATATAATAGCACTAGTGAGATTATTCATTAGTGTAAGGAAATTACTTTTAGGTCCATTACTTGGACCACACGTCCTTACCTTTTCCAAAATATGGTCATTATAGAAATTCCATTTTCATAGGATATATGCTATTAATTACTTAAAACGATTTCTTAATGAGATATATTCCATAATATTCTCTACCTTGATGGACGGTTGAGATTAAATCTAAGGAAACCCTAATTGGAAATTCGGTCCTCTCCACCTATAAAATAAAGCCTTTCTTCCATCACAAAGGCTACTCACGAAACTCAACACATTAGTGTTTATAGCCAATGAGAGAGAAACTGAAATCATTCACCTAGCCTCTTCTTAGACGGATCTCAACATCAATCATTAACAGCACCAGACAGCAGGATCGGAAAGCTCTCTGCATCAGGATGTCTGGAGGTACTCTTCAATTTATTTAAGGTTAAATCCTACATGTGATTATCATGATGATCACGATCTTATGGTTCATGTTAATAATAGTATAACATGTGGTATCAGAGCATGGTTTTAGAACACATGATCGTCCATTAATTATGATAACTTTGCATCACCATAATCGGAAAACATAGATCCGTTTCTGACTCTGTTTTGCACCAATTTATCGATCCAACTATTATGGCCTGCATGAATGGTTTATATTTATGTTATACCGCAATTTTAATTTGACCACGACTGTTTGATCGTGATTTATTTAAAGTTTTGAATATTTTATTCTGCATAAAACTCCTGCGTGAGTAAAAATTCAATGTAATAGTTAAATAGATCTGTAACTGGAACGTCGTGACTGAAGTGAAGGCTGTTTCGAGACTGAAGATGGCGTTGTGAAGCAGTCGAAGCTAAAGACAGATGATCCAAAAGAAGGACAGAAAATAGGCCATATAGTTGGATCATATTTTCATAATTATTCCGTATTATGCTGATTATCATTAGTATGTTTCTTCATAATCGATGATATAATGCCCCAAAGAGCCGTCGGATAGCCTTCCGAGGCTCGGCCTTCTTTATCAATACTTTTCATATAACGAATGATCTATCATGAATGCATACAATATATAATGTTTATATTCATATTAAGCTAATTTTGATCACCAAAGTTGTATGCTTAGGGTTAGGTCTCACCACAGTGACCCTAACAATTAAACACTGAAATTTGGCCCTAATAGTACCATCATGATGTTTACATTACATATTGTTCAAGCGCATGAAACATTTAGTCGCCCACAGGCAGATTATATTCATACGTTTGCACAATAATTAAGGAGTGTTTGTTCATATGTAGACCAAAGATATCCACAGATATCTTACCTGTCCTAATTAAGAGTAACATCACTCATTTACACCACCTTGAATATGACGACCTTAGATGGTATAATGTGTAGAAATTATGGTGACTACCCACAGGAGCACCTAAATTTTATGTCGTATATTTTCATATATTATGCATGTGTTGTCTTATTTTAATTAAAGCCTTATTGTTGTATATCTAATGCAGTTATTGCACCCACTAATCTGAATTCGCATACTACATCTGTCACTAAGCTCAATGGAACCAACTTCTCAGAATGGAAAGAGTAAGTTGAGTTCACATTGGGGGTACTTGAACTAGATATGGCTCTTCTTAAAGATAAGCCATCTTCACTCACTGAAACAAGTACCGCTGAGGAAAAGACCATCTTTAATGCTTGGGAGAGGCCTGACATACTAAGCACTATGTTTTTGCGAATGAATATTGCCACCAACATCAAAACATCCATTCCTACACCTGAGAATGCTAAGGACTATATGAAGGTCATTGAAGATAGGTTTAAGACTGCAGACAAATCCCTTGCTGGGAAACAATGGAAGATCTTATAACCATGAAGTTTGATAGCACTCGCTCAATGCGTGAGCATGTCATTAAGATGACCAACCTTGCAGCTAAAATAAAGACTTTGGAACTATTAGTGGATGAGGCTTTTCTCGTCCAATTTATCCTAAACAGTTTACCTCCTCAGTACGGGCCTTTCCAAATTCACTACAACACTATTACGGACAAGTGGACAGTGAATGAATTGGCTAACAAACTGGTTCAAGAGGAGGCCAGGCTGAATCAACAAGGTATTAAATTAGCTCATCTCGTTCAAGGAGCTGGACACAAAGCTGGGAGAAAGCATAATTCGGGCCAGAAAAGGGCACCACCCAGATCTAATGAGACTAGTCAGAACCCCAAGAAGAAAAAGAAGGAAGACGTCTGCAAGTTTTGCAAGAAACCTGGACATTTTCAGGCAGACTGCATTAAACGTAAAGAATGGTTCGAAAAGAAAGGTAACCCTATGGGTTTCGTAAGTTCTTTCGAATCAAATCTTACTTATGCTTCTTCTAATACTTGGTGGATTGGCACTGATGCTAATGTTCATGTTTCAAATTCAATGTAGGGATTCCTTACGATCCAAACCATAAACCAAAGTGAGAACTTCCTTTTTATGGGAAGCAAAGACAAAGCTCCAGTTGAAGCTATTGGAACTTTTCGTCTTGTTTTAGATAGTTGTTATCAATTAGACTTATGTCAAACTTTTATGTTCCGTCTATTTCCCGTCATTTGGTTTCTGTAAGCGCACTTGATAAAGTTGGCTACTCGTTTGAAGTAGGAAATGGTAATTTCAGTTTATTTAAGAATTCTAGTCGTATTGGTTCTGGAATTTTGATTAATGGGCTATACCAGTTTCATCTTGATAGTCAATTTGCTGAAACCCATCTTACCCTGCATTCTAAGGAAACAAAATGAAAGTCATCTAAAAACGACTCTTTTTCTTGTGGCATAAAAGACTGGATCACATTTCGAGTGCAAGAATCAAACGATTAGTGAAAGATGGTGTCCTTCCTGATCTAGATTTTACTAATATTAAAGTATGTGTGGATTGTATTAAAGGCAAAATAACAAAACACCCGAAGAAAGGAGCCACAAGAAGTACTCAGCTTTTTGAAATAATTCATACAGACATTTGCGGACCCTTTGATGTTCCAACCTTTGGGGGAGAAAAGTACTTCATTACCTTTATTGATGATTACTTACGTTACTGTTATTTATACTTGTTGCATGACAAATCTCAGTCTGTGAATGTTGTACAAGTGTTCATTACTGAAGTCGAAAGGCAACTAGACAGAAAAGTGAAAATCATAAGGTCAGATAGAGGTGGTGAGTTTTATGGTAGGTATGACGAAACAGGACAACATCCTGGACCTTTTGCAAAACTTCTCCCAAAGCTTGGAATTGTTGCCCAATACACAACACTTGGTTCTCCATGGCAGAATGGTGTAGCTGAAAGGCGAAATCGTACATATATGAAAATGGTTAGATCCATGATGAGTCATGCTAACTTACCTATATCCTTGTGGATGGATGCTCTACGCACAGCTGTTTATATCTTGAACACGGTTCCCAATAAGGCGGTTACAAGACACCTTTGAACTGTGGAAAGGATGAAAACTTAGTTTAAGACATCTCCAAATTTGGGGTTGCCCAGCTGAGGCTAGAGTCTACAATCCACATGAAAAGAAATTGGACCTCAAAACTATCAGTGGTTACTTTATAGGTTACCCAGAAAAGTCCAAAGGATTTAGGTTTTACTGCCCTAACCATAGTATGAGAATTGTTGAAACCGGTAATGCTAGATTCTTTGAGAATTGCGAAATCAGTGAGAGTAATAAACCTCAAGATGTGATCATACAGGAAATCAGGGTACCTATCCCTTTACCCTCTATTCCGAAAGATGTTGGAAATCCTCCCGTTGTTGAACCATTTAACAATGAAGAAAACCCAATAAATGATCAACAACTCCATAATGAGATTGTCGCCAATGAACATATGGATGAAGCACCAGAGGAACCAGCATTAAGAATGTCTCAAAGACAAAGGAGATCAGCTATTTCCGATGATTACATGTGTAGGTGCAGAAAATATGACCCACAATAATCGGGGTGCCTTACAGGACTTATCCAAACGAAGAAGATGATCTGCTGCCTCTAAGCCTGAAAGGGAAGAGCAAACGGTCAGAGGACCCTGGCCTGAGCGGCGCAAGGCTCTCCGATGCCTAAGTCAGTAAGTGAACTGGAACAAAGGAGAGGGAGAAGAGAGGCAGAGTGGCGACTCTCAAGTGTGAATAATGCGTACCTTGCATGTGAAATGAGGTTCTATTTATAGAGAACTGGACGATATCTTTGGATGATATTTTGGCGTGGGTCCCGTGATTTGATAGGGAAGTCATTATCAGCCCACAAAGTAATAAATGCGGTCTATTCCAGCCCACTTTACATTTAATGCCAGTCGGATCAGCCCACATCGCATTTAATATGTGTCATGTTGGGCCAGATCATGTTGGACGCCTTTGGCGGTAGAGGTCCCATCGGATCCACCCTTGGGCCTTGCCTTGATTTGGCTTCAGTCACTGGATGCCGCCCTGTCAGTGATCTGGCGAAGATTGTGGACGGCTGGATGTCGCATCTGTCTCACTGGCTCGCGCCCCTATTCCTCCACGTGTCTGATGGCGTGGCGGGCGAAGGGCGCGAGTGGGGATTCTGCCTTGCTTCGGCTTTCGTCCCGGCTCCTTTGGCCGAGGTCAAGCTTTTAGCCGAGGTGGACACCTGGGTAGCCGAGCTCGACGTTGGCAGCCAGGACCTGCCTGACTTCAGCTGAGGCCTCTGTCCCGGTAGCCGAAGTGAGTTTGGTGCCACGTGGATGGCACGCGGACGGCACGTGAGAATGCTTAGTCCCATCTGATGGCCGTGATTAGCGTAATCCTGGAGCTTTGAAAATCTCCCCACACAATTGCCCCTAGCTTGTGACTTCTTAAGCGCCCTAGCCTTTAGGGGTCAGAAGCTAGAGAACCCGTCTGGAGATGCAGCGATCATTGCCTGATGTCGCTTCAACTTCTCTGAGGCAATAAATGTTCCTCCCTGGAGAACGAACCGGCGGCCACACGTGTAGCTTCTTCACTGATTGTGCTGTCACATTGATGGAACGGGCGCGGATTGCGAAGTTTGCCTTTTCGAATTCGAAAATGGCGCCCAAAGAGGGTTTCATTCCCCTATAAATAGGGTTGTCTCCTTTCTTTTTTTTTCTGATTTTCTTTGCCCTTGTCTTCGATTTCTGCTATGCTCTTCGTCTGTCTTCTTGAGATCTCCCTGGTGAGGACAACCGTAGGTTTCTTGACTCGCCCTCCTATTTCTGTAAGTAACTTCGTGCCCCTGTCTGTTTTTTTTAGGGTTTTCCACCTTCAGGGTTTCTTTCCGCCTTCGTTTTCTTTTAGACATGGGCACCCCTAGGTTTCGGTTAGATATAGACGAGGGCATAGCTAGGTTTAGGGCCACTTACAATATCCCGGAAGGAGTTCGCCTCAGGCCGGCGGATCCCAGCGACTATGCCACGCGATGCTGGTCCTGCGGCTGGATGCCGTTCCCTCTGATCTCCGTGATTGAGGGCGGGGTCAGATTTCCTCTGCACCCCCTGCTTAGGGCCTGCCTTAGTGTCTGGTCGATTACCCCGTGCCAGCTGATGCCCAATGGCTTCAAAGTCATCATGGGCACGGCGAAACTGAACGAGATCTTGGGGATCAACCTGGGTGTCCATGACATCGAGGACGACTACGACATCTGCAAGGCTGGGGGAGACAGTTATTATCTTCGGGTGAAGCAGTACCGAAGGGGCTTTGTCCTAGCCTTGGAGGATTCCAGTAAGAATGCCGAGGAAGATCTGTGTATCGGGGGATTGGGAATTCGGCGCTGGTGAGGACAGGAGGCTGATGGTCCCTCACCACCTCGGGGCCGTCCCAAGTAAATATTGCTTCTTCACTCTGTTTATTTTGCTCAACCTCTATGTTGCCGAGCTGATATTCTTGTTGTTTGCGGTGCAGAACTGCAGGCGAGGCGACGCCAGGCTGTGAGTGAAAGCTGGAAGAAGAACGTTGACGATCACAAGAAGGTCGAGAGATATAAGGGGCATGAGACCAGATCGGCCTGGAAGCTACTGGGGTATACGCCGAGGTACCGCGGCCACTATAGGAGAATCGGAGTGGCTCCGGAGGACGAGCCGCAGCCTGATCATCCTCCCGTTACCTTGGCCGTGCCTGGCGGGGTTCCTTTGATCGATCCTGCCGCGAGCCGAGCTGCGTCTGGCACTGAGGCATCCACTTCTTCTGGCTCGGGGTCGCCGAACTTGAGGGAGATAGTAGACGCTTATTCGTCCAACCAGGAAGAAAGAATGGAGGGAGGCTCAAGAGTGCTCGGTACCAAGGATCTGGCGGCTAAGTTTAGGCGCGGATCCTCATCTTCTGCGACACCATCGTCTGCCAGCACCCGCGTGGCTTCGGGCTCGGGGGGTGCTGCTGTCACTTCTGCTCCTGCCACCACACCGAGCGAGGGAGCGCGGAGACATTCACCGGATCGCCCGAGGGAGGGGTCCCGCCCAGGAAGAGGTCCAAGGCGGGTGAGAAAGACTCAGGGGCTGAACAGCCCCCGAAGGGTAAGACACCTGCGCGAGCTCCCGGGGGTAAGGCTCCGCCTGAGAAAAGTGCGCCGGCTAGCAGGGTGACTGGCGAGGCGGCTCGCGAGCTCACCGTCTCGGTAGGGCAAGGGTCCGGATCGGCTTCCGGACCTCGTACTGCCCCAGCGGCATGGAGACCCAAGATGGAGACGCAGCCCGGGAAGCCTCTAAACGTCGAGGACCGGGTGCTGGGGAACTCCGACGTCATTGGAGCCCTCGCAAAAGCTTGCGCCTTGCCGCGTGACATGGAAGTGCACGCGAAGTATGACAGCGAAAGTCTGCTGGTCTCGGCGATTTAGGCTGATCTTTTGGTAAGTATCTTCAACGCCTTCCTTTAAGTGCTTCAGTTCGACTGCTTTCATCTGACTTACTTTTCTTTTTGCAGAACGTGCAGAGGCTCCTGGTAGTGATGGAAAGGAGTGACAAGAACGTCGCGAAGGTCACCCAGCTGGAGTCTGAGAGGGAAAAGCTGAAGAAGGAGCTGGAAGAGCTGAAGAAGAGTAGCGCCGAGGCGACCGCACAGCTGGACGTAGCTCTGGTCAGCGTCACTGATCTCACGTCGAAGACCCATCAACTAAAGGGTGATATCTGGACGAAGACTAAGAGGATTGCCGAGCTGGAGTCGGAGCTGGCCAGAACGAGGTCTGATTCGGCGGCTGAGTCGACGAGGCTGCTCGGCGAAGTGCTGGCCGGGCATGCCGAAATCGAGAAGCTGAAGATAGGGAATGCCGAGCTGAAGAAGGAGAATGCTGATTTCAAGGCTTCTCTGCTGTCTGAGGCACAGTCTTCTTTTCAGAAGGGGGTGGACCAGGCCACTGAGGAGTACGAGAAGCAGGTGAAGGAGATCACCTCTATTCTGTTCGAGGATGGGTGCTTGGCCGCACTGAGGCGTGCAGGGGTTCCCGAAGACCACCCGGTCTATCGGAATTTGCCGAAGTACTCCGACCCAGTCCCTGAGCCGAGCTCCGCACCCTTGGGCGAGAGTGCCCCAGTCGATGCCCCTGCAGCTGGTCCTGTCTCGGATGGCGCTCCAACTGTCCCGTCTGCCAGTGATGCCCCAGTCGCGCCTCTGGGCGACGCTCCTTCTGCCCCTCCTGCGGGTGATGCACCAGACAAGGCCGCGGTCGTAGCTGAGACCGCCGGTTCATCAGAGACGGTGATCGTACTGGTGGAGTCGCCGAAGCCGCTGTAGTTTTATCTTTCTTGCTTTCGCTCTTTGTAATTTTTCCTTCAGCTCTGTAATATCCTTCCTCCTTTAATGAAAAACAGAGCTCCTTTACTTGTGCACTTGTGCTCTACCTTCTCTCTTTCCCTTTCTTTTTTGAGTTCAACTCTTTTATGCTTGAGTCCGGCTGAGTGCCTTTAATGCGACGTGACGTTTGAGCCTTGAGTTGGAGAGAGTACCGAACGATCTTCATAGTTATCTGTGCCGATTCTCCGTATTCTGAAGACCATAAATAGCAGTAAGTGTGGTGGTATGGCCAATGAGGAAAACGAGCGGATGGCTCCACGTGGCGCCATCGGAACCGCTGGTCAGCATGTAGGGAGACGTGCAACCCACGTAGGGCGTGGGAGACCTCGCCTCATAAATTCCTTTGAAGACCGGGCCCATCTTCTTCCTATAAATAGGAGTAGCAAGCTCGCCATGGGAGAGAAAAGAACCCTGACATTTTATCTTCTGACATGGGAACCTGCCTCTTTCTGTTAGCTGTCCTGGCAGCCATGTTCAGTGGAACCTTAGGAACCTTTGACCCGGGCGAAACCTCTGCGCCAGAAGACAGCTTCCTCCGGGAGGGACTGTCTGTCGTGGTCTGCGCGCTCTCTGAAGACGATCCCCGTGGACTACACGCTCTCTGAACGCGGGTCCACGGCCAACTTCCTCCGATGCGGCTACATGGGAATCTTTGCAGCCGGGGGTTGGTGGCGCCCCGCGCGTTTGGGGGTCTTGTTTTCATCCCAAAGGGCCCTGCATGGAATCATTGCGCAGGTCTTCTTGTGGGATATCCAGACCTCCGAGCAGCGGGCAGGATCGAGAGGTCCTCGGACTGAGGGGGCTCTTGTTTGCAAACTTTGGTCTAACCCACCAAAGGGTATTGTAGAGCTCAGTGAGGTTCAGAGTCTTCAAGCCACCAATCCAGAGGGTGTTGAAGAGCTCAGGATGCTGAAGACTGGACTGAAGAGTCAGTGAAGATCAGAGCCTTCCAGAGTCTTTATTCCTTTTTTGTTTTTAGAGGACTGCGAGCCTCCTTGATGTATTTTGTTTTCTTTTCTGTAATCCTTGTAATGATGTAATTACAATAAATAAAAAGAGCAAAGTTTCTGGTCACATGATCTGTGCACAATATTTCTGTAATTTTGCATTCTTTTTTGCTTTTCTTGTACTGTTTTGCGGGTACTTGTATTTTTTTGCTGTTTTTCTGCACTTCAGTGCTTGCACTGCTCTTTTTCTTTCGAAGACTGTCATTGGCCGAAATGGACCGCCATTGGCCGAGACGGACTGTCATTTACAGAGACGAACCCAGAGTCTCGAGGATCTCGGCTGTGCGAGCCTGAGTTCGGGAACGATCTCGAGGGGTGTATGAACCTAGAGATGTCAAGTGGGCCGTGCCGGCCCGGCCCGCCAGTCAACGGGCCGTGGCACGGCACGACACGGCACGGCCCGGTCAACGGCACGGCCCACTGGGCACGGCCCATGACGCAGGCCGTGCTGGGCCAAGCTGCGCACGGCCCGCTGGCCCGTTTGGCACGGCCCGCCAGGCCCGCCGCCCTAGTGGGCCAGCCCTTGCAGCCCGCCAGTATAGGCCCGCCAGCCCGACAGTCCCGCCCAACGGTCAGCCCGACGGGCCGGCCCGCCAGCACGCCCAACAGCCAAAAAAACGGCTATTTTTTTAAAAAATACCATTTTACCCCCCCAACAGCTATAAAACGGTCATATAAAGGGTATTTTGTATCATTTTTCATTATACTAAGTCTATAAATATCCTAACCCTCCCATTCTCATTCCTCACCAATTACACACTCATTTCTCACCAATTTACACAACTCTCTCATTCTCTAACTCTCTCTCAAATCATTCAACGCTTTCACTCTCTCTAAGAAGTTTTTGGAGGACCAAAGATCAAGTCATCAAGAGACAAGATTAAAGGGGCCTTCAAAGATTTAGAGGTATTTATAATATTTAGATTTGAGATTCCATATATATAAGTTTATATTATATTATATTAACTCTCATTTTCTCCCCTTTCTTATAATAAATTATCACAAAAGAAGGCTATTAGCATATTACTATTATTATTTATAAATTTATTCTTTTGAAATATGGCTAGAAGATTTCCCACAGAAGCTTCTTCCGTTAATTTAGAGGTAGAAGAAGATTTTATTGAATTACAAGATGAAGTAGGTGATTTACCACCCCCCTTTCCTCAGAGTTCCCATAAACCAAACAAGAGGAGTAGAACTTCAGCAGTTTGGGATATATATACAAGGTATGATGTTTTTGAAAATGAAAAGAATGTTGAAAAGGAAAATGCACATTGTGTGGTAAGATTTATAGTGCCCAGTCAAAAGGGGGTACCGGTCATTTGTCAAGACATAGGAAAACATGTTTACAAAAGCATAAGCCAGAGAATGCAGGGACAGGGGGGCCTGGTTCACAAACCCAAATTTCTACTACTGGTAGTGGTAGTAGTAGTAGTAGTTTGAGTTTTTTTTCTTTAATGCACAAAGTGCTACACAAGGTCTTGTTAAAATGATTGTTTTATCCAAATTACCATTTGCTTTTGTTGAAAATGAGTTTTTTTAACAATGGGTCCAGCAATATTGTCAACCACAATTTCATAGTATTTCAAGAAATACAGCCAGAAATGATGCTATTAGACTCTGGCAGGAAGAGAAAATAAATATAAAAAACTATTTTACAGAATCTCCTAGTAGAATATCCATAACCACAGATATGTGGACTTCTAAAGGAGGTGATAGTTATCTTTGTATTACTGCACATAATATAGATGCAAAATGGATTATGAATAAACGTATATTTAGTTTTAGCACTCTTGAATGGCCACACAATGGAACTAGGATAAGTACATTAATTTTGAAAAAACTAGATGAATATAGTATTAAGGAAAAAGTTTTATCTGTAACTTTAGATAATGCTAGTAATAATACAGTGGCTATTGAATTAATGAGAATGCAGATGCCACTTGCAACTTTAATAGATGGTTCTATCTTTCAAAATATATGTGTATGTCACATCTTAAATCTTATTGCAAAAGTTGGTTTAAAGCATATTACAAGTTATACAGATGCTATTAAAGACATTGTTAGATTTGTTTTTTGCTCCGCACAAAGAAGACAATTGTATGCCCAAATATATGCAAGGCAAGGCGTATCAGCTATTAAAATGCCTAAAGAAGTTGAACATAGATGAAATTCTATGTATGATTTGTTAAACAAGGCACTTTCTAAAAAAACTATTTTGAATGAATTTTGTGCTTTTCATGCACAAGATTTAATGATTAGTGATGAACATTGGGAGTTATGTGCCCATATAAGAGATTTATTAGAACCTTTTTATACTTCAACATTATTTTTTTCCGGGATATATTATCCCACATCTAATGAAGCTTTAATGAAACTTTTTAAAATTACTTTACAATTCAGTAGATTTAGAGATCATTTTTTACTTGGTAGCACTATTAGAGACATGGAAGAAAAATTTAATAAATATTAGAAAGAGGCTCCAATGACATTTTCTTTAGCTGCTGTATTTGATCCTAGGTTCAAATTAAGTGGTGTACAGTTTTTTTATTGATGGAATAAATAAAAATATGAATTATATAGATTTAAATATTTTTTCAAATATAAGGGCAAATTTACAAGCACTTTTTCAATTTTATTGTGAGCAAATGGGTACAGCTGGGCTTAGTATGGGCAATTCAGAAGTCCAGCAGACAGGTGTTGGTGAGTGGGATGTGTGGTATTCTTCACTGTCTACGGGCATGACATCCAGCTCAAGCTTAAGTAACAACACTGTGACGGAGTTATCATCGTATCTTGACATCGGTGTAATTAGGATGCAGGATGCATCTAGCTTTGACCTTTTAGCCTGGTGGAAGCAACAAGAAAGCATTTATCCGGTGTTGGCAGCCATGGCTCGTGATCTATTGACTATTCCTATATCTTCTGTAGCATCAGAACAGGCTTTTAGTGCAGGTGGACGTGTAGTAGATGACAGAAGAACAAATCTCACTGAAGAAACGGTGGAGTGTTGTGTTTGCCTACGAGACTGGTACTTGGCAGATAAGAGGAAGCAAGAGTTAACATCATTAATGGAAGATTTTGATCCAGCAGAATACATTAGTGGACTACAAATCTGATTTTTTACTTTTTTCTTCATTGTAATTTATAAGTTGTTCATTCTTTTTTTTTTTTCTAAAAAGATTGTAAGGTTTTGAAGGTAATCCTATTTAGAAACCTTTAAGAAGTTAAGATCCAAATGGTTCTCTCTTCTCAGTGGAGTAGGTCGAGTTTGACCCTACCACTTAAATATCTTTGTCATTCTCCTTGCTTGTGTTCTAATTTTTATTTTTAATACTGATAAGAAAAAGAAAATCCATATATAGTACTTAAGTAATATGTGAGTAAATATCTATAAATTAATTTGAACCACTCAATCATTTGTCAAATGTTTGTATAAGTTTAAATGTTTAGAAAAGTAACTATTGAAAAATTAATGTCTATTGATCGAAAATCAAATTCAAATCCATGTCGTTACGGACTTACGCTTACGTTACGCCTTACGGTAATTATATCAGTCTATCAAAAAAAAAAAAAAAGGGCCCGCCAGCCCGCTGGCACGGCCCGCTCCAGCCCGCCCCACTGTGGGTTGTGCCATTGGGCCGTGCCGTGCCATGCCGGCCCGTTAGCTGGGGTGGGCCAGGATTTTAGCGCCGGCACGGCCCGTTTGACATGCCTATATGAACCCGGGATTTAGAAAGCGACCGGATGTATGGATCCGAAGCCTCTTCCAGGGTTAGGAACCCAAAATTTAGGAAACGACCGGATGTATGAATCCGAAGCCTCTTCCAGGGTTAGGAACCAAAATTTAGGAAACGACGGGATGTATAAATCCGAAGCCTCTTCCAGGGTTATGAACCCAAAATTTAGGAAGCGACCGGATGTACGAATCCGAAGCCTCTTCCAGGGTTAGGAATCAAAATTTAGGAAGCGACCGGATGTAGGAATCCGAAGCCTCTTCCAGGGTTATGAACCCAAAATTTAGGAAGCGACCGGATGTATGAATCCGAAGCCTCTTCCAGGGTTAGGAACCAAAATTTAGGAAGCGACCGGATTTATGAATCTGAAGCCTCTTTCAGGGTTATGAACCCAAAATTTAGGAAGCGACCGGATGTATGAATCCGAAGCCTCTTCCATGGTTAGGAACCCACAATTTAGGAAGTGACCGGATGTATGAATCTGAAGCCTCTTCCAGGGTTATGAACCCGAAGCTGCCGAACTCAGACAAGGTGAGATGACACAGATTGATGACAGGGCAAACGCTGCTCTCATTGATTCTGAAACTTTTGTTACATCTTTAAAAATAGAATTTCTTCAAATGAGATGCATTCCATGGTCTCGGCAACTGCCTGCCTTCTAAATCTTCGAGTTTGTAAGAGGATCGTCCTACCAGCGAGACCACCTTAAACAGGCCATGCCAGTTCGGGGCCAGTTTTCCTTCGCTCGGATCTTTATCAGCTGGCAGGGTCTTCTTCAGAACCAGTTCTCCTACGGAGAAACTTCTTTCCCTGACTTATTCGTGGTATCCTCTGGCTAGCCGCTGCTGATAGTCATCAGTCGTAGGGCTGCTGCTTCTCGACGCTCGTCCGCTAGGTTCAACTCCATCGCCAGGTTTGTCTCGTTTCGGCCCTGGTCGACCAACTCTGTCCTCAGGGTGGGGAGGCCAATTTCTAAGGGAATGACCGCCTCCATCCCATAGGCCAGAGAGAAGGGTGTCGCCGAGGTGGATCGCCTTGGAGTCGTTCTATATGCCCACAACACGCTGGGAAGCTCCTCTACCCATCTCCCTTTTGCCTTGTCCAACCGCTTCTTCAGGCCGTCCAGGATTACCTTGTTAGAAATTTTGGCCTGGCCATTGCTCTGTGGATACGCCGGAGTGGAGTAATGATTCCTGATGCCATGCTCTTGGCAGAAGTCTTTGAAGGATTTGGAGTCGAACTGAGTCCCGTTGTCCGAAATCAGGGTCCTGGGGATGCCGAACCTCGTTATGATGTTCTTCCACACGAAGTTCTTGGAGTCCCTATCAGTGATGGAGGATAGCGGTTCAGCTTCTATCCACTTTGTGAAGTAGTCCGTAGCAACTATCAGCCATCTCTTGTTCCCTGGAGCTCGGTGGAGAGGCCCACAATGTCCAGCCCCCATTGAGCAAAGGGCCAAAGACTAGAGAGGGGACTCAGGTCTTGCGCTGGCTGATGAAGATAGTGGGAGAACTTCTGGCATTTTTCGCATTTTCTGGCGTATACCTGCGCATCCTTCTGCATGTAGGGCCACCAGTAACCTTGGCTTATAGCCCTGTAGGCCAATGATCGACCTCTGATGTGACTGCCGCAGATTCCTTCATGGATCTCATACAGAAAGTTGTCCACCTTGCTCGGATGGACGCACTAGAGTTAGGGACCCGTGAAGGATTTTCTGTAGAGTTTGCCTTCGGGAGATAGCCAGAATCGAGCTGCCTTGAGTCTGATTCGGTGGGCTTCAGTCTTGTCTTCGGGGAACTGGTCATCCTTCAGGTAAGAGATGATTGGATCCATCCAGCTCGGGCCGAGATCAGCACAAAGGACTTGCCGAGGTGAGTGGAGCTCTAAGCTTGATCTTGGTATCGATCCAACCTCGATAGTCCTTTTCTTTCCTACTTCGACAGCGAAGGCCAGGTTTGCAAGCGCATCAGCGTGCGTGTTGGTATCTTTGGAGATTTGCCTAACCTCGGCTGCCTGGAAATGAGATAGTAGTTTTTTTCGCGAGGGCTAAGTAGGCCGTCATCATGTCGTCCCTGGCATGGTAGTCTCCAGCGAGCTGGCTAGTTACCAGTTGCGAATCGCTGAAGATCACCAGTTGCTGGGCTCCGAGGATTCAGGCGCTATCCAGCCCTGCTATCAGAGCTTCATACTCCGCTTCATTGTTTGTTGCTTTGAAGTCCAAGGTGAAGGCTTACTCTATGACCAGTCCCTCTGGCGATTGGTGGACTATGCCGGCGCCAGCTCTCTTGGAGGTGGACGAACCGTCAACAAAGACCTTCCATGCCGAGGCGGGAGCTTGTTCGACCTCGGTAACTTCAGGCTCATGCCCTATGCCCCCCAGTTCCGTGCCGGGCTGGGTCGGAGCCGAGCTCGGCCAGACGAACTCTACAATGAAGTCTACCAGAATCTGGGCTTTGATCGCAGTCCGGGGACGGTACTGAATGTCATACTGCCCCAGTTCGACTGCCCATTTTGAGATTCGCCCTGAAAAGTCAGCTTTCTTGAATATAAAACGGAGTGGATGCTCCGTGATCACCACAATAGTGTGGGATTGGAAATAATGGGAGAGCTTGCGGGAGGCGCTGGCGAGTGCCAACGCGAGCTTCTCTAGCAAAAAGGTATCTGGTCTCGGCATCAAGCAGGATCTTGCTCGTATAGTAAATTAGTTTTTGGACTCCTTCGTCCTCTCTGATGAGGACGGAGCTCACCACATGATCCGAGACCGCAAGATATAGATACAAAATCTCCCCCTGAGTTGGAATAGAGAATAAGGGTGGTGAAGACAAATAAGTTTTGAGTGCTGCCAACGCTTGGTCGCACTCAGGGGTCCATTGAGATTTTATGTTTTTTCTCAAAAACTGAAAGAAAGGCCGGCACTTATTTGATGATCTGCTGATGAAGCGATTGAGTGCTGCAGCCATTCCTGTAAGCTTCTGGACCTCCTTTGTAGTAGATGGGCTCTGGATGCCCAAGATTGCAGTAATCTGGTCCGGGTTGGCCTCTATTACCCTCCGCGTTACAAGGCTCCCGAGGAACTTGCCAGAAGCTACACCGAAGGCGCATTTGGAAGCATTCAGTTTGAGTTTGAACTCGCGGAGGACGCTGAAGACTTGGGCCAGATCCGCCAGATGGTCGCTGGAGTGCTTGGATTTGACGACCATATCGTCGATGTAGACTTCCACTGTCTTGCCGAGCTGAGCCTGGAACATCTTTGTCACGAGGCGCTGATATGTTGCCCCCGCGTTCTTCAGCCCGAAGGGCATCACCTTGTAGCAATAAGTGTCGCGGGGGATTTTGAATGCAGTTTTCTCCTCGTCTGGCTCATACATCGGAATCTGATGGTAGCATCTGTAGGCGTCGAGGAAGCTCATTCGGCCATGGCCAGCAGTGGCGTCGATCATCTGATCAATCTTTGGAAGGGGGAAACTATCCTTAGGGCAAGCCCTGTTGAGATCTGTGAAGTCCACACACACCCTCCATTTGCCAGTCTTCTTCTTAACCACCACTGTATTGGCCAGCCAGACCGGATACTGGACCTCCCGGATTGCGCCTGCCTCCAGCAACTTGTCGACCTCCTCGACTACCGCGTCTGTCTGCTGTAACCCCGTCCTTCGGGCTCTCTGTACCACTGGCTTGTGGCTGGGATCCACATTCAGCTTGTGGCACATGACCTCGGGGTCAACCCCATGCATTTCGCTCGGGGTCCAGGCGAAGACATCCACGTTCTGCATCAGAAACCTTGAGAGCTCGGCTCTCTCCTCGTCAAGCAGCTGAGTGCCGATCAGGAAAATCTGTCAGGGTCTGCTGAGTCGAGCCTGACTTCGGCTAGATCCTCAATACTCTTCTTGTCAGGATCTCGGCCGATCTCATCTAGCCCCTTTTCGAACTCTGCCAGGTTGACGCGCTCTGGCTCCTTTTCTCCGGGGATTATGGCCAACATGCGCTACCTGGCCAGCTGCTGATCTCCTTCCACTGTGAAGACCTCCATCTTGCCTTCCTTGTCTTCGAGTACGAACTTCAGCTTCTGGTGGAGGGAGGACGGGACTGCTTCCATCTTGTGGAGCCACGTTCTGCCCAAGATAACGTTGTAGGGAGAAGGGGCGTCCACTACCAGAAAGTCAGCCATCACGGAGGCCCCGCCCACTCGGGTTTCCAGGGTGATTCTTCCCTTGGGGTAGACTGGTTTGGCGGAGAACCCTATCAGGGGCGTACGGACCTCCTTCAGCTCGGCTTCTGAGAGTCTCATCTTCTTGAAGCATTCATAGTAGAGGACCTCGGAAGAGCTGCCGGAGTCGACGAGGATCCTCTTCATAGTGAAGTCTTTTAGCTTCATCGTGAGGAGCAGGGGATCATTGTGGGGAAGTTGGATTCCCTCCAGGTCTTTGTCTGAGAATGAGATGGCTGGTCGGTCGCGGCACGCTCTCTTGGACGCTGGCCCGAGCTCGGCTCTCATCACCTCTTTCCCATGCGAGGCCCGCCTAGCTTCGGCACGAGCCTGAGGGCTGTCTCGAGCTGAGGGAGAGGGAGCTGAGGGCGCCAGATGGATCACATTGATGATCTTTTCAGAGTCTTCGCTGTCTGGATCCTTAGTCGCGCTCTGATGAGCTCGGCTGCCGCCGCCGCCGACATCTCCTGCTTCACCAACTCCGCAAGGTGGCCTTCCTTGGCGAACCTCTCTAGGTGATACTTCAGAGTCCTGCACTCCTCGGTCCTGTGCCCGTTACCCTTATGGTAGGCACAGAACCTGGTTTGGTCACGGGTGGAGGGATCGCCCTGCATGGGCTGAGGCCACTTGAAGAATGGCTTGGTCTTTATCTTATTCATAACCTGGTGGATCGGCTCCTTGAAGACGATGTTCACAGCCTGGTAGGCGTCGGAGGGAGGTCTGGTCCTCCTGCTGCCCCCAGACCCGGACGTCGTAGCTTTCGCCGAACTGGAGACCCAGGCTTGCTTCGGCTCTTGCTTCTGGAATGGCTTCTTACCCCTCTGCTGGGGCTTGTTGCTCCTCTCCTTGGGTCTCGGGCCCTCTTCCTCCAGTGCCCGGATCTCATCCTCCTCCCGGGCGACAAAGCAATTTATCCGGGACATCAAGGCCAGCATGGAGGGAGCGGGGTCTCCAACTAGATCTTTCCGCAGCTCGTGCCCTGGTAACAGCGCATTCCGGAAGGCGAAAATCGCCACTTCTTCTCTGGTATCTTCGATCTGGCTGTAAATCGCCCAGAACCGCTGAGCGAACTGGGAGTGGCTTTCGCCCTGCTTCATCTTCAGGGCAAGAATATCAGCATCAGTCTTGGGGACGACGCTGTACGCCTGGAACTTCTTCGGGAAGGAGAGCTGGAGCTCCCTCCAACTCGAGATAGACCTCTCCGGGAGGTCGCTCAAACTGGAGGAGAAGATCTTGCAATTGAGGTGGCCCTCGTTCCCCCAGATGGACATCTTCTGAGAAAAATGCCGGAGGTGAGCGGATGAGTCAGACAGTCCATCGTAGGGGACGAACCGCGGGACAGAGAACTTCTTGGGCAAGGGGGTTCTTTCGATGTCCCGTGTGAAGGGAGAGGCCCCAAATCGGTGGGGCCACAGATTTCTTGCTGGTCCCGCATCTCCAGGTTATGCTAAAGAGCCAGCTTGATGCGCTTGTCAAGCCGCTCCTGCTCGTCATCCTTCTTTGGTGTCAGTGCTCTTAGCTTTCGCTTCAAATGGCCTTGTCTATGACGGCTATAGCTCATCCGTCGCGGCCACGATGGCTATGGCTGTTGCTCGAGCCTTCATCGTGGGCCTGGCTGCGCTTCTGATCCAGAAAGGCTCTCAGATCCTCGCGGGAGGGCTAGACTACCTTGCTCTGGATAGCTCTTTTCTCGCCTTGGGGCTCTGAGGGCTGCCTTAGCGAGGCATTTTGCACCGCTCTCAGTTGCTGCTAGAGCTGGCGGATTATTCGGTCCTGCTTCTGGAGGAGAGCGTTTTGAGCTGCGATGTCTCCTCCATCATCAGGGGGTTGCGCACGGCGTGGCTCCTCCACTGCCGCAGCTTTGCCTTTGAGAGGGCCCTCATGTCGACGCTCGTCCCGTCGGGGAGGCGCGACTTCGTCGTCAGAGAACGAGGTCTCAACTCCCTCTTGGAAGGGAAACTCGACGAAGGGCCGAGAGCCTATGTGCTCCTCGCCTACAGACGCGCCATGCACCGTTCCGGACCGTCCTTGAGAAGGGACGTCCGTCGACGGGCCCGGACGCTCGAGTCTTGCTCTCAGGGACTCTCCGCCTTTCTTAGCTTTCAGTGGCATGGTCTCTGTGAAGATTGAGAAGGTTGGGATAGTGCTTTCCCACAGACGGCACCAATTGTAGGTGCAGAAAAATATGACCCACAATAATCAGGGTGCCTTACAGGACTTATCCAAACGAAGAAGATGATCTGCTGCCTCCGAGCCTGAAAGGGAAGAGCAAACGGTCAGAGGACCCTGGCCTGAGCGGCGCAAGGCTCTCCGATGCCTAAGTCAGTAGGTGAACTGGAACAAAGGAGAGGGAGAAGAGAGGCAGAGTGGCGACTCTCAATTGTGAATAATGCGTACCTTGCATGTGAAATGGGGTTCTATTTATAGAGAACTGGACGATATCTTGGATGATATTTTGGCGTGGGTCCCGTGATTTGATAGGGAAGTCTTTATCAGCCCACAAAGCAATAAATGCGGTCCATTCCAGCCCACTTTGCATTTAATGCCAGTTGGATCAGCCCACATCGCATTTAATATGCGTCATGTTGGGCCAGATCATGTTGGACGCCTTTGGCGGTAGAGGTCCCATCGGATCCACCCTCGGGCCTTGCCCTGATTTGGCTTCAGCCGCTGGATGCCGCCCTATCAGTGATCTGGCGAAGATTGTGGACGGCTGGATATCGCATCTGTCTCACTGGCTCGCGCCCCCATTCCTCCACATGTCTGATGGCGTGGCGGGCGAAGGGCGCGAGTGGAGATTCTGCCTTGCATCGGCTTTCGTCCCGGCTCCTTTGGCCGAGGTTAAGCTTTTAGCCGAGATGGACACCTGGGTAGCCGAGCTTGGCGCTGGCGGCTAGGACCTGCCTGACTTCGGCTGAGGCCTCTGTCCCGGTAGCCGAAGTGAGTTTGGTGCCACGTGGATGGCACGCGGACGGCACGTGAGAATGCTTAGTCCCATCTGATGGCACGCGGACCGCACGTGAGAATGCTTAGTCCCATCTGATGGCCGTGATTAGCGTAATCCTGGAGCTTTGAAAATCTCCCCACACAACATGCTTTACCAAGTAGAATCTGAAAAGGGAACAATTAAAGGCCCGGTTTCTTATTCACAAGCCATTACGGATGTTAATTCTAGTAAATAGATTGATGCCATGAAGGTGAATTGAAGTCTATGGATGAAAATCAAGTATGAGAAGTTGTTCAATTTCCTCCATAACACAAACCAGTTGGTTGTAAATGGGTCTTCAAGACCAAATGCGACTGCAAAGGCAATATTGAACGACATAAAACCAGACTTGTTGCCAAATGTTTTAATCAGAAAGAATGCATTGATTATACTGAGACTTTTTCCCTTGTGTTCAGGAAGGATTCTCTTAGAATTGTCATGGCATTAGTAGCTCACTATGACCTCGAGTTATGTCAAATGGATGTGAAGACTGCCTTTCTTAATGGAGACTTGGAAGAAGAAGTCTACACGCGTCAACCTGAAGGCTTCATAATTGAAGTTCAGGAAGACATGGTCTGCAAAGTTAAGAAATCAATATATGGACTGAAACAAGCTTCGAGGCAATGGTACCTAAAGTTTCATTAAATCATTACTGACTTCGATTTCAAAGAAAACATAGTTGACCCTTGCATATACCTCAAGATCAGTGGGAGTAAGTTCATATTTTTTGTTATGTATGTTGATGACATATTACTGGCTAGTAGCGACCTTGGTTTATTACATGAAACAAAGGATTATCTCTTTAAGAACTTTGAAATGAAAGATATGGGTGAGGCTTCCTATGTGATAGGAATAGAAATATTCCGTGACAGATCACTTAGTATTTTGGAATTGTCTCAGAAAGCATATGTTGACAAAATTCTAGAGAGATTTAGCATGATGACATGTTCTTCTAGTCATGTTCCACTGCATAAAGGAGACAAGCTTGATCTTATACCGTGTCCACAGAATGAATTGGAACGTAAAGAAATGGAAAAATATCATTATGCTTCTCTTGTAGGGAGTTTGATGTATGCACAAGTCTTACTAGACCTGACATTAATCATGTTGTTGGCATGCTGGGTAGATTTCAAAATAACCCAGGAATCGCTCATTGGAAAGCTGCAAAGAAAGTACTGAAATACCTCAAGGAAATAAGGAATTATATGCTCACATACAGAAAATCAAGTCCCCTACAGGTGACTGGTTATTCGGATTCAGATTTTGCTGGATGTCCTGACACCAGATTTTGCACTCTTGGCTATGTGTATCTCTTATGTGGAGGTGCAATAACATGGAAAAGCCAGAAATCCGAGTTGCTTTACACATCCACCATGATGGCTGAATATGTGGCATGTTATGAGGCTGCAATTCAAGGAAAATGGTTGCGTAGTTTTATCATTCAGTTTGGAGCTTTGAATTTCATCTCTAAGCCATTAACTCTTTACTGTGACAATGACGCTGCAACCTTCTTCTCCAAGCATGACAGGATATCTAAGGAAGTCAAACACATAGACCTTAAATATCTTTCACTGAAGCAAGATGTTAGATTACAGAAATTTGTCGCTGAGTCTATACATACAGATTTCATGGTTACAAACATAGTCACGAAAGGAATACCTCCAAAGGCCTTTCAGGGACATAATGAAAGCCTGGGTCTTGAAGATAGTTATTAATTATCATTTTCTGCCTTTTATATCTGTACTTGTATTTGACATTTATTGAGCTTTTAATGCAACTCTACATCTGTTATTTCTGTTTTTCCATTATGTACATATTTATGTTTGGATGAATGATAAACAGAAACAATCTTTAAACAAAAACATTATGAGACCATTACGTAAATCTCCTATTACGGTCTAGTTATGAAGGTTGTAAATAACGTAGTACATGGAAGTAAGCATGTTGCAAAATAATGTGTGCACGCCATGACTCCCATTGACAAATGAATTAGCCAAGACACTTATGATAACCGCCTAAAGAAGTGTTTAGCATATAATGCGCCCTTTATGATTCCTAAAATGAAAACATTATTAGATCTTCTTATTGACCAAGTGGGAGACTATAAGGAAATTACTTTTAGGTCTATTACTTGGACCACACGTCATTACCTTTCCCGAAATGTGGTCATTATAGGAATTCTGTTTTCATATGATATATGCGATTAATTACTCAAAAAATGATTTCTTAATGAGATATATTACATAATATTCTCTACCTTGATGGACGGTTGAGATTAAAATTAAATCTAAGAAAACCGTAATTGGAAACTCGGTCCTCTCTCCACCTATAAAATAAAGCATTTCTTCCATCACAAAGGCTACTCACGAAACTCAACACATTAGGGTTTATAGGCAAGGAGAGAGAAACTGAAATCATTCACCTAGCCTCTTCTTAGACGGATCTCAACATCAATTAATAACAGCACCAGACAGCAGGATCGAAAAGCTCTCTGCATCAGAATGTCTGGAGGTACTCTTCAATTTATTTAAGATTAAATCCTACATGTGATTATCATGATGTTCATGATCTTAGGGTTCATGTTAATAATAGTATAACAATTAGACCTTATGTAGTTACTGTGATGCAGATGCTTCCTACTTGCATACCTGACAAAGTAGAAGTAAGAGAAGATGTTGGTCCTGAAGACGTTCTCAAGTTGTTGAGGGGAGATGTCCTCAACCGAGTCACTCTTGTATTGCACAGCCGCATTGTTGACAAGGATATCAATGCAGCCATAGGCCTTCACCACCTCATCCACTACCCTCTTGCAGTTCTCATCATAGCCAACATCTGCTGCTATGCAGATGGGCACTTCGGCGTCATGGCTCTTGGACTTTTTGAGCAAGCGCATGGTGTCTTCAGCATCCTTGTCCTCTTGAGACTTCACATATGTGAAGGCCACAGATGCACCTTCCATTGCGAAGCAATGGCATACTGCCCGCCCGATGCCCGAATCGCCACCTGTTACAAGTGCCACCTTTCCCTGCATTTCCCATTTAATAGAAATTACAGTGGCAACCTTCACACCCGCGAGATTCAGGAAAATTCTTAAATAATGTTTTTAAAAAATTATTTTATTATTTGCTTTCTTAACTTGACCATTGCCCGCACCACCCAAATGGAAATCATTGGTCCGCCATTACATAAATACATACATAACTAACACAATTAACCCTTACCAAGCGCGGGCATGTTCACCACCCAAATGAAAATCATGGGTCCATCATCACATAAATACGTACATAACTAACACAATTAACCCTTACCAAGCGCGGGCATGTTCACCACCCAAATGAAAATCATGGGTCCATCATTACATAAATACATAACTAACACAATTAAGTACCCTTACCAAGCGCAGGCATGTTCACCAACAACTGTAAAATATATTCTATATATACATTAAAAAATTTAAATTTAGATAACGCAAAATTATCTTCAAATACATATGGGCTGTGATTTGGTTTATAGATAGAACATTTAAAAAGAGAATAAAAGAGAAGATGATGAGAGTACATCTTTTTTCAATCTAAAAGTCCGTAGAGTAAAAATGGGATAGAGGAAGTAGAGTAAAAAAGATAGAGGAGAATTAGATTAGGAATGGAAATGAAGTTGTTGCAAAGAGTGAAAAGTGATTAACTTCAAAACTCTTTTAGTAAGTGATTCATCTCAATTTGTAACCATTGATCTTTGTTTGTATAGAATAAATAAGATTTTTTTTAAGGCATGATACACAAAAATTGAATACATATATAGAAGTGGAGGTGCAGACCTAAACAGACAATTGGGTTTGAGAAACAAATTTAGGATTTTCATGTGGGTTTTGAGGGCGAACATAGGATCTTTATGTGAATTCTCAAAGTAGAGCCAGAATTTTGATTATGGTTTTAAAAGCAAACCAAGGTCCAACGGATGCGACCGCCGCCACATGATTGTTCGTGGGTCCCACACCAAAAAAAAAAAAAAAAAACTTGAATGAGTTTCCGGTCCAACGGGTGCAACCGCCCCCACATGGTTGTACGTGGGTCCCACACAAAAAAAATGAAACTTGGGTTTCCTCGTCTACTAATTTTTATTAGCTAACTATAACCATTTCTACTTAACTAATCATAACAGTAGAGACATCATAAATAATTTTCAATGTTCCCCTTAGGTGGAGCCCACTACTCGATATTTTTATTAAGTGAAACTTAGTCAGCGCACTTTTACTAACACACATTTTTTTTTTTACTGCAATAAATTATTTTTTCTTAATTCGAACTTGCAATTGGTTACAATATTAGATTTCTTTAGTTAACCATTCTCACTAAAACCTCAAAGCATTCATACAAGTAATGTAAATAGTTTTCAATATTTTCACTCGTGTAGAGCCCACATCTCAACTGTGTGGGGAGATTTCCCGAACCACATGATTAAGTTAATCACAGCCATCAGATGAGGTTAAGCATCCTCACGTGCCATCCTCACGTCATCCACGTGGCACCAGGCTCGTCCCGGCTACTAGGACAGGAGGTCCGGCCGAGGTCGGGCAGCTCCGGGCCCTTAGCGCCGAACTGGACCACCTCGGGCGTCATCTCGGCAAGGAGCACCACCTCGGCATAAAGCTCCATCTCGGCTAAAAGAAGCCGAGACAGAAGCCGAAGCAAGAGAGAACATTCACGTGTGCCCTTCATCCCCCACGTTGTCAGGCACGTGGAGGGATAGGGACACGCGCTGGTGGGACAGACGCGACATCCAGCCGCCCACGATCTTCGCCAGATCCCTGGCAGAGTCCCATCCAGCGGCTGAAGCCACATCAGGGCAGGGCCCGAGGGCAGATCCGCTGGTACTCCTACCGCCAAAGGCGCCCAACAGGATCTGGCCCAACAAGATGTGCATTAAATGCGATGTGGGCTGACCCGACGGGCATTTAATGCATAGTGGGCTGGATTGGACCACAATTAATGCAATGTGGGCTGATCGTGACTTCCCAGTCCAATCGTGGGACCCACACCACAATATCTTCCGAAGATACGTTCCACACTCTATAAATAGAGATCCATGCCACCATCTAAGGTACGCAATTTTTCATACCAGAGTCGTTACTCTGCCTCTCTTCCTCCTCTCCTTCCATTGTTCCAGTTCCCATACTGACTTTGGCATCGGAGAGCCTTGTGCCGCCCAGGCCAGGGTCCTCTGACCGTTTGCTATTCCCTTTCAGGCTTCCGGACGGCATCCAGACGTTTCCAGCAACCATCATCTTCTCGGATAAGTCCTATAAGGCTCCTCCTTATTGTGGGTCATTATTTTCTGCACCTACAATTGGCGCCGTCTGTGGGAAAGCAATATCCCAGCCTTCCCAACCTTCTCCAAATCTTCCCAAACAATCTTTCTTAACCTCATCTTCTCAGAAGCCATGCCTCCGAAAGCTAAGAAGGGCGTAGGATCCTCAAGAGCAGCGCTCGAGCTGCCACCGCCGCCAACGGACGTCCCTCCCCAAGGACGCTCCCGTACGGTGCATGGCGCAACTGCAGGCGAGGGCCGCATAGGCTCTCAGCTCTTTATCGAGATCCCGCTCCAAGAGGGACTCGAGGCCTCGATCTCACCAGAAGAAGTCGCGCCACCCGGACGCAAAGATCGTCAGCATGAGCGTCCCCGGAAGGACAAAGCCGTGGCCGTAGGAGAAACGCGCCACGCACAACCCCCTGAGGAGGTCCCTGAAGCTGCCCTCCTCCAGAAACAACTCCAGAAGCAAGAGCGGATGATTCGCGAGCTTCAGCAGCAGCTGAAAGCAGTGTAAACCGCCTCCTTGAGGGAGGTCTCGGAGCCTCAAGGGAAAAAGAAGGATGCTCCCAGCAAGGCAGCCCAGCCTCCCCGTGAGGAACTCAGACCTCATCTGGACCAGAAACGGAGCCAGATCCATGACGAAGGCTCGAGCAACAGCCGAAGTCACCACAGCCGAGGCGGCCGAACCCATAGCCGTCGCAGCCCGAGCCATCCCAAGCGGAAGACCCGAGCTCAGACTCCAGAGAAGGATGGCGAGCAAGAGCGATTTGACAAGCGCGTCAGATTGGCTCTCCAGCGCAACTTGGACATGCGGGACCAGAAGCAGCTCTGTGGTCACACTGATCTCGGGGGCTCTCCCTTCACAAAAGAGATCGAGCGCACCCCCTTGCCCAAGAAGTTCTCCGTCCCGCGGTTCGTCCCCTACGACGGGCTGTCCGATCCATCTGCGCACCTCCGACACTTCTCCCAGAAGATGTCCATTTGGGGAAACGAGGGTCATCTAAACTGCAAGATCTTCTCCTCCAGTTTGGGTGACCTCCCCCTGAAGTGGTTCTGCTCCCTCCCGGAGCAGTCAGTTTCCAGTTGGAAGGAGCTCCAGCTCTCCTTCCTGAAGAAGTTCCAGGCCTATGCCGTCGTCCCCAAGAAGGAAGGGGACCTCATCGCCCTGAGAATGAAGCAGGGCGAAACCCTCGCCAAGTTCACCCACCGATTCTGGGCGATCTACAGCCAGATCGAGGACGCGAGAGAGGCGATAGCCATCTATGCCTTCCAGCATGCCCTGATCCCCGGCATCGACGTGCGGAAGGACTTGGCCGGGGACACCCCAGAGTCCATGTCAGAATTGATGTCCCGGGTGAAGCGCTTCATCGCCCGGGAGGAAGACGAGATCCGAGCTAAGGATCAGGACGGGCATCCAGAGCCCGAACAGAAGAATGGCCAGCCTCGGCAAAGAGGCGGGAGGCCCTCCCAGAAGCAGGAGTCCAAGCGGGACTGGGCCTCCAGCTCGGCGAAGCCTTCGTCGTCCAGGTCTGGGGGCAATTGGAAGCCCAGACCTCCCTCCAGCGCCAGTCAGAGCGTCAATGTCGTCTTCAAGGAGCCGATCTACCGCATCCTGGCCAAGATCAAATCCGAGCCGTTCTTCAAGTACCCTCCGCCCTTGAAGAGTGAACCCATCGAAGGCTCCCGGAGCAAGCTCTACTGCGCCTTCCATAAGGGCAACGGGCACAGGACTGGAGAATGCAGGACTTTGCAGGGGTATCTAGAGAAGCTGGCCGAACAGGGCCACATCCAGGAGTTCGTCAAGGCCGGTGATGCCGGCGGCAGCGAGGGCCGGGTTCACCAGAACGCAGCCCAGGCTCCAGACAGCGAGGACTCAGAGAAGATCATCAACGTGATCCATCTGGCGTCCTCGGCTCCCGCTTCCTCATCCCGGGGAGGCTCCCTGACCCGTGCCGAAGCCAGGCGGGCTTCGCACGAGAAAGAAGTAATGAAAGCCGACCTCGCCCCGGCGTCCAAGAAAGCCCGCCGCGACAAACCAGCCATCTCGTTCTCGGATCGAGATCTAGAGGGAGTCCAGGTCCCTCACAACGACCCCCTGCTCCTCACCATGAAGTTGAGAGACTTCACCGTGAAGAGGATCCTCGTCGACTCCGGCAGCTCTTCCGAGGTCCTCTACTACGACTGCTTCAAGAGGATGAAGCTCTCCGAAGCAGACCTCACGGAGGTCCGTGCACCTCTGCTAGGGTTGTCCGCCACACCAGTCTACCCCAAGGGTAGAATCACCTTGGAAACCCAAGTTGGCGGAGCCTCCGTGTCGGCCGACTTTCTGGTTGTGGACGCCCCTTCTCCCTACAATGTCATTCTGGGTAGAACGTGGCTCCACAAGCTAGAGGCAGTTCCATCTTCCTTCCACCAAAAGCTGAAGTTCGTCCATGAGAACGAGGAAGGCAAGATGGAAGTAGTCACAGTGAAGGGAGACCAGCAGCAAGCCAGGCAGTGCATGCTGGCCGCAGTCCCAGCAGTCAAGGAGCCAGAGCGCGTCAACCTGGCCGAGTTTGAGAAGGGCCTCGACGAGATCGGCAGGGATCCTGAGAAGAAGAGCATCGAGGACCTAGCCGAGGTCAGGCTAGACCCGGCAGACCCAGACCGTTTCTTCCTGATCGGCACCCAGCTGTCGGACGAAGAAAGGGCCGAACTCTCTCGGTTCTTGATGAAAAATGTGGACGTCTTCGCTTGGAGCCCAAGCGAAATGCCTGGGGTCGACCCTGAGGTCATGTGCCACAGGCTCAACGTCGACCCCGACCACAAACCAGTAGTGCAGAGGGCCCGCAGGACCGGGCTACAGCAGACAGATGCGGTCGTCGAAGAGGTCGACAACCTGCTAAAAGCAGGGGCCATCCGGGAAGTACAGTACCCGGTATGGCTGGCCAACACGGTGGTCGTCAAGAAGAAAACTGGGAAGTGGAGGGTGTGCGTGGACTTCACCGACCTGAACAGGGCTTGCCCTAAGGACAGTTTCCCCCTCCCGAAGATTGACCAACTGATCGACGCCACCGCCGGTCACGACCGAATGAGCTTCCTTGACGCCTACCGAGGCTATCATCAGATCCCGCTCTACGAGCCCGACGAGGAGAAAACATCGTTCATCACCCCCCGCGGCACTTACTGCTATAAGGTGATGCCCTTCGGGCTGAAGAACGCGGGGGCGACCTATCAGCGCCTCGTCACGAAGATGTTCCAGGCCCAGCTCGGCCGATCGGTGGAGGTGTACATCGACGACATGGTCGTCAAATCTGTTCGCTCCAGCGACCACCTGACGGATCTCGGCGAAGTTTTCGGCATCCTTCGCGCCTACAAGCTCAAGCTAAACGCTTCCAAGTGCGCCTTCGGCGTAGCCTCTGGCAAGTTCCTCGGCAGCTTGGTGACGCGGAGGGGGATAGAAGCCAATCCGGACCAGATCACTGCCATCCAGGGCTTCCAGAGTCCCTCCACCACGAAAGAAGTTCAGAGGCTCACAGGAATGGCCGCCGCACTTAATCGCTTCATCAGCCGATCATCAGATAAGTGCAAGCCTTTCTTCCAGCTTCTTAGAAAAAACTTGAAGTTCCAATGGACCCTCGAGTGCGACCAGGCATTGGCCGCACTCAAAACTTATTTGATGTCACCACCATTACTCTCTACCCCAACTCGGGGGGAGATTCTGTATTTGTACCTTGCGGTCTCGGATCACGCAGTGAGCTCCGTCCTCATCAGGGAGGACGGGGGAGTCCAAAAGCCGATCTATTACACGAGCAAGACACTGCTCGATGCCGAGACCAGGTACCTCCTATTGGAGAAGCTTGCGTTGGCTCTTGTCATCGCCTCCCGCAAGCTCTCCCATTATTTTCAATCCCACACCATTATGGTGATCACGGAGCACCCACTCCGTTCATTGTTCAAGAAGGCTGACTTCTCAGGGCGCATATCAAAGTGGGCAGTTGAACTGGGGCAATACGATATACAGTACCGTCCCCGAACTGCGATCAAAGCCCAGATTCTGGCAGACTTCATAGTCGAATTCGCCTGCCCCAACCCGGCTCCGACCCAGCTCGGCACGGCACTGGGGGGCACAGGGCAAGAGCCAGTAGAAACAGAAGTCCAGCAGTCTCCCACCTCGGCATGGAAGATCTTTGTCGACGGGTCGTCCACCTCCAAGAGAGCTGGCGCCGGCATAGTTCTCCAATCGCCAGAGGGACTAGTCATAGAGCAGGCTTTCACCCTCGACTTCAAAGCGACGAATAATGAGGCAGAGTACGAAGCAGTGATTGCAGGGTTGAACAGTGCCCGAATCCTCGGAGCCCAGTACCTGGAGATCTTCAGCGACTCTCAACTGGTAACTAGCCAGCTCGCTGGAGACTACCAGGCCAGGGACGACAGGATGGCGGCCTACTTAGCCCTGGCGAAAAAGCTACTCTCCCAATTCCAGAAAGCCGAGGTCAGGCAAATATCCCGAGATACCAACACGCATGCAGATGCACTTGCAAACCTGGCCTCCGCTGTTGAAGCAGGAAAGAAGAGGACCATCGAGGTCGGGTCAGTATCAAGGTCAAGTCTAGAACTCCATTCATCTCGGCTTGTCCTCTGTGCTGACCTCGGCCCCAGCTGGATAGATCCAATCGTCGCCTACTTGAAGGATGACCAGCTCCCCGAGGACAAGACTGAAGCCCACAAGATCAGGCTCAAGGCAACACGGTTTTGGCTCTCTCCAGAAGGCAAACTCTACAGGAAGTCCTTCACGGGTCCGTACCTCCAGTGCGTCCACCCGTCCAAGGTGGACGACTTCCTGTACGAGGTCCATGAAGGAATCTGCGGCAGCCATATTGGAGGTCGGTCATTGGCCTACAGAGCAATCAGCCAGGGTTACTGGTGGCCCTAGATGCAGAAGGACGCCCAGGTCTATGCCAGAAAATGCGAGAAATGCCAGAAGTTCTCCCACTCCCTCCATCAGCCAGCGCAGGATCTGAGCCCCCTCTCCAGTCCATGGCCCTTCGCTCAATGGGGCCTGGACATTGTGGGGCCTCTTCACCGAGCTCCAGGGAACAAAAGATGGCTGATAGTGGCTACGGACTACTTTACCAAGTGGATAGAGGCTGAACCGTTGTCTTCCATCACGGACAGGGACTCCAGGAACTTCGTCTGGAAAAACATCCTCACAAGGTTCGGCATCCCCCGGACCCTGATTTCGGATAACGGGACTCAGTTCGATTCCAAATCCTTCAGAGATTTCTGCCAAGAGCACGGCATCAGAAACCATTACTCCACCCCGGCATATCCACAGAGTAATGGCCAGGCAGAAATCTCCAACAAAGTGATCCTGGACGGCCTGAAGAAGCGACTGGACAAGGCAAAGGGCAGATGGACAGAAGAGCTTCCGAGCGTGCTGTGGGCGTACAGAACAACTCCAAGGAGGTCCACCTCGGCGACACCATTCTCTCTGGCCTACGGGATGGAGGCGGTCATTCCCTTGGAAATCGGCCTTCCCACCCTGAGGACGGAGCTGGTCGACCAAGGCCGGAATGAGACGAACCTGGCGATGGAGCTGGAGCTGGCGGACGAACGACGAGAAGCGGCAGCCCTGAGACTCACCGACTACCAGCAACGGTTAGCCAGGGCGTACAATCAAAACGTCAAGGAAAGAAGGTTCACCACGGGGGAGCTCGTTTTAAAGAAGACCCTGCCAGCTGACAGAGAACCAAATGAGGGGAAGCTTGCCCCGAACTGGCACGGCCCGTTCAGAGTAGTTTCGCTGGCAGGAAAGTCAGCCTACAAGCTCGAAGACTTGGAGGGCAAGCCGTTGCCGAGACCGTGGAATGTATCCCACTTGAAGAAATTCTATTTCTAAAAGATGTAATGAATTTCAGAATCAATAAAAGCAGCTTTTGCCTTGTCGTCAATCTGTCTCTCTGGTCGACTCCGGCAACACAGGCTCCACGCCTTGGAAACGGCCTCGAGTTCCTACACTCAGCCTTTCCTAAAATCCCGTGTCTTGGACACACAGGCTCCACGCCTTGGAAACGGCCTCGAGTTCCTACACTCAGCCTTTCCTAAAATCCCGTGTCTTGGACACACAGGCTCCACGCCTTGGAAACGGCCTCGAGTTCCTACACTCAGCCTTTCCTAAAATCCCGTGTCTTGGACACACAGGCTCCACGCCTTGGAAACGGCCTCGAGTTCCTACACTCAGCCTTTCCTAAAATCCCGTGTCTTGGACACACAGGCTCCACGCCTTGGAAACGGCCTCGAGTTCCTACACTCAGCCTTTCCTAAAATCCCGTGTCTTGGACACACAGGCTCCACGCCTTGGAAACGGCCTCGAGTTCCTACACTCAGCCTTTCCTAAAATCCCGTGTCTCGGACACACAGGCTCCACGCCTTGGAAACGGCCTCGAGTTCCTACACTCAGCCTTTCCTAAAATCCCGTGTCTTGGACACACAGGCTCCACGCCTTGGAAACGGCCTCGAGTCCCTACACTCAGCCTTTCCTAAAATCCCGTGTCTTGGACACACTCAGGCTCTACGCCTTGGAAAAGGCCTGTAGTTTCTACACTCAGCCTTTCCTAAAATCCGGGTTCATACACCCATCAGAAGGCCATTGCCGAACTCACTTTCGCCGAGCCGAGGCCAGCGGAATGGGTCAATCTCGGCACAATGCAGCTCGTCCCGGCCAAAGCCAGCCCTTTCGGCCGAGGTCAGTTCCAGCATTCAAACACAAATCCAAGCGTTCCGGAACAGCGCGAAGTAATGAGAAAAAGAACTCAGAAGCACTGTACACGGCTTGGATAATCAGAAAATTCCTTTTCATTCATTATGAACTGCTTTGTTACAAGAACTACATAACAGAAAGAGGAGTACAGAAAGGAGGATCGCAGTCCTCTGAAAACAGAAAATGAAGCAGAAAATAAAGTGACAGAAAGACTCCGATCTTCGCTCACTCCACGACGACCGGATCGTTGCCTGGAGGCTCTGAGCGATCCTGAACTTCACCGGGCTATGCAGCAATGCACTCTGGCTGGTCAGACCAAAGCATCGCACAGCCCCTCCAGTCGGAGGCCCTGGACCCCGCTGGGCTCTGCCACACCCTCGGCGGTCAGTGGGACCAGCGGAGCTTGAAGAAACCTCCCGGACCAGCGAGGCCCAATCCCGCCTGCCGTACGACGGGCGCACAGGGCCGTGTCGGACGAGAAGGCGCCACCGTCCCCCTGCAGCGCATCCTCACTCTGCCTCGCGAGGGACGGATGGCCGTGGACCCGCGTTCAGAGAGCGCGTAGTCCACGGGGATTTCCTTCAGAGAGCGCGCAGACCACGACAGCCTTCCCCCCTCGGGGATAGCCGTCCAACGGCGCAGGGTTCCCCCCAAGATCAAGAAATTTCGGACACCTCCCGGACATGATTCCTACAGCCATGTTCTTTTCTTCTCCCATGGCGAGCTTGCCACCCCTATTTATAGGAGGGAGGAGGACTCGGTCTCCGAAGAAAGTTATGAGGGCGAAGTCTCCCACGCGTTACTGGGGATGCACGGCTGTTGACCAGCGATCCCTATGGCACCACGTGGAGACATCCGTCCGATTCCCTCGTCGGCTGCGCCACCTTGTTTGTTGCTATTTAAGGTCTCCAGAATACGGAGTGTCAGCACTGACAGTTTGACTCTTTCTACCTCAAGGGCCACGCCACACGGTAAAGGCATTCAATACCATTCAATGCACATCCAGAAATGGAAGAGAGACAGATGCAAAAAGAAAATGCATAAGTGAAGAAGCTCGACTTTCATTGATTGGAGAGAATATTTACAAGGCTGAAACGTAAAAACATTACAAAGGAAAGGCAAAGGCAAGGTAGAGCTACTCCGGTCTCGGCGACTCGACCAGGTCAATCACCGTCTCCAAGGGGCCAGAAGCTTCGGCCAAGATGGGGACCTCGCTCGGAGCGTCGCTGGCAGACGAGGCTTCAGCTGGCACCTCAGCCGAACCAGGAGCAGAAGTCTCACCCTGAGGCACGGCCAAAGCCTCGCTGGCAGCTGGGGCGTCGACAACGGCAGGAGCTTCGACCGGGGCACTATCAGTTGCAGGTACGGGGCTCGGCTCGGGATCCAGGTCCGAATACTTCGGCAGGTCCTGATAGACGGGGTGGTCTTCAGGGACCCCCGCACGTCTCAGTGCGGCCAGGCATCCCTCCTCGAACAGGATGGCGGTGATCTCCTCCACCTGCTTCTCGTACAGCTCGGTGGCTCGATCTACCCCATCCTGGAAGGCGGACTGGGCCTCGGCCTCAAGAGAGGCCTTTTCCTTCTCTAGCTCGGCGTTCGCCACCTTCAACCTCGCTGTTTCGGCGCGCAGCCTCGTCCCCTCAGCAGTAGACTCAGCCTTCAACCTGGCCAGCTCAGACTCCAATTCGGCGGCCTTCTTGTTCCTCGCCCAGAGCTCGCCTTTCATGTGGTCGGCCCGAGACGAGAGTTCGGCGACCTCAGCCAAAGCCGACGCCAGCCGAGCAGATTCTCCAGCACTGGCCACCTTGAGCTCTTCCAATCCCTTCCGCTGCTCGTCTAGCTCCTTCTTCAACTTCTCCCGCTCGGACTCCAGGCGGGTCATTCTTGCAGCGCTCCTATCCCTCCTTCCCACCACGGTTAGGAGCCTCTGCACGTTCTGCAAATAGAAACAGAGAGTCAGGATTCGACCAAGGTACTTGAAGAATGACGAGAGGCGTTGCGAACACTAACCCGAAGATTGTCCTGGATCGCCGAGACCATCAGGCTCTCATCCTCGAACCTGTCGTGCGTCTCCATGTCTCTTGGCAGAGCACAGGCCTTGGCGAGAGCCCCAATCACCTCGGCATTTCCCAGCAACCGGTCTTCAACGCTCAAGGGTTTGCCGGTAGAGGTTTCCATTTTCGGTTTCCACGGTGCTGGGGCAATTCGGGGCCCAGGAGCCGATCCGGACCCTTGTCCCGCCAAGATGAGAGGCTCGCGCGCTGGACCAACAGCCGACTTGCTGACCAGCGCACCCTTTTCGGCCGACGCACTCTTTTCCTTCGGCGCGCTCTTCTCGCCTCCCTTCTCGGCTGGAGCTTTGGCCCCAGGAGCTCGTTCAGGAGTTTTGCCCGACTGCAGATCAGCCCTTGAGCTCTTCTCCCCCGCTTTGGACTTCTTCCTGGGCGGGGACCCCTCCTTCGAGCGGTCCGGCGAGCGTTGCCGGGCTCCCCCACTCGGGGCAGGGGCAGGAACAGAAGGAGCGCCCACGCCCACCGGACCCGAAGCAGCATGGGTACCAGTAGGCGACGGAGTCCCAGAAGACGCTGACCTCTGCCTAAACTTGGCAGCCAGGTCCCTAACAGCGGGCTCCCTTGAGCTTCCTCCCATGTCCTCCTCTCGGTCAGAGATATAAGCTTCCACTATCTGCGACAAGTCCGGCAGCCCCGGATCGGAAGTGGACGCTTCGGCTCCAGATGCAGTCCGGTCAGCAACAGGATCGGTCAAGGGGATCCCGCTAAACACCGCAACCGATACGGTCGGACGGTCAGGGTATGTCTCGTCCGCCCCAGGAACTCCGGTCCTGTGGTAGTGACCGCGATACCTCGGCGTGTACCCAAGCAGTTTCCAAGCCGACCTGGTTTCGTGCCCCTTGTACCGTTCGACCTTGTTGATGTCTTCAGTATTCCTCCTCCAACCTTCGCTAGCAGCTCGGCGTCGCCTTGCACCCGCCTCTGCTCGACAGGCAAAGAAGAATGTCAGTTCGGCACCAGTGAAATAAGCAAAACAGTAAAGGAGAAAAGCAGCGATGATTACTTGGGACTTCCCCAGGGCGACGTGGGACCGACAGCCTCCTATCTTCACCTGGGCCGAACTCCCAGTCCCCCGAGACACAGAAGAAATCCTCCTCGGCGTTCTTACTTGAATCCTCCAAGGCTAGGACGAAGCCCCTTCGCTGCGGCTTCACACGGAGATAGTATCTTCCCTCCCCAGCCTTGCAGATATCATAAGTGTCCTCGATGTCGTGAGGGCCTAGGTTGGTCCCCAAGATCTCGTTCAGCTTCGCTGTGCCCATGATGACCTTGTAGCCATTGGGCATCAGCTGGCCCGGGGCGAGGGACCAAAGGCTAAGGCAAGCCCTAAGCAAGGGGTGCAGTGGAAACCTGACCCCGCCCTCGATCACAGAGATCAGAGGGAATGGCATCCAGCCGCCGTAGCAGCGATATAGGGCAGCGTCGGCAAGGTCTGCCGGTTTCAGGAGAACCCCCTCCGGAATTTTGAAGGCAACCCTAAACTCGGCCAAGCCCTCATCAGAATCTACCCTGAATCTAGGGGTGCCCATGTCTAGAAGGGGTGACGACGAAGAAAAGCCCTAGAAATCGAAAAACCCCAAGAAAAACCAGACAGAAGAACAAAGCGACTTACGAGGACGAAGAGGCAGATCCAGACGCGTTCCACGGTCGTCGTCCTCGAACAGATCTCGGGAACCAGGACGGAGATCGGAAGCCTCGAACGGATCTCAGAAATCAGAGCAGAAATTGAAAGTAAAAGCAGAGGCGAAGGCGAAAAGAGTCGGAAGCAAGACGAAGAAGGGGACGGCCCTATTTATAGAAGGGGAAACTCTCATTTGGGTACCGCCTCCGAATTCGAAGAGACACTTCAAAGCCCGTGCCCGTCAATCAATGAGACAACCCGTCAATCAATGAGACAACGCAGTCGGCGCAGAAACTACGCGTGTAGCCGTCAGCTCGGTTCCAAAGGCGGACAGGGCAGGGCATTTATTGCTTTAAAGAGTTGAAGCGACACCAGGTAATGATCACAGTATCCCCAGATGGATTCTTCTAGCTTTCAACCCCTAAAGGCTAGCACACTTCAGAGGTCAAAACCTAGGGGGCAATTGTGTGGGGAGATTTCCCGAACCACAGGATTAAGTTAATCACAGCCATCAGATGAGGTTAAGCATCCTCACGTGCCATCCTCACGTCATCCACGTGGCACCAGGCTCGTCCCGGCTACTAGGACAGGAGGTCCGGCCGAGGTCGGGCAGCTCCGGGCCCTTAGCGCCGAACTGGACCACCTCGGGCGTCATCTCGGCAAGGAGCACCACCTCGGCATAAAGCTCCATCTCGGCTAAAAGAAGCCGAGACAGAAGCCGAAGCAAGAGAGAACATTCACGTGTGCCCTTCATCCCCCACGTTGTCAGGCACGTGGAGGGATAGGGACACGCGCTGGTGGGACAGACGCGACATCCAGCCGCCCACGATCTTCGCCAGATCCCTGGCAGAGTCCCATCCAGCGGCTGAAGCCACATCAGGGCAGGGCCCGAGGGCAGATCCGCTGGTACTCCTACCGCCAAAGGCGCCCAACAGGATCTGGCCCAACAAGATGTGCATTAAATGCGATGTGGGCTGACCCGACGGGCATTTAATGCATAGTGGGCTGGATTGGACCACAATTAATGCAATGTGGGCTGATCGTGACTTCCCAGTCCAATCGTGGGACCCACACCACAATATCTTCCGAAGATACGTTCCACACTCTATAAATAGAGATCCATGCCACCATCTAAGGTACGCAATTTTTCATACCAGAGTCGTTACTCTGCCTCTCTTCCTCCTCTCCTTCCATTGTTCCAGTTCCCATACTGACTTTGGCATCGGAGAGCCTTGTGCCGCCCAGGCCAGGGTCCTCTGACCGTTTGCTATTCCCTTTCAGGCTTCCGGACGGCATCCAGACGTTTCCAGCAACCATCATCTTCTCGGATAAGTCCTATAAGGCTCCTCCTTATTGTGGGTCATTATTTTCTGCACCTACATCAACATCGGCCAACCAAAATATATTTGAAAGAGTACCTTAAGCTTGTTAGAGGGCCTGTATTCATGGCTGGTGGCCTGTGGGGTGGGGTCCATGAGGTGCTCTAGGCCTGGCTGTTTCTCCTGCCTCTGAGGTGGGAACTGCTTCCCATCCGACGCCATTCTACTCAACACAGAAAATGCAGATCTGACAGACGAAAATGTGGTTTTGTGTGAGAGAGACACAAGCTTTTGATGGTGATGGAATAACAAAGCAGTGGTACTCAAAGAAGGAGCGATTTAACAAGAGACCATGAAATTTATAGGGCAAGAAGAGGGAGATTATATTGGGTTGATGGGGGTGGTGGGCATGTGAAACGTGTCCAAATACGTGGCACGTGGAAATCGTCTTCGTGGCAGTTGGGAGTGTATCATGGGGTGCACGTGTGTGTTTCACCAAGAAGTTTAGGGGGCGTTTGGAAACAAGATATTTTAAGATATTTTTTGTTATATTATCTACTAGTTTTTAGGGCCTGTTTGGATGCACAAGAAAACACAAAAAAATAATATTTTATAAAATATAATCTTTCATTTTCTAAAGAAGAGAATCTTGTGCGTTTGGTAACGAAAGAAAAACTTGAAGAAACTATTATTTTCTTTCAAAAAGATCAATATTGTCTCATACAGGTCCCCCCTTAGAAAACTTTCTACAAGATAAGAATCTTTCAAAATGACAATTACAAAGTGGTAGAGTAAAGTAAAGACTTTAGGTCATCAAATCCATCTGATGTGTTTGTTTACATATATGGTAAAGTAAAGTAAAAGTAAATCTCACAGCATGGTAAAGGTGGGGGTAAAGTAAAGGTGGGATAAAAATATTAGGTAAAGTAAAGTGGGAATGATTGATAAAGTAGTTTCTTTTTATTTAACTTTACTTTATCACATTTTACCGTAGTTTTATACGGTAAATAAATGTGACTTGTTTACAGGTGTGGTAAAGTAAAATAAAGATTGATGTCATATTATACTAAATGTGAGGTAAAGTAAGGTGAGATAAAGTATGTGGTGAAACAAAGTGGGAGAGAGAGTTGTAAAGTAGTTGTTTTTTTTGTATTGACTTTGCTTTACTATACTTTACCATGGTTTTATGTGATAAAAAAAAAGTAACTTGAGGTAAAAACATGGCAGTTGAACTATACTTTACCACACTACTTTTTTTATCTAGATGTGGTAAATTACATTTAAATTAAAATATTTAATAAAAAATTATTCTAATAATGTAATTTACTTTAATCATAGCACATTCCAAACAACTCAATTTAAAATCTTTAAAATTTTTCAAAAATCTCCAAACAACAAAAATATTATAATATTATAATATTACATTATTCTATTCTATACTATTTTATTCTTACAAAATTTAAATCTGTAAATATTTTATTCTGTAAACATCCAAACGGGCCCTTAGAATATAATCTACTAACCTAAAAAGGAGGTGTTTGTATAACTTAGAAAGTATCTTACAATATCCCACTTTCTTCCAAAAACCTTCATATTACATTATTCAAGGATATGCTGTATAAAATAATCTTTAGAAAATCTTTTTTAACTACAAATAGAGAGTTTGAGTAAAAACCATATGATAGATCATGAGCAACCATTAATTATAATGGCCCACTATAAGTTTTAACATTTATGGGTCCCACTATTAGATTGGCCCCACAGTGCTTACAAATTTAATGTGCGGTCCTATAGCCATATCACGACTACATAACCCTTGTTAATTATCAATATTAGGTGGGTCCTACAAATGTCACGCTCGGGGCTTTCATTGTGATTACCAACAATTAGGTGGGTCCCATACTATCAAAATCAGCCAGATCCCATGATTACCAAGATTGAATTGTGTGATTGTAATTATCAGTTTGCCATCATTAAATGGGTCTCACTATTTGATTGCTCTCCTACCGTTAATATGACCACAACATCAAATGGGTCCCACAATGATTTCTCATAAAAAAGCTCGATATGGCCATTTGTGATAATCACCATTAGATGTATATAGTATAGCTACTAACGTTAGGTGGACCCACCTTAATTAAACAGCATTGCTTGGATCTCATGATTTATCTCACGATTTAATTTAATCTTATATCTCTTTTTCCAATAGATGGGTCCTACCATGATTATTAACACATGTGATTACTAATTTGTGGGTCCTATATTGGATTAATTGATTATATTCTCTTCATTTTCCTTATTTGGTACATCATCTTGTAAGTTTTTTATAAATTGTCAAACGCTTCAAAGGTATATTAAAATCTGTGAAGATTGCCAAACACCATAAGTGACACAATATAATAATATGACACTTTTTATTCTATGATAATGAAATCTTACAATATTTAAACTTGTTGATATTATATTATGCACTTATCCAAACACCCCCTTAGTTTTAGTTGGAGTTTGTACTTTGTACTGTTCTATACAAGGAGGTTGTGTACATGTGGACGGTGGACCATTCATCTGAAACGGCTGATCAGTGGGGCCATGTCGTGATAAAATATTCATATCCTTCTGTCCCTAACGAATGAACGAAAATACCTTTTTGTGATTATGACCATATGATCCACCTTTAGGAATTATAATGTAAAATCAATTTTTTTGTGTTTGTAAACGCAACACACTTTAGAAATTACAGCGTTGTACCCATCTTTAAATTTTAGAATATTGAGCCCATATTCATAGGATTTACAATATATACACACCTTTATAGGAATTGTAATGTATGACCATCTTTTTTGTGAATGTGAATACGGGACTAATCTTTACAAACTATAACATGGTGCCTACCTTTAAAAATTAGAATATGAGGCCCATATTCATAACATTTACAATGTGAGTCCACGTTTTGTGACTCGACCAAGGAATTACAAAGTGAGATCACCTTTTCTGCGATTGTTGAAACAAGATCTACCTTTAGAAATTACAATGTGGTGCCCACTTTTAAAAATTAAAATATGGGGCCAATATTTATAGGATTTATAATGTGGTCCTACCTTGATAGAATTTATAATGAGGAGATGCTTTTGTGATTATGACCATATGACTCACTTTTAGAAATTACAAAGTGGGGTCACCTTCTTTGAAATTATAAAAACAGGGCATACCTTTTAAGATGAGTGATAGGATTCGAAATCCTCTCGAGATGAACTTCTTAAGAAAATTTTGGAAATGAGATCAAAATTAAGAACATTGATTTATACATAGTAAACATATTTACATCCAAATGGCACCATGCATAACACACCCTAGGGTGCCAGCACCACTCACCCACAAGGCTATTGGCTTTTGTGCAGATCAAGTTACCCCTCCACACTCATTCAATTGTTATTCACTGGATTGAAAGTTAAAAAAAGAAAAAGGTTGATATTTTGCACAGAAAGTCCCATTGAGATCTTTCCACCTTTTGATTTTTCTTTTTAGATAGGTGAGTGGTACACAACCTTTGAGATAACCTTTCCACTCATTGATTGGTACACAACCTTTGAGACATCTTTTCCATCCCTTGACTGATATCAACCTGGGTGAACTCTAGTGGTCCAGTTTACGCATGCCTATAAAATGAATAATTCACCCCAAATAAATCTCTCAGTGTTTTTTTTACTGTTAAAAATGTGAGAATGTGACAGGTGAAGATTCATGCAGAGTAGATGGGCATAAAGGTTGGCTTCACATATATATTTGTTGTAATCTGCAGCCATTAAGACTGAATTCATCCCTTCAGGCAAAATCTTTTAACATGTCCATTTAAAAAAAAAAAAACAAAAACAAAAACAAAAATTTAAAATTCAGTCAGATCAAAAGCAGCAGTTTAACCCCAAGAGATAACTCAGTTGGCCTAGGACCATGATTTGCACCCGAAGGTTGTAGGTTCAAAACTACACTACCATACTAGGGGCCCATCCGTACAATCCAAAGTTTCGCACTTGGGTCCAGTTTTTTAAGACAGTTCCCCTTTGTGAAGTTGTGACTGGTGACGATTGAAGATAAAAACCATCATTCTGATCTTTGCAAATCAAGTGCGGGTCATTGCGGTTCACAAATAAATGAGGGTTCAGGCATTTAGATAACTGAATTACACTTTTTAAGTCCAGCTCCTTGTCCTTTGGCATAACCAATTGCAGGTAAAATGAGCTTCAGCTAAAATTTCATTTATAGTTCAACAAAATGCAGGGCAACTGAGTTCCATCGATTAAAATGGAGGCCAAAAAATTATTTTGCAAAATGGCAAACATATCATTCAAAAAAAAAAAAAAAAGAACAGCCATTAAACAAAGCCTCTGTTTCTTTAAGTTCGAAATTCATACACGACAAAGTACCAGCAAAGGCGAGTTATTTTCTGGAAAAAACAGTTTAATTATTAAAAATTGTTTGGCAATTGATTTGTAATAGCGAACACAAAAGTAGAATGCGCACAAGATCCATTGTATACAACCCTGATAAAATGGACAACTACAATTTCAGCATGCTTTGGATTTACACAGCAATGTCAACAAGTCCTTTTTTTTTTTTTTTTTGGTTCTTTAACACCATTTCAGTTTTAGAACAGAAGGAAAGATATTGGTGCTCTTTGGACATTACCCAATCAAGGTCTGGCAGAATGAATAGTAATCCATGCCTCCGTGCGTTCAAGGTGGCTGAGATCTAAAAGCAGTAAACGGTATCCCACTAAATGTGGATTATGTTAGGTTTGTCATTTATGCTATTAAAGACAAGTAGGATCTAGTTAATCTGGTTGCTAAAACATATTATTATTGAGGCCTTAGCATTGTTATTTTAACTGAGTGGCAATTGTTTCCCTTCAATTATTATGCACGAATATTTGGATGATGATTTTAATCATTTGGGTTGTGGGGCCTTCTAACTTAGCAGCATTCACAGGAGAAGGGAAGTGAAAGGACAGGCATACACTTCATAATCGTGCAGTCCGCAAGTCGCACCATCATTTTTTGTTATGTCGTGCCCATTTGCATCTGTACATCAAAGTACAAGCGATTTTATTTCACAATGACGTGAACAAATGCTACATTTTGCAATGTTAATAATGAACAGTAGATTTAGGAAAACAAGTCAGCTGAGAAGAATAAAAAACAAAGAAATGATATTCAGAATAATATGCTTGGTTCAAACAAACTGCTGAGCTCCCCACATGCCTGAAACTACTAGTGAACAACATTGGAAGGTAATTAAACTGGAACAAAACATAATAACAATCTCAGAAAGCAACCAACCAGAAAGTGTACACAAGTAATACAAAATAGATAGCAATAAAAGCCCATATCACATTGCCAGTTTTGCCAATTAGTACTAAAGCTTACCTCGATATCAGCATTTAAATTTCTCCAGATGGATGACAAGTTGAGGAGTTGCAAGAGGAAGAAATTTCAAGACCTTTACCTCCAATTGCAGTAATCAAGCACTGAAATCCACATGACTCAAGCTCAGCTATCACTTTATCGACAACCGCATCAGCAAGCACTGATTCAGATGTTAAGGACAGATACAAATAGAAGAGTTGAAATAGATATTATAAGGAACACCAAATCTAAACTAAAATGGAAGAATTGAAATTGCTATGACAAGGAACACCAGTTCTACACTTACGAGATTGGTAAGTGGCCACATTAATAAAGAAAATTTAAAAAAAAAAAAAAAAATCACTGCATATCTATTCTCTTCAATATGATAATAATGTTGACAGACGCAATGAACTTTGGACTATGGAGTGCACTTCAAATAGTTAATAAAAAGAGGAGGAATTCACTAGAAAAAAAAAAAAGGATAATAGAAAGAAACAATAGGAGATCGTCATCATCATCAAAGCTGTATCCCACTTATTTGAGGTTGGCTTGGCCAGTTCTACCTATCCATTCAGCCCTATATAAGTCCATGTTATCTTTTAAGTCCACAATTAATCATCCCTTTCCCCACTACTTCATTTAAGGTAAAAACAAGTTAACCAACCCAACCCCACTATGTAAGAGCCCAAAGCATATTGACAGGGACAATGCCTCAATCATGATTTATTCATTTATATGTATGCATAAATTTCAAATATTCTACAATTTTACAAGTTTTATTATCTACCATTTCAGAGATCTGACATTTTTACAATATCATCCAATTTTCAAAACATTTTTATCCATTTTAGGGCATGGCTGCAGAAATGGAAAAAACTTCACCGAATTACCGAACCGTTGGGGGGAAAAGCATCGGGCATAAGCAACAAAAAGTGGTCTGGATACATGCTGGCAACAATGTCAAAACACAGCCTCCACCACCAGCTCCTGTCAGCTTTGAAGCTAACTTGTACTTCAGAGTTGTTCGAATCACAGCCTCTATAGCAGAGTGGCTAACTCCCATGGACTGGAGCAAACCTTGATTCATTTCCATAAGCTCCTCTAACTTATCTTCATTCTCTGTAATGGAGAGTTCATCTGAAGCAGGCGACTGGATAATGGTAGAAAGTTCCTTGCTGATGGAATCCACAGCAGAAAACACAGCAGCCATAGCATCAGGATGCCTGGATGCTCGCTCAGAAACACCAGCAACTAATGCCTTCGTGTTCCTTCCAACCTTAGTGTTGGTGATTAGCATTCTCAGTGGCATATTAGATTTAATGCGAGTTAATTCACCCAACCTGAACATGATCATGTTGCCTGCACACATGAAGTTTGATTACAATGTATTACACTCCCGAGTATAATAATCCTCATAAATAAACAACTTGCATTCGCAGTGCCATGACACTGCACAAAAAAGAAAAAAAGAAAGAATTACACACCAATGAAGGATGAATGTAAGTAAAACAAAGAATTACACACCAACGAAGGATGAATGTAAGTAAAAAAAAGAATTACACACGAATGAAGGATTAATGTAAGTAAAACAAAACATGCAGTTTGAATTCAGAATAGTCAAGGACAGAATCTAACACCACAATAAGGGGATGTTTAAATCACCTTCAAGGGAAGATTACTTTAATACAAACAGACATAAATCATTGTATATGATATAGTCCAAGAACATGACTTACCAAAAGTGCTCACAGTATTATCAATTCCAGAAGGCTTGCCATGAATAATTTTTTCACCTACAAAGGCCCATTTGTTAACCAATTCAAGCTCAAGCTCCGCTAGAGTTAACCAACCATAGTTGTTGGCGTCCCATCTAACTGCACCTGAATATGCAAGTAAAGCTGCTGAAAGCGCAACACATAATGCAGCAGATGAACCCAAACCCGAACCCATAGGAAGATCAGAGCTGATAACTACTGTTGCAGGCTTAAACCTGTAGAAGTGAAAAAGACAAGCAGATAAGATCAAATGCTGAAGATGAAACATCCTTAGGAGAAAAGTGAAAAAGCAGTTACAGAAAAGCCTAATTTTATACCCTTGGATTGAGGTGTACAGCAAGAGGAAGGCAGAAACTCCGCCAAAGAGTCCAATTTTAGCCTCAGGAATATTCTGCTCCTCAACAAGAGTAGCAATGGATTTCATGGACTCTAGCAAGAAAGACGTTGATGATGGAGAAAGAGAAGTACCCAATTCTGGAAGTGTTTCTTTGATTCTTTGAACTGGCCACGAAAACACTAACCCAATATCTTTGAGCTGCAATTCTAAAAGCCCATCATCGGTTCCTGCAGAAGAAAACAGTTGGAATTTGGATATTTCAAAGAACAATTACCATTTCAACAAAAAAACACGGACTGTCTGTTTCCAGGAATCCATCTGAAACTTTTAGGCATAAAAGAAAAGTAGGAAACAAAATTGGTAAAAAAAAAAAAAAAGAAAGACAAAAATTGCAAAAAATGAACAAACCAGAACCAAAAAGATCGTCACTTGATGTATAAAACAATAACAATCATTTTGCTCGTAGAACCCATCATTGTTTGTTCAAACACTAGGAGCCCATTTTTTTAATTTAGCCTTGTCCCACTGACCTGCCATTCGAATGAGTTTGTGCAGGTGATATCTCCAAGATGTCATGTAAGTAGAAAACTACTTTTTCTCCATGTGTATGTGATGCAGGACACATGGGTTGGAATAAAACAATGAAAAACTAACCTGCAGGAGGGGATCAGGCATCAGCCCTCACTTTTTTACTCCATAGATGACTAGAAAGCATAGGATCATTCGGGCATGCATCAGCATGTATCTTTATCATCGTTTCAATGAACAATATAATCCATTTAGAATAATGATCACCAATATCATCACCATTGTCGTCATCAATACATCATCCCCTCTATTGTAGGCTGGCTTTTTTGAGCTTTTCTTCTCCAATCTTTCACATTAATAATGCTTCAGTGAATGCCAATTCTAACTATTTTAGTTCAAGCCTTTACTAGCCTCTCCCTTCTCTTATCTCCTTGTGCTTGCTCAGTTTCAGTTCTTTGAACAAGGTTTGGTTTCATTTTTCTATGCACATACTAAAACCATATCACAAGACATTCTGGATTTTTTTTTCTCTTTGTTGCACGTATAGATTTTGTTGGTTTAGCCATTCCCATTTCTGTCCTTTCCATTACTCAACACATCCATCTTAGCATACACATATCATGAACACATCATCTCATCTTTTAGGGTCAGCTTTGAGAGCTCTGCTTCTCTAGTTTTTCAAATTCAAGAATATCTTAGGGACTCCACGATCTAACATGCCAATTCTACCTTTCATTATAAGTCTTTATTGGTCTCCCCCCTTCTTTTAGCTCCTTGTGCTTACAGCATTTCAATTATTCAAATAAGGTTTGTTTCCATTTTTCTAAGCACATGCCCAAATCATGTCAAATGGCATCTCATGATTTTATCTTCTACTGGTTCCACCAATAGATTTCATTGATGATGTACCCATTCCCATTTCCATCATTTCCGAACTCCACAAATTCATCTTATCATACACTGTATCACATGCATGTACTTTGTCTGCATTTTTTTTTCTTTTGGGCATAATTACCCCCATATAGCAATGCAAGTATAGCCTTCAAAATATAAAATTTCCCCCGTCACTTATGCACCACTAGCTTATCTCCACTTCACCCACCCTACATTTTAAAGAAATATAATCAAAATAAGAAAAAATATTTACCCTTAAAAATTCAGGTATAACCATCAGCATGTAAAAACGTCCCTTTAATGGATGTGGCACTCAGCTATCACTTATCTGCTAGCTCATCTCACCACTTTGCCCACCCTGTGTGTATTCCTACTTAGAAGCTAAAATCTCCTTGTCAAACCCTCCACTTTAGAGGAAAATAATCAAAATATAATTTACTCGGCTCATTTACGCAGCATTGTATCGATGATTCTTAGATACAGGTATGGTTATGAACATGGATACAAAGGTTTCGAGATGTGATTCTACACTTTCAAAAACCCAGGAAATGGATATAGATATGGATCCCTATTCATGATAAATTTTCTCTTGTTTTATATAAAGAACAACTTTTCTCCTAAGAGCATTCCTAAAGATCATCACTTCTTGCATTATTTTCCAAGAATTTAATATTGATCAATAAGAAAAGCAGATTTAATTTTATCAAATAAAGGATTCCATAAAGTAGGATAGCTGAAGTGTAGCCTACAGGTATCTATGTAGTATCGATTAGCAATAACAATATAGAATCCCACCATAGTTGTCGATTCTGTTCCGGTTGCCATTCCGGTTTGACCTTGTAGTGTAACGTTTCGGACATTCCAGTCAATTCCGGTATTTCGTTTCGAAAAAGAAGCGATTAAAAAATGAAAAAAAAAAATATATATATATATATATAAAAGAATACCTAAAGTTGAAAAAATAGTTGAACGCTAAAATAATACTAAAAATGCATACTTACATTATTTAAATTAAACTACACTTTGCAATTGACCATTTTCTAGTTTTCACTACATATAAATTGAAGTTCGAAACCTTGGCTGGAATGGGGCGGAATTGGTCCAGAATTGGAACCAGATTTGGGACCGGTATGAACCAGAATTGGGACTGGAAACTTTTAGGGGGTCATTCTTATCAGTCCAAGGCCAATTCTGGAACGTTCCGACCAATTCCGGCCGGAACGGAACGGAATTGACAACTATGAATCCCACATATATGAGTATGCAAGGGATATACAGTTATCCAGGTGTCATGGACATATATGCACATAACACTCTCACATGGAAATGAGAACCAAACTGAATATAAAACTTGGGACAAAAAGTGCACACTTTTCATCATTAGCTACCAAGCATAACTGCATAAGTACAATCTGTAAAGCATGGGTCAGCCCATAACCCATGAATTGGGCTGACCCATTAGGTCGAGCTAACCTATATCTTTACACTATCATCTTTGAAGCCTCGTCTAATCTATGTTCTACTCTTCTGCTGAACCCATTTTAAAGCTATATTCTGAGTGACTCTGCAACTAACATATCTTTTCTAACTCCATCAATCCAAATCCTTACTGTTTCATAAAGCTATATTCTGAGTGACTCGACTGTTCCCACTCGATAGGTAATATTCTTCATAAAATTATCTTTAAAAGAGAGGATCCCCTCCCAAATAGATGAGTCTTTATAGGAGACTTCCTGCATATCCCAACCATTCCTTAAGACACCATACTTTCCTTCTACCAACTCCTTCCAAAGACCTTCAGAATCATCGCCTAACCTCCATAACCATTTCCCTAACAACGCCTGGTTCATCTGTCTTAGAGGCCTAATACCCAAGCCCCCTTCTCCTTTGGTCTACAAATTAAGGACCAATCCACCAAGTGGAATTTTTTCTCTTCATTTCTTCCATGCCATAAGAAATCCCGCCGTAACTTCTCAATCCGGTTGATTACTGATATCGAACATCTTAGCAAACAGAGGTAGGCCTCTAAGACAGAACAGATTTTACAAGGGTGAGCCTGCCTACTAGAGATAGGTAACTGGCTTTCCATAAAGATAACTTCTTCTCAACTCTTTCCACCACCGGGTTACACACTTCCTTTTTAGCTGATCCTATACATAAAGCCAGTCCCAAGTATGAAGCTGAAAGAGATCCCACCTTACATCCCAACAAATCTGCACACCGACTGAGAAAAGAATCCCCAACTCTAATACCAATGAGCTCACTGTTGAAGAAATTGAATTTTAGGTCTGAGACTGCTTCAAAACATAATAAGATTGCTTTCGCAGTACTGACCTGTTCTTCCCTGGCCTCACAAAAGATCAGCGTGTCATCTGCAAACTGAAGGTGACTCACCAGAAGAGGGAGATTGATGCAAGCCAATCCAAGACTAGGATCCGCCGGCCCTGATGGAACTGCTTGATGGGGTCCACATGATCTCTAATTTTGAGATCCCTATCATTAGTTTAGATAGTCTCTAAATTAGTAGAGTTGCTTAGTATATTTGCTTCCTAAATTCTATTTTGACTAAGATTAGGTAGTTTCTTATTTTAGAATGTCTTGGTTATTAAGAAACAATATTACTCTATATATAGAGGAGTCCCCTATTGTAATGCTTATGCTATATTCTAATAACATTCAGAAGTTCTTGCGGGCTATCTTTTGGCTATTTCTCCTAAGTGATCTTAGGGCTTGAGTCGGAAGACTCGATCTCACCGTCGGAGGTGTAGATCTTCATTAATCCGTCCGGGCCGTGCCATCAGAGATTCGCCAGTGTAAAGCCTCCTATTAGGCCTTCCTGAGCCGCCTGTCTCACCATTTTACTCAAAGCTTCAGCTACTATAACGAAAAGGAAAGGAGATAGACGATCGCCTTGCCTTAGTCCTCTTTGAGCATGAAAGAAACCTTTTGGAGAGCCATTGAGTAGGATGGAGAATCAAGCTGAAGCAGTACATTCCTTTATCCACCTTATCCATTTTCCACCAAAACCCATTCTACGAAGTAAGTATTGCAAAAATTGCCAGTCTACTCTATCATAAGCCTTCTCCAAATCCAGCTTGCAAATTAGCCCAGGGACTCTAGCCTTGTTCCACGAATGCACACATTCATTTGCCACCAAAACCCCATCCAAAATCTGCCTCCCTGCAACAAAAGCTCCCTGCTCTTTAGAAATTAAGCATGTAAAACCTTCTTTAATCTTCCCGCGAGAACTTTAGCCAAGATCTTATAAATGCTTCCAATTAGACTAATTGGCCTGAAGTCTTTTACCCCAACCTCTCCCACCTTTTTTGGAATGAGTGCTATAAAGGAAGCACCCAAACCTTTAGATAGCTTTACCCTTTGATGAAAGTCTTCCATGAAAGCCATAATATCCTCCTTTAGCAAGACCCAGAAACGCTGGAAAAAAGCAATTTGAAATCCATCTGGTCCCGGTGCTTTATCTCCCGCAAGGGATAAAATCGCCTCCTTGACTTCCTCTTCCTCAAAATTTCTTTCTAACCAGCTGGCCCTCTCTTCTCCTATGACATCAAAGTCCAAATTATCCAAAGTCGGCCTTACCCACTCCTCCTTAGAATAAAGAGATGTAAAGTATCCTGTTATAATGTCAATGATCTCTTCTTTCTTTTCTACTCTGTTGCTTCCGTCTAAAATTGATGCAATTCTATTCGTCCTTCTTCTTGAAGAAGCCAGACCGTGAAAAAACTTTGTATTTTTATCCCCCTCCTTCAGCCATTTATAGATTTTCCCTCTGAATAAGTATTTCAAATAACATTACTCTATTTTCAAAGGGCTCAGGTTACTTTGTCTTCTCTTAAACTGATACCACATGGAAACTGAGAAGAATTTTTGTGACATAATCAATGGCATTTAGTAAGCTCATGCTGCTCTATTGGTTGCCAAGTAATAATTACGAACTCACAATCAACCTTTTTCATGAAAATCCTTCTTCATTGATAGAAAATCTATCTATCTGCATGATGTTCATACAACTTAGAAGTCTGCTCAGTTGTTTACACCATTTGATTGTTGTAGTAGATGAGATAAGGATTCAAAGACAATGATGAACCAGATTGTATGAAGCTGCTATTAGAAATGATACTTTATAGGAATATTAAGATTGATATACATTTTATTTGTATATTCCAAACTTTCCCTAATCTGCAATCATTAGATCCTTTAACATTCTCCTCACAAGCATTTTATTTTTGAAACCTTCCTATCTATTTAATATGTTTTGTGTTGTTATTCTTTAGTTTTAACCTGATTTATAATTCTGTATTCGGTTGAAGACATAGTCCAACTCAATTTATTTTGTTGTGGCGAGTTATCACTAGCTTCAGGATTTTGATGAGTTGGTTGATTGTAAGAATTTGACAGCTCATGCACACATCTTGCTTCTACGTTTTCAAATAACTCATTGCGTTCGTTCCATATCATCATCTTTGAGCAGCTTGGAAATTGTTCAGGATAAATTAGTAGGATATAGTTCCTTATGAAGTGGGCCCAATGATTTTATGATCTGCTCTGTTGGTGTAATAGGCTGAAGTTTGGATGGACTATGCCCCAAAATCTCCCTAGATGGAAGACTCCCTTTCTTCCGTTGGTGCCTCTGTGGTCTCATTGGATGATTCAAGAATAGACTACGGCAATATGTCGTGCAGAGACTCGCATGGTCCGTGACAGGTAGTTCACATGACCAGAAAGTGTAAAGCATTGGACGTTATGGACTTCTGATTTGCATTTTCTGGGAACCATCTGTGAAGACCACCAGATCAATAGTTTGAATCAAACCACATTCCTCACATGTAGAGATTGGGGGCATGATCAAAATGTCTCAGCATGCACATAGCACTTGCATTAGAAGTTTTCTTTAGTATGGACATGATGAAGCTAATTTATTGTTTTATTGGGCTTCTAGACAGGTTGAGAGAAGACATTGGCGTACTTGCTTTTGATATTTTCGGTCATTGATGTCCGTAAACCTTATGTTCAAGCACTGGTGAATGGTGATTGTACCCACTAGGGAACTTGGCATGCAAGTAAGGAGTAATGATGTGACTCTGAGTAATATGATGATATTAAAAATTGACCTTGTTTATCTTGTATTCTTACTTCTAATTGGAACTATGACAAGGTCACCAAAGTTTCTTGGATTCTGGCTGCAAGGCCTGCAGACCATAGTTCAGAGCAAAAGATGTGCACTGTGATGGCTCTCTTAGATGGAGGGATGTAGGAAAGACACAACTTGGCTAAAGGTGCTCCATTCAGTTGTCTGAACATACATATTAAATATTAATCCATATCACACCGGATAGGCCTTTCGATTTATGAGATTTTGTAGCTATTGTGTTCCAATTGATCTTATATCTTTCATAGTGATGATTCTGTGTATTTAGGTGAAGATCTGAAATTGTTCATCTGACGAGAAATGATGCATCACAATCAACAAAATAATTGTATGTACTGTAAATCTCTGTTGTTCATCTCATTTTTTGGGACTTTAAGGTGGGTTCAAATGGCTTTGAAATTATCCAAATATGTTTTGACTTATAGATTAGGGGTGTCAATGGACCCAATTCATTTGATTACCGAATGGATCCAATCCGAAGAAATCGAGTGTGAACGCTTTATTTGGAACAAGAATCAGATCTTGATTTGGATCTAATTAATATCAGGGTCCATTGGAATCCGGGGCTGATCACCTGAGATAAGTCACAGACAGTAAAAGTATTATGCAGATAACAGTGTATGAAAGAATAAACATATGGCAGGGGTCTAAATCTGCCTGAAATCCAGAACTTGGTTCAGAGTACTCAGATAATAATTTGATTCCCATTAGGATCTTGCAAATTGCATCCATTCTGGATTTGATTGTGGATCATCAGACCTATAATTGGATTCGGATACAGTTCCACGTTTGGTCTGACTTGTTTAAACTTTAAACCCCTAGAGAAGATCAAGTTGAAATGCTAGAATTATCTAGATGTTTGGTACTGAACAGTTCTCAGCAGTTGGGCCATATTCAAGGAACCACAACTTTTGTCCCCAATGAATTTGGTCATGGCTTCAAAACCAATTGAAAATGCTTGAAGTCTCACTTTTTATGCAAAGAAACCCACTTGAATCTAATGTCAGAATGTGAAATTAAACCCAAACACTGTCACAAGATGCAATGGCATTGAAGAAAAAAATGCCAGATACATTACTATTCCCATAACAACCCTTTTGAGCGCACTATCTTTTTCCTACGCTCTTTGCAATCACCAAGGTGTGACTTTACTGAACTCTCTTTCCTTCTAGAATTCAATTAACACTTAATTACCTCAACTGATCCACCAGTAGCGCCTGTAGGTATCAGCCTTCCATTCAGGAGACACTAGATAATCATTTGAATGAACACAAAAAATCTATAAATAGAAACTTAACGCTTTTAGCTTTGGGTCCTCTCTTAAGTATTGAAAGTCTAGGCATATTAAGTACTATGAGGATCCTTAACCAGTCCATATACTATCCAAGTGAATACAGATTAAAAGAAGGAATGAGGACGAAGGGACCGCTCAAATAAAGAAAGAGATGGGGATGAAACATTGTGTCTTTACCCCAAGAATGGTGATTACTATTTATTTATTTATACTTTAAATGATTCCTAGAATGGTTAGTCTTCATTTGATTGACCATGTTAGGGTACAATCCTGCTTGTAGCATTTAGATTATTTAAACTAGAGTCTAAACACTACATGTTTGAAGAATTCTCTATTTGATTTCCTGTATAGTTTGCTATGCTCAGCATGTTTTATGAGTTGGATTGAATTGATTTCATTGCACTTGGAACTCTCAAAATTTGTTTTTATTCATATTTATTGTATTTCAAACCTATTTATATACAATATTATGAAGTGCCTTCATTTTAAGAAGTGGTTTTGTTTAGATAAAATTTATAGTTTGACTGATTTCATATGCCAGTTCTTTAATATAAAAGCTTTGACTAAGGCATTTAGGGTTTACATTACAGTCTACATTAGAAGAAGATATAGTAGTATTGTGATGCTTGCAGGGATTGAAATTTACTCTGTCCTATTATCATCCCACATGCAGGAAGAAAAACAAGAAATCAAAAGAAATTCACTCTGTCCTATATCGATTTTAGATTGGGAAAACACATCCAAACACAAAAACAAGAAATATAAAGAAAATGCATTATTCTGCATTGAATTAAAAAAAAAAAAAAACACACTCAAAGTCATCAAATCAAATTGAGCAAAACAGAAGGATCAATCCGAACCCGAGGAAGCTGATGATCGAATCACAAAATGTGTGTAGAGATCTATCGATGCAGCCATTTTTTGTCGGATGGAACTTTTTTAACAACTCGCCCAGAGTGGTTGACTCAACTCAAACAGTATATTGTGATAAAAACGAGCATAATTTTTTGTGGTAAGTAAAACAAACTCATTTTAATGCCTTCTTTTTGAAAATTCACCTTGAATCTTCATTTTTAACCACGTTTTCGATTCCTATGCATTTTAATTCAAACAAACAGGTACTAAAAGTATATTAAATTTTAGCTACCATTTCATTGCGAGTGCATGATCATTTCTTTATAATAGATATCCAAGAAAAAGACCATGGCAAATCCTATTTCACATGAGCAATTGAAATTAAAAAAAAAAAACTTGGAACGAAACAATTAAAAAGATGCCATGGCATACTTTCGTCATGTGACAGGATCCCTAACACATTAGAAAGTGCCTCATGTTGCAATCATGATTGTAGGTGCAGAAAATAATGACCCACAATGAGAAGGTGCCTTAGAGGACTTATCCGATGATGATGATGACTGGGAATGACTGGATACCGTCCGAAAGCCTGAAAGAGAAGAGAAAACGATCAAAGGACCCTGGCCTGGGCGGCGCAAGGCTCTCCGATGCCAAAGTCAGTGTGGGAACTGGAACAATGGAAGGAGAGGGAGATAGTTGAGACAGAGTAACGGCTCTGTGTATGAAATTGTGCGTACCTTTAATGGTGGTTTGAGTCTCTATTTATAGAGTTTGGGACGTGTCCCTTTGGGAGATGTCGTGGTGGGGTCTCATTAATCGACTGGGAAGCCATGACCAGCCCACGTTGTCATAAATGCGCGTCGGGTCAGCCCACGTCGCATTTAATACGCGTCGGTTCAGCCCACGTCACATTTAATGTGCCAGATCGTGTTGAACGCCTTTGGCGATAGGGGATCGTGGGATCTGCAATCGGGCCTTGCCCTGATGTGGCCTCAGCCGCTGGATGTCGTGTCTGTCCCATTAGCTCGTGCCTTTATCACTCTACGTGCCTGGTGACGTGGAGGATGAGGGGCGTGAGTGGAGACTCTTTCTGGTTTCGGCTTTCATCCCGGCAACTTCAGCCGAGGTGGAGCTCCCTGCCGAGATGACGCCTGGGCGGGCCAGTTCGGCACTAAAGGCCCGGAGCTGCATGACTTCGGCCGGACCTCCTGTCCTGGTAGCCGGATTGAGCCTGGTGCCATGTAGATGGCACGCGGATGGTACGTGAGAGTGCTTAGTCTCATCTGATGGCTGTGATTAGCGTAATCCTGTGGTTCTGGAAATCTCCCCACACAATTGCCCCCTAGCCTTTGACCTCTTAAGCGCCTTAGCTTTTAGGGGTTGAAGGCTAGAAAGTCTATCTGGGGATACAGCGGTCATCACTTGGTGTCGCTTCGACTCTTTGAAGCAATAAATGCTCTGCCCTGTTCGTCTTGGGAACCGAGTTGACGGCTACACACGTAGCTTCTGCGCTGATTGCGTTGTCTCATTGATGGGACGGGCACAGGCTTTGAAGCGTCTCTTTGAATTCGGAGGCGGTACCCAAATGAGGGTTCCCCTTCTACAAATAGGGTCGTCCCCTTCCTTTTCTGGCTTCTGATTCCTTTCGCCTTCGCCTTTACTTTCGATTTCTGCTCTGGTGCTTGAAATCTGTTCGAGGACGACGACCGTAGAACGCTCCCGGATCTGCTTTTGATCTGCCTCTGTCCCTGTAAGTTGCTTTGTTCTTCCGTCTGGTTCTTATTGGGGTTTTTCGATTTCTAGGGTTTTTCTTCGTCGTCACCCCTTCTAGATATGGGCACCCCTAGATTCAGTTTAGATACTGAGGAGGGCATAGCCAGATTTAGGGCTGCCTTCGATATTCCGGAGCGAGTCCTGCTCAAGCCGGCAGACTCCGTTGACTATGCCACGATGCGCTGGTCCGGCGGCTGGATGCCGTTCCCTCTGATCTCTGTGATCGAGGGCGGGGTCAGATTCCCCCTGCACCCTCTGCTTAGAGCTTGCCTTAGTACCTGGTCTCTTATCCCGTGCCAGCTGATGCCAAATGGCTATAAGGTCATCATGGGCACGGCGAAGCTGAATGAGATTCTGGGGACCGACCTAGGTGTCCACGATATCGAGGATACCTACGATATCTGCAAGGCAGGGGAGGGGAAATATTATCTCCGGGTGAAGCCGCAGAGAAGGGGCTTCGTCTTGGCCTTGGAGGATTCAAATAAGAATGCCGAGGAGACTGTCTTCTGTGTGTCGGGGGACTGGGGAGTTCGGCGATGGCGAAAGCAGGAGGCTGGCGGTCCCACGTCGTCCTGGGGAAGTCCCAAGTAATCATCACTGCTTTTCTCCTTTTTGCTTTGCTTACCTCATTATGCCGAACTGATACTCTTTTTTGCCTGTTGAGCAGAGGCGGGTGCAAGGCGACGCCGAGCTGCTAGCGAAGGTTGGAGGAGGAATACCGGCGACATCAACAAGGTCGAACGGTACAAGGGGCACGAGACCAGGTCAGCTTGGAAGCTGCTTGGGTACACGCCGAGGTATCGCGGCCACTACCACAGGACTGGAGTACCTGAGGTGGACGAGACACACCCTGACCGTCCGACCGTATCAGTTGCCGTGTTCAGCGGGGTCCCCTTGACCGATCCTGCTGTCGACCGAACTGCGTCTGGTGCCAAGGCGTCTACTTCTAATCCGGAGCTGCCGGACTTGTCGCAGATAGTGGAAGCTTATCTCTCTGATCGAGAGGACATGGAGGGAAGCTCAAAGGAGCTCGCTGTCAAGGACCTGGCCGCCAAGTTTAGGCAGAGGTCGTCGTCTTCTGGGGCTCCATCGCCTGCCGGTACACTTGCTGCTTCGGGTCCGGTGGGCGCTGGTGCTCCCTCTGCTCCTGCCCCCGCTCCGAGCGGAGGAGCCCGGCGGCGCTCGCCGGACCGCTCGAAGGAGGGGTCCCCGCCCAGGAAGAAGTCCAAGGCGGGGGAGAAGAGTTCGAAGGCTGATCCCGTTCACGCCCCTGGAGTTAAAGTTCCAGCCGAAAAGGGGGGCGAGAAGAGCGCGCCGAAGGAAAAGAGGGCGCCGGCCGAACAGAATGCGCCAATTAGCAAGTCGACTGTCGGGGCGACGCGCGAGCCTCTCATCTCGGCAGGGCAAGGGTCCGGATCGGCCTCCGGGCCCCGAACTGCCCAGCACCGTGGAAGCCGAGAATGGAAACACAACCCGGCAAACCCCTGAGCGTTGAAGATCGACTGCTGGGAAATGCCGAGGTAATCGGGGCCCTTGCCAGGGCCTGTGCTCTGCCACGGGATATGGAGGAGCACGAGAAGTTTGATGACGAGAGCCTGATGTTGTCGGCGATCCAGGCCAACATCCTGGTAAGTGTTTTTTGTGTATTCTTTCGAGTGGCCTAGCTCGGCTGTTCCTGTTTTGACCCTCCTCTTTTCCTTTGCAGAATGTGCAGAGGCTCCTAGCCATCCTAGGAAGGAGGGATAGGAACGCGTCGAGGGTGACCCGTCTGGAGTCCGAGCGGGAAAAGCTGAAGAAGGAGCTGGAAGTGCAGCGGAAGGGAATGGAAGAACTCAAAGTGGCTAGCGCTGGAGAGTCCGCTCGGTTGGCATCAGCTCTGACTGAGAACGCCGAACTTTCGTCCAGGGCCAACCATATGAAAGGCGAACTCCGGATGAAGAACAAGAAGACCGCCGAACTGGAATCTGAGCTGGCCAGATTGAAGTCTGAGTCGACGGCTGAGGTGACCAGGTTGCGAGGGGAGGTCTTGGCCGGTCGCGCTGAGAGGGAGAAGCTGGCGAAGGAAAAGGCCTCTCTTTAGGCCGAGGCCCAGTCCGCCTTCCAGGATGGGGTAGATCGAGCCACTGAGCTGTACGAGAAGCAGGTGGAGGAGATCACCGCAATCTTATTCGAGGAAGGATGCCTGGCCGCACTGAGACGCGCGGGGGTCCCTGAAGACCACCCTGTCTATCAGGACCTGCCGAAGTATGCGGACCTGGATCCTGAGCCGAGCTCCTCACCTGCAACTGAAAGCGCCCCGGTCGAAGCTCCTGCTGCTGACGACGCTCCAGCTGCCCCGGTCTTGAGCGATGCCCCGGTCGCCAGCGATGCTTTGGCCGTGCCTCAAGGTGATGCCTCTTCTGCGCCTGCTTCGGCTGAGGTACCAGTTGAAGCCCCTTCTGGTTCGGCCGAAGCTGCTGGTTCGGCAGATACGGTGATCGACCTGGTCGAGTCGCCGAAACCACAGTAACCAGGCTCCTCTCTATTTCTGTCTTCCTTTATGTAAAATTTTTGCTCCTCAGCTTTGTAACGCTGTCTGTTCAATGAAAGTCGAGCTTTTTCGCTCGTGCATTCTCTCTGCATTTCTCTTTCATTCCTGGATGTGCAACAGTATTTCTGTGCTGTTTATGTTTTGAGTGCTGGCACTGACCTCGGCCGAAATGGCTGGCCTTGCGCCGAGGTGGACCCATGCCGTGGCCGAAAGCGAGTTCGGCATGGTCTTCTCAGGGGTGTATGATCCCGGGCTTCAGGAAACTGACCTTGGCCGAACTACCTTGAGCCGAGGTGCGAGGGGTTTATGAACCCGGGCTTTAGGAAAGGCTTGAGTGTGGAACTCCAGGCCATTTCCAAGGCGTAGAGCCTTGATTGTGTCCAAGGCACGGGGCTTTAGGAAAGGCTGAGTGTAAGAACTCCAGGCCATTTCCAGGGCGTAGAGCCTTGATTGTGTCCAAGACACGGGGCTTTAGGAAAGGCTGAGTGTAAGAACTCCAGGCCATTTCCAGGGCGTAGAGCCTTGATTGTGTCCAAGACACGGGGCTTTAGGAAAGGCTGAGTGTGAGAACTCCAGGCCATTTCCAGGGCGTAGAGCCTTGATTGTGTCCAAGACACGGGGCTTTAGGAAAGGCTGAGTGTAAGAACTCCAGGCCATTTCCAGGGCGTAGAGCCTTGATTGTGTCCAAGACACGGGGCTTTAGGAAAGGCTGAGTGTAAGAACTCCAGGCCATTTCCAGGGCGTAGAGCCTTTGATGCCGGAGTCGACCAGAGAGAGACGACCGATCGTTGACAAGGCAAAAGCTGCTTTTATTGATTCTGAGATTCATTACATCTTTAGAAATAAAATTTCTTCAAGTGGGATGCATTCCACGGTCTCGGCAGTGGCTTGCCTTCCAAGTCTTCGAGCTTGTAGGCTGACTTTCCAGCCAGTGAGACTACTCTGAACGGGCCACGCCAGTTCGGGGCAAGCTTCCCCTCGTTTGGTTCTTTGTCAGCTGGCAGGGTCTTCTTTAAAACGAGCTCTCCCGCGGTGAACCTTCTTTCTTTGACATTTTGATTGTATGCCCTGGCTAACCGCTGCTGATAGTCGGTCAGTCTCAGGGCTGCTGCTTCTCGTCGTTCGTCTGCCAGCTCCAACTCCATTGCCAGGTTCGTCTCATTTCGGCCTTGGTCGACCAGCTCTGTCCTCAGGGTAGGAAGGCCGATTTCCAAAGGAATGACTGCCTCCATCCCGTAGGCCAGAGAGAAAGGTGTTGCCGAGGTGGACCTCCTTGGAGTTGTTCTGTATGCCCACAGCACGCTCGGAAGCTCCTCTGTCCATCTGCCCTTTGCCTTGTCCAGTCGCTTCTTCAGGCCGTCCAGGATCACTTTGTTGGAGATTTCTGCCTGGCCATTACTCTGTGGATATGCCGGAGTGGAGTAATGATTTCTGATGCCGTGCCCTTGGCAGAAGTCTTTGAAGGACTTGGAGTCGAACTGAGTCCCGTTATCCGAAATCAGGATCCGGGGGATGCCGAACCTCGTAAGGATGTTTTTCCAAACGAAATTCCTGGAGTCCCTGTCCGTGATTGAAGACAACGGTTCAGCCTCTATCCACTTTGTGAAGTAGTCCGTAGCCACTATCAGCCATCTCTTGTTCCCTGGAGCTCGGTGAAGAGGCCCCACAATGTCTAGGCCCCATTGAGCGAAGGGCCATGGGCTAGAGAGGGGACTCAGATCCTGTGCTGGCTGATGGAGGGAGTGGGAGAACTTCTGGTATTTCTCGCATTTCCTGGCGTAGACCTGGGCGTCTTTCTGCATGTAGGGCCACCAGTAGCCCTGGCTTATTGCTCTGTAAGCCAGGGATCGACCTCCTATGTGACTGCCGCAGATTCCTTCGTGGATCTCATACAGGAAGTCGTCCACCTTGCTCGGATGGACGCATTGGAGGTATGGACCTGTGAAGGACTTCCTGTAGAGTTTGCCTTCGGGAGAGAGCCAGAATCGCGCCGCCTTGAGTCTGATCCTGTGGGCTTCAGCCTTGTCCTCGGGGAGCTGGTCGTCCTTCAAGTAGGCGACAATTGGATCCATCCAGCTCGGGCCGAGGTCAGCACAGAGGACAAGCCGAGATGAATGGAGTTCTAAGCTCGACCTTGATACTGACCCAACCTCGATGGTCCTTTTCTTGCCTGCTTCGACAGCGGAGGCCAGGTTTGCAAGCGCATCTGCGTGCGTGTTAGTATCTCGGGATATTTGCCTGACCTCGGCTTTCTGGAAATGAGAGAGCAGTTTTTTCGCAAGGGCTAGGTAAGCCGCCATCCTGTCGTCCCTGGCCTGGTAGTCTCCAGCGAGCTGGCTAGTCACCAGTTGAGAGTCGCTGAAGATCTCCAGGTGCTGGGCTCCCAGGATTTGGGCGCTGTTCAACCCTGCAATCAGTGCTTCGTACTCTGCCTCATTGTTTGTTGCGTTGAAGTCGAGGGTGAAAGCCTGCTCTATGACCAGTCCCTCTGGCGATTGAAGAACTATGCCGGCGCCAGCTCTCTTGGAGGTGGACGACCCGTCGACAAAGATCTTCCATGCCGAGGTGGGAGCCAGTTCGACCTCATTTTCTATAGGCTCGTGCCCTGTGCCCCCCAGTGCCGTGCCGAGCTGGGTCGGAGCCGGGTGGGGGGAGACGAATTCGACAATGAAGTCTGCCAGGATCTGGGCTTTGATCGCAGTTCGGGGACGGTACTTTATGTCATACTGCCCCAGTTCAACTGCCCACTTTGATATTCGGCCTGAAAAATCAGCTTTTTTGAACACTGAACGGAGTGGATGCTCCGTAATTACCACAATGTTGTGGGATTGGAAATAATGGGAGAGCTTGCGGGAGGCACTGACGAGAGCCAACGCAAGCTTCTCCAATAGAAGGTACCTGGTCTCGGCATCGAGCAGTGTCTTGCTCGTGTAATAGATTGGCTTTTGAACTCCCTCGTCCTCCCTGATGAGGACGGAGCTCACTGCGTTATCCGAGACCGCAAGGTACAAATACAGAATCTCCCCCAAAGTTGGGGTGGAGAGTAATGGTGGTGACATTAAATAGGTTTTGAGTGCGGCCAATGCCTGGTCGCACTCAGGGGTCCACTGGAACTTCAGATTTTTCTTTAAAAGCTGAAAGAAAGGCCTGCACTTATCTGATGACCGGCTGATGAAGCGGTTGAGTGCTGCAGCCATACCTGTGAGCTTCTGAACTTCCTTCGTGGTAGAGGGGCTCTGGATATTCTGGATCGCGGTGATCTGGTCCGGATTAGCCTCTATCCCTCTCCGCGTTACCAAGCTGCCGAGGAACTTGCCAGAGGCTACGCCGAAGGCGCACTTGGAAGCGTTTAGCTTAAGCTTGTATGCGCGAAGGATGTCGAAGACTTGGCCGAGATCAACCAGATGATCGCCGGAGTGCACTGATTTGACGACCATGTCGTCGATGTAAACCTCCACCGTCCGGCCGAGCTGAGCCTGGAACATTTTTGTGACGAGGCGCTGATAGGTCGCCCCCGCGTTCTTCAGCCCGAAGGGCATCACCTTATAGCAGTATGTGCCGCGGGGGGTGATGAATGATGTTTTCTCCTCGTCTGGCTCGTAGAGCGGGATCTGGTGGTAGCCTCTGTAGGCGTCGAGGAAGCTCATTCGGTCGTGACCAGCGGTAGCGTCGATCAGTTGGTCAATCTTTGGGAGGGGGAAACTATCTTTAGGGCAGGCCTTGTTCAGGTCTGTGAAGTCTACGCACACCCTCCACTTTCCAGTTTTCTTCTTGACCACCACCGTGTTGGCCAGCCATACCGGGTACTGGACTTCCCGGATGGTTCCTGCCTTCAGCAGGCTGTCGATCTCTTCGACGACCGCATCTGTCTGCTGCAGCCCTGTCCTGCGGGCCCTCTGCACTACCGGCTTGTGGTCGGGGTCCACATTTAGCTTGTGGCATATGACCTCAGGGTCGACCCCAGGCATCTCGCTTGGGCTCCAAGCGAAGACGTCCACATTCTGCATCAAGAACCGAGAGAGTTCGGCCCTTTCTTCGTCTGGCAGCTGGGTGCCAATCAGGAAGAACCGGTCTGGGTCTGCCGGGTCTAGCCTGACCTCGGCCAGGTCCTCGTTGCTCTTCTTCTCAGGGTCCCGGCCTATCTCATCGAGGCCTTTCTCGAACTCGGCCAGGTTGACGCGCTCTGGCTCCTTCACTGCTGGGACTGCGGCCAGCATGCACTGTCTGGCCTGCTGCTGGTCTCCCTTCACTGTGATCACTTCCATCTTGCCCTCCATGTTCTCATGGACGAACTTCAGCTTCTGGTGGAGGGAAGAAGGGACTGCTTCTAATTTGTGGAGCCACGCTCTGCCTAAAATGACGTTGTAGGGAGAAGGGGCATCCACGACCAGGAAGTCGGCTGACACGGAGGCTCCGCCAACTCGGGTCTCCAAGGTGATCCTGCCCTTGGGATAGACTGGCGTGGCGGACAACCCTAGCAGGGGTGCACGGACCTCCGCGAGGTCTGCTTCGGAGAGTTTCATCCTTTTGAAGCAGTCGTAGTAGAGGACCTCGGAGGAGCTGCCGGAGTCGACGAGGATCCTCTTCACTGTGAAGTCTCTCAGCTTCATGGTGAGGAGTAGAGGGTCGTTGTGAGGGAGCTGGATTCCCTCTAGGTCTCTGTCCGAGAACGAGATGGCGGGCCGGTCGCGGCGGGCTTTCTTGGATGCCGGGGCGAGCTCGGCTTTCAATACTTCTTTCCCGTGCGAAGCCCGCCTGGCTTCGGCACGGGCCTGGGAGCTGTCCCGGGACGAAGAAACGGGAACTGAGGATGCCAGGTGGATCACATTAATGATCTTCTCTGAATCCTCGCTGTCTGGAGCCTGGGCTGTGCTCTGGTGAATCCGGCCCTCGCTACCGCCGGCATCACCTGCCTTGACGAATTCTGGAATGTGGCCTTCTTCGGCCAGCCTCTCCAGGTACCGCTGCAAAGTATGGCAGTCCTCGGTCTTGTGCCCGTTACCCCTATGGAAGGAGCAGTAGAGCTGGCTTCGGCCACCGGAGGTGGGCTCATTCAGCATGGGCGGAGGGTACTTGAAGAACGGCTTGGTCCTGATCTTGGGCAGGATGCGGTAGATCGGCTCCTTGAAGACGACGTTAACGCCCTGACTGGCGCTGGAGGGAGGTCTGGGCTTCCAGGTGCCCCCAGACCTGGACGACGAAGGCTTCGCCGAACTGGAGACCCAGGCCTGCTTGGGCTCCTGCTTCTGGGAGGGCCTCCCGCCTCTCTGCCGAGGCTGGCTACTCTTCTGCTCGGGCTCCCGGTGCCTGTCTTGATCCCGGGCTCGGATCTCGTCTTCTTCCTGGGCGATGAAGCGCTTGACCCGGGACATCAACTCCGGCATAGATTCTGGGGGGTTCCCGGCCAAGTCTTTTCGCAAGTCGTTGCCGGGGATCAGGGCATGCTGGAAGGCGTAGATTGCCATCTCCTCCCTGGTGCCCTCGATCTGGCTGTAGACCGCCCAGAATCGTTGAGCGAACTTGGCGAGGGTCTCACCCTCCCTCATTCTCAGGGCGAGGAGGTCCCCTTCCTTCTTGGGGACGGCGCTGTAGGCTTGGAACTTTTTCAGGAATGGGAGCTGGAGCTCCTTCCAACTCGAAATGGACCTCTCTGGGAGAGAACAGAACCATTTCAGGGGGAGGTCACCCAAACTGGAGGAGAAGATTTTGCAGTTTAGGTGACCCCCATTCCCCCAGATGGACATCTTCTGGGAGAAGTGTCGAAGGTGAGCGGATGGGTCGGACAGTCCGTCGTAGGGGACGAACCGCGGGACGGAGAACTTTCTGGGCAAGGGCCTTTCTCGAACTCGGCCAGGTTGACGCGCTCTGGCTCCTTCACTGCTGGGACTGCGGCCAGCATGCACTGTCTGGCCTGCTGCTGGTCTCCCTTCACTGTGATCACTTCCATCTTGCCCTCCATGTTCTCATGGACGAACTTCAGCTTCTGGTGGAGGGAAGAAGGGACTGCTTCTAATTTGTGGAGCCACGCTCTGCCTAAAATGACGTTGTAGGGAGAAGGGGCATCCACGACCAGGAAGTCGGCTGACACGGAGGCTCCGCCAACTCGGGTCTCCAAGGTGATCCTGCCCTTGGGATAGACTGGCGTGGCGGACAACCCTAGCAGGGGTGCACGGACCTCCGCGAGGTCTGCTTCGGAGAGTTTCATCCTTTTGAAGCAGTCGTAGTAGAGGACCTCGGAGGAGCTGCCGGAGTCGACGAGGATCCTCTTCACTGTGAAGTCTCTCAGCTTCATGGTGAGGAGTAGAGGGTCGTTGTGAGGGAGCTGGATTCCCTCTAGGTCTCTGTCCGAGAACGAGATGGCGGGCCGGTCGCGGCGGGCTTTCTTGGATGCCGGGGCGAGCTCGGCTTTCAATACTTCTTTCCCGTGCGAAGCCCGCCTGGCTTCGGCACGGGCCTGGGAGCTGTCCCGGGACGAGGAAACGGGAACTGAGGATGCCAGGTGGATCACATTAATGATCTTCTCTGAATCCTCGCTGTCTGGAGCCTGGGCTGTGCTCTGGTGAATCCGGCCCTCGCTACCGCCGGCATCACCTGCCTTGACGAATTCTGGAATGTGGCCTTCTTCGGCCAGCCTCTCCAGGTACCGCTGCAAAGTATGGCAGTCCTCGGTCTTGTGCCCGTTACCCCTATGGAAGGAGCAGTAGAGCTGGCTTCGGCCACCGGAGGTGGGCTCATTCAGCATGGGCGGAGGGTACTTGAAGAACGGCTTGGTCCTGATCTTGGGCAGGATGCGGTAGATCGGCTCCTTGAAGACGACGTTAACGCCCTGACTGGCGCTGGAGGGAGGTCTGGGCTTCCAGGTGCCCCCAGACCTGGACGACGAAGGCTTCGCCGAACTGGAGACCCAGGCCTGCTTGGGCTCCTGCTTCTGGGAGGGCCTCCCGCCTCTCTGCCGAGGCTGGCTACTCTTCTGCTCGGGCTCCCGGTGCCTGTCTTGATCCCGGGCTCGGATCTCGTCTTCTTCCTGGGCGATGAAGCGCTTGACCCGGGACATCAACTCCGGCATAGATTCTGGGGGGTTCCCGGCCAAGTCTTTTCGCAAGTCGTTGCCGGGGATCAGGGCATGCTGGAAGGCGTAGATTGCCATCTCCTCCCTGGTGCCCTCGATCTGGCTGTAGACCGCCCAGAATCGTTGAGCGAACTTGGCGAGGGTCTCACCCTCCCTCATTCTCAGGGCGAGGAGGTCCCCTTCCTTCTTGGGGACGGCGCTGTAGGCTTGGAACTTTTTCAGGAATGGGAGCTGGAGCTCCTTCCAACTCGAAATGGACCTCTCTGGGAGAGAACAGAACCATTTCAGGGGGAGGTCACCCAAACTGGAGGAGAAGATTTTGCAGTTTAGGTGACCCCCATTCCCCCAGATGGACATCTTCTGGGAGAAGTGTCGGAGGTGAGCGGATGGGTCGGACAGTCCGTCGTAGGGGACGAACCGCGGGACGGAGAACTTTCTGGGCAAGGGCCTTTCTCGAACTCGGCCAGGTTGACGCGCTCTGGCTCCTTCACTGCTGGGACTGCGGCCAGCATGCACTGTCTGGCCTGCTGCTGGTCTCCCTTCACTGTGATCACTTCCATCTTGCCCTCCATGTTCTCATGGACGAACTTCAGCTTCTGGTGGAGGGAAGAAGGGACTGCTTCTAATTTGTGGAGCCACGCTCTGCCTAAAATGACGTTGTAGGGAGAAGGGGCATCCACGACCAGGAAGTCGGCTGACACGGAGGCTCCGCCAACTCGGGTCTCCAAGGTGATCCTGCCCTTGGGATAGACTGGCGTGGCGGACAACCCTAGCAGGGGTGCACGGACCTCCGCGAGGTCTGCTTCGGAGAGTTTCATCCTTTTGAAGCAGTCGTAGTAGAGGACCTCGGAGGAGCTGCCGGAGTCGACGAGGATCCTCTTCACTGTGAAGTCTCTCAGCTTCATGGTGAGGAGTAGAGGGTCGTTGTGAGGGAGCTGGATTCCCTCTAGGTCTCTGTCCGAGAACGAGATGGCGGGCCGGTCGCGGCGGGCTTTCTTGGATGCCGGGGCGAGCTCGGCTTTCAATACTTCTTTCCCGTGCGAAGCCCGCCTGGCTTCGGCACGGGCCTGGGAGCTGTCCCGGGACGAAGAAACGGGAACTGAGGATGCCAGGTGGATCACATTAATGATCTTCTCTGAATCCTCGCTGTCTGGAGCCTGGGCTGTGCTCTGGTGAATCCGGCCCTCGCTACCGCCGGCATCACCTGCCTTGACGAATTCTGGAATGTGGCCTTCTTCGGCCAGCCTCTCCAGGTACCGCTGCAAAGTATGGCAGTCCTCGGTCTTGTGCCCGTTACCCCTATGGAAGGAGCAGTAGAGCTGGCTTCGGCCACCGGAGGTGGGCTCATTCAGCATGGGCGGAGGGTACTTGAAGAACGGCTTGGTCCTGATCTTGGGCAGGATGCGGTAGATCGGCTCCTTGAAGACGACGTTAACGCCCTGACTGGCGCTGGAGGGAGGTCTGGGCTTCCAGGTGCCCCCAGACCTGGACGACGAAGGCTTCGCCGAACTGGAGACCCAGGCCTGCTTGGGCTCCTGCTTCTGGGAGGGCCTCCCGCCTCTCTGCCGAGGCTGGCTACTCTTCTGCTCGGGCTCCCGGTGCCTGTCTTGATCCCGGGCTCGGATCTCGTCTTCTTCCTGGGCGATGAAGCGCTTGACCCGGGACATCAACTCCGGCATAGATTCTGGGGGGTTCCCGGCCAAGTCTTTTCGCAAGTCGTTGCCGGGGATCAGGGCATGCTGGAAGGCGTAGATTGCCATCTCCTCCCTGGTGCCCTCGATCTGGCTGTAGACCGCCCAGAATCGTTGAGCGAACTTGGCGAGGGTCTCACCCTCCCTCATTCTCAGGGCGAGGAGGTCCCCTTCCTTCTTGGGGACGGCGCTGTAGGCTTGGAACTTTTTCAGGAATGGGAGCTGGAGCTCCTTCCAACTCGAAATGGACCTCTCTGGGAGAGAACAGAACCATTTCAGGGGGAGGTCACCCAAACTGGAGGAGAAGATTTTGCAGTTTAGGTGACCCCCATTCCCCCAGATGGACATCTTCTGGGAGAAGTGTCGGAGGTGAGCGGATGGGTCGGACAGTCCGTCGTAGGGGACGAACCGCGGGACGGAGAACTTTCTGGGCAAGGGGGTGCGCTCGATCTCTTTTGTGAAGGGTGAGCCCCCAAGATCAGCGTGGCCACAGATCTGCTTCTGGTCCCGCACGTCCAGGTTGCGCTGAAGAGCCAACCTGACGCGCCTGTCAAACTGTTCCTGCTCGTCGTCCTCTTCTGGAGTCCAAGCTCTCGATTTTCGCTTGGAATGGTTTGGGCTGCGATGGCTATGAGCTCGGCCATCGCGGCTATGATGACTTCGGCTGTTGCTCGAGCCTTCGTCATGGATCTGGCTCCGTTTCTGGTCCAGATGATGTCTGAGGTCCTCGCGGGGAGGCCGGGCTGCCCTGCTGGGGGCGTCCCTCTTCTTCCCTTGAGGCTCAGAGACCTGCCTCAAGGAGGCGGTTTGCGCTGCCCTCAGCTGCTGTTGGAGCTGCTGGAGCTCTCGGACTAACCGCTCCTGCTTCTGGAGAAGAGCGTCTTGGGCTGCGATGTCTCCTTCAGCGGCTGGAGGTTGATCGCGGCGCGTCTCCTCTACGGCAACAGCTTTATCTTTGCGGGGATGCTCGCGCCGGTGCTCGTCGCGTCGGGGTGGCACGGTTTCGTCCGCTGAGAGCGAGGTCTCGACTCCCTCTTGGAAGGGGATCTCGACAAAGAGTTGGGAGCCCAGGCGACCCTCGCCTGCGGATGCACCTTGGACCGTTCGGGACCGTCCCTGAGGAGGGACGTCCGTCGACGGTGCTGGCCGCTCGAGGATTGCCCTCGAGGACTCTCCGCCCTTCTTAGCTTTTGGTGGCATGGCTTCTGAGAGATTGAGGTTTAGAAGGTTGGGAAGGTTGGGATATTACTTTCCCACAGACGGCGCCAATTGTAGGTGCAGAAAATAATGACCCACAATGAGAAGGTGCCTTAGAGGACTTATCCGATGATGATGATGACTGGGAATGACTGGATACCGTCCGAAAGCCTGAAAGAGAAGAGAAAACGATCAAAGGACCCTGGCCTGGGCGGCGCAAGGCTCTCCGATGCCAAAGTCAGTGTGGGAACTGGAACAATGGAAGGAGAGGGAGATAGTTGAGACAGAGTAACGGCTCTGTGTATGAAATTGTGCGTACCTTTAATGGTGGTTTGAGTCTCTATTTATAGAGTTTGGGACGTGTCCCTTTGGGAGATGTCGTGGTGGGGTCTCATTAATCGACTGGGAAGCCATGACCAGCCCACGTTGTCATAAATGCGCGTCGGGTCAGCCCACGTCGCATTTAATACGCGTCGGTTCAGCCCACGTCACATTTAATGTGCCAGATCGTGTTGAACGCCTTTGGCGATAGGGGATCGTGGGATCTGCAATCAGGCCTTGCCCTGATGTGGCCTCAGCCGCTGGATGTCGTGTCTGTCCCATTAGCTCGTGCCTTTATCACTCTACGTGCCTGGTGACGTGGAGGATGAGGGGCGTGAGTGGAGACTCTTTCTGGTTTCGGCTTTCATCCCGGCAACTTCAGCCGAGGTGGAGCTCCCTGCCGAGATGACGCCTGGGCGGGCCAGTTCGGCGCTAAAGGCCCGGAGCTGCATGACTTCGGCCGGACCTCCTGTCCTGGTAGCCGGATTGAGCCTGGTGCCATGTAGATGGCACGCGGATGGTACGTGAGAGTGCTTAGTCTCATCTGATGGCTGTGATTAGCGTAATCCTGTGGTTCTGGAAATCTCCCCACACAATGATGTTTTTCAAGTTCCCCAATTTCATGACTAAAATTCTGTAAATGTCACCAGAGTCGTTGACTCTGTTACACTTTTTTTTTCTTTTTTGCCCTCGATCCCATGATATCATGAGAGTTTAAAAACCTCATGGGATCCAAATGTTAAAAGTTGAAAAGCTACTTGGATCCCATGATAGGGGGAAAAGTAAAAGAAAAGGTGTACCAGAGTCGACTATGGTGACATTTGGAGACTTTTAGTAATGAAATTGGAGATTGAGTGTTTTAGGGCATTGAAATGTCAAATCCCCATGAAAATAAGACTTGAAAAGTTCCAAATAACTGACTACCTACTCCAAATGAATGAGCATCGTCAATACATACAAGTAACATTGATTTCACTGTTGTGCTTCTCCAAATACATTACGAACAGATGATCAAATCCAAGTCCCTCTATATCGATTTTCGATTCGGAAAACACATCCAAACACAAAAACAAGATATCGAAACAAAATGCATTATTCTGCATTATTGGATTCGAAAGGAGACTCAAAAGTCATCAAATCAAACGGAATAAGACTATATAAGAGAGAGAGGGATCCGTCCAAACCTGAGGAAGTTGATGATCGAATCAAAACATGCGTGTAGAGATCTATGGATGCGGCCACCGCCGTGGCTCCATGAACGACGGCGTGCTCGCCGGAAAGTATGATCTTTCCGGGCGCCCGTGCTCGAATCTCCATCTCTCTTCTTCTTCTAAAACCCTAGATTTCTAGGGTTTATGAGAAGTGCATTGTCCAAGGAGAGAAGAATGCCATGGAAGAAACAAACAAGAGCTCGTGTTGACTGTTTCTTTCACTTTTCTTAAGTTGGAAATAAAAACTAAGGAAGAAACCAGCAGAGCGGACAGCGAAAGAGCAACACCACGTGTGAGAACGTGGAATGATGTGAACCGTCCATCTACTGGAAGCTCCTTATGTTCCAGAATTTTGTGAGACGATTCTGACCGTTGGTAGGTAAATAAGCAAGATCCTCCGACCGGGGCATGTATCACATGGGAAGATAAAGGGACAATGTTGCACTCAATACTATGCTTGTGGGGTCCAACTTTAATGACATCAAATTTTTTTCATTAATCACAAGAATTGGCACAAATTTTATAAGGTCCTAGTAATATAAGCAAAGGTTGGAAAATTCATGGTTCGGACTCAACTCATCTAATGCAATAATAATAATAATAATAATTTAGATTGAGTCAAAGTGGAGACTTAGATAGCGTTTGGTTCGCTGTAATGAAGGTCGGAACGGAATAGTCATTCCACGGAATGATCATTACAACGTTTGGTTCGCCAATGGCGGAATGACGATTACTTCAGGAATCATCATTCCTTTATATAGAGGAATGGTCATTCAACTGGGAAGGTAGAGGAATGGCCATTCCATTCCTTCATAAAAATTTATTGAGACCAAAATTCCCTCCACCCTCCTCCTCCTCCTCCCAGTCGCCGGTTGGGAAGGAGACCGGCCGAAAGGCCTCGGCGGCAGCCCCGGCCGGCCTCCCCCCTTCCTCCACCTTCCTTTTTCTTTTTTCTTCTTCTTCTTCCTCCTCCCCTATCTATTCTCTAGTCCCGTTGTGCAGGGATAAGGCATTAGTTGTGGGCTGAGTTTGCAGGGAGAATGGATGGCCGGGAACTGAGCAGGGGAAGAAAGAGTGGCGTGAACTGTTGCAAGAAAAAGGGGTGGTCGAGAGCTGAGCTGCGAGGGTGGCCGGTCTGAATGCAAAGAGAAAGAATGGACAACAGCTAGGAGAAGACTGGACGTAGCAACAATTGCAGGGTATGCAGGGAGATTAGCCGCAGGCTGAATTTCGACCAGTGGAACTGAAATGCAGGTGGGCTGGGACGAGAGCAAGGAGGGAGAAGAGAAAGGCCAAGTAAAGTTGCAGGGGCGGACTGTTGCAGGGGAAGAGAGAAGGGGTAGCCAGCTGGGCTGAAATGCAAGGAAGGGGACAGGTAAAAGGCTGAGTGCAGGGGGAAGCTGATTGTAGTGGCAGCAGGGAAGAGCTGTAGATGGCAGCAGAGAAAGAGCTGGTCGGGAACAGGGGCAGGGGGGAGAAGGATGGCCACTGAAATTGAAGATGGGTGGCCGCTAGACTGAGTTCGCATGGAGGATTGGCTGCTATGGAAGAGGGCAGCAGTGGCCGGCTGGGCTGAAATGCAAGTGAATTGACCGGGCAGAGAAGAGAAAAGAAATGGCCGCTGAAATTGAAGATGGGTGGCCGCTGGAAGTTCAATGGGAACTGGCCGGCTGGTCTCCTTCCCAGCCAGCGACTGGGGAAGGGGGGAGGAGGAGGAGCTCTAGGAGGAGGGTATTTTAGCCTGTCTTATGTAAATTTTATTTCATTCCTGGCATCATTCCAGCATACCAAACACAAGAACAGGAATAATAATTTCATTACTAGATTGATTCTTCAGTCTAACCAAATGTTGAAATGGAAAAGACCATTCGTGCCTCATTCAATTCCAGACTCATTCCACTCTCCATTCCATTCCTGCCTAAAACTATTCCAGCGAACAAAACGTTACCCTAGGAAAGTCATGCCTTCTTAAAAATAATTTCAAAAATATTTAAAAATAAACCCGTTACTTATTAAATCTAAATAATACACTTATTTACATAAGAGTGCTGCTATTGGCACACAAAATATTTCTTTTCAAACACAAGGATTTTTTCTTTTTTCTTATTACATTTTTACCCCTTTATGAAATGACTAAAATAGCCATTATCCCACAAAAACTCAAATCAGATTTTCTTTTCACACACAATCTCCATTCTTCTTCCCTAAAGAGCTTCTCCCACCTCACTCTCCACTTCTCACTCTCCACTTCCTCCATCTTCCTTGGGCAACTCATCTTCACTCACATTCTTGCATTTTCTTTTTCTGGGCAGCCTATCTCACTCTCCACTTCCTTCATCTTCCTTGGGCAACTCATCTTTCATTCACATTCCTCCATTTGATTATGCAATGAAGGAAGAGATGAAAGAAAACAACAATCAAATGGTGCCTTTTAATCAAAGCAGTAGTGGAAAGGTATGTTTCATTGGTATTTTTTTCATTTTTGTATCTTCTGTAAATTTTTTATCTCGCTTGAAACTTGCAACCTCCCGATATGTACGGTATTTCAGAACCGAACATATATCATATGTTCGGAAGTACAAGACCGAACATATGACATATGTTCGGACATATACATCTGAAGTCTTATACTTCCGAACATATAGCATATGTTCGGTCCTGAGAGTCCATACATATACTATATGTTCGGAAGTAAATATCTAGACAGTGATATTAATTTATACATTATGTAGGTCTCTACGCAAGAAAGTCAGGTTGGATCGAACTTTGTCATGGATTATACCAGTGAGTTTATAACTCAAGAGGTAAGACCCACTGTGAATTTATTACTCAAATTATATTTATTTATTATTAAATTCGTATTAAATTTGTTTATTTATTGTAGATATTTCACAGTCGTGATTCGTTAATCAGTTGGGCTCGTGGAGTAGGAAAGAAAAATGGATTTGTCATTGTGATAAATGTTTCAAATGCTGCTCGAGTGGGTGTCAAAGCTAGAGTACTCCTTGCTTACGAGAGAATTGGACGATATAAACAAGAAGAGTGCCAAAAGCGAAAAAGGATCAAACAAACCGGTTCAAAGAAATGTGGATGTCCTTTCGCACTAAAGGGTAAAAAGTTAGACTCAAATAATGATTGGATGTTGGAGGTCATATGTGGTGTGCATAACCATTCGGCCACGGAATATTTAGAAAGGCATTCATTTGCAGGAAGATTATCAGATGAGGAAATAAAGTTGCTGGTTGATATGTCGAAGAGCATGGTTAGACCAAAAGAAATTTTGGTTACGTTGAAACAAAGAAGTGAATTAAACGTAACCACAATGAAGACAATATACAATGCACGCTACAGATATAAAGTTAATGAACGGGGTGGAAGAAGTCAGATGCAACAACTACTTGGTAAGTTGGCAAAGCATGATTACATTGAATGGCATAAGAATTGTGAGGATAGCGAGATTGTAACTGACTTAATTTGGAAGCACCCAAAAAGTTTAGATTTGTTGCGTGCATTTCCACATGTCTTGATAATGGACTATACTTACAAGAGCAATCGTTATCGCATGCCTCTTTTGGAGATTGTTGGAGTCACATCCACATATATTATTTTTCTTGTATGCTTTGCATACCTTCATGCTGAACGTGAAGAAAATTATGCATGGGCACTAGGTGTATTGTGTTCTATTATTGGCGATGGTATTCTTCCCGATGTCATTGTAACGGATAGACAATTGTCACTCATGAACGCCATTAACAGAATATTCCCTGGTGCTACTCATTTATTATGCAAATGGCACATTAATAGAAACGTATTGGCGAGATGCAAGAAGCTGTTCGAAACGAAAAAAAATGGGACAGGTTTATTATGAGCTGGAATATGTTGGTGTCTTCATCCACAGAAGAGGAGTTTGGTGAACAACTCAGTAAGCTAAATAATGAATTCCGCCTATTGCAAATAAGTGGAGACAGTTTCATTATCCTTGTGCGGATGGTTGGGAGACTCCATATAGGGATCGGATTGTTCAATTCAAAGAGCTCGTAACTCCAGACGTATCAATAGCTGAGACAATTGATTTGGATTGAATGTAATTAAATCCAAATGTTCATTCCTTGATGTTTCTGTATCGGAATGTTTTTTTAATCATTTAATGAAGTTGAAAATATTTTATTTTTTCTTTCTATTAAAACAAGCTTCTTTATGTTGAATGTGGTTGGATCTATATTAAATTGAATGCAAACTCATTTATATTAGTTAATTTCGTAACTATAACACTGTTCGGATACACAGTGCCGAACATGTCCATAAGGTTCGGTACTGAGTGTCCGAACATTAGAGTGTTGTTCAGCACTGAAGTTCCAAACATTATGGATATGTTCGGCACTGAAGTTCCGAACACTATGGTTTTGTTCGGCACTGTGTATCCGAACGGAGGTTCAGTTATCCTACTTTGACAGTATACACTGAAAAGATTTCATCCTGTACATAACAAATCAAGCACAGTCCAAAGTAATCAAAGATAACATCAACTAACTAAAACACAGTTGTCAACAAGTACATCCATATTCAAATTATAAAAAAACATCGTCTTAAAACAACCATGTAAGTACTTAAAAAAATATATTACAATGATTAATTATTTTTGGTTAATTATAACAACTCCTTACATTTCTTTAACTGTCCCTTCCCCTCCTAGTCCTAGTGCGACTGTAAGTTTGTGAACTCATGTGGGGATGTCGAAAGGTTCGTTGAGCATCCTCAATTGAAACTCCTCGTAACACATGTGCCAACTGATTCACATGGGTATATAGTCCCCGCGGGTCTTCAACCCAATGGTCCTCACCTCTTCCTGTCACTTCATCAAGAATTATCACTGCATCCGAATTACGTTGCTGATAGTCAATCATACCGCTATCGCTTGGCTCATTTTCTTCGGGATGGGGCGCGAAATTAGAATGAAAGTTTGGGTGCTGTAATATCCTCCACGATACTCGTACATACCAATTCATATACCCGGGAACGCAATCTGCAGGACGCCTAACTGGTTGACTACGATTCAATGCAGATAGCAGGTGATTAGGCCATCTCTCCCAAACTTGATTGATGTATTGATATGCGATTTGATAGTCACGGGCAGTCGATCTAATGTAGCATGAATAGGGGCTAATGGCGGTGGAGGAATCGTTTGAACTCTCCCAAACTGTCTGAGTACCCTATATGGGTGATAAGGCTCAACAACATCCATACATTTGATGCACCCACAGTAGTATGCAACTTCATTGAAAGGGTGATATTGTCTAACATCACGATATGGGTCCCAAGTCACCTGAAAGTAGTGAATCCAATCGTAAGATATGAAAGTATATAATAGAAAATAAAAACTTAATCCGATACACTCTTTAAAAGAAACGTCAAGTTAATTACCTGGTCAGTACTCATGGCATCAATTCTCTCTTGTATGCTTTGTAAAGGAGCAGACTCTCTACGAGGAACCCATCGATGGACCCGGGGTTGAATCATTTCATAGAGTAAGTTTGGAGTCGGAGCCAAACATTCGAAGTGTTCGTACACCCAAGCTTCTAGTAGAGTCAAATAACCGGCTATTTGTTTCACTTCATGCCTGGTTGCTAACCCAACTGCCTGTATAAGTATGCTAGTGCAGCAACACCCCATGCATATGAACGTATGGCCTCCAGATCCACGAGTTTTGTAAGGAAAATGATCGGCACCCATGTGCCACTCTTGTCAGTAAACAACGTACAACCCAATAAGTACAGAAGGTAAGCTCTTACTGCATAGTCAATCATCTCGTCCCCATCATCGTCAGACACACTGGCAAACCTTTCCCGTAACCACTCCAATCTAACTGATTGGCCCTGCACTTGTATCAGCTCGTCATGTGCTTCTACCGGTTCTACTCCTAGTGCATCAACAAGGAGTGCTTGAGCTTCTTCATATGACATTCTTTCATTATAAGAAACAGTCCGCCCAATCACTGGGATGCCTAGGATGGATGTAACATCATCTAAGGTGATGGTTATCTCACCAAAAGGCATATGAAAGGTGTTAGTCTCAAGTTGCCACCTTTCCACAAAACCAGATACAGTAATCTTCTTGACGGAGTGGTAAGATGCAGTCACTAAGGGAGCCAATCCGGACCTCAAGACTAAATCTCTAAACCTGTCAGACTCATTTAGTTGCCACAAAGGCACTTTCTGCCCATGACTTAGACATTTCAATGGTCCTCGATCCTGCATTCAACCATTAATACATTATTAAATAAATTAACAAATGAATAAAACTTTCATATGAAACAAGTGAAACACACCTGTTGAATCCAAATGTACCCAGCTATATGTGTATCAAAGCTGGTCAATAATGACCTATCTTGTGGCCCCGGGGCTGGTTGCTCTTCCATCTCTTGTTGTTGTTCTTCCTCTTCCTCAGATACCTCTGGTTCTTCCACAACCTCTTCTACTATCTGACGTCGCTTCCTATTTGAAGCAGTAGGTCGTACCCTAGAAGAGCTTGGCCAGTCCATTTATGAAATACGAAAGAAAAAAATTTTATTTGACTACTAGATCTCTATATGTACGGACCTGAGTGTCCGAACATATTACTTTTGTTCGGAACTTTATTTCCGAACAAAATTGATATGTTCGGACATTAGTTTCCGAACAAAACCAATTTGTTTGGACGTTAGCATCCGAACATTTGCAGCCCGTTCGGTCAACCAAAGACCGAACAGTCGCGATTTCTGAACCTAAAACCGCGACGATGGTGGATCAAATGCAACCCAAAACCTTTAAAAAACAGTAACATTGTTTGTCAAAATTTACATTGAATGAAAATCTATCCTAATAACAAGTTTTCATGGAAAAAAAGGTAATCTAAGATGGAAAAAATGGTAAAGAATGGATAGGAAAGAAGAAGAAATGGTAATGTTGAAAGGATTCATTTACCTTTGGAAGAGAAGAATGTCTAAAGGAATAGGAACGCCGGTGGCACGCGGGAGAATCGCCGGAAAATCGATGATACCGTCGGTGGAGATAAAACTTTTGGTTTATGTGTGGGAAGAATAGGATGCAGATGTGTGTGGGAAGAAGAAAGAGGGGAATGAAGATAAGGGCAGTTTAGAAACTTTTGATGTGTGTGGAAAGAAATACTTTAATTTTTAAATTTTAGTAATGTGTGTGGAGAGGAATTATGTGGGAAAAGATAAATTTTGTGTGCCAATAGCAGGACTCTTACATAATTCATAATAATCAATTCAAATTAATAAATTTATATATGCATGAAAATTGCTACAATAAGGAAAATAAAAAATGTTACATATTATATAATTTAGAGGAAACTACCAAAAAAAGATCCTAGATGACCACTAACCGAAAAATAGGCCACTAGTCAATATTGCACGGAAGTGGTTCCTTGTGACCACTTCCATTTTTTTTTATTAAAAATTTAAACGTGTGACGACATCATCACTTAATATCTCATTTAAACGTGCGACGACGTCGTCGCTTATTCGCCTGAAACCCCATTTCCCCCATTTTTCCCTTCTTCCTCCCATCCTTGCCAGTTTCCGAATTGTAAAGCTCCACAGAACTCAATACCATGTTTTGAACATAGCCACCATCTATAATTGCAATCTCTCCAAGGCTAGCAGAGCCAAAGAGGCATCTCAGCTCATTCATTGTCATGCCAGAAGACCATGAGTTTGTTAAGATGCTATATCTCAATACAACGTGAGATGTGACTTCCTTTCCAAAAACAAGGAGTTCAGTTCCCACTGGCACATGAAACATTCATTTGAGGACATCTATGGCAGATGCATCCAACAACCACGATCAGGGTCGAATGCCTCCCACTCAAGGACATTGCAAGAGAAGTAGACCTAGTGTTCCGATTTTTGCCTATGTCTGTACAACTCACCACTTCTAATAATATTATGGAAGTCCCAATTCAGGGATGTAGGCGTTCCTTACTCGGACCTTGAGCAGTGGATGGGACAGTGGATTGATACATCTCTGCCTAGGGCTGGGATGAGGGAATTTGTATCTCAATTCTCTCCTTTGTGATCCCCTTCATCTGACTGCTCCTCTCGATTATTTGGATTCTGGGGGAAAGGAAACAGCCAGAGAAAGGGGGAAAGGAAACCGTTAGAGAAAAGGGGAAAATGATTGGAGGAAGAAGGGGAAGATGAGGAAATAGGGTTTCAGGCGATTAAGCGACGACGTCGTCATACGTTTAAATAGAATATTAAGCGACGACGTCGTCACACGTTTAAATCTTTAATAAAAAAAAATGGAAGTGGTCACAGGGAATCACTTCCGTGCAATATTGACCAGTGACCTGTTTTTCAGTTAGAGGCCATCTAGGGTCCTTTTTTTTTTGGTAAATTCCTCTATAATTTATTAGTCCAAATATTGAATATAAAAGATCAAATATAAGCTTCAAATCACATCCCAGTCATCATTTTTAAATTAACGACTCCCAACCTCATCCGCAATTAATTAGCAATAAATTTTAATTATTTTAAAATTAGATATGCATATTAAATGGTTTGGAATGCAAATAACTTATTAAAAGTAGGTGACTTACTCAGCCTCCCTTACTTTTTATTAGGTCCTTCGTCAAAACAAGGTGACTTGGGAGATTCAAAAGTCAACTCGAAGAGGTTTTTCAACCATGATATGAACAATTGAACTCATCTATGTAAAATATAATTGTCATGGAATAAACCCAATAAAGTATAACAACACTTCACCTGCAGTGAAATTTGCAAAAAACACTGGACTATTTAAGATTTGAGTTTAGGCCATAACCACATTGAATCCAGAACCAGAACTGCAATAGTGTTCCAATTCTTCTGGAAAATGGTTCCAGTACCAAAACAGTATTCAATTCTTCTAAAAAATGATTCTAGTACCAAATTTAGTTTCTGACACAGTACAAAACATATTTATTAGAGGAAACTACCGGATAAATCCCCTAAGTGAGCCATGACCTGGAAACCCACCCAGTAGTTGTTTAGAGACGGAAGGGGCCCAAAGGGCCCCTTCCGAGTTTTTTTTATATGCAAATTGAAGTTGTCGATATCGACAATTGGTGCGTTTATACTAAAACCGCAAGAGACCCTTTCTTCCCCATTTCTTCTTCTTCCCTTTTCCCTTATCCTCTTCGACAGTGCCTGTCGACACCTCTCCCTTTCGTTGGTCCCAGGCTGTGGGCCCAAGCCATCATTTGGCGCCATCTTTCAAAACTTATACACTGTTTCCAAGCACATGGAGGTATGTATTATAATCGTTTTGTCTTGTTTTTATTAGGGTTCAAACAGAGCTTTCGGTGCTTTTCATTGGATCTAGAATGCGATTTCCTTATTTCCTCATAATTCTTAAACATGAAACCGAATCCCTACATTAAACAAAATCAGAGTTATTTTGTCTGATTAGGTTTGTTGAAGAAAAAATGGGTTGCATTGTTACCACATTGACACCTGAGTTTTGTGGAAGATGGGTTTCACACCTTTATTGGCATTGCTAGATCTTGGTTTCACACCTCTACTGGCATAGAGATATTATGGGTCGGTTATACATTTACATACATAGAAAGAGAGAGTAAGAATTTTATGTACAGATTGTTGATTAAAAATGATTTAGAGAGAGATTAAATAGTCCATGTAATGCTGCTTTTGGTTTTTATATTCCTGTTACCATACGTTCTGTTGTTCCCCTCTATCCTTAACCATCACTACATTATAATATTGCAAGTAATGCATAAAAACTCCAATCATTTTCCATGTTATGTCTCCCTCTAATTTTCTTCATCGGCTCAATTCAGATACTTGGAACCATCCATACTTTTCTCTTAAGATTGAGTAGAAAATTGGGAATATAGAATTTGGAGTGGTGGGTCAAACCATATGGATCGTAAGCCAATGAGGTGTCGCAGACAACTTATATATTGCAGGAATAGTGTCCCAGGTCGTTTATGTCCTCTAGTTTAGCCGCAGAATGTGGCATTCATGTGTGTCAATAAAGAGGCTTTTGGATTGTACAATGGCCACACTGTAGGTGGTGGCTGCAATCTGGCACAAAGCTATTGGTGGATGAAGGTTGTTGTGAGAATTATAGAAATTGCAACTTTTGGGATTGAGTTGGATTGAGTTCTCGCTTGTGTTTACCCAAATGGGATTGAGTTGGATTCTGACTAACACATTGGAACCCAATGATCTGGTGAAGGAATAGCAGCGATTACGGAATTTACGTTGTTTTGGTTAGGTGTAACAATGATTTAAGTGGGGTTATGTGTAGGAAAGTATGGTCTAATGCGGATTGCATAAGGTAATATAGGATGAGCATTACGGAATTTTCGTACGAGCTCTGTTCTCTCTCACTTGTAAGAGTGGACTATACAAAACACACATTATCCCATCATTCATGAATTGCTGCCACTCATATCACACACCAATTAGTGTAAAGACACCTCTTAAAATGTTTCAATTCAATTGGTGTGGGAATCACCGTTGGATTTATCACATGAAAGAGTTAAAACACATGATTTAACTCTAATGAAATAAATTGAGTGTTTTACATGATGCATCATGTTAGGAGTGGAATTGGATGTGTGCCATTTCGATTTTTTGGGTTGGGGGGAGGGGAGGGTATGGGGTGCACATGTGGTATGAGCATGTTGGCCTTATCATACTGGGCCCATTGCATGGATTTTATAAAGTTTGTGCATACTCCATTTATGGTCAATTGCCCCTACTGCACATACTCTTCTTCTCTCCAAATGGATTGTGACGATCTACTTTTAAGACACAAAGAAATAGATGAGTAAATATAAATCTCTCCAGTGTCTATATAAGACATAACTACAAGCGAAAGTTTAACGAGACATTCATTATGTGAAGTTTGCAATATATTTTGCATAAGAGTTCTCTCTCTTTTTGTGGTTATGCACCTATAATTTTTGGAAGTTGAGAAGCTACGTTTGTTACTATGCAGACGAACGAAAATCAGCCCGCTGATGCTCTGAAAGTTCTCCTATATAATCAACAATACCATATATCAGAAGGAATTCATGCTGGAGAGGTATGAGCATTTTTATAGTGGTTGTCTTTCGTAATTGATAGTTATATATCTTCTTCTTGTTTACATTTGGTGTATGATTCCTAACTGGCCTTGTAAGGATTAATATGTGCAGGAGTTCGGTCGCCTCAGGTGCATTCCAACAAACCCGGACGCAGAAATATGGGGGCTTACAAAAAAAAAAAGGAGTACATGAGGGCGACAGGTCTCCATCATTTGGCAGATATAAGCCGTATAGTCATAGATCACGTGTTAATAACGGCATTGGTAGAGAGGTGGCGGCCTGAAACGAACACTTTCCATTTTCCATCCGGTGAAGCAACTATTACGTTAGAAGACGTAGCTTATATATACGAGCTGCCCATTGATGGAGACCGAGTAACAGGTCGAACTTTCCCAGGGAGGCTAGTGCAATCTGTATGTCAAGAGTTGCTCGGTATTACTCCTCAAAAGAAGGTTAATTACGTCGGTCAGACATTGAATTTAAGTGGTTAGAAAACAATTTCAAGGCTGAAGAACTGGAGAAGAAGAAGAAAAAAAAATACAAGCAATATGAGATTCAGGCTACACGGGCCTACCTATTCTTCTTGGTATCTGGTCAACTTGTTTATCAAACATCTGGAGCTCGCGGACCTGCTTATGTTCTTGAATTGTTTAAAGATTTTAAGCCTTACGCATGGGGACTGGCTTGTCTTGCGAATCTTTATAGGATGTTGGCAAACGCTACTCGATGGAATCGGGAGAATATAGATGTAGGAGAGGAAGGGAACAAGGAACAAGGAGAGGAGGAGAGACACCAACTTCGGACACCCACTGGGCCTCTTCAGTTGTTACAGGTGATTGTTCTCGCTTTTAATAGTTGTTTTCAAATTCTACGTATTAATTCAGCGGTATATAACGTTTATTCATTCTTTCTAATGGTGCAGCTCTGGGCCTATACTAGGATGTCAATCGAGCGGTGTCCTAAACCAGCAGATAGCTGGAAGAAGGACATACAGTTCCCATTGTTTAAGACCTGGCAGAAGTGGCTTGATGAACACCCAGCTCATGCAACAGTGAAAGAAGTGAGAAAACAATTGAACAATCTGAAGACTGATGGGGTAATGGATTGAACTTTTTCGAAATCCTGATGTTTTGTAGTTTTTTTAACATACTACATTGTTTGTACAAACTTGCTATTCATGAATGACTCATGTTGTATGCAGTTCAATTGGAGACCCTATCATGGTTACGGGAAAAATCTTGAAGAAAAGGTACGGAAAGTTGATCGTGCTCTATTCTCGTCGTCCACCATCCTTGTCTATTATTGGATCGTGGAACGACACAATACGTGGCGTGTTATGAAACAGTTTGGCTTCAAACAGTTAGTGCCACTGCCATTCAATATGCCATTCGTCAGACGAGAACGAACATGGTACGTTGTTGTTGATTACAGCACGCAGGTGGACGAGGAGGTAGAGTCATTATGGAATGGTAGGACAGAACTGGTTTTAAAAGGGGATAAGTGTAAGGACAAAGTCCAATCAGAGGAGTATTTGTCGTGGTATGGTGAAAACTCTCTATTGTATATTGGGAGGTTAGCTCAGATGGAGCATACGAATAAAGGCCAGCCAGAGGAGATCGCCAAATCAGCTGATCTCACCATCCCACAGAAGCATGTATGGTTCAAAATTGTGCATTTAAGTTACTGCATGAAACAATGTATTACGTAATCTTTTATGCGATTTTAACATTTGATTCGCTTGTCGGCACTGGTAAATAACTTTTGGTGTGTTTTTTCGTTTTCAGGCAGAGGAGCTGGTGGGTCGTTTAGAGCGATCTTGTGATCGAGCGGAGCGCCGGAAAGTGTCTATTGATAAGCTCACCGCACCAATACGAAAGAAATTGTCAAAGTTTAAGGGTGCCTTTGGGACAAACTTTGATGACTTCTCAATGGGTGGGTGCAGCAGCTCGCAGTCCGACGACGAAGATATGAAGAAGAAAATTACAATAATGTTTAAGCATCGGAAAAGAGCTGCCGTTAAGAGTCCGGAAAAAAAGAAAAGTAGCAAGAGGACTACCGCACCAGTATACGAGCCCAATATACAGTTCGCATTGGAGGGTTCTGGTAGTAGGCCTCTGTCTCCCGTCCTATCCCCAAATTTTGAAGTCCTAAGTACCCCCCATGTTAGTAGAACGTTGTTCACCTCTCCAGTCTCAGTCTCAAGCGAGTCCGCTTTGGTCGTTTCAACCTAATTCGTTTTCGCTACACTCGATTCACTTGTGTGGAGGATCAAACGGCTCCCGCGTATGCGGAAAGTACCATTGAAGTTTGAAGATTACGATCATTCTATAGTTCAAAGCAATTACGTGCTTTCTGATCTTGATAAGTTTTTTCTCAATGGATTCAAAAAATACTACGAGGAGAGGTAAGAAAACTAATCTCAAGAACCTTTTTTATGTGGATTAACCACCTGTGCATTTAATGGGATTAATGATGGTTCATTACAGGAAGGATGAGTTGGATAGCATTTGCACAATGATCCCAAGCTCAGACCTGAAAAGGGTGCTTGATGATGGAACATGGATGGACACTAATGTCATGTACTACTATTTTGAAATTTTGAGGGATGAATGTGATTCATGTTTCATTGCTAACCCAAGCGTGTAAGTATTAACTGATTGAAACAGATTGCATACTAATAATGTCAAGTTGTAGGCTCTGATTGAACTAGTTTTTTGTGAACGGATGTAGAGTTGGTGGTCGGATGGTTCTGATTCTGCTGTCGAAGCTGTGTTTGGGAAGCATGGACATAGGGTGATGGACGCAAGGGAAGCACGCACTCTGATTTTTGTAATCCATCACAGATCACATTTCACCTTGTTGGTCGGATATGTCGACCAGAGACGATGGGAGTTCTACAATAGCATGGCTGATGATCGTCGATAGGTAAAACATGTATCGAGATTTGTATGTTACCTCTCCTTACCCATTGATATATTTGTGTTCTGATTCGTTACACTCTTCTATGCCACGTATATGAATTTCTGACTTAAACTAAGAGTGAGCTGTGGATGGCTATCGCAGGTGGCATGGTTGAATGAAAGGTACAGCGATTTCGGGTGGTCGGATCCGTATCTATGGAGTTGGCTCGTAAAGACAGACATCCCCATCAGCAAAATGGAAATGATTGTGGAATCTTTGCATTAGCCTTCACGAAACACTGTGTGCACCACCGTAACATCAATTTCACTCAAGAAGATATCCCAAACTTTCGCAGCAAAATTGTCGTAGAGATATTCAAGCGGAGCTGGACTTTGAATGCCAACAGACTGGGCTTGACCGACTTGAGTGATTTCAACTGATGACAGTTGTTTATTGTGTGTCTATGGGGCTGTAAATATAATATAACTGATTGTCATTACAGTGGAGAAGTGTATATTTCCTTTTGTTTTGTTGCTCTTTCCTCGGAGGATGCATGTCCGGATTTTTTCGGAGATTTTAATACTACTGTCCATGTTTATATATGATGGATGTTTGTATCTGTTAGCAATATGCAAATGTTGAACAACTATATTTCAGTAAATTGCCTTTTGTGCATATTCATTCTATAGCTTTTACTAAGAATTCAATGGAGAATGTTTTGTTTGATTTACAGCTTTCATGAATGGATTCACAGTTTTATAAGTTGTGTACAATTCCCTAAACTTTGGTAGTATGTATGATGTCGATAACAATAACCTAAACATGTCGATATAGACAACTCTTACTTATCGCTATCGACTAGTTTCATCAGTGCACTATTGTAAGTATGCAAGTGTTTCATATTGTATAGGTTGTCGATATAGACAACCCTTAGTTGTTGATATTGACTAGTTTCATCAGTGAACTGATTTAATAGTTGTAACCTATAAAAATGCTGCAAGTGTAAAAGTTGTCGATACCGACAACTATAAGTTGTCGCTATCGACTAGTTTCATCAGTGCACTTTCTCAGTTGTTGTAACTGCTTATTATGCTGCAAGTGTAAAAGTTGTCGATACCGACAACTCAAAGTTGTTGCTATCGACTAGTTTCATCAATGCACTGATTTAATAGTTGTAACTGCTTATTTTGCTGCAACTGTAAAAGTTGTCGATACCGAGAACTATAAGTTGTCGCTATCAACTAGTTTCATCAGTGCACTTTCTCAATAGTTGTAACTGCTTATTGTGCTGCAAGTGTAAAAGTTGTCGCTATCGACAACTATAAGTTGTCGCTATCGACTAGTTTCATCAGTGCACTGATTTAATAGTTGTAACTGCTTATTGTGCTGCAAGTGTAAAAGTTGTCGCTATCGACTAATTTCATCAGTGCACTGATTTAATAGTTGTAACTGCTTATTGTGCTGCAACTGTAAAAGTTGTCGATACCGACAACTATAAGTTGTCACTATCGACTAGTTTCATCAGTGCACTGATTTAATAGTTGTAACTGCTTATTGTGCTGCAACTGTAAAAGTTGTCGATACCGACAACTATAAGTTGTCGCTATCGACTAGTTTCATCAGTGCACTGATTTAATAGTTGTAACTGCTTATTGTGCTACAACTGTAAAAGTTGTCGGTATCGACTAGTTTCATCAGTGCACTGATTTAATAATTGTAACTGCTTATTGTGATGCAAGTGTAAAAATAATGCGTAAGAAAAAAAAAAGTGAACTGTAGAAAACATTGATCATTTATATTTATATTCAAAAAGTTCTGATCACCATTCACATACCAACATTCATTACATAACAAGTAGTTACAACAGAATAGATAAAATGTGAACTCATTTACATCAGCAGCCATACAAAAAACAACATTAGTGATTTCAAGCCTGGAACAACCATGTACATCACCAACTATACAAAATAATTACTTCTCCTTCAGCCCTGCATGGAACCCAAGAACATAAGCAAATGCTACCCAAAAAAGAACACTGCACTTTTCAAGCCTGGCACAACCATGTACATCACCAACTATAAAAAAACAATTACTTCTCCTTCAGCCCTACATGGAACCCAAGCACATAAGCAAATGCTACCCAAAAAACAACACTGCACTTTTCAACCCTGACACAACCATGTACATCACCAACTATACAAAATAATTACTTCTCCTTCAGCCCTACATGGAACCCAAGCACATAAGCAAATGCTACCCAAAAAACAACACTGCACTTTTCAAGCCTGGCACGACCGGTTGAACATAAGCAGCCATACACAAAAACCTCCGCAGTGCACTGTTCAAGCATGTTACAGAACCAATAATATTACCAACTATACAAAAAAATGACTGCAGTCTTCAATCCTACATGGAACCCATTTACATCAGTAGCCATACAAAAACATCACTGCACTTTTCAAGCATGTAACAACCCATTTACATCACGTGGTGGATTGCGACAACCTCCACGGTTATGCCCCCTCTCCTTACAATTGGAGCACGTAACTACCCTTCGTTGGCGGCCACGATCTTCGGTCCGTTTCCTGTTTTTTTTTTGACGCCCTGGTTGCTTAGTTGCGAGTGGTGGAAGAATTCTTTCTTGAATTGTGCCTTCCCATTGCTTCTTGTCTCATGTAGCATGCAGAACTTCACTATATATTGTACGATAAACGCTTGACAGATACCAATGCTCGCAAAACGCATAAGGATCGTAGTTCCTTACCTTCATTGATGTCAGTGCATGACAGCATGGGATGCCCATAATCTCCCATTTACGACATGTACAAGTTCTGCGTTCGAGATCGACTACGTCCACGTATTCAGCGGACTGAACTTGAAATTCAACGAGACCAGCAACACGAACATGAACCCTACGGGCTTCCTCCATTTCTTGGCCCAAGATTTTTTCTGCATATGGAGTTAAACGAGTGGTTACACTCTCTGACTGAATATGGCGCTTTTGATAGAACTCCATTAACTTGGCATGTATCTCCTCGACCTGTTTAACAATGGGCAGTACCCTTGTGTCCTTTAACAGACTGTTCGTGCACTCAGCCGCATTACTAGTTAGCATGTCATACCGACGTCCTTGTACGTATGCATTTGACCAACGGTGTTTCCCAATTGCATCAATATAGTTGAAAGCCTCTTGGCTGACTGCACGTATATCCGTCATATATGCCTCATAAACATAAGGCCTATAGGACTTTGCAGCACGCAAGAATTTCATAACGATTGCCCCGTCACTGAAAGCGGTTTTTATATTTTCAGCAATGTGACTGGCAACAGTAACAGTGCACTGCAGAGGGTATAGTGTTCTGGAGAGCAGGAATAAGACCCTTCTGACGGTCAGAAACTAATAGTCAAATTTGGTGGCTCTCCAAGAGCAATGAACAGGTTTGCAAGGAACCATTCCCAACTATCTCGACGCTCGGCTTCCTGCAAAAGCAAAGGCGATGGGTAATAGCTTATGATTCGCATCGTATGTCACGGCTACAAGCAAGACACCAGGATACTTGCCTCGAAGATGTGCACCGTCTACGGCAATCATCGGTCTCAGCGAAGAGATGAAAGACCTAATACAAGGTCCAAATGACCAAAAAAAATCTTCGGAAACGATCATCAAACGTGGTGTCTATGTTTGTTATTGTCCCAGGATTGGTTTTCTGCAATTCCATACAGTAGAGAGGTAGAAGCTGGAAGGACTCCTCATATGATCCTCGCACTATACGCAGAGCCATATCCTTTGCTATAAGTGCCTTCCTATAGCTAATAATTGACCCGAATTCCATTTGGTAGTCGTTCATTATCTCCTTCGGCTTTAAATCGATGTTCTGTCTGATTCTATCCATGATGAATTCAGCAATAAGGGCTAAACTTGCTTGTCGATGTGCCATGCCCATCATCGGCTTCGAGTATTGATGTTTAGGATTGTACGTTCTAACTTTAAATTGTGGTCCAGATTCTACAATAGAAGCGTGGATCCGCCAAGGACAACCTCCATCTTTGCAGCCAGCCGTCACCTTTGTCGAGTTGGTCTTCAGGTGTTTAAGAGTGAAGTTGCTATAAATTGCAAACTTAGTAAGAGTATTCCGAAATGTCTGACGATCAGGGAACTCAAGGCCAACCCACATTTCCTGAGCCGAGTTATTACCAACCTCCGTTTTAACCTCTTCAGTCTCCATTCTGTCTTCAAAATCAACAACTAAATCTTCATTTGAACGATTGGTAGTGTAAGCTAGATTGGCATCAACTCCATTGCTTTCGACCTTCGCATCTGCTATCCGACGAATCTGTCCGATGGCAGGTTGTCCGTCGGTCTGAATCCCATCATGATTCTTCACTCCAACATCAATATCATCACAAAAAGTATCAACTCCTGTCGCCTGATGTGGACTGCATTCATTACGCACGGATGAGAAATGCATGTCATTGTCTTCACGGAGATCAACAATAGGTAGAGATGTTGTGGGCGTTCGCACTATGGCTTGCTTTCCCGTACAAGTTCTTGACGAGGTCCTCGCTTTTTCTGCACAGTTTTGAGCTCGAAGATTCCGTTCATACCAACAATGAATCAACAAAGGTCCATAAACAAGTAGGAAGACATACTTAGTATTTGGTAATCAATTGATTTAGCAATACAACCTATGCACATACCTCCATTTTTCTCCTTCTATACATTGCCTTATCTTCAGACCGTTGAAAACATATAAATATATCCCATTCACGTCTTTCTCCGATGCTTTGAACATCCTCCTCACATCATTGTCGTCGTCAATGCTTGCCATTGAAAATGCCTGTCCATTGTGATGAAGGTATTGTATGCTTAATCTATGGATGATAGAGACCCAATTAGATGCTTCAGCTGCTTCGTTAACCAGTGAGTCATATGTTATGTACGTCGGTAAATACCTCATCTTTTGATTTCCTCCATTGTACACCGGACGGATTATATCGAACTGGAAGTCACCGTCATAGTGGAATATAACCAACACCTCCCTCACTGACATACTAACATCAAATCACAATAACATAATTTAGAAAAATATGATTTATACATACATGTTGAAAGACAAAGAACTTTATATTACTGAACAATAAGCCATGGTTAAAATGCCCATTCTGGGATATGTTTGTTCATAAATAATCATTCTGGTTACATTAGAGTAATATAATGTGGTAATAAAAAAACTGTACTGAAAATAAATAATGGAGGAATAGATAAAAACAGTGCATACCAAAAATAAACCCCCTTTCAAAACCCTAAAACCCATTAAGGAAAATCGCCATTAACCAGAACCAAAACGAAAAACGCCATCAACCAACCCCAAAGCTGAATACAGTGAGTCATATATTGGACACCATTTACATATTCAACCGGCATTTTTAGGGTTCAGACCACGGTTCTATTCCTTGTAACAAGTATATAAAAAAAAAACGAATCAATCTGAACCTCTTTTAGGGTAGATGATGCTATATAAGAAGGAACTTATTGTGTGTACCAACCTTTTAATGGAATCCAACCACCGCTTGAGCTAATTCAATATAGGAGTTTTCTGAGATGGAAAATCGACAGATAATCAGTTGCAAACGATGAAAAGGGTCTGACAGAGAAATGCAGGCACGGGGCGATGGATAAAGGGTTTTCACATATTTGTCGATATCGACAACATCGCTAAACGACCAAAAAAAAATAAAAAACCACGCCCAAAGGACCCCTCCCGTCTCTAAAAATAAGCTGGGTCCTCTCCTTACTGTGGGCTCACTATTGGGATTTATTCAGTAGTTTCCTCTATTTATTACTTTCGAACCTCATTTTACAAAGAGAAGGGGTCCAAGCCTGAGTCCGGTTCTACAACCAATTATGGATTCTTTTTTATGTTTTATTTTTACTCAAAATAGGGATATCATTCTAACCTATAAAAATGCATCAAGTTTACTACTTACATGACTCAACATAAAAATCTCCAATCGTATAATTAATTTTAAACTACAATCTGCAACATTAAATACTAGTATCTAATCCATTACTATGATTTTATTTTATTAATATTTTACAGAAGACTTTAACTAATTCATCAAATCCCACACATTTATAAATCGAAACCTAAATGAGGTTTTTAACTAGAACTCATTTGTGAATCGAAATCTAATATAGGTTCCAAGCTAAGTTTTTTTAGAGAATTGGGTACCCATTTGCATTCCTATCTAAGCTATTCCACACATGTAAAAAAAAAAGATCTAAGTAATAAGTAATAACCACCTATAGGGTTGCAAACGGGTCGGTTCCGGTCCGGGTCCAGGGTGGAACCGGAACCGTTTTCTAATAAGGGGAACCGGAACCAATAATATTAATGGGAACCAGAATCGTTTGTGAGGCGGATCTGGTTCTGATTCCGGATCTAGACTAATACTTGTATTTTTCTTTTTAAAAAAATTATGATTTTTCCACATTTTAATTGGATCACGTACCTGCAAACACTAATGTGACATTTTGTCTATCAATAACAGACACTTTTAACCAAAAACTCAGAAATTACATCCAAACCGACAATGAGATGTAGAAAAGTAGAAAACCCTAATGTAGAAAAGTAAAAAGAGTTCTATTCTCACATACTAAAGTTACCTTATGTTAGTGTATATTGGGTCGGGTCTTGGGTCCACGGGTCTGAGTCACTGCAGATCCGGAACCGGATCCGTTTAGGTATCGGTTCCAAAAAAAGGATCCGGAATCGGAATCATTTTCTTATCGGGACCAAAATAAGGACCCAGACCTGGATTCTAACAGATCGGAATCTTTGGGTAATCGGAGAATCTGGTACCCATTTACAACCCTAACCACCTATCAATCTTTTGGAATTGGGTCCTAAGCAAGTCCTGCCCGAACCCGGCCCGTTAACTGCACTAATCCAATTCCAAACCCCACCCAAAAAAGTGAAAAACCCCACACCAATATCCAGATTTGCCGGCAGCTACGATTCCTTCCTCGCTCGCTCTGGCTCTCATGGTTTGTTTTGCTGTTTCTCATCTTCCTTGGCTTACATGGGTCTCTCCCAACACAGCTTTCCTCCCATCCCTTCAATTTCCACCACAAAAGACGATTCTCAGGCCTTCAAATGCCTTCTTCAGCAAAACCCATTGTCTCATCAATGGTTTAAGGCCCTCAATACCCCCTCTCAGCCTCACTTGCAGAGCTCAGTTAACAGACATTACAGAGAGGGCTGGAACGCTCAGAGAAATCTGCCAAGGTCGAGTTCCCGAACATATACTTCAAAGGTGACTTATTTACTTCGTTCTGCAACTCTGTCTTTTATATTATTGCTTCTATTCGTGTTTATGTGGTAGTAATTGGGTATATGAGATGGGTTCTTGGGAATTGTTGCAGATTTCCTGTTTTGGGGAGTTGGGGATTTCAAAAAATTTCAGGACCCCATAGTTCTTATTTGTACTTGCAGCATTTATATGTTGAGTTCACTTAGACACAAATTAGCCTATTGCGCACTCTTTTCAGCACACTTACACATTTAGGAGAGATGAAATAAGTATACTCCAGATGATGATTGTTGTTATTATCATTGTTATGTCACATGTGGTTGCATTTGATTGGTTTCATCTGAATAACACAAGCAACCTTCAGAATCATGTTGTCCAAGACCCTCTGATGATACATATAAATATTCATTATGCTAAATTTGATACATTGCAGAACTTGTTCATGTATATATCCAAGTAAAGAAAATCTTGAGAAAATATCTAATATAAGAAAAGCTTAAAACACTCTGGGATGGATACAATTTTCATTGTAGGGTTAGTTCTTTCAGTAAAGTTATGATTTAGAATAGATTTGGTTGAGTTAATAAACTATTGATAAAAATATAAAAATGACATATAATGTTGCAGGTGGCGATCTTGTTTGGGTGATCTTGGCCATTGATTTAATGGGCTCCTGTGTGCGGTGTGAGTTCCCATCACATTAATTACTTCACACACGCATGCACATGCACACAAGGAAGAAAAATGCTGATGTATATGTAGGGCATGAATTAAAGGGTTAGGTTTTTAAAGAGAGATTTTTGAAGGGGAGAGAGAGAGGACTTCAATTACGTAATTTTAATACTGAATGGATAGTAAGGATACATTGATTTGTTTGTTTTTGTTTTGTTATTTTTTTTTTATGTTGCAGGGCTGAAGACGTTGGATTTGTTGTCCCCACTGATGTTCAACTGAAATCTTTACCAACTCTGTTATTGGGACGAGATTGCATTCTTCATGCTCAGGTTACTAAATCTTCTCTCTAACTGATACCAGATGGAATATGTGAAGAATTTTTGTGACATAATCAATGGCATTTAGTAAGTACCATGTAGAATGTATGCTCATGCTGCTGTATTGGTTGCCAAGGTAATAATTATGAACTTAAAATCAACTTTTTTCATGAAAATCCTTCTTCATTGATAGAAAATCTATCTATCTGCATGATGTTCATACAACTTAGAAGTCTGCTCAGTTGTTTAAACCAATTGATTGTTGTAGTAGATGGGATAAGGATTCGATGACAATGATGAACCAGATTGTGTGAAGCTGCTTAGAAATGATACTTTTTAGGAATATTAAGATTGATATACATTTTATTTTTATATTCCAAACTTTCCCTAATCTGCAATCATCGGATCGTTTTACGTTCTCTTCTCACAATCACTTTATCTTGAAACCTTCCTATCTATTTAATATGTTTTGTGTTTTTTATTCTTTATTTTCAACTTTATTTATAATTCTGTATTGTGTTGAAGACACAGTCCAACTCAATTTATTTTCTTGTGGCGAGTTATCACTAGCTTTAGAATTTTGATGAGTTGTTACCTTATAATAATTTGAAAGCTCATGCATACATCTTGCTTGTTCATTTTCAAATTACTCATTGCATTTGTTCCATATTATCACCTTTGAGTAGCTTGGAAATTGTTCAGGATAAATTAGTAGGATATAGTTCATTATAAAGTGGGCACTATGATTTCATGATCCACGCTGTTGGTGTAATAGACTGAAGTTTGGATGGACTATGCCCCCAAAATCTCCCTAGATGGAAGACTCCCTTTCTTCAGTCGGTGCCCTCTGTGGTCTCATTAGATGATTCAAGAATAGAGTACAGCAATATGTCATGCAGGGACTCGCATGGTCCATGACAGATAGCTCACATGAACCAAAAAGTGTAAAGCATTGGACGTTATGGACTTATGATCTGCATTTTTCTTTGAACCATCTGTGAAGACCACCAGATCAATAGTCTGGATCAAATCACATTCCTCACACGTACAGATTGGGGGCATGAGCAAAATGTCCCAGCATGCACATAGCACTTGCATTATAAGTTTTCTTTAGGATGGACATGATGAAGCTAATTTATTGTTTAATTGGGCTTCTAGACAGGTTCAGGGAAGACATTGGCATACTTGCTTTTGATATTTTCGGTCATTGATGTCCGCAAACCTTATGTTCAAGCACTGGTGATTGTACCCACAAGGGAACTTGGCATGCAAGTAAGGAGTAATGATGTGACTCTAATTAATATGATATTAAAAATTGACCTTGTTTATCTTGTATTCTTACTTTTAATTGGAACTATGACAAGGTCACCAAAGTTGCTCGGATGCTGGCTGCAAGGCCTGCGGACGATAGTTTGGAGCAAAAGACTTGCACTGTCATGGCTCTTTTAGATGGAGGGATGTTGGAAAGACACAAAACTTGGCTAAAGGTGCTCCATTTGGTTGTCTGAACATACATATTAAATATTAATCCATATCACCCTGGATAGCCCTTTCGATTTATGAGATTTCGTAGCTACTGTGTATCTTTCATAGCAGTAACTGAAGGGATAATTCTGATTATTAAGGTGAAGATCTGAAATTGTTCAATTCATAAGAAATTGTGCATCACAGCCAACAAAATAATTGTATGTACTGTAAATTTCTGTTGTTCATCTCATTGTTTAGGACTTTAAGGTGGCTTCAAATGGCTTTGAAATTATCCAAATCTGTTTGAGCATGTAGATTAGAGGTGTCAATGGACCCAATCCATCTGATTACCCAATGGATCCAATCTGAAGAAATCGAGTGTGATTACTTTATTTGGAATCAGAATCAGATGTTGATTTGCTTCGAATTAAATCTAAGACGCTGACAAATTCTCTCTCTCTCTCTCTCTCTCTCTCTCTCTCTCTCTCTCTCTCTCTCTCTCTCTCTCTCAAGTTTTTCTCTTTTGGTTAAGAATCCCTATTTGTCAGCAATCACTATTATTTTAGGAAATCTGAAATCCCTAGTTTAGAAGTCTCTTAAATGTTGTAATAGAGCTAGGATTCCTCAATTTCTTTCTTTTAGAAGTTACAGCTATTAATAACCAGTAACACCAAAAGCTCGAGCTGTTAGTGAAAGGCCTTTCAAATTCGAAACCCAACAAATAGGCGGAAGTGACAGACTAGACAAATAGATGGAGGTAACATGCCTCCCAGGAGTTTCGAACTCGTAACCTCTAACTCTGATACCCATATTAATGGCCAGAAATGCCGAAAGTCTTTTTTTTAGGAGAAACGCATCTTATATTTTAAAGTTTTCTTCCCAAATACATATCCCAACCATACCATACTACCAGCAATTTATACAAGAAACCAGACACGCACAAACATCATCGGCACTAGAAAGCCAATGATTATCAGCTTTTAGACTCAGAGACACTCCAAACATCACTACCACACAATTCTCAAGCACATGATTTATTTATAAATAACTCCTTCCCCTCCAATCTCCCTCTCATTTACAATTGCATGGGTCACAGGTGCAGTTCGACCCACACTTACAGCCGTTCTCAGCCCCAGCCTCCATCTCGGTCCAAGAGCGTTTTGATCTAGTTTTTAGTTGCAGAAGAAGAAGAAGAAGATGTCTTGCTGTGATGGAAATTGCGGTTGTGGGGTTAGTTGCAAGTGTGGACATGGCTGTGGAGGATGCAAGATGTATCCTGATCTCTCTTTCTCTGGGGAAAGCACCACCTCTATGATCATGGGGGTTGCTCCTCAAAAGAGGCACTTTGAAGGGGCATCGGAGCAATCAAACATCATCACCTGTATTTCTGCAAAACTCTCCCCCTTTTCCCCAAACCCTTCTGCTGCTTCTAACTCTTCTACTACTAGTCGCCCCGGACTCTTCCAAGTCGGACTTGCAAATGTTTCAGCACTGAGTCCAACTCCAGGGTTGGTGATTTCACAGGCAAAAATGCCTACGACGCGTTGGGGTTTCTGAGAGCAGCTCCTTGGCTGAAATCAAGGCCTCTTTCCTCAAATTGGCCAAAGAAACTCACCCAGACGTTGCAGATGCATCAGACCCCACTGCCTCTCAACGATTCTTTCAGATTCAGAGAAAAGAGCCCACTATGACCAATATTTATTCACTCAAAAGAAGATTGTACAAAGGCAATCCAAACAAGGTTTAGGAATCTTAGTCTCTCTAGGTTTCCAGTGATAGCTGCTTGGTGGGGAAAGTGAAATTCTTAGTCGCTCTCTGGGTTTCCATTAGACCGTCTTTTAGAGGTTACTCTATCAAACAGATTATGTTAAATTGGAAGGAGCTGGCCTTTTCTTTTGCAGGGCCAATCTAGTTCTGTCTTAGGGGCTTTTCCTTTTTCTTTTGGGATCTTTTTGTTCTAGCTTGTCAGTGTACTTCTCCTGTACTGCTTGCTTTTCTAATGAAAGTTACCATTCCAAAAAAAAAAAATGTACGGATACATATTACATGTAACAAAAAACAGAGCAGATTGAAGTAGTAGAATGGCTAAAATGGTATAGATGTGCGATAAATGACTGGATCAGGCTACTTTGATATACTTGAGTGTGAATTTTATTCAGCCATACATAGATCTTATTATGGTCCAAATATACTTGAGAATGAATTTACATATAAAGGTAAATTTTCTAGTAAGACTGGACTGGATCATAAACTCAAATTTTTTTCCATGTGGGACCCTCCATGATTGTCCATGCTCTTGTCACATTCACCTACCTCTTGTGAATTGGCAGCAATCCTAAATTCACACTGATCCGACCATAATCAATGTAGGATTTTGGAACAAATAACATAATTCTTTTTGTTTAAAGGTTGAATTGGTAAAGTTTGAGCCCCATCAATCAAAGGTTATGATCATTTGATAGGGACCATTTTGGCCACCCCTAGTTCACACCAAGAGCTTTCCACCCCCCCTCTCCCATGATTGGAATCCATTGATGTGGGCCCATAGAAGGTGTTGCAAACTGCGAATCTGAGACTGAGTGGCACCAGTAGACTCCCTCTCTTTCACTCTCATGTAGAGCCCACCTTGATCAACGCGCCCCCTCATATCGACTCCCCATTTGGGGTCATCACTGCCAGCATGTGGTAATTGACACGTTTGATTACTAAACCTTGGATATTAGTTAACTCCCATGTGCAATAATAATAAGTGTAGGGCCCATCTTGATTAACCTGCTTGTCACATCGACTCCTCCTTTGGGGCCGTCAGAGCCAAATAAATAAATAAATGCGAAAAAATTGCCAAACTTTGAGGTCCCTTATATGTTAGCATAGTTTGGTGGTGGCAATTTTTTGTCTTTCCCTAACCCACACCCATCCTCCTCATCCATGATTGTCATGCATCTAGTAGGCCACAGCCACATATTGGACTTCCCAGATTGCAATTTTCAATCAGTTTGCACAAGATCATCTCTCTCTCTCTCTATATATATATATATGAATTTGTTACTAATTACTATTCCATTGCAAAGGTTCATTCCTTAAAACCTACCAACTTTTTCTAAATTGAAATAAGAGGATTTAACCAGAAAAATCCCCTTAGACTTGTCAAAGCCAACAAACGCCATCAATGTCTTATAAAGACCATAGTGATCACAGGAGCTCTGTTTGGTATATTTTTTTTTCCCCTCTGAGCAGGGATATCCCTGCTCCTTTTACTTTAAAAAGTCCCAAAACCCTTTTTCCCCTTTTCGTTCTTCTTCATCTTCTTCTCTCTTTCACAATGATCAAGCTTAACCACCCCTTAGATCCAGACCCTAATCCTTCTTCTGCCATTACCAACACTAATGAAGAAGAGACGGGAATTTCTCTAGCTTCATTTGGAAAAGGCGGCGAACTTCTTCCTAAGCAAACCTAGGCACTAAAACAGAGTTATCAACTAAGAAGATGGTCCAGATCCATCATCCAAGTGCACCAGTCAGTAATTTGTACTCCATAGAGGGGGTCAATTTGTACACCTCCCCCACCATTTTCCTTCTTTCTTTTCTGCAATGTATATGTACAATAGAAATAGATGATGGTGATTATATTAGAGAGAGAGAAGTGGGTAATGGATGGGAGAAGGGATAAGTTGTAACTGCAATGATCGCATTCTCCTTTTGATCTGGTCTTTTAGTGTTCTTTTTCTATGAAGGATCCTAGCTTCAATGTAGCGGAAGGGAGAAGAAGTTGGGAGAAGAACGAAAAAGGAAAAAGGGGTTTTGCAACCCCGGTCTTCGTGCGGGCGGGGATATCCCCGTCTCAACTGATACCACTTTGAGAGACAACACACAGGGAGCCGGGGATATCCCCGCCCAAATTAGTACTGTGAACGGGGATATCCCTGCTTGTGTTAGTGCTGTGAGCGGGGATATCCCCCCCCCCCCCCCCCCCCCCCCCCCCCCCACTAGAGTATTGTGGGTGATATATGTCTCTCAGAATTGTATCTCTCATTTGAGGAATTATGACCAAATGTCCATTCCTTATTGAGCTAATGCCCATGTGTATGTAACTGATAGTATCCCAAAACTATTTTCAAAGTTTAACCATTTCTATGTTAGTCAATGACCATTCCCATCCCCATATCCAACCATTTCTATGTAAACAAAAGCTGATACCCAATTCTATCATCTTTTATTACGGCCAAACCTTCCTAATTAAAAGAGTAATACAAAGGGGCATTAGCTTTGGCCGTAATAGAAGATGATAGAATTGGGTATCAGCTTTTGTTTACATAGAAATGGTTGGATATGGGGATGGGAATGGTCGTTGACTAACATAGAAATGGTTAAACTTTGAAAATAATTTTGGGATTCAATCAGTTATATACACATGTGCATTAGCTCAATAAGGAATGGACATTTGGTCATAATTCCTCAAATGAGATATACTATTATGAGAGAATACACCCACAGTCTTCGTGTGGGCGGGGATATCCCCGCTCACAGCACTAACATAAGCATGGATATCCCTGTTCACAGCACTAATTTGGGCGGGGACATCCCCGTCTCAACTGATACCACTATGAGAGACAATACTCAGGGAGGCGGGGATATCCCTGCCCACACGAAGAATGGGGTTACAAAACCCTTTTTCCCATTTTCGTTCTTCTCCCATCTTCTTCTCCCTTCTACTACTTTAAAGTTGGGATCTTTCAAAGAAAAAAAACATCAAAAGACCAAATCAAAAGGAGAATGTGACCATCACAGTTACAACTTATCCCTTCTCCCTTCCATTATCCACTTCTTTCTCTCTCTCTAATATAATCACCATCTCTCTAATACAGGCGTCGGTGAAGCACTTTTCTTCTCATCGGTTTGTCCTTTTCAATCAGGGGATCTGCAAAGTCCTGCAGCTTTCTTTCTTCTTCAATGAATCCCTGCTCAGAGAAGATGAGTCTCTGCTCAGATAAAATGGGCAAAAGAACGAAAATGGAGAAAAGGATTTTGGGTTTGAAATCTTTTTAAGGTAGGATATCCCTGCTCAGAGAAAAAAAAAAAAAAAATCAAACAGGGCCTTTGGGACTACTATGGTCTATATAACACATTGATGGTGTTTTTGGCCTTTAACAAGTCTAACGGGATTTTTCCGGTAAAATCCTCTTGAAATAATAATATTGATCAATCATCAGAATTTCTCTAATTTCTCAATTTTAGTTGCATTGTTTTCATCTCATGAAGAGTTTTTATTTTCTTTTTTACCAGGCTGAGCCTCCACAAATAGTGGTTGCGACTATAAAGAGCTTGTGCCAAATGCTTGAAAAGAGGACTCTCAAGCTTGAAAAATTGCGTGTTCTTGTAGTTGACGAGGTAAGTTGATATATTTTCCTTTTGTTGCGGATATGACTTTCTCTTAGCAGTTTGAGGTAAGCTTGGCAGAGTTTAATAGGGCTTAGCCTTCTTGTTTTCTTTGTTTAACTAGTGGCTTTGGGCTGTGCATTATCTCTCTCCTATACTGCAATCCTTTTTCTATTAACCAAATTATATATGGATTATATTGAGGAGGGTTAGACTTAAATATTTCATGTCTTATATCTTATCTTTCCTTTGTTTTCTTATAGTATTTGTAAATGTTCTTGAAGACCACTAAAGGTATTTGGTTCTCTTTTATTGAGCATATTGAGACTGTCTCTATTGTGCGATAGGTTGATTTCATGTTCAATGCATCGAAACAAGTGTTTTCTCTTCGTAAGCTTTTGACGTCATACACATCCATCAATAATCGTCAGACAGTTTTTGCTAGTGCATCTATCCCCCAGCATAACCGTTTTTTACATGACTGTATTCAGCAGAAGTGGACCAAGGTTTGTAAATTTACTTTTTATTTTCCGGAACAATTTCATTATCAAGTCAATAGAAAGGTAATAATACACTCACATACATTCTCATTTGTTCGTTCTTGACAGAGTGATGTAGTTCATGTCCATGTTAATCCAGTTGAGCCCATGCCTTCCCGCCTCTTGCATAAATTTGTGGTAAGACATGTTTAACTTGTGAATATATTTCGCCTAACCACTCCTTCATTATCTTTCCATCACTTTTTATGGAGGCTTTCTAGGTCCATCTTTGGCCTGAAGCAGAGCCATGTGCTCCACATCGAAGCTGTGCTACATGGTGGGTCCCGCCATATGGACTGCCTGTCCCAAGATCAGGTGGATCTACTCATCAGGTGGTCCACAAGTAGATCTTGGAGGTTTTTTCTAACCATCCATCAAATATGTGCATGAGATTGCACCTGATGAGTGGACCATCCCAATTTTTAGGCTGATACTTATATGATGCAGCCACTTGATGGAGGGCTTGGATTGCACAATGTGTCACAACTCACAGTGGCCTGTTTGGCCTCACATGAGTGGGCTAGATCTGTAGATCTGCGTGGGCATTGTGTATCTGTCAAGAGATCATGTTATTCCATGGTCTTTTGTATTGCATGACGCTTTTCCACAATGTGCATTTATTGATGATTCGAATATTTTTATTTCTAAGAATTTCATTTCCGTATTTTGTGTTTGATTTGTTCTGGACTGTGCTAATACTTCACTTATTCCACAGAAATGCAGTAAGAAAGAAAGGTTGCATATTCTGCTATCTTTACTGCAAATCGATGTACCTAAATCTGCCATAATTTTTGTCAGCGAACAGGTGTGTATCTTGTACATGTCCGTAGAGTCTTAACATTCATTTCTAACAAGGGTGTGTGTGAGTTCCTTATTGTAGGAACACCGTTCTGGCCAAAACCAGTAGTGGATTCATCATTCATGTCAGTGGAAAGCAGAATATGGCTTAATGCAATTTCCTGTTCACAACCTTATCTGAACTCTAAAGCTGAGCTTACTCCCTTATCTGCCTAATTGCAGCATGGGCAATATTCTAAATCCTAATGCCCGCAAACCCTGATGCAATCTAAAAATATGTTCAAAAGAATCTGAATTTTGGTATGAGATTATGTATTCTTCTTTATGAATATGCCTAAACTTAGTTCAAAAGATTTTCTATTTTGGAGAATGTGCATGTGCTGATACTTCTAAAAATTATGTTTAGTTTATACAAAAATAAGTATAAACTTGGGAATTCTGTATTGGTAAAATCCTGATAGTTTTTTCTACATAAAGAAAAAAACAGTGTATACATAATTTATCGTTAAATTCAATGCCATAAGGGTAGGTGATTATGTTTTTGTGTGAAGCTTTAATGGTAATCTGATTTATATTAGGTCAGGAGGATAAACTTATGGTTTTTTTTAATATTGCAATAAAGCGATGTGGCATAAACTGTCCATGCTTTTATCTGAATATGTGGTTTAATCTTGTATTGGATTAGCTGAACAGGATAATGTTTCCACATTTTTTCAGTGTTTTCATTGTTTAAGGTAAAAGGTTTTTCAAGCCATTTTTGCCTTTTCCAGTGCATGCTTTCAAGTCGTGTCATATTATTTAATTTCAAATTCCAAACTAGCTCTTAGAATTACTTATATAAGGAGTTGGCTGCAAGAAGAGCTGAAATTGTTATGCACCTCTGTGCTTCAATTAATGCTTCTGTTGGATAATAAAGCCAGTTGCTTTAGAAGCATGACCATGTCTGTTATAATGGGACTGTGAATGGATTGAGCTGTTAAGAGAGGAGTATTATTTAAAAAACTTCTGCGGCTACCTAATGATGTGAATTCTCCCAAAAAAATCACTATTGGATCATCCCTTTGATCAACCGCCTGGAACCGGATTGTCAAGTAATGACCACGAAAACCATTAAAACTTGATGTGAGAAAGGGCAGCTATTGGAGATCTTGGTTGCTTTTTGAGCGTAGTCTATTTTCCAATCAGATCATTGGTTTGGATCACAAAACTATGGCTAATGTGTACAACCCCGTGCCTTAGGCCAAGGCTCATTAACTCAATGTGCCGAATGCTGACATGCTGATAAATGGATGCAACAATTGAAGTCAGATCCTAACGATATCTTTGCCTTTTTTTCATTTGCAGTCTGAGAAGTCAAAAAAATCTGGAAATCCCCCTTCAACAACCTCTGTCATTGAATTCCTGAAATCTTCATATGGTGAATCTTCAGAGATCATTCTTCTAGAGGAAGACATGAATTTCAATGCACGTGCAATTTCCTTATCTGTAAGTACACTTAAACTTTCCTGTGGTGAGGGGGATAAAAGTAGAAAAAAGGAAAAAATTGGCAATAAAAGCACAACTTAGTAGAATCTTTTGGTTCTCCAAAGAGACATGCCGCTGAAGATAACATAAAGGCACCTGGTTCTGAAAAATAAAAGCTATTGAGCTTCTTAAATTTTGAAAGTATGTTAATATTGCGCTGTTTGTATTTTGTAATGTATTGAATCTGGTAAGTGGCTGTTGGTTCTTTGGATATATAGACATAACCCAAAATGCCTAGAACTAGCGAAGTCAAAAAAGGCCCATCTATTTCCGGTGCTTGGTTGTATTTCTGTCAGAAATCATCGGATAAGTTTGGGTTATTGTTGAGTCCATTTCAAGGAACACGGCCTTTTTCACTTTTTTGCTTTGAGCTCTGAAATGGCCCATTTCTAGATACTTCAATGCAAATACTTATCCCAAACTGGTTTATCTTACTATAAGGAAATTGCTTATTTGAGAAGTTGGTTCAATTTTCAAGAGATTTAGATGGTAATACTTGCAAATTCCCTTCTTTTTTTTTTTCCATCCATTTCTCCAACTTCTAGTAGGCAAAATAGCATATTGAGGGATAGGCCATTGGGCCTTCACTAGATTTTGGCATTGGAGCTTTGCCCTTTATTAAATCCATAACCCTTGAATATGACAAGCCCCGCTGTGGATGAGGATTCTTAAAATCTCCATGATAAGAAAATTATGACTCTTGATTGGAAACCTATGAATCAATTGATAGAAGAGAACAATAGCTGCCTAGGAAAAGGCAAATAGAGTTTTTTTTTTTTAAATGTCTGATAACTGTTTCCATCCTCCATCTACACTAGGGAACATCTTTTTGACTCTTTTGGATAACTGAAACATTGGCTAGCAGACTAGCTTGCTTAGGCCCCGCATTTTGTACAGTTAATTGCTCTGGTTTCCAGAAACTGTACATTCTATGAGGTCAGGACCCTGTATCTAAGTGGAAAAGGGTCAATGATTGGGTGACAGGTATATTCCAATCAGTGCAATTTTTTTGGGTCGGTTCTCTGTCCAGAGTGAGATCAATGAACCTTAGGGCTCAGCTACTTGTATTTGAGGCCTGTGAAAACTATGTCATCCTTGAGCATGCATTACCACTTGCATTCATATAGATAGCATGCACATCTGATAATTTTCCTTTGGGCTCATCTTTCTTCCTTTGGCTTAACAGGTTTTAAACATAATAGCAGCAGATCCATTATTTTTGGTATTGAGGTCAGATTGAACCAATAACCTTAATGGTGGGAGTCGGGACCCGTGCCCTAGACTTCCAGCATGCTAGGCTTGATCCCTACATGTCATTACCCAAAGCCATTACATTTTTGGTGGATTGTTGTTGGGTTTTTCCCCACTCCTTGACATGACACGTTTTTGTTGGATAGATCCTACTGTGTCTCTCCCCTGATTTTCAAAATGAAAAATGCAAAATGCAGGAAGTGAGACAAGGTAGCTGTTTATTGGTAGCAACAGACATAGCAAGCAGAGGTGTTGACCTGCCAGAGACAACACATATATACAATTATGACCTGCCCAAGACTGCTGTCAGTTATCTCCATCGTGCTGGGAGAACCAGGCGAAGGCCATTTTCGGATGAGACGTGCTCAGTAACTAACATTATAACCCCTGAAGAGCGGTTTGTGTTACAGAGGTATGAAAATGAGTTGATGTTTGAATGTGAAGAGCTACAGTTGGATTGAAAATGTAAATATTGTTTCCTGCGGTAGATTGTTCTTTATTCCTTGTAGCTTCTCTGAGTGACTAGAGGGAGTTCAATGAAGTGTAGATATTGTTTCCTGCGGCAAATTGTTCTTCATTCCCTGTAGCTTCTCTGAGTGACTAGAGGGAGTCCAATTGTGAGAGAAAATTGGCCCCTTATGGGGTCACCTCAAAAATTGCCTGTTACTCGTAGTAGTACCGCTTAGAAGCTAGAAAGGCGTTGGGAGCTCTGCAGCTAATTAAGAAGATTTATGGGAGATCCAAATAAATCACTTTGCTACATGTGATGCTGTCTACTCATAAGCTGAGAGTTAAAGCTTTTCGATATCCTCATCAGGCACGTTCTATCTTGTATAATCACTCGAATGTTCGGAACACAATGAAGGATGGGAAATCTATATAAGAAGATCCAAACAGCAACACTTCGCTCATCCTTATTTCTTGTTATATGTAACTGAATTATACTTAACTGTCTTTCGCCAAGTAATCAGAGTTACAGTGATCCAAGTGGGGTTCATGGGCTTTGATTGGGCCTTCTTAAACTGAGTGCAATTTGTTCAGGGAAAAGAAACAGAAAACTAAATGCAATCAACTTGGTTTATGTAAATCAGGGTTTGTATTCAGTAAGTTGTGTTACCTGTAGGAGACTGGTATTTTGTTGTTTGTCCCAACCAAATGCAGGTAAACAGAGTTACATGAATTTATTGGTTGCAGAACTACTGAGGATCCAAACAAGCCTAACCATGAGAAATAATGACTTTAGCCAATATTTAGCTGTATTTTCAGGTTCTAACTGCAGGTGACCCAAAATACCAGATTGGATACTCTTCAGTTAATGAGTGAAATTCATCTAAGTGGGTGCTATGTTCTACACTAAAACTCTGTAGAAGAGTAATTTTCCTCTATATGAGAAATAATCAAGACTGTCTTGACCCTTGTTATTCATGTTTTTGAGCAACGTGAGTCAGCTTTGCTTTATCCAACCGGCTCAAGGCACACCCCGTATGGGAGTCGGTACAAATCTCACTTCAGCAGGTTGAAAAACACTGTTAGATAAATCATTTGTTAAAAAAAAATCATATTTATGGGTATTTTTCTTTTGGATTTTTCAATTGAAACGCTAAAAATTGCTCATTTTTCATACTAAATCATAAGTTTTTGTAATGGCAATAGTCCCTCACATTTTTTTGTACAAAAATTACACACCTATTATGATAACAGGTAACTGATACTTTTCTGCCAAAAAATTTTCTTTTCAACTATTGGTACTGGTGATAGGAACCTGATTCTTTTTTAAGGAAAATAACTCTATATGTAGTTATAATTATCCTTACTATTTTTAGTAAATCTGGTCCCAACTGATAGGTGTCCTACTAAAAAAAAAAAAACAAGCCCCACAAAATTCCTTCTGTCCTTTTAGGAAAAAGAAAATCCTTGATTATTCAGCTTCAGCATTATTGTTCGAATGACTTGGAGAAGCACCAAAACTAACAGACAAGCATCGGATTTATTGGCCCATCGAAAATCCTCACCATCTAAATTATCCTAATCAGGGTATAACTGGAATCAATCCTGACTTGACGAATTGTATCAGAGCTCAGCTCAAATCAAGTATGAAAAATCACTGTTAGCTCAATTGATAAGGCATCTCCTTTTTACAGAAACAAAACCAGGGATCGATCCCTAGTTGTAGCACTGATGGTGAAGGATGCGGGTGAGTACGCCTGAGTACTTACCTTTAAAAAAAAATTCAGTGCGCAATTTTAACATCTGCTTATCCTTCCAATTGACTAAATGAAACTACAAAAACTGCTTACATTGGTTTATTTTATTTCTGTTGAGGCCCATCAGTGCACCCATGGTCCCAAAAAAATCTTGATACAAGTCCGACCAGCCCACCATCAAGTCCTTCCGACCAAAAAGGAGGCCTCAATCAATGTGGGTCAGGTCCAAAAGACTGCCAAAATCCCCAAAATAGGTCCTTTGACTTTGTCAGATTGATAAGACAAGGCTTTGGTGATGGTGATGCAATTACAAAGCCCATTTTAAACTGACAACTATTTGTCTCCCTAACCATCTAGTTAGGGACAGGCATTAATGGATTCAAAATAGTTGCCCTATTGTCCATTCACCTGACTGCTTTAAGCATAGGGTTTTCTTTTTTATGGTCTCTTATTTGATGGTCCCTTAATTAGGTGAGCTTTGCGAATGATGTTGGTCCTTTCTACGACTCGTTGGGGTCTGAAATATTATTAGTCGTAAAAGCTTGCTAAACCAAATTTGAATCTACTTTGAACAGATGTAGCACTTGGCTTGCCCCACATTGCCCAAGAAAGGTTTTTAGGCCTTAACAAAGTTGACAATTGCAGGAGAGAACATAATTTGGCCTGAACACTCTCTCTGAAGACAACCTTTCAGCTGTTGGCTTGGCTGTTGCTACACATTGCCAAAAAAAACACATCTAAACCTGCTTGCTATCCTTGTCAGTTTCCTGAAAATAAAGTGATTTAAGTAACCTTAATTCTTAACCTACTCCAATCCCTATAAAACAGACTAAGCATTACAGGAATCCAAACCACCCATACAATTCTTCCTGTTAATTGGGTTGTCTATGAGCAAGTGAGGATTGAGGAGTAGGATCATTTCATTCACTGCAATAATTGGAGTGATATTTAACCTTGAGCAAGGAGCACCTCTGCAAATACTAGTAGGAGCAAAGTTTTTATATTTATATCATATCATATTGTAATATATATGTATATATAGATTCATTTTCACAACAATACCCATAAAGGACTTCTTAAGCTTTGGCATTTGACAAGCACCAACATAATGTTACATGAGTGACTCTAATTCTGCATTTAACTTTCTGAAAATCGCCAAAAAAACATTGGAAGAAATATCATTTATATGACAAATCCGTCTTTGATCGTTGCGTTCTTTAATATGATGGTAATGCCTGAACGGATGTAGAAGCCTTCTGATGATCTGTCTGCCTCTTGTATTCCCTGAAATATTAGAATTGTATAAGTGCCCTTATCTGGGTTATTTGTAGCAGGTCTTCTTCTGTACCGAGTGCAGCCAGCAATCAAAAGGGGCTGTGGCTAGGTTATTCAGTAAGTGTTTTGTCAGTGCGCATTTACAAGTTTTGAGTTGAGCATCTGGCAGTAACTTCTTTGGGAAAATATAGACCAAACAAAGTTTAACTATTTATCCATTTCTTTGTCAGAAAGTCGTTAGTAAAAGGGGCAGGATTGTGTGATAAATGTGATGATCAGGCTTTCATCCATCCATGATAGGGCCTATCAGGTGATTGGTTTGGCTCGAGTTTTGAGAGAAGTAGCTAGTGACAAACTTATTGGGGTTTTCTCACATTCTAGAGCTTGAACTTCAAAGGGCTACGAGCAAATGACATACTAATGGCAGATACATGATCCACTGCAGCTTAGAGGCATGCATCCTTTTGATTTATTTATTTTTTTCCCTGACTATAAGAGAAATTGAGGAGAAGATATGTGGTGCAAGACATTTATGTAGACCATATATCATCTCTATTTTTGTATTGCATTTACTTATTAATAGTTTCAGACTTTCAGCACTTGACAGTGTGTTTGAATGCACGACAAAGTGTGATCTTTGACCACTTCCTGACAGAATATGTGGCTATCCATTTTGCATTTTGGCAGTAACAAAACTGAAACCAAAATGATTTGGGACACTTTCTATGAGAAAGATGATAATGATTCTGAGAAAGGACTAAAACATTATCCCACCAGTTGTGGTTTATAATTCCCTGCTGTCTCAAATGAATAGTAAAATGCTCGCTAGTCACTATCCTAACTATCCAGGGTTCACCAAATCAAAACTAGGACATTAATTTAGAAATCAAGCTCGATGAGTTAGGCAACACTAGCAAATGGCCATGTCATTAGCCCACTCTCTCACCGATTCATAACTCCTCTATCACCGCCTCTCCTAGCTTCTTATCTTTATCCAAACGGCCTTGTCCCCTCCCATGCTAACCGAACACATCAAAGAGTCAGCAAAAGAGAAACATGGGTTGATTTCCACCACTTGCCTTTGCCAGCCAAACTCAAAAAATCACTTCCACCACTTGCCTTTGCCAGCCCAACTCAAAAAATCACTATGTATACATATTGTATGGCAATAATTTATTGAAATGTTTTGAGTGCATTTTTTTTTTTTAATTTAAGTGAAGTGAGTTTCGAGTTGCGTTATGAATTGGTTTTTTTAATTTAAGTGAAGTGAGTTTCGAGTTGCGTTTTGTGTGTGTGTGTGTGTGTGTTTCGAGTTGCGTTTCGTGTGCGCGCGCGCGTGTGGGTGTGGGTGTGGGTGCGTGCGCGTGCGTGTGTGTGTGACACATTTACATTCTAGGTTTTTGGCATTAGCACCATATAAATAAACAAGGATTCTTGTTTGACGATATAATTGGGTGGTGCACTTCATCAAAATGCACCTAAAAATGATAACAGTTTTCTTTTTTACTAACATATGCATGTTTTGGCATTAACATTATATAAATCAGCAAGGATCATTGTATGAGGATATGATTTGGTGGTGAGTTAACATAGCCAACTCCAGATTAACGGATAAGGCTTTGATGATAATGATGATTCAAGGATTATGAATAGAAGGTAATATAAACCAGTTTCATATCTTATATGCATGCTTTGTGATTGTAATGGGATTAAAGGAATCTTGTTCTTACCTCTGAATTAGATATAGTAATATTTTTCCCAATCCTTGCGTTCTTGTCAATGATACATTCCCTACACCACACAGTTTGAAATGTCTAACTAGCAAAGAATGGATATCAAGACAAGAAAAGAAATGATAGTTTAACAAGGACCTGATTTGTGTGTTCTCTCCTATTCCAACTGGAACCTTTCCCTCTGCCATGAGTGATGCTATTTCAGCTTCAGTTTCGTAGTAGTCAGCACCCAGCATCACTGTGTCCTGCAAGATTTTCCCTCGTCAGGGTTAAAGTTTATAAACATGTGCGTGCGTGCATGACAAGTAGGGCTGTCAATGGGTTCATCTTTGTGGGCCTGGCTAAGCCCAAGTTCAACCCAACCTGTTTAGTTGTTGGCTGAAACTAGGTCAAGCCCAGGCTGGGAGAGACCTATGACAGGAAGAGTCTGGTCTTGGGCTTAGAATTGGACTCAGTTACAAACCCATTGGCCCATTTATCTATAGAGCCCTATATACGCTATCCCCAACATATTGGCACCCCATATGCAGACAGATTGGAAAGTTTTTCCATTTCCCAAACTAAAATAAAAGTACATTTTGGTAAAACAGATAAATAGATATGATCATAGTGATTGGAAAACATACCTTTAAGTGCACACTATGGTTTATTCGAGATCGGATTCCAACAACACTGTGCTCTATCAAGCAGTGGTCCAAGAAGCATCCATGGGATACAATAGAATCAACTATCTATAAAATAAGTGCATGAAAATGTCATTATCAAGTAATTGATGTGAACCAGTATTTAGCAGAAAACATCAACAACTTCTCTCAAATAGGCAATGTGAATGATAATAACTAACCCTGCTGCTGTCAACTTTTGATGGTGGCAAATTTCTTCGAGAAGTATACATTGGCTTTGTTGCATCATAGAAACTGAAGCGTGGTGGCTGCAAGGTTTGCAAAAACATATGCGTCCAACAGTTTGAATGTATTTGTGCAAATAGACACTGACATTCTATAATTACAAGAAAATGACCACAAGCAACTGATAGTAACCAACATATACATTGAAACAATGAAATAGGCTAACCACCATGCGTCATGAAGGGTGCTATGGTCCATAGGTCGCTGCAGTCTATCCCATTAGATGAACTATATCAAATTTGGGCACCCAACCTTATAACCTGTTCCCCTTTTGGCAGGGACATTGTTGTTTAAGAGAAACTTATAATTTATGGTCCTTAGTACCGTTCTGTCTTTTTAAGAGCACTGAACACCTAAGAATGTTGCAGCAGAAGACTCTATCTTTAGATGAAATTTGCAGGAAAGAACAGAACTTGATGAACCTGGAATCGTACTAAATAGTTCTTAAAGGTTCATCCATCCTTCACCCAAAGAAATCCACATCTTGCAAAAAAAATATATATATATATATATATGGACACATCTACTGTCAGATGTACACAGGACATGGCAAACCTCTAAAAGGAGCACGCCGACACACACACAGAGAGTTATATGATGATATTAAAAATTAAGTGTCGACACAATAGCAATTTTCACCACCACCATCATCGTAACCTTATCCATGTCACACAAAGGACCAAACTTGGGTGAGAAGGATCATCAAATATGTTGTCATTCTTAGATCAGGAGGATCAGTTTTTTGGCATGGTAGTCAACTAGATGAATACATCATTAATTTGGGCATTACGAGGGATGTGTAAAATTTGGACATAGATCATCAACTGGAGGTGGTTGGCTATTATCTCTCAAGAAATACCAGTAAGGATCATGCCTTGCTATGTGATGATCAAGTCCATTAAGTACAACTATAAAAGACAGAAATGGAAAATTTCCCAAGAACAGACTTTCATCTGCCCGTCAAGGTGTTCAAAACTTCAAATTTGGATAGTTGTTTCTAACCATCCTTCCAAAGTTCAGTGATATCTCTTATCAGTAATTTCTGCATTTTTCTTTCACATGATCTATCCAAATTGTGATAACTGGTGAGGCACAAGGTCTGAGCGTTTCTATCATTTCTTTTATTTTTATGGATAAAGTGACAGTGCCTAATTATTATTGCTCCCCAAGTGAAAGTAATCAATCATTTCGTTCAACTTGTTTTCTTTGTTTGAACTTCCTCATAAAATGAATATGTTATCATGGTTTTAAGGGGATGCATGATGATTAAATGAAACCATGTGTGTTGTAGTTAACTACAGATATTTTTTCCCATGTACTTGAGGAACAGAGAGAGGTCATAAATTTTATCAACACTGTGCTTTAGCCCCCAAACTGCAATAAAGATCCAATAGAAATAGAGTGACGAAAGGTGCTACAAACTTCTTTAGTCATTAGTTTAGTAGGGACGAAAGGGGTACTTCCAATGAACACATGCAACCATGTCCCTCAAAAGCAAGAACGATTGATTTTCTTGACATGTTAAAGCCGAGAAACATGGCATAAGCAGATCATTTCAAATGCTTATCACTTACATGTTCAGTAAGAGCAAGATTTGCCTCAAAGAAGGATCTAATTGTCCCAATGTCCTCCCAATAATCGTTGAATAGATATGCCTGCAAGATGCATTGAGCATTTTAAAAGAAGTTTGAAATAAGGATGGCGTAGCATGATACAACATAGCTGGGTGACTCAATGGTTAATAATTAAATAATTTGTATGGAATCAGAGATTGCATAACCAAACAAAGGCTATTCATGTTATGGACAAATTGAAGATAGATACGATAAGTAAGAATAGTTACTAATATGGCATCATGAATGAGCACTCAAAAAGATATATTGTAAAAGTTAATATGCAATAGACTAAAGGATATAACCAGTACACACCTTTGTGAGGAACTCATTAGCTGATGCTGGAATTATTTCTGACCCAAAATCATTTGCTGTAGGAAAACGCCATCTGATCCAAGTCATGCAACAAGGATGTTCATCTTAATGTACCTATTTGGCCTTCTTTCTAGAAATCATACTTAGCAACTGGCCAACTAAACATCCGATGCAGAAAATTATACTAAGCATTTGCTCCAACTACCTATTACCAACTGACACATGCTACTGCAATATTGTTGGCTGCTGTTTGTTGTTCATGCCCATTTGTGGTTTAGATATTGAATTATCTGCCACTGTTGGAAGGCATTTTGATCCTTATCTTAAATCTGATTTAAATATTGTGTAATATAGGTTTTATTATTCATCTTGATGAAGGCTAATCTGTTATAATTACTCACGGACAGTTTTGATTTGTTGATTTTGGTTTTAGGAGCCCAGGAGGCATGGTAAACATTGATAGGTTTAGTATGATGTTTCCCAAGTCATGATCTTAACCAATTAAAATGATTTATCATGGTTTTAAGAATTTGGTCATACATATCAGTTTCATTCACACTGATGTGTGACATTTATGGTGGTGCCCAACATATCTTTTTTTTTTCTTTTTAATAATGGTCTGAAACACTAAAGCTATGGATATTTTCATCAAAGCATTATATTGTAGGTTTATGCTCTGCTGAGACTTGAGAGGTACCTCTTAGGGCTTGGGTGAAAAGTAAAAACTTAAGCCCCCCGTGGACCCACTTGGATGCATGCTAATGTGGAAGGATAGAGAGATGGAAAGGTCTCATTTGGGTATGATTTTGGGCAAAAATAATCTCAATCAGATCATCACAACCATTTAGGGGCTAAGGTACCTTAAGTTACATATTTTATGAAATTTGATCGAACTGTAAGTATTTTTCAGATTAGTGCCAAATTAGGATGCGTGCCAATTCATTGGGGCCTAGTGAGTGGGAGGGGGTTGGATTGAACATGGGGGGTCCCACACGGTGGTAGAAAAGTTACATCTCACGCAAGCCATAAGAGGTACCTCTTAGCATGAATAAATCCTATATTGTAAGATTTTATACAACACCCCCACATATCTATCTATCTAAACTTTGAACAACTGTCATACCTTAAAAGATTCAAAAGTATCTCCTTCTTGAAGACATACACTCCCATGGAAGCTATGTAAGGCTTCTTTTGTGCCTCTTCTCTCGACAGTCCCAAAACTGTAGTATCCACCTCCTAGAGGGTGTTTAAAAGGTTATAACACAGCACTGAAGAATCCAGTCATATCAAAATATTCAAAAATTAAAAATACAATAGCAATTACCATAGCCTTCAAGTCTTCTCCTTTGGGCTTTTCACTAAATGAAACAACCCTTCCTTTATTGTCAATCTTCATCAAACCAAAGTCTGAGGCACGGCTGTCAGGGAAAAGAGAGAACTGAAGTGTGTAATTTAAAATCCTAGATAAACCTAATGGACATCTTACTGACAAGCCCACCTCAATTTGAAGCAGAAGAAACCATGGCTAAACATAATATACATTGGCAGTAAATGTTGTTTATTTCACAATATTCAGATGGTCATCCTCTACTAATGTGGTCTTGAAATGGCTGGACATTTCCTCCTCTGTTTTCTTCATGGCCTTTCTGTAGGTAGTCACTGTGGAATGTTTCTTCTTTTGTGTCTTGCAACAATGTTCATGTGTATGAAACGGACGAACATTTCATGTTGGGATTATTTCCATTCTAACCTTTGAAACAGTCTCCATGTGCAGAAAACTATCCTTTTCATGGCCCGAGTAAGAACCTCCTCTTTGTTTTCAAACACACACACATGGACACCACTTCTCTACTTTAATTCTTCTCTACATCTTCTTAAGAAAATATTTTCATATTTTGTTTCTTTTCGTTTGGACAACAGAAAAGGGCTTCATGGCCTGAGCTTTTGTCGTCTTTCGGGTGCACATTTGGTGAAAGATATCTGAGAGGAAAGTTGTATCTTGTGACAGTGCATCTGTCAAATCATTTGCAACAGAGGCAAAACACTGTCTAAAGACAATTCTTGCAATGTACTTTGGCTTCAAATCAGATTTGTCTTCTTCCAGAATTCTTTTATTTCAGAATTTCTCAATTTTCATCTAGTTTATTCCAATAGTAATTTCAGCTGAAATTTTGAGGAACAAATATTGATTTAAGTTAAACTACCTGTCATCCATAGGAAGACAAGAAATTGTTATATCAGCACCACTTTGTCGATGACTCTGGAAATAAACAAGAAACACCCAAGATGTTATGGATACATAAAGAATACTACACTGGACATGATAAATTTCATTGCTAGACTATAAGAAATAGTTGGTAAGCAATTGTTTACCTGAACAAAATCCATATAGTCCATACGGTACAGATGATCTCCTGAGAGAATCAAAACATCCTCGATATCCTTACTTCTTGCATCCTATATTCAAATTCAACCATGTAGTAGATAGAAATCATGTTTGGTGTCAGTGTCATGCCGTCATTGCTGGAATTTTGTTTATCTATCTTTATCTGAAGGGGTTTCAAATAACCATAAAAACATATAATCCCGTGGGATGAAGTCTTGTGCGTTTTGACTAGTCATTCTAACATGAAAATAAATAAAAGTTAGAAGTAATCAGGGATACCTCAAAAAGCCAATGAAACTGTCTCACAGCATCTGCAGTACCCTGAAACCAATTATTGCCTGTCACTCCCGGAGTTTGAGTGGCTGCTAGAACCTGTAATGAAGGAAGATAACTTCAGCATAGTTTTCTCACAGGAAATTTTCTTCACATCAAAATTAAATAAAATTGCAATGATATAATGAAACAACAACGATACAGACAAAGTATGGAAATTGGACTTTGAACTGAATTGTAGAAGTGTCGAACAACATATGAGACAGATATCTTGACTAAACATAAGTATGAGTATCATGTTCAAAAGTTCAAGTTCTATTTAATTTCTTGAAGATATGGAAATGCTTTTCACTATATAAAGAAAATGGTTCACAATAATCTATGAGATAAATGGACTCTATGTAGTGTTTCACTGGGAGTACATAAAGTCCAACATGAATAGAAATATATATATAAAAATAAAAAAAACAATGGATGTAAAAACTGCTTCCCTGTATGCTTTGCCTAAAAAAGAAAAGATCAAGTTCCAAATGCTTGACAAAACATTTCATCAGCCAAAACAGAAACTTCGAAAACATTCATATTTCAGCATTATTCTGAATAAAGTAACCAATACAGTCTACAAAAATACAACTCAGTGCAAGAATTTTGGTGTCTAGGGTTATAGTATTCATCAAGTGCATGATGAATACATTAAAGTATGGCTGAGCCATGTGCATTCATCTTTAAAAGGCCCGGGATAGTAACAAGGTAATAGCATATACTGTTTCTAGTATTCCTAACAATTTTAGGTTATATCGACTACAAAAGAAACAAAGTAATGCTTTGGTGTGCTGAGGGTGGCATGTTATACTCTAAAGATCTGATTCTTATAACACAAACATTTATCCTGATTAGACTCGATTAGCTCATATTAATGGAGTCCAAAACATACCTCAACGTAACCATCTCCGAAGTTCACTCCATTGCTGAGGTTGTAAGCACGTGCAAGATGCCTATTTAGCGATTGCGAGTTGAACTGAGTCAGGATGTATACTTTATTGATTCCACTGTTTATGCAATTGCTCATGGGAACATCAATCAATCTATATGCACCTCCTATGGGCACCTGAAATTCAAGTACCAACATTCTGGGCTATAATTTGGCAGGAAATTTTAAAAATGGCAAAAATTAAAAATAAAATCAGAGACAGAGTAATGTAAGTTGATATCTTGCCAACCTTCAAGATTCACAGCTAAAGAAAGAATAAATAACTTGGTCAAGCTTTATGCTCATATTCCATTAGTAAAGAGTTCACAAAGACCACGCCACACTACTAGATATCTATTCACATTTATAATCAGAATTAGTTTCAAAGATGGAGCAGGGAATCCAGAAATAACTAAACATGATCATCCCAAATAATAAAACTAGCATAACCGTCTAGAGTAATCTATGATAACCACATACGAATACGGGTACGGACACGGACACGGATACGGGGATCCCACTTTGCACATTAGGAACTCTAGGACACGGAGACAGATACAGGTATCCCAAATTTTCCTTTAGATCATGTTTGAATTAATGAAATTAACATTTTTTATGTTTCTTTCTAACATTTTCTACGTTGAGAAGTAAGAAAATTTAAAGAACTAAATGAAATAATGGACTTAAGAAAATTTAAAGAACTAAAAAAATAATAGACTTGCTAAGTAGGATATGCTATCCTTGTTCCCTAGAAGTATCGGTGAAGTATCGGGTACCAATACAAGTATTGTATCAGTCAAATACCGATACGTTGAGCTTGTACGAGTATCCTGGTATCATAAAGAGTAATAAAACTTAAAAAGAAAACAAAAGTATTGAAAAGAGAAAAAAACACAAGAATCAAGGATCAAAATAGCGATAGTGGCGGGCGTAGCAGGCAAGTTGGCCAAGATGCTATGTAGCAGGCGATGCATAGCGGTGTGAATTTTTAAAGCGGTCAAAAAAATTTGAATCTTGTGTAGCAGTCAATCTTGTACTTTTTTAGTGATTTGGAACCATATAAGGGTGGAGAAAACTCTAGGAAAGGCTATTGAGGAAAAGAAATAGGAAAACAAGTGTTTTAAATTAAAACTGCTTGACTCTACTAGGTTTTAGACTGTAGCGTCACTATTTTTAAAATAGCGTCGCAACCTCAACTGCTACGACCGATAATGCGAGTAGCGGTTGCTATTTTGAACCATGCAAAGAATTCTCTCTCGTTCACAAATAAGCTAGAGCCAACTTTTTTTTTATATGAAATATTAGAAAATGTGAAACTAAAAATTGTACAAATATCTCTCTTTTTCTTACTAGGGGATTTTACCAAAAAAATAACTTTAAGTGGCCACTACACTAAACAGGGAACTTTAGCCAATCCGTACAGAAAAAGTAACTTTTTTCACCATTTTTTTTTGTGGTCGCATTCGACCTTCATTTTCTGTATTGAGGGTCGACTGCGACCCTCGCTATAATAAGTGAGGGTCACATTCGACCCTGAGCAGGCATAACCTCTTCATCTTCTTCCTTCTTCCTTGAGTGTTCGAGTTTTTTATTAAAGGAAGAGATGACTGAAAGATCTAAAATATAAAATGGCTTACATGCATTTGATAGAATCATAAAATAGTATCAATATACTCACATCAATAAGCTTAATTTACCATACTAATCTAGAGCTAGTGAAGTCATGTAAAAAAAATGCCTTGCACCTTAAAACATCAGTGGTCTTTAATGAACTTGTAGAATAAGAAACAAAAGAAGGTACATGGAATCTCAAGATAGTCATATAAGAAGAAATGTAATTGCTATTCGGAGGGCGATTGAGAGAATACTTACAGCAGGTTTTGCTCTTCTCCTGGTGAGAGGGAAGAGACGAGTTCCTGCTCCGCCACCCAGAATTACAGCTGACACCGACCGAGGATTCCGCTTCTCGAGCTCAAAGTCCCTCAGCTGCAACACAAAAACCAACACCAATGCAAAGGATTTTCCCCCTTTAGCCTTTGTGTAACTAACATATGCCCGGGAGGGTGAATAGCAATGGCATAACCATTAACCGTCAACATGGGGAAGGAAGTCATTTGAGTACAGTAAAAACTACAATTGCCTGTGGAGCACATCGTTTAAAAGTGGGATATGGGCCTGAGATTTGCCCCCGAGAGGTCAAAGTTTAAGTATTTCCCTCATGCGATATCGCACACATCATTTTGGTGCGATAGCCTAGGGCCGTAAGATATCACATTATTATTTTATTGCCAGTTCAGTTCTGCCGAAATTATTTTATTGCCAGTTCAGTTCTGCCGAAATTATATAAACTTCTAATGTCGTGGGGGCAAAGGCCAGATGTAAGAACTAACCCTTTAAAAGTAGCCTGTGGACTGTAGGCCCATCGTTCAAAACAAAGGTTTGCTTTTCCGACCGTCGTAAGTGGGGCCCACCTAATAAATATTCAATCCAAAATCTCACATTCTTGAAAGAGTTGATAAGATCCAAACAGATCCCAAGGTTTGTTTGGTCCAGGCCTTGCCCATGGACAACCATGCTCTCTACTTTAAAGCAAGGAAAATGTTGATGGTGGGTCCCAACTACGTAAATGCCATGGATATGAATGTTGCAAACTTTTTTAATAGGTCATTCCTGAGAATGTTTCCTTTTCTTACATACCCATCTTAGGAGGGTGGGACCCTATCACTCTCGCGAGGGAAGTAGTCCTCAGGTGAGATGAGGAAGACCTCAGCCCTCGGGTGGGGAAAGGTGGCCGCTCAGGTTGAAACCCTAGCAGCGAGGGAAGAACGGCCTCCCTCGTTTTCTTACTGATTGAGAGTAGAATTTGGGTCCGGATCCAATAAGGTGCAGAGTGGAATAGGTGAGCAATATATACAAAATATGTATTCAATGAGACCTATGAATGTGCAAAATATCTAAGTAATAGTTTTATAGCCTCAAATCTAATGAATTTAGAAGTCATTATGAATTTCAATCCAACTAAGTAGAGTGAGTGTAAAATTTGGGCTTGTCCCAAATTCATGACCCCTTTTCATCGCTCCCCCATCATTAGTCTTATGTATTTATACATTAAGAAATAAGAAATATTGTGATACTAAGTTGGGTCCATCCGAATAGAGTCTGGGTTCAGGTCCACCTAGGCCCGACCCATTTACACGGTAGTGTATGCTGAGTACAAGTGGGCCCCATTTGAGAATCTCTCATCATGATCATTAAAAGGGAATAGGAAGGAAAAAAACAGGGGAAATGGGGTCACCTTAGTCTCACTTGCGACATCGGCCGTCAGAGACATGGACACGTGTCGCCTGGCGGTTTTGGGGATGGAGTGGGTCCCAAGGCCTAGGTGGCTGAGCTTCTTCCCCATCAGCTCTCCTCCATTGCTGAAGGTGAAGGGAGCAAGCTTTTTCTTCATCTGGTGCGTCCTCTCCAATCTGGAGAGAGAGATCCGACCGTCCGTCGACATGGCCATCTTCTAATCTTCTACAAGCATTCAATGTAAAAGACTCAGAGAGAGAGAGAGAGAGAGAGAGAGAAATCACAAGTTAGAGAGATCCAGAAAATTTGGTTTTGGTGGGTTTTGATTTTTGATCTCTCTCTCTCTCTCTCTCTCTCTCTTATGTGGAGGCTGGGAGCATGGGCCACGTGATCGAAACGAAATGGCATCCACTAGTTTTCGTCAGTCATTTGTTGGATGCTATCGTCGTCTGTCAGTCAATGAGTGCAGTGCAAATACATTTTTACACAAATACCCTTGTTGTCTTGTAATGAAAGAATAAGTTATACTGGTTTCGACATCAAGGGGTGATATGGAAACAGCCTATTCGAGAGTCCGAATTCTCTGACCTGCAACCAGACGTGTAAATCTAAAACTCTATTTTATTAAAGAGCACACATGGAGATCTTCTCCACCGTTCTTCATATAATCATATGTATATATGGTCAAAAGGTGTGTAGGTTCCGGCTTCAGATTGAGCAGACCCAATTACGTACTGTCACGGTGCTCAATCGTATAATGAAATCATTCCTTTTACGAAAAATTATCGTACGAGCGGCCCAAAATCAGATATTTATTCAATACAAGATCAAAGAGTGTAATTTATCGGATGAAAGATCGTATATAGAATGATGCCCAAAATGAGATGGAAATATCATTTTTTCTGCGATATCTTACGACTGTAGGATATCGCAGGCGCTCAGGATATCGAACAGTTTGATATCTTACATATGAGATATTTCTAAAAAATTTTCACTTTCTCTTTTCAACCTAGGTTAAACATGGATGGAGTTATCTTTAACTCGGTAAAAACCCCCTTTTTACTGTGATCATCTTCTTCGATCCTCCATTGTTTTTTCCTTTGTGTTATTGTCATCGTCTTGGTGTTATTGTCATCGTCTAGCTATGGATATTGTAGGAACCCGGCCTTCAATCCTCCAATGGTTTTTCCTTCGATTCTCCTTCGTCTTTTGCTGCAACGTTGTGGATGTTCAAATGTGTAAGGTTTTATTGCAAGAAATATACCCAGTCTTCAGCAAGTTAAGGTATGGGAAAGAAGTATTGTTTTTCCTTTATCTCTTTATTTGTTTTAGCCTTTTTTCTGGATTAGGGTTTTTTTTTAAGGCTGGGCATTTGGGTTTTAATTGTTATTTGGGGGTTGCATCGTGTGATGTTGCTACGAATATTATTCGTCTTCCACTCTATCTGATTATTGGAGATCCCTTGCAAAAAATTTAGTTGTGATGCTGTTGTCTATTTATTTTACCATGGAAGATATTGTTGTGAGTGGGAAAGGTTGAAGTGGGGATATGACGAGGTCAAATGGAAACAGTGCATAGTCGCTCTGAGAATTTTTTAACGGTTTGAATTTGAGGGCCCATACGTGTGCATAATGAGAAAAGTTGAATTAGATCGTTTCTTGCAATTCTCACATATTTCATAAAATGTATGAGGATGTAGGTAGGGCTGTCAATCGGGTCGTGTTAACGAATTCGGGTTGCGGGTCAAACGAATTCGGGTTAGAATCACCTCAACCCGAACACGACCCATTAAGAAAACAGGTCAAAAGACCAAACACGAACCCAATTCGTTTATTTAATGGGTCATATGACACAATCCGTTAACCCGTTAATTTTATAAAAAAATATTTATTAAACTTAAAAAGTATTTCTTTTCTAAATCATGGAGCCATACTTTATGTTTTGAGGCTAAGCACATTTTCTAAGTAAATATTGTATCTCTTCTAATTAAGTGCATCTTCCACTGAACAAAAGTTATGTTACCCACACTTTGATTTTTTGCATGGTAATGTGATGCACATTGACAGCATGGCTTTTTGGTGGGTTGTATCGGGTCGTAATGGGTTACCGGGTTTATTCGTTAACTACCAATTAATTTAACGAGTTAACGGGTCCGACCCATTAACGACCCGAACCCATTAAGGGGCCACCCAAACCCGTTAATATCGTGTGGGTTCGTGTCGTGTTAACAGGTCGTGTGCCATTTTGATAGCCCTAGTTATAGGATATGAGACTTCACACTTTCAAAATCGTTAGTTCTATGAAAATATGAAAATGTTAAATGATTCGGATAATAGATTAGAAGCCACCAAGAGAAGGAAAAAATAAAACCATGGGAGATGTTGAGGAGCATAAAAAATGAAGCTAATGGGATTTAAAACCAAACCCATGTGGTGGAATGTGCCACGGCACCTTTTGATGGCACATTTTGATGGTGTGTAAACATTTCATTTCATGTAATTATGTAAATGACTTTCAAAGGGCGAAAGGTGTGAAAGTTTTTCATGTAAGTAGGCCCTTTTGAAAATCTCAGCTTGGAGGAATGTATTAATAGTGGACGTCATATGAGAATTGGCATGAGGTTAGTTTTTATATATTAACAATTCTTTCATTATATACTACATCTGTAGTGAATTCCATCAGTTGTTTAACTCTATTGTTAAATATAATTTTATTGTGATACATCTATGTTGCGCAACAGGAAAATCAAGAGGAAGAAATTGGACAAGTTCCACCTGATGTCCACACAAATTCCATCAGTTGGTACATATTGGTTGATTATGGTGTATGTGTCTCAGATAATGGATTGCTGGATTGAGATTCTTGAATCCAAGAGGTTCCAACAGCACATTTCTTTCCATCTTCACTGGCGGTATGGATGTTTTTTAACTTTATAACTTATAGTATTATGATGTGGGTCATAGTAACATTTTGTTTATTTACCATGCAGCATTGGGAGCAAAACAAATTAGAAGATTATTATTGTATTGCATTTGGGAAAGAGAGACTTAGATCGTATAATGAATATCAAATGTTGTTATTTCCAATCTGGCATCAATTTCATTTTTTCCTCCTAGTTGGATATCCAAAACGTGAAAAATGGGAGTTTTACAACAGTTTGGATAGCGATGTTGATTTAGAATATACTCGCCATTTTGTAAGTGTATCTCTACTTAAATGTATTTATTCTATATTTTAGAGTATCACGTCCTTGTGCATTCACATGTGTAATATCATTTGTACAAGTTTTATTCATTAACAGTTGTTTCTCCCAACTTGGTTGGGACGACCTTGCAAATTGGCCAATTGTACCCTAAGCATGTCCTAAACAAGATAATAAGTAAGTTTAAGTTGCAAATATTAAGTGTTTGCATTATTGGATGATGGGATGCATGTTTTCATATGCTGAAATTTGTGCAGGGATGATTGTGGAGTATTTGTGATGACATTCGTTGAGCATCTAGTACTTGGCAGACCCATGCAGTTCACACAATCAGATATGTGGTTTTACAGACAGATGATCGTACATGATGTACGTTACAAGCAGTGGAAAAACAGTGGCTTTCTCGAACATACGACAGATGATGGGGGGTAACCATGCTGAGGGAGCCGTTGAGGGATGTAAAAACTGAAAGAAACTGCGATTCAGATTTGAATTAGCGGAAGACATTCATGGCTAATTTGTAACATGACAGTTTTTTAAAATCTGATTTGGGCAGCATAAATCATAGAGATCGCATGAGAACTCCATGAATTCATGATCAACAAGTGTATAATTAAAGGAGAAAGAAGAAGACTATTACCTCGAAGATTTATAGACTTCAAATCTCTGAAAAAATAGATTCAAAGGCACGAATTCCGACTTGCAACTAGGAAACAAATTGCTAGAATTTTCTGCAGTAGTGTTGCCTTTGATCTTCTTCTCTATCTCACTTCCAAATCTGATTGGCTAAAATGGTGGGATCTTAATCTAGGAATTGAGAACTATGAATTGAGAACTATTTTTCCAAGGAAAAATCTCAGACCTAAAGCTTTCTTCAATGAAGAATAAAACCTCCAAAGGGCTGAACGTGTGGGATGGGTATTTCCTAGTGTTGGACGTCCAAAGGGGGGGAGGTTTCTTTTATAGAAACTTTGGGATAGCTTTCCCATAAAGTTATCTTTCCTAATTCTCAAAGATGTTCTAAAAGGAAAGTATAATCTAAAGATTTATTTCCTTTTAGATACAATCCAATTAGAAAAGGAAACTAAAGGAACTTCCCATGCAATTAGTAATCCTAGTTGTACAACACTTACTAATTTTAAGTTCCTAATCTAAAAAGGAAACTTTCTCATAGGAATACTAATCCAAAGAGGAGTCCAACCTTTCAAGTAGAGAGACCTACTTAAAATTGGAAACCTTACCCATGGAAATCCTATTATGGACGTCCCACATACTAATGCACACCATGGCCCACATACAATTTATTTAGAATTAAATTCATGTATGCCATCAAAGGCCTATTTGAATTTAAACTCAAAATTATTTTTTCACTAAAATAATTCATCCAAATGTTATCTAAACATTTTAGGAAACCATGCCAATCTTGAAAAGTGACTAGAGAAGGGACCAAAAGACATATTTGTCATTGGCTCCCAAAATGACCAAAAAGTCCATGCTAAACCCATAACAACATAAAGACCATTTTAACCTTAACTCATTCCACTAAAGAGTTATGGTTGAACTCGAAGGAGAAATAATATAATATAATAAGCTCGTCATAAAATGACGGTTGTCTTCGACCTACTAAGTGTAATGACCTGAATGCCCCTCTATGTAACATCCATAATCGAGTCAGGTTATCACATGTACTATCAACCTTTCCGATTAAATCTAACCTTAGAACTTCATATCCTTAACATAATCATCATTCAGATATCATTCTCTTGGTCCAGGAGCGACCCACAAGTTCAATATCCATATGGAACATCCATATACTAAGATCTTAGATTTTGATGATTAATCGGATAATTCTAAGGGGACGATCATTCCATCATTAGATGGCATAGATTCTTTATTGCATCTGCACGTCCCAACTGATCAAGTCCGAGTACCCAAAACACAGAGCTGTTGACCCATGAAAAGAATCTCACCCAAAGTGAATTAAAGCACAAGAACTTGACTTCGTCAGTTGATTAAGAGCACCGGTCACTCAGTAGCATGAGGTGACTTGATCTCTCTCTGTGATATTACTATTTTAGAGATCACACCTACCATGGTCCTGTTCAATGCATTGCATATGCATTAATGAGACAAATCCGGAAAAGCCTTCACATGACTTAGGTAAGTCACCCTGAATACAGGAGAATCTCTCATTATAACTTATACCAAGATGAAGTGCCCAGCTCCATCTCTCAGTTATGAACAGATATGATGTTTCCAGTGTCTATGAATTAGACCTATCTGTGTGTAGACACTACACACCTAATTCATTTACTAGAAACAATGGGCCTTACACAATCATACATATATACATGTTTAAGCATAAAAGAGTCATCCCATTAAATAACCAGTAAATATCCAGTAACAAAAGATGAGAGTGCAGCTAGTGGGCTTTAGGGTATACACCAATCCCAACAAAAATCGTATTAGTTTTTTAGTTATCATGTTTTTAAGTTACATGTATATGGAGATCTTTAGTTAAATTTTGGTTTCAAATACCAATATCGGGCAAGGGAGTTTTTTAGTTCCAATTTTATTTTGTTTAACTTGCAGCAATGTAGAGAACAGTTCAATTCTGGATATACATGTATATTGATATTTCTGAGGGTTGATTTGTTTAACATGCAACAATGTATAGAACCGTTCAATTTATAGGATACATTGCTATGGAGCTTTTTTTTTTTCAACTCCCAATTTGTGTAAACCCCATCCAAATTTTATTTCTTTTGAGTTGTGTAGGCCCTTGGATTAGTAGTGTGAATTTGGCACATATTCTATTGGATAGGAATCAACCGCTCAGTACTATTTCTAGTTAGAGCAAGTGGTATTTGTTTTCAGCACAGAGGCAAGTCATGGGATCCAAGTTAAGAGGCACAGAAATGACACCCTCTTGTAAGGCACTGGCCGATTTTTTTTTCAATGGAAGCTAAGTTTGCCACTAGATTTATCGCTTTCAATGATGGGAAGAAATAATAGAGAAATTTCATATGATTTATTTGAAGATTGAAACCAAGTGAAATCAAATTTTGTAGAGCTGCATGAGGCTTTTTTTCCTATATGTTCATTAAAAATATTTAAAAAAGATTTGCTCAACACCTCGTTCACATACCCCCTTCTCGTTCACATACACCCCTTTCCCCCCCTTTTCCACTGGACTCGCGAGACATATTCTCCCTATAGCGAGGTTTTTCTCAACTCCAGATAGTGGTCTCGCTATAGTGAGAATGAGGACTTCTTGAGAGTGGTCTCGCTATAGCGAGACATATTCTCTTTCCAACAGCAGTCTCTTCTTTCCAAAGAGTGGTCTCGCTATAGCGAGACATATTTTCGCTATAGCGAGGATAATGGATGTAGTGTTTAAAATAGAGGATATAGCGAGGAAAATAGGAAAATAGAGCAAGAATAGTGGAGTGCCTCGGGACCATTCTCGCTATAGCGAGATAGCGAGACCTGATCTCGCTATAGCGAGAATCAATTATCTTGGTGGGCACCCATTTCCCTTTATAACACAACATATACATCATAATTTTTTTTATGAATATACACATCACAAATTCATTATCAGTGAAAATGAAATATAAAATAATCAGTAATCAAACACCATTCTCCGCCTACAGCGCACCCTTTGCTATCCTTTTCTTTTCCATTCACAGAGAACCCATTGCTCTTATTCCTGCCTGAGGTCATCTAATATGCAGGAAGTTTGGAACCTTGGGGCTCTTGCTTCTCGTTCTTGTCCTTGGTGTGCTTCTCACTCATCTGTTTGTCGGTGTCCTCAGCTGAAGCTGAGCTAGTTTGAGGGGTGTTGCTCTTTGTTGTGTCTGGTTTGGTTTTCGGTCGGATGGAGGTTTGGTCCTTCTATGGATGGGTTCGACTAGGGAAGGTTTCTGAGTCGTCTGGGTTGGTTTGGTGGGTTGAGGAGAGGTGAGGTTGGTTTTGGGCATGGTGATGTAGAGGGCTCCATTTCATGGAGGGATCTAAATCTTAATAAGTGACTTATGGTTTCCATCATAAGAATCAAATCAGAAAAAATGTTTATCAATACCACATTTATGGGCTATTTTTTTTAAGGCATTCAGAAATTTTATGGTCCCACATACCTGCTGTGATGAATAAGATGTATAAAGTACTGATGAAAGAAGATGGAATGGTAATTTCCTATCGGAACGCACAAGCGAAAATGGAGAAGATGGAAACAGAGATCCTCAGCAAAAACAGAGAAGATGGAAACGAACCTTTTGTGGTGAAAAACTGTGATATGTGGTGGGATGAGAGTAGGTAACTATGAGATATCCTACGGGCCTAGGATATCGAACTGTGCGGGCCTGTTTGGATGCACAAGAAAATACAAGAAAATAATCTTTTATAGAATATAATCTTTCATTTTCTAAAGAAGAGAATCGTGTGCGTTTGGTAACTGAAGAAAAACTTAAAGAAAATATTATTTTCTTTTAAAAAACTCAATATTTTCTCCTACAGCTCCCCCATGTAGAAAACTTTCTACAAGATAATAATCTTTCAAAATGACGACTATAAAGTGATAGACTAAAGTAAAGACTTTCAAATCCATCATGATGTACATATATGGTAAAGTAAAGTAAAAGTAAATATCACAGCATGATAAAGGTGGGGTAAAGTAAAGGTGGGATGAAATATTTGGTAAAGTAAAGTGGGAAGGAATGGTAAAGTATTTTCTTTTTATTCAACTTTACTTTATCACATTTTATCATAGTTTTATATGGTAAGAAAAGTGACTTGTTTATAGGTGTAGTAAAGTAAAATAAAGATTGATGTCATATCATAGAAAAAGTGAGGTAAAGTAAGGTGAAATGAAGTATGTGGTAAAACAAAGTGTGAGAGAGAGAGTTATAAAGTAGTTGATTTTTGTATTTACTTTACTTTACTGTACTTTACCATGGTTTTATGTAATAAAGAAAAGCAACTTAAGGTAAAAACATCGTAGTTGAACTTTACTATACCACACTTCTTTTTTATCCATATGTGGTAAATTATGTTTAAATCAAAATATTTAATAAAAAATTATTCTAATATTGTAATTTACTTTAATCATAGCACAATATTCCAAACAACTCAATTTAAAATCTGTAAGATTCCTCAAAAATCGCCAAAAAGCAAAAATATTGTAATATTATAATATTATATTATTCTATTCTATACTATTTTATTCTTGCAATAATTAAATCTGTAAATATTTTATTCTGTATACATCCAAACGGGCCCTAAGCGCCTGGGATATCGAATCCTTCGATATCCTACGGTCCTAGGATATCACAGGAAAAAGGGTATTTCCGTCCCATATTGGGCGTCCTTTTGTGTACGATATTCCATCCGATAAATTACAATATTTCATCTGGTATTGGGTAAATGTCGGATTTTGGGTCGTCCGTACGGTAGTTTTCCCTTCCTTTTATCATAAAACTTGAGAATATATATTTGAGGGGGATAACATTCACTTTGCACGCCCCAAATGATGACCATGTGGAGCGCCCGCCCAGGTGATGGTCCTCCGACCTTCTTAAATTCACATGCACCGATCTGAATGAAATAGACCATTGGATCCCCTATACACTCGTCCGAATGAGCTATACACCATTAAACTTGTGGGACCCTGATGGAGATGATAGGGTTTAGGGTTGGGTTGATTTTTTTGTAGAAATGAAGGGTCCGGGGAGATCTTTCGATCCCCTTAGGTCTCATCCAAACATGGTGAAGTAATTAAGGCCTACTTTAACTTCGCCTTTGCTAGTGCTTGTGCTAAACAATCATGAGAGTAAATTTCATTAACTCGTATAAGAGAGTATATATTATTTTGAGCAATTTAGATTTTTAATAAATAGGTACCCAATGAGTGAGAAGCTCATTGGATCCAGATTCTTCTTGTATTCAGGGAAGTGCATTTTAATTGAAGTCTCACTTATAAGGGTGCTCAAGGACTAGGCTAGCCACAAGCCCGGCCTGCTTTAAGCCGAGTTTTAGCATTGGGTTTTAGTATTTGGGCCGAGTTTGGATTTGGACTTTTAGTTTGTTCACTAGATGGATCAAGCAGGGATCAAGTGATAACAAGGGTGAAGCCCTGCGGGCCTGGCCCAAATGTGTAGTATATGTAGTTCCGTGAGTAATTTATCCAAATATGTTATTAAAAAAGCCTAAAAGAGTGATTGAAAGCCCGGCCTAATTGACTAAATGGATGACTTGTGCCTAACATGTGCAAGGCGCATGGCTCAGGCTAGCCACTTAAGGCCCATGTCAGGCTTAGGCTAGAATTAGATACATGTCTATATTTCTAGAGGAGGGCCGAAGCTGGATATGCCTTATCCCGACCTAGCCTGACCAATGAATGCCCCTCAATTACAGACACTTATTGAATCTATATCTCCACTTTGTATCCACTCAACTTGTATCCTTCACCCTTCACATCATAAATTATTCCACGGTGAAAGCTCATTTGACCTCGAGATCCAGTGTATTTCATTCTTGTGTAATCTATTCAAAGAAACAGGCATAAGGGAAATTGAATAGCTTAGATTGTATTTCTTTAAGCGGGTAAAAATGAAAAACGAATATCAATATCCAAAAACGACTATCAAATAACCCGCTTTTTAATGGAAAAGGGAGATGAAAAATAAATTCTCAACCTAGTAATTCCATATCTAGGAAAGTCAAGGTCTCATCTATAGCTCCAGCTTATATCCTTATTATATCTTTACCGACTTACTTTATATCATTCACTCCTCACCTATTTAACAATCCTTTGATGTTGCATATATAATGAAGAATTCTTATACATTCAATGCCTATATGTATTTTACGTAGATAAACAGACCCTAAGAGTTAAATATTCTTTTAAATGGCTCAACCTTTTTTGCAACTCACTGTTACTACTTCAATTATTTAGACCGTAAATGTTTTTGTAATAAAAAGTAAATGAAGTGGTCAATTGTTCATTCGAAAATCCCTACTGCTGAGCTACGTTCCTCAATTTCTACCATTAGATCAAGTGTTTCTTTTTTCTTTTTCTTTTTTGATAACATAGGAACCCGCCGACCTTCCTTCAGAAAATTATTGGTAAACTTACGGATACATAGAACCACTCACTAGCCCTATGTATCTGTTAAGGCCTTAAATGGATAAGGCAGGACCTCCAGGTTAAAACTGGACTTCCTGACCACACGAACATTTTAAGTGTGGGTAGACAAAAGGATTCCCTTAGTTGGCAATCCCGCATGTTATACGGTTGGTTACAGGGATACCCAATGATGATCCCATGTTTGTCTTTCCAAATTTATCGACTATCCTTCTGATCTTATTAATTTGAGGAATTTACCTGGTAGAGCCCCATAGGATACTATACTACTTCAGAGGTGTTGTATTTACCATCCACACGGATAAGGCTCTACATGTCCCTTTTTTTTTTTTTTTTGTCGTTTAGCGAATGGTCGATATCGACCACTTTTATAGTCGATATCGACCATTCTGCGGGAACCCAAATAAAAATTGGGTTTTTCACCATTTAGGATGAAGAAGAGAGGAGGAGGAAGAGGAGGAAGAGGGAGGAGAGGGAAAGGAAGAGGGAGGATCATTCCAAGTAGATTATTTATGTGAACTTCCACAATCCACACTTCTGCTGTATTTGTGCTACACATCTTTTTCAATTATAGCCATTGAATGGTAGGTCCTTAACCCAAAATCAGGTTGATTGCAGAAAGTACAGGTGTTGGATCTCTCAATAATGGACATCTTTGCAAATATGCATCTAGAAAGGGTAGGAGATCTCTACCAGGAGTGGGCTTGTTCATATGCATTCAAGAACTTGGTTTCATGAAATTCAATGATCGTTGGCTACTCTCACAATGATCGAGTTAAAGATGCTGCTGAGCTGTTTGATAAAATGCCCCAAAGAGATGTCTTTTCGTAGACTTTAATGATGACCTGCTATACCCGTAATGGATTGTTGGAAAACGCAAGGGGCCTCTTTGATCAGCTTCCTGAGAGGAATGACCCTGTTTGAGTTGGCAACTATTCTATTATCTGTTAGAGTTCCCTTGTAAACAATGCCATAGCCCCCTTGACCAGTAATTTTGTTTATACTGTAATTATCTGTCGCACTTTCTAACTCTTCTGTGGTGAAGATCTTGAATGCCCCAACTCTGTATGAGATCTTTTTTTGCAGCATCAAACCTCCAATTTGTTGGAAAAATTTCTCCTTGAATTGCATGATCTTCCTTTTCTTGAATATCCAGTGTGTCCAAGTACTTCCAATTAGGAGAAACAAGAGGCTTAAACCTGTGCCTGTGCAATAACTCAATAGTAAGAAACAGAGAGACTAGTTTGAATAGCATGCATTTATACTTAATCTAGCAAGAATAAAAAATTAATAAATGAACCTAATATCAACTGATTGACCATAAGTAGAAAAATAGATTTGGTGCCATTATTTACCCACATGATAGAAACCGCACTCTGCCCCACCACACGCTCATGATAGAAGCTCTCTCACAAATCTATTTATTGATATTGTTTTAAATGAAAACATATAAATTATGTAATGAATGCACTTGTTTACATGTTATCCGTCCCACAGTTAATGTTATAGTTTTTAAAAGCATGTTTATTCAAGTGCATAGATTTACCAATTAAAGAAAAGGTACATTACATAGGGTTGTTGAATGAATTGAGAAAGGTTGACTTAATTACATTTTCACAAGATCACATTTCATACACTTAAAGACGTACATAAATAAATTGTAAGTCTTGCTATGCCCAAAAGGTGTTCTTAAAATAATAAAATATGATTTAGTGATCTGGTGCAGTGCTGGATGATTGCACTGGGACACACTTGTAACAATCTTATCAAATCATTATAAAGCACTATGGTTGGGGCATTTAAAATTGACCTCTATGAAACCCTTTGATCTTTTACATGTACTATATCAAAGTCCTCGGGTGATTGAATGAGGGCACACTTCATCAATCATGTGGCCTCCTAAATACCGCACTCATCTTTATAAATGGTTGTTCTCTTAGATTCACCCAGAATATCATGTGAAGAGACAATTGAGTTTCCAGTGGGATTCAAATGTTGCCTGGGATGTTCTTTCTACTCTTCTTATTTGCATTGAAAATTGATAAATTAAAAGCAACTATGGATGATGTGATAAGCTAGAGTATAGTAAGGGGCCTCTTTGTTCAGCTAAATAATGGTAGAGACAAATTTCTCAAAATTAAGTATAGTAAGCACAAAAGTGGTCGATATCGACTATAATAGTTATCGATATCGACCATATAACTGAAAGATATAATTTACAGTCATTGTCAGTATCGACCACTTTTATTGTCGATATCGACCACATAACTGAAACATTAATTTACAGTCATTGTCAGTGTCGACCACTTTTATTGTCGATATCGACCACATAACTGAAACATAAATTTACAGACATTGTCAGTGTCGACCACTTTTATTGTCGATATCGACCATAATAAAATAGAAGAAAAAAATGATGACTGTCCATAACAGTGCTCCGTTTGGAGATACAAAACCTGTAAATTAACCTGCTCCATAACAACATAAATGACTCTACACTATTATAATGAGTGTTTAAGTCTCAAACATATTGCAATCTGTATATTTATCATCGCTCATTCGCACCTACATCTTAATCCAAACTTAACAATTACAACAAAAAACAAGAATAACATAAGAAAGTAGAAAATGATTTCGGTCTTTAACTGCCATGTTCTGAATGATTAATGATGCCTTTTGTGGTTATAAATTATTTACCAGTGTTGCAACGGTCAATGTCTTCTTCCCTTTGTCAGCATCATGTAACTGAGAAAGAGGAGTATTGACAATAAATATAAGACAACCATCATATTCTGATCATTGCATCTTCATGAAGGATTTTAGTGTATGCTAAATTCTTTAGGGGATCATGATTTGAGGCAGAATGAGAACAAGATATAGTCCACCTTCCTACCCAAGAACAGTCATCACAAAAATATTGTTGGTCGGGGCACCCGACAGCTCCCGACAGCTTGTAATTGTCAAGTACGAGAACTTTATCATCTCCTTGGCAACTCATGTCTATAGGTGCAAAATCTGGCAAGTGCATATTTTTTCTGTGCATTGGAGAAAGCTCCAAAAGTCTCTCCATTGCTCCTTGTATATCTACATCATGAAATATCAACAATTCACCGCTCATCGACATCTTCAAGACACCATTGCAATAAACTGCATTTGGGTCTAGCTTAGTCTAACTGCAACAAACTGTCTTTTGGTCTAGCTTACTCAAACAAAGATTTAGTTCGGAAGCCATCTGAAGTAATTGCCACCTCTTTTTATCGGATGAGTAGATCTGGAATAGGATAGCAGGATAGCAAGCTTTAGTCTTATGAACCATCACAATCTTGTACAAGGCTACATTGTTGCAGCTCTTGTTTTCAAAGGCAAGCCCATACAAACAACAATTATCACATGATAAGATTGTTGGATTTGGAAGACGAACACACTCTTTGGTCCATGGATTGGAGATGTAGCACTCATCCAAATCAGCCCTTCCTCTGATGAAATAATAGGAGAAAAGCAAACCATTGCAGGAGGAGAGAAGAACCTCGTATTTGTCTCGGCTTATTTGCCTTGGAAAATCAACAGAGAAATCAAGCTCTGAAATCTGCATTCTTCTTTGGCCTTTTTTAAGGCACATGTATTTGTCATCACCATGAAGAGAAATCATTGCAACATTGGCGGTGTGGAAGGTACTGATCAGAATCTTGATTGGCCGGGGCACCTAATCGCTCCTGAATTCCTCCACCCAGCTTCCCTTTCTTCCCATCAATTGCTATCTTGCAGACCAGCTGTAGCCCATCCATATTCTTGATTGGCTCGAACAGAGCCGCCCAAAGTTTTCTTGAATGGTCATCAATGAAGGTCTTCCATCTTACCCTTCCAAACATGATAATTTCTTCCATTTAAACTAACCATTTTGTTCAAACGTTGTTCCATTGTTCACACAAGAATTTTATCAAACACCTTGAAGGCGAACCTTGCGCTTTGATACCATTATGTCAGTGACAGCCCTGCATTCTCATGACGTGCTGGGGAATCGGTAAATTGCCTGACATCACCATCTTCCCTGCTGGCCTGATGCTTGTGCTTGGGCTTCAACGTTGTGGCAGCTGCTGCAGATGGCACCTCTGGATCAGCTGTGGTTCTAAATGGAGGAGCATGAACTGGGGGTACATCATCAGAAAATGCATTGGGGTTGTCTTGAGGATCATTTGGATTAATTATCTTCCCACCTTCACTTTTACCCTTGCGTGCCTTATCAAAATAGGCAGTGTAAGGGACATTGTCTTCGCCGTCCCAGTTTCCGAATTTAGGTACATGCACGTGATGCTGCACAGGGAAAAAAATGGTTTTCCTATTTAAGATGGGTGCCATGATATGGTTTCAACTTGGGTTTCAAGAGAAGGATACTGAGCAATGGCATTTGGCATTGTTCCAGTGCCAAGAAATTGCAAAGCACCCATCCATGGAAGATCACTGTAACCGTTCCTGACAGATGCAGGGAAGGTGCATTTCAGGTCACCGTAAATCAAGCCACAAGGATGATAGCAGACACAGCATCATTATTGCCATCCACTTGAAGATGAGCAGACCCTCTCGTCATCTCTTCCTCCCCCCTCCTCCTCCCATCTTCTCCATTCTGAAAAAACCCAATTTTTATTTGGGTTCCCGCAGAATGGTCGATATCGACCATTTGCTAAATGACAAAAAAAAAAAAAAAAAAAAAAAAACTGCATATGTAGAGCCTTATCCGTGTCTATGGTAAATACAATACCTCCAAAGTGGTATAGGATCCTATGAGGCCCTACCAGGTAAATTCCTCTATTAATTTCCTACCAACCACACGAATATTTTAAATATGGGTAGATAAAAGAATTCCCTTAGTTGGTAACCCTGCATGTTATACGGTTAGAGGGATATCCAATGATGATCCCTACGTGTCTGTCTTTCCAAATTTATCGACTATCCTTCTTGAGTTCTGAGCATATGAGTTTCCTAGTAACCACTACAGAACCCGCCCGAATAGGAGCGGGTCGGGGCGGATCCATCTAAACCCCACCCACTGCCACAACACTTTAAACGAGATGATGACAAAACTGGCCTCACCTGTTTTGAAAATGCCAAATCAACCACTTTGATGTGACGACCAAACGAACTCTCGTCACATCCTTGATATGTCAACGTCACAAACATGCAGAATTAAAGTAACTTATAAGGGAAGCAAAACCATCGTCACCTTTAAATTTTAATGCCAGCGGCTCGGCCTACTTCAATCCAAGCCATCCATATTGTGGGACCCACTGCAGAGTGACCCTTGATCAAAAGCCCCTTAAACGGACGGTTGGAAATATTCATTAGAAGAAAAAAGCCCTTTTAGGGAGCTTGGACGTGTATAAAGGAATGGGGGAAAAGGTTCCGTGTCCTTCGAGACACGTAAAACGTGTTTTGTAGATCCGGAAAATCCGCAGTATGAGGTATGACACAAAGTAGGGGTGTACATGGGTCGGGTTGGGTCGGATTTGGCTAAATACCTCATCCGACCCAAACTAATATGGGTTAAACATTTATAACCCTTAACCGAACCTATACTAGTTTGGGTTGGGTCGGGTCGGGTCGGGTTACTCGGGTTGGGTCGGGTAGGGTTGGGTTTAAATGGGTTGTACTTGTAGCTCAAATCTCATCACAGGAGCTCAAATCACAAGATATTATGAGTCTTACTGACAAATATCCAACTTGAATGAACTATCTGATTCTAATATTGTACGGTAACTGTGGTCCTTATATTTGTAAATGTGGGGCCCAAACTTATTTGTAACTGTGGTCCTTATATTTGTAATTGAGTAAGAAAACTGATTGGGTAAAGGCTCATGCTAGATGGGCAGCTCTAACCTATCTAACCTATGCTAGATGGGCTTTGGGTAAAGTGGATATCATTTCCAAAGAGGCAAGAATCAAACATATTTTATTGGATAACTAGGGTTTGTATTTTGTAGGGTTGGGTCGGGTACATATGGGTCGGATATGTACTACATATATATCCGACCCATTTATAAAATGGGTTACATATTTGGACCTGTACCCGACCCGTTGTGCTGTGGGTTGGGGTCGGTTTTTGTCGGGTTGGGTCGGGTTGATGGGTTGGGTCGGATTGGATATGAGTTTTGTACACCCCTAACACAAAGCCCATGCGGAGGATCTTTGATGCCCGCGTGCTCCCGCTTCGCCACACGTGGCATTGGAGCAGTTAGCCACGGGAAGTTCCCACTTCCGATAATAACAAGGCATGCCTAGGAGCTTTTTTCCTAACTTATATCATTTCCAACTACAAATTTAAATTGAAAATGGTGAGGAGGGGCCATTTTCATTGGGAGGTTTTGAATTTCAATTCGATTTCCTTCGTTTTTGTATATTTGAATTTATTTTTAATTGTGAAATTTTAACTTAGGATTTTAGCTCCAAGCATTTCTAATAGGAATTTCTCTTGTTATATAAATTACAAATTATCTGTTGATTTAGGAGAATTCATAAAGTTGGGATTTTAAATTTTACTGCCGAAATCTAACATTTCAAATGTTGAGGGACAATATTTGGATAGTTGCAAATGCTTTAAAAATGATATGTTCAAATACTTACAACCAAACAAGTACGACGAGTAAAAGGCATAAAAGAAGAAGAAGAAGGAGGAGGCACATCCGTATTGAGTTGAGTTGCATCACTACATTACAGGGGAATCACTTTGTCCCCAAATAAAGCTGCCCCTAAATAAAGCTGCCCCTTTGTAGGTTGAAACAAACATGATGGAGTTCTTTTTATGCTTGAATTTAGAACTTCTGTGTCCTTTCAGGCTTAGTTGATAATGAACTTTTACACTCATTCAACTATTAACTATCAGTAGATGTAATTACAGTACGTTTTCATGATGCATAGCTTAAGATTGAGGAACTAACTAAAGAAAAAGAAAATCTTCCCCCTTTTACTCATGTTCCAAACTAATTAAACTATAGTTTGGAACTAAACTAAATGGAAAATTTTTTTATTAGATATCAGCTTGATATTGTATGTACTATATCCAAATCTATCTATTCTATTGCCTTAAACTTTCATATATCCATTTGAGTCTCACATGAGGTGGGCATTGGCACTCTTTAACAAAAAAAATGCCTAGCCGTATAGCCCAAGTGTTATGGTCCCTCCAAGGAAATGCTATGACTATGTTGGTATTGTTGGTAGCTAAATCCACTCAAATTCATTTTTAATATATGAAACACACCAAGCTTTAAGATTTTACATTCAAAGAAACACAAATTTTTTTTATGAATATTTAAATTGTTTAAATTTGCTGGACTTAAGATATGACTCGACCGAGTCAACTCAGCCCTAGGTGACCTAGTCACCCCTCACTCTGATTGTCTAGAAGTTGAAGCCATCAGGTTTGTGCCGACCAGGATATTCTCCAAGTGTAATACGTGTACACCTCTGGAAGAGAGGCTGACTGCTGACCATCCATCATTTATACACCTGGATCTGCCAATTAGAAGGTCTTGGATCCATGGACTTAAAATGAGAAAGAGAAATATTATTACTTTTATGTGATGTGGCTCGAACCGGAATACTCAGGCGCAAAGGGTTTCTGGGTACTGGTGCGAAAGCAAAAAAAAAAAAAAAAAAAGAATCCGGATTTCATGGGCTCAGGAACTCGTTAGAAATGAGTAAAAGGCTGTTCGGGATCTTGTAAAGTTTCACTTCAATATAACAACCTCTTTATTTACATAGGAATTGAATACGAAAATAAAAATTAAAAGTGTCAATTGTTAGTTAATGCTTAAAAATTCACTTTTGATCTTCATTTCTAACAATTCTATGTATTCGATATATATATATATATATATATGTGTTTTAATGCAAACAAACATATCCATTAAATGAATTTAACTCACATTAGAATTAGATTAAAATTGTGGAAGGCCCACATGATGAAAGGCATGTATTTTGAATGATTATAGTTATAGATCATAAATAACTGGGCTTCTCAAATTTATGACAAGTCGGATCCCTATAGGATCCGGATTCACAAAAAGGAAATAAATTAAAAGAAAGAGAAAAGCAAAATGGGTGATGAAGCAATGCAATGTGGTCCTTTTAAAGCTCACTTCCATTTTCCAACTTCTCTAGCTTGTTTACACCGCTACTCGTCAACGGCAATGGCTCTTAGCTTTCACGTCTTCTTCTTCATCTTCATTGCTTCCATTCTCCTGCTTTCTCACACTGCAAAAGCTGGTGGTAAAAATCTTCTTCTCTATCTCTCTGTTCCCTGTTTCTTGTTTTGATTTGCTGACTGATATGTCTTGATGGGGTCCTTTTTTAAGCTATAGTTATGTAGTTGTATGAATTTTCTCTTCACTTTCTTTTGGGAGATGCTATAATTTTGTGATATTTACACAGATGGGTTCTCTTCTTCTTTTCTTTTTGTTTGGTAAAAATGCAATTTTTAAGAGTTTTAGTTAAATGGCTCATGTTCTTTTGGGAAATAATATCATTTTTGTGAGTTTTAGGCAAGTGGGTCTTTGTTTTGATGCTGCTTTTTGTGAGAGTAGATGGAAATGTAATGAAGAATCCTGATGATGGGGTGTGGAAAGATTGGATTGAAGTGATGGGTCAGTGATATGATCATGATTGAAGGTGATGTGGACAGCTATCTGGAAATGCATATCTTTCAGAAGTGGAAGTTTGATGCCTAATTTCAATCTGTGGGGGTTTTCAAGAAATGAGTTTTTTTTTTTTTTTTTACTTCAATTTGGATTTTTGGGTCTTCTGGTATACATTGAGATCTTATGGAGAATCTGACTGTAGGTTTTGAAAAATGGCGTTTGGGTGATGGGAATTGTGAAATAGCTTGATTAGATCTGTTCTTTTAGATTGTTGCAGGGACATTTGGCTTGATGTTTAGTGGCATTTTGTGGCATATTGATTGTGGAGGCTATTAATTGGAAATGTTATGTATTTTCCTACAAATGAGTTGTTGTTTTGGTCTTGGGTCTTTTGTTTGTCAAAATTCCAATGCAGATATAGCTAGCAGATCTATCAGATCTATTAATTTAGGAATGTATGTAATTTTAAAGTGGGGTTGAAAGCAGATCGATTAGATCTGTTTATTTGGGAATGCATGTGATTTTGAAGCTGGTTTTATTAAGATTGGTAAAGTTCTCATATGATAGAATTGCCTAGCTAGCTGTTGTTACAGGAAAACAGTTCCAGCTTTATGCTTTTAGGCAAATATCAATGCTATGGATAGCAACCTAATGAAGAATCCAAAGAGGGAGGTGAAATTGGTACAGGGAGGGTGATGTGTTTCTTGGAAATAACACATTCATTATTGTAGTGCATTGACTTGCATTTAAATTTATAGTTCTGAATTCTGATCTTTAAAAATTAGATAAATGATACTGAAGTCAGATCCATGTGGTATGCTAATGCATGTTTGCATCATTAAGACCATAGTCGACCATGACCACTGCTTTGCTGTTGGCCTCTATTGACCTAGTAGTGGGCTTCCATTCCATATCCCAAAAAATGTACCTGTGGTCTTGATTAGAATCCTGTAATGGATATGAAACTTATTTTTTAGAGATTTCTTTTTTTTGGAGAATTGAAACATTACTTGAAAAAAAAAAAAAGATTACAATAGGCATACAATTCTGTACTGATTCATATCCTCAAGCCCTCCAGTTTCAATTTATGTTACACGTAAGCAACTTGGCACTTTTCTTCCAACAAGGTCAATTTGAGAGTAGTACTGTGATGCCTGGTTGACTGCTTCTTTTAATTTCTCCTCCTCCTAACGTTTTTGACATTCTAACAAAAATATCCAATCCACAACTTCTACAGCTGCTGAAGATAAACTTCTTGATGGTATCAACAAGTACCGCGCTTCCTCAAACCTGCCGCCATTGACACAGAACAAAAATGCTGAATGCTTGGCTGATCAAATAGCTGAACAATTTAAGAAACAAGACTGCAGCAACACCACTGGCGCTGATACTGTTCCTGGGACTGAAAACCAGTTCCCTAACTACCCCAAGCTTCTGGACCACTGTAGTCTCAACATAACCACCACTAAAGATGGCGTCATAATGCCTGCATGTGTTCCCAACCTGGAATCAAACCTAGTACTCTCCAACTTCACAAAGTCGCAGTATTCAGTTAATCTGAATGACAGCCAGTACACTGGAGTGGGGCTCGCTTCTGAAGACAACTGGATCGTTGTTGTTCTTACCACATCATCTCCTACTGGAAACTTTGCGCCAGCTAGTAATGTGGCTGGTTTGGTTCTGAAAGTTGGCTCTCACTGTTATTTCCTGTCTTTTTTGTTGGGTTTCTTGATGGTTTTGATGAGCTGAGTTCATGTTCTGCTACATTTTGATAGAACTGTTATGTGTGAATTTTGTACTTTTGATCAGAACTGTATGTCATTTTGAGTTTTGGGTTTTCAGATACAGTTGAAACCAATCTTGTTCTGAAGATCTTTTTCATTTCTGGGTGTCATCTCTCGATTCTTTCAGCGGCTAGGCCTCATGGTTCATAATGGGAATCAATATGGGTAATAATGAGATCGCTTGCTAATAATAACAGGTGTGCTAAAAAACCCCGGATTGGATTCAGCTGCAATTGGTGCGTCAGGTCAAAATCAAATCCACTGAGATGGGTCAAAATCAAGGAAAGTTGTTTAAATCAATACAAACCAGCAGTTGGGCTATGTCGCAGTTTTGAGCAGTTTTTAATCTAGTCTTCTGTGTGTTTTTAGTCTTGTTTTCTCATTATCATGCCATGGTCAGACCAATTGAATCAGTTTCAATCATGCAGTAGAGGCTCTCCATAGGTGAAAAACATGGCTCAGAACTCACTCTCACAACCAATTAGTGACCTTTTCCTCTAGTATTGGGCACGTCCAATAAACCTACAACCTATGCCAACTTTCCTAGTTCAGAAGAAAGAGGGAGCTTCCCATGGTGAAGGGGTAGTAAATTCTGACCAACTTTTGATCCCAGCTTGATAATTGAGAGTTTGGGTTGACATTTCTCACCCAATCAACAAATGAGTTGGATTACAGTTGAATTTACTTTCACCATTGAACCTCCACAACTTTACAGAAGCCTAGTTGTACTATGCTCACCAATCTAACCAAGAGGGTTTGGATTGACCAGTAAATTAGGGTAATGCATGTTACCCTGGCCAGCTGACCCAAACATTACCCAGTTTCGTTCATTGCCTCTAGGGATCTAAACAGGTCATGTTCGTTCTATTGTGGAATTAGATTTTTATTCTAGATAGATCGGAATGGAGAAACAGAATTCGTGTAGCGAATCCCAATATAGTTGGGACTCGATCTAGACTTTGATGCTGATGCTATCATCCATATGGAATTAATATGTCGGATCTAGACCCGCCTTGACTAAGGACCCAACTCCTGCCCCACCTTTTTCTTTCGCTAAGACCCCTTCAAACCCCTTTGCTCCCATGATATCCATGATTTTAGGTGGGTTACACAACTTGAGCCGATCCTTGCTTCCAGTTATCATATATTTTACACATTATATATGTTAATTATTATCCTGGGGAGAATAACAAACTTTAAATGAAGTTTCATCGGAGGCTTAAGAACGAGAAAGATACTTCATTAGCAAGACATGCCTTCTACCTTAAAATTAAGGCAATGAAAGTGAAGAACGCAATCCTAAGAATCAAGGCAAGAAATACTATGAGTCGAGATGACACCCCAATTAGAGGTTTCAAAATACTTAAACCCGCGATAAATTAAAAAGGCCCGTTGGAGATGGTTTGGAGATATATCCAATGCAAGCCTATAACACTAACGGAAAAAGTCTTTTCATACATGTTAATGGCCCCACAACGAATAATAATAGGCCAAAGAAGGCATGAGATGAAGTAGTAGCAATAAATTTGAAGAAGAATTGCAACCCATCCACCGATTTAGCTCATGATAGATTGAAATGGCAAAACAAGATTCATAGATAATTTGTACGCTTGGGTATTCAAACTGGATCCAACCGGACTCAAACCAATCGTTAACCGGACCTGGAACGCGGGCAAACCTTACTCGGATCTTTTTTCGGGTCGGCCCATTTATAAACCCATAATCGGAGGTCCATTGACATCCCCCCGTTCTCTCTCGTCAATTGGGAATTTTCGGACATCTCTTCCAAATCGAAACAAATTGAGATTTTTCTGACATCTCTTCCGAATCGAAACAAATCTCTCTGTCGATCGACAACCAAGTGAGTTATCTTTCCGCTGAGATTTCAATTTCATTGAACTGTTGTGAAGCAATCGAAAGATTCATGCATCCGTTCCTTTACGATCTTTCTTTTTCGCGATCGGATCAGATCTTGATTTGTTGTTGTGAGATAAGTAGGCAATCCTACGAAAAACCCCATTTTTAGCCTTATGATGAGAGAATCTTGAGATTTCTTGTCTGCTTTGTGTTTATGTGCGTTCTCTTTTCTCTCACAGATCAGAAAGAGAGAATAAGATGATGTCGAGCGGATACACGACTCTCGACAATCAACAAAAGATCTCCGGATCCGTGCCTGTAATTCCTCTCTCTCTCTCTCGTAAATCCTTCTTCTTGCATCAGATTTTATTGGATTGAGTTCAGATCTGACGCATTTGAATTGCATTTGGTTGTTCTTGGATTGGCAGGCAGTTTCAGTTCCAGAACAGGTCTCTGTGAGATTCTCAGGTTAGGGTTTGCATTTCTTAAGACATTTTTCCATTCGCAAGTTTGGTTCTTTGATCTGATGTAATGAAGACTCTGGTGATGTTTAGAGACGGTTCTTCAGACGTTTCCGCCTTCTGAGGCGCAGGGGAAGATCTCCAGTGGCTATCGCCCTCCCAGGGATGCAGATGGTATGTGTGTTTCCAGTTCCACTCTCTTTTTTATTTTATTTGTAGCTTTCTTGCAAAGGACAGAATGTTATGTAGAAACTTCAATTTCTATAGGGGCAATGCCACAAATATCAAAATCTTTTGACTATTTTAGACTACAAGAATTGGAATGGAGTCTTCATTTGCTTATTTAATGAAGAATGTGCATCAGGTTTGTACTTCTAGGTCCTGTTTGTTTGCCTATACATAGGAATTGAATATAGAGGAATTTAAGGTCAAATGAGCTCTACCAAAGGATTATCAAAGAGGTGCGGGGTGAAGGATAGAAAGTAGCGACATAGATGGGAGTATGGTACATTCACTTTCCTAGGATTTGAATTACTAAGTTGATGGCTGGGGTTTCATTTCCCATCTTCCCTTGATTCAATTGCTATTAAAGGGGAGTTTTTTTTTTTTTAGATAATTTTTGAATATTCACTTTTAACCACTTATCGAAATTGCAAGTCATAGAATTCCTAGGAAATCAATTACATGAAGTAAACATGCCCTTATGTATTTTTATTGATAAAAGGGATATTGCTTGTAGAGCTGCCCTTAGACTTGACATTTTCCCTTGAGCGGCCAAAGTTTAAGTATTTTCCATAAAGCTGTTTATCCGATATCCTAGGATAGTGCAATATCGCACACATCATATAGTGTGATATCCTAGGGCCATGCAATATCACACATATCACCCTATGTGATATCCTAGGCCCGTGCGATCGCACCGGTATTTTATGAACAGTTTTGTGGGAAATATTTAAATATCGATTGTTTTGGGGCAAATGTCAGGTCTAAGGGCAGTTGTACGGTCGATATCCCTTAATAAAATCTTGACATAGGTAGGGCAAACTACAATTGATACAATCTCATTTGGTATGAAGCTCTGTCAAAAGATACCTCCACAGTTCACTTAGAATCTTTGTAGGTGGTGTAGCCTCAGCTCTGCGGATGGAAAAGGGACCAATTCCTTGATGGGTTTTGGCCGAATCCACAAAGCATTCTAAGATGGACCAAGTTCCAAGAGGCTTGGTCGAATCCCCAAGGTATTCAACACGCAACCATTCTCAAACCAAAGCAAAAACTCACACAAAATCAAAATAAATTTTCATTCAGTAATCAAAATTTGTCTTTCCCGATGGAGAGATTACAAATATATATAATGAAGTTGAACGCCTAAAAAGAAACAATATATTCTCTAATAAAAGAAACCAAATCTCTTAAATCTTTACTGAAATTAATCCAAATCAAACTAGTCTCTTAATTAAAGACTTCTAAATATATTAAAATTTAAAACTTCTAATTAAATGACTGGTCCAGCTGCCGGTGGAGTGGGCCCAGTCGGCTGGGTCGACCCAAGGGAGTATCTCCCTTTATGGAGAGAGGGATCGGTTTTTTGGCTCTCTTCAAGCCAATGATGAATTATTGTGCCTGTTATAGCTTGCTTTTATCTATACTCCCAATTCCATGAAAATGAAGCTCTTTATTGCAATTAGATCACCAACACAAAAGGAAGAAGAATTAGGGTATTGTTTCATTAAAATGGCGCTTGAAATGGTTTTCAACCTTTCCCATATCCGGTTATCTTCATCTTATAAATCAAACTCTTAATAATTGCATGGTTTATCAACATCAATCATGCGAGTAGTGTCCAAACTGTTCAGAATGATACACTCCTTGGTCTAACAGTGGGCTAAATTTCACTCCAAATGGAATTGGATTCACTGCCCAAAGGGAGAGCTATATTTTGAGCAGTTTGGATATAATAGGTTCCACCAGTTCATATATATAGTGCTGCGCACTGAGAATTCTCTCAACGCTGCCCTCAGTAGATCTGGATTCCTTTTCTCCACAGACAACACCCAAGTTCAAGTCACAGTAGTCACCACAACTGAAAAATAGAAGAGCATGGTTTTATATGGTGCTAAGTTCCATATGCAGTAATTTTCTCCATCTTTTCAATTTTTGGTTTCTACTTCTAATGTGTACAATTTGAACATGTATTAGATTCATTCTCAAAACCTGCTCCTGGAACTGGTAATCCCGAGGAAGCCCGGGCAACTGGTTGGATGCAGATGCTCACCATTGCAGCTTATAAGCCATACTTTGATGTAGACACTGCAGATGTTTTAGAAAGGATAAAAGAGTCGCTTTTTCCATTTAAAGGAAACTTTTCTGAAAAGACAACCGATAATCCAGACTTGTAAGTTTGAAATGGTGTAAGTTTGTTATCTGGCTGCAATTTATTTCTTTTATTCATTATGTGATTAGAATGTTGTCTTGTAGAGCATTGCCCCCCCCCCCCCCCCCCCCCCCAACACCCACACACACACACCCCACCACCACCACCACCGTGCAAGAACAAGGAAGAAAGAAAAAGAAAAAAAAAACCGTGCTGCATTTGGAGAGTAGCTTTTTACCTTTTAACTTAGATTTGACCAATTATCCTCAAAACTTGAACTGAAAATTTTTTTGAGGCTTAGTTTCAGGAACCTTTTACTCAAGGTGCTGCTTCCATTTTGAAATCTCTCTCCTACTGATGCTTCTTATGTGTTTAAACTTTCTTTTGGAAGAGGCACTAGTCTATACCACACCCAAATCAGCTCGTGACTTACAGTGTTTGATGGCGCTACTCACTAGGGTGGATAGAAGGGGTGCTTAAGTCTCTGGTCTTTGGTGTTTTTTTGTCAACTTGCATTTCTTTTGAGGTGTTATATTCTGATTGTTCTTCTGGATCCATGTGGTGTTCTTCTTTTCTTGTTTATCAACATAGAATTCATATTTGATTTTCTTTACTTCTCTCCTTTCTGATTGTCATCTTCTGTCAAATTCTCTACGAAGTATGAACCCTTCGAAGGTGTGATGACTGCATTCCTGATTCATTAGTATGCCAAAAAGTTGCCTAATCTGCCCTCGATTTGCTCCTGATTCTTTTCTATTTGATGAATCTAGAAGTTTCACATTTTAGAGTATATAGTCAAGAAGTCCCAGAGTTTTCCACTTTAATTACTTTCAATTTGATCATTTCTTGAGTTTTATTTTTTAAGTCCAAATATAGATGGCTGGAAATGCCTTTCAGGTCTTCGGGACTTGGCAAAATGTTTTTGGTAATTTCAGAACATTGAGTCCGTTAGATTATATTGTTATTCGCAATTACACATTCACACATGCATTTAGAATTTTTTACCCTGACAGTTGTATATGCATGCATGATTACCACTTGTCTCTAACTGTGCTTTTATCATTTTGATTGCACGGTATTTTAAACAGGTATGGGCCATTCTGGATATGCACCACTTTAATCTTTGTAGCAGCATCCATTGGCACATTTGTTACATATTTGGAACACAAGCTGCAAAACAAAGAGTGGGAATATGACATTAACTTGGTGACATGGTCAGCTGGTTTATTCTATGGATATGTGACAATCGTTCCTCTTGGCCTGTACATTCTTCTTAAGTACTTTTCAGCACCATCAGGACTTGTCCAGCTTTGGTGTCTTTACGGCTATTCTCTATTCATATTTATTCCTGCCTCAGTAAGTTTTTCATGACTCGGCTCCTTAAATGGGCATTCTCATCTATCCATATGCAAACATCATTTTTCATGTTTTCTTTTCGATAGTTAACTAGCTCTCAATTCTTTCATTATCTCATGCTATATGAAGCACAACTTTAACATCAATTTTCTAGTGAAATCTGAAGGTTTGATACATTTGTTTAAAATCATGAAGATCAATTGGTTGCGTTGGTTTGTTGGGTTTCCCTGCCTTGCTTGCCACAGGATCTGTTTTGTCTTTTTCCTTAGTCCAGGACTGCTGTGTAAATATGGTAAACCAGAGGGGTTCTTTTTTGTAAATTTTTAAATTTTATATTAATATAAATATTTAAGAATGCTCTCCCAAACCTAATTGGGTCAATCAGCGCTTTTCTCTCCCTCCAATTCATCTTTTTCCTTATTTTTCTCCTGTTCTTAGTTTATTACAATTTTCAGACATTCAGTAAACCCTAATTAATGGAAAATTGAAATCCCAACTTGTCATTGATTGATTCAATTGGAAGAGGCAGCATGTGAACTCTATTAGCCTTGAGCGTTGTTAACTCTTCTACCATATCAGCATGCCAGCGAATAGAAACATTTTCCGAAGTGGTGAAGAGTGAGGAAATTTTTATTTGTTAGGTGGATTAGAGAGGTGGGTCTTGTCCTGTAATGGAGGCGCAGGTGGAGATGTATCGAATGTCTGGCAGTGTTAGATCTTCTAGGTGGGGAGGATTAGGAAGTTGTGTGGAAGAAGGCATTTTTCTTCAAACATATCTGGACAGGTTTGGATGTTGAAAACTGCGTGAGGAGTTCTGGTGAACCTTGTTCTGTAGCAGGCAAGAAAATTTATAAATTTTTCAGTGAAGAACATGTTGAGAACCATGCATATGTCTGAAAAAAGCAGTGTAACAAAGTAACCCCTTCTGTTCATCACTGTACCCGAGGAAAATACATTTAGTTGACTGTGATAAAATTCTGTTCGTTTCTGAAGATGGAAGAAATTTGTAGATTGTAAACACTGGAGGAAAAAATAATCATGGGAAACTCCAAAAACACATTCAAATGGTGATATATTTCCAATTGTTTGAGATAGAAGATGATTGATGAGATGAACCGCAGTATGAGCAGCTTTCACACCAGAATGGTTGGGAACATTGGATTTAAGGAGCAGTGTATGAACTTTTTGTAAGATATGATGATTTTAACTTTTCTGCAATCTCATTTTGTTTATGTGTATGCAGACATACTCGTTGATGTTCAATGTCTTGAATGTATAGCCCCTTGAAGTACACAAGACTCAAAATCCTAAAATCCATTTGTCAAATTGGGTGCTAATTTTCAATTAAAGAGATTTAAAAAGACACATCTGTTTATTTTGAAGAAAGTAAAGCCATATGTATCTGGTGTAATTATCAATGAAGAGGAACCAATACTAAAGGCGTGATCTCATTTCTGCGGCATGTCCCCACACATCGACAGAGTGATATCAAATGAAGCAGGAACATGAGATCCTCAATCCTCATAGGAAAAAGTTAAATAAGTACTTTTTACTAATCCTGCTGGGAAAACAATTTTGATTTTTAAAGGAAGGTTTGACATCGTATTTATTCAAACTATCCAGATTTATAAAGTGAAATCAGACATTATTGGAATCTCCTAGTCTCTTATGTCATAGCACACTTATTTGCTAAATTCAAATCTCCATCTGCTTACTGTTTGTAAAAAGTGAAGAAAGAAGCTTCCAGATTAATTTAATAGTGGGTTGTGGATTAATGTAAAGAAAGTGATTCTCTCCCCCGTTTTTTTTTTTTGCTAAAACTCTTACTTTACTTGATTTGATGTGGATTAGCTTGTTTTGCACTACTGTTCAATGACATTGGCGACTTCGATTTTTCCATGGAATTTGAAAATTTGCTGCAGTGCCTCTCTGTTGTACCAGTGGAGATTTTTAGATGGATTATTGCAGGCGTTGCTGGGTTCATGTCTGCAAGTTTTGTTGCCCTTAATCTTCGAGCCCACATCCAATCATCAGGCGAGAGATGGTTCCTGATTGTGGCTGGGATTTTTTTGCTGCAGCTGGCTCTGGCAGTTGTATTAAAGCTTTATCTTTTCACCATAACAGTAGGATAGAGAATCCAGATCAACATGATAGGTAAAGAAGAGGGGAGTGTTTCTTGCCATATGTCCATGGGCAGTTCCAGCTCAATTGAATTTTGGTTCTGGTCAGCATCAGAGAATTTGTATTCTTTCATTTTTTGGAATAATTACAAATAAGAATCCATGACTTTGTATTCTTTGATTATAAAGATATTATAATTCAGAATCCATGACCTTGTATTCTTTTTTATATGAAATAATTATCAGTTTATCACCCCGAAATTCTCCCTATCTTATCGTAAATTGCATTTTCTGATCTTCAATGAGGTATCTATCTTGTTTGACTGTTTTCCTGGCAAATAGTAAGCGATCGAGTATTGTGGAGGCCTCTTGGTTGCATTGTTCACACTGTCCCGTTTTATTTGATATGTGTCTCTTTAGTTAATATGCTTCAGCTACATTGTCCTCTTTCTCCCCCAAGAAGGTGGATCACAAGCATCAACTGAGGTTGGAATTCAGTCAATTGAATGATAAATGCAATTAAGGATGAGCGACAGCTCACATTGCAATGAGATCAATGTTAAGTAGATACAAGTCTAAACACGCCCCTGTCAACATGAGTTCCAACTCAACTTGATTGGAATGTGATTATGACCAGAGTAGTTTCACATTTTGTGATTATGACTTACTAGACCTATCTATGGTTAATCAACCAATAATGAGTGAAAGTGTCAGTTAAGGATCTGAAGACAATACATTCAGATTTTATCATATTCTTTTCTAACCAAAGGGGTGGTAAAATATTTAATATATATATTTATATATTTACTCTGTACAATAAACCACCTACTTTTCTTACAATTTCGAACAAGAGGCTCTCTTTTTTTTATAAATACCCACCTCTATTTTTTTTGAAATCTCGGAGATAGAGCCTGTTATTCAGATGAGCCTACCAACGGGGGTGAAACCATTGAGGTTGATTATTTTTAACTTTCAGGTCGTATCTGAGTAGCCATTTTTAACCCGATTAATGAATGGAACAGTCTTGAGTTGAGCTTATGCATGTCACCCATGTGCTTAGCCAGGCCCAAGGCTGAGACCAATTGATCCCACAGAGTGAACGGGCTAAAGGTTTGGGCCAGGCACATGAATGGCATGCACAAGTATACATTTGTTAGGCACCTTTCATTAGAGATGTGGTGATATGGATCGATACATAAAAGAGCCGTAGGGCTTCTTTGTTTCTATGGATGGCAATGGATCAGGTGGGATTCAGGTTTTCAGGCACAACCAAAACCTGAACTTGCCCTGCCAACACAGACCCATGGTTGAGTGTTGTCGACACTATATTTCACATGTGCCCATGGATCGATCTCTAAGTCCTCAAAGTTAAAAGTATCATTCCTAATCAAAAGGCCAACATTAAAACTAGACGGACTCGGGTTAAAACCTTAAAATACATACCTGCCTCAAACCGACCGACCCATTTCCAAACCCAACCCCTAATAATAGCGGGTTGGGGCAGGTATTTGAATCCAACCCATTGCCATCATTATTTGTTTGTGCCATCAAAATGGAGAGTAGAATTTTTATTTATTTATTTGGCGCTGAATGGATTTTGTAGCACTGAATAGAATTGGAACACATAAAAAGAATCTTGGTGACGATTCTTCTTTGGCATTACAAATTTACATTAGAATTCTTGCCTTGAGAAACATAGGTCAAATGATGCTTCCCACCTTCAACATAAAAGCTGATGTGACATGTCCAAATACTCTGTTGCAATGATGTGTCTAAACTCTAAAGTCCAAACTACCAAGTTGAATGATCGTTATGTGATGAAGGGAAAACAAACAGATTGGTCTATGACATGCCCCTTTGCTGTGGGAAGCAATACTTCCAACAGGAAGACACATCCCAACATAAGAATCAAGAAATCCCCGAGCATGAAAGTGCAAAATTAGCAGTCTGTTGATCCTCAACTGCTTTTTTTTTTTTTCTGCACTGCTATACGTCTATGGTACTCTAGGGCCTGTTTGCAAATCTAATATGTTTGAAATAAAGCTTATTTATTTCAATTAGACTCTTACAAATTCAATTAGAAAAGACAAATTTATTACTGGTAAAATTTAAACAGGCAAAGTTGTCGGATAATAATAACCTAGACGAACTTATCAGAGTAAAAGTTGCATAGGCAAACTTATCAAAACATACCAAAAAAATGTCTAGTTGCATCAGGCATCCATTAAGTTTGAAAAAAAAAAAAAAAAGAGTTATCCATTGGCTAAGTTTGTGAAGAGGCTCTTGAGCTCTTAAAACATGATTCGATCAGACATTTGCATAATTTTTCGAGATAGTTCTAAAGAACTCAAATATCATAGTCACTGTTTGGAAAATATGCTTGGGATTACAACGTAAGGGTCATTTGGCATCTCATAATTTTAAAATCAAACTAAATCAATATCCCAAGGATAAGAACCCAACAATGCAAATCATTGAACATGAAAATGAGATGCACTCGTGATGCAGTCCTGCATCCATTCATCAAATCTTACAGACCTGTTGCATCTATCAATCAAATGTTGTAATCATGATTGATGCTTATTGCCGCTACAAAATTCTTCCCTTGGTTGCTGAAAATGCCGCCCATTTTATTATTTACAACAAATGTTATACCTTTAAAATGTATAATCTGCATCTCTTAAGCACTCTTTAATCTACTGCGGGCGACCAAGATATACCTTTGGAGGGCAAGCATCAAGACCCATGTGCTCCTTGAGATCTTCTCCTTTATCATCAACAGCAGGGCTGAGCTTAAAACAGTTTTCAGGATCTGGGCCTGCAGCCCTTTGAAGAAGCCCAGAATTCCTTCTCTTTTCCATATGACATACATAGCATCCCTGAATGTTTTGGGACGCCTGGATTGGAGTGACTTGGTATCATCTTCTGTGCTGGAAGCTTGGATCATGACCTTGCATCTATTCAAAAATCATCATTAGAGTTCAGTAATAACTAGTGCAAACACAAGACTGACCTATGCAATAGGGACATTCGGCTTCTAAAAATTGGTGTTGGGCCAATCAAAACAGTAAGTAGAAAATATTATTTCATAACATATCCCATTTACATAAGATCTAACTACCTGATTGCTGGATACGTCAAGACGGTCGCTGCGCTTTTTGAAATAGCCCCCAATAGGAAAGCTGAAAAGGCAGAAAGAGCTTCTGAAGATGAATCTGCAGTTGTCAACCCCATTTTATTGTCCCGTTGCTTCTTTAGAATTCGCAGTTTCAGCTGATCAAATACTGTGTACTGCAAAGATAATCATGACAGTTGAAAGCCAGTCATATGCACATCCTAGTACCACTCATTTTGACTTAATCAAATAAATTATTCATGCCCAAAATCGTGATACCATCAAAACCTCCCAAATGTGTCTGAATGGACCAGAAAATATGGGCACACTGGGTTCTTCTAGTCCAGATTTATATTTATGAGTCCCAACTCAACTTGAGAAGCATCAAACTGGGTCTTCTCCAGCTGCTGCCTCAAATGCTTGGCAGATCATCTATTCGGCTACTACATTAGATATGGGGGCACCACATTCAACTGAAGATAAATACAGGGCTACAACTGTTTTAGCAAAATCAATTTTCAAATTAGACTGTGAAAATGCCAAGATATTGGCTTCACATTTATAAAATTATTCATCCGAAAAAAAATTAAAATGTGCCGAACAACCACTGGGTGTTGGGGCATGGAGAAGTGCACAAACAAAGTGAAACATAATCCAACAAGACACAAACACACACAAAGGGAAAGAGAAGATATGTGGGTCACCACCAATGGCTATGTCCACCAGTGAAGAGATAAATTTCTACCGTGTCAAGAGGAAGGAAATACACCACTCTTGTGCAAAAAGAAGGAATTGAAAAAAAGAAAAAAACAGAAACTAGCTTTTCTTTTCCCTTCACAAGTCAACCACTCACTATAACCTTCTCTTTCACTCACATCTCTCAGAGGTAATCAGAGGTATACGTCCCTGGATGTAGCTCAGCTATTTAAATGGGTGTTAATGTGACTTTGTGAGTTCAAGTCCCTCATGTAGAATAAGAAAAATGATTTTATGAGATATATATGCCTTTCTAAGAACAATGCCACTATATATGATGAGGAAACACGAACAAGTCCTATTAGGACTCTATATGCAAAAATAAACCAAGCCAAAAATACTATAGACCCTATAGTCTATAGACCGCATTTGGTTGGAAGCCTATGCACATATAAAAAATAAATTTAAGGAGCCAGTTTAAATCTGGAGACATTCTCTCTCCCTATGAACACATGGTTGAGAACCATTTCACACATGAAAATAAGTGGAAATGGAACTAAATAGCAACTAAGAATGGTGGCACCATAAAGATATCAAGCTCAAGCTCTGCCAAAGAGATCTGAGATGCACCTTCTTTTGCTACTTGATCAACTGTAGTCAGTGTATCTAATCAGAACTGTTAGAAATATTTATGTTAAGTCGACCATAGTGGGCCAACATTCACTCCAGTTTTATAATTGACCACAACTGAAGGAACAACTTAGAACTGATCAATTGCACGATCTCTGAAAAAACTTCACTTCCATCCTTCAACCACGGACCCAGACCCACGACTTTGTGGTTGCAGTAATGAGCACCTTCCAATGGTAGCCTCAAACCTTCGCTGTTTTTTTTTTTTTCATCTGTTGGTAGCCTATTAACTATTGTCATCACCCGATCCTAATCCTCAGCAAGAACACAAGTTGCTTCGACAACAATCATAGGTTCTTGATCTAATATGAGGAATAGGACACAGCCTCAGAATGAGTAAAATTTCCTGAGAAGGCCATTTTAATATATGTAAGCCCCATGCAAAAAAAAAATTTCCCTTTACCATGCAAATGCAGCAGATGCCCTATAACTCTCTGGTCATTTTCCAATATCATTTCTGTATTCTTTTGTTAACCATATATTAATAGGTTGGAGTATGAGAAACCATTTGTCATAATGCATTAGGAAACATATAGCCTAATGTGAAAATCAAGCACATTTGTAACCTGACCCACCCTGTACAAGCAAGGCTAATTTACTCAACGAAAATCCTTTGCATTTACAACATGATCTGCCTATACTGCACAAGCAAGGCCGATTGTTGGGTAGCTTAGATCAATTAACTAATTGAATTATATTGCAGATGATGAATGAAGAATCCTTCAAAATTTTCTCCAATAAAAGATCACAGGAATCCAATGTGCAGGATAGAAACAAGGTTGATAACCATCAGAATGGTACCATAGGATTTGCTGGTAAGAATCAATGAGACAGTGACAGCATACATCTTGTGGCCCCAGGATCAAATGACTCCCCTCAGAGTATTCTGACCTGGAAGATGACCAGATGACTAAACTAAGGCCCTACATTTACAGAATTACGGCCTTGGAAACTAGTAAAATTAAAGAATTATGTGCCTTGGCAAGGACATAACAAATGCAAAACCATGATTTCCAACATCACAGATGGCACCAGTTCAGGTTCAATGACTGGCCAAAAGCAAACTGGCACTAGCTTTAACTGGGTTATAAATATGTTACAATTGCATGATAATAGTGAGCGAAGTTATGCAATGTCACCATCAGCTAGCTATAATGGTTTTTTATTTTTATTTTATCTAGAAGTCTTCACCAATATAAATTATAAAGTGACCAAATTAAAACATGGACGGTTGATTATATGCAGTCCAAAAATCTCAAAAATGCTCATCCCCAAAAGAAAGGTTTGCAAATTAAGAATTTCTTTTCTATTTGAGACATGTTAGCGAAGAAACTAACATGATGACATCTTGATAATAATAAATAAAAAAAAATCAGAAAAAAGGTTAATCAACAGGGCAAGAGCCAAGAAGCAACAGCTTATTCCTAATAAAACCAACCAAAATCCTGCTACATGATCAAGTGTCACATCAATGTTCGCAAATTACTAAGAAATTGAAAAAGATGATTTTGTAATGGTCTTATTTAAGGGTAAGCACATGTTTCTTTTCCATTTTTTTTTAATCAATGTAAGCAGATGATTTCATAATATTTTAGTGGTATAAAAGGTAACAACAGAAGGTTAGAAGACAATACAACAGGAAAACTAGTTAATGTTGAACATAATTTTCACTATTTTTAAATGCCACACAATCAAATACCTGAATAGCGGGATTTGAGGTCAAAAGAAGAGATATGCCCAGGCCATCAAATGCCTCGCTCCATGAACCTTCTGAAAGAGTTTCCCAAAGGCCTTTGGATTTCCCGAATGCACTTGTTTGCATCCTGGATGATGCTGTATCCAATGGCTACAACGGTAAAAATAAATCAATAAGTAAATATATATCTTTCAGCTTTAATAGATAAAGTATCAGCTAAGCCTTCGCTATTTTCCATTTCTAAGATCCTGACAAAGATCAGGAAAAGGTTTCATTGTCCCAAAAATCCCGAAATCAGGAAAAACAAAATTCTCTACTCCATAATTAAAAAGAGTAAGAAGTGGGTCAAAGAAAAGATCCTCAAGATTTAAGCTCAAAATAAAACAGAAACATGCATTACCTGTATTACGATGGAAGTGCAAGCCCCAGCAGCAGCAGCAAGAACCAAATTTGCTTTTGTTCCTATGGATTTGTTTCCACTCTTCTCCAAATATAACCTTTTGAAATAGCTATAGCCATAGAAGTAGACAAATTGTGATATGAACGATTGCAGATTCTTGGTCCCAATCCCCTGATACAATGATAAAACCTGGCGGGTGGAAATTGCTTCCCACAGAACATCTGAAAGGTTCCTACAAAAGCAAGTGCAGAAGATATTAAACAAAATTGCTTCTATTTGACGACCATCATCCGAACCTATCAAAACTAACATTACTTTCAAAAGCACAGTATCACAGGAAGAGCTATAGAATACTCAAATATTTCATTTATTCCAGAGCATTTCAGTGTCAACTTTCTTGCTAAAGAGAGTCTGGTGAAAGACTCACACATCAATCTTCCTGCCCATATTCTTTCTAACAATTAATAAAGCTACCAGTGCTGATAAGAAAATTGTTCAAAAAAAAAAACACTATATAAGTAAGAAATGCCTGAGACCAAATGTTCCCAATTTATATATCATGATCACCATTTCTAAGTCCCTAGAGCCTGCACAACAATGCTTGCATAAATAAAAGAGTCAAATCTTAAGTTGCAACACCTGGAATACAGCATTGAAGCTGCAGCACGCAAGGTGGATCTTTAATCAATATGACCAAAGGCAGTAAGAAACCTGGTTCAAAATAATGGATGCTACGTAATGATTTCACCCATTACCTACCAGTTTCAGATTATCGTAGAATATGCTGGCCCAAAGCAAAAAATACAAAGAAACTATAATAGTAAATTATTTTTTATAGTTTGTATATATCTGAAACACTCTAAAATGTTAAGAATGAAGACTTTTAAATATTGTAGATTTTTAGTAAAATGATTTTCAAAATAGAAAAGTAACCAAAATGAACCGATGTAAGATTGAGGCACGTTATATATATATATATTTTTTGTGTTGAATGGTATTGAAGCACATTATATCGGAACATGTAAAAGGTTTTGGTCCGAACCATTCAAGAGATGACCAAAACCATGTTCAAAAAGATAGTCCTTGAAAACTCTGTTGATTCTCCACAAGCACAAAATAATATGATGGCTAAAGATTGTAAAATCTGATTAAAAAATGTCAATTCATAAAGTGTTCGTTTGGAGTAGCAAGTCTCTCATTGGATCTGTTATTTTCAAGAAATAATCAATTTCAGTAAAAAGGAAAAACTAATGTACCACAAAAGGACTCCATCAAGGAGATAGATGAGCCTGAAAATAAGAATGTAAGAAAGTCAAACAGATTTAATACTATGAGATTACACCATGCATAATTAAAATACTCCTTATCAGCACCCGTTTTGGTCTGTGAATCTGCAGCAGCATTAACTTCTCTGCAAACATGAAAGAACATGGCCTTCGACTCCTTTACAAAATCTTTGATGTCGTCGAGGATGTAAGAGAATCACTAAGGTGCTATTGTTTCTCCACTAGCCCACACTATCGTGTTCTCTGAGTCGCCCTTGACTAGCATTGGACCATGAACATTATTTTATTTTTTTTAAATCGATAACAAAACTTTATGTTAATGATTGGATAATACAAAACAAAACAATACGAAAGCAAAACCAGGTATAAGAGCCTTATACCCTACAACCGAAAGAGCACACCATTACATTGTATATGCAATCAAAGGAATAACTCTATCCACCCCTTGCTTCACTAGAGAATTCGCCATTGTATTGGTCGACCATCTCCCATGCTCAAACTTCACAAGACCTTGGGAAGACAAAGATTTGATTTCTGCAAAGAGGAAATGAAACCTCCAAGGACCCTCATTGTTAAAGATCGAAGAGATAGCATTAGAGGAATCATTCTCCACCAATAACCTATCTTGAAAGGAAGAGAGAAACAATCGAAGAGCCTCTAGAATGGCCAACACCTCGGACTAGTTCGACTCCTTGATACCCACATTCTTAGAGAACATAAGTAGCACATCGCCATTGTGATCCCTAAGCACAACTCCAACACACGCTCTCACAGTCCTTAACAATGGAATATGACTGGAGTTATATCATTGTACATCTCATGAAATTCAATGGTCAGTAGAGGTCTCTTCCTCCTACTATGGTTCCCTCCTAAAAACCAAAATCTTGGAATAAAATATCCACAATGACATCCTCAAAGGATGATGCAAAAGATGCATCTAGAGATCTATTGTTTTTTTTGGAAATCCACCTTGCATCAGTGCTGCTCGTTGTGAACATCAAATAAATATATTGCACACCATTCTGTGATTTGGACCACTTGTCTTATTGGCCCTGAACCACAACAAAAGAAGATTCTTGCTGATTAGAGAATCTACATCAACCAGATCTATAGCCTCTGGATGAAAGAAAAAAGTATTGGCAATTGGCAGCACTAAATGGAAAAAGGTCCACCAGTCAGAATGATAACAAACATTGACTAAGAAAATGCCTGTGAACTGAAATAGTAGAGCCATCCATACTTTGCAAGCTGTCGGTTCAGTCAGTGGACCCACCCAACTAAAAGCCAGGATAATGAACTGTTGAAAGGCATGTCCAATTTGACTGCAACACACCAGAATAGGGAATTGGCTCGATGCCCTCAGGCTGCGCTTCTCCTTCAAATTTTGTAAGCCATGTCTTAGATCCCAAGTGATGAAGCACGGACACAGATACGGGACACGGATACGATACGATACGGATATGCCATTTCTCAAAAAATTAGGATACGATACGTCGGGGATACGTTGAAATTTTTTTTTTAATATTTTTTATATGACTATGTAATAAAAATCTAACATTATTTCAATCAAAATAGCCATAAAATATGCACTTTCATTGATTTAATCATCATTAAACATTACATTCGATACTTCCAAGTTCAAAATCCAAGTTTCACCAACTACTACAGAAACATAAGCATATAACCCAAACAAACAGATGGCCTTGTGGTCTTGAAAGAGTGATAAAAGGTTTCTGTCCTTTTGTGAAGATAAGAGAAAAAACAAGTTTGTCCTTTTCTCAAAAAGGGGAGAGAGAGAGGCTTTGGTAGAAAGCCTTGTGGAAAAAAAGAGAGGAGGTTTTGTTACTATTGGTTTTGCAAAACCTAATAAAAAAGTGGGTTTTGGGCCCGGTGCTGCATTGCACAGATCCAGAGAGGCTTGGATCGATTATTCGATTGGTTGCTGGATATCGTTCTCAGGTGGGCACTAATCTGCAAAAAGAGAGCAGGGCTTTTGTGTTTCATGTCATGTCGCGTACGGAGCAAGAAAAGGCGAGATCCCAAATGGGCCATTAGTTTGGTTTAAATCAGAGAGAGAGAGAGAGAGAGAGAGAGAGAGAGAGAGAGAGAGAGAGAGAGAGAGAGAGAGAGAGAGAGAGAGAGAGAGAGAGAGAGTTCCCTGACTTGCAAGGAGACATGTTGCGGCCACCTAAGAAGGAGGAGTTCTCGGTTGCAGAAAGAGGATCCAGATGTCTCGGGTTTGGTTTTTCAGAGAAGAAGATAGAGGGCAGATGCTCCTCTCGAGTACTCGGAGTTGCAGAGAAGAAAGGCTTGCTACCTGTTCTGTTGTGAAAGGGATGATCCTCCAAAGAAATAGCCCACATCAACCACAAGATTGCGAAAGGGGTGATCCTCCAAAGAAATAGCCCACAACCATGATATGGCCCCCGCCTCCAAGACTCGACCAACCATGATATGGCCCCCACCTCCAGGAGATGGCGAGGCTGCAGCGGCACAGCAGGCTGCGTGGAGGAGATGGCGAGGTTAGGGTTCCTGCTCTTCTTTCTTTCCTTCTCTACTTTTTTTCCCCTTCTCTTCTCCTCTCCCACGTTTTCTTCTCCCTTCCCCCCCCACCCCTCCCTCTTTTTATTTTTCACTTAAAACGTGTCCCGCCCGTGTCCATCTCGTATCCTGGACGTGTCGACAAAAAAAAAAAAAAAAACAAAAAATAATCAGATACGCTCTTTGCATATCCCGGACGTATCCATGGCGTATCCGTGCTCCCAAGGCGAACAAATTCATCAAAGAAGGGCAATATCCTGCCAAAGTTTATAGTGGCTCGCTTAGATAAATTAAAAATCTTGCTTAGGTGATAAAGGGGTGTACTCCTGTCAATTTGGGTGCCCTTTACAAAAGTGCTCCCCCTGTGTGGGCCCACTTGGGACACATCCAACTCACGGTGGTAGCTTATAGCCTTATATGTGTAAAGGGCATCAGATATGAGGTGAAGCTGAATATCGATCTGATCACTTAATCCTAACTCTCAATTTAAACCCTCAAAATTTAATGGTTTGTTTGGCTCCTGAGATGAAGGCATTTTGCTAGCTTGTTTTTTTAGGTAAGGCGTCGATGACGGACAATCTTAGATGAAGAGGCATGTCGGCTGAGGCTATTTCAAACTTGTGCTTGCTTTTGTGCTGCTGTTTCCTAGTCAAGTGTGGTATTCTGTGGTGCTTTCTAAGGTCTTTGTCGGGTTTGATTTAGCTGTGGGAGATGTCTTCATTCTTTGGGTGTGGCATTGCCATTTGGAGGCTTGCTCCTGTTGCCATATCAGGTGCAGTAAGGAAAGAAAGAAATGACAGGATTTTCAAGGAAGTTTCGATGTCTGTTGAAGTTCTCATGTCTAAAGTGATTTACAGAATAGCCAAGTCGGCCTCCATGAGAAAAGAGTTTGATAGCCTTCGACTTGATGGCTTATTGCGTAATTGGGAGGCTACCTTGGCTTGTGGGCCTCATAAGGTGAGAAAGGTTTTGAGTTGGCCTTCTCCGGCAAGTGGTGTGTTGAAGTTTAATGAGGATGGAGCTACAAGTGGAAAGCCAAGCCAGAGCCAACGCGTATAGAAAGGGTGCTCCACAATAGTGAAGGGACTGTTTTGATGTTCTCTAGAGTGTTGGCATCTAGGAGTCTAACGAGGTAGAAGTAACGGCCATTTTAAAAACTCATCAAATTTTGTCTCATTTTCATGATAAGTTGGTCATGGAGATTGATTCAGTGAATGTGATTTCTTGGGTTTCCTCTCCATGGTTTTCCCTTGTGGAGATTTCAATTTTATCTTCTTGAAATTAAGGTTTTTTCTTTCAAATTATAGTTCAAGCATGTCATGCACACAACTAATGTGTTCCTTAAACAAGAGGTGGATAGATCTTCTCCTTCCATAGTTTGCCTTCTGTGACGTTTTATACCATTGTTGCCTTATCTTTTAGGCTGGCTGTCTTGTGCTGCATCTTGGATCTCTTTCATCTTTTATCCTTTAATGATATCTTTAGTTACCAATAAAAAAAACTGTGGGCTTTTTTTTTTTTTTCCATTGAATCCAATGGCGGTTAATAGTCAGATCAGTGTCAAATTGGGAACAATTCCAATACATGGGGCGTAGACAGAAGGTGAGTGTGAAGGACTCGGACTTCTCAACGGTGGACTCCACTATACAAAGTAAAGAGGGATGGAAAGGGGGCTTAAATAAAAGCGGGTTCACATGAGAGAAACAGGGGTTAAAGAGTGCCCACAGAGATTCTGAAAACCCAAAAGCAAAAACTCATTTCTTTGATCATATCACCTACAGCCTTGTCTTTTCTCTCAGGCATGTCATCCCATTCAGCACATAGGGCATGGTAAGTGATGAGTCAGGCCCAAGTGGCCTAGAATATGATGAGCCAGATCCAAATCCACCAGGGAAGCCCAGGTCCAGATCCACGAAGAGACCAAGTCAAGGCAGCCACGTTGCTCCGGAAGCAATCCCGCTCCTACCAGGTCCTGCGGAGAATTATCTCACCAGCCTCGTACAGCGCGATGGCAGTTCCTCACCTGCCTCCTACAGCGCGAGGGTAGTTCGAGGGCTTCAAGGACGAACGCTGCTGAAGAGTCGTCTCCATCTGTTAGGGGAGGACTATAAATCAAGGACTTCCACCAGCACATGCAAGAGGATGAATCTCTCTCTATTCACTACTTCGACGCTTGTATTCCTCTAGTTTGTAATAATCATTGAGGAAGTAAAACACCACAGGCAATCTCTGCCTTTATGAAGTGGACGTAGGTCATCTTGACCGAACCACTATAAATCTCTCATCTCTCTTCATTTATAGCATTAATTATCTGACCGATGGTGTCCGAAACCCTATTTTGGCATCATCAGTTTGGCGCCGTCTGTGGGGAACGAAAATCAAAGCTAGAGTTCTCACTTCACACATCTTCTTCAAAAATTATGGTGATCACCACTAGATCGACAAGACGAGCAGATGGCGAGGGTAACCTCACTCCTACCCCGAATGCTCCTGCTCCCACTCCTCAGCAGATGTTGGAGACCATGCAATAGCTGGGCGCCCATCCTCAGCTGGGCGCGCCAGGGAGCTCCCCATCAAGCTCTCCACGCCAGGGACCTCCCCATCTGGGCGCCCATCCTCAGCTGGGCGCGCCAGGGAGCTCCCCATCAAGCGCTCCACGCTCGGGACCTCCCCAACTGGGCGCCCATCCTCAGCTGGGCGCACCAGGGAGCTCCCCATCAAGCTCTCCACGCCAGGGACCTCCCCATCTGGGCGCCCATCCTCAGCTGGGCGCGCCAGGGAGCTCCCCATCAAGCGCTCCACGCTCGGGACCTCCCCAACTGGGTGCCCATCCTCAGCTGGGCGCGCCAGGGAGCTCCCCATCAAGCTCTCCACGCCAGGGACCTCCCCATCTGGGCGCCCATCCTCAGCTGGGCGCGCCAGGGAGCTCCCCAACAAGCGCTCCACGCTCGGGACCTCCCCAACTGGGCGCCCATCCTCAGCTGGGCGCGCCAGGGAGCTCCCCATCTGGGCGCCCATCCTCATGGCGGCGCCCAGGGAGTTCCCCAGGGCGCCCATCCTCTTAATGCCGTTGTTGGGCACATTTCTGCTCCAGATACAAGATGACCCCGCAGCAATAAAAGCATCAGCAAGGCCATCCTATGAGTCATTATCAGCCAGGACAACCCTCTTAAAGTTGTCCTCGGCATCACCATAGACATCATCAGTTTGGTCGAGGCATGCTCCATGGCGAGAAGCACCTCACCGGGCGCCCATCACCATGGCGCCCAGGGTAAAGGAGCACCTCACTTGGGCGCCCATCATCATGGCGCGCCCAAGGTCGAGGAGCACATCACCATCGACATCATATATAAGAGCTGCCACTACAATCATCAAGCCCCTCAGTCAGCACGAAGCCTATGAGGACAATATCTGGGAAAGCAGTTCTCTCATGTACCGCCCCAGTCATTGTCTCCACAACGGTCTCTCTGAGCATCACCCTCTCACGGGTCTGTACAAGCTCAGCCTCATTGAGCGAAGCCCTCTCGCGGGTCTTCAGAAGCTCACCTCACTGAGCGAAGCCCTCTCGCGGGTCTTCGGAAGCTCAGCCTCATTGAGCGAAGCCCTCTCGTGGGTCTTCAGAAGCTCACCTCACCGAGCAAAGCCCTCTCAAGGGTCTTCAGAAGCTCAGTGAGCCCTCTCAAGGGTCTTCAGAAGCTCACCTCACCGAGCGAAGCCCTCGCAAGGGTCTTCAAAAGCTCAGTGAGCCCTCTCAAGGGTCTTCAGAAGCTCACCTCACCGAGCGAAGCCCTCTCAAGGGTCTTCAGAAGCTCAGTGAGCCCTCTCAAGGGTCTTCAGAAGCTCACCTCACCGAGCGAAGCCCTCGCAAGGGTCTTCAGAAGCTCAGTGAGCCCTCTCAAGGGTCTTCAGAAGCTCACCTCACCGAGCGAAGCCCTCTCAAGGGTCTTCAGAAGCTCAGTGAGCCCTCTCAAGGGTCTTCAGAAGCTCACCTCACCGAGCGAAGCCCTCGCAAGGGTCTTCAGAAGCTCAGTGAGCCCTCTCAAGGGTCTTCAGAAGCTCAGCCTCTCTGAGCGAAGCCCTCTCAAGGTCCTTCACAAGCTCAGCCTCTGCCCTGGCTGCCCTCTCTTAAGCTACTAAGAATTCGGTCTCAAGCCTGGTCGCCCTCTCGCGGGCCGCGGAAAGATCAGCCTCGAAGCTCTTCCAGCTGGCACAGCCCTCTCCTCAGCCTGAGAAGCTATCTCATTTCTTCTTTTGGGATGACCCATCAGAAGTTACCAAGGGGCAGAGCCTTGGAATTTACATGTGCTAAGGGATATATCAGGCGCTACGCAGAGGGGGTCTGGGGGTGTCCCCCGGCGGGGGTCGAGCTGACCGGTCAGCTCGCGGGGGCCCAGGGGGCAGCGCCCCCGGCGGGGGATCGGGGGCAGCGCCCCCGAAAAAAAAAAAAAAAAAAAAAAAAAAAAAAAAAAAAAAAAAAAGGAATACACGTCCGCCACGGGATCAGATTCCCCCGGGCGCCCAAGTCCCTCGGCGCCCAAAGCATCCCTCGGGCGCCCCGGACTCCCCCGGGCGCCCAAGTCCTTCTCTGCTCGCCCAAGGGGGGACCTCACCTCGGCTGCTCGCCCAAGGGGTGACCTCACCTCGGCTGCTCGCCCAAGGGGTGACCTCACCTCGGCTGCTCGCCCAAGGGAGGACCTCACCTCGGCTGCTCGCCCAAGGGGGGACCTCACCTCGGCTGCTCGCCCAAGGGGGCATCACCTCGCCCAAGGGAGGACCTCACCTCGGCTGCTCGCCCAAGGGAGGACCTCACCTCGGCTGCTCCCTCACCTCGGCTGCTCGCCCAAGGGGTGACCTCACCTCGGCTGCTCGCCCAAGGGGGCATCACCTCGCCCAAGGGAGGACCTCACCTCGGCTGCTCGCCCAAGGGGGCATCACCTCGCCCAAGGGAGGACCTCACCTCGGCTGCTCGCCCAAGGGAGGACCTCACCTCGGCTGCTCCCTCACCTCGGCTGCTCGCCCAAGGGGTGACCTCACCTCGGCTGCTCGCCCAAGGGGTGACCTCACCTCGGCTGCTCGCCCAAGGGGGCATCACCTCGCCCAAGGGAGGACCTCACCTCGGCTGCTCGCCCAAGGGGGCATCACCTCGCCCTTGCTCCTCGCCCAAGGGGGGACCTCGACCGCCTCTGCTGTGCTGCCCACGCCCAGCGCAGCCAGGGGCTCGCCCATGGGGAAAACTCCTCCCTCGCCCAGCGCTGCCAGCAGCACGCTGCCCGTGGAGCCCTTTCCTCCCTCGCCCAGCGCAGCCAGGGGCTCGCCCATGGGGGAAACTCCTCCCTCGCCCAGCGCAGCCAGGGGCTCGCCCATGGGGAAAACTCTCCCTCGCCCACATGGCAGCATCCTCGCCCATGGCGCCCATGGCAGCCTCCTCGCCCATGGCGCCCACAGCAGCATCCTCGCCCATGGCGCCCATGGCCGCCCCCTCGCCCACCACTCTTCTCATTCTCTTGGGATGATTTTCTCTCTCTTGGATGTTCCATTTGGATGAATCATCTCGCGGATCGCCCTACGTGGTGACCTGCCTCTGTACTGTTCTCAAACAGGCAGCCTATACATCCGGCTTAGCGGCTCTCTCACGGGTCGCCAAAAAAGCTTGGCCTCTGCACTGTTTTTAAACAGGCAGCCTATCTCCAGCTTAGCGGCTCTCTCGCAAGTCGCCAAAAAGCTTGGCCTCTGCACTGTTGTTAAACAGGCAGCCTATCTTCAACTTAGCGGCTATCTCGCGGGTCGCCCAAAAAGCTTGGCCTCTGCACTGTTCTTAAACAGGCAGTCTATATATCCAGCTTAGCGGCCCTCTCGCGGGTTGCAAAAAACGCTTCGTCTCTGCACTGCTCTCAAGCAGGCAAGAAGTCTGCCTCTCTTTCCAGATTGAATGTCAACAATCGGGCCTCAACCGCTCCTGGATACTAAAGATCCTCCTGGCACCCCAGCTCCCTGCTGGCGCCCAGCACCCTAGCACCTTGGCGCCCAGCACTCTAGCACCCTGGCGCCCAGCTCCCTGGCACCTTTGCTCCTGGCGCCCAGACTGCCTGTCGACCGCCCAGGCCTCTTCCGGGCGCCCAGCCTCCTGCTGCCTGCTTCGTCTGTTGGAGCAACCAGCAAGTTTTAGGCTCATCTCCTTCTTCTCAAAATGCCCCCCTTTCAAAGCTTCTTTGTGCGCAGGGCATTGGGGGCAAATGATGAGTCAGGCCCAAGTGGCCTAGAATATGATGAGCCAGATCCAAATCCACCAGGGAAGCCCAGGTCCAGATCCACGAAGAGACCAAGTCAAGGCAGCCACGTTGCTCCGGAAGCAATCCCGCTCCTACCAGGTCCTGCGGAGAATTATCTCACCAGCCTCGTACAGCGCGATGGCAGTTCCTCACCTGCCTCCTACAGCGCGAGGGTAGTTCGAGGGCTTCAAGGACGAACGCTGCTGAAGAGTCGTCCCCATCTGTTAGGGGAGGACTATAAATCAAGGACTTCCACCAGCACATGCAAGAGGATGAATCTCTCTCTATTCACTACTTCGACGCTTGTATTCCTCTAGTTTGTAATAATCATTGAGGAAGTAAAACACCACAGGCAATCTCTGCCTTTATGAAGTGGACGTAGGTCATCTTGACCGAACCACTATAAATCTCTCATCTCTCTTCATTTATAGCATTAATTATCTGACCGATGGTGTCCGAAACCCTATTTTGGCATCATCAGTAAGTAATACAGATAAAATTCATAACAGATGGCACATATACTCAAACGTTGCCCTAAAAAAACTGACATGACATATGACATATGTAATAAACCTATCTTGACATTCATGCATAAATCACAAAAAGCATACAGAAAAGCTCAAAAAACAGCCCAACAAGGAAACCCAATTCAGTTAATACACCTTCTACAAATAACCATAAAATTGTTTATAACATCCAATATATAACCCAAAAGAAAAGTTCAAAAAAAAAAAAATTCAAACAGATGTTTAGTAATTTATTTTTCACAGCCAAATTGCAACTGAACCCAGCTTAATCAATCCAATATAAAACACATAGAATAAATAAACAAACAAAAAATAAAAATATGGGTCAGTCTAAAAATCAAACAAGAAAGAATATGAAAGAGAACCCACAAAATAAAAACCCAGAATTCACACGAAACAAACAGAAAAAGGGTCAGAGGAGCAGGGATATGATGAGTGAAAGAGAGAAGAGAGAAGATGAGAAATAGGAAATGAAGAGGAACCCAGAAAAGAGGGGCCCACACCTGTACTTTTGGTGGCCCTGTGCTTGAACCTCAGCCTGGTACTTGGTCTTGCAGGTGTCTAGAGGGTACAGAATGGTGGTGCTGACCAGCGCTCCAACCGCCCCCGAAGTCGCCTCCGACAAAGATTCCATGTCGAGGGCTCTCTCTTAGATTCCAGATCTACAACATCATTTTATACCATATCAAATGAGTTATAGAGAGAAAATGCTGAAACTACTTCAATTAGAACTTCAAAAGATGGAGGAAGAGAGAAAAAATAAAGGCACATAGAGAATGGTGTAGAATTCCTATGTGCGTCTTCCACACAACCGTCCTCGGTACATGACATGTTAGCATTCATGAAGTGGTTAGGAATTGGGATGCAGTGCATATGGCCATTGAAATAAAAAATCACTTTTGTGATTCGGATTACTGTAGTCAAGCCACTAAAGTTTGGAAGGAGGAATTGGTTTTATTTTTTCTTCTCTTCTTCGATAATTACATAGTGAAGGAAAGAATAGCAGGATAACCAGCGCTAATCACGACCATATTTACCAATAAAAATCACAGCAATATACATAAAAATCAATTGGAAGAGAAGTTGGGTGAAAATGAAGTTGTTGAAAATAGAAGAGTGAAAAGCGGAAAAAGGTAAAGTGGTTGCATGTGGAAGTATGGAGAGGACGTGTGTTAGTTATAGAAAAAGGATATAACTCCCCGTCAAAATTAGTAGTTACGATCAAAATTAGTTTTAATATAATATTAGCAAAACATGCTCGCGCTTAGCGGGGGCTAAATTTATAATGTTAAAATAATAGGTTTTTTAAATAATACTTAGTTTAAGTTACATTGAGATGGTAAGAAATACAATTACAGTTAAAACCAAAACTAATAACAAAGAATAGTTGGTTAATTTCAAAATGAGAGTACTTTAATTTATTTGAAATCAATTAAGTATTTTACTTCAAACATTCTTTTGAAATCAGAAGAATAAACCCATAATAAAAAAAAAAATTTATAAAAACACCACAAAAATACAATACGAAAACAAAAGTTCATAGACAATTCAATAATAAAAACGGCTTAGAAGAAACAAATGAATCCATGGAAAACCAATGCCTAAAGATAAAAAATTGGAACTAAAAAATAAAAGAGAAAATATAAATCCATAAGAACCTATCTCAAGAAACTAAAAGAACTCATCAAAACCGGAAACAATAATAAACCAGAACTCTGTTAAAAAGCAAAACAAAAAAAAAAAACATTAAAACACAAAAAGAAACACATAAAAAGGAAAAAAAATTAAGGAAGGGAAGAGCTATGATACGATTGCGTTGCAAAATTAATTGAAAATGCAATTATGAGAATCCTCGCATTACACTCACTCGTTAATTTGAATTACGTGAGTGGAGGAAACTTAAGATTTTTAGATCCAACTAAACCCCCATCTAAAATCAAAAACCATGATGGGATTGGACATGATAAGGGATGGAACGTTTTGATAACATAAAAGACTTTTTAATATGGCATCATATAAGATTTGCTTACCACATTAGATAAGAAAACCTAAATATGTATTGATTAATTAGAGACCATGGTAGATTGAACTCTTTTAAAAGAATCCTCCTTTTAGATTGGACTCTTTATTTAGATGGCTAAAATCGAGATATTCTCTTGAATCGTTAAACTCTCTCCCTCAAAATTAAAATTGAGATTGAACTCCAATTTCTCAATCAATTGTGAAATTGGAGTTCAATTGCAAAATCGAATCACATCCCTTCAATATATAATAACTGCTCTGATCGCCTGTGCTTAAAAGCACGTACATGCAAATGCATAAAAATTCGTCATAGTAGTGTTGATTGGAGGTTTCAATTTTAGATATATTAATTAATTATAATTAAGATCTTATTAGTTTGAATGTTAAGAATTAAAAAATAATAAATAATAAACTATAAGATTTATAAGAAGTAAGAAATTAATAGAATTTTTATGTCATATTGAATATTGTTTACTGCACGTCAAGTATTTTGTTCTTTTTTAATTTAAATAAAATACTCTTAAAATGGTCGATATTATGAACGTGTCAAATTTGAAGTGGAGTGATATAATTGAATTTATTGGGTATGGAAATAAAAGTAAAACCCATTTACAAACAATAAGAATAAAATGTAAATTAAAAGTTCATAATCCTTATGACTATTCTGGCCAAGATAATATAGTCATATGATCATAGAGAGTATGCTAATCATAATTTTAAATTATTAAGTGATATAGACATGGGCTTGTTTTCATCAAGAAAGTAGATTTTTTTTTTTTTGTTTAGATTCATTTTGATCAACAGGATTTGAAAACAAATAACATAGTTATCTTAACCATACTTAATAAACAAAAATGACTAAAATCACCCTTGAATAACTAAATAATTGAAGATAAAAAGTAAAGAAATAATATAAATTTACAATTTAGAAGTCAAGATTGAAATTGATTCAGTCAAAATCAACAACTTCAATATTAATATAATAGCGGTTGTGAAAGAAATGATCAAAATCATTCAAATTTATAAATAAATTATAAAAAAATATATTAATTTGAAGGTCAGGATTATATAAATTGAGATATTGTTTATATGTGGTCAATCTAATAGTAATAAATGCATTAAACAAAAAAAAAAAGTTTACAGTTGGTCAATTGTAATAGATTAGGTACTTCATCCGGACCTGATAAACAACTATTACAAAATTACTACAAACTTATAAATATAAAATAAAATTGGGTCAATGACAATAGGTTAAGTTTCAAGTGTAGGTCACCTTCCAATCAAACTAAAGTGAGAGGATTTTACAAACTCTTTTAAATTATAATGATTAATAAGAACTTTACAAAAGGTCATTGATAAAATAATTATAATCCCTTAATTGAAAAAATAATTAAAAATAGATTGATAGTAATAACAATTTTGACCGTACCAACCACTTAACTTGAACCTTATTTAGTTATTCAAAGTTAGAGCCGATCTTGTTTTCTTGTAGATTTGAGTTAATAATTTTAACCTAATTAATCAATAGATTGGGTTAGAGTTAGGTCAATACATGATATTTAACCTTCTAACCTAACTTTTTAACTTGCCTTATTCTTTGATATTATGTTATGCATGTATCCAAACACCCCCTTAACTTGAATGTAATATATTAATACTTTGTTATCACCCTTTTGAGTGTCAATTTAGATGAGTGACATTTGTCAATCATTCATGACTTTTTATCTTTAAACTATCATTTTGCAAGTATTGGTCTCCCACCCTCACTTGCATTTTATTTTATTTTTTGTCGTATCACTATATCAAATTGAACCGGCTGATTCTAGTGGTGTCTAAGTCTATGTTGGAACCTACATAAATTATGATGATGATTATTTCAAAGGTATTACTTTTACTTCTACTTTTTATTTTTGCATTAAATTAAGTACATACACTAACAAAATAACATATCGTTTAATACATATGTAATATAAAAGAGATTTTTTATAATTTTTTAGTACTTTTTAATCAATTTAGTTAGTCACATAATTTATATTTAAATCAAAGTATATTAATTTTCCTAAACAAGAGGGACTTAGGCTTCTCCTTTTATAAAACAAGTAAATCAAAAGTTAAAAAATGACACAGATGTGGCCTTAACTTGGCTTATTGATAGAATATATTTTTGAAAAATAATGAAATCTGTTTAAATGACATTTATATATGAAGAGTCATTTGATTATATTTTTATGTTTAGTTTTATTTTTTATTTATACTGATATTGTTTCGAGTTTTTACTGTTTGCTTTGAATATTCTCAAAACATTTTCAATAACTACAATGGGTTCATTTTGAGATAAATTATAAAATTATTTATGAGTTTATTTTTCTCAATTGCAGTCATAATATATTTATCAAGAATGGGTGGCATAGGAAAAATGTATGTTGATTTTATTTATTTAAAAACTACATCCTAACTTAATTTAACCTAATATTCTTTATTTTTATTACTTATTTAGTAAATATTAATTTTATATCATCTGTTTTAAGAGTAATTAGAACTTTAAACAAAGAAGAAGAAAATTAAAATAATTAAAATTAATCATGAGTGAGACTTGGAACTTAAAACTGAAATAAGAAATGTTGCTATCAAATAAGACTTAAGCAATACAAATTGTGCAGAACACTTTCATTGTGCAAAACTTTCTTATTTTAGAAGGAAGAATATTCATTTGCATCCATCCCTCACCATAGGGTGAGAGACACTGACATAATTGGAAATATTCATGTGTAAAAGAGGAAAAGTCATATATGGTCATATGCAGAAAAAGAATGTTCATGTGCAAATATGGAAAACAATGTAAGTGTCCCTCACCCTATACTGAGAGATGGATGCACATGAATAGCCCCAAGTCAAAATTTTATTTGTGTTGCTACCCACCCACCATGGTCATGTGTACCTTCCTCCCCTCCCATTTAGTAGCCTTTACTTCATTAGTTTTACTATTCTATACTCAACTCTTATGTTTTAAGTAATTCAAAATCACTCACTAACATTGATTAATGATGTATATAAGGACATGGATTCTTGGTTGGGATTGTGGGATGAAGGTCCATCGACAACATATTCTAGGGCTTGAACTTGAAGGATAGATATTGGCTGGCATATTGAGGAAGGTGATTTTGATGTTTTAGATCTTACTTTGTGGTAGACTCACACAGTGCCCCGTCGACCAGGAAGGGAATTTGGAAAACGTGAATCACCATCCATCTAACCACACCGAACTGAGGAGGATACGAAAAGGCTTGACCGTTACCGACTTTTGTCCGACTCGGACACGTTGCACACATTCATAAATACAAAGCCGTCCAATCGGTAGGCCCCACTCAATAGAGACGATTAGAGGGATTTAGATCTGAATTAAGTTGAAATAACACATATTTCCTTACATGTGAAGTGATTAGGTTGATCATTAGTGGGCCACATAACTCAAAACAAGAAAATGAACCTTCTTACTCTAATTAAATAAAAGTTAGGTCTTCTTGTTTCTTAAGAGGCTGAAGCCTAATATCTAACTATATGAGAAACGTAATTAGAGGTTTATCAAATTCTCTAAATACTACTAAGCTCTATTTATAAAGTTTTCAATGATTCTTGCTTTTATTTTTTTTATTTTAAAAGAGATTGAAGCTCTACTTCTAATCAAAGTAAAAATGTGATTAGTGGTTTATCAAACATTTTAAAAATAAAATAAGAGCTTATTTTTGGAGTTTCCAAATGCCCCTTTGATATACTTTATATGTCCCAACCAATTTCTCCATAGAAGTAGGGTTGGAGGCTTTGCTAGGGTGAGAAAATAGATGAGACCATGTTCTCTTTCAATGGAGGGAGGAGATCAATTATCCTTAGAAAAATCACCAATCACCTTTGATTTGACAATAATAATAATTCTAATTTTTCATATTAAGAGCTCACCTCTTTTCTTTACAGAGACAGAGGTTGATGAACACAATCAATACCTATGATGTTTTCTAATTCATTTTCATCATCAACATCATTAAAGCCTTGTCCAAAATTATATTCAGATCGATTACATGAATTTTTTTCCTCCATTCTGATTTATCTTGAACTAAATCTTCGGATGTATTGTAGTTATTTATAACATAATAATTAGATTTATCTTAACTGATCATTAGACAATTAGACAAATAAAAAATATCCTATATTGTTTAAGTGCAATGTTGACAATGGCTTGCATCTAATTTAATGGGAAATTCTACTGGCACACAATTTTTTTTTTTCCCACACAATTTCTCTCCACACACATTACTAAAATTTAAAAATTAAAGTAGTTCTTTCCACAAACATCAAAAGTTCCTAAAGTGCCCATATCTCCATTCCCCTCTTTCTTCTTCCCACACACATATCCATCCATTTATTCTCACACACAACTGAGACACAAGACTCCACCGACGGTATCCTTGATTTTCCGGCGATTCTCCGGCGTGCCTCCGGCGTTCCTATTCCTCTACACATTCTTCTCTTCCAAAGGTAAATGGATCCTTCCAACATTACCATTTATTCTTCTTCCCTATCTATTCTTTACATTTTTTCCATCTTAGATTACTTTTTTTTTCTATGAAAACTTGTTATTAGGATAGATTCTCATTCAAAGTAAGTTTTGAGAAACAATGTTATTGTTTTCTAATGGTTTTGGGTTGCATTTGATCCCTCATCGTCGCGGTTTTAGGTTCTGAAATCGCGACTGTTCGGTCTCTGGTTGACCGAACGGACTGCAAATGTTCGGTTACTAATGTCCAAACAAATTGATAATGTTCGGACACTAATGTCCGAACAGTTCAATTTTGTTTGAAAACAAAGTTTCGAACAAAAGTAATGTGTTCGGACACTCAGGTCCGTACATACAGAGATCCAATCAAATAAAAAATTTATTTTTGTATTTCAGACATGGACCGGCCAAGCTCTTCTAGGGTACGACCTACCGCTTCAAATAGGAAGCGACGTCAGCTAGTAGAAGAGGTTGTAGAAGAACCAGATGTATCTGAGGAGGAGGTTGAAGAACAACAAGAGGTGGAAGAGCAAGCAGAAGAGCAACCAGCTCCGGGGCCAGAAGATAGGTCATTATTGACTAGCTTTGATACACATATAGCTGGGTTCATTTGGGTTCAACAGGTGTGTTTCACTTGTTTCATATGAAGGTTTTATTTATTTGTTAATTTATTTAATAATATATTAATGGTTGAATGCAGGACCGTGGACTACTGAAATGTCTAAGTCATGGCCAGAAAGTGTCATTGTGGCATCTGAATGAGTCTAACAGGTTTAGAAATTTAGTCTCGAGGTCCAGATTGGCTCCATTAGCGACTGCATCTTACTGCTCCGTCAATAAGATTATTGTATCTAGTTTTGTGGAAAGGTGGCAACTTGAGACTAACACCTTTCACATGCCTTTTGGTGAGATGACCATCACCTTAGATGATGTTGCATCTATCCTAGGCATCCCAGTGATTGGGCGGACTGTCTCTTATAATGAAAGAATGTCATATGAAGAAGGTCAAGCACTCCTTGTTGATGCACTAGGAGTAGAACCGGTAGAGGCACATGAAGAGCTGATGCAAGTGCGGGGCCAATCAGTTAGATTGGAGTGGTTACGAGAAAGGTTAATGGCGTTCATGAATGACAATTCTCTATCCGTCACAATGACATCGGGAAGAATACCATCGCCAATAATAGAACGCAATACACTCAGTGCCCATGCATAATTTTCTTCACGTTCAGCATGAAGGTATGCAAAGCATACAGAAAAAGTCATGTCTGTGGATGTGACTCCAACAATCTCCAAAAGAGGCATGCGATAACGATTGGTCTTGTAAGTACAGTCCATTATCAAGACATGTGGAAATACACGCAATAAATTCAAACTTTTTGGGTGCGTACAAATTAAGTCAGTTACAATCTCGATATCCTCACAATTCTTATGCCATTCAATGTAATCATGCTCTGCCAACTTACCAAGCAGTTGTTGTATCTGACTTCTTCCATCCCGCTCATTAACTTTATATCTGTAGCGTGCATTGTATATTGTCTTCATTGTGGTTACGTTTAATTCACTTCTTTGTTTCAACGTAACCAAAATTTCTTTTGGTCTAACAATGCTCTTCGACATATCAACCAGCAACTTTGTTTCATCCTCTGATAATCTTCCTGCAAATGAATGCCCTTCTAAATATTCCGCGGCCGAATGGTTATACACACCACATATTACCTCCAACATCCAATTATTATTTGAGTCTAACTTTTTATCCTTTAGTGCGAAAGGACATCCACATTTCTTTGAATCGGTTTGTTTGATCATTTTTCGCTTTTGGCTCTCTTCTTGTTTATATTGTCAACTTCTTTCGCAAGCAATGAGTACTCTAGCTTTGACACCGACCCGAGCAGCATTTGAAACTTTTATCACAATGATAAATCCGTTTTCCTTCTAACTCCACGAGCCCAACTGATCAACGAATCGCTACTGTGAAATATCTACAATAAATAAATAAATTTAATACGAATTTAGTAATAAATAAATATAATTTGAGTAATAAATTCACAGTTGGTCTTACCTCTTGAGTTATAAACTCACTGGTATAATCCATGACAAAGTCCGATCCAACCTGACTTTCTTGCGTAAAGACCTGCATAATGTATAAATTAAATATCACTGTCCGGATATATACTATATGTACGGTCTTTCAGGACCGAACATATACTATATGTTCGGACGTACAGGTCCGAACATATGATATATGTTCAGATGTATATGTCCGAACATATGTCATATGTTCGGTCCTGTACGTCCGAGCATATAGTATATGTTCGGTCCTGAAAGACCGTACATATCGGGAGCTTGCAAGTTCCAGGCAAGAAAAAAAATTAACAAAAGATACAAAAATGCAAAAAAAAAAAAAAAAAACCAATGAAACGTACCTTTCCCCTACTGCTTTGATTAAAAGGCATCATTTGATTGTTGTTTTCTTCCTTCTCTTCCTTTATTACACAATCAAATGGATGAATGTGAGTGAAAGATGAGTTGCCCAATAAAGATGGAGGAAGTGGAGAGTGAGATAGGCTGCCCAGAAAAAGAAAATGCAAGAATGTGAGCGAAGATGAGTTGCCCAAAGAAAATGGAGGAAGTGGAGAGTGAGGTGGGAGAAGCTCTCTAGGAAAGAAGAACGGAGATTGTATGTGAAAATAAAATCTGATTTGAATTTTTGTGGGATAATAACTATTTTAGTCATTTTATAAAGAGATAAAAATATAATAAAAAAAATTCTTATATTTAAAAAGCAAAATTTTGTATGCCCAAGCAGCACAATATTTAATTCATATTGGACTCACTTCAGTATCATACACCTCGATTATATATATCTTGAAGGATGGCCTTTCTGCCGAAACCTTTTGAGGGAATATTTAGGCATCCGTGCCTGCAATCTCACCCTTTTACTGCATACCTTATCTTCTGCACAGAATTGAAGTGTCATCCCGGTGGCCTCCTTTACACTTTTAACGTGGCCTCTCCTTTTTGGGCCGATACCTATGTGATGGTGACCTACTGGTATCTAAAATAAAATTCTAAACTTGATTTTTTTTTCTTTTTTATATATTTTTGAGAAAATATTCGGTATGCTCACTAACATTAAAATTGCTGGCAGCCATCAAGTATTGATATTTCGATGATCTCTTCTAATCAAATGAACAAGGAATCACTATTATTTTTGCAGCTGAAGCTGAAGACTGTATTTGACGATTATAACCAAATCAGCTGGTGGCTTAAAAGGTTTAATAGCACTACTCACTGGGATGGATAGAAGGCCTGCTTAAGTTTCCCTTATTAAATTTCCATGTCCTAGGAGAATTCATGTTTTTTTTAGATGTTTAAGAATATACTTCTCACCCATGTTCTGTTCTTCTTTTCTTGTTTCTCAATGGTTTTCTTTACTTATCTATTTATTATGATTCTGTCATCTTCTGTCAAATTCTCCTGTACTTCCTGATTGCCCAGCCTGTTCTAGATTTGCGCCTGATTATTTTCTATTTATTTAATGAATGTAGAAGTTTCACCAAGTCCCAGAGTTTTCCATTTTGGTTGCCTTATGTGGAATTCTGCTTTTCTCAGAGAACTCTGCCTTTCCTACTCCCCTCCATCCGCCGGAAACAGCTTTCTCAAAGAATTGTGAAAATTATCCTATAAACACAATAGTTTACACTGAATGATAGAGAAGTTTTTCATAGAAAAATATTCCAACTTTCCCTCTTGTTCTTTTGCAGAAAAGCAAATACACAACCATGCCCTCAATTTCACTCCCTTTGGAAAGAAGGGGAGAGTTTGACCCAATGATATGGAGAGATAGTCCATTAGTCCTTACATAAAGGCCATAAAACATGCCAAGTACTTTACAATGAATTACTCATCCACAATTTCATTTGAAAGCATTTTGCCATGCTCCAGTAACACCTACCCCTAGTCATATGTACCTTCCTCCCCTCCCATTTACCAGCCTCTACTTGGTTAGTTTTAGGCCATGTCCGGGACCACTAGTCTATTTCTTAAAGAGCCATAGGAAAAAAAAGCTAAAATAAAAGGAGGTATTTGGTAATGCAAGTGTCTATGCTAAATAGACATTTTTATATCATTGGTTGAAAGTTTTTTCACATATTTCTTGAGATTCACTAGGTATTAGGTCATGAAAATTGATCATATGGATTTGCTTAGCCTTCCAAAGAGACTTCACGATTTGGATCTTGTGTTTGGAGCGCACAAAATCCACAAAATAATACCTAATGGCTCACTTTTTTGCACATATCTAGAGATTGGTGATGAATCAACGGGTAAAATTTGGTCTCACGGTCATGTTTGATATTGTAAACATTATTAACGGTTTAGATCTTATTTTACACTCCTTTAAATAATAATAAAAATTAAAATAATTTACTGCTCATTGACAAATGTAATATTGAGCATAATACATCAATGGTTGTTTTTGTTTCACTTGGTATTATGTGATCAAAATTGACCACATAGCCATTTTTAGCCTCCCAAACATATCTAAGGATTTTGATCTTGTGTTTAGGGCCCACAAATTATATCCAATGGTTCATGGTTTTTGGCATATATCTCGAAATCGGTGATGATTCAACGGCTAAAATTTGGATATGGCCATGTTTGACCTTGTGTGCATTTTCAACGGTTTGGATCTTGATTGACCTCTCAGATTTGGAGGAAAACTGAAAAAATGAACTAGGCGTGATTATGCACAAAACACTGTAACTCCGCCTCTTCTTTTTTTCCTCTATTTCTCAAACACTCTATTTTTTCAAAACTCTATCCATTTTAGAGAAATAGAGGAAAAAATTAGACGTCTCAAACATGCACTTACTATTCTACTTAACTCTTATGTTTTAAGTAATTCAAAATCACTCCCTAACATTGATTAATGAAGTATATAAGGACATGGATTCTTGGTTGGGATTGTCGGAGGAAGGTCCATCAAGAAAACGAACGTTAACATTCTTACTCTAATTAAAAAAAAAAAGGATTAGTCTGTCTTCTTTCATTAAGAGGCTGAAGCTTAATGTCTAATCAAATGAGAAATGTAATTAGAGGGTTTATCAAACGCTTTAAATAATATTAAGCTCTATTTATAAAGTTTCCATTGCTTCTCGCTTTACTTTTTTTTGAAGAGATTGGAGCTCTACTTCTAATCAAATGAAAATTGCAAATAGTGGTTTATCAAATATTTTAAAAATGAAATAAAAATTTATTTTTAGAATTTTCCAAATGCCCCCTTCGATATACTTTATTTGTCCCAACCAGTTTCTAAATCGAAGTAGGGTTGAAGGTTTTGCAAGACTGAGAAAATAGATGAGACCAATTTCACTTTCAATGAAGGGAGGAGATCAATTCTCAGTAGAAAATTGACCAGTTAAGAACTCACCTCTTTTCTTTACAAAGATAGAGGTTTATGAGCACAATCAAGACCTATGCTCTTTTTTTTAATTCATTGTCATTATCAACATCATCAAAGCTTTGTACCAATTATGTTCGAATTGGCTACATGAATTTTATTTCTCTATTTTGATCTAAGTCTTTGGATGGATTGTAGTTTTTTATATTTATAGTAACTAAATTTATCCTAACTAATCATTAGATAATCAGACAGAGAAACTATCCTATATTGTCGATAGTGTCGTGTTGACAATGGCTTACATCTAATTAAATTCATATTGGACTCACTTTTATTTAATCCAACTCAATATTATATACCTCTCTTTGTATCATGAAAGGATGGCCATGTAGACAGAGTTAAATTTTCCCGGATCATTCCTTCCAAACCATACCCATCAATAACCACAAACGCAAAATTTTACATTTTTCCAGTGTAGTGTATAGTAGAGAAAGGATGTATGGTACAAACAATTAGGACTTAGGAATTGTTCATGGCTGGGCCAGTCTGGAAATGAGAAGTGCTTTTACGTAAAAGACGAATGTGGCCTCACCTTTTGGGCCCATAGTTAAAGCTAGTTGAGCTTTTACTTTGTGTGTTCAACCAACATGACCCGGCATATTTGCACTAAATGGCATGTATTACAAAATGGACTTAATGAGGACTTAACCTCCGGGCCTGTGGCCTAAACCCGTTCTAAATTTGGCCTGAAAACTAAATGGGTTGAGCCTGGTTAATCTTGATTTGTTGTGGTTTTGACAGGTTTAGGGGGTGTTTATAATTTTCAACCCAAAATTGGGTTAGGAGTAGGTTTAAGGGCCTGTTTGTTTACCTAAAAATACATAATAATTTATAGTGAGATGAGCTCAACCAAGGAATTATTGGTCATAATCTTCTTATTATTCATTTTTCATCTAAGGAAAGGTTATTTCATGGTCATTTTTGAATATTCACCTTTGGTTCTTCATTTTTAACCATTCAACTGCATGAAACAAAGAGGCCTTATTTATTTATTTATTGGTGGGTAAGGTAAGGTGAGTCCACTCCCACCACCCCATGTATGTACTTAATACGTTTCTTTTATATGCTTATTCCTAATTGTATCCTTATCTTTTAACTCCATCCTTAAGTGCCCATTTCACAAGGCGGCATGTAGAAATGGCCCCAAAAATGTTTTACCAGTGGATTTTTCCTTCACAACACAAAAAGGAAACTGAAAGGCAAATGAAGAAAGAGAACTTAAACAGAGCCAGAAACTTCTCCGGCTTATATAATTGTTTGCAATTGCTCTGTACATACAGCCAAAGTAACACCCTAAATAATGGAGGGTGGAAATTTGAAGGAAGAGGAGAGAGAACCAATTCCAAAAAGGTTTAGAAACAGGTGAGAACCTAACCAGATGCATTTTTTCTCGTTGCATAAACCCTGTAAGCTGCCAGTCCAACTACGGCAACCGCAGCTCCAACTGTAATGGAAAAGTACCGGTCAGTTACCCAAAAAAAAAAAAAAAAGGAATCGAGATAAGTAATAAACTGGATGGTGATTTCACAAGAATGGCTCTATCACAGCTGCTACAAAACACATCAAGATTTAAAAAATGAGAAACCTCTTCAACAACACCACATTATAATATATTTTCTGTAAGTTCACAGTGGGCATTGTATTAAAAAAATGATAAAACTGCATGGGATGTGCTCTTTCCTTCTGTAAGTTCCATAACCGATTCCTGCATGGATGTATGCCAATGTGGCATAGGAAGATGTTGGGGAGTATGGGTGAGCTTTTTTTTTTTTTAATGGTTATGGGTGAGCTAATATACAATTCGATGATCCTAATCCTTGATTGTAGGGCCTGAGTATGGGTGAGCTTTTTTTTTTTTAATGGTTATGGGTGAGCTAATATACAATTCGATGATCCTAATCCTTGATTGTAGGGCCTCCAAGTTTATTATTATTATTATTATTATTATTATTATTTTGAACATGCAAAGTTTTAGTGGTTTTTACCAGTGCAGTTTTTATGATCATTGAACCAACAGGAAAATACAATTAGATCACCATCAAAGCAGGATCATCACCAATTCATATGCCAAATGCTCGATACATGTGTCAAAGTTTGGGTTGGCATCAACAAATTATATCCTAAGTTGATTGGATGAAAATCGCAGGGTATGGTAAGGATAGGACTCCCAATGGTGCAGGGGTGGGCCAAATTTGGTCTCCATTCCATTTGCAAAATTTGATGGGGGGAGGTGGAGACCGAGGAATCAATGGAAGAGAGGATTTGGAAAATCCTCACTTTTCCTCTCTTCACCCAAACCTGGGTTTTCCTCATAAGCAAGGAAAACACGAGAGTATTCCTCTCCAAGAACATTACCCAAACGTGCCCCAAATTTGCACGATCAATTGAAGGGCCTAGAGAACTAAGATGAGTGTCAAATTTGGTCAATGCCAATTCACAGGGAAATATGTGTGAAGTAGATTGACCATATGGGGAGCCCAGAGGGGTCCACAGGACAGGCCCTTCCAAGCTGAGTAGCAGTCCGGTAGTCCGTAAAAATTCAAACGCACATGCTGATGCATGCACATATGCAAGCTTTCACTCGTCCAAGTTGTGGAGGCCCTATAATTGATCATGCAAACTTTGGCATCCAACTCTATCTAAAGGACAGGATTTGGACTACTTTAAAGTCCTCAAAACAGTACCTTCCATGATGGTGACTGCAATCATGATTTTGGACCATGCTTCTACAGCACCCAACCAAGAAAGTACAGGGCGGCAAACTAAAGGACCATTACTGCGAGTTCTTTGTGGGATAAAATCAACCAAAAAGTAAATTGTTCTCACCAACATTTCATAGTACAAATTTACAAAAGCCGTCCACCGGAATCTAGAGGCAAAAAGAGAAAATGACAAATCAAAATAAGAAAGTGAAAAGGCATACCTGAGACAAACACGAGAGAGCGTTTTACAAGCTGACGATAGCGCTTGCGATTTTTCCCAGCTTCAGTTACAGGAATGCTTAAATGGGGGTGCTGCGCCGCATCAATAATCCTACAGAACAGATCATTGGAATTTCCTAACTTCATGCTAATCGGTATAGGTGCTTCTATTCCCATATATTGGCTAACCTACGAAAGCATGGATGAAAGAACAATTAGTAGCGGGTCAACAACCACCACATTTCATGCCAAATATCATTATGTATAATAAGATGTGGATTACATGAGGACAGAGAATTAGTATCAGTACATTTTTAGTCAAGAACTCAAGATACTCTAAAATTTTAACATCTGCATATTATTATAATCATGCATAACATCTTTGTGAATAGACATCACGACTGAGGATGTCTGTTGAACATCAACCCCCAGTAGCCTGAAACGATAACAGGTTACATGTTCCTCTATTTTTTTAAGTCATGACATCCTGTATAGCTGTCTAACCTAGAGGTGTTCAACGGGTCAAACCCGCGGGTTTCGGGTCAAACCCGACCCGACCCGATATATTTTATGTGGGTGAAAACCCACCCGAACCCAACCCGTTTGGGTCACGGGTAACGGGTTGGTCGGGTCACGGGTTCAACGGGTCGGGTTCGGGTCAGGTTTTTTTTTTTTTTTTTTTTTTTTTTTCATGTAGAAGACCAAGGATAAAAATCTAGGGTATTTGGTTGTTGGTTGATTCAAGGGAGGAAGACATTTTCTAGATTAGTTACCTAAACTTAAGGAGAAGGTTAATGCATCTTGTCCTTCTAAGACTATATAAGTCAGTGTTCTCACCCCCTCTTAGGTACTTCAATTTTGCATGAAAATATTATTCTCTCTCTTTCTCTATTTAGTGACGAATGTGGTGTGAGAACTAGACAAGTGAATCCTTAAGTTTCAGCCTGGAGTGTAATTACTGATTACTCTTTCCTTTGTTGCTGTGTCAATTTGTATCAGAGCAACAAAAGGTATCTTTTTGTTTCTTTTTCATAGAAAAAAGAGTCATTTTTTTAGATTCTATTATTAACTTTTGCAATTTTCAAATTAATGCTAGTTCATGTAGAGCCCCCACTAGCTGAATCCTATTCCCTCACAACTCCATCGCACAACCCATAAAGTTAAGCCCCTTATCTGATCTCCTAAGCTGCCATTCACCTTTGCAGTCTCTTTAACAGAACCACGTACAACAACTGTCCTTCCTGTTGCTGAATTGAAAAGTACTCCATGTAAATATTATACAAGAGGAAAACTTCAAGGAGATGAATGAGTGTGGTGGGAAGAAATATAATATCAATTGTATTAACCTCCACAACCATTTATACCAACACGGTCTTCTACATGAAAAAAAAAAAAAAAAAAAACAGGTTCACGGGTCACCCGGTAACCCGACCCGTGAGACCCGTACCAATAGTCACGGGTCGGGTCAAGCATAGAAATTATGGGTGGAGTGACCCACCCATTGACCCACGGGTCGGGTCGGGTTACGGGTCATTTTGTACACCTCTAGTCTAACCTGCCATTGTTAAATATATAAAGTTATAATGTTTAATCTTTGCATTCATCCTTATAATTTATGAATTCATTAATGTAGCCCATATAAAAATTTCAAATAATTCAATTTAACTATCACCTCTTATATTAGCTTTTTAAAAAGTTTTTACTCCAATCAGGGTTGGGACACACAATTTGTTTTATAGTAGTCTATTTTTTTTTTAACTGGGCCTTGTTAGTAGGATCAAGGATGCAATTGCAAAAAGTGAGGATATCATGAAAACTTTATAAGAGCTCACCTTAAAAAAAAAAAAAAAAAAAAGGAATTAAACCACTCAAAATAATTGCTCTCTTCTTGTATGGATTTTGGCCAAATTTCTTTCGAATTGGATGCGTGCTGTCAAATTGATTGATGTTTTAAAATTAATCAACTAAGCAATCTAACAGTGGACAAGATCCTATTAGGGTAAACTTGTCTAGGGCCCATATTAAAAAGAGATAGTTATTTTAAGCGGGTCAGATTTTGCATATGTGGGCCCCACTATGGAGCCCAAGGATTGGCATGATCCTTCAAGTAAAATGCACTGCACGTGGGAACCTAGTAAAATAAAATAAAAAAAAAAAAAAAACACAAAAGGGCTTTGCCCTTTTTCCATTCGCATCAGAATCCAAAACCTAGGGTAGAAAAGAAAAAAAGAAGAAAAGGGAGAGGGAAAGGGAGGGGGAAGTGAAAACGGAGAAGAGGGAAATCAGAGGAAGAGGAAAGAGAGGAGGAAGAAGAAGGTGATGAAGAGGAAAGATAATAGGAGGAAGAAGAAGGAGAGAGAGGAAATAGAAGAGGAGGAGAAAAGGGGCATCCACAAATTTGCGAGTTGCGACGGTCGGCGTCCGCAGATGGCGATGGAGCAGCCCCACCCCCAGCCAGGTACGCCCATCTCCTTCCCGCTCTCCTCCGACTCTGAGTTCCATTTTTTTTTCTGGGTGTCTGTTACAACAAGCTGAATCGTTAAACTCATCTTCATTTCTTTTTCTCCGTTGTATATACATGCATAGATCTATTCTCTTATCCCTATCCCTCTCCTCCTCTCCTTTTTTCCCTGTACATTTTTTTTTTTAAATTTTTCTAAGATTTCAACACTAGCAAAACAGGAGACTGTTACGACCGATATGGGACTTCGGTCCCGACCAATATTTTAAAAAATCGGCCGATACAAACCGATATTTTGGCGATATTTTGATGGGCAATACCGATACCGGTTTCTCATCAAAATATCGTACCGGTATCGGTAGAGATTTTCAACCATGGTTCTTCCAGATATTTTGGGAAGACGTCAAAGAGAATGTCATGGAGTTTTTAATTTCATGAGGGGGAAATTATCTAAACATATAGGTGCATCCTTCATTACTTTAATTGCAAAGAAATCTGGAGTGGTAAACATCAAAGGCTGTCAACCGATTAGCTTCATCGGGATCATCTACAAAATTCTGGCGAAGGTTCTGGCAAGTAGGCTTCAAAAAGTCCTCCCAACCATCTAAAAGTAGTTCGGAAGCGCACTTCTTCTGCTGTCTGCATTTAGTGCGATCTTGCGCTTTTCCTATGAGAGACTGCAACTGTAAAATCTGCCATATTTGAATGCAATCTTCAAGCTTCCATTGTTGATCCCTGAAGATGAAGTCAATGGGAGGGACTGCAACAACTTGATCTTCATGTGAAACTACTGGAACAATCGACTTGATTTCTGAAGAACCAATTGAATTTTCTGGAAGTGACATGACAATTGGATCTAACGAATGTTCAATCTTCCTGCTAACTTGGTCAGAGTCTTCAATATATGCTTGGCTTTGCTCTTCCTCAACATTTTGCGGCTCTTGACTAACATTAGTATGACCAATATTGGTTGTACCCACGAAATCATCGTTGCCATGAACTAGCTCTTCAATGTCATCTTTGTTGTTCGAAATCAGCTCTTGTGGTGCAATTAATACTACTTTTTAAAGGTTTTGCTTTTTTTGTGGCGCTTTTGTCAAAGGTGCAGATGACGACAGAGATGGTGATGTCATTGGCATGAGTTTACTCTATCTTCCATTCCTGAAAAGGGTATATGTGTTTGCCTCTGTATTATGATGCACTTTCCAATCAAAATGCCATGGACGTCCAAAAAGGATATGAGCAATATTCATATGGATCACATCACACCAAATCTGATCTTCTTAACCGCCGAGCTTGAAAGATACCAAACATCTGTGAGTCACGGGAATGGCATAACCATTAGACCATGTGACTTGGTAGGGCTTAGGAAGCTTCTCAGTAGGCAATTTAAGCTTGTCAATGACCTCCTATGAGACAAAATTTATCGCACTACCATGGTCAATAACCACATTAACAGCTTTGTCAGTGACTATCACCCGCATGTAAAATTTCTTAGCATGTTTCCATTCTTCTTTTTCCTTTTCATTTGTATGGAGTCGGCAAATGACAATAGTGGGATTGTCTTCTCCTGAAAAAAGTCTTTCCACAATATGAGCTCTTTGTTGACATTTATTGCCTACGGGATTTTCTAAGCATGCACCCAACACGGATGGCTTCTAAGTATGCATGCATCTTGACTGGTTTTGTAATAATTCATATTTTCCAAGATATATGGTCTCAAGCCTTGGACATAACGAGCTAAATCATGTATCCATCTTCCTCCAATTCGCATATCTCATGCAACTCTCGAAAGTGACGGGTGTACTCATCAACCGTCAAATTTTCTTGCTTCAAGTTGAGAAATTCCTCAAAATAGAATTCATTTTCAAAATACCAAGTGCCATATTTGTGCTCATACTGAATTCTTTGAATTTTAATGAGGCTCCCAAAAAGTTTCATATTGACTTGAATCAATGATTCAAATATACTGCTTTGCAAATTTCTGCACTTTTCTCTTCTCTCTTCTTTTTTTTTTGGCTTGGGTTGGGCCCGAACTTAGGTGAGACCCATCTGCAACACACCAGTAGGCACGTGGGAGAGAGCCTGTTGGGTTCTGTTTTTCTTTTTTCTTTTTCTTTTTCTTTTGTAACTGGTGGGCTGGGTCGGGTTGGGCCTGGACTCAGATCAGGCCCAAATTCTGGTGAGGCCCAAACTTGCAGAACTCAGCACGTGTTGGCCCTGTCTTGGGTTTGGCGCCGGAACGAAAAGTAAGAGGCTTTGAGTGTCTTGGGTTTGAGCCTCTTACCTGTTTCGATATGGAGGAGAGAACTGAAGAGGGATGGGCTGCTGGAGGCGAAGCCTGCTGGTGACGATGGCGCGGTGATGGAGGCTGATGGTTGACGACGACGACGGGGGTGCTGCCTAGAGGTTTTTATGATGGCAGGTATTGCCCTTCAAACTCAAATTTCTACCTTTCTTTCTCTTCTATCTTCTTTTTCACTGCCTTCATTCTTCTCTTTTCTTTTTTTTTTCTGCTCTGTTCTCTTCTTCTACTTTCTGCCCCTCTCTCTCTATCTCTCTCTCTCTCTCTCTCTCTCTCTCTCTCTCTCTCTCTCTCTCTCTCTCTCTCTCTCTCTCTCTCTCTCTCTCTCTCTCTCTCTCTCTCCTCTCTCTCTCTCTCTCCTTCTCTCTCTCTCTCTCTCTCTCTCTCTCTCTCTCTCTCTCTCTCTCTCTCTCTCTCTCTCTCTCTCTATTTTTTTTTTTATATCAGAGGTTGGGTACTGTGGTTGGAGATGGGGAGACGGATTTCGATGGAATTATGGTAGGGTTCAGGTTGAACGTTTGCAGGGGATTTGGGATTTCTGCTGAGTGATTTCTGTGGAGGAGGGAAAAGTATGGATTTTTTGTTTTTCTAAAGTGCTTCAGAAAACCAGTATATGGAAGGTGTGTTGAATGATGCTCGGGGATTTGGGGTGATTGGGGCTGGGTTCGGTGATTTGGGGTTTGGGGGGAAAATTGATTTAGGGCTGGCATTTGGGTTCGGGAGTGGCTGATGTGGGTGTTGGGGGTTAGCTAGGGATTATGGGAAGGATGGCATGGGGCTGGGTGGCTGGATGGTGATGTACTGTAATGGTGATGAACGGCTGGATGTAGTGAAATCTGATGGATGGGTGTCGTGGTGGTAGATGAACGGTGGGTGTGATGTGGGTGATGCAGTGGGATTGCAGAGATGGGGTGTTGAATGACGACAGTGATGGATGATGATGAATGACAGCGAACCAAAGAGATTGGATTCAAAGGTTACCTCGAATCGGCGATTGGGACGGCGATCCGAGATTGGATCTTCTCTCTGATACCAATTGATTGCGCAGCCCGGAGGCCACGATGAAGATCTACACCACCGACGGTGAGATTGAGCCCTAAGACTCAAAACCCTAAGATCACTTAGGGGAAATACCCCAAAAGGGAACTCACAAGAACAATTCTAAAATCTTATTAAAATTATAGCATGATCACTACAATAGGGGACTCCTCTATATATAGAGTAATAATATTGTTTCTTAATAACCAAGACATTCTAAAATAACTCTCTAATATCTCTAAGTAAATCAAATCCAAAAATCTCAAATTACTAAAATTACTAAACTATTAAAAGAAAACAAATCATCCTTCCACTACTTCTTGAATCTCACCGCATCAGTTGCAAAGTTGGATCTATCCCTACCTCACACTTGGGACTTCCCCTCTGTCTTGGTTCGGCTTCAAAAGCTTTGTGGCAGCCATTGCTTGAGAGATTGGAGAAAAAACTTTCCTTATGTAAGGCTGAGTACCTTTCTCTGGGTGGCAGAATTACGTTGATTAAATCATCTTTGGCAAATCTCCCAATTTATTTCATGTCATTGTTCAGATGCCCAATGGAGGTTATAAATCAAATAGAGAAGTTGCAACGTAATTTCCTTTGGAATGTGAGGAAGAAGAATAAATTTCATTTGGTATAGTGGTTGCAAGTTTGCAAGCCAAGGACAGATGGTGGGCTGAGTATTAGACCACTAAAGGAAATGTATAACGGTTGTGGAGAATAAGAGACAAGTCCAATTGTTTGTGGAAGCAGGTCATCTACTGCAAATACGATGTTTCTAGGGTAGGATAATCAGTGATCCTATTCCGCAATCCTCCGCTTTATGGAGAGGAATCCTGACTGCCAAGGAGTTGTTGTTCGTAACGCAAGGGAGATTCATAGTGGGTAAAGGAGATAAGATTTGCTTTTGATAGAATTTGTGGGGTGGGTATCGTCCTTTGGCATCTACCTTTCCAGAATTGTTCAATTGTGCTAGCAATCAAGAACCAAAAGTTATTGACTATATGGAGAGGAGAGGAGACTGAATTACACGGGGACATGTTTTCAGGAGGAATTTAAATGAGGTGGAGGAACTTCAATTCTGCTCTTTGTTGAATATGATTGGAGAAGCAGGAGGAATTTAAATGAGGTGGAGGAACTTCAATTCTGCTCTTTGTTGAATATGATTGGAGAAGTGTTCATCTCCATTGAAGATAATGATAGAAGAATATGGATGCCCACAACTGATGGCAAGTTCCTGGTTGCTTCGTTTTTGGCCTCTATGACCAGGGGGGAAGCGGTCTCGCACATTAATTGGAAAAGTCTGTGGAGTATCAAAGCCCCTCCGAGGGTGATGGCTTTTGGGTGGCCAGCTTTGCTTGGATGCATTCTATCAATAGACAATCTTAAACGACGGGGACTCTATATCGTTAATGCTTGCCCAATGTGCTTGGCGGGTGAGGAATCGATTGATCACCTGTTGTTGAACTGTCATATAGCGCAGCAACTTTCAAGGTCGACCCTTGATTGGTTTCAGGTCTCTATGCCACTCCCTAACTCTCTTTCAGCTTTATTTGAGTTTTGGAGATTAGATGTGGGGTTCAAAAGGGGAAGGATATTGTAGAATGCCTCTTTCTTGGCGGTTATTTGGTCGATATGGAAAGAAAAGAACCGGAGGTGCTTTGAAGGCAGATCTTCAGATATGAGTATATTAGTGGACAGAGTTAAACACTCGGTGGCTACTTGGGTCTCCTTTAATCCTCTTTTCAAAGGCTTACATATCAGTTCAATCATTCATAATTGGAAGGAAGTAGTCTTCTCTGACCCTATCCAAAATAGAATTCTCCCTAGATGGTGTCCTCCCCCTCCAGGTGCCCTCACGCTAAATTTTGATGGTAGTGCTTGTGGAAATCCCCAGCCTGCTGGTTTCGGGGGAGTCATTCGTGATTCGAAAGGGACCACCATTCTATCTTACTCAGGCCCAGCTGGTTTTGGCACCAACAACAAAGCTGAATTAATGGCTCTTAGAACTGGCATCCGTAAAGCTTCAAAGCTCAATCCTCAACAGCTTCTTGTTGAACGAGACTCCTATTGTGTAATTCAGTGGGCTCATCAAACCCTCCTTGGATCCTTGCAGATATTATTGAAGAGGTGGTTCAGCTTTCGTGGGAGCTAAACATATCTTTTCACCACATTAAAAGATCAGCTAATCAAGAAGCGGATAAGCTCGCCAAAGAGAAAGTGCTTAAAACTGCTTTGATTGCTTTTATGTAATGTGTGTTTCTAGCTTTTTTTAGGGTGACCACGATTTTGGTTTGGAGGTTGTGCCGTCTTTTTGGGGCATTCCCTTTCTTTTTTTTTCTTTGCTCCTTCCCTTTTGTTGTGGGGTTTTCTGGTGTCAGTATATTCTCTACTGTATAGTTTCTTTGAGCAATACAATACACAGTCACCATTTAAAAAAAAAAAAGATCTAGCAGAGAGCTAGGAAGCACCCAACTACATTCAAACCAGCCAATGACAGATTTTCAAACCGCTCGGGCAACTTTACAATTTAAAAGGAGGTGGACAATAATCTCTTCCGAAGCAAGGCACATGGAGCAAGCATTGACAATTATTATTTTCCTTCTACGAAGATTATCCAGAGTGAGAATTCTTCCATGAAGTGCTAACCAACCAAAAGCAACGACTTTTGGAGGAACCTTGAATTTTTAAAGAGTGTGAAGCGGGCTAGTTTCATGAGAAACTTCTAATGATACCTGGAAGAAAGAAGTTACGGAGATGGTGCAATCCTTCGATGGAGCCCACCCTATAGTCCTGCCCCTCTTCCTACATAGAAACCTAGTTCAGGACATCCAAGAGACGAACAAGACTCCTTTCCTCTTATTCCCGTAGATTTCTTCTGAAAATTGGGCCCCATTGAACTAAGTCTCCCAGGCTCTCCCTGTAGCTACTGATTGTGTCCATCTGGTCCCTGACGCGGGAGAATAAATAAATCAGGGAATTGAATTGCCAACGGTCTATCCCCAAGCCATGGATCAAGCCAAAAGTGGGTCTTCTCACCCGATCTAACTCTAAATCTGATATTAGCTACAAAAGCTTCCTTAACGGAGAGAATACCTTTCCATAAACTCGATTGCCGATATGGCAGGCCTTTATCCACACCTAGAGAAACCATATTTAGATACAACCACTCGGCACCACGGGCCTTCTTGATCCTTCCCTAATCTCCACAGCCACTTGCCCAAAAGGGCACTGCTTCCAAAATTCTAGCAAAGACATCCGTGATCTATGATTGAAGGATACTTCAAATTGGGCAACGTTATCATGTCGTATCATATCCGATACTTCACTTTCTCTGTGTAAGATCAATGTCCCTACTATGTCCATGGCATGTCCCTATCGTATCCATGCCGTATCTGGGCATCACAGTCCATGTTGCTCCAAACCAAAAAAGAACACACATTAAACCATGCAACTCTTGTTGAGTACCCCTTAGCCCGAGCTGGTACTGTGCATGGAGCCAAATATGTTATGCTGTAACTTTTCATTTTCTTAACTTTTCCATACTTATTCCACTTGATGGGGCTAATAACATAGATCAATGTCTAATGCAGACAACAAGGTAGCCTCATAAGAAGAGACAAAAACTCTCCACAGGAATAAGTCAACCAAACAGATATGATATTATTGGTAATAAGATAAACTTCAGCATTATGGAAGTGAGACGCCCAGGATATAACGACATACTCTTATAGAATCTTGTATGGGCACCAGTCACCAGAGATGAGTCAAGAATGATCATCCTTAGATCAAACATTTTCCAGCAGTGAATATTTAAGTTTTCATTTCCGTAACTTTTCTGTGCTCATTCCAATTGCTTGGGTTATTAAATGTATATCAATGTCTATTGTAGACAACAAGGCAGCAGCATAATAAAAGACAAAAATTCTTGACAAGGAATGAAATATAATATTACTGGTACTAAGATAAATTTCAGTCCTTACCAAAAAAAAAAAGGGATAAATTTCAGAAACATGGATGTGAGATGCTAAGGGAACAATGGCATACCCTCATAGAATCTTGCATGGCCACTGGAGAGGGGTCAAGATCATCCTTGGCTCGAACAATGAGGCAAGGAACCTCAAAGCATGTGTGTTCTCCATGACTAGCAACTTGCACAAGCAATGCCATCACTTTTTCCCATGAATTGGCATCAGAACTGAGAATAATTAAGAAAAGAGAAAAGAAAGTTGACGCCAAACAATCAAACTGCTTGAGAAACTAGCAATACATAAAACAGTGAAAGGCTTGACTGAAATCAAACATGTTCAAGGCCAAATGAGCATGGAAAAGTATGGAATCAATCAAGATGTAACATGTCTTACAATAGCTGAACAAGTCTATCCACAAACATAGCAGAATTATGAACGCTATTAAGAAATAGAAAATACAAATCAGTGTATAGCATTCCACATGACTACATGTGCAATGCATTTGAAACAAACGAAAAAACATCTTTCTACACTTCCCTGCACCAAGTATAACGAAAATGACCAGGCTTATTATTCCTTTGGTTAGGAAGTTTGTGAATTGATCCTTAGGTTTATAATAGTACATTTTAGTCTCCATTGAGTCATTGACGAAATTCTTTCTAGAACATACTGACAGTTAACCTCAGTGCCATATTATCAAAATGCAGTTCTTCCATCAGAAGAGATGTGGATGTAAAGAAGCAGGTCAGCAGTAGGTCAGCTCGACCAATGGGTCAGCCCACAACCCATGTATTGGGTCAGCCCACAAGTCAACATTGTATGAGTTGTCAATAGATATTAGTTTCCTTAACTATGCCTGTAATATTGTAATCAGATCCACTAATTTAGGCTACAGTGTTATATATGTACCCATCGTCAATACAATGAAATATGAAAATATTCTTGCAACTGAGATCTCTCTTGTATGCTTTGTGCTTGGTTCATGTATCTCTAACATGGTATCAGAGCCTAATCGTGTGTTCATTCAAGCATAAGAGAAGCCCTGCGACAGTTCTGGTTCGTCTGAGAAGCACTGTATCTGCTGTGATCAAAGGAGGCCCACCTGTTGATCACCTTTTGCCTAGAGAAATCTTCCTATCCTGGTCGCCCATCACTCCTGGGATTCCTACACATTTTTTCTAGAATTTTTGATCATCTGAGGTAGGTCATTCTCCCTGTTCTGTACTTTATCTCATTTGAGCAAATAGTTTTCATCAAAACCATTCAAATTTATGGTTTCTCAAGTTTTCATCAAACTTCCACCTAGAGGAGTTTCGGATTTTTGAGGCAGAGATCACTGTGTGATCTGATCATCCAGTGGGGCCCACAGATCAGATCTGTGCTCCAAATCAAGGTCGCCTGGGCCATTTTTTGGACCTTTTTGGATTGTTTTGGATCTGTTTGCTTCCTGTGATAGTGATTCTTCATCTGATCATTGAGTGGGACTCCTAGCACTCATTTGTGCTCAGATTAAAGTCACCTGGACCTTCCTTATTGGAATTTTTCAGATCTGGTTAGTTGTTGTGGCTGGATTTCAAATCTAACTTCGCTTCTGGGGCTGGATTTCTCATATATTCAGTCTTGAGCAATTTGTTTTGTTACAATGTCTTCTGATCGAACTGTATCGGGAATTACTGTCAAACTTGATGGCACAAATTATCCATATTGGTCCCATCTCATGCAAAATTTCCTCAAAGGTCAAAAATTGTGGAAATATGTTGCTCAGTAGATCCCTACACCAAGGATGATACGTTTGAGGAATGGGAAGCTTCCGTTGGGAAAATGAATTATTGGATTGCCAATTCCGTCACTCCATCTATTGGAAATCAATTGGCAAAATTCAATTATCCTAAGACTGCTTGGGATTATTTAGCATGATTATATACCTAGTCTAATGCTGCTCGCCGGTATCAGTTAGAATCGGAAATAAAAAATGTAGACCAAGGAAATGACTCCATTCATGATTTCTTCATCAAAATGATGGCCTTATGGGATCAACCGGCTCTAATGGAACCCGCTTTTAAAACAACTGATGATGCTCACAACTTTGAAGTCTATAGACAGCAGACTCACCTGGTTCAGTTCCTTATGGCCCTCCGCCCTGATTTTGAACATGTTCGTAGTCAGTTATTACATCGGTCACCCCTACCTTTCGTTGATACGGCACTCTCGGAACTTCTGGCAAAAGAGCAAACTCAACTTTCTCTTACAAGGAAGAAAACATGTGGAACCCACACATGTACTGTCAGCAAATGTTAGTACCCCACAAAATGATCGCTCTTTTCCATCTGGTACCAATGACTTCTGCAATTATTGTAAGAAGAAAGGACACTGGAAACGGTACTTTCCAACCAAACCTCAAAGGCCAAATAATAAGAACAAACAATCTGGTCAACAGCCCCATTGTGGTCCCATGCAATCTTATCCACAACAACCCTATGCGGCCAATGTCACTGAAGATGTTAGTTTTGCGCCTCCGCAAATGGATCTTACATCTCAGATTCAGGCTATGGTTGATGAGCGCATGCAACAGTTGTTTCTGGCTTCCTCCACTGGTTCTGCTTCTCAGATGGCCACTACACCCTCAGCCTCTGGTTTTGCCATGACCATTTCTAGTCTGTCAGGTACTCTTGATTCTACATGGATTTTTTATTCTGGTGCATCCTATCATATGATAAATGATGTCTCCAAACTTCATAATTGTTATACCCCTGCTAGCTCTCTCACCATCCATACAGCTGATGCCACTCCTCTCCCAGTCTCCCTTATTGGCTCCGTTTCAAATAAGTTGATCTCTTTCACTAATGTTTTATGTGTTCCTCACCAGTCTATCAACTTAATCTCTGTTAGTCAATTGACTTCGTCTGGATTTCTTGTCTCATTTTCTTCTACTGGCTGTTCTGTGCAGGATCCGCGCACCGGGAGACAGATTAGGACCGGCCTTAGGTCAGGAGGACTTTACTATCTCCACTCGCTGCATCTTCCATCATCCAACATATCCCCTGCCGCACTCGTTTCATCTACATCACCCGTTGCACTTTGGCACTCTCGTTTAGGCCATTTATCTTTAAATAAAATGAAGTTTTTATTTTCTAGTGGTGTATTTGGAAACATTTCTGTATCAGACATTTCTACATGTTTTGGTTGCCAATTTGGTAAACAACATGCTTTCCCTTATAATAAAAGCACTTCTTTTACTAATGCTCCTTTCGATTTAGTGCATTCTGATGTCTGGGGACTTGCCTCTCAGCCAAAGAAAGGTGGTTCCATTTATTATGTGTTGTTTATTGATGATTTCACTAGATATACTCGGTTGTATTTAATGAAAAACCGTTCTGAGTTATATACTATCTACACTGCTTTCTCCACCATGGTTTCCACTCAATTTAACACGAGGATTAAAATATTCAGGTCTGACTCCGGGGGAGAATACATGTCCCACAAATTCCGTTCTTACCTAACCAGTCAAGGGACTCTAGCTCAATTATCATATCCTGCCACACCACAGCAAAATGGTATAGCAGAACGGAAACACAGACATATCCTAGAAACTGCAAGATCCTTGATTTATTCTTTACTACAATTTTGGGGGGAAGCAGTCCTGACTGCAATCTATCTGATTAACAGAACACCATCCTCTGTATTATATGGCACATCTCCCTATGAAAAATTGTTCTCCTGTAAACCTGACTTGTCCTATCTCAAAGTTTTTGGCTGCACATGTTTTGTTCTGTTACATGATAATGAGAGAACCAAACTTTCGCCAAAATCCATTGTCTGTGTTTTCTTAGGGTATGGCATCGAACAGAAAGGCTATCGATGCTAATCATGCTATGATCCTAAAACCAATAGGTTACGGGTCTCTCGTAATGTCACCTTCTTGGAACATAAACCTTTCTATACACTACCTACACAATCCCCTTCTCCTGAGCAACCTACGGTCAATCCTCTTGATTCCTTTCCAGACCTGTTTCCCTCCGATACCCCTTCCTCTCCACCCCTGCAGGTATATCATCGTCGGCCCAAACCTCCGTCTGCTCTTTCGAACTCTGCAGCCCCACCTCCTCCTTCTGATCATGGGCCTATCTCCTCTGCTCCAGATGTGCAGGATCCTCCTCAAACTCGAAGGTATCCAGTGCGTACCAGAATCCCTCCCTCTAGATTTGGCTTGCTTTGTACTGATCATTTTTCTCCATCATATAAGTCCTTCCTTGCAGCAATTCATACCTTGGCAGAACCACAATCCTATAAGGAGGCCATTGCTCATCCGAACTGGAGGTCTGCCATCACAGAAGAACTTGCAGCTCTGCAGAAAACTCAAACATGGGATCTTGTTCCTCTTCCCTCGGGGAAACGGGCTATCGGTTGCAAATGGATATTTAAGATCAAGACCAAATCTGATGGATTTGTTGATCGTTACAAGGCTCACTTGGTGGCCAAAGGCTACACACAAGAATATGGGGTAGATTATGAGGAGACCTTTGCTCTGGTTGCTAAGATGACAATTGTTCGTACTTTTATCTCTGCTGCCGCTGTTAGACACTGGCCACTCTATCAGCTCGATGTCAAGAATGCCTTCTTGAAAAGATTCCTTCAAGAAGAAATCTATATGCATCCTCCTCCAGGCGTCGTGAGACCTCCTCATTATGTATGTCGTCTCAAACGTGCTATATATGGACTCAAACAAGCCCCTCATGCTTGGTTTGAACGGTTTAGCACCAACATCATCGGCATTGGTTTTTCTCAGAGTGCTCATGACTCCGCACTCTCCACTCGCTATTCGCGATCTGGCTGTGTTTTCTCGTTACTCTATGTCGATGATCTGATTATCACTGGCAGTGATGCTTCTGGTATTATATCCTTGAAGCGTTTTCTTCATCGACAGTTTGAGATGAAAGATTTGGGTCATCTGCGGTACTTTCTGGGCATTGAGGTTGCCTACTCTCCCACAGGATACCTTTTGTCGCAAACGAAATACTACAATGAAGTTCTCCACCGCGCTGGACTCACATATCTTAAGCCTGTCTCTACTCCGATTGAACATAATATGAAGCTTCGAACTACTAATGGAGATCTACTTTCTGATCCAACTCGTTATCGTGAAATGGTCGGCAGCTTGGTTTATCTGACCATTACCAGACCAGATATTGCCTATGCGGTACATGTGATAAGCCAATTTGTTGCATGACCCACTCATATTCACTGGGCTGCTGTACTGCGCATACTGAGATACTTACAAGAAAGTTCCAACAGCGCCCTCCTTCTTTCCTCCAGTCAGAATCTTACTCTGCATGGCTATTTTGATTCCGACTGGGCAGGAGATGTCAATGATCGGCGCTCTACCACGGGCTTCTCCATCTTTCTTGGCTCCTCTCTCATCTCTTGGAAGAGCAAAAAAACTAGAAATTGTTTCACAGTCATCCACTGAAGCTGAATATCGTGCTTATCTCACACTACTACTGAAATTATTTGGCTTCGCTGGTTACTTCGGGTTTTAGGAGTTCCAGTTCCTAAATCTACCCCTCTTTACGGACAGTGAAAGTGCACGAAAACTGGCAACAAATGATGTCTTTCATGAACGGTCCAAACATCTTGAAGTTGACTGTCATTTCATTCGTCAACATGTTCGGAGTGGTACTATAAAACTCTTTCAGATTCCTCCACTGCCCAAATAGCAGATTTTTTCACCAAAAGCCACTCCACATCTCGTTTTTCAGCGCTAGTTCCAAGCCCTCAATGGTCACTTTCTCCCATCCAAAGCTTGAGAGGGGGTGTAAAGAAGCAGGTCAGCTCGACCAATGGGTCAGCCCACAACCCATGTATTAGGTCAGCCCACAAGTCAACATTGTATTAGTTGTCAATAGATATTAGATCGATATTAGTTTCCTTAACTATGCCTGTAATCAAGGATAAAAATAGCGGCCGCTACGCGATATATCGGCCGTAGTGGCGGCCACCGCAACGCTACGGCCGAAATATCAGCCGTCGCAACCGTAGCGGCCCGTAGCGGCCGCTACGCAAGCGTGGCGGCGGCTACGTAGAGGCGGGGGTTATAAAACCCCCCTTTTGACGAACTTTAGGGTTTTTTTACCCTCTTTTCCACCTTCTTCACTTTAACATCATGTTACTTCCCTCTTGTGGTCCCATGTGACTCCAAACTCCATTTTTTCAAGATTTCTTGCCACCAAATCAAAACAATCAACTATTCTAAGGAATCTAAAGATTCTAAACAAAATTTGTCAGGAGGCTTAGGAGTTAGGATTCAATGTAATTTCTTAAGAAGAGACACGGGTTCTGAAGGAAAAATTCATTTTCGAAGGTACAACTTCATTAAAAATATATATATATGGTTTCGGGAGCGCTACCCCTTGGGCCCCGCGACCTGACAGGTCAGCTCGACCCCGCGGGGGATTACCCCGGACCCCCTTCGTGAAGCGCATGTTTTAAAGAAGTGGCAAATCATTAAGTATTGATCACTTCAAAGTTCATTCACTTGATTGAATTTGAACATTGAATGCTGAAGTATTGATATTTGATTGTTCAATGTTCACTAATGAGTAATGACCTAACTCTTAAGTCTTATACTTTTATTTCATGTTCTAGTTTTTTTTTTTTTTTATGAGCTTTCCCTTACTTTCTAAGTTAGTATAACTAATAAACATGATTACATGTGAAAAAACTAATAATTACTATTATTTTCTATTTATACAGCGATACATGACTTCATATATTGAGGGCACTGCTACGCCCCCTTTTCTTACTTACTTTTGCAAAAGAACCACATATTCTTTCATTTTACAATTTTCTGGATTTTTTGGATTTCTTCAGATTTTTTGAGCGATTATTTCAAATCGCACCGCTACTCCGCTACGTATCCCCGCTACTTTACGTATCCCCCACTTCGTAGCGTTTTGGCGGCGGGCCGCTACCGCTATTTTCATCCTTGCCTGTAATCTTGTAATCAGATATTAATCAGATTCACTAATTTAGGCTACAGTGTTATATATGTACCCATCGTCAATACAATGAAATATGAAAATATTCTTGCAACTGAGATCTCTCTTGTATGCTTTGTGCTTGGTTCATGTATCTCTAACAGTGGAAACCCTACCTTTGCCAACAACTTCTTCATCCATAATGGACCAAGCTACAACATACTACTTTTTCTCATCCTCGACCATCAGCCCCGACTGCCAACCGCCCTCTCTCAATATAATCACAAACCACTGTAATCATTTAAATAAAGCAAACTTGGAAATTCAGGTTAATATATAAAACTGAATCGATTTAGACGCGTGCTGATTCCAAGCCAGGGTAAAGGGATGTTGCATCAAATTTACAGACAACTGTAAACTTCACTGAAGTTGTAGAACTCACAAAGCAAACCACAGATAGATTCATAATGCTACAGCCTACAGTGAAGATAACAATGATGACAACGGCAATGGAGGCAAAAGAAGTACCTTTGAAAACAAGCCTTTATGAAACAGATGAGGATACATTTTAAATGATCCATCAGTAGTAAAATATGACATCTATTTTCATCCCAAGGTACCACAGTATATAATGGCAGGATCTAGGAAAACTAAATTGTACCGACTCAAAAAAAAAAAAAAAAAAAAAAAAAAAAAAAAAAAAAAAAACACCAAAAGAGATCATTCGCCTTTGGATGAAGGTACATCACAGTAAAAATAGAATAAAATCAAAATAATTTATTTTCAGAGGTCAAATGTTTTAAAAGAAAAAAATCCAAACACAAGGAATGGATGAAGTAATACCTGTCATAGATAAATAAAGCTATGTCACAAGCAGCCAAAGCCTCTTTATTACACAGCAGCGTCTCAACTCCATCTTCAGCTACTTCACGCAGTATAAGGGTCTTCTTTGTACCCTTGACAGGCAAGGCAGTTTTGTACTTAGCCAACAAAAGAAAATTGCCTTGACTGAGCTAGTGAAAATTGTGTTGAGAGAGATTTCAACCGCACTTTAAAAACGAAATAGTGTTTCTATCTTTAATACTCACCCCTGGTAGCCCAACAATGTTTGCTGCAAAACGATCATTGGTAGATGTTGCATATTTTTCAGAGAAGGGCCTGCAATTGGATATTCAGAACCAGTCACTGACTGATGAAAGACAGAAGACAGACCAGTCACAAGACATTAAGTTGATCCAAGAAAATAGTTAAAAATCCAAAACTCAACTCGACTAGATCTCCCAGATAAATAAGTCAGTCGAGTTTGACTGAGTTATTTGATCAACTCATTGACTTAATCAACTCGACAGGTTATCGAGCTAAGCCTTCTCTGAGTTTTGAAATATGTTCAAAGACCATTGAGAAAATAGGATGGTTCTAAAGGAAATATTCAAAGTAGGAAAATCACAATGACTTCTACAGAGAGCCCAACCAACTTCAGTCAACAAGATGGCCAGATAACAATTTACACTAATACCGCACCTTCCAGTAAATGAATTCAGCAATGCAGACTTTCCAGAACTGCTAGGTCCAAAAACATAACACTGAAAAACATTTCTTTGAGACTCTTGTCGCCTGCGGTCCAACCGCCTCCGTCTGGTGATACAGAATGCCGAAGCAATATCACCAGAAAATCCTATGTATAGCAAATTAGCAAGACTCTTTGCAGGGTCAAGTAGTGTCATAAGGGCCCACTGTAAAGTGCAAACACAAGCAGTCACAAGGTCTATAATGCACAAATAGCATCGTTACTTTCAGAAGGAGCTGAGATTATATTAACTAAAAAAGATAATTGACAGGCCTCTTAATATCGAGGGAAAAAAGAAATCAACAACTAGAAAGTTTAGCATCACCATATCAAACACCTCATCATAGATACCAGGTGCAAAAATAGAATCTATATGGGGAAAAAAGTACAAGAGAAACAATAGAGACAGCATATTAGCCAAAAGGCGCATGCCTACATGCTTGGTGCAAAGGCCTTTGTGCTGCACCAGTTAAAGGCAGACGATCACCATTCTTACCATAGATATAAAACGTAGAAGGTAAAAAAAACTAGAGTTTCGTGTCTTGGGTTTCTTGTTAAATGGAGAATAGGGAGACTGGACCTATCTTCCCTCCCCATCCACACATATTTGTATTTACATTATAGTGGCCCTAGTAATATAGGTGTGTGCATTGCCCTATGGCATAGGACAGTAGGGTATGGAAATTTGGTTGGGCGTTTTGTTAGATATATGGTCTCAATCCAGTGGATGATATAATAAATTAATTTATTTCAATATAATCATGTTTACTTTTCATGAGATGAATGTTTTTATTCCCTACTTGCACATAACTAATACAAATGATATGATGATTCATGAGATGAACTGGAGTCCACAAGTATATTAGATGTAGTACATATGTATGGATGAGATCCACACACCCGAGACATGTGTCACAAATCTTATACTTAAATAGCTTCACAACCAGTGATGAGATTGGGCATCTCATCTAACAAGGTTGCAGCATTGCGATCACTAATAGTGTGATTTGTCTCAATCATCAGAATGTAAGACTCTAGGTCATCATGCTGGTACATTAGATGTATTGAAGGACCATGAGAAGCACCTTATGAAACAGTGTCTTTACTTTAAGGTCTGCTCACATAATCCCCTAGCAATAGGCTCATAATCCTGAGACATTAATGAAGTCAAGTTTCTATCTATTCATCTGCTTTGAGTCACCAATAAGTGAGGCCAATTGTAGGTCAACACCTTGGTGTCTTGGGTACGTGGTAGTATGACTGTGGGAACATTCAATGGTCAAGAAGGAATTTATCATCATTATCCCCTTGTGCCAATTAATGGATTTATCATTGGTAAGTGCGCACCCATCCCAATTAAGAGTTAATTGGATAGGTACTGATGATCACTGTAATTGATTTGGTCTCAAGGATAATAAGATATGCATCTAAATTGGTGGACAGGTCCAATTGATCCATGGATATAGATGGAAGGGCCTACTTGTGGTCATAGGGAAGTTTAGGGTCTTTATGCAATTTATTCCTCAGACTGGAGTTCAGTTGCATCTATATAGTGGACTTTTTTGCAATTAACTGTGGGCCATGATTGCACATGAGACATGGGGTCAAGGTATCCCAATTAGAGCCAGCTTTCTATGGAATCCCTAGTGGTCCCCACGCTAGCCTAATTATTAGATAGTTACTAATTCTACTTGAACTCAAAAGGGAAAGGAAATAGAAAGTTACTATTCGCATTAGAAGTGGGACTTCTAAGATTTAGTAAGTAGAGGAGGCGGCTTGTGCGATAAATAGGGGAGCATTACCATGGACGTCCCATGCTTAATTCCACCTTGGAATTCACGCCCAAAGAGCAAGAGTTGCTCCTCCCTCTCCTCTCTCTTCTAGTTTCTCTTCCAGTTTCCCTTAGAGCTTCTAGTTGATTTCTTTTGGAGAACTCACCCTTCTCCTTGAGAAAAGAGATTTGATACGGGTCATAGCGTGGAAGACAATTAGGTCTTGGAGATTTTAATTTGCTTTGTGAAAGAGTTCTTCATCAAAGGGAATTATCAACTTCTCCATTAGAGCACTACCAAGCTCCAAAGTAAACATATACTTCCTTGTATGTTGTAGATTTTCGTGATTGCTTGTTAGGTGCTGTTTCTATCTTCTAGATAGAGTTACTTACTGATCATGGTTGATGATATTGAGGTCTTGGATCCTGGATTGGGTTTGTAGCCTTATGGATAGTTGATCCCTGCATCAAGTGCGTCAAAAGTTTTTGAAACCTATCCACGAGGCCCACCTACTTCCAACACGTTTTGCTTTGACCGCTCTCCAGATCAAGAGATCTTTTTCTTTTCTCTTTCTTTACCATGATTTGTGACAAAAACTTCTCCTAAAATAGATTAGAAGAAGTTAATAGTATGTAAACAATCAACAATTATAACACTAAGTGTAAGAAATCATATACCAACCCAAAAGCTTAAGCTTATAGGTGGAAGGCCCATACAGGTATATTAAGACATGTCAAGCCTATTACTTAGGCAATGTGGGATGTGGAACTTCCCAACACTCCCCCTCACGTGCAGGCCCAACAGATTTCATGGACGGGCCTGTCACGCGGGCTACACAAGAACAACGGGATTGAAACCCGCTTTGATACCATGTAAGAAACCATATACCAACCCAAAAGCTTAAGCTGATAGGTGGAAAGCCCATATAGGTATATTAAGACATATCAAGCCTATTACTTAGGCAATGTGGGATGTGTGACTTCCCAACACTACGTGTCAAAAAATTCTTACAGAATAGGTGCCCAGTCTTAACCCCTTGACGGGCCAAAATGCGTGCTATCACTTTTCTCTCCTCACATGAAAAAAATAAAAATAAAAATAAAACTTGGAGATACATAACTCTGAAGTCCTCTCAACTGTGGTTTCTTATCTGGTCTAAATTGCAATTTAAGTTCACTATATTTGTATAACAGAGACCTGCCTGGGTGTTGGTTCATTGGCGTAAGGCGCATAGTTTAAAATAACGGACATTAATGTTTCATAACGGCTATTATTAAATGGTAACGGCCTATACCGTTACGATATTTACAAACGGTCACGGTGTTAAAAAACAGTGAAAATAACAGTCCATAACGGTCATAACGGTTGATATTTTGAAAATAACGGTCAAAATATCGATCGACGATGAGATTTTTTTTTTTAAATTTCCTTCATCTTCTTTTTCACGTCTTTCTTTCCCAAACCATTTGTGGAGCTTCTTAAGACTACGTTAGAGCTTCCTAAGCTTATGTTTTTCACCAAAACTCAAGTAATTTGTAAAATTTTGTGGATTCTCATATAATGGTTTCTTCCCTTCGCAACCACAATACCCTTATGTTCATACTCCGATGTTTTAATTAATTAATTAATCTTGATGTAGTAGTAAATGTTACTTGAAAGTTGAAATTCAGGCACACTTTACTTGGTTATTGAATAATTGAGTATTGTACATCTATACTACTAGTATTAGTTTCTTGACTTTAAGTGTTTAACACTAATGATTAGTTCAAAATTATGATTGCAATGCATACTGTAAAATTTATGATATTTGGACTTATTTTAATATATACATGTAAGCCTATTTAATTCATAGCAGTCTTTATAAGTATCAAATAAGACAGCGACGCAGGATGTAATGACTTAGGGGGGACCGATATTTTTCTTTAAAGTGTTAACTAATGGAGAAAGATAATTGTTTTCTAGCATTTTAGAATATTCTAGATTTTTAGGATGTTTTTGGGGGTAAAATAAAAATCAGCACCGCGATAGACCGCGAACTGCAATACAACGCAATGGCGACCGCGATTTTGAACCATGATAAGGAGTGGGTTTGCACCCACGTGGTGTGCTCAATGCCGCCCAGATTTACCGGGTGCACCGTGTGTTGCAGGGTCGTGCGTGCACCCAGGGATTAGACCTGTTACACTATATTGCAATTTATCTGGTCTAATTTGCAATTTAAGTACACTATATTTGTATAACAGAGACCTGCTTGGGTGTAGGTTCATTGGCATAAGGCGTGGGTTTGTTCCCCACGTCGTGTGCTCAATGCCGCCCAGATTTACTGGCTGCACGTGTGTTGTGGGGTCGTATGCCCACCCAGGGATTAGACCTGTTGGAGCAAGTACCACAGTGATACCCTCATCAGCAAGTATAACAGAGAAATAAAGTAGCCCATAATCATCATCATTGAATCTTTATCCCCATAAATCAGGAGTCATTTATGCAAAATCCCCCATCTCCAATTTTCCATAGAACCCCATTTAAAGCCCTCTCTAATGCAACTCTCCAACCCTTTTTTTTTTTTTTTTGAGAACACAACTCTCCAATCTATTCAGTAGCTCTCGTCCCACAACTTAACATGCAAATTATATTGTAACATTATTAGAGTAAAACAGCAGCTTTTGGACCCGATAAGGACTTGTAATTTAATTATTATCCACTGTTTCTTAAAATATCAGAGCAAAAGTCACCAACAATGAAATCTCAAATGCTCCAGCACATGCCTTTTTTTGTGAACTTAAATAAAGGAAATGGGATTGAGGATAAGCATGCAAATAAGTGGGTAGACAGGGTCATAATGTACTCAGGATTTTTCTATTCTTGTTTCAATAAAGTTTGTAGCTTTTCTTGAAGCTTAAACTGTCCTGAAGAGTTTCTTATTTCAGTACTTTTCATGATATCAATCCCAATAAAAAGATCTTGACCAAGATTTCCAAAGAACCCTCAGGTTATCCTATGATAAGTGTCAATAAACCATTTCAGAGAAACTTCTGTCATCACTTGCAATACATTTGGTGAGATGAAGGAACAGGTATCATGTATAAATTGAGTGAAGTTGCTGTAACACGATCATTACATGCCATCCCACTAGGTAAGGTGACATTTTTCGCAAATATAGTTCAAGAAAGCTTCTTTATGTCAGTGTGTATTCCTTTACCTAACCAAAAGTTAGTAGCTTCATGATGCAGTCCAAAGCAATAAGAGGCAAAGATAAGAGAAGACCTCACACCTAAGGGCTCACTCCCCAAGTGCCTCACGCATGGCTTTCACACAAGGCTGGAAGGGAAGAAGACATACAAGTATCATTCTCCCCATATTATTCTCCGAAACCCTTTCCCCCTCTCATTTGCATCTTCATTAATTCAGATAAAATAGTAAAACCCTATCTAAATCTTTTGAATCCTAAATAAAACTAATCCCAACAACAAATGAAAAAAATAATAATAATAACACTATACGAAAAGAGTCTCAATCCTAAATTAACAACTCAATAATGATCGTAAAGAGAATGTGAAGTTGTGCACTTTCGGGGTTGGATTGGATTATGGGCCCCACTTGTGGGTCCCAACTCCATGGCTGCATCACATTGATAAATGATAACTGGTTGAAAAAAATGGCAACTTAAAGTCCTAAACAACAACTCCAAAATGACTTTTGATCATTGGTTGAAATCGTCGAGTATTTGGAGGTCTCATATACCAAGGAAACATGAAATAAATGATAATAAAGCACAATCAAATGAAGATTTACCTCACTGATCTTCAAAATTTATCACCATAAAATAATATTTTAGAAAAAAGAAGTAAGCAGACTAAGCAACATGAAGGTCATACAGACCTCTGACAAGAATCCTTCTAATGTATTCTGTCGAGCAGCATCCGTATAAGGATCTTCAATCCAAGGACTGCATCTCACAAAAAGATTTTGAAGCATAAAAGTATTAGAAAAAGAATATAATGGAAACAATGTTTTAATATTGTGAACATCAGCAGTCCTACAAACTACAAAGACAAATCATTAAGTACAAAAATGAGAAAATGAAATTTGAAGAAAGGTTTCTATTGACTTAGAGAAGGCATGCATGCAGCAAGGTAACAAGACACTAGATTGCAGTAGTAACAAAGGGGATCTGCGTTGAGCCCCCTTTTTAATGAAAATGATGCCTTCAATAAGTTATTTTGAACCACTACTTGCTTTCATTAGGGGAAATTTAACAGCTGTTACCAAGGATGATGTTTGTTCATCTGTTGCTTGCAAATGATGCGGTGCTAATTACTCGACAAGAACACAAGTAAATGATAAACTAGAACATTCCAAACAGGCTTTTGAACCAAATAATTTTAAAATTAGTAAAACAAATATATATATATATATATATATAAAATGCAAGTTTATCAGCCATGAGATAAGTAGGATTATGTCAAAATTGAACACACTTATGCCACAATGTGTTCGGTTCTATTAGTAACTATAGAACAAAAGTGTTATATGGAGATGACTGTTGGGCAACAAAGAAATTATAAAATGAAATAGCACATGTGGCCAAGATATGAATGATAAGGTTTCTGGGGTAACAGGAAAAGATAAAGATTGGAAATGTAGAAATTCTAAAGGCTACATTTCATAAATCAATTATATTACCTTAATGAATCATCCCCTATTTATACGAGAGAGAATTAGATAAACAGAAGAATTAATCTTATCAAAATCTAAATCAAACCTAGTTCTAATTCAAACTCAAAAACTTATTTAAAAATCAAAATCATTTCCAACCTCTCTAACAGGAAAGAGGACATAAGAGGAAACATGAAGGTAGCTCCAATTTATGAGAAAATAAGAGAGAAAATAAAGAAATTTTGGCTGAGATGGAATTGAACTCCAATTTATGAGAAAATAAGAGAGAAAATAAAGAAATTTTGTCTGAGATGGAATTGACTGTTGCAAATACAAGGTAGAGAGAGAGAGACCAATAAAGATTTGAAAGTAGATAAAAGCAACACATTAGGTTGTGAGGGGGCACTCAGACCCAAAAAGGGATGGGTGAGAACCAGAACTCAAAAGGCAGACCCAACATATCTATGGTTCTCTTCAGTGATGACAAACATTATGTGAGTGTGAAAATTTTCTGGTGAAAACCATCTAGCTAAGAACATTTAAGCAACCAATATTTACTGATGAAATAGAAGATATGATATGTAAGAGCTGAAAAGGTATTGAGATATATCATTGATCGGACTCACAAGCACAATTAAATGAGTAACAGAACAATGAAATGCAACCACTAATTTCATTTAAAAACTAGATCTATTTATGGTTCAAAAAAAAAGAAAAAAAAAACTTAAAATGATTACAAGTTACAAGGAGAAAGAAGATGTCCAATTTGTTGCACTTAAACAATGCCCTTACATGAAGAAAGGCAACTAAGCTAAAGTACTTTAAAAGATCATTTCTGCTGCTACATTGAATGATGAGTAAATAAAACTAAAAGATGTAAATTGTCAAACTGCAAATATTTATTAAATAAATTCACCTCTCTGGAGCAGTTGAAAACAGATCTTCCAGCTCATCAGGTTGTAGGACCCCATCCTGAGCCACAAAAACAACGGTCACCATTAGAGGTGAAAAAACCCTTTTCACAAGTCCAAGTTTTACACTCATCCAACTTTTAGTCACCATTCGCTTGTAAGTTCTAAGAAAATGACGTCTCTTAAACATTAAATTTTACGGCCATACATCAAGGGATTAGGATGATATGATGAAGTTGAAATGTTGCACATGGGTAGGTCTTATCCACATCTTTCTATCAAACAGCATTCCATGGTTGTCATGCATCATACTAGGCCCCACTAGGAGGGGCCGTTTTTTTTGTAAAAAAACGCCCTAGAAAGCGCTCCTCTAAATATATGTCGGTAATATTCCTGCACATCTGGTGTGTACGGTCTTACCATGCATACCAGTTGCTAGGGCTCACCTGGGCCCCACAAATCATCGGACATGTTGAGGTTGGGGAATAATCATGATGGACCTAGATATCAAAAATGGGGACAATCTCATGCCTCTAACCCCTTGATCCATGGCCCACAAAGCTTCACAACTTTATATTAAAAAAAAAAAAAAATGATCCAGTAGTCCAGTCCATTGGGTGGGTACAAACCCCAGGGTATGGTGACTATCGGGGGGCCCACGTGTGTGCGAATGGTTTGGATGGATCAATAAGTGGGCTCTACTATGTTGCAATCATCGTAAGACGGTGAGAGGACTTCTAATGCAGGACAATGCAAGGCTAACCTAAACGATGTTGTGAGAACAAGAAACAACTACCAACCAAAATTAAATTATAAAACTGAAAAAATCAGATTGCACCTCTTTTAATGAAATTTCAATTAGGGAATTTGAGATGCTTTGCCACAATCCCACAATGAGAACCTCCCAAATCTGAATTGGGAGTTGAAATGGAAGAATATCTCTTCCATTGGCTTAGGGGTCAGTCAATTACGATCAGATTATCTGTCCCTCTTGAGGATTTGACGAAAACTAGGTTCAAACAGGGTTTTTGATGAAATTGTCAAATTGATAAATGTATGGGATGGAGAAACTAAGAGTTCAGGTTTTAAATCAAACAACTCCCACAGTTTAAACAACTAGATGAGCCAAAAGCATATTCAGGTCTGAAGCATGAGCAAGAAAATTGAAACAAATGGCTCAAAGGGTTTCAAAGACCCTATGATTAGGTTCGGCCAAGGAGGAAACGGCAAATAATGGATTCGGCTGGGCCCTATGGGCTTTTAGTTGAGGTTCGGCCAGGCTGGTTTGGACCTGGATAGGGTTCGGCTCAAGTTGGGTAGGGGTCTAAATATGTGCAGCTATGAGGAGTTGGGTTTAAACAGGCATGAATACTGAATCTCATAACTAAATGGGCTTGGCTTAGACCAGCTTTAACCAGGCCCATCCTAACCAATGTGCAACCCTATGTATGAGTATGTATGCACTCACTGAGAAATCATTTACCATTATACAAACTATGTGTAGTTTGAGCAGTAGAAACATACAAGTAAATCTTTGACAAAAAGAAGAAGAAGAAGAGAACATGGAGAAACCAGAACATACCTCATCGGCATCAAAAGAGAAGAATGTTTTTTTCAAGAACTCAATAGCCACATCCGTCAGCTCCACACTCTAAAAAAAAGCACAGGAGTGACACTTCAAAACAGAAGCACATGAAATGAACCCATACATAATACTTAGCGTATCAAAAAAGCCTAGGAAAAACAGATTATGAAGGCTGTAAGTTCAGCTTGTGCAAATTACGCATTGTCTCCCAATCAACAATTAAACTTGAGCCCTAATTTGTAAAATCTTAGTATATCACAATACATTAGCAAAAATAAATAAAATAAAATAAAACCTTCATCATTAGAGGTTTCACAAACAGAGAAAGTTATTAGATTATATTGGTATACAAACTCATACTGTGTGTGAGGGGGGCGCTTTTATGACTTCGTTCATTATAAGGGGTGTTTCTGTAATTACATTACTGAGTTCTAACAAAACCTTAGTGGGTCTTACATGTGCTACAGTGCACAAATTCCCCCTTTTCTTTTCCCCTTTGTTCATTGTTCTTCTTTGCGTCCTCCATCTCTTGTTACATATTTTTTTACATATCCTCACATTTCTTCTATTATTAGATTTAACTTGGTATCAGAGTGCTCGATCCCAATCTTGGTTAGTTGGGTGGTAGGCTTGGCCAGATGATCTTATTCAGCCGTTCCATGAATAAGACATCCAGATTTATGCGTGAAAGTCTGTTATGTCCACATATTACGTTGCTGCATGTGTAGTTCGCTGTAAGTGGACAGCCATATTGTGGACTGAGTTAAAACCAAATTGATGAAGTTGCACCTTGAGAAGTATGGGTTTGTTTGAGACTGATTGAAGCCGGATCACATGCTGTTGCTAAGGCTTTACCACTTATTGATTACTGTTAGGGTTTCACAGTTGCAGTGTGTGCAGTTCTGACTAGGTTGAGTGTGATTGCAGGCAGGTCGTTGCTATTGCTGGGGCTCTACTGGTTGCTGATTTCTGTTAGGGGTTTATTTTTTTCCAATCTATAGTGTTGTGCAGTCTCGGTAATACAGCCAAACAAAGCAGGGTGAAGGTTTCTCCCTCAGCCATTCTTATAAGCTGTGAATTTCTATAACACAGGTTGTGCTGTTCACCTTGTCTGGCTGTCATCCGGATAAGTTCTTTTAAAAGGTTCGTTCTGTTTCTGAAATTTGGAAGAGGACACCAGGCCCATTGGAGTTTTTGGTGCTTTGCACATCTTAGGACAAATCCCCCCCTTTCTTCTCCTTAGCTTCCTTTCTTCTTCTGTTCATCCATTCATCTATTGCTACAACTACACTATCATACTTTCCTTTTCGTTCACTTATATTATCAGCTTGAACTGTATGTGTACATAAAAATATGCCGAACTAATACAAAAATTGGAACCATGTATGAAATTAAATGAGAACAAAGCACTTCCTTAGTATCTCCATTTTTCTTTAAAATTATTCATAAATTGCCACCGGACCATCACGCATTATATGACAAACAACATCTATTTTCTAAGAAATGCACTTCAGAAACAGTACCGAACATATTATGCAAATATTTTCGGACTTTTCAAGAGATTTCCTGGTAAGTATGGTATGCATACAACTACAGAGACAAATATTCCGAGTTGCTTGATCATAAGCATACCTGATCAGGAGATCGTTTAAATGTGGCAGGAATGAGATCATCCCTAAGTTTAAGGGTGTTGTCGTATCCGAACTTCCTCAGAACAGTCCAGGTTGTTTCAAGACGTCCTTTTTCTATAAAAAGTGCATGGAGGAAAAGAAATCCTTTCAAGGTAAGACCACGATCATTTACTCCCAAAGGCATCTTCTCTTGCACAACTTTCTTGACACCAACAATCTCTGAAGGTTGCAATGGAGCATTAAAGCACCTAACCTACATCCAAAATACACTCAAGTCAGTCACGCCATGTAGATCAAAAGCATCAATCTACAGATAAAACCAATAAGCAACAAGACTTTTTAGCATGCTCGATTATACAGGAAAATTTCTCCAACCAAATAGATAGATGAAAACCTGAAAATCATTCAACTCTGTATCACTGAGAGCTCCATCCTTGTCATTATCACAAAGAACAAATATTCGTTTCAAAGCCCTCATACATCTAGGCTTTAAGTTTTGTGTTTCTTGATCAAATAGTGGGGCCGTTGGATGTAGCACTGCTTTTTGAGCATAATAGAAAACCTCGAGAACCTGCAAAGGACGTAATGTACATTTCCAAGAGAAATGAATAAAGAAGTAAGTTTTGAAAGCAACAAAATATTAGTAGGAAAAAACAAACTAGCAATAGTTTGAATATTTTTAAGAAATTTAAATAAAAAATCACTATCATTCTTTTAATAAAAAGACCATCTACCAAAATTTTAAAAATAAATAAAGAGTGGCTAAGATGCATTTCATTTAAACTATAGTTCAGACAGAAAATCCAAATCTTTTTCAATGCAAATCAAGCACTAAAACATAAGAGAAACAAGCATGCTTGGTTTGGAAGTAATATTCCATCAATAGGACGATAATATTATAATTATGATATTAAAAGAGGTAACCATATATATTATTGGTAAGAAGACAGCGTGTATTTATATATACAGAGTAATAGTGGCATGGAACTTTCTACAATATTTCATTAGAATAAAAATCACTGTTCAACTACACTGTATGATTTATAATCACATTTTCATTTCTTTTTCGTATCATTCATGTTAAGAATTGTTACTCAAGTTGTCTCCACGTTTGCAGTGGTAGTTTAAGTACTTTAAGACACAATTAAGAAACTTTGTGGTATTAAATAAAAGTATTTTAAAACACAAGCACAATACGTTAAATTAAAATAGCAGTTGGGCAAGCAGAGACCAAAATGCTACATTGCGGGCAGTTGGGAGGGCGGTGACCAAAACATTACATAGCAGGCAATACTTAGCAGTTGTGGCGATACGTAACGCATAGTAATGTGAATTGAAAATGTGGTAAACAAATCCAAGAAAGTTTCCAAAAAAATCAAAATATTGGAAATGTTAGAATTTAATAATTTTTTCTCAATAGTATAAAAAAAAAAATAGATTGGTGCCGTAGCAGAACCCTCATTGCATATAGAGGTCCTCTATTGTTGTATTCCAAAGATCAAAAATCAAAAAACAAAAAGTCAAAATATTTGGGCTTAATCTATGGGAAACATACATCTAGATCTTAGAATGCATTTTCAAGTGTTTCGAGGAAAGAATTAGTGAAATAAAAAAAAAAATCATCATCATCATTATCAAAGCCTTGCCCCGACTATGTTGTGGTCGGCTACATCTACATGAATTCTGTTTCTCCATTCTGATCTCTCCAGAGTCATACTCATATAAGTTGCATGTCTTCAGATCTATTTAAATAAAAAAAAAATGACGACAATTGTAAATATAAATGCACCGACACACATAGAAGAGCCCTAGAGAAGAACACTATGCATCGGCTTTGATCCGGCAAGATCTTGTGTTTTTTGGTGTTTTTCTAAGCATAGATGGGTAGAAGAGGGATGTAGGAATGTTGTTTAGAGAGAAGATGACCTTCAAAATGCCTTAAACATGTGTTTTAGAGAGAACAAAAAGGATGTTAGTCAACCGCCTTATAACGGCTGCTATACCCTACAACAGATGAGACTGGCACTAAATGTCATTTATCAGTGCAGCCTTGGCCACTATGGCCGTTGTGCTATGCAGAGACCACTATTTTAATCCATGAGCCCATGGAAAACTCAAATGGCCGCAAGAATGTCAAGAAATTTGGCCAAACCCAATTCATCTTAACATACTCCTGAGTATTATCATTTGCCACAATACAGTCAGGGTATAAGTCACAAGCTCGGCACCAAGCCTTGATGGAAAAAACTAAAGCACAAGATGCATGCCTAGAAATGAGACTAGTTTTGCTAGATGGACCTTTAATGAAAACCAAAGAAAGAAGCTCATGTATATGTCTTTTTGCTCATGTATATGATTTTTTTTTAACTTCTACCATTATGCCATGCCATTATTAAACGAGTAAAACCATTTAATCCATTTAATATTACACATCATCCTTGTGTTTGCTTATTCAAAATAGAAATAGAGTATAACAAAATGAGGACCCACATTACAGTACTCGTATTCCATAAACTATACCAAAGTATCAAAAACTACAAAACTTACAAGTCCAGATATTTCACAGAAGTAAAATTTCAAGAGTTCTAGTGAAAAGTTTCACCATTTCAGAAATTCCTGTCCTGATTTCAATCAGTAAGTTCTACATTATCTTCTCCTTTCAATTTCATCATCTTATGAGTTGTCACCTTCCCTGGCATATTCTTCCTCTTCATCACTCTCTTCATCTACTACTAGCTCAAGTTATTTTCCGCGCTCATTCCTTCTTCCTCTTCTCAGAAAAATGATAAGTTTTAGGTTTATCATTTGCAAAAAAATTATTGCAACATCAATATCATCCAATGAAATGGGTTCCATGTGATCAAACATTATTCTAGAAGACGGTTGTAGCAGATAAATAATAGGTTATGCAGCCTTTTTGCTCCAAACTAATTATCCTTCACTGTAGATATTCAATTCAATAATTAATGAGTAGGGTTGATGTTGAACAGTTGAAGAAATGTAGAAAAATGATGAAAAAAGTTAACTACTTAAAGATCAAATAGGCTTTCTTCAAAATAATATCGATAATGCTAAAGAGTTACAGTGAGAACGTGTTAGTAATTATTGAGGCATTATGGGCTGTTTTATATATATATATATATATATATATATATATATAGGGAGCCCCTCTCCTCAGCTAAAGCTGAGGAAAGGGTCCGCTCAACACGTGCGTGACAAACGCATGTCATCAAGTGAGTAAAAAAAACGTCCCGCCCATTTATTTTTCATTCCCATTCAAAATTCGAGAGTTAGAAAAGGGTCTTTCCTCTCCAATTCAAAATCTTGACCGTGAGTTAGAAAGAAGAGAGGGCTTTGTCTCCAACTAGAATCTCGATCGTGAGCAAGAAGATGGAATCTGCTTCTTGTACAGCAAAGATGATTGCAAAACGACCGTGATCCTCTATCTTCTCCTGGTACGTGAAGGCGGAACAGAGTCTGGATGTGTGCCCTGTAACCCGAGACGTCCTCCTCTTCTAAGCAGCAAGTTCGAATACGAGTCTTCTTATTCTGGCGAAGTGCAACAACTGGGTGCGAGCGGAAACAGAAGTCCGAAGATCCACACCCTGTCTCCTTCTCCTCTGGTTGACAACTGGTTTTATATTCTGCTACCCCTCCCCACCACCCCCCACGTTCTGCTGTGTGTGTTTCCCTTCTTCTACCAGCTCATGTTCAATCCCCGGGTATTTGTATTTTTTTTTTCTTTTTTTTTTCTGTTCACAGTTTGAGGTTTGTTGGATTTGAAGGTTTGGGTTTGGAATTCTAGGGTTTGTGGTGGGGATTTGAGGAGGGTTTTGTGGGAGGGTTGTTTGATTTGAGCCTTTGGGTTTGGGATTTAGGGTTTATGATGGGGATTTGTGTATTTGGGGCGGTGACTTGAGTGCTTGATCTCCTCCTTCACGTATTTACCTGGATTACTGATGACGGTGTGGTTAGCAAAGCCCTCACATTGTATGTTATTCCCTTTGACAATGGAGCAAAGGTAATTGTAGACTTGTACTAGATTAGACATGGCAGGCCAAAGGTAATTATTAAACTTGATTCTAAATTCATTGTACGAATGGGCCGTGGTAATGTTTTAGACTGATTTTTCTCTTTGTGGATGATCATAAACCTGCAGATGATGAAGTACAAGGTGTGGAGGGTGTCCACCGGAGACTTGGCTATAAACATATAGATGAACTTGGGCTGTTTTTATTTCCAACTGAATAGCTCATTGAGCTGAGCTAATTTGTATGTGACTTTGTTATGATGAATGTGGACTTATTTTGTAGATTTTTTCTATAGTAGTTATGTAATTACCAGCAGAAGATGAAATTTGCCGTTGATATTGAGATGCTCTATCTGAATAGGTCTGATTCCTGCAATCCTAAATAGGACTGGTGTATATTAGTTGAGTTTTTATACATGTGGGCTTGCAATTGATGGTTTCATATTAGATTCAAGTAATGAAAGTGGGGACAGAACTGTGACTTGTGTTAGAACTCCAGCATGGGTCTGGCACAACCAATAGCTCCAACTCGCATGCAACTGGCCCTTTTGATTCAGGATTTTTTGAAGATGCACCCTAAGTAATAGGTTACTTCGTCTGCAGCTTACATATTCCATCGCCGCATCACGACCCCCTTTTTTTTTAACCTTCTCTTATTTCACTTGTGAATAGAACATGGGTTCCTAACTACTTTAAATTAGGATTCATCACGAGGCTGTTTTTGTATATGATGTTATAGACTAAAAGTTATGCTCTAAATATAAATAGGGATTTCGTTCTTGTCCTCAGAGTTACCAAGTGCTCAATTTAGTTTTTATATGCTGTTGAAAAGCAATGGTATGGCCCTTGGAACCCTTCAAGCCATAATGGCATGCTCCTTGAATGATCTCTATTCATTTCATCAACTGATAGTTGCATAAATGTCTTAAATCTGAAACAAAAGTTGCAAAGTTGCTACTCAAAATTCGAATTCATCTCAACTTAGTGATGGCCATTTACCTTTGCATTGAGATGGGGACAGCATTTGTTTTCTCAGTTCAGCTCCTCAGTCAACCATCAGGTCCAATTTTAAATTAAAAATCAAAGATTTTAAACCATTAATAAGCCCGGCCCGGGTATCGATCATGATTGATTTGCAATCTGAATATTACATTATGAAAATTCTAGTCACAACACCCAATTCGTTTCAGAGACCCATGTCGTGGTTCATGGAGCAGTAATTTAACCCGTCCAAGAGTGGTGACACCCAATTACTTTATCTTTGTTTATGTAATTGAATGAAATACCTAGGATTATGTTTCTGTAAGTGGTAAAAAATGAAAACCAAAAGCGGGTATCCAAAATTCTTTTTTCCACCCAGGAACAGGCTACAGGCCTTTGTTTTGTGTGAAATCATTCAATGAGCCTGGAGTTACGCATTACATAGTACTGGTGTTAAATGGTATCGACTTCTACTTGTAAGCTGATGCATTGGGCAAGTCAGCTTAATTGGGAGTCAACTGCTCTGATTCCAATTCCAAATGAGAGCCCACATCAGGGTCTAAAATGCATCTTTCTTTAATGTCAATCAATGGCACCACTGTGTCTTCGGACATTGATTCAGACCACACCCACATCACTAATCTATGTAAATTCATGTAGGGAGGAGATCAAACACTCAAATCACTAACCCAAATACTCAAACCCCCATCCTAAATCCTAAATCCCAAATCCCAAATCTCAAAACAAACAAACCTACCACAAAACTCCCCTCAAATCCCCAGCAGAAACCCTAAAATCCCAAACCCAAACCCTCAAATCCAACAAAACTCAAACTGTGCACAGAAAAGAAAAACAAAAGAAAAGAAAAATGCACATAACAGGGCATTGAACATGAGCTGGTAGAAGAAGGAAAAACAGAGAGTAAAACGAGGGGGGAAGGGAGGACGACAAGCTTTTGAGGTCATCTGGTTGCCAATCGGAGGAGGAGACAGGGTGTGGATCTCCGGACTCCGGTCTCCGCTCGCGATCGGTTGCTGCACTTCTCCAGAACAAGAAAACTCCAATTCAAACTTGCTGCTCTGGGACTATTCCTGAGAAGAGTTGGACGTCTCGGGTTGCAGGGCACACATCCAGACTCTGTTCCGCCTTCCCGTACTAGGAGAAGATAGAGGATCACGGTCGTGTTGCAATCATCTTCGCTGCACAAGAAGCAGATTCCATCTTGCTCACGATCGAGATTCTAGTTGGAGACAAAGCCCTCTCTTCTTTCTAACTCACGGTCAAGATTTTGAATTGGAGAGGAAAGACCATTTTCTCTCTTTTCTAAAACAAGCGGGAATGAAAAATAAATGGGCGGGGCGTTTTTTTTTACTCACTTTGATGCTTTGCGTGGGTCACGCACGTGTTGAGCGGACCCTTTCCTCAGCTTTAGCTGAGGAGAGGGGCTCCCATATATATATATATATATATATATATATGACAGAAGTTGGGGATATTTTGTAAATTCTGAATATGTGTGTGTGTGTGTGTTGAGAGGTGCCACCCAACCCTAAGACAGCCTCCAATGCCCTTCTGAATAAATTCTCCCACTTTCCTAAGTTTTTTCTTCTTTCCCATGTGACTATGGTTTATTGAACTCTAAGGGAAAAGCACTAGATCACTTTTGTTTGATTGATTAGTTTTGCATGGTATGATGGCAAAGTTCTAAGTAAAAAGTAAAAGTACAGTTGAATGGGATATCCAGTTCTTTTTGTGTTGATTCATTTAAGAAATCAAGCACCAAAAGGTTGTTTAAGGGTCAAGTAACAGTCAGGTCCACTCTGCAACTTTCTTTTTCAGTCCTAGTTGGCTGATTTCTCCCTCAGCCGATCATAAGAGAATTGGGTATTCTTTAACTTACAATAAAAACAGTTTCTTTTTTTAGATTTGTGAGTAGATTAAGATGGGAAACAAAAGTCTAACCAAACCTCTTCCAATTTGCATGGGACACGTCTAAATGCGTCTAAAGGAACAGAACATCAATTTTCAATAACCAATTTGTAATTCACAAGTACCTGAATCAGCTTCAGGGCAGAGCACTCAATACAAGTCTCTATCTCCCTAAACTGCTGCATTATCGGCGCCATAACCAGCTCCAAGCTCACCTGCTGCTCATCTCGCAGATCCAGCTTGCAACCGACCACGATCACCGGCACATTCACCTCCATCCGGCGAAGCTCCGGCAGCCAGTACGTGCTCAGGCGGTCCAACGTCTCCGGCCGATCACACGCATAAGTCAAAACAACCGCATCCGCCATCTTGCACTCTGCTGCAAGCTTCCCTCGATGCTCCGGACTGCCAAAAGCACAAATCAACCAAAACAACATTAAAAAAAATAAACTTTAATCGAAATCAGATCATGTTGATGATTGTGATCGTGATCTGATCTGATCTGATGAAAAAGAACCCTTTTTTTTTATTGAAATTTGAAGAGGAGAGAGGCGTTTGTTACCTGGACGAGGTATCGATGATGGTGATCGGGACGCGATCAGGGAATATGTCGGAGGGGAGGCGCGTCGGAGGAAGGACCGGAGGGACGTTCTCCGGGAACATTTCTGCGGCGACGGTGACGATAAGGCTGGATTTTCCGGTGCCGCGGTCGCCGACGACGGCGATGCGGACGTTGGAAGGGACGCCGGGATCTGCAGCGGAGGAGGAAACGGCCATGATGGGATCTGAGAAAGGAGAATAGAAGAGTTTCAGACGAGAGAAGCCCTAGTTTGGTGTCTCTCTGGGTTTTAGGGTTCAAGGGGTTTTAGCAGAAGAAGCTGTTGCTGCTGCTGATGCTGCTTAGACGAGAAGCTACAATTTGTTGACGATTATGTCGGACTATATATATACAGATGCGGATATGAAATCATGAGGCGGCTTATAGAGGCAACATTGATTGGGTCGGATCGGGTGGGCCACACGAAGTTCGAGGTCATCGATGGAACTGAATTTATGGTAATTGCGATTAGAGATTGATGGATATCTGTCCGTTCATCTTGAATTAGGAATGGGCCCACAAAAGGTGGGCGTGGGCGTGTAGGCTTTAGCCTTCCCTTTAAATCTAAATATTTATGACAAGTCTAGATGCTTTTTAATGTGGAGCTCAAGTTTTTTTAAATTCGTATTAATGATATCCGCCGTTGGATTGATAGTTTCTAGAATGTCTAATGAACTTGCACAGCTTGCCTACACACTAAGAATAGAAAGGGAGTCTCTCGTGTGTGAGCAATCTAATTGCTGTGTCCATTGAAATTGACTTTGAAAAATTGGTGAAAATGGGCATGAGGGCAGCTAATAGGTTTGCATTTTGCATGGGTGTGTGCCCTACCATACATTTAAGGAGACGATTTTTGTATCCCGACAATTTACAAAACCCCAATCCCTATATGGGAAGGGATTCTAAATTCCCTTTGGCTGCATAAGCATTTGTAAATGCTAAAGAGGTATTTTCTCAAATGATTTAAAAAGGTAATTGTGATTTTTCAGGCGGTTGAAATTCAAGATTTTAGCAAAGAAATATAATATTTATAAATACAATGGGAAACCATATAAAAAAAATGTCAGAATTCCCAATGGGCCAAATTCTCACCATGAATTCTGCTAAAGAAACTGGTCGTAAATGCATGGTGGGATTCCTTTTTGAAATGCAAGTGGATTGCATGGACTAACACCCTCTGTAGTGATTGGCTTTAATTACAGCATTATCGTCCAGTCCCATATATGATACCATAAAGAATTTCAAAAATATTATATTCCCATTATTTAATTGCACCAACATTCAATTGATAAATGATCTCATTTTATACAATGAAGAGCAAACCTAATCAACCATTATTCAAAATTCAAATTATTTTATTAGTCTGTTTGGTTGTAATTTAGATTTTTAATAATGGTTGATTAGGTTTGCTCTTCATTGTATAAGTAGAGAAGATTTTCCTAATAAAAGGTTAGGGTGGTTTATTATGTAAATGAAGTATTCTTAAAAGTCTTTATGATATCATAGTTGGACCTGGCGATGATCTTGTGATAAAGCTGGAGCATGGTCCTATCTTCATGCTTCTTTATTAATTATCATCACTTTATCCTTCAATAAAATCAATACATTCTCATCCAGACAAACATTACAATCTCACCATATTCGTCCAATGTTCTGAATTTATATCTATTGTGAAAGTAATGATTAAATATATGTGGGACGGGGTGATTTTCTCTTGTGCATGTGCACCTGCACACTGCACATCTATGCCATCGTTCATCACGTGAGACCCAGTGAAATTTAAGAGGTCACACCTTTGATTAAAGTCGGAATCACGTGTGTGCAGAAGAAAATTTTCCAGAATTGTTACCTCGTATTCATTTGAAATTCTCTCTAAAAATGAGAGATTTCTTATTTGAACATCAACTGAGGGTGCCATCAGGAACTTCTGACAAAAGGAAATTCCAGTCGGTTTGATGCCACTAACCAAACATATTGGAGTGCCCCCACTGCTCCTCTGGATGGATATCCAAACACTTGAGCTACTTATGCGTAAAGCGAGATTTTGCCCACAAGGAAAAAATAAAAAACACCCAATAATTCAAAACAGGCCCACAAGCTTACTAAAATCACCCACTATATTGCCTCCTCTCTATCAACCTCCATCTCAAGGTGGGCCACAATGATTAGGAACCATATGATGGACTCTCTATGCACCTTTGTAAATTGCATCGATTTGATCCCATCTATTTTGCTCACAATTCGAAATGCCTGAGAATCTTCAAAGACATTATTCAAGGTGGGCCACAGGGATTTATCAAGATTAAAGATCTGACCTTGCCTGTTATTAATCAAAACAGATCATCCATTTGCTCACTAATCAGAAGGAATAGATGGTTACTGCTTATACCATCAAATCAAAGCAGACATGGAATTTTGTGAGTGGGCAATAATTATTCCTCTTTGTACTGTTATTGATGTAGAACGTCCATTTAGACCAACACTAATCAGATATTTAGCATTATACAATCAAAGTGCTCAATCATTGAGAAGCATCTGCATTCTGCAATGCATGATGGGAAATCATAGGACGGACAATCCAATCTTGTTGCGTAAAATCTTTAAAGGCTAGGAGTTCAGAGATGAGATCCAAAATAGACCTTTTTTTTCCTACTTTACCACACAGGTGGGTGCACTTTTCCATTGGACCTGAATTGTAATTTCCTACCAGTGGGACGCCCATTCAGAATGATGAGGACCATCACACCATGGTCACTGCGATTTGCCATTGCGACAATTATTTGATCCATGGTAGAACCAATCCACCATTAACAAAATCAATAATCCTGCTTAAAGGATCAGTGCAATTTGGTCTGTTATCACGAAACATTAAATCAATAACCATCCCTCCATGATTTAAATCACTAAGTTCAACTCGTTTGTAATCACAAAGCAGCACTCAACAATAATCAGCCATCAGTCAATAAAAACCATGCATCAGGCTGTGATTGGTACAATGCAACAATTTTCATGCTTGGACAAAAGAAGGATAAGAGTCTAAACTCTGTAGGATTGGATTGCATGCTATATTCGTAGAGAAATGGCTGAGTGGCCACCATTTTATTATACCAATCGCCAAAAATATTGCTACATACATTAATACCTCAACCGGAGACAAACTCGTTTACGGTAAAGCATCGAATGTGGCATACACACTCATTTGCCTGGAGAAGCATACCGCAATCGATCTTTTTGCTGATTCAACACCATGTCCTTTGGAGATCGATCTTTTTGTCGATTCAACACTTTATCCTTTGGAGACGTTTTCACGCCGACACCTGCTTGCCGCATCATCTCTGCCAACAGAATTATCACAAGCATGCACCCAACAAAAAAAAAAAGATCAACCCTCAAGATGAGTTCCAAACTAATAAAGTATTCAGTACCAGTACAAATGAGGTACTACTTACCGCGTTTTCTCTCGAGCTCTCGGTCCAGCTCTTCTTTCCACTTCCTTTGTCTCTCAGTATAGCTTTGACTGCATATTATCAATTCAGTGTTTGCGTAGGAATTAAGAAAATAATGATGTGCTAATGATGACGACGACGACAATGATGATGATGATGCAAGCAACAAGGTGGCAATGTACACTAGGAGAGATTTATTAAAGAACTATTATATGATCATCAAGGCCCGAGGAATATGAAAAGGTATCGTCTACACTTAAAATTTGTGTACTAGGGGGACCCATGTTTTGACGGTCCACATCATTAGGCTTGGCATGATCCAGGCCCAAACACCTGTGATTTGGATTTGGGCAGTGTTGTTAGGCCTAGGCTTATTTTCTAGCCAGATAATGCACTGCAGGGTTCGGGCCTATGTAGAGTAAGGCCCAACTACAAGGGTGGCCTTATCTGACAATTTTTTTTTATAACACCTGATCTGACATTTAAACAAAAGGACAATGTTTGCAGTAGGTTCGGGATGGATACAATTTGGCCCAGCCTAGCCCAACTCAACTTACAACAGCTCTACAAAACATTGATCGGACAAGGCGACAAGCTATGATGCACAATACCCAAATTGCTTCCCAGTGGGTGGGCGATGTGGGATGTGGGACTTTCCCAACACTCCCCCTCACATGTAGGCCCAAGAGATTTCATGGATGGGCCTGCCAAGTGAGCTATACAAGAACGATAGGATCCGGCTCTGATACCAAGTGATATCATGTACCCAACCCAAAAGTTGAAGCTGATAGGTGGAAGGCCCAAACAGGTATATGAATCCCTATCAAACCCATTACTTGGGTGATGTGGGATGTAGGACTTTCCCAACATTAGTGGCCTGCAAATATAAAGTGAGAAAGGAAAACTTAATAGGCTAGAATCTTCCAATTACAGTCCACTTGTAACAGGACCATTCAAGATGGCAAATTGGGTGGTCAAGTCATCTAAAGCATTCATCAGTTATAAGGCCTCGCCTTGGAAAGTGCATGGTTACTTGAAAAGACAAATGTTTAAATGTTTAGGATCATCTAATTGGTGCGTTAGTAGAATTGTTAGCCGCGAAAATAATACTAAACCAAATAGACACTGAATCCATTGATTGGACTGTCCACCCACTTCTCCAATAAGTAGACCATTTATTACAAACACCCCACTGAAGTTCAAGTAGACCACTGGAGTACTGTTTTCCACTGCATTGAAGTAACCTTTGTCACATGCCGATAACAGTTTTTTAATTAAGGCGTGGAAGAACAATCCAATCCAATCCAACCTGAATATCCTAGGGTGGAAAAGAGTTCAAATAAATGAAAATATCAATCTTGTCAAATGCAGGTAGATTGATAATTTAACAAACCTTGGAGTATCAGGTTGTCGCTCAGTATCCACGAGGTCTCTCCACTCGTGCTGGGCTGAAGGAACTTCCCTTGAGCTTTGGATGCTTATTCTGCCACTATTAGAGACACGCTTGCTACAACTGCTGGGACTTGTTGTATTTGCAGCATCAACAGGCGCAGTTGAGGTTCCATTTACTACCCTGCTTGGTGATCTGCTTTTGGGAGGTAACTTCAAGAAATTAGGAGCATTTTCATTGTGAATGTTTCCAGCAACAGCCACATTTAAGGAGTTGTAGAACTCTTCATATAGTGGAGTCTGCAACTTTTTCAGATCTAGAGCCTGAAAGAATGATGGAATGGCGTTCAGATTATGCACTGAAATAAATTAGGGAACTTCAAAAGGTTTCTCTTCTATCAGGGAAGAAGATGGCAACAGTAGATAAGGTCCATTTGAACAACTCAACCACAATATGAATAAGCCACAATTCACTAAATCATGGCAACTAATCCACATTCCGTGGTGCATGTCATTAAAGCAAATTGGTGCCTCCACGACCTAACCATTCAAGTGTAACCATCAAACAAACAGCTAAAAACTAAATCCTGAGAGGTAACAGGAAAAACTTAGGATTCGATCCACAATAAGACCAATGGATTAGACAGTCCAAATTGACATGAATGCTCGCCGAATGGAGATGGAAAGTTTCCAGTTTCTACAACTCAGTGCGAAGTGCCATATGCATATTATATTCTAGTTATGGAATGAAAATACAAAGGCATTTCACTAAATACTTATTTGTTACTAAAAAAGGAAGTACAGGAATAACTAAATTGTTCAAACTGCACATCGTTGCATGTTTATTCTAGTTGTTTGAATAAAGTGCTAATTTGATTATCTCCATATGTCATGTCTTCTCTCAAATTGTAACCCTATAATCCAATCAGTTTCATGTCTTCGGGTCCCTCAACGTCTCATAAAAGAGAAAAAGAGGAAACCAAAATATCATAATATTTTTTTTCAAAATTTTCTGAAGCATAGCACAATAAACAAATGAAATTTCAGAAAGAAGGGACAGAAAAGAAGAACATATTCGGCCTCACATTTATCTTCTATTGTTCGAGTGACTGAATATGATATTGTAATCAACTCCAAGTGCTGAATGCACACCTTCTCTAACATTCATTTTCTTTTTTCCTTCTACTTGGCATGCTACTTGCACACCTTTTCTAACTTTGTAACTATGAGGTTCCCTACAATTTCACTTGTAATTGTTTTTCTGAGCAGCAGTTCTCTTTTACCACCTATGAATTGCAATTGCACAGGTTTTCTGCTTGTAAAGTTGTATAGCTGAAAAAACAAAGTGGATACAAAAGTAAAATTAATACCTTTTCATCAAGGAATGCTCTAATTTTCGTCTCGGTGACTTCATCCTCATCCTCACATGCAGGTGGCTCACAAGGAAATGTGAAATCATTCTCCATCCTTACAGATGCTTCAAAGCTGCTGGCAGCACCATTAACCAGGTCACAAGAGTCGTCCAACTTGATTTCCCTTTGTACTGGACTTTCATCGAATTGGCATGGCCAATCATCAGGTTCAGACATGGGATTATAACTCTAAAATAATCATAACACAAAAGATTAAAACAAAAGGAACAAGTTAGCTACAGAATCTCCTCAGCCTGCTCAGGGAAAGTTGACTGTGCACAGATACTATTTTTGATAGTTACCAATTTGACGAACAACAAGAAGGGAATCAGTGGATTTAGCAACTAAAGTTCAAACTAATAAGTTAGTGAAGGTGACTATAAAATATTAAAGCAGGTTCCTTTTTTTGGTAGAAGAAAATCATTTATATTAGGAAATTTCTATGCAAGCTTTAGAAAGGGACAACTAAGAATGAAGGCATGCCATTATATACTTAGTAGCTTAGTTCTAGTATATTACAATAGATTCAACAATGGAAACTATAACAATTAATGAGGCAGATGAATGTAATGTCCAAACATCCATGTAAAACAATTTCATAGAAAAGTGCAGTAGAAATTGAAAGAATCTGTTATAATTGAAATCTGAAAGATACATATAACATCTATTACAGTTGGACGTGCAATCTGTAATCTAGATAAAACAGAAAGAAATCCAAAAGTGAATGTATGAAAACCAATGCATCAAATAGGTATGATAGTAGACAAAATAATGAAACATAGGCCCATGCACTTTGAAGTTTACGCAAGGGATGTAAAAGAGTACCTTATCAACGTTGTCAAACATGAATGGAGAATCAGGCCTCACCACTCCATCCACCACAAAATCATCACCAACCTGACACATTTCATTACTTGCATTTGTCTCCCACATAGACCCAACTGTTGAAAGCTTATCTGGGAAAATAGTTGAGCGCCTCGCTCCATCTATGTTACAAGCATCACCTGTGGTGCTGCACAATGCCATAGGTCTTGGCACCATATCAACAATGCAGTACTGTGAGGCATCAAATGATTGCATCATTTTGTACTATTGAAAAAAAAATATACCATTGGCATTGTAAACACTCACGAGATATTTGGGTATGATCCAGACGTTAGCAACTTAGTTGCAGAGTGTTCCTGATGAAATTATCATTTCTAAGATCAGCGGAAGAGTAGTTGAAAAGGAAAGACAACAATTAACACATAACATAAGTAACTTGAAGGTGAAACTCACTGCAACAGAAGATCGAGACATTGGATGAGGCTCCTTATATTCTCCAGTGACAAACGAATGCTACATAACATTATCAAAGTTAAATGAATTATAGAACAAAGTCTAAAGAGTATTGGATTCAGCTATTCAACAGTAACAAATGAATTCTGTAATATTGAAAAAATTTAAACACTAAATACACCTTTTAGCTTACAGATTGGAATCCAAGCCTGAATGCAGTATTCTGGTTAAAATAAATTCTGTGATACACTCAAATGTAATGCATGGCATGATATCCATGGTTTTCACTTGTATGAATCCTGACAGATGTCACTGTATGCAAATGGGTCCCCTGTCTGAACAGATAGGATCTGCTGCTCCACCTGATCAGCAGCTAGTAACACATCCACACCAGGTCCAACACATTGAATTTGAACGGTACACACCACGAACCATTGTGCCATGGATCAATAGGAGTGGAGTATGACAACTACCTTAAGCAGAGCACTGCACTCGCATTAGATTCCCCTCAGCATAATTTGATAAAACTATATATATTTTCTCAGTTCAAGATACCTGCAGCAAATCTGATGCAGATGTCCTCAAGTTTGGTTCCCTGCTACCATGTCATGCTAGTTTCAGAGGAATGTAAACAAAGCAAGAAAAATAAAGACAGGCAGAATACAGCATTGATTTAATGGTTTCTTGATTGATAAATAAATACAGAGTGAAATGAAGTCATATTTGACATAAGAGTTAGTCTCAAGAATGGTTTTATGGCAATTAGATATAGTAAATGAATTTCGCATCAAGCAATACAATTCCTAAAACACTTGGGTACAAAACTGATAAGAAAAACTTTTATAGTACTAGTATTGATATAATTTGAGTCCTATATAATTCAATCCATCTAAACTACCATCAACCTATCTGGGTTTGGCTTTTTCCCACTCAACTTAATTTAAAGGCATGCTCTCACTATCTAGACTGAGAAGCAAAAAATAGATTAAGAAGAACAGACTCATGGATATACTTTTGTAAGCATTTCAAAAGGAAATCCTTTGCCTCAAAAGAGAGATGCTCAGGGATGGGCGGGTGCGACTTTGTAGTCCCAATATGGAATAAGGCAGCAACCTGAAAAGAAAAAAAAAAGATAGAAAGCAAAAATTAATTGAATTCAGTTTTGGGGAAAAAACAATCTAAAAAAGATTGACGAACTTTTTTTTTTACTTGTTTTTTGGGAGACAAAAAGAAAACCATACCTCTTGGTACTGCTGGCTCCAAGGAGGTTTTCCAGTTGCCATCTCAATAACAGTACATCCAACGCTCCAAATGTCGGCAGAACTAAAAATTTAGCTTTGAAAACAGTCAGAAACCTGAATTTTTTCCTCTTATCACAATTACTGAAATAAGGATAAATTGTGAAAGAATATTTAAACATTCAATATATAAAATTGTCTGAGCTTGAAATATGATCTCTCTCATGTCAGCTACGCACTGTAACCAAATACATAGAATGAGTAAAAATGTAAGCTACATGAAGTAACTAGAAATGAAAACCCAATCTATAGCAAATAAATCCTGATGTCTTATAAACACGGACCAATCTGATGTGTTATATACATGGATCAATCTAGAAAGGAAAAAGGGCCTAGAGCATTTGTCACCACCACCATCAGCATCGAAGCCTTATCCGGTTGTCCCTATCTATTCAAGGTCTGCTTCACAAGTTTATTTTTCCACTCAACACTATTTAAAGGTACTGAGGATCGTGAGGAAAAGTTTCTCAATGCAAGTTGATGGACCCTCAAGGAAAATTGGTAGGCTGAAGAGGACATGGATGGGAGTAGTAAGGATAGATTTAAAGAAGTTCAACCTATCCAAGGATTTGGCTTAGGATAGACTGGAATGCCGAAACAGAACTCATGTAGCCAACCCCAACATAGTTGGGAGGCCTTAATGATGATGATTGGAGTACCACAAGATGAGGGAATTTCATTTAGATGTCATTCCAGATCATTAAACCTTCATAATTATCCTTTAAATTTGGTTGGCCTCACGATTGATCTACTGTAGCCGAAGAGATTGTATATTTATGGAAAGGTATTGATATAAAAGGAGTAGTTGAACACATTAGCAGACACAATTTCTTCTCTTTATTCCTTCTTTTTTCTTTTTTACCGCAAACAACAAAAACCATGTCCTATGGAACCCCCACAAAACTCAGCAAATGAGGAGTTTATGGCATCACTTTCCAAATCGGTTATAGCATATGGTTCTAAACTGTGAATACAACACAAGTGGAGACAATTATATGCTTAATAGTTGATACCAAGTTGGAACCTTGCCTTCATGGATGTACATATCTAAAGTTTCCAAATTAGAAATTCATAATGTATTATTTCTCAAGTTGCTAGCCAATACACCCAAAATGCCTAGGCATTAAAGGTGTGGCAAACTAACTGCTTAACAACCACCATCAGGCGGGACACCGCTTGGACTCGAAGCACATGCCCGCAAAAGACGCGGCATGGGGCCTTTTTGCACTGCACACATGCTCCCGCACACAAAACGATGCATGGGGCCTTTTTTTATGGAAGTGGTGTTTTGAATTTCTTCCACTAACTGCAATTATAATCTCTACCATAAACATGAAGCGTCAAAAGAGCAGAAAAAGTAACTTGCGTTGCTACTGACACCATAACAAACAGAAGATGCTCAAACCAGAAGATAGACCAACACGCAACTTGTTTTCATCCAGGCCAAACTTGTTTTCAGAACCGTACCCTTACGTGGAGTGGTCCAGGACCAAAACCTACACAACTCTGATGAGGAGTCAATTGGGTCTTAACCAAGATTCAAGTCCATGGCACATGTATTTTTCCAAAATAAATCTGTGAGAACCCACAGCCAAGAAGCTACTGTGAAGAGAGTACCAATTCCGGTACACAAGACTAAGTATAAAAGTTCTTCCCAATATACTCCTTGTACGTATCATCATGGGGGTATTCATGTAATTGTACATTGTAAACATTAATATAAATACAGGGCACTCCCTCAAAGAGGGGGTACCACAGTTTTACACTAATCCTGACATAGTCAGCTATAGATCTCAAACTTTGTCTCTTCCATTCACCGTCGGTTCATAGAGGTAAAAAATTTCTCATTCAAGAGAATTACATTGCAAATGCAGGTAAAGGTGTTTAAGGTGACACGTAAATTTGAATGACAAGAAAACATTTCACTTCAACATGATCAGGCCAATCAAAAGCATAAATTTTAAATAACAAAAATTTGAGGAATTTTCATTAAACAATAAAAATATGGAATTGTATTCTATTCCTTACAAGCTATGACCAGTTTGGAGGATGACTTCAGGAGCCATCCAATATGGAGTACCCTTCATTGACTTAGCTCCTGTGACAGTTGCCTAACATCATCAGCAAACCTCAGTAAGCACATAAAATGAATAGGAGGGAACTGCTAAGAAAAAATATGCCACAAAAATAGGACATGATTATCCTACTCACACGGCCTTAATCCTTACACACAAGTTTACATGCCATCACATGACATGACATGTGTTCTCTTTGAAGTTGCTTCATTAATCATTAGTGGGTTCCACATGGAGCTTCCTTGGCCCAAAAATTAGGCTGATCCACATCAATTCCACAATTCAAGGTGGTAAATTGACCTTTTTTTTTATATGACTATTACATGAACTCACAGCCTCATGGGTGAGGCAATGAGAACCTTCCCATTGTACTAGGGCTCTTCCCATAAGGTTGACATCTAGCCTGTCCACATACATGTTCATGTACATTAGACCTAAAAAGTGTGTGCTCTGACCTATTTTTGGGAATCTCATGTTGGCAGTTGGGAGTGGCACCCACTGATGAGATGCTTTTAAAGAACATGACCGTCAACATAAGGTTTAAGTTTTATGCAACTTGGACTAGTAAATTCACGGGAAAAACACACAGGCAAACACACGTGTGCATGCACACAGAGAAAGGTAATATATTGTACCAGCTCAACAACTTGCTTTGAAGCACCAAAGTCAGCCAGCTTTATGCATCCTTTGTTGTCAACCAGAATGTTTGCCCCCTAAAGTATACACGCATCTTCTTTTCAGTAAATGAGGAGGATTTGCATCAAAGGGAAAAGAAATTCCCACATAAACTAAACACATCATAGATAAGGGGGAAAAAAGATACCTTAATGTCCCTATGCATAATTCCATTATTATGGAGATATTCCAATCCTTGCAAAAGCTGCTTAGTGTACATTCTTATAACCTGTTCAACATAAAAGCATGCAAACAAATCAGCCTACTGAACAACAACGCCTGCAGTTCGAGAAAAAACTGCCACTTACAGCCTCAGGGAAGGAGCCAAATTCCCCCAGCAATGATGAAATGGAACCACCAGGAACAAACTCCAGCAGTATATTTAACGTCCCTTCCTCCCTCGCTGTTCCTAAATACCTCTAATAACAAGGAAACACTGTTTTCTATTAAAAAAATATAATAAAAAAAAACACACAAATCTGCAGTTAAAAACTAAGAGCGAAAAATGTGCTCACCACGATGTTCGGATGTGAGAGATTCTTAAGAAGCTTAACTTCCTCCTCAAGTTCCCTAATGTGTGTCTGCATAAAGTAGAAGTTTCCATCAAGACAATCTAAAAAAAATGCATAAAAAGTTTATATTACAACAATAACCAATGATTTTAAGGAACCCGGACAGATCAAGCGAAATATAAAAGAAAGAAAGAAAAAAAAGTGCAAATATGTGCCCACATAATGCAGAATTTCAATCAAAAATTTATCCAACAAAAAAGAAAACAATTTGTCTTCAAGACAAATTTTAGTATATTTAGGGCCTGTTTGCTTACATAGCATTCATTCATAGTTAAATGAACTCTATCTTTAAGATCATTAAAGAGGTGAGGGTTGAAGGATATGAAATGAGAGGTGGAGGATATTTAGGATTTAAATTACTAGAGTGATGGCTGCGTATTCATTTCACATCTTCCCTTGATTCTATTTACCTATGATGCACGGATACTTCGAAATGGGCTTCGTATCATGTCGTACATATCCGATACTTCACTTTTTATGTGTAAAATCCGTGTCCTTGCCGTGTCTATGGCATATCCTAGCCGTATCCATGTCGTATCTGGGCATCATAGCTATTTACATAAAAAGTAAAAGCAATTTGATGCTCATTTTTGGAGATTCATCTTTGATCTTCATTTTTAGAGAATTAGAGCATGAATTCCTATGTATTTAATTCCTATCCATTCAATAAATAAATCAGTAAACAAACAGAAAAATTCTCACTTGAGCTTTCTCCTTCGACATATTACTCGACGCAATCAAAACCTGCAACAACAACAGAAAAAACGAATAACAAAACTTCAAAATCAAAAAAAAGGGGGGGAAAGATAGAAAAAGTCAGAAACTGTTAAAGAAGAGTAAAGATACCTGTTTGACAGCAAGAAGCTCACCACTGTCTAGATTCATCCCCATGTAGACGCGACCGAACGCACCACATCCGATGAGTTCGCCTCTCCTCCATCGAATTGAAAGAGCGGCGGTGTCTTTAGAGATCGGAGGAGGAGGAGGAGGAGGAGGAAGTGATGGTGGTGAAGCTTTGGAGAGAAACCCTACCCTCGATCTGCGAATGCAAGTTCCGATCTTGTCCGCAAGACTCCCTTCTCTTCCTTCCTCTCCTTCTGGACTCCTGAAAACCAACGATCTGCGTACAGAGTCGAAGATATCTTGCATCTTCTCCTTCTTCTACTTCCACTTCCACTTCTTCTTCTTCTTCTTCTTCTTCGTTGGTGTCTTTGGATCGATTTCTCGTTCGATCGATCGATCGCAGTGAGAGATGTCTATGGGGAGGGGGGTTGGGGTTTGGGGTTGATTTGCGGGGTGCCAGAAAAATTTGTTTGAATTAAAGAGAGAGGGGGGAAGGATGAGGGCGTTTTATGTAAATAAAATAAAGAATGCAACGGCATACGCGTCCCGAGCACAGCCCCTGGTAGTAGTGGGGATTTGAAGATCAAATTCGAAAATTCTGGGTTTGGATTCTTATTTTAAAGGGCCAATAAATAAGTTAGATGTGCGTCCATGAGAGTACTTATGATGTAAATTCGTAAGGTACTCAAAGGTTGTGGGTTCAAAATTATACTATCATATTGGAGACACATGGGTATTTTACCCGGCTTTCTCTCTTGATCCCGTAGGGATTATTCTGGCCTAAAGGACTTGGAACTTAAGTTATAGGAAAAAAAAAAGAAGACAATGTATGATGTATCTTAGTGAAATGCTATGGTTATTTATATATTGGGGCTACATTTAATGAATTCATGGCTTCATGATCACTTGCATTGGACTTGAATTTGACAAGGATTCAACCATTAAAGCATGTTTGTTTTGAAACAACTCCTATGAATTGGATTCCATGCAATCAAATGGGTCGGGTCAGGTTAAGCGGGTCGTGATACTCTTAACCCACATCTGCCTCATTTATTTAAAGGATCGGATAGCACTAACCCACACCTGCTGTGGGTCAACTCGACTCGTAGTAACCCACATAACCATTGCAAGTTATTGCAGGGCAAGTTGACCTGCATAACCCGCATCCTTTAGTGAGCCAACAAATCCAACCATTTAAACTTATCAGACTTGAACTGATTTGTAAGCTTAACTTGAGCCCTATTTCGTTTTAACAACTACTGGTGACCCATTACTTAGTTCTCCATTGGGCAGGAGTGGGGACAAGGTCCGCTAACCTTTTTTTATTTTTCATGCATTGAACCAATTCGTGCAAACTCTAGCTTATTTGTAACTGCTTCAACCAAGTCCAATAGCTTAAAAATATATAAGGGTAACTTACAAGTCATGTGGGTTAAATGAGTTGACCCCAATCAGACCTGTTCCCAACTCATATAATCTTCGTGTCGCGTTAGGTTTTGGCCGCAAGGTATAATTGATCCAATTAACTTTGCCCAAAAAAAAAAAAAAAGTAACTTGGTCCTGTCCTTGATAATAACAAGTCTAGGTCCACGGCTTTTAGCAATTGTAATGATTTCAATTAAGAGAAATGACATGGATAAGCACAATGTGGGATACATCCTTCCTCGATAAGTATCCAACCAAGGGCTCGCTCTAATGATTCGATCGTGGAAATTGGAAAAGTAGAGTGAGCCTTTAGTAGTTGTCGGGTTTTGTTCATCTCCTCTTTGTAGCTGTTCCCTTCCTTCTCTTTAACAAAGTTTTCATTTCATTTGCCCAAAATTTTTTCATTCTAACCCAAAAGTGAATAGTCAATTGTGGACCAAGGTTTTCATTTGAAGGGGCAGACCCAAATAGATAGTTGGATTTTTAGGAGTAGGCCCCATGATTTTCACATGGGATTTGGGAGCAGATCCATGATTTTCATATGGATTTTGAAAGCATATCTAAGAGCGTGTTTGGTAACAGGTGAGAAATCCATAAATCTGATGATTCTTTACTACCATTGGAACAAGAATTCCTCGCTGGACATTTGTATAGTTGAGAATTTCACATTGATATTGGTGTGTATTGATATCAATAGATCTCGATACAGGTGAGGAATCCATAGATCCAATGATTCTTCACTACCATTAGAACCAAGAATTCCTCGTTAGACATTTGCATAGTTGAGGATTTCACATTGATATTGGTGTGTATCAATGCATATAGCTAAGAAAAGTATGGATTGGTGTGCAAATCTACTTAAGTGGGGATTTCCAAATCTTATGGGGGTGGTCGGATCTTAAAATCCTAACAAATGAAAATTTTCATTCATCCAATGGATTTACCACAACTTTAGAGAAACAGAGAATCTTTTTGCTAAAGATTTCGTTGTCAAACGTGACCTAAGAGTTTCATGGTGTTGTGGAAGCGGACCCGATTTTGACAAGCGCGACTGCCCCTAATACTAAATATGTAGGTCTGCCCTTGATTGAATTAGTCATGTCAATTACATTAGTGCTATCTAATTGTGAATATAATTATAGTGATACTGATACTTTAAGCATCATCCAAAAAATGGAGACAATTTTGTCCCGTGGTTCTCACCTAAAGGGGGAAAGGTGAGCAGGACCAGGGTATGTAATGATTTAGGGTGGCACTCATGAATCTTCATCATTTTTCATCAATTAAATGTAGACACTTTTTCTTCTTTCACCATCAATTTGAAAGCCACGTACGTTCCATGCTGCTTTTGAGACACTACATTGCTTGCCTTCCTCACTTCCTTTCCCACTTTGCCCGTTTGTTTCAAAGAATTCATCTAGAGAATTTGTAATTCTCCGAAAGCCATCCCTCATAGTAGAATTCCTTAATCCTTTTCTTGCTTGGAGTATTTAGAAAAAAAGCTAATAAGAGTGGGAATTTAGGAACTTCAGAGGATAAAGGCAACTTTTTTTAGTGGTTGAAATTTATATGAGCAGGGCTTTCCTAAGCTGCAACTTAGCTTATCTTAAGCTGAAACAGTGTTGGTCTCATAAATTAAAGTCGATTATCTCTGTTTTTGGCATGTTGGAAGTAAAAATTCCAGTTTTGATTGGATTTGTCTTGATTTTGGAGACGATCATCATGCCAAAAACAGGGATAATCGACTTTAATTTATGGGACCAGCATTGTTTCAGCTTAGGATAAGCTTAAGCTGCAGCTTAGGAGAGCCCATATATATATATATATATATATTTCCTGTGCATCAATCCCTCACCATATGGTGAGGGACAAACTTAATGGGGCCCACCTAGGGATCCAAAATCATGGGACTTGTACGGGATGGAATGAGACATCTTGGATGAGTCCATATTAAATTTGGGGTCTATCCAATGCCTTTAACCCCTTTATCCGTGGCCCACAAATTTAACGACTTTATATTAAAGAAAAAAATTAACCCTCAATCCAACAGTCCAATCCATTCGGATAGGTGAAAATTCAATGGGTCTAATGTACTTTAGGGGGTTCCATGTGTGTGGATGGTTTGGATGTATTATAAAGCCAACCCTACTATGTTGTCCCTCACCATAACATGGTGAGGGATGGATGCACATGAATATTTCTCATATATATATGGGAAACATTCATATGCATCTTTCTCATATATATATATGGAAAACATTCATATGCATCTTTCCCTCACCATAGGGTGAGGGACACTTCTCCTTGGAAATTTCCAAGTACATAGGGTGGGTACAAAATGCATTTTTCATGTGCAAAAACGGGAGTGTCCCTCACTCTATGGTGAGGGAAAGATGCATATGAACATTTTCCTATATATATACCTTGGTAGTAAAGGTTGGGCCCCAAGGGGCACTCCACTTTTGTGGAAGGAGGACCTAGACCAAGGTGGGCTCACCAACTCGGGCCAAACACACGAGCCGGGCCAGGCTCAACCCACCGCACATTTATATTTTTTGGAGAAGTTTTATTTAATAAAATTTCTTTTTTCAAATGGGGTGTGTCCGAAACTAGAAGGGTGTGTGTCCAAGAGGTGTGTCCAAACCAAAGGGGTTTTGTGTCTGTTCCCCTGAAAAGTCACCCCACAGAATCGAAGCAACACCTGCATGAAGAGTCACCCCACAGAATCGAAGCAACACCTGCAGCATGATGAGTCCTGAAGCAGCCTATTTAAAGCCATTCAATCATGTGTTTTAAGCAATCGATTTTTCCTACATCTGCATTGCGTCTCTGCATCATTTGGGTCGTCCGTCGGAGTCAAGAGAGAGTCTGTCACAAGTCTGGTTCGCCAGTCACACAATCTGTAGTGCTGCTACTGTATGAGTGATCATTGCATCCTGGGAGACAAACGCCACAGAAGCTCGTAAGCACCACTGCGGGGCGAAATTTGTCTTAAGGACATAGTATAATACACTAGCCTTGATCATCAATTATCATCATTCATTCTCTGCCTTTTGCCCGAATACTATAAGTGGATTTACTTTCAGGATTACAGTTCTGTCTTTCTTACTGTTATGTTTAGTTTTTTTCATTTTTGCTAACCAGTTTCTGGATACTGAACTAAAACCGCATGTATTCCGTCTAACAAAAGCCTTAGCCCGTTTGGTAATTTTACATGTAAAATAAAGTGTAGTAAAACATCAAATCAAGAGAGAATAAAATATAATGATGTTATGATGGTATTTTATTTTTAGTTATTTAGTATGGAATCTTTTTGACTTTTTGTATAGAAAAGTGGAGCTTTTTTGTCTTTTAGTGGAGAAAGGAGACTGATTTTTTACTTTTTTTGAAAAAGATGGAAGGAATTTTGAATTAAAGTGCTATTGATGTAACACATTATCTGAAAAATGGAGGTTTTACTTGACTTTTACTAATCTAGTAAAGTAGCAAACAGGCCAAGGGTCTAATTTGCTTGGATATTCTTGTAATAAAACCATCCGTTTTGAGGATTTGAATTACTAGAGTGTGTTAGGTGGGTAACTGCCCAAGGGGAGATGATAATTTGGATCATCACTTTTAGTCCTACACTTTCGTTAGCTTCTTTGATAGAGCGAATTTGCTTAAAATCCACAGGAGTCTGGATTCTCTGTTGCAGTTGCGGCCAAGGGTCTAATTTGCTTGGATATTCTTGTAATAAAACCATCCTTTTTGAGGATTTGAATTACTAGAGTGTGTTAGGTGGGTAACTGCCCAAGGGGAGATGATAATTTGGATCATCACTTTTAGTCCTACACTTTCGTTAGCTTCTTTGATAGAGCGAATTTGCTTAAAATCTACAGTTGTCTGTATTATCTATTGCAGTTTCTATATGCTCACCGTGTGTGCACCATGCCAACCCAAAACCAATTGCAGCTACTCCCATTCGATTCAAACCTCTTACAACTTTAAAATTACGTGGGTTTTGTGTCCACATGGCCAGGGGCGGATGAAGGGGGGGCCCGGGTGGGCTGCAGCCCACCCAAGATTTGGGCCCCAAAAAAAAAAATCCAGTTTCCCGAAAAAGAAATTGTCACTATTACTTTCACAACTTGTAGTCTTAACTTGCAAGCATGGGTTTAAATCCTGTTATTTCTTCTCTAATAAAATATCAGAGGAATTACCCAACCGTTGTTGCAACAGACAGTAATTCTCATAGCTTTGATAAAACTTCATTGTGAGCTGAAAATGAAAAGAAAAGAAATAAAAAAAATTAGGAAAAAAAAAAAAAGTAAAACTGGTCGTCTTATGTATAATGTATTGTATATTGATGATTATTTACTATCTTAGGTTATAATGTCGCATCATCAAGCGCCCAAAAAATCAATAACTCTTCTATCGTTCTATAAGAGAAAAGATGATTAATCTGAAAGTGGCGAAACTTCCACATCTATTCCTGATATTTCAAAGCTTGATGAGGATAAGCGACGTCCTACTAAAGTTCAAGTTGTTGAAATTGAAGGAGTTGAACCTTCTTCTCGAGTCCAAAGAGTCGTAGTTACACATTCTTCCAAAGCTCAAGAAGTTGCACCTATGGAAGTTGATGTCACTTCTTCATTTGAATGTGATCCGGGTAAACGCATTGCTATATATGAATACCCGCTTAACAAACATGATGAAGTTCGGGTAGCTTATCTTAGAATGGGACCTTGTCGACCTACTCATGAGAAAGAAAAAGATTATCCGGCGATAATATTTGGAAAGCAAGGCCGACGGTTCAATACTAATTGGTACAAACTATTCCCTTGGCTAGAATATTCACTCCACAAGGATAAAACATATTGTTTTTATTGCTTTTGCTAGAATATTCACTCCACAAGGATAGAGCATATTATTTTTATTGCTTTCTCTTTGAAATAAATCCTCCGAAGCATCCGGTATTTACCATTGATGGGTTTCAGAATTGGAAGAAGGTTAACAATGGGAAGAAGTGTGCTTTTTTGAAACATGAAGGTGGTCTTTGTTCTCCACATAGGTCGGCGACAATGTATTGTGAGAATCTAATGAAACCTTCTCGACATAGATATAGTGTTTTCAATACACTTTCTAAAGAAGCAATTGCAAATAATCGGTTGCTTCTCCGAAATGTTATTCAATGTATTCGGATACTTGCATTGCAAGGGTTTTCTTTTAGAGGACATGATGAATCGAAGAAATCAAAGAATTGTGGAAACTTCATTGCAATGTTCGAGTTTTCGAAAATGTTGAACAAGAAAGTTGCCGAAATAGTAGGTGATTGTCCAGGAAATGCCAAGTATACCTCACATGGTATTCAGAAAACACTTTTGCATATATTTGCCAAAAATGTGGGAAAGAAAATACGCGAAGATGTTGGTGATGCAAAGTTTTGTATCCTTGTGGATGAAGCACAAGATAATTCACATAGAGAACAAATGGCCATTATTCTACGATTTGTTGATCGTGGTGGTTTTGTTAAAGAAAGGTTTTTGCTATTGTTGGTGTTGAAGACAGTTCTCGCGGATTGCATGGTTATTTACATCGAAAGAGAGTTTGCTAATGAAGTTGACATAGAGTTGGTTACAGATGAATTTGATAAGAAGCCATGCAAGTCAAGATTTCACTAGTGTCATGTTTTAACTTTTGTTTGTCTTTTGTCATATTTGTCAAGATCTATTGTGAAGACATTTTTTGTTGATTTTGAGTAGTATAATAAAAATGATCACTCTTTTGGTATGATGCTTGTAGAAAATGAATTATGAAGATAGTACATAGATAGTTTTTGGTGAACATTGTTGCTATTTTTTATAATTTTTGGTGAGACATTGTTGTTATTTTTTTAGCGTAACTTAAGTGCAGCCCCCCATATTAAAAATCCTGGATCCGCCCCCGCACATGGCACACCATAAATGGTCCACTCACCGTGAGCTTTTTCTTGTGGGTGGGTATAACATCTGTGATAGAGGATCGGGACTCAATCTAATATGTGCATAAAAGTAGTACGACCGACCATGAGAACCAACATATTTTGAACCCAAATTGAGGCGGCCTGAGCAAGAAAAATACCCCTTCCAAGCATCTTCACAGATTGTGTAACATTGATCTTATTGTATGATTTTTGAAGCACTTGGTTTTTCCATAGCCGGATTTTATGATCCAAAGTCACCCTTGTATGATTTCTGCTGAGCTAAAAAGAGAAACGGTGGTATCTAATTCGAGTTCCATCAGATGGAACTCTTTATGTTCCTATCCCTCCATGTTTTCCCCCCATCAATGATCAAACCACAGAAAATTGTAGAACAACTGTTCATTGCTTATAAATAAATTACCTCAAATTTACAAGTGTGGACACCCAAACACAACTTATTGATACATCAATATCTCACAAAAATTCATCAACAAAAAAATGGTTTACAAAGAATGACGAAACACAATACCATCAATGGATATCAAGATAATATCAAGCAAGCTTCCCCTGATTATCAAAGGACCTGATTGAAACCCCTCAATAACACCCATCAAAATCTTCCTTATTGAAAAACTCGAGCACCCATCAAATCTTCCTGCTTGAAACTCTCATGGGAGTAGAAGGGGGTCGCTGTTTAAGCCCACTTATCAATCCTCCACTCTTCTGAACTAAAATTCTGTTCTTCAATGGAGACACCAATCTGTTGGCCAGCCTTGATGGTGAGAATGACTGTCGCAATTTCGATGTTGTCATAGCCAATGGTGACTTCTTGCGGGGAACCAGCGGTCTGGGGGGAGACAGAGTTACTGTTGGGTTCTTGATCTTTACTTGAAATTTTGCGGATGCAGGGGGTGACTTAATGATGAATTTATGCGGGGTCTGTTGCGATTTTCCTATTATGGGGGACCTGGTCTTGCAGAACTTGTGCTGCTGTGATGAAGGTGATGATGAGAACAGGGGATTTGGAAAAAGCACTGTTTTCTTAGCCCAAGGGCGGTTTTTGGGCGACACGCGATTGGCAGTAAGTAGATTTTCTTTTCCTAATGCCTGTTTTTTTGGTGGTGAAGTCTTGAAATTGATACGACGAGATCTGACCCTTTGTAGAGAGAGGGGGTCGGGCTCTGATCGAATCAATTGCAACGCTCCTTGCTTCTCCATCTTCCTTCTAGCCTTCATGTGAGTGCTTATGGAATGTGGCTGGTTTTTCTTCTGGTCAGTCTCTGGAGTTCTGGGGCCATCTGAGGCAGTTTTGTTGGCATTGTGAACTGCAGTGACTACTTCCTTTGCAAATCGGCTAGCTTGTAGGATCTCATGGACTGTTTCTCCAACTAGCATTGCAGGTAATGACATCCGGCGCCATTCACCAGCTGAAAATATCCAATCCAAGAATTTATGAGAAAACAGGCTGACATACTTAGCTAGCTCCTAATCACATCAATTGAAGAGAGGAAACTGATCTCAGAAAAAGTTCAGTCTACAAAAGCCAAATTGAATTTTTACAATCAGAACACTAGGATTGACTACAAGCAACCCAGTGAGCATGGTCAAATAATCATTCCATCCCATAAGACAAAACCAAGAAGATATATCATATCACACTGGACATCTAAAAGACCAGCATCTACCTTGTCCTATTCATGCATTTGCATCACCTGAGTCGCTATTAAGGTACAGTTGTTTTGTTCTTTGCATTGGCCAATTAAATGTAATCAGAGTAGCAACTAATATGAATAACCTGTAGCTTGATTACAGGGCAGCAAGCCCCAAGGACCCAAAAAGGTGATCATAAAGGTAATCACAAATGAAGGGGAAACAATGCAGGTTGTAAAGGGGGATCAAAGGCAGGTAACTCAACTTTACCATTAAAACAAGGCTGATGCGTTTGGATTACCTGAATTAAGAGTCCTTTCGTTATTTGCCCTAAACTAGTACAGGTAATTAGATTTAAAGATAAGCTTCTTGTAGGGCAACCTAGCTCCAAAGGTCCAAAACAGGGCAAATGATAAGTAAAGCTGCCTGCATCTTAGAAGATCACTCAAAAAGCTACATGAGGCTGATAACCAATGCAAGTTGTTCACCTGTAATTTCTGGCATCTTCCCCTTTGGAGATTTCCGAACTGCTGAATTCCTAATCCTTCATAGAAGTAGCCAGGAAAAAAAGGCAGAAACATAAGAGAAAGAAACCCACTTCAGATTATTGATCTGATAAGCAGAAAATGCAAGAATCTGCTACTTTTTCACATAGAGAAGTTACAAAAGGGGCAAAAAGCAAAACCCATTAAGAAAATTTGTCAATTTATAAGAAAAACGCAAAAAGCTTCGATTTTTATCAAATAAAATGGAGAGGACCCATTTCAGGAACCAAACCAAGAAACCAAAGAAGGGATGGAACTGAATTCTCTCTCGAGTACCTCAGAGATTCCTGCTTGCATCTAAGGCTTGTTTTTATATAACCCCTCGTGCTGCGAGGGCTTAGACTTACACCTGAAATCACCTTTGTTCCTCCGGATACTGTGTATTGGAGCTCTTGCAAGCGAGCCATGCATCTATCCACCTTTAGAGGAAAACAGAGATGAATGATGGGAAAAATTAGATTTTGATCAGAAATAAAGGTCTTGAGTCTTGAGGAAGTGAATGAATGAAAGTGTCTGATGGGTCTGCTCTGTTACCTTCTTTAATGTTTCTCTGAGGAGATTTGGGTTGAGAACAGGTGCCATTTTCTTCTCCTTTGTTGGGGTTCTGGCCACCATTTCTTCAGAAGAAAAAGGAGGATTTTCTTCTACTGTGCCTTTGATTCTTCTCCTTCCTTTTAACCGAGCATTTGACACTCTCTCTCTCTCTCTCAAATGGGGTCGATCTATCTAGGATTCTAAAAGAGGAGAAGATGAAACGGCGTTTCAAGTTTCTAAAGTCTCCTATAACGTATCTTTGGTTCCAACGGTCATATGTCGATGAATCCTATGCAACGGCTACTTGTCTGAGAATTGCATCACTGCTGAGAGACAAAGGAAAAATGCAGGTACAACTCGAGAGCACCAAAATCAGTGTTCCTTGATTTCTTGATGATTCTATATAGAGGTGGGACCATTCATGGATGATGAGTTACACTAGTAAAGAAAAATGCTGTCCATCATGTGGGGGCTACATGGATGGATGACAATGTAAGGCATGCAGAGGGATGGAAATGGAATGGATAAAGATGGACCAGCAGCATAAAATTTGGTTCTCTTTGATTTTTATGGGCTTTTGTTTAGTGATTGTTGGAACCTGGCAGGAGGTGTGGCCCAGTCATGAGTAGGCCACTGATATCCACAACCATTCAGTTTTCTTATCATTAGAACAGTTTCCTGTGTGGACCAGTGATTAGAGTTTGGAGGGGGCAATGAGCTGGGTAATAGACCCAATCCAAGTTTCATATGTTCATTTGAGTGGTTAAAAATAGGAATGATAAGCCATCATGAGTGGTGTTGGCACCTGTGGTATTAGATAGATGCTCGTGATTGATCACCGGGTCTTTAAATTGATAGTATCACTCTAACCCAATGAGCCAAGCAATAAAAAAAAAAGGAGGAATGACAATGGATCGGGTTAACCAAGTGACCCACCCTGATCCATTTTTATTAAGGATGGGTTTTATTGTAGTTTTGTAAAGTGCGAGCAAATATGAGTTCCGCCCCCTTTATGATGATTATATATTTGGTTAGATATAAATATATGAAAATACTTCTCGGCTTACCTACTACTAGGGCTGTCAAAGGGCCGGGCCTGGGCCGGGCCAAGATAAGCCCTTATCCTACCCTTACATGTGCGGGCCGGGCCTAGGCGAGCAAAGGCCCTCGACTTTTACAGCGGGCCTATAATTTGTTGGCCCTTACCCTACCCTCAAAGGGCCAGGGCCAGGCTAGGGTCGGGCCAGAGCCAGAAGAAAAGAAGATTATTTTTCTTTAGAGAAAATAAATTTTTCATATGCATGCCGCCACCACCGACTTCCAACTTAATGATAACCATTCTCATATGTCCGGGCTGGGACCGGCAATACAATGTAAAAGGCAGCATGGTGGAGTTAAAATCTTTTTTTTTTATTGGAAGGCTGGTGGTGGGGTAAAATAATTTATATAATGTAGAATATAGTATATAACAATAATTATATATATGTTAATACATATAAAACAGATAACAATAGTTCTTTATTTAATTATTCAATCTACTTTTAAAATATCTAAAAGATCTGCTAATGCATTATTATCATTATGTTGCTGCGAACGTATCCAATCTTGTGCACAAATCAAGACTTCTGCAGTCTCATATTTTAAACAACTCCTATATTGGTCAAGTACTTTTCCTCTTATACTAAATGTCGATTAAGAAGCAATTGTAGAAACTGGAATTGCTAAAATGTCACAAGCCAATCTTAAAATAACTGGATATTTTGCTGAATTAACTTTCCACCAATCTAATATATTGAAATCTGTAGATTTACACCTTGGCTCCTCCAAATAACAATCTAATTTAGATTTCCCTCCAAAACAGTTGTCTAAATCATTTATCCTTCCAACATTAAAAAATCATCTTCAAACTTAGTAGCATTTTTTATTTACTAATTTAACTTTATCCGCATTTGATAATGTCGTGGTAGGTATATCATAAATCGCACAATACTATTTCTAAAGACTTTTAAAGAGTCTAAGAGTTTTGCCTTAACAAATACTCATACCCTCACTTGATCTATATAACTTTCTTAAAGCATACTCTAAATACGACAACTTACGTTGAAGATCAAGGAGTATGACCATTTCAAATGCATTATTATAATGCTCTCAATATTTATCAAAAGAGCTTCTTCATTTTTAAAGCCAGATTTCTACAAAAGATATCTACACTATCTAACTTTTGTACCAATAAACTATGTATTCTAATCACTTTTGGTAAAAATAAATGAATAGATGGGTCCTTCTTCAAAATTTTAAAGTAGATCCATAAAAACTCTTAAAAGAATTTACATATTTAATAAATTGAGGGACGGGCCGGGCCCCCTCGGGCTGGATAAGTCAAGCCCTAGCTCGGCCCTCAAGATTGCGGGCTTTTCAAAATAGGGCCCTACCTTACCATCGGGCTTTAGGACAAAAAAAGAATCCCTCGTTTTGAGGGCTTTTGTGGGTCGAGCCGGGCCGAGCCCCCTTGTCAAAGTACCTACTACACTTGTTAATGGAAAACTAGGGTTTTTCATGTGAGATGCAAGTCTTAGGTTAGGGATATAAATGGGTCCCTGATTCTACGATTACCCAGAGGTTCCGACCTATTAAAAACTGGATTTGAGTCCTCATTTAGGCCCTAATAAGTAAATGGGTGCGGGTCCTTTTTTTAGACCCGTGACCTATATGGGTTCGAGTCTGGTTCCGACCCGTGGACCCAACCCGACCCTCTGTAAAAAAAAGGAGAGTCCTTTTCCGAGGATCAGGGATTCAATTTTAATGAAAAGGAGGTTCAAATCCAAACCCAGGATGAGACAAACAAAAGAAAAAACAAAACTCAAAGCGGATAAAAGCAAAAGCTTAAAAAAGACGTATTACCTCAACTTTCGAGAATCCCTATTCAAAACCTTTTTTTTTTTAATTTTTATACCATTCTCTACCTAAACTAGGGACGGACCCGAACGCATACCATATACGAAACCGTTTCCAATTCCATCTTCTCATTAACGATTCCAGTTCCAAAACCAAAAATTGATACCCAAAAAATAAATACTTACAACTAACTTGTATTGATAATATAGTATCGTCTCCCCTTGCATAGGCAATCAGAAATTTCAACAATCTAAGTTATCCGGTCACACGCATCTCACACTAAAAAAAAACTTATTCATGTTGGTGTTCTTCTTTCATCTTCATAATTATCTTCATCCTGGTCAGAACCCATCTTGGTATTATTGGTAATTATGAAACTAGGTCATTCATATTGTTGAGGAGTGGGCTCTGCAGGTATATATACTTTTACTGACACTCGAGATTTTTTTAGGAATGATTTAGCAAAGAGAACTTAATATGATATCAGAATCAACCGGTCGCGAGTTCGAATCTATGATAGAACAACCCGACGCCGGAGAAAAATGCGTATCTTCAAAAACTGTACCGACCGAGTTCCACAAGGGGTAGTGCTAAGGAGTGGGCTCTATAGGAGGAGAAATATTGAAAAATATTTATGTTGTCTCATACAAATACCTTAAGGTAGCATTTGGTTCGCTGTAATGAAGGTCGGAATGGAATGGTCATTACAACATTTGGTTCGCAAAAAATTGGCAGAATGACCATTACCTCCGGAATCTCATTCCCTTATGTAGAGGAATGGTCATTCCATTGGGGATGGGAATGAATGACCATTTCATTCCTTTCTACTTTTCGTGAAACCAAAATACCCTTGTTTCACATCGACCACAAACTTATAAGAGAAGAACTTGTGTGTGCCCACCTAGATAATAATAATATAATCTATACATCATCATCATCATCATCATTATTATTATTATTATAAGATTATAAAGAGATAACTTGTATGGGCCCCACCTATATAATAATAATATAATCTATACATTATTATTATTATAATAATAAGATTATACAGAAGAGAACCCATGTGGGCTCCACTTATATAATAATAATATAATCTATATATTATATTATAAGATTATAAAGGAGAAGAACTTGTGTGGGCCCCACCTATATAATAATAATATAATCTATACATTATTATTATTATAATAATAAGATTATAAAGGAAAAGAACTTATGTGGGCCCCACCTATATAATAATAATATAATCCATACATTATTATTATTATTATTATAAGATTATAAAAGAGAAGAACGTGTGTGGGCCCCATCAATATAATAATAATATAATCTATACATTATTATAATAAGATTATAAAGGAGAAGGAATTGTGTGGGCCCCACCTATATAATAATAATATAATATATACATTATCATTATTATTATTATTATAATAACAAGATTATAAAGGAGAAGAACTTGTGTGGGCCCCACCTATAGAATAATAACATAATTCATACATCATCTAACAAGGGTATTTTGGTCATACTTATGTAAAATTTATTCAATTCCGGGCATCATTCCCGCGTACCAAACATAGGAACATGAATTAGTGGGTTGATTCCTCCAGCGTACCAAATGCTGGAATGGTAATGACTATTCCTGCTTTATTCCGGTCTCCATTCCATTCCCGCCTTCAACTATTCCAGCGAACCAAACGCTACCTAAGACTCCATCTCAACCAATATTAATGCTTCATCCTTGTGCCAATGGAAGAAAGCTTTCCTCCTAAATATGGTTGTGAATTGCTCACTCACTCATCAAAAGATCTTACTGGTGGGGGCTGAAGCAAAGATAGAGTGTTGTCCTTAGATGTGAGTAGAGGAGATGATAGAGAGATTATTGGATAGGAATTGAGGAGTTGGGGAATTTTTGAATATGCATTATTTGGGCCTCTAAATGATGAAGTGGGCAACCGTTAAAAAAACCAACAACAACAACAAAGTTGAAGGAGGGGAGCAGTTACCGAGTCATGATTTTTTCTTAATCTTGAGAGTTGAGAGGCATTGAATGAGAGAGGTTTTAGGGATTTTATTATATCCTTTTAAAGAAGAACCAACTATAGATTATGTATATTCTCTCATTGCTGACATGACTTATGGATGGCCGATGGTGACCTGCCTTTAGGAGAAGTCAAATGATAGAGCTTGTTCTCCAACCATTTACAACTTTAAGTTACATGAATATGTAGTATTGTCTTCCTGAAATAGCTTTTTTTTCTCCAACCATATACAACTTTAAGTTATACGAACATATAGTAATGTTTTCTTGAAATATTTAGTATCTTTAATAATACATAATACAAGTATGACAGTGAACCTAATTTAATTCCAAGGGGTTGGCCTAGTGGTCAAGAGTCAAGACTACGGTTTCTCTCTCTTTCGGAGCTAGAGGTCTTAGTATCGATTCCCGATTCCCCCTTCCAAAGGAATCGGAATCGAAGATTGAGTCCACTAGTGCTATCACCTTGGGGTCACAGGGTGTTTACCTAGCTTCCTTATGGGCCCGGAGGGATTAGTCCAGCTCAAATGATTGGGAACCCTCCGACATAAAAAAAGCAGCATGTCGAGTTTAACTTACCTACTTGCCAGGTTTGATTGGGTTAGCTAGTTTGTATGCAACCAAAATTGCCCATCTACTTACTACTTACTTTTGTATTGACGTTCTAACAATAACCAGTAAAAGTAGGTTTCAATTAATGCTAAGGCTTGTACCTCCTTAAAAAAAGTGATCTTTAGTGGCGGACGAAATAACTTTTAGTGGCAGAAAAAAACTACAATTAAAAGTCGATTTTTGCTGCATAAATTTATTTCTTGTCGCAGAGAGTGCTGTGTTACGGTCCTTATGGACTGTCTAAGAGATTCCGCTGGAAATATCGGCGGGAAAAAATCTCCTCCGCGAAATAGTTGCATTAGCGGCACTTTTTATTTTTGTCGTCGCATCCCATCTTGTCCGCCGCTGGAAGTTGGCTTTTTTGTGCTCTCATACTTTTTTTTTTATTAGAGAGAGGATATCATAGAAAATCAAAATCCTATTTGTCGAGGAGAATCAATTCATTTTCTTCTTTTCCGCAAGAAAAATGTGTCACACCAAATAACAAATAATTTGGTACAATTAATAATAAAGACAATTTTCCTCTCTATCCGGAACCCTCTCTTTGCAAAAATGGACTCTTAACTTGTGTGTGCAACTCAATTGCTTCACAAAACAAATGAAAAAAGTGATTTTTTTCCTGCTTTTTTTTTTTTTTTATTTCTCGTTGTAGTGTTTTGTGTCAAAAGCTTTCATTGATGAAAAGGCAAAAAAAAAAACCCTTTGAGATCAAGCTCCGCTTACTGTTATAACAATTTTAATTGTTGTTCAATAGCATTTGAAATTTCCTATTTAATTTTTGAGATTCTAAAATGTAATATTGTGGACCATCACTTTCAGCCTATAAAATTATCTAAATTGTAGCTTTGAAATTGTTTGTATACTTAAGCATTTGTGAATCCAATTGAGAGCCAACATTTAGGACCTTTTATGTAGTACTGCGACAAAACCTTGTTTCACGGACAACATTTTCTACGTTCTGTGGAAAACCTATTCTAACTCCCCTACCTCCATCGAAAATGCTTTTATGCGAAAAATGCTTTTCTTTTCTGGAAAATCACAAAAAATAAGAACTTCTTTTGCTGTGGAAAATGTTTCCACTTTTCATGCTTTTTTCATAGAAAAGCGGTTGCAAGAACATACCCGGTGTAATTTCTGTGTCACATTAAGCATATAAAATTATCTAATTTTATATGTAATTAAAATTTTAGTTATTTAATATAACACTTTTTTGTGCATGGAAATTAAAAAAATAAACTGATTTTCCTCAATTTTGCATAATACCATTCCGAAGAGAACTAGAGAAGTGTTCCATACCCGCATGAAAATGGATTTTTGCATAGAGCAAATTGTCAACATTTGACAAACAAGCTCCCTAGAAAGATATAGAAGCAGTCAAAATGGAAAATATGAACTGAATCAATACCATCCTATACGAGTTCAACTAGAAAAAAACCAAAAAAAAGATTCCAGCACAGATCAAATTGAAACAATGTTGGAAACATATATGTTGAAAATATGTACTGAATCAGGTAAATGAGCAATGTTTTTAAAAACCATTTTTTTTTTTCTGTAAACCTAAAAACCAGGTTGGAGGGCATGCTGGTGAAGTAGACGGTTTTATTATCCCACCTGGTTCGGCTGACCCGTTTAACCCAACTCAACTGTGAACTAAAATAACGTCAAAAGTTCCAATGAGAATGTTTCTTATAAGAGAATTTATGCAGAGCCACCCATTTTAGAGTTGGATCGTACGAGGCTTTGCCTTACGGTGGCTCATGAGTAGACCAATCACAGTATGCAACATCACCGTGAGTAAAACCCCTCATAGGATCCCCTATTTTAGGCACATGGGACCTCATACAATCAATTCAACCCCCTCATACTCATTACCCCCTTGAACCAGTACAAGCTCAAATTTAACACTTATCAACTGTTACTCTCCTACTCAGCTTTTGAATTGAAATACTAAAAAATGATGTATTATTAAATTATTAAACTTGAGGGCCAAGGATCAACAAAGATTAGGATGGTGTATTGGGCTTGATATTTTGCACACCACTATTGCATTGGGACCTTTCCATCCCCTCCTCCCCCACAATTAGCATAATCCAGGTGGGCCCCACAAAGTTGCATCCCATGAATAGGAGAGCACAACCCAGAAATAATAAACGCTTTTGGAAGATACTTTAAAGTATTAAATGGTGGGTCCAACAGATTTAACAACCTGTTTTGTTTGGTTCTGGACCCTTGTTGGCTTGTTGTTAATGGACGGCTGAGAGTACTAGTTTGAGTTTTTTTATTTTTATAACACTGGTTATGAGTGGAGCCATTTGAAGGATCTATATAGATTACGGATCTATTGATTCATTTTAAGGTTCACTACATTCCAAGTAACATTTGTTACTCATTTTTACATTGTCCAAACCATAGATGCCACATACCCATCATGGTGCTACCAACCCTGGACCACACCCTTTTGGATGATCCTCAGAATAATTTTGGATGATAAGAGTTATCTAAATTGAGAAATGAGCCACTCCATCCGGATACAACCAATATATGTCTATTGTTGGGTCCACCTTGATCAAGTTAAAAGTGACCCATGACATGCTTAAATATCACTTCAAAGTTAGGGTTGATGTCATCTATTGGAATGAAACAGTATAAGATAAAAATAATTGATTATGCGAGTTAATCACTTGATTTGCAGTGTCTAACTATGAATACTACTTTTGACTAGAGCAATTTCTCATGGTGGAGGATGTGTTTTATCCAATGTTGTTCAAAACAAGGAAAGCTAGCCACACAGTAAATGGAGAATGTTCTCCTACGAGGCTCTATGAGACCCATTCGAGTCTACTTTTAATCAATACAACTTCTTTGATATATATTTTGGTCTATGATTTGGCGACCTTCACCCACCGTTAGATTGATTCTCAAAAAATCTACGATTAATATGCCATTAAAATATAAAATTATTAAATTAAAGGTTAAGATAATTTAGTAAAGATGATTTTTTAGATCCTGCTTATTTATAAGTAGACATTTCAATCCGCCCTCTTCTCATTAAAAGACATGTTTTAAAGTGGGGCCCATGAGTACGATTGGAACATTGAATATATTCAACAATGTTAGCATCCTCACACAACAAATAAGGTTTTAGGCTCCTGTGGGAGTCCTACATGGCAACTGTGCATGACTTTATATCCTTGCATTTAATGCTGGCTTTGCTTCATGCACAGTGAGGATTGAAATCTCACACCGCCCTAATCCAGGATTTCTTGCATTGGGGTGTTAGGTGATTGGGGGGTTAGGTGACTTTGTTTACCAAAAAAACAAGATACTTATAAGAGTTGTTGATACTAGAAGATGAAATCATGATAAGTCTAGACCACTTTATACAAATATTGATTTATTTTTCTAATGACTCCATGACTCATTTGTTTAGAGAACATTTTATTAAAAATTTTATATATATCTTGGTAATTAATAGCATTGTCATCGTCGTAAGCATAATATTTTTAGTTCTCAACTTAAAAAGTAAAATCTCATAAATAAATTTATCTAAATTTTATTTTTTTAGAGCTAAAATATACTTGAGCATTTAAAAATCTCGTTGCAAACACACCATTTTAAAGATTTTTTTCCCTCTCCCCGGCATTTTCTACAAATGAGTAGTCTATATTAAAAAAAATTCATCTTAAAAGCCACTACATCAACAGTCACTGCCCAATAATTGAGAAAGAGATTGACATAGTCAGGTATTCAACAATGGGCCCACTGTGTCATGATATGGATCCTACTGTAGAGCCCACATCACTTGGGCGCCATAAAGACGTCAGGCCAGTTTTTTTTAATAGTTGTGTCTGACATACTAGTACTACTAACACACGCATGCTTGAGCTGCAAGCACACGTGGCATTCTATACCTAATTCTCAACCGTCCAACCGAATATTAGTCAACTTTCCCCATCTAATAAAGAGATAAGTGTCCATCAAATGAAAGTCTATTCTTCTAGAAAAAGAATAAAAATAACAAGAACACCTTCAGATCCACCAATCAAATGGCATGGGCACTCTACCACATCAACGTTTAGATTTTCTGACGCGAATTTCCTTATAACTTTTCATATTGAGATTCTAATGGCATGGCAGCCCCACTAACTAAAAATAACGCGAATACGTTTCTGTACATCACGGTTGGTAACAACCACCATTTTTTTCCTCAATCTCACTTCAAAAGCACCCCATCATCTCATAAAGTACAGAAACATCATTAAACACCTTCGGGGCTGTTTGGATGTGATTGTTTGTTTTGAATAATATATAAGTGTGAAGTTTGCATCAAATCAGAGAGAATAAAATATAAGGTGTTATGATGATGGTTTATTTTTGTTATTTGATATGGAATTTTTTTGGCTTTTTGTATAAAAAATGAATTTTTTTTTTTGTTTTGAGTGAAAATAAGGATTGCTTTATTGATTTTTTTTTTTGTGGAAAAGGAGATTTGATATGACCCTTTGTACTTTATTATCAGTATTCATCTCACTTCACTTTAACAAAGTAAAGTGCCAAACACCCCCTGACTGCAGAGAGGAAGTGATTGGTGGTGACAGAGCTTGGCACATAGGCCCTGTTTCCCTCTGCAGCAAAGATGAAAAAGACATGGCCGAGAAAGGGAACAAGGCTTTCATCGACGCCAACCAGTGCATGCATTGGCTCGATTCGAGAGAACCCATCTCGGTGATCTATGTATGCTTTGGGAGCTTGTTCCTGATCGATGGGGCCCAGCTGATGGAGATCGCACTGGCATTGGAAGAATCGGACCGTCCATTTATTTGGGTGGCGAAGAACACGGACCAGATGAAAGAGAAGTGGATGCCAGATGGGTTTGAGGAGAGGACGAAAGGGCAGGGCTTGGTCATAAGGGGGTGGGCCCCACAGGTGATGATCCTGAACCATCCGGCCGTTGGTGGGTTCGTGATCCACTGCGGATGGAACTCATTGCTGGAGGGTGTGGCTGCTGGGGTGCCAATGGCCACGTGGCCTTTGTTTGCGGAGCAGTTCTGCAATGAGAAGTTGATCACGAGTGTGTTGAGGATCAGGCCCGGCCCTGAGGCAGGGCAGTAAGTGCGCCTGCCCCGGGCCCCCCGGGCCCCCATTTTTCAGGGGGCCCAAAAATATTTCCTCTCCTCAAGAAGAAAATGTTTTCACTCCTCCAAATCCACCGACCTCCTTCTCAAACCCCTTAACCTTTCATCAATCGAACTCCTTTGAACCCCATCTCAACCAAACAGCAAGCCAAAAAAAAAAAAAAAACAAGAAGAAGAAGAAGAAGAAGTAGCAGCAGCAGAGAACTGGACCGCCATAACCGGTTAGGCCCAAATCACCGCCATCGCCAGAACCGGCTGGCCCATCATCTTCGTGCTAGCGTCTAGCAGTCAAGCACCATTAGTCCATCACCACTTCGGACGAAGCACCCAGGCTACCCAGCAGTCAAACTATCAAACCCATCAACCCTTCATCAATCGAATTCCTTTGAACCCCAATACCCCATCTCAACCAAACAGCAAGCCCAAAAATAAAAAAATAAAAACAAGAAGAAGAAGAAGCACCCAGCAGGCCAGCACCACGGGTTGATTGCTACTGCTGCTCCACGCCTCCACCGTCCACCCACCCGCCACGCCACATCTCTTTGTTCTGTACACTTCCCAGTCTTCTTAGTTCAGATAGAGTTCAGGTCGGGTTGGACCTGATCCAATGATCCATTCCGCTGACAAGCCATTTCCTTTGGTAACAAGTCAATACAGGTCAGGTGGACCCATTCACTCGCCTGAGTTTGAGTTATGCCCAAATCCAAAACAACAGTCAACAGCAACTTACAAAAAAAGCCACTTGCATCAAATTTATAGACATCAACACATGGGCCCATAGCTTATAGATCTTCTTCAATCTTCATAACATCCATATCATCGTTGTCTTGGTAGATTGGGGAGATTCCAAAATCCAAAGTGTGGCTTTTTTCAGTGCAAAATTGGTCGTTGTAGAAATCAATTGAAGGCAATTTTTTCATGATTAGAAAATCTTGAATTTGAAAGCATAATTGAGGGTTTTGCTTCTCAAAATGCAAGAAGAAAATCATTTCAATAATACTTTTTTAATTGTGATTTTGTTTTTCAACTTATCTTCTAGATGGTGATGCTGGTATGAGAAATTATTTGGCCGACGATCTGGTACTCTTACCGAGATGTTGGTATGAGAGATTCATTTATTTATGTATTAAATATATTTTATTTATGTATTAAATGTATTTATCATATGATATTATTTGGTTTTTAATGAAATTATTATTTTTGGGCTAAATTTATGAAAACATGTTATATATGTGTGTATATTAAAAAATTATAAAAATGAATAAAGGGCCCATTTTAGTGATTCGCACCGGGCCTTTGAAAAGTCAGGGCCGGCCCTGTTGAGGATTGGGGTTGAGCTGGGGGCCAAGGTGTGGCCAAGGACGCAAAGGCTAGACCGGTGATTAGGAGAGAGGAGATCAAGAGGGCAATGGCCCAGTTGATGGACGGTGGAGATGAAGCTGATGAGAGGAGGAGGAGAGCTAGTGAGCTTGGGGAGAAGACAAAGTAAGCTGTGGAAAAGGGTGGGTCATCTTCCTTGGACTTCAACCGTTTGATTGATGATATTAAGATGTACGGCCAGCAACCCAAGGTTAATGGGTTTTTTGTGTAATTTTCAAACTTAAGTTAACCCTAAGGTTAACTTTGGTAACCAGCAATAGAGAAAAAAGTTGTTTTTATGATGTTTGGTACTTGTTTTTTTATGATGTGGTGTGCTTAGATTGGTTTGGAGGAAAATGGTGGTTTTACACCGCTGGTGTAAGGAATTTATTCTCTAAAAAAAAAAACTATTAGTTCTTCATTTGGAGGGTGAAAATTAATACAATTAATTTAAATTGACCTCCACTTAAATTGGTCCCCACACTTAAATTATTTCGGTGGTTAGGAAGTCCAGCACTGGATTGGAGATCTCCCGCTTTGATCCTTAGGGCCTTACCTGACCTACACTCTAGTAAGTGGTGTTATGTAATTGGGAGTTTACCGATGATTAACTGTAAGGAGATTAGCGGGTTCCTCATCATAAAAGGAAGGATCACTTTGACCAAAAGAATTCTCATTTCTATTTTCAAAATGTCAAATATATTTTCGAACATTTATAGACACAAGTAGAGTAGGGGAATAACATTTCACCCTGCTCCTTTTATATAGAATTTCTAACTTGAATTTGGCATGTTAGATTTTTAGAAACAAGATGTGATGCTTATCCCTTAACATTTGCAAGTACTATTTTTTTCTTTGTAATTTCAGATATCTGCGGACCTTTGTAATTTTCATAATTTCATATCCTCCAACATTTGTAAATCTTCCACCTACGAGGAGCATAAATTACACCACAAGAAATAGCTTATGGAGAATTTATAAATTCTCCGGACATCAATTTTCTGAGTTCTGCTAAATAAAGGCCCTTTGGGGAATTTAAAAAATCACCCAAGAAGAATTCATAGAGTTCTTGCAAATAAATAAACCCACATGGATAACTTTACTGAATGTAAATTTAACATTTTCACCTATATGAATGACACCAAATTTCACTTTCAAAAGGAGTTTTTCTTAATAGTTATTTTTTTAAAACCTCAAAAAGGAATTGATACTACATATATTAGAGTAAAATTCTACTAAAAAATTATAGTAAAATTAATTTTTATTCGAGTCAAATTTGTAACCACTAAACATTGCTATCTACCATTGAGTTCCTCTCCTTCCACTCACATGCAAGGTAAGTGAGACAAATAAATTTTAGGGTGCATTACTTGGGTTATATTTTTCCATCTCCGAGAGAAAAAGAGAAATCTTGCATTCTCCAACTTTGAAATTAAAATCCTCTGTCAAAGGAAAAATCATTTTTTCCTTTGCATGAAAAATAAAGTGTCACACCAAGTGGGCAAACAAAGGAAAGTTAAGGAAATTAGCACAATTTCCCTCCATACCATGGATTCCCACTCATCCACAACATGCATGTGAACGGATTCGATCACTACACACACACACAAAACCTCCCTCCCCTTCTGTCTGCTCTCTCTCTCTATATAGAGAGAAAGAAGTTGGAATAACATGCGACCATTTCAAAGCGGTCTTCTCGCTCTCCCTCTATTTTTCCTGTGAAAAGTGTGTGTGTGAGAGAGAGAGAGGCCGAGTTCGATGGCGATGGTGGAGAGCATTGTCAGCCTATCCCTCATCCTCATGATAGTCCTTCTCCTCGCCGCCTGCCTCTTGGCCTGCAGGCCATGGCGCTTCTTCTTCTCCTCCTCCTCTTCCTCCTCCTCCTGTCCCACGCGCTCAATCCAGGTATCTTCTAAATACCGTCTTCTTCTTTTTGTTTCTCTCAAATCTATGATCTTTTCGTCTTTATTTGAATTGCTCTGAATCGACCCCTTTTCGTTATTTCTTGCGATTAATGTGATTGTGTGTTTATTTTCTGAATTGGGTCAGTGTCTATTTATAATGGGATGGGTTTCTCTGGCTGAAGAATCCATAGCGCCCCATGTGTTTGATTTTTTGTGGGTTTGAATCTAGATGCGAGTTGGGTTTTTTTAGAGAATTGGGGTCCTTTTATTTTTAGTATTTTTTCCTAAATGGGATGCTCTTTTTCCACCCGAAAATCCATAGCATCCCATATATATATATTTTGTGGGTTTGCATCAAAATGGGAATTAGGATTTTTTGAAAATTGGGTTTATTTTGTTTCATTACTTTGGTTGTCTTATTTTTATTGAGCAACGGATGTATGGATCTTTGATTATGAGAAAAAGGCACGGTTTGGTTTGATTATAATTAGCTAGGCTTATAGAGCAGCTAAGTATAATCACTAGTATGATGATCTATATATATGAATCCTCGCGGTTGCTGTTGGAGCTGTATTGGTGGTATCTTTGCTTATGGGGCGTGAATAAAATTGTGCTGAATGGATGATTTTTACTATCTAATTGATCCCAGCAATTGTGCAGTTCGGCTTCAGATGAAACAAAGCCACTAGTCTATGCTCCATCCTAAAAGAGAAAATGGCCTTTAAACAATCCATTGATATTATGCTATGCTAGCATCGTTGTGGGTCCTTCAATTGTTATGTCTGTGTTGTTTATATTGTCACCATGTGCATTTGTATAGTTAGTCATGTACTTACTTATCATCATTATCTCCCCTCCCTCTCTCTCTAATTTTATTATTTCAAGTTATAAATGTCATCTATACAAAAAATCAATTGCCTTGCTTGAGAGTCAAAACAATTTTCTTTTTCTTTAAGTGTCCATGTTGAGTTGTTAGCTGTTATTGCCTGCCCCCTTTTTTTTTTTTTCAATTTTAAATTTATAGTAGTTCATCAGGTTGGCTGTTTAAATACCAGTGTAGATAGTGGTAGCTTCATCCTTATCTCCTTATTTTCTTCATATTTAAAATGCTTTTAGTGGCATAAGCTCCAATGTTGATGGAATGCTTTTTGTTTTTTACATTAGAATGATCAATGTGTAATAAGGCAGTGCATAAAACTGAAATTGCATAATATGAGATTGGCCTTTCCTGCCTTCCCCACTTATCTTCTCACCACCTCAGTCATAGAATAGCTCTGATGTTAGAGTCCCTTCAGGGTGGAGTCAAGCTTAGAACATAGACCAAGCACTAATAAGTGAAGCAAACTAGAGAGCAAAGTGAACAAGTGATTGGTAGATTAGTAGGGGCTCTGAGCAAGTTGATGTCGGCCCACAGGTATTGTTTGATCCTTCACACTTCCAATTGATCAGTATATTCATAAACCCTGTCCTTTGTGCCTAAAATTGTCCTCATTTTTTGAGACTTGTTCCATCTTATTACACTCAATTGTCATAACAGTAGGGGGTAATGATGGGAGTTGATGATCTGAAGGCTATACTTGACATAGAACTCTCCTTCCATAGCATAGACTGAACAGGGCTGTGGGTGCTCCTTCGGCGGTGTAATCAACTTTACACAGACCCGACTTGACTGGGATCCACCTGGTGTGGAGAGCAGATACTAAGATGCAATGGGTCTTGCCGACAGGTCAAGTGGATCAATGTAGAGTCCTTAACACTTGTCTACACAGTTCACGTCGTCAGGACGTCTTCACTATATTTTTACTGGGAGGCTTCAATGATATCCAAGGAATTTTAGCTTACGTGGTCACTTGACTTGGTATAGAAATAGAAACATGCCCATCTTAGCTTCCTACATGTAGGGCATGCAAATGTACATTTACATGCAGTCTCTTGGGAAGAATTTCTCTACTCACATGTCCGTCGGTAGCAAGGTTTCAGAAGTTCTGATGGGTTTTGTCAGCATTGGACCTGAACAATGCAGAGGTGGCTGACACAATCGAGGACAGTGTTCACTACTGGATTATGACTCTGAAGATCGTATCATATTACAAAATGGTTTTGCCTCCAATTAATTTGGTTTTAGTGAGCTGCAATCATCAAATTCCATTTTTCTGCTTCTATTTTCTGACTTCTTACTTCTTTCTGTTGGTATCACTTGCTTATCAGATGCAAGTACTTTACTATTGAATATCTAATATGTACTTTATTTCCTCTGACATGTTGTTATTTGTTTGATCAATTGCCATCCATCTTCTCAAAAGGCTTGTTTCTAAATGAAAACTGTGTTGTTTCTGGTCCTTACTATGCAGGCTGATGACATAGAAAAACCTCTTATTCCCCATGATCTTAATGTGGCCCCAGATCCTAGAAATGACTTGGCCAGGATATCTTCTTTAGAGGGATCCGAGGTTCAAATTGAAGGAGGTTTCAGCTCCCCAAGAACACATGGACTTGTTTGCGAGCAGAGGGCGGCATCGACTGATGTACAATCGAGGCAATGTAAACCAATCTTTTACTTTCTCAACTGGTGTACTGTGTATGTAATCATCTAACGAACTGCTCTTTCTCAGCAATTAGTAATTATAGTTCTTTTGAATAAATTCTTCCAGGTGCTAGTTTGGTTCTAGATGTAATTACTGAACCTTCAGACGATCTATTAATTGGTCAGACACTTAGATGTTCACTCTTGTCAAGTTGGCCCATTGAAGACAGAAAGCATGTTAGAAATGAAGATGAAGATTACAACTCGGCATCTGTGTTAGATGATGATAGATATCGTGTTTCACTACCTGAGGGGTCTAGGGTTCAATTCGATGTAGGTTTCAACTCCCCAAGGACACATGAACCTGTTTTTATGCAGAGGACTGCATCAACTGATGTACATGTGAGTCAAGGTATACTGATCTTTTATTTTCTCAACTGATGAACTGCATCTGTCATCATCAACCAAACTGCTCTTTTCAGAAATCACTAATTATAGATTTTTTTTTTTTGAATAAATTCTTCCAGGTGCTAGTTTGGGTCTAGATGTAATTGCTGAACCTTCAGAAGATCTATTAGTTGGCCAGACACTTAAACGTTCACCTGTGTCTAGCTGGCCTGCTCAAGACAGGAAGCATGGTAGAACGGAAGAACCAGATTACAAGTCATCATCTGTCTTAGATGATGAAAAATATTGTATTTCACTGCCCGAGGATATTGCTGGTCAAACGTATTTCTCTTTCTTTAACTGATAGTTCTATTTTCACTTTAAAAGTGTTATGGGATTTTATTCTGCGTCTTGTGATTTTTTTTTTAAAAGTTATGTATCTTCTGATTTTGTAAAACATGTCATCCTATCTCTTTGTTAGAAGTGCAGGAAGCAGCAGCTTGACCTTAGAAGTTAAATCCGGTCCTTCTCGTGGGCTTTGTTGCACTCTACAGTCAACAAATACTTCTCGCCTTCCATTTATTCTTGGAAGAGTTCCTCCCAGCGGTTTATTACTTAAGGATTCAGAAGTTTCGGGGAAGCATGCAATGATAAATTGGAACTTAAGTGTATGTATCGTTCTCTTCATAATTGTTTTGTATCTTTTCCATGTTATTTTCATTCATTGTGTGAGTGTATGCATGTCATCTTTCTGAGTGCTAACAGTTAGAATCACCTGTGGCAGAAATTGAAATGGGAACTGGTGGATATGGGTAGTCTAAATGGGACACTCTTAAATTCTCACGTAGTCAACCAGTCTGATTCAGAACGGCGGCAATGGAGTGAGCCAATTGAGCTTTCAAGTGGAGACATAATAACTCTTGGCACAACATCTAAAGTATTTGTGAGTTGAAGTCCCGTCACTTGTAAGCTTGTTAATGTCAAGCATATTTTCCTCTTCAACTGTTCATGTAGTTCAGGGTAGGCGTGTTATTGCATGCTTAAAGGGTCACTCGTTTGAATTCATACATATGTAAGTGGTGCACAATACACATGCAAAATGGTTATGCATGATCATGTTTGTTTGTGCTTATTTCTTCATGTGACATGTAAACGAGGTGTGAAATAGTGTGTAAATGAGGCCATTTTCAACCTCTCATTTACATACCTGAAGAGGTTGTAAAATGATACACATGTCACTGTAGCTAGGCAGTTGAACATGTAGTAATGCCCAAACAGTTTATGGGTTCGAACCCCATCAAGTACATTTTTTTTCCATTTATCCGTGTCCCAAATTCATGATTCAAGTCGTCCATCTTCCTTCTAGGGCTACGAAACCTTAATTAATTTCATGTTTTGAGACTTTAAAGATTTTGAGAAATTTATGAAAAATCCAAAAATACACCCTATAAACCTAGTTTATGCACTTTTGTGACCCCCCCCATTTCATGATCTGAAGTGTTCAATATTCTTATATCAATAATAAGCATTAAGATGTGTCTTTTCATATCTTTCGTCTTCATGGATTTTAAGAAATTCTTGAAAAACATCCAAAAAATCCAAACACATTTAAAACCGTTGGATTTGCTCATGTGAAAATGGTTATTTTGACAAATACAGTGATGGAAAATAGACCCTATGACCTTCCCCCATATTGTTGCATAACACCCTTTGTCTCAGTTGACTCTGGTTTTTCCTTTTGATGCCCATCCATGTTAAACTTTATAATCCAAGGAGGTGGAATCCATCATCTATTTAAATTATATACATCATCTTATTTTGAATTAATGATACTTGTTCTATTATTTATATTATATCTATCATGTAATTTTCAAGGGATGTCCCCTTGATTTATTCTATGTTGTTAACATTTTTCTATTCTACAAATCATCAAAATATGAAATTGCTGATCTACTCTTGACACACTGCTTTGATTAATGACACATGCTGAAAAGTGAAAACTCAATGTTGACATTGAAACCTGTTTTTGATATTGATGCTGTTCCAACCATCTTCATCTTATCTTGCTGCATTCAATAGAGTTAACTGTACTGAAAAAGGTGTGCTTGACCTGTAGCTTCTTGTTGTTTGCACCATTATGAGCACTGTGCTTGGTACGGGGTCCATCCATTTTATCATTCATGCTTTTCCCCCTTCTTTCTTTCATATCTGGCAGGTTAAAATTGCACAGCATGTTGAACACCAAATTCCCTTTGGAGTTGGTATGGCATCTGATCCTATGGCTCTGCGTCGAGGTGGAAAGAAGCTCCCTATGGAAGATGTGTGCTGTTACCAATGGCCACTTCCTGGAGTTGAACAGGTATTCATATTACAAGATAAATTGTGGAAATACTCTTATGCACTATTGTTAGAAACTTACCATAACAATGCTTAAAATGCAGTTTGGACTATTTTGTATCTTTGATGGCCATGGTGGAGCAAATGCAGCCAAAACCGCTAGCAAGTTAGTGTTTTCAATCCAAATTAAGTTTCCTGCTAGAGATAGTGAAGGCTGTTGGCAAATATAAAGATGGTAGATATTGCTGTTAGTCCGTATAGTTACCGTTCATATGTTATTTTTGTGGATGAAACAAGATATTGTGTTCATTCTTGATTTAGGCATTGAATGGCTGTTATGCTTCGTTTTTTTTTTTTTTTTTTTTTTGTCGGGCTACTGGTTTAGGAGTAATACTTTCACTTGAGGACCAGGGACTGATCCCCTGGCATGTGAAAGCTGATATGCTTTAGTTATTAATGAATTGCAGTTGCTTTATTTTTCTTCTTGCAATTCTATACAATAAAAGTGTCTTGAGTGGTTTAGATCTGATAAGTAGATATGTAAGCCTCAGTTATGATAAACTTGTATTTCAGAATAAACCTATCAGCTTTATTGTACTTTATGGAGTCAAATTATGGTTTGCACTGATATGACTCGGTGGATTAAATTGCACACGACAACCAGTATTTAACACTTGATAAAGTAGATATATATATATATTAAAATTTCTAAGCTTGTACATAGGAATATATATATATTAAAATTTCTAAGCTTGTACATAGGAATGGCAAAATCTGACCCTATTAGCTAATCCAACCTGTATCTGTCCTCCGTTTGATTTGCATTAGCATCAGTATCTTATACGGGTTGGTTAGGGGTGGGTTAAATTTGTCCCCATGCCCTGCATTAAAATAGGTTGGGTTAGCATTGATCCATGTAGCCCACATAACCTGCATAGGGTTATGTTTTGTTTAGGCACCGGTAATGTAAAGGTAACGTTAAGCCCAGATGTGACATATTCCCCATTTACCATGTTTGGATGAAAAAATGGTGTGGTAAAGTCCAATCCAGCCATGAATTTTTTTACCACATAATTTATTGCAAGATAACTTTTCTTTACCATATAAAAAGCATGGTAAACCGTGGTAAAGTCAATACAAAAATCCACTTCTTGACCACTCTCTATCTCACCTTTACTTTACCTTAGACAATCCAAACAAACATTTTACCACACCTCTACTTTTACTTCATTATACATTTTCCATGATGTGACATTCCCTTTGCTATACCACACATATAATATAAACAAACGTAAATGATGAAGTATAATTTTTGATAGCTACATGGTCATGTAGTTGACGATTTGGCCAACCACATGGGCTTAGGAGAGGCGAAGGCCCTTTGTTGCATGAATTATTGAATGGGGAGGGTGATCAAGGAAAAGACATCGTCAATTTTCAAACCATGGTCCTCAAATTCCTTCATGTGAGAGGATTTCAGTTGAAAAATTTCCCCCTTTTTAACATGAATTGCTGAAATGGGTGGGTGATTAAGGAGAACCCGCCATCGATTAAAAGCCAAGTCCTCAAATCCATTCATGCAGAGGAATCCATTTGAAGAATTTCAGTGATGCAGGCTCAAGAGGCCCAATCAATGAGGATCATGTGTCAGACTTGACCCTGGATCATGTTAGGGCTGCACAGAATCGGACCGCAGACCGGACCGGACCACAAAACCGGACCGAACCGGATTTGTGGTCTTAGTGGTCCAAATCCGGTCCGATCCGGTCCAGGCATGGTTTAAAATACCGGCCAATACCGGTTCGTATCGGCCGATACGAACCGGCATCAGCTGGCACCGGTCCGATAAATGAAAACTTATCGGTATCGGACTCGGGCACCCTGTATATCGCCAAAATATCGGACCGTATCGGCCGGTATTTCCAAAATATCGGTCGTAACGGTCTCTGTTTTTTTTTTTTTTAATGGCAGAAATTTATGGAAAAACAATGAGAGGGAGAGAAGGAGATTTGGGGTTAGAAAAACAGACATCAGTGGAGAAAAAGAAAAAAAAACAACCTGATTCCAACGATTCCATCCACAAACATGATACAAAAAAAAAAAAGAAAAAAGAAAGAAGAGGAGACAGGGAGGAGATGGGCGTACCAGGGGGATGCTCTATCACCGTTTGCAGTTACACTCGTCCCGTTGTCATCAATCGTTGCGGATCGGCCCTCTACAGGTTAGGCCTTTCTAGTTTCTCCTCTTCCTCTTCTCTTTCCTCCTCCTCTCCTCCTTTTCTCTTTCTTCTTATTCTCATTTCCCTCTTCTCCATTTTCATTTTCATTTTCATTTTCCTCTTCCTCTTCTTTCCCTCTCCTTTTCCGGTTTTTTTTCCTTTTCCCTCCCTCTCTGTTTTGCTGTGCGCCGACCAAGTGAAATGGCGAAAGGGGAAGGCCCTTCTAGGTTTTTTTTTTTCCATGATTCCATCAGCCACCACGTGTTAGCTTTTTTTTAATGGCCATCACGTATTCACGTGTGTACCTTAGAAAATCAAACTGTGGGCTCCATGTGTGTACCTTTTTTTTTGAAATGGCCATCACCTGTGTACCTTAGAAAACCACGTGTTTATCTTTTATGGACCTGGTCAAACTGTGGGCTCTACAGTGGGGCCCACCGCCCACCCATAGAAAATCAAGATATGTGGGTCATTGGACAAGTTTCATTTTGATAGAAAAAAGTGGACAGTCAAATTGATCTATTGATCAATTTTAAAACATCAATCAATTTCATTGAACCACATTCTCCAATTAGAATAAAGTTTAGCCAAAATTCATATAGGAGGAGAGCAATTATTTTAATGGCTTATTAATAGTGTGTAGATGATAGATCTACTCATACACATGATTTTAACTTTTTTAAATTCTTTTATTTTTGAATTTTTTAATATTTGAATTATAATAAATCATTTGTTGGGAGCATATATTTTTAACACATACCAATGAAACGACGACGACGACGATATATCGAGCCTGGGCGATACTCCACTTGGAGTTTGGCTATCATACATATTTATCAATCTCTCTCTCTACTCTCTACTCTCTAGTCCCCCCTAATTTCAGGTAAACCATAAACTTTTTAATGTCCAAGTGCTTTATGATTTATCTATGTATTAAATGATAATTTTCATATCTTTTACACTAATAAATTGATCATAAGCCAAAATAGTGGTTGCATTATATAAAATACTGGAGAAGACAGCGAGTCAGCGACACAGACAGGGCTCATGACTTAAGGTGACCGAGATTTTGATTTATTGTTGTTACTAATGGAAAAAAATATTATTTTTTAGCATTTTCTAATATTATGGATTTTTTGGATATTTTTGCGAATCTTTTTGAATTAAAAAAAAAATTCACACCGCGATGACCGTTATGGACCGATATCCGCGACCAATATCGATATCATATTCGTTTTTCGGCCCTGCCGATACCGCAACCGAGACCGAGATTTTAAACCATGGGTTCAGGCCTTTTGGGGTCCGGTCTGGACCAGACCGGACCGGATTTATTAAAATAATAATTTTTTTTTTTTAATATTGATGATCCCATGAGGCATGAGCCCAACGCCCCAACCCAGCACCCATTTGTAAAACCCATCATTCATTCATTTGACATTTGCCCACTTTTTAGATGTGAGGTGAAAATAAAAAAAAATAAAAAAAATGGAAACTGGTATGGACCACTATAAGTGGTCCAACCGGACCGGTTTGGACTGGACGGTCCTTCATTTTAGGCCGGACTGGAAATCCGGTCCGACCGGATTCCGGTCCGAAAACCGGACCGGAAATCCGGTTGATCAGCCCTAGATCATGTAGAAAAGTTTGATTGAGCTAATGGGGTCTTGATACATCTTAATGTCAGTTTTGAAAGATCTACGGTGTGGATCTATAGATCTATGGAGGGGAAGGATTGGCAGCAGGATTTTATTAACCCTCGTATTGAGGCCATGGTTGTCTCCATCAACGATTATTTTTATTTTGATTTTGCATTTGAATCTGAATTTGTGTTTGAACTTGAATTTAAGTTTGAGTTTGAATTTATATTTGAATGATAGGATGGCATTTTATGTTTTTACTATTACTTAAGCAATGTAAGGGGGTCTAAATTTGCTTTTATTCATTTTATTTTAATCAAAGTTTGTCCTTAGTACTTTTGCAATTCCTTCTCCTTGGTTTGAGATTACTCTCGTTGGAATGCAACCAGGCTTGTGGTCAAATAGGATGCCTACAATTATCTCAAGTTTTTAGCACTAGTGAATAACCCTTATTTCCTTCCATTTCTCTCTTCCTTTGAGTAAGTAGTTAGGAATTAACCCTTATTTCCTTCAATTTCTCTCTTTCTTTGAGTAAGTAGTTAGGAATTCTAGACTATTCATGTTGTTGAATAGGCTGATTAGGATTTAGTTTTTTTTAGATTGGTTGATTAGGATTTGGATCTTGTTTTTTAGATCGCAAAAGGTATATGGAATTATGCTATAGAAGCCTTAAAAAATGGGTTTATGGAAATAGATTGGCTCTGTAATAAAGAAAAGAAGAGTTTCATTTGTGGACTTCTGTGGAACTAATTTTTATTTCATTTCTGACGAAAGTTTTTTGTGTGACTTCATTCACCTATATTCTAAGATCTCTGACACATCATTTATGTTTCACTCAAGTTGACCTGATCATCACACACACACTTATCATTTATGTTTCACTCAAGTGACCTGATCATCTACAGTCGAAATTTGAGGACTACATCTTGCAAGAATTGTGAGTTGTTTTAGTAAGAATAGCCAATGGCTATTTATAGATTACTGCAGAATATACTTTAACTGGGAAACCTAATCATATCCATAACAGGAAACCTGATCACAACATAATGCTAGTCTAATACAGGACATGTTTAATCTAATCTTAATCTGAGACAAATTTATGTAGTATTTTCAGGTTCTCACCAAAGTTTCTCATAATTATAGAGTAAGCCATAATTACTGGAAATTTACATATACCCCCTCCCCTGTCTCTCGACACGACACCTACTACATTTGCTGCATTGTTCTGATTTTTGCAACCTGATAACAAAATCAATCCAAGACTTTAATGACCCCTCCACGTGCCTGTGGAAGGCACCCATTCCCATCCACACACGGTCTCAACAGTCTCTCTCTCTGAACTTTCTTTGGTTGATTCTCTAGATAGGAGATTGCACCCGTCCCTTTTTTTTTAATGTCCTATACTGTGCTTTATTTTCTGTCTGCAAGAAAAATTGAATTGAATCCCAAGATATTCTTTTGATGAACAGTACAGGATCAAACCATAATTACGTTACTCAGTCTTGTAGGCAGCCTCATCATTATTATTACTCAGAATTTGCTCTAGAATATCTTTTTTTCCTCTTTACAGAGCGAAGTTTTCACAATTCAATTTTGCATTTGTTCTAGAATATCTTTTTTTGCTGTTCACAGAACAAAGCTTTCACAATTCAGTTTTGCCTACAATCATGACCTTCCATTCTTGGCCTCATGATAACTTTTCAACGTGTAATTTCATTCTTAGCTTTTGTTGGTGTTGGAATTAAGTCTCACCATCACTAATGGGTCATGATTTTATTGTCCAGATCACTGCCCAAGATTGTTGCCGATATTTTATTAATTTCGGAAAGAAGAGAGAAGGTTCTTTCCATATATGATGCTTCAGAAGTCCTTAGGGATGCATTTGCTCAGACAGAAGCAGCAATGAATGAACATCAGTATGAGGTTTTAGTTCAAACCACAACTTCTGTGTGTTAGATATTCTTTATGACTTATAGTTTTTGCAAATGCACGTGTTCATCATTACAGTAGTTTCTAAGTATATTATTATCCTGTCGCCAGATCTAGAGAACTTTGGTAGTGCTGTACAGGAATCCCAAGAATGCAAATGGACAAAACATGTACATATGACCTGGAAGGACTGTGCTGCAGGATCATTTATCTCATTCCACAAAATGTGGATGAGAGATGCTCTGAACCCAGTCCCATTCAGAAAGGACTTAGTAATGAAGTGAAAAAAAGGACTAAAATGGAGAGGCCTTGTTCATGGTGTTCCTACTGTGGCTGGTGGAAGGCTTGCCTGTGTGTGTTTTGAACTCATTGAGTTCACTGAATAATTTGGCAGGCCTTACAAATTTGAGTGCTGTGGTGTACTGGTGTTAGTGCATGATCCCATGGATGAATGTGTAAGGTTGCAACTAGGTTGGGTTGGACCTGGCCGAGGCTTGTGTGAACCAGACTGTTTAGTTATTGAGCACAGTTCGACAGTACTCATTATGGAGCCCTGTTATTTTGCTGAAAATGATGCTTGGCTACTTTGTTTGGGCCATAACATGGGGCTGGCCTTACACCATCGACCTTAAACACTGAGCCTGAATCCTACACAAGTTGGCTGGTCTGGGATTGAGGTCAAAGCGCCCTTCAAAAAAAAAAAAAGTGAGAGAGAAGAAAAAAGGAAAAAAAGAAAAAGAAAAAGATACGGCAGATCTTGGACAGCACTGTTATCTATCTTTTAAGTTATTATTATTATTATTTAACATTTTCTGTCCCTAATAGACTATTGGACCCTGGCTGTCCACTAGTGGGCTGGGTAGGCATCCAGTCTTCAACTCGGAGGTTGCAACAGTTAATATCTCCCTTTCAACTAGGGCTCAATACTACAACTCCCACCTACAGGGAGGATTTTACTGTCCCGTACCTGCTGCTCTAGGCAGGTGGGATATTAGCTTGTTTCCTTTGCTGGATGCTCTCTTGGCATGATGTTATGATGATGCTTTGGGAGAGATTGGTTAAAACTTAAAACCTTTATATTCTTGATTGTGATTACCTTTTCTACATGGAAGATGTTATAAGAAATCCTTTATATATGTTGAAATCTGTACCACTTTTCAGGGTTGTACTGCGACCGTTCTTTTGGTTTGGGCCGATCGCCATGAAGAGTTCTTTGCACAGTGTGCAAACGTTGGTGATTCAGCTTGTGTTATAAAGTGAGTTTCTTATGGTGCCTTGAAAAACTTGGGCTATATATGAAGTTCCTTGTAAAGTATTTTTACTCCACTCAGTAGTTAATGCATTTCAATGTATTCATTGAAATAGACTAAATTTTGTCAAATGTGGAGAAATCTGATACCCACACATTCGAGTTCTGATTTTCAACAATCAATACTGCTCCCGACTGGTTGCAGAATGATAAAGATCGATCTGCTCATGAAAGAAATGGTTGCCAGTGGAACTTGAATACTTCAAAATAAGCAATGTATCCATGTTGTATCGAATCTGATACTTCAATTTTTGTATGCACAAATCCATGTCCCTGTTGTATCCATAGCATGTCATTGCTGTCTCCACACCGTTTCTGAACATCAGTAAGGATGTAATGGGGTGCATCTGGGATGGAAACATGTGCATCTGTATCTGGGATCCAGATGGAATCCGGACCCAACACAGATCCTATATGTTGGAACCGAGCCCAGCATTAACATTAAGGCCGAAGATCCAGTTTCTGATCCATATTAGTGACAAGAAGTAGGCTTCATATGAGTAATACTTGAATCAAGCCTCAAAGTAGATCTGTTAAGCATACAAGTGAGGCTCTTGCAATGGCAATATGACCTGTATTTTTTAGTACACAGTTGTAGTTGGTCTGGATCTGGACTCGTGTTTGAACACATGAGGACCAATTCTGGATGATAAAACTTCAGATCTCATATACATGGATTGGGGTTCTGATCTGAATTTCTCCCAAAAACAGATTTCATACCCTTTTTTTTCTGAATGGGGACTGGTGATATTTTAGTTGTGGGATACCCACTGACATCCTGTGTATTATGGAGTGTACATTTGGGTGAGAAGTACATTGGTTTTACATCATATTTTGGTGTAAAAGTCAATTGATATTGTGATTCACTTAGATTCCTAAAAAACCCTTTATTTCTTCATTGACAGTATTGGTGAGAAGCAGATTACAATGACAGAGGACCATCGGATAACAAGTCAATCAGAAAGAAATCGCTTGAGAAAGACTGGACCACCATTGAGAGATGGTGAAACACGCTTATGCGGTGATGCTTTGAGTTTTTTCTTCAATGTCTCTTGTGTTCAGCATATGATATTTTCTAGCTTACAGACCGTGAGTGGCTGCAGGTTTGAATATTGCCCGCATGCTGGGAGACAAGTTTCTAAAAGAGCAAGATGCCCGCTTCAGTCCAGAGCCATATGTGAGTCAAGTTGTGCATATAACAAAAGGGCGCAAGGCCTTTGCCCTGCTGGCAAGGTGATCTTTTTTATATGATCTTTCTTTTCTCCCCACTATAACAGAAATGAAATTCTGTTCTAATTTTGTATTATATTGCTTTTACATTGATGTAGTGATGGGTTATGGGATGTTATCAGTGTCAAGAAAGTTGTGCAGCTTGTCCTTCAGGTATGCCACTTGTCTTGAACAGTTCGCAGGCTGTATCATGGAATTCTTTGTTTTTTACATTGACAATCTTCTGTGTCACTAACTGGACAGACAAAGGAGAGATATGGTGCAGATATGGAGAATTCAGCGGAGAGGATAGCTAAGTTTGTGTTGAGTGAGGCCAGAACTCTGCGCACAAAGGATAACACGTCAACAATTTTCCTGGATTTTGATACCATTAGAACTGTTCCTTGTAACATTTTCTCATAAATCTGATTAAAAAGTTTTACATTTCCAAGTGGTTCCATTGCTCTCTCTCTCTCTCTCTCTCTCTCTCTCTCTCTCTCTCTCAATGATGGCACAACTCAAGCCTTGCAATCTCATGGTTGCAACAGTGAGCACCTTCCTCCTGTTGCTATAAGAGGTTGGTTTTTGATTAACACTTATTTCTGCTTTCTTTTCCACGTTTTCCCCATGTGGAAACAGATAAAGGGTATTGTTCATCATGAAATGCCATGGGAGAAGTTCATTGTAGGCAAGGTGGTGGCATCTGATTCTACAGGCCTTGCATTCCATTTCTTCTCTGAGGCCGAATTTCATGATGGGTGGGATTTGGACTATATACCATTTCCTTGCTTCCATCCTTGTGGAGTTCCTTAGTCTGATTCACATAAAAAAGGTGGTGATGGGTTCTAGTGATTTCACAGGGACCTGCACTCTTATCACTGTCTGAGAGTGAACTTATTGAAAATGGTTGATTTGGATAATTTCTTTCCTACCTGGCGTCTTTTTTAGCCAGAGGAAATTCACAGAAACTCTTTTCCTTGAGTTGTTTTCTAGTGGAAGTTGCTTTAATCATTGCCATAACCCATTACAGGACCCACCAATGAGGATTCAAAAAGGTGGGTCTCGTAGTCGTAGCCAAAGCTCCCTGAGGTTGGAACCCCTCAGATCTCTAAGCTACCTGGGTCATAAGTCTCCTATTTTTTTCCAAGGAACTAGTGCTGTACAAATGTGCCGGAATTGTCAATATTTTGGTTCTATTAGTCAATGGTACAAATCATTAAAATGTGGGGTCCATAAGAAGATAGAGCTCTTTTTGGCTCACTCTCATCAGATGGCCTATCCTTTATATGATTGGTTGATTGATCAGTTTATTTTTAAATGGGCCTCAACATAACTGTGTGGGATGCTATAAAGAAAATGGTCCTCAGCATAACTGTTTGGGGATGCTATAAAAAACAGGGGCTGTATGGAACTCAAAATTACCTGGTCAAGCATTCCTGTAAGTGTCCCCCATACAAAAATATTCAATGAGAATCGGCTTCACAGTACTTAATATGTGGTTCATCCTATTTTCTCTGTCATCCAACCCACCTATGATCAAGACGCCTTCTGTGCACCCCATGCACTATCTAATGATAAGATTTGATACTTATTCAACTGTTGCTCAATGTTGTTGAAATTAGAAAAAAAGAAGATTGCATTCTAAAACTATTTTGAGATACATAGATGAAAGAGGGTAAAATGATCTAACATGGTTGATCTTTTGCATACACCAAAGTTTATCAGAACTTTTCTAACCCCCAACTATCCTATGATCGACATGTCCTAAGTGAATTTCACAAGCAAGTTCACATGGTACTTTGTGCTGACAACTCTAAAGTAAATTTTCAACCCAAGTTGCAAAAATTGTACCCTAAAACAATTATCAGATAGTAACTCCAGCTGGGAACATGATCTCAAGCGAATATAACACATGTGAGTACAGCTTTATGGGCCTACTTGGGCAAACTTTTGATCAGTGTATCCCCTCTTATAATCTTTTCGTCCCATGATTTGGCATCAAGTCTAATTTTACAATTGATGAACTTTTATTGTTGGATTGAATCTAAAAAAATATCCTACAATTAAGATATCATTAAACTTTAAGTCCGTTAAATCAACTGCTAATGTAATTTAGTGGGCTAAATTTTTTTTTATTGCTCACACTTCTCATCTAAGAGGGAACTTTCCTTTTGGCCTCTCTCATTGAAAGACTTGCATCTAAGTGCGGCAATGCTCTCATATGCAGTCTGATCATAGTAGAACATTCACTTACTTATATATATGGCCCTGATTCATGGGATCACTTACTATTATTTTTTTGACGACGTGCATTTTTAACAACTTTGACCCAACATGATTAATCCCTCTCACCAACTAAATCCACAAAAACACAAGCCCGACAAATCTGAAGTGGGTACGAACACAAACCTACATAACAAATTTAAACCCGCACCTTATGCGACTCCACCAGCTCTTAGTTGGGGTGGATCACTTCTTATTGACCATTAAGACCATCCATATTTTGGCCATCACATCAATGATCTGGGCCCCACTGGACTTGTGGAAATCAAATTAAACATCAATCCCTACACTAGTTTTGTCCTTCTCACTCCTCCCTTTCACATTTCTCCTCTCTCTCTCTTCCACTGAGAGCTGCTCCGCAAACTTACAGGTTATTACAAGCAACAAAGTCTCTTTCGCGCATTTCTACAAGCACGACGAGGTCATTGCCTCCACACTACACAAGAAGAAATGAAGAAAAAGCGAAGGGAGGGTGAAGCAGCAGCAGCAGCAGCAGCAAACGGGCAAGATTCCTACAGCACATCGCTCTCAGACCTAGACCCCCAAAATCACAATCACAAGAGGAGGAAGAAGAAGAAAAAGAAGACGAACAAGTTCATACCCACTGTCAGCATCGCGTTGCCGGGTTCCATCATCGACAATGTCCAGACCCCAGAGCTCAAAACCCGTGTGCGTATCTTTCGATATCTCCTTTTTATGTTCTAACCCTTTGCAGCCATGGGTTTGTCAGTGTTCAAATGGATTGCGTATGTTTTGGTGTTTTTCCAGTATATGGGCATGTTTGATGCATCGAAATATGTCAAAATGGTATGAAATTGGATTCGTTGGATGCGTTATTGAATTAGCTTTTCAACGAGCCCAAGTTTGTGCAATTGGGAGGAGTATTGAAGGAGTTATGGCTCATTTTATGATAGGGTATATCAGATAGTTTTGACTGTATCAAGCCCTTAATCTTTTCTTCTTCTTCTTCTCAGTTGGCTGGACAGATTGCCCGCGCTGCTACTATTTTCAGAATCGACGAGGTTTGTATTTCCTCTTGTTTTTCGCATTGGAATTGGTTCACTTTTGTTGCGTAATACAATTTATCCTGGTCAAATTCTATTTCATTTTGTAACAGGGATTCATGTTTTATTTATTTCTGATCAATAACCAAGTTTTTTTTTTTTATTAAATCAGAAATAGAAGTGCTTATAGTAAAGGAATTGGGAGGCTCACAAAGAAGTGCATATAGTAAAGGATATGACAGGCTTACCACTTGGAACACACTTGCTTTTGTATAAACTTAAAAGTGTTTCCTAAATATTGCTGTATTTTGATTTTCATGAACACATGATATTCTTGCAGTGAATGTGAATGATCTTGAGAACATCATGAGATTTTCAATCATATAGCAAAATTTGAGAATCTTAAGATATTTCTTTTTTTTTTCTTTTGATGATATTGTAAGATTTTAAAATCAACCATTCAAAAGAATCTCTAAAAATTTAACTATATTTATTTTAAGTATTTTTCCCGTATAATCATATGCTTTTTTAACAACTTTTTTGCTTTTTTATTTGTAAGGAATATTTTCCTGAGTATATCCTTTAAAAGGACTAAATTTGGAATTTCTTGAGAAGAGTATTGTCAAGAATGAGATATGGGTCAATTTTCCCATGACCTTCTTAATGTGATTTGATTTTAGGCTTCAATGTAATTGCAGATCCATCATCTTAATGAAGAAAGAGCATACTTACAATATAATTCTTTTGTATAAACAGGTGATAGTATTTGACAATAAAGGTGCCTCAGTGGATGACTCTGTTGTTACAGACGTAGAGGATGCCAATGGTAATGAAAGTGGTGCATCATTTCTTGTGAGGATTTTGCAATACCTTGAGACACCGCAATACCTAAGACGCAGTCTTTTCCCCAAACATAACAGCTTAAGATTTGTGGTAAGAAACCATTGTCTCCAAACATATCATTTTGATTGTCAAAACTATTTTTGTTGTGTTTCTATTATATCTTTTACTCAAAGAATATCTTTCTATTCAAAATTCATAGGGTTTGTTGCCTCCTCTTGATGCACCTCACCACTTGCGCAAGCATGAATGGGCCCCATATCGCGAAGGTAAACTTTCTATGGATGGTCCCCCATTGGCACGTGATATTTAGACTGCAATTGTCTACACAATCATTTTATGTATAGAATTTAAGGTGAAAGTGTCAAGGCATGTTTTTAACCTTACCTTACTTTCACCCTCCACCCCCAACAAAAACAAAAACAAAAACAACAAAAGAAGGTGCGATTTTGTCTTGTCAAGCGTAGAGGAAACTTGTGATTTTGTCTCGTCAAGCGTAGAGGAAACATAAAGTTGAAGGTAGCCGTCGTCATCATCATCATCATCAAAGCCTTGTCCCAACTTTGTTGGGGTTGGCTACATGAATTTTATTTCTCCATTCCGATCTATCTTGAGCCAAATCCTCAAATAAAGTATGGGGTTTTAATTAACCACTGCATTAATCTTTATCTTGATATTGGAGTTTCACAATGATCCTCATATTATCATAGTCACTTGCTATTCTTGGAGCCTTCAATTTTTATTGTTGGAACCAGTTAACTTCAGAATAATGATTCTTGGAACTTCTTGCTTATGCTAGAAGCCGGGATGTGTGAGTTAAAATCCTATATTGATCCAGTGTTGAAATTAACATTTTCATATTTCTCATACAGGTATAACATTGAATGAAGAACCTCCGAACTCAGTGGGCACTTTAGTTGATGTTGGTTTGAACAAGGTTTGACTCTTGAATCCCTTCCCAAGATATCATAGAAGTCAATTAGCAGCGGTTTGTTTGGATAATGTTTTAACTCTTGATTCCTTATCTGTGATTTAATAGAAGTCATCTAGCTTAGACCCAATTTGGAAAAATGTTACTCTTACTCGCCCCCCCCACCCCCCCCTAGTTTCATTGCTAAGACCACATTATGACTTTATTCATTTTTAAAGAATATTGAAATAAAATTATCTTCTTACATTTTTACCATAGTTTTTTGACCTTGTGGGTTGACTTGGAACTTTGTTGGCTATTATATATTATGTGACTGGATTCAGGTTGAAGTTGGTTTCTGATGAGTTTAGATGGAAAATCAGTTGACCCCTTTGTTCATTTCTTAACTCATCTTGAGTGATACATATATTAGTTACATCTATGTATCTTAAATTAAAGATACATATATTAGTTACAGAAGTAGAATGGAAGAAATCGAAATATATTTAAATGGGAAGTTATATTTTTTTTACAATTCATGTGAAATTTATATAGATTTTGTTAGGAAAAACATGTATATAGTTTTCTTTTTAATTTATAATTTAGTTATTTTAGACGTGTGCTTTTGTAATGAAAATATTTAAATATCAATTTATTGACTAGCTTGGTCGACTCGACCTGGTAATTGGCAAAGTCTGGTTGACTATGGTTTTAAAACCAGCCAAGATAAGAGTCAATCGGAGGCTGGAGCCTGGAATTCAGGTGATCAGTCTCCTATATATGTTATAGCTATTTTTTTTTATTGGCAAATAGTATGCAGTTGTGTTGATTAAAATGTGAACTTTATAGAGAGAATATATTAGAATGTTAATTCTAAAAGTAAGTTTTGTAGAATGTTGTGGTTGAGCAATAACTCAAAACATGGGCTGCAGGTTATAGTAGCTATTATTCAACATGGAATTCAGGCTACACTAGCTATTAATCGTGTTTTATTAGAAGAACTTGTATTGATAAAAGAATTGAACATCTATATGTTGCAGTTTGTTTAAATACATGCTCACTTAAAAAATGAATTGGTGCAGTATGTAGTGGTTGATCAAAAGCTTGAACCTGGAATTCGGGTTACTGTAGCTATGGGTACCAACCGTGATCTCTCCGCAGGTAAATTCCTTAAGGTTTCTTCTTATTTAAACTTTTAACTTCAATGTCTGATATTTATTTATTTTTCAATCAAGATCATCAATGTTGAAGCCTATCATATCCATATGGGGTCCGCTTTGTGAGTCAACTTCTCCACGCATCCCTTCTTAGGGTCCTACTAAGTTCTGTGTCCACAACCTAACATTAATCTTCTATCTGCTTCCTTTATTGGTCTTTCCCTTCTCTAAGTGCCTTCCAGTTTCTTGACTTTGGTTCTTGACGTAGGGGCTGTTTCCAGAGTGTACTTCTTCAATGGCATAGCTGTTTGATCTTGATTAGTTTTGTTTAACTTTGCCTAGATTGTTTTCGAAAAGTAGTTCTGTCTTCGGAGCCTAGAGAAGAAATGGGATTGTATTGGGGGTACAAGGTGCGGTATGCTCCCAGTATCAGTTACGTATTCAAGCACTGCCCTTACGAGGTATTCATTGTTCTTTTTCTATCGGTATGCAATTCTATTGATTAGCTATAAGTACTCATTTACATTTTCATCATTGAAAATCCCATATGTTCAGGGTGGGTATGATCATTTGATTGGAACTTCAGAGCACGGCCTCATTGTCACTTCATCAGAGCTTACTATACCGGCATTTAGGTACCTCCTTCACACTTTAATTATTTGTTATTAAAAAGATTCTGTTTATAGATATTGTAGCATAGCACAGTTACTTGTGCCCTTTTAGTAGGGAGCGGTGTCTAGTCAATGTCATATGGAAGGTCTAGATTTCATTTTATTCCCCGAGAATGTGATGCTCACGAGATCCAGGCCTCAAGTTTGTTCTGGGTCTATGATGGAGTGAAAATTGCAAGATTGACCTGATGAGTCCTGATTAATAAAGTTTGAAGTAGGATGGGAGGAAAAATGCAGAAGATAGACCCACTAGACTGTGAAACAGAAGGTGTGAGAGCGAAAGCCTTAGCACTTGTGATTCATATCAGAAATTAGAACGGGAATGGCACCATCACTTGGTCTTCTTTGCTCATAGTACAGGACAAATGGAAAAATGTCTTCAGAACATCGTGTCTGGATTGCTTTCTGACATGGCTTGCAGCTCGTACTTCATGGGTTTTCTTGTCAATCCAACGTGCTGACTTTGGTTGACAGTCAATTCATTCTTTGCATCAAGTCTTTACTAGCCTTGATTTGTTCAAGTTGTGCCATTGATTTGCTAGTTTTTTTTTTTTTGTCTCAGAGCTGTCAATGGGTCAGCTGTCCTACCTGCCCTGTCTGACTCGGGACCTAATCAGGGACCAATTTTAATAACTGAATTTAATTTGGATCGAGGATTAGAAAATAATAGTAAAAGTTTGGCATAAAAGTGGGAAACACCAAAATGTTGGATATCAATATGTTTGCGTATAGTATGGTTTTCTTTAAAAAGTTCAGACATAATTCATCGTATATCTATGTATATGTATGATTAAATATGTATTTCTGTATACGTGTCTTGAAGTTTTCTATTGCCTTTTACAAATAAATTTTCACATTTAGCATATTTAATATGATATTATATTATATTTGAGGGTGTAGTGAATTCTTTTTTAAAGACATTTCTTTTTGAATTAAGCATAGCAAATATGATTTTACATGAATTCTGTGATGCGGGACAGACCCATCATCTGTTGGTCGACTAGTCCTTTGGGCCTAGTCATATCCATATACAGTTTTAATTTTATGTTATTTTAGTTAGAGTTGTTTATTTTATTGGCTTATGTTTTTAAGTATGGATGTTTTAATCTCAACCCTTAGAAGTGTTTCCTACAGTTGAGATTAGATCTAGGGTTAAGCCTTTTCTTATATAAGGCATTGTAATGCCCTTTTGGCTTTAGATTATTATTAATGAGAAAAGTTCGAGTGCAATTGCTCTCTGCAATCTCTCCTGCTAAAGGAATGGTGCGAAGCCATTGGCGTGAAATCTGAGAACTCTGGGTGTGAAGCCCTTATCCCTCCATCTTCCCCTATGTGCCCCACATCTATCCACCGCTCTGCATCATTCTGTTTCTTGATATTATATCTGAAACTTTTCAGCAAATTGCTATATAATATTCCTATTATTTGTATTTATATATAATTCAAGTATAGTACAATTTCAGTAAAAAATTCAAACATTAACCTGTTATCTTTTGAAAGAAGGGATGTATTCATGAAAAACTCATCTGCATGTATATTACACTATACTCAAACTGACTTAATATGGACTGCTGTAGTGGTTTCACGGTGTCATCAACTTGTCTCGGACCTGACCCTAGATACATAGCAAGACCACCTTATGGAATGTTAATGCTCACCTTCACCATGTTTACTTTGCAAGGACATCTCTAACCATTTGAGTTAGTTTGGGATGGTTCTGTGGATATTTTCAACATCTTTAGACACTAGACCTGCCCCGATTGGCAGGTCTTTTGTTCAATTGAGTTACGTCTGGGTCTAAGATAAGTCAAGCTGATTGAGATGGGTTCAGGTGCAGGTCCACTGTAGAGCTTGTTGGGCTGGCTCTCTGGGGTGACTTCGACCCACCTCAGACATGAGCCCTTGATAACCATAGCCTCATGTCAAATATCAAAGCTAACCATGTTGCCCAACTGGAGAAGGTGCTCGATCAGTCTTGATCTTATTCTGCGTCAGTTATAAGATTTACCGTGTGAGATTATTCCTAAATTTGGGAATACCAAAAGCTAGTTTTGGTCCTAACTTTGACCAGTTTGTGGTCGACAGTTTGAGTGGTCAATCCATGTTAAATGGAGATTTGATGAATTTGGTCAATCCTTGTTAAATGGAAATTTGATTTTATAAGGAATAACAAATTGATTGGATTGGATCGGGGCTTAGAGTCCATGATTGATTTCAACAAATTTTTATTCATTATTTAGTTACTTCTTTTCCAACTTGCACCATCAAACAAATGTAGGAACCTAATGCGTACTGTGTCATGACTATTTCCTTTAATCTTCTCACTTATTTTTTCTTAATGGGATGTGACTAACTTGGCAGGCACCTGTTGATTGCCTTTGGTGGACTTGCTGGCTTAGAAGAGAACATAGAAGAGGATGCTAACTTTAAGGTACATCATGGGAAGTTTCCTTGTGTTTGGATGTAATTAATTTGTATGTGTGTTTTTTTTTTTTTTTAATCTTTGATGCATTTACACACGGACCCACAGATGGGGTGACTTTTCAGCATGGAAAATGACTTTCAAACTAACATCATCCAGATACCTGATAACAATTTAATTTTTGTGGCCCTTGAGTAGTATTTTTTAAGAAGTAATCCATGCGCTGTTGGTGCAAATGCCCTATGTTTGTTCTAGCTGGAAAAATGTATCCTGTAAATTGCCCTGTTCATGATGAAATTTAATAACTGTTTTCAGCTTCTCCTTCTGTGCATTACTACCACAACATCTGCTTTCTTCAAACTCCCTTTTCGCCATTGTCATTTCTCCTGTAAAACAATTATTCGAATAAAAATAAAAATAAAAACTCCTGTAAAACAGTTTCTATTACTGTAAGTTGGTCTGTCAGGTTTGCTCCTGTCGGGGTGAATTGTGCTTTAGAAGATCACTTCTTATGTCAAATCATTGAAAATTGTTTCACCATTTGGCAAAATTGATGCAGATAAGTTTCCTATCCTAGTCGACCTATATACCCAGGAAACCAAAGTGAAAGACCAAACTCACCTTGACCTCTCTCTCTCTTTCCATTTCTTTTTTCTTTTTTCTTTTACTTTTTGAAAAGTTGCAAACCTTGAATGTTTATAATAGAATAATATAATGCCATGGGGCTATAATACAAAACATCCACTTTACATTCAGAAGGTCATTGATGTGATAAAGACTTGACCCCACGACCCAAGGTTGAAACGGTGAGCACCTTCCACTGCCAAGGTCATTGATTTGAATTTTATGCATCCTGCATCAGTAAAGAACATGAAAACAAGCTAATCTGCAAGACCTATCTCACTGCTGGTAAGATGTATTGGCTCCGTTGTTCACACTAAGACCAAAGTAACGGCTTCACATCCGCAAGTAAGGTCTCACACCAAAGCTTCTCAAATCTTAAATCACTTAAATAAATCAATGGTAATATCTTTGAACTATCAACCCTAGAAGTCTATTTATTCTTCTTCTTCTTCCTAATCATCACCCCAGCATGATCACGGAATGTTGTTTTCTCAAAATTCATGTTTTGGTTATGACGAAAGTTTTACATTGGCTATCAACCTACCTAACGCAATCCTCCTTTATCCGCGCTTGAGACTTATAGTAGGAACCGTCGCAGTTCCCTAGAAGTGTATTTATAAGGGGTTCTGAACTAAAGGAAAGCCCTAAAAACATCATCTAAGCCACTCATCTCATAATAACTAATCATGATGTTTTAGCTCTTATAATGAGCAAAAGAAGTATGCCCCTAAACCCGTAAATCTACCTTAATTCTGAAGTAGGTCGTAACACCATCCTGGCTTGTTGTAAACGCAATTGAATAATCCATCAAATGCATCCAGTTACGTGTCAATTGGACATTGTTTAGTGTGTTAAATTTGATTTTTGAAAGAAACAAAAAAAGTCCTATCCCAATGATGTCACTTGCTGCATGTCATGTATGGTCCTCGGGCTCGCACGAGAAGTTGAGAACCTTCTCAAACTGTTGTCTGCATCAAATACTGAGAGACATCTTCAATACTGTTTTGGAAGGTCAAGGATGTGCGTGACGTCTTCCACGCTTACTTGAACACATGTCCTCATCAGGGCAGCCGAACAATTCGAACAGAGGTGCTCATTGGTTCTCTCTATTTGGTTTCCATTTTATCTTCATATTATCTACCTACTTATCCAGTATCTCTTTATATGCAATTTTGCAATTTTTTGCATGGATAGGAGGCTATCTTCATATCCCTACAATTCTTCCAAGAACCAGTTAAGCGGGCCATGCAAAGATTTGAGGAGAGATAACATGTTCAGTTCAAGAAGTTCCAGTATAACTAATGATGCTGCCTGCTCATTAATTTTTCTAAATGTTAAAGATCATATCTTCAAACATCTTGTAAAGTGTAGCTCAGGAGAAAAACATGAAAACAGGTATTGATTATTCATTCTCGTCATCGATTCCGTGATGAGATCGGCTACACCATGGTGCGGCTAGTTCAAAATACCTGATAAGAGAGGATCAGTAAGTCATGGTTCAACTCATATTGTTGGTTGTACTGTGCAATTTTGGCGAGGATATGATATAATCGATCAGTTGTATTCTAGTTACTTTTTTCAATGTGCTTGGATTGCCCTTCGGAAATGGTTGAATTCTAGAATGTCATCTATACTGGCTAAAAGCTTTTTCTAGGGTTTTATTTTTGCAAAATATAGCTAATCTGTATCAGTTGGAAGCATTTTCTAATATTTCATTGCTTGCGAATTTATGGATCCAACTTTAACACTTGCATTCACCCACCCGGGAGTTGGGGGAGTGGCATAAGACTTGGATTTGCTCCCCACGTCTTGTGTTCAAAACCGCCCTAGATTAGTGCTCGGTTTAGCACACCCCACCAAGGGGATTAGTCCTGTTGTGTGTCATTCTCATCATCCATTCCGTGATGAGATCAGCTACACCATGGTGCGGCTAGTTCAAAATACCTGATAAGAGAGGATCAGTAAGTCATGGTTCAACTCATATTTGTTGGTTGTACTGTGTAATCTTCACAGTGTGGAATCCTCTCGTAGCACAAACACACTCGCATCTTTGATTGTTTCATAATTTTATATTTAATCCCCGTATATATAAATTTCTTTATTTTTTAATTAAGTAGGATGAAATTCCCTTGGTCTGGAAGCCAATTGCAACCTTGATCATTATTTTTCAAAAAGAAGGGGTGTTCACTTGAAAATCTTAAATATGATTAATACAGGATGACGAAATAGAGACAAGGCATTGAAGTGTAATGTGATCGTGAAATGTCCACTTAAATTAAAGATATATCTTTCAATGGTGATATCAAATGATGATTAGTGGGCATTCATTGTTGTATTGAGTAATGTTGGGTTGTAATAAAATTTATGGTATGGAGCTATGTAAGTATTGGGTCATAAAGAACTCAATTAACAAAGCACACAACTTTGTAGTGAATCTTGTCCAGGATCGATCATATAATAATTTGTGCGAGTCCGGATCCCTTTTACAGCGAATGGAAGGAGTACATTGCCCAACTCAAGCTGGGGGGCAATCTACTGAAAATTCAAGATAGATCATACAATGAATGGCGCGATTAACAAATCTTATACGTTATCAGTCATATGTATTAATCATATAGTCAATCTTACGGTGGGAATCAAGTCTATTGGAGTAAAAGTTAGAGATATCACGATGTAGGGATGGTATAGTGATTCTTGTTCTTTTGTGGGGGCCTACTTGCTCCATCAAATGCAGGTGGCTTCTAGATTTGGCATTGTACCCAAAATCAATAAATATTGTTAGCTAATCAGTTTTAAGCCATGAAATGCACATTCACTAGGTAAAGAAAAGATTTTTAATATCAATCATCCATTTGAGAGACTTAGATTAAACTTAATCTTTTTAGATAATCGATCCTAATTTTCAGTTGGTTGGGTACTTTGCGTTTCACCTTAACGTTTGAAGGTCCGAATATGAGAGGGATTCAACCTTGGATTCCTCTTCCTATGAGAGGGCTTCTTTTTCTATGGCTCGGGCTTCTCTTCATGCGGGAAGAGGCTTCTTTCTCCATGATTGCGGTCAGTTTCCTACCCGCCGACTGGGTATGGAAATAAAATCCTTCTTTTATCTGGTGGGGGCAATGGGCCCCTCAGATGGCACACATCCATTTAAAATATAAAATAAGAGAGCAAACTGTTCCACAGCCTATATAGAGGATACATTCGTCCTTAGTTGAATGGGGAGGGCTTTTCAGGTAAACTTAGCTTTTTGAACGTTGGGAGCAGTCGGGGCTCCCTCCTGTATTTAAGTACTCCCTCAGCTCTCAACAAAAACTAGCCGTTACTCTCAGTCAGTAGCTTCAGATCCCTTTATCGTATCGCCATTGCATTGAATAGTTCTTCTCCAACCCACATCAACAAGGTCTCTCTCTCTCTCTCTCTCTCTCTTCCAGATTTCGGTTTTCTCAGTAGTTGTTTTTTTTTTTTTTTTATCAATTCCTTTACAGTGTTCAGTCATCTCGATGGGTTCTTCTCCTTTGGTAAGCCCCACCTCAGATAAATGCCTGTGGAGCTCTCTCCGCAATCGGGTTGACGTGATTCTTGAGGATCGAAAGCGCAAAAGCGCTTCCACGGTACCAATCACACAGTTTTTAGTTTTTCCAAGCCATTCATTCCTCAATATCTTAGTCCCTTATTAAAGATTTTTATTAATTTGAGCAGGGAGTAGGAGAAGTGGAAGGTGGTGGTAAACAGCTTACAGAAGATTCCTTGCTTCTGCTCAGAGGATTTGATTCCATTGCTTCCTCACTGTCTCAGCTTACAAATAATCTAGATGCAGCTTTGCAGGTAAACATCTTCCGTTACATTTCGTACTGCACATTGCCACAAGGATCTGGTCTGGTAAGAAATTTTACAGCATGGGTTTGTGGATGTGTTTGCATTACAACCTTTTGGGATTGGAATCTATAAAAAAATGATTTTTGGAGTGAAATCAATAGCTACAGTTCTTTGGGCTGAAAAGAAAGAAATTGGGTTTTGGATGATACTCCATTTTTCATGTTCATTTTCATTTTCATTGTATTTTCTCTAAGGACTCAAATACTAGAGTTCCCTCACATTATGAGGAAAATGGTGCTTCTTGCTGCTAGTGATCCTTTTGAATGATTTAAGGTTTATAAAAATTGGCTAATTCCTACTTTTTTAATCATTACAAGTTCACAACCCATTGCATGATGTTACATGTTCACAATAAACTGTATTTAGATCTCTAATGGTAGAAAGAAGCAGAGGATGCATTCTGCCCATGTTAATGTAGTAGGTTTTCTATTTCCATCTGGTAGAATGGTAGAGTATTTATACATTAGGAAGGTCGGAAGTAAAATTTGCCTATGAAGTGTGCAACTCTCCCTGTGTGCACACAACCCTGGTCAGGGCATATACATGGGTTAAGTTAGAGACCAATCTTTATCTAATCTAGGTTTTAAATGCGGACAATAATCCTAACATGATCTAAACATGTTATTCTTAATTAATCCTAAAACATATCCTAACAACTCCAACCTTCCTAAAACATGTTCTGTTTCAACTTAGTTGCTGTTTCACATATGATATGGGGTTCATTTAAATCAAATGACTTTACTAAAGAGGCCTCAAACTTAATGTACTGATATGATTTTTTAACAGGGCACAAGTGACCTTGCTAAACAGCCTTCATTGACTGAACTGTTGAAAAGACAACCCGAGCAATTAGAGGATGGAGAAGAAGTTCAGCCAAAAGTAAAAAGGCAGTGCAGTTCTCATGAATCATCAGATGATCATGATGCTGCTGTTCAAAAAGAAAATTACAAGAGCCCCATTAGCGTCTCCAAGGATGAGAAGATGAAAAAGGCTCAAAATGTAGGATATTTACATGCTTCTTTCCTTTCTACTAATCACTTTAGCATAGAAATGGTTAGTCCTGCTTTCAGTTGTAACAGTTTCTTCATGGAACACAGCTTGCAGTTTCCATGGCAACAAAAGCTGCTTCTATTGCAAGAGAGCTGAAATCATTAAGATCGGAATTGTGTTTCATGCAAGAGCGATGTGGTCTACTTGAGGAGGAAAATAGGAGAATGCGAGATGGGTTTGCAAAAGGTGTGAGGCCGCCTGAAGAAGATGATCTGGTACTTAATTAACTTTATGCCAATTTTTTGAAAGATAAGACCTTTGATCAAGCTATTTCATTAACCATTTTTATAATTATATTCTTAAATTATAGACTTTGTTAACACCCTTCATTGTAATTGCTCTTCTTGGTCACATTGTCATTGTCATCATCATCGTTATCATGTTACCCAGATCCCATTTATCTGGGATTGGAAGAGTTCTACTAAAACCTATATAAATATCTCCATCAACTATATAGCTCTTCCTTTTGGTCACATGCACAGATAAAACAAAACAACATGATGTACTGTTCCAATATTACTTTTAGTATATTATTAAGCTCACAATATCAGTTAAGACCATCATTAAATTACTGTCATATAACGATGTTCATTCGTTGGAAAGAAAATATTGAGAATTTTTAGCTCAAAATGTAAAGAACAGTGAAATTTGATTGAAAGAAAATTACAGATTCTGAGAATGTGGGTTATATATAGCCCACAAATGGTTGTTGTAAAACTTTAGTTCTTACAAACTCTCACTAACAATGTATGTGGCTGATACTTTTCCTTTAAATAAAACAAAGATTGTGTAATGATTCATAAACTGTACTCACAAACATTGTAATTGACCGACAAATTAATGTCATAAATCATAGTTATTAGTCATAGAGAGGATGAAGAGGACAAGGAATGAGAATAATTTCAACACTCAATGACAAAGAACTTGATGAAAATGAAGATCAAAGTTTCTCACAGACATAAATGAGACTTAAGTCTTTTAAACTATCAACCAGTTGTGGACCTTGAGCCAACTCTTGTGGACCTTTCACACTGATTCACTCTTTCACATTGCATTCACTCGTTAACACAATAGTGTTGCGGTCGAGCTGACAACATAGTCCTTTCTGCAACATAGCTTGTAGTTAAGATCATAAAATGTTTTCAGGTCTTTATTCGAACTCTATTATCATCATATTTTAAAGTTCAGATTTTAATCCTTGGCTCGTCAGCATCATATCATCATCTTTGCCTGCCTCATGAATCTAACAACATGCTTCTCATCGTCTTTGACAATTTATGCAAGTTATTAATTGTAACCTGAAATTAATAGAAACTTCACCAGCTTGAATCTATATCCATTAATTCTAACCTTGTGGGTGGTCTATATATCGTAGGTGAGACTTCAATTGGAGGCACTACTAGCTGAGAAGTCTAGATTAGCAAATGAGAATGCAAACTTGACCAGAGAGAATCAGTGCCTTCACCAGCTCGTTGAGTATCACCAATTGACCTCGCAAGATCTTTCTGCATCGTATGAGCAAGTGATACAGGGAATGTACTTGGATTTTTCATCTCCATCTGTAGCAAAAGTAGACAATGATAGTGACAGTTGTGGGGATATAGAAGCTCCTCAGACGCCTCGAACTGATCTTTTTGGTTTTTCTTCACCTCTCGATGAGTATTCTAAAGAACAGCAGTAGATTCATCGATGAACTTTTGAAGCTTCCTGGCAGCCAAAATTCTTCAAGATTTTGGTGGTCATCAGCACCTATGTTTTTTTTGTTTTTTTTATTTTTATTTTTTTTATTTACTATTAATCCTAGTTGAGAATAGATTATTTAATCTCAATTCTTGAACCTTGGTGATCAACATGTAGCAATACATTTATTGTAAAATAAAGCTTTGTAATTTATTCTCTAGATCCTCTTCTTCTCCTTACAAAAAACAATCCCCACTGTGCTTTAACTGATCACAACAAATATGTTGTTCGGTATCTTCCACTTAGAAGTGACAACCTACGACGTGTGGGGTGTCTTCCAACAACTATTTCTTTGAGGTTGTTGTCTAGAGGAATTCCCTAGCATATCTTCTCATTGTAAGAAAATTTAAATAAACTTCCGTGGATGCAAAATCATTCCCAATTTGTTGTGTGTAGTAGATGTTTATTTAACTTTCATGAAGTAAATGGAGAATTGTACAATTAACAACCTACATGTTTCACATTTGCAGGGGTTATGAACAATGAATTTTCCCAATTAGGCATGAAAGTTCCTCAGAACGCATTCTCAATTGGGCATAAAAGTTTTTCATGTTAGGTTAACTATATATAGAGTCAGCGTCTTCAATGTTCATTTGACATAGATGGTGTTATGTTCATTTGACATCATATGAGCATTGTAATTTCCTCAGAACGCATTCTCAATTGGGCATAAAAGTTTTTCATGTTAGGTTAACTATATATAGAGTCAGCGTCTTCAATGTTCATTTGACATCATATATAGATGGTGTTATGTTCATTTGACATCATATGAGCATTGTAATAAACAGTCTAAGAACCATAAAAAAACAAGATTAAAGAGACAGCCAAGTGGTTAATGGGTGAACAACTGCCCAGAGTTTGATCCCCTTGGCCCTCTGCCCTGCGTGTGCAGAGGACCCCTGGGTCATGTGCTGGTGATATGTTCATATAGATGGTGTTATGTTCATTTGACATCAAACCATTATCCTAACGAACAGTCTAAGTACCACAAAAAATAAATATTAAAGGGACAACCCGGTGGTTAATGGGTGAAACAATGCCTAGAGCTTGCTTCATCCCCGGGTCCTCTGCCCTGCGTGTGCAGGCGGTCATATGCTGGGGACAGACCATCTGGCTCAAAAGGTTCCGGTCACCTCCGAAGAACCATCAAATCATAATCTTCTATTAGATCTAAAGCTGTTACATGATTGCATTAGGCATAGAAAAATTGTACACCATTAAAAAAAGGGGTTTTGACCGTACAGGATATAAAATACCCTGTATTCCTTGAAATGGTGTTGACCAAAAGTATATCCCAAATATGGGTATCATACTGAGAGCCTCTTTTTTTTCCACTTTTACCCTTTTTGTGCGATATCGCAAATATTTGCGATATCGCATAAACTGAAGAGTTATTATATAAGCTGCTCGTTTTCCCTCCCTTTTTTTCCTCCGTTTGCAGCAAAAAGTAAGTCGTTTTCCCTCATTATTTTCTTGTGGTTGTCTTCATCTTTATAGGAGGTTCTCAAAAGAATGAAGCAATCGCTCTTTCATTTCTCCAAAGGCATTTAGATGATTCTTCTTACATAATATTTGGACATGTTTGGAATTTTTGTATACTCTGTCAAATGTTATGTTAAAAATAGTTGGGCATTGAGACACCAAAAACTTATGGTCATGGAGATACTTTGGAATTTATTCTTAATTTTTTTGTTGATTATATTAGATGAAACAAAAGATATGAAACGTCCTAAAAATGTATTTGCTGTAGCAATCGCTCTTCATTTCTCCAAAGGCATTCAAACGATTCTTTTTACACAATATTTGGACATGTTTGGAGTTTTTCATATACTCTGTCAGATGTTATGTTAAAAATGGTTGGGCATTGAGACACCAAAAACTTATGGTCATGGAGATACTTTGAAATTTATTCTTAATTTTTTTTATTTGATTGTATTAGATGAACAAAAGATATGAAAAAACAATGAGGAAAAACGGCTTACTTTTTGCTGCAAACGGAGGGAAAAAAGGGAGGGAAAACGCAGCTATATAATGACTCTTCAGTTTATGCGATATCGCACAAAAAGGAAAAAATATGGTAGAAATCGACAGCATAAATACTTTTCAATACTCCTCCTCGGGTGGAGCATACTCTTCAACACTCCCCCCTCAGGTGGAACCCGATCAACACCCTTTTGGCGGCACACATTTTTATACAGAGTCGTTCCTCCTAGGATTCGAACTCTCGAGTCGCGACCAATTGACTCTGATATCATATTTAGTTTCCTCAGCTAACCAGTCCTACAAAAAACCCTGAGTTTTTCTTTCTTTTCTTTTCTTTTTTCCTTTTTTTTTTGTAAAACTCGAGGTGTTAGTAGAAATAGTATAAATACTTTCATACTCTCCCTTGGGTGGAGGCCACTCTTCATCAAACCTTCCTTAACAAAATGCTGTTGGCACTCCATCTTTTTTTTTTGGCAGAAGTTGGCATCCCATGTTGAAATAATATTCCCAAAATTTCTTTTCACAGGGTACAAGTGGTCATCATTCAAGCTGGGAAAAGCTACACCACATAATGCAAATTGATGAGATGGCCCACCACACATACCATATGATCTTTTAGAAAATTCTGTGAGGTTTACTAGTCATGCGTTTGGACATCTCATGTGGAATAATCTTCCCACAATTTCTTTTCACAGGGTACAAGTGGTCATCATTCAAGCTGGGAAAAGCTACACCACATAATGCAAATTGATAAGATGGCCCACCACACGTTTAATTGGACATCTCATGTGGAATAACCTTCCCACAATTTATCTTCAACAGGACATGATTATCATTCAACCTCGAAAAAGTTACATGGGACTTGCCATGGACCGGATCTACATCATGCACATTGATGAGATGGCCCACCACATATAGAGAAACAAGCAAACTTTATTGAATAGTAGAGTGCTACTAGATATACAGTTAATGTAAAAATGTTTATGTTCACTACACCAGCCTTAGCATATTGAATTACAATCTTTACTTAAAACGATCGTTCAATCAGTAGATTCCTCCAAGTATAACAATCACTGGTCAGTATTACTCAGCCCAATCTTTCTGAGATGATCATGAATGTCTGTTGCATGATCCTCAATCCGTGGCCGTTCTGGCTGGATCCATCGACCTTCCATGTTCCTCACCATCCCCTTGTTCTCATCTTGACGCCAATTAGGTGGCACTAGGTGGTGATCTTTCAAGAAATCACTGGCTTTGTTAACCAGTGCTGGGTCCCTCCCACTGGTCAGCACAAACCTTTTCCCCTTGCCATGATACCTACATTCATATTTGAACATCATCAATTATTACACTTTCCTACTAATAGAAATTACTTCTTATTCACATGGTACTGAACATAATCTTAAATGGCATCTGATTCAACCACTAATCAAAATCATCCATTACTTAGACCCCATTTTAGATTTCCTAAGACTGTGATTAGACCTCTGGAACTCAACAAAATTTAGAGATTTGTGATGGATTTTGTTCTAAGATTACCAAAGGGACTCTAAAATGTAGATCTATGACTAATCAAAGAGATATATCCACCATTCATGGCACCTTCTCATTCTTGAAGTGAGGTTGGAAGTTGAATTATTTTTTGGAATTTGGGCCATTCTAGATATCTGAAAAGATTTTATCACAACTGTCCACTGCTAGTCTTTTTTTTTTTGTTTTTTGGAGTCTACTGCTAGTCAAACAAAATTATTCTAATAGAAGGCAAACCTCGAATTATATAGAGACAGACAGTGCCATGTGACCCATGTGTAAGAGTTCTTCAATCCAGAGTTCCAAGGCTCCAAATGGATCCCAATCCCAAGGGTCGGCATGTTTGTGCCTTCTCAACATCTTTTTACGCAGAAAGGAGCAAGGTGAAGGCTTTAATGAAAGGGAAGAAGGGTCAAAGTTGGTGATATCATAGGTAGTATTTTCCTTAGTAACTTGGATGGTGGAGATCTATTTCACTCATTATTAATGTCAGCCTAAGACTCTTATGTATCACTTTAAACAGAGGATCCTTTTTTTTTTAGCATAGGAAGATTTTCAGATGGTTAGGTGAACGGTATTATCTGTGTTTTTTTTCAAGATTGCCAACTGGATTAGTCCAGAGAGAGAATCATATACCCTTCTCACTTTCCCCTGTTCAACTACTGTTTGTGCAGAAGGAAAAGGATTAGGGAAGGAAATGCTTCTGCACATATAACTTTAGTGCACTTTGACAAGTATACTTTCTTACGCTAATTTCCTTAAAATTGATTCAAATAGATACTTTAGTGTTATAGAAGATAGAAGAAAGAAGGCCTTACCCATCAAGCAAATGCAAGTGAGCCTCCAAATTGTGGGAACTCACTGGATCAGTGGTGTCTTTCAAGAAGGGCGAGTTCCTGTGATCGAGTGCGAGCTCTACGCCGACATGAGAGTAGCTCCACGGCAGCCATTCAGCAATCTTTTGCACAAACATAGGCACATTCTCATTGAAAAATATCCCTGGTACCTTAGGCACTTTGTCATGAACATTAACCACCCTCAACACCTTCACCCCAAGACTCTCGAGACGCTCCCTGAACCGCCCATTGCCGACTCTTGGACCCGAAAATGAGAACACACACATCGGTATGGTGCGCCCATCCACCGTCACATTTAGACCGGTCTCAGCGACATCGAATGCACTCAGCTTTGCAAGAGCACTGCCCAAGCTGTGGCCTGTAATAGTAATACTCAATTCTTCATCAGAGTACTGTTCAATCAATCTTTTCACCTCTGTCAATATTTGCTCCCTAGCTGAGTACTTGCAAAATCTGCAATCCTCATCTTTAGAAGTGTACAGGTCTAGAAATCCCGATTCGACCTTAACGGTAGGATCGGGACTTGGAATTTTATTAGATGATACCGGCCTCAAGTAGTCCATCAAGTCTGCAATCCATTCAAGTTGAGTCACAGTACCCCTCCAAGCAATTGTGATATCACGGCGTCCAATTTGCTTCGATGTTTCATCTCCAGACACTGAGACATAGCCTATCCAATTGGCGTTTTTGCTCCACATATCGGGCCACACTGATTGCTTGAAGAAGTTGGGGAGGTTGATATTGGAGGTAGCATAGAGGTACCTGGTGACGTGGTAGCCATGGTCAGACATGCCAAGGCTCTCGAAGAACTTGCGCCGATTGAACTTGCAGCTACCACAGTACTTGGAGTACTTATCATAGTCGAAAGCATCGTAGCACGCTTGTGCCATCTCTCCATACTTAATCAGCTCCGCTCGCAAGAGCGGATCGATGGGATCAAGCATCCCCACCCAATCATCTTGACCATGTATCAATCTCCATGAGTTGGCCAACCCCGTGTCACCTTGTTCTTCCTCTGTAATCTCTTCTTTTGTTTCTCCATCTCTCTTGAGTTCTTCCATGGTTGATGTTAGCGATGACGACCCGTTTGTCTTTGATGAAGCCTTGATCCTCATACCAAGTGTCCTCTTTGACAACTCTCTTGAATCTAGACATGAGAGGGGTGATTTTCGACCCAAAAACGCTGTCGAAAATGAGTTATGTGGTGTAGATGTATGGTTCAAGCATGACCCATGAAGGGAGAAGCATGTGGTAGGGAAAGAGATGGCCATCAAATTCAAGTGTTAGGTTGGAACTTGGAAACCTGAAGGAGGAGGGAGTGCTAATAATGAAATGCTGAAATGGGGTAGCAGGTATTGGCTTGGTTTTGACGATGAATATGCTTGGAGGGAGATTAAATTATAGGATCTGATTATTCAAAGTGTAGTTGTGACATGGGTACCTAACTCAAGATAATATGATATGTTTGGTTGGAAGCAAAATAAAACTTAGGATTGATTACTCAATCTGTAGTTGTGAACATGCTTCTGTTTTTCTTAGCACCATCAAAGAGCATGTGACGAGGAAGACTCTAAAGTCGTTGGGTTGATCTTCTTGGCACGCGTGTAAAATGTGTGGAGTCAAAGTCCTCTGCAGCCACAGGTCTCTCTCTCTCTTTGTTTTTTTTTTCTTCTCTTTCGCCAATGAGCGTGGGTTTGTCTCATGGTTGGGTGCTAAAGGGAAGCTTCCTTGGCTCTTGTGGATGGTGGGGCCCAGTCTTTAATAATCAGACCCATCGACTAGATGCCTTGAATATCTGTTCAAGCAGTGGTTCCATCTTTGAGAGTGATTGATACTGGCATATATGTATATGTAATTATGTATATTATGTGGGGTCTATATTTTAAAATTTAAACCATTTAAAATAAACGCCTTTAGGTATACGGGGTCTTCAAATTTTATGTCAATGTGATTTGCCCCCATGATGGATTGACTATTTTATATAATAAAAAAAAATATGATCAGCAGGATATTTCTTTCTTTTTAATTTTATTTTGCTAAGTTAGCGTACGTAGTGGCTAGGAGTGATAGTTCAAGCTTGAAGACTTAGGAATTGATTGGTAGGCATGTGAGTGAAATTAAAATTTGATCACCATTCAATCATAGGTGTGTTAAGTATGTTTAACCCAATCTTATACAAATTCAGTATCATATTTTTAATCACATGGTCAATCCAGTTCTGTAACAAACTCGAATTTCATGTAAAGTCTGATGTATCACATTTTTAATTAAATGGTCAATCTAATGGACTAATAAACTCGAATTGAAGTAAAATTTGAGGATACCTAAAAAGTATTTATTAATTTAAGTAGTTCAGATTTGATTAGTTGAGCTCCAGTGCAGAGTTCCACTCCTTTTAACTAAGAATTTCTCTAGGTTAAAGCCTAGAGGATCCAACCATGGATAGTGGGCCCCACCTTTCAGCCATCAGACCGACAAGATGCCCTAAAAACCTTTCTAAGGCAGTGGTGTCACTCTGATGGGAGTGATACTAAGAGAATATTTTACCAGATATATATTATACATATACTTTTTGACAATCACTTTTCTATAGTGGGTATTACCAGATTCATAATCATGTCATCTTGTGGGACTGCTGAAAATGATATAAAGAGGTTGCATTTATTATGGTGGTTGGATCAGATGCTTGGGGTAGGTTCCACCATTAAAAGGAGAGATTTGCCCATCAGGAATTTCAAGGCATTTCCACTGAGTTTGCAGAGAGATACAGAAAGGTCTTCTGAGGGTTAATGAAAAAGAGACTTTAAAATGTTCATAACTGTTTGATCTAAAGTATTGGATATATGTTTTTTTTTTTTTTTTTTCTGGGTTAATCTCAGTGGGATATATGTTAGTGAAGTCTATTCCGGTTGGCCTTTCATGACTTTAGATACAAGTTTCCAGTGGACTTAATTAATTTATTTGTTTATGGATAAATCTATTAAAAAATTTCTTTACTGGAACTCATAGAGTTTTTGTTTGGAGAGTTTTTAAACTCCCGCGCACGGTGGGATTCCTGGTGCTCCCTCCTTTTTTTTAGCATGTATAAATTCTAAAAACAAAGCAAAGAGTTGGAATTCCAATAATTCCAAAGGTCAATTAAGGCCTTTTAGGTGGTTAGAAATTTGAAATTCATTGAAAAAAATATGGCCTTTGCAAATGTTAGAGGACAAGATTTCACATTATGTCAAAAAAATATCCCTAACAAATTCTTGTCAAAAATTCTAATTAAGAAACATGCCCTTAGGAGGCAACTTGCTATAAAAGTTTTGCTGCATCTCTTATTATCGAATGGTGTAGTGAGGTGTTTGACCTTATTTACCCGGCCGGTGCATGGGAGAGGTAGAGACTTTATATGCCCGGAGGAATAGTCGGTTCTCAAAGAGGCTGGACACCCTCGTCAGGAAAAAAAAGAAGAAGAGATTTTCTAATGTAACAATAAAGAATCAGTTTGTTTCGTAAATATAACTTAGTTGGTTAAGGATACGGGTGTGCATAAGAGAACATAGTCTAAGTCTCTTACCTTGGAAAAAGAAAAACAAGTGCTGTGCTCTCAACTCCACTTTAATAATATCACACACATGCTTGTTCAGTTGAAACCAGCTAGGAGACTTAAAAAGGAATAGTCATAGATCAATCTTTGCCCTGGGCTCAGACCGAGGTGCCAACACCACTCACCACTCAAGACCTGTTGGTGCTTGTTGCTTTTTAAAGTTCAAACAAAAGGCAGAAATGATTACTAAGGGCATGTTTGAGTAACACTTTTTAACAGAAAAGTGGACAATTTTTCATGAAAAACTCATTTTTCTGGCGTTTGGCGTGAAACTATTCCACAAAAAAGCTTTCCTGCCTCGTTAGCATTTTCCTTGCTAATGCTGGAAATGGGTTTCCTGGGAGGGGGTATGAGAAATGATTTTCCTCAGAAAACTTCTCACTCTTTTCGTCACTCTTTTTCATTTAAACCCAAAACCCTACAACTCTTTCATTTTCTTATTCCTTTTAAATAAATTATTGATGTTGAACAAATAATATACATGTTATGTTATTTTTGTTTAAAAAATTGTTTCACCAAATAAGAAATTTTGATTTTCTATAAGGAATCCACGGCCACCCCAAACAACATTAGCACCAATTCAACGAGGAAAAAATTCACACCAAACATGAATTTCAAGATTCTACAGAAATCCTTTTTCGAGGTTTTATTTCTATGAAATTTACTGACGTGGCAGATCCCCTTTACCACGGAAAGGATGTGTACACAAACATTCCCTAAAGCTTCAACGCAAAATGAGTGGGTTGTTATGTTTTCTTTTCTTAATATATAATATCATGTACTCTCGTTTAAAATTAAAAAAGCCGCCCCACAAGAAGGATCACTAATAATGTTTAGTTACTTTATAGTGGGGACTTGGTACACATGTTTGACCTCTATGCCACATAGATCTTGATTACATGGTGAATGTGCTGATTCCTAAACTTGCGGTTCACATAGTTATAGTCTACTCAAACGAATGACTCATATCTTGATTCCTCAATTTCATTCTATAATGAGCAAGGCCCGTGTCAATGCAACTATTGATTCTTTTATTTTTTATGTCGAAGGAAATGAAAAGGTATGCTCGGTGTGAATGTGGGTTCTAATGCAGCTTTACTGCTGCTTACATGGGCGGTAAAGTTCATTTGCAAGTTTTCCTCCCGTCTGAGCGGAGGAAAAGTTGAATTTGTAGCTATTCCGCTGTTATATAAGGCGGTAAAGTTGCATTTGCGACTTTTTCTCCTCTTTGAGCAGAGGAAATCATGCACGTGAGAAGCTATGACATTGCAAACCCACTCTTTTTTCTCTTTTACATCTTGGTGGGGTCACCGGTCGGGGCTTTGGTCCGAACAATGATGGATGGGCATGTATGATTATTGTTTAAATACAATAATATCAAATCACATGAAATACACAGTACATAACTTGTTTGGTAAATTTACTTTACCGGCGAAGTCAAGTGGATGGTCATTGCAAGAGAGAACAAAATTAAAGGTTTGGTCGAATCAAAAGTTGAGAGAATAGCTTTATGAAATTCTCTTTTAAAAAGAAGATTATGTTTTGTAAGGGCGCTCATTGATCGGGCTGGCCCGCGTTGAGTCGGGCATGGGGTTTATGTTGGCCTGTGCATAGATCTTCCCATTTGGACTTAGTAGTTGAGATCCGGAATCCCCGTCCGGCCCAAATTTACATATATAATTATAAGGGAGGGAGTAGTAATGGGGGGGACTGAAGCCCATGAACATGGTAAGAAACTCCTGTTTTTTTTTTTTTTCTTCTATGAGTCAAACTTGGGTCAGGCTCGGGCCTTATCATTTCCATGTGGGCTAGGCTCTGGACAGCCACGTCAGACCTGACTCAAGCTTGGGCCAGGCTTAGGGTTCTAGTTTAGAAGTCGGGCCCGTCTTGGACATTCCTCGGCCAAGCCCAGCCTGGTCCATGAACAGCCCAAGTTCTCTTGTCATTCAGTGGCATGAGAAAGTATCTTGAGGATTTTACAAAAAAAAAAAAAGAAAAGAAAAGATTAGATAATCAGTGGCCTCAAAAGATCATTTTAACCCCCATTACACCAGATCAGTCATCTTGCACGAAATGGTATTTTTTTTAGCACTTTCAACTAGCGTCCCTAGCGACCTTAGTTTTATAACGTTAAGGGTCCCTAGGGACCCTGCGGTGTACACGAATTAGAATAAAAGAGCCATTTTTCCTCGTATTTCAATGTCAACAAATATTTTTTCCTTCACCGTGTTTCGTCTGCGCCCAGGCACTGACCTAGACGTCCAATTATGGCAGCTTCGAGTGGATTTGCTACTTTTCCGGCGACCATAAAACAGTAAACTTCCCTTTGTAGACCCTTAAGGCCGAGTTCTTCCGAGTTTGTGATCTATCCTTATAGAAACTCCAGAAATCAAAGAAGATTTCTCGAAAAGAGGGGTTTTTTCGAATCCCAGATGTGAAATGGGGCCGGCCTCTTCGGATGACAAGGAGAAGAAGGAATCACCAATTTTAAGCATCTCTGCGCTTGAACGGCTCAAGACGTCGGCTGCTGACAGTAAGTTCATTTTATCTTGTGAGAAAGAAAAAGTCTTGGGTTTTTGGATTTTGTTGAGTTTTGTTGATGCGTTTGTGGTTTTCCAATTTTTGAAATGAGAATGTGGATTTTGTTACTTTCTTATAGATGTCATGGCCAAACAGAGGAGTTCAGTTTGTTTTTATGGTAAATGTGGGGAAAGTTTTGATTTTTCTTGTTGATGTTGTTGTTTTCTCTGAGCTCTTGATCATGGGTTTTGCAGTTTGGAATATGATGAGTGAGAACTTACATGTCTTGCAAGGAATTGTGGGGTTGGTTTGGTTTTGTGCCATAAATGACCTAATTGGATGTACCCTTCTACAAGGAACACATAAAATCACTTCACTGTTTGGATCATAACTCTGCCACATCTCCTACTATCACCAACAAACCACTTCTGAATGTAAGTTCTCACGGGCACAAACTTAAAACAGACAGAGGAAACAAGTTCTAAGCCCTCGTAAGTCATAACCATAGAGAATTGGGATTTTTTTAAGACAATAGGATGACACTTTTGGGGATGTGGCCCCAACCAAACGTCAAGCAGACTTGAAAAAAATTTGCACAAAGATAATCATGAATCCCTATACGACCCATTCTTAAATCTGGGGGAACATTTAAGTTTGCAATTAATCCTTTTGGTGGATGGTCAACTGAGTATTTTATCTTTATTGATTACTAATCATTTGAAAGTAATTTCTTTTTTTTTTCGCAGATTTTTCAAGAATATTTGAAGAACAATTCTAAATTTGAAAATACCCCAACATTTTAAGTCTCCAAAATTTTGTGATTGCAGGTAAAATATGGAAATATGAGACCACTTAACTGGAAGCCTTGATTAATGAAATTAGGTTAACCAAAGCAAAAGAGTTGTTGATCGGGCCACACACGAAAGAATTTCCCACTATCGACTTGAATGAGGATTGCAATTTTAATTTTCGATCAGCGCCGAATGGTATGATAGGAGAGGAGGAACCAATTATTCGGGCTTTGGACAATGATGCAAGTATGGCTCGTTCCAAGGATGTTCATTACTCTACAAGTATACCATCTATTTCAAGACACATGGAAGAACATAGTTCAAACAAGGAGCAACAATCTTATGGTCCGGACATGTGGATTACCAGCGGGTTGAACGATGCAACCACCAAGCAAGACTTCACAACAGTTGACACGATGGTACCCGAAGCAATCATATCCGAGGAGGGAGTTCATTCAACAAGGGAGATGTGGTTGGGTCATGAGTTTAACGATCGTGAAGCTTTCAGAAGATGCATTGCAAAGTTTGATGATTATTGTGAGCACTGGTACCATATGCCCATGTATCAGATGACTTACATCGAGGTTTTACATGCTACCTGTGATAGAAAGCAGTGAAAGTAGTGCTCTTGCGAACGCGTTCTTCCCCCATTAGCAAGTAAGCAGCAGGGCCGGCCAAAGAAGAATATGGTCCAGGTGGAAGATCGCAACCACGTCAGAAGGGTTGTAACCTGCTCCAACTGTAAAGAGAGGGGACACAATCCGGGAATCTACCGTAATCCTCCCACTGTTCAGTAGAGGAATTAGTTTTTTATTTTTTAATATCTTATGTCACATGTATGTTGATGGGTTTTGTTTATGCATATTAACAACAAATGTAATGATATGTAAATGACATTTTGTTTCACATGTTTTTTTATGGCTTCTTCTTTATGCATACGAACATCAATGTAATGAGAAGAAATGTAATGATATTTTGGATTTTTTCAGATGTAATTATCTATCTGGGCATTTTCTTGGAATGGACCTTATCTGCCCATCAAAACTACTTATGATATGCACTTTGTTTTAATATGTAAGGGTCGCTATGAACCCTTATTTATAACTAATATAGGTCACTAGGGACGCTGGAAAGGAATATGAAGCTGTTCAATGGGTCCCTAACGACGGTTATCTATAACTAATATAGGTTACTTGGGACGCTGTGAAGGATATAGATGCTATTCAATGGGTCCTTAACGACCCTTATCTATAGCTAATATAGGTCTCTAGGAACGTTGGGAAGGATCTAGATGATATTCAATGGGTCATTAGGGACCCGTATCTATAGCCAATATAGGTCGCTAGGGAAGATGTGAATGATCTAGATGGTGTTTTGTGGGTCGTTAGGGACCCTAATCTAAAACTAATATGGGAAGTAAATCACGGTGGATTAACAAGAAGTTTTTTTGGTTTACAATTATGGCCTCATGACATCAAACATCAACTTCAACTTCAACAAATAAATTTCAGCCCGAACAACAATTTTATTACATCATTTTCACAGAAAAGAACAAGTTCATTACATCATACATCAACTTCAACTTCAACAAATAAATTACATCCAAATAAATTCCATCCAAACAACAAGTCCATTCCATAATTTTCATCCAAAAGAACAAGTTCATTACATCAATTTCACCAAAACAATTTCATACGTCCTTGCCATCATCTAGTGTAACAAAATTTTTAATAGCTGGGAGGTTAGGGAGTTGAAGCCTGTTCGCGTTCAACAGTCAGCTTCTCTTGAAGATCTCAAACAACACCTTCCATTGGTAATGGGGAATGTCAGCTTGCGTGAAGTTTATCGGGCAACGGTGTATGCAGTGCTCTGCGTATCCAATGGCAAAGAAACCACAGTCCGTCCTATTCTGCTGATACGAGATATCAGTTTTTGTCACGTTTGTCCACACCCAAGGCTCACCCCATCCGTAATCTCCAAATCGCTGTGTCAACCACAATCTCTGTTTACAAATTAAGTAGGAAAAACAGACGAAAGATAATAGCATACGAAAGGGCAATCCATGAATAACATGAAATTGATGGGTTTTATACTCATGAAACTATCGCAAATGTTCTGATGATAATGGTCCCTCTTCGAGCTATTGTAGAATTCCCAGTGATTTTCGTCTGTGTAACCGATGAGAAGAGTGAAATAATTGTGCGCGTGTAGGATGTAAACGAGGGTCCTACACTCTTTTGCATCCCAAACTCTGGATCCATCTGGGCCAAACGCTGCACAATCTCTGGTCTTCTGTTTCCCTTGCCACCAACTCTGTAAAGGAAAATGATAGAGGTATTATACGCTAGAACAGTTATTGGGAAATTTTCAGATTAAACAAGCCAAACAAAAAAATAAAATAATAAAACCCATTTTTCCACCCAAATAAAACCCATTCATTGCTAACACAAAACCAATTCCACAGTCCTCTTCAATTTTTCCATAGTCCACATTCCATTTTTCCATAGTACACAGTCCACAGTAGAATCCTCTCCCAACACAGTCCACAGTGGAATCCTCTCCCAACACAAACTTTGTAATTTAGGTGATGCTCCATATGTGCAGCAGAATGGGGCAACCATCCATAATTGCAATGTATTCAAGCCAGTTGATATTTGCAATACATTCAAACGCACCAAAAAAGGATTCCTTTTTCTGTCCTTATCCCTCAGTCAGTCTTCTTTCACTAGTACCAAGTGATCTTGAACAATTACAAATAAATGGATTGCTAAAACCTAGCGCACATCAATCCAACACAAAGAGAACTAAAATGTAAAGCAAATCTAAATAGCCAAATATATCTCAACTTAAAATACCCATAAAAAACCAATTTCCTGCATCTATTAGGAACTCAACAATATTCAACCATCCAAGACCAAAACCATGAAAACCCAATTCATAACCAACCAGAAAAACACTAATTAAATGCATATGCTTGACCATCAACTAATGGTGTCAGATTAAGAAAAAACTAAAAACATTGTTACAATTCCCTTCCTTATGTCAAATTTCCAGCTAAGATGAGTATCTTACTGATATTTGATGATGAACTTTTTACTATTTTCTTACTACTTAATGGGAAACAAAGAGCATTTTAGATTTATATAATTTTAAAAGCCTACAGTTATGCTGGTTTCTAATATTTTATGGGAAATGTTAAGGATCTTCAAGGCTTCTTGTCCTTATTTTTATTGAATTCATAGGAATTCTAGGCAATGTCTTCCTGTTAAATGGGCTAGTGAAAAAGCATCTAGGTCCTTATTTGTATTGAATTCATAGGAATTCATAGGAATTCAAGGCAATGTTTTCATTCTTCAAGTCTACCATGTCTTTCGGTTAAAATGAAGTAAGGGTGAAGATCTAAAATGACCATCATAGAATCCCTCTTAAACACTAATGAAAAATAGGCTAGAAGAAAAGATTTAAGGTGTAGATGTGGATTGGAACCTCTCATTCCTGGAATATGATTTACTAGGTATGATATTCTAGTATTCAATTTCTTAATTTACCATGAAATTCTAGGAATTCAATACCAAGAATACAACCAGTCCTTAGTGCTAGAGACACTAAATCCTCAATTTTAAATATATATTTATTTAAGAGGACTTTAACAAAAAAAAAGAAGAAGCACTAAGTGAACTTTCCCCACATTTACCCTAAAAACAAAGTGAACTCCTTTGTTTGGCCATGACATCTATAAGAAAAGTAACAAAATCCACATTCTCGTCACAAAAAATGGAAAACCACAAACGCATGAACAAAACTCAACAAAATCCAAAAACCCAAGACTTTTTCTTTCTCATAAGATAAAATAAACTTACTATCAGCAGCCGACTTCTTGAACTGTTCAAGCACAGAGATGCTCGAAATGCGCGATTCCTTCTTCTCCTCGTCATCCGAAGAGGCCGACCCCATTTCACATCTGAGATTCGAACCCTCTTTCCGAGAAATCTTCTTTGATTTATGGAGTTTCTATAAGGATAGATCACAAACTCAAAAGAACACGACCTTGAGGGTCTACAAAGGGAAGTTTGTTGTTTTATGGTCGCCGGAAACGCAACAAATCCACTCGAAGTTGCCACAGTTGAACGTCTGGGTCGGTGCCTGGGCGTATACGAAACACAATGAAGGAAAAAATATTTATTGACAACGAAACACGAGGAAACACGCCTATTTTATTCTAATTCGTGTACACCGCAGGGTCCCTAGGGACCCTTAACGTTATAAAACTAAGGTCGCTAGGGACGCTAGTTGAAAGTTTTTTTTTAATTTTAAAAAACACCATTTCATACAAAATGACTGTTCTGGTGCAATGGGGGTTAAAATGATCTTTTGATAAGAAAAGAGCATCCGCGGACACTAGGTTTCCAAATAATTATTTAAAAGTAAAAATAGTATGAAAGATGTTTGAGAATACACAAAAAATGAAGAAATAAAATAAAAGACCATGTTGGCAAGGCCCATAAGTTCCCACATTTTGAAGTTGAAAAAAACCCAATACTTCTTTCAAAGTCCACCTCCAGTGATAGATGCCCCAAAATTAAGAACTAAAACATAAAAATACCAAAGTTGCCAATGCTAATAAAATTCCCAAATTTTAAAATGGAAAAGGAAAATACCCAATACTTCTTGGTAGCAATAGGTGTTCAAAGTTTGAAATTAAGAATTAAATAACATTAGATCCCTATTACTAAAGACAAGTGCCCAACACACACAAACAAACAAAAAAGGTTAAATAACTTGGTCTCCTACCACCAAGAGGATTAACAAATACATCTTGCTATAAACAATGTTCTATGAATACTCTCCGTATCGACATGCTTGATTAACAATCAGATCCCCATATCCAGTGGACCCAAATAAGCTCTCTTAGGCCCTGTTAAAAAAAAAACAGAAATTCAACTCAAATTAGAAGGCAGTTAAGTTGTTACTTAGTCATAATTGTTGGGCTTAGTAGGTCCAGACCAATTGGGTTCATGGACATGGGTATTATGGTAATTGTACCGGGACTTTCTTATTGACTAAGATAGGGTTTCTTAGGGAATAAGAAAGAGAACATTATATATATGATGTAATGTGTAACCCATGTGAAGATAGACAGACAGAGAGAAGAGTGAACCTAAAGGAGAGTCGAGTTTTCTTTCCCGTGGACGTAGGCAAGATTGCCGAACCACGTAATTCTCTTGTGTGTGATTGTTTGTCTTGTGTGGTTTAATTGTTCGTTCGATCGCTGATTCACGTTTCCGCATACACGCGCACAACAAGTGGTATCAGAGCCTAGGATTTACTAGGGTTGGATTGTGCAGCGTTGCGATCGACGGATCGGATCAAGGGTATCCGGATCTTCTGCGCGTGGTTCTTCGTCGCAGGAAAAAAAGATCGTTTCCGATCTTTGTTGGGCCACACGGATCACTAGGATCGAAGTTTCTAATTGGAAACAGGAAGGTTCGACGATCAGAGATTGGGTTTTGGTTGATTTTGTTTTATCATCGCTGGGCCACACGATCGCCTGTGATCGGAGTCCGCGCATCTGGCCGGAGAAGAAGGAACGCCATCCTTCTGCTTCTTCGTTCTGGCCGGAGAAGAAGGAGCCATCCTGCTGCTGCTGTGGGGAATCGAACCCACGACTACACATTCAGTGCAATCCGTGCGTCGCCGTGCAGCCGCTGCTGCCGCCCGCTCATCGCCGGTCCGCCGCCGCCTTGCCGCCGTCGCACCATCGTCGGAGTTCGCCGCCGCCCGCGTGCCGTCCCGCTGCACCATCGCCGGAAGGAGCAACCTTCATCGCTCCCAAGTTACAGAAACAGAACCCAGTTCTGTTTCTGTTTGGGGAGAAGAAGTCTCAGGCCAGGTTGGGCTCGGGTCAGGTTGACCTGACCCGTCTGCAAGAAGCCCAGCCCAGTACAGACAAGAAGCAGGTCAGGCAGGTCAGGTTCTGGGTCAGTTTCGCCTGACCCGTGAACAGGAAGCCCACTCCAGATTCTGCTGACGTCAGCGCCACGTCAGCGCACTTTAAGGTCAACAGGGGTTTGACCAGATCGACGGTTGAAACTTGTTTCGTCGATATCTTGATCATCCGAGGTCAGATCGGAGATCCGTTTGCGCCTACAGACTCGTTGCGAGCAGATCTACGTAACTGTGGAAGAAGATTGGCAGTTTGACGGTCAACAAGAAAGTTTGACCAATCGGAGCGCAGAAAACTATTTTTGCGATATCGGAGCCATCCAGAGTCGGATTTTAGATCCGTTTCTTCCAGCGTGCTCGTGGTGACGAGATCTACAGATTGGTGCAGAAATTGAGGTTAGTGACAGTTGTTTATATTTTCTTGATTATTAAATTAAGATGGAGAACAACACTGTGAACACTACCATGATCAAACTCAACCATACCAATTGGTTGATTTGGAAACCTAAGATGGAGGATATACTCTATTGCAAAGACCTCTATGATCCCATTGAGGGGGATAGTGCCCGACCAAAAGATATGTCTGATCCAGATTGGAAAAAGATGCATAGAAAGACCATTGGTCACATCAGACAGTGGGTGGATAACATCATATTTCATCACGTGTCTAATGAAACCAATGCGAGAACCCTTTGGATGAAGTTAGAAGAAAGATATGAGAAGAAAACCGCCGTAAACAAAACTTTTCTGATTAGAAAGCTTGTAAACATGAAATTCAAGGAGGGTGGTAAAATTGACGATCACATAAATGATTTTCAATGCATTGTGAATGAACTGGCTACAATGAAGATGGTCCTTGATGATGAGATGCAAGCTTTATTACTTCTAAGTTCTTTACCAGATACATGGGAGACATTAGTTGTTTCCGTGAGCAACTCTACTCCAGATGGTGTGTTATCAATGAGTCAGGTTACTAGCAGCTTGTTAAATGAAGAAACAAGAAGGAAAACTGCATGGACAGATAATGCACAGGCCTTTGTTACTGAGAATAGAGGGAGGAGTAAGAGTAGGGGACCAAAGGGGGGTCGTGGCAAGTCCAGAGGTGGCAAGGAATCACAGATTAAGAAAAAGTCTGGAAAATGCTTTCATTGTGGCAAGGAGGGTCACATTAGGAAGAATTGCTTTGCCTTGAAGGAAAAGAAAGAAACCAACAATGAGCAGAAGAATGACACGAACACTACTGCTACTTTGGATAATGAAGTAGTGATTCTTACCAGTGAAGTTGAAGAGTGTTTGAGTGTTGCAGATAATCAGGTTGAGTGGGTTGTTGACACAGCAGCATCCTACCATGCTACTCCTTGTGAGGAGATGTTCACGACGTACAAAGCAGGGGACTTTGGCACTGTGAAGATGGGCAACACAAGTCATTCAAATATTGTTGGGATCGGTGATGTCTGCATTCAAACCGATATTGGTTGCACAATGACGCTGAAAGATGTGCGACATATTCCTGATCTGCGGTTGAATCTGATTTCCGGGACTTCATTGGACCGTGCAGGTTATGAAAGTTACTTCAGAAATGGCAGGTGGAAACTCACTAAAGGGTCTCTTATTTTTGCGAGAGGGAAGGCGTGTAACACGCTGTACAAAACACATGCGAAGCTATGCAAAGGTGTGTTGAATGCTGTTGAAGACAGATCCTCTCCAAATCTGTGGCACAAGAGACTTGGACATATGAGTGAGAAAGGACTGCAGTTATTGGCAAAGAAAGATCTGATTAACTACTCCAAAGGTACATCCCTTGACCCTTGTGATTATTGTTTATTTGGTAAACAGCATAGGGTTTCTTTTTCTAAAACATCAACGATAAAATCTAATGTGTTGGATTTGGTATATTCTGATGTTTGTGGTCCCATGGAGGTGGAGTCATTGGGTGACAATAAGCTTTTTGTCACATTTATTGATGATGCATCCAGGAAAGTCTGGGTTTATGCGTTGAAATCGAAGGATCAGGTGTTCCAAGTATTTCAGCAGTTTCATGTCATGGTTGAAAGAGAAACATGAAAGCTCTTGAAGTGTCTCCGCACTGATAATGGTGGTGAGTACACATCAAACCAGTTTAAAGGCTATTGCTCGAAGCATGGTATTCGACATGAAAGAACAGTTCCTGGTACTCCACAGCACAATGGTGTAGCCGAAAGAATGAACCGTACTATTCTTGAAAAGATGAGATGCATGATTAGAGTGGCACAGCTACCCAAGCCATTTTGGGGTGAAGCTATTCTGACTGCCGTTTACCTGATTAACAGGTCTCCCTCAGTTCCTTTGGATTTTGATCTTCCGGAGAGAGTATGGACATGTAAAAATATTTCTTATTCTCATTTGAAGGTATTTGGGTGCAAGGCTTTTGCACATGTACCAAAGGAGCAGCGTTCAAAGCTGGATGATAAGGCAGTGTGTTGCATTTTTCTTGGCTATGGTGGAGCCGAGTTTGGCTACAGGTTATGGAACCCAGAGAAAAGAAAAATTATCAGAAGTAGGGATGTGGTGTTTCATGAAGACCAATTCTTTGGAGATATTGAAAAGACTGAAAAGTCTAAAGAAGTTGTTGATGGAGTGGTTGATCTCACACCGACTCCTTCTCCAGTGCAGACTACAGGTGGAGAAGGTGGACAAAACGATTTAGATCGTGATGAGGCGCAGGAGTTGCCAGATGAACAGGGTGTTGAGCAGGGGGAGCAGTCTCCTCAGTCAGAAACCACGGAACCTCAGGTTAGGAGGTCTACTCGAGAGCGTCAACCATCAACAAGATATCCTGCATCAGATTATATTTTGCTTACTGATGAGGGGGAGCCAGAGAGCTACCCAGAAGCAAAAACTCATGAAGATAAAGATGAGTGGATGAAGGCTATGCAGGATGAGATGAGTTCTTTGAAAAAGAACAATACTTATGAGCTGGTGGAACTCCCAAAAGGCAAGAAGGTTTTGAAGAACAAATGGGTGTTCAAGGTGAAGAGAGATGACAGTGGAAAACTGATAAAGCACAAAGCACGGCTAGTGGTTAAAGGCTTTGCGCAGACGAAGGGTCTTGACTTCGATGAAATCTTCTCTCCAGTTGTGAAGATGACTTCTATCAGAGTTATCTTGGGTCTAGTTGCCAGCATGGACCTTGAACTTGAACAGATGGATGTGAAGACTGCTTTTCTTCACGGTGATCTGAAAGAAGAGATCTACATGACTCAGCCGGAGGGGTTTGAGGTAGAAGGAAAAGAACAGCTGGTTTGCAGGTTGAAAAAGAGTCTCTACGGGCTGAAACAAGCGCCGAGACAGTGGTACAAGAAGTTTGATTCATTCATGGTGAGTCATGGGTACCGGAGGACAGTTGCAGATCACTGTGTTTATGTTCGTAAATTTGGTAATGGCAAATTTATCATCCTTCTTTTATATGTAGATGATATGTTGATAGTTGGACAGGATAGTGAGATGATTGGCAGATTGAAAAGGGACATGTCAAAAACTTTTGACATGAAAGACTTGGGTCCCGCACGACAAATTTTGGGAATGCAAATACGTCGTGAGAGGAATGCCAAGAAGCTGTGGTTGTCACAGGAGAAATATGTTGAACGGGTGCTAGCGAGATTCAACATGATAGATGCTAAGCCAGTTAGCATGCCTTTAGCCAGTCACTTCAAGCTCAGTAAAAGATCATGTCCTACTACAGATGCAGAAAAGGAACGGATGATGTCTGTTCCATAATGCTCGGCAGTTGGGAGTCTTATGTATGCCATGGTGTGTACACGGCCAGACATTGCTCATGCAGTGGGTGTAGTGAGTAGATTTCTTTCTAACCCTGGGAAAGAGCATTGGGAAGCAGTGAAGTGGATCTTCAGATATTTAAGAGGTACATCAGATTTTTGCTTGTGTTTCGGAGGCTTAAAACCAGTACTTAAAGGCTTTACAGATGCTGATTTTGCAGGCGATCTTGATCGTCGGTTGTCTACTTCTGGGTACTTATTTACTTTTGCAGGGGGAGCTATTTCCTGGCAGTCTAAGTTGCAGAAGTGTACAGCATTGTCTACAACCGAAGCAGAATACATAGCTGCTAATGAAGCAGGGAAGGAGATGATTTGGTTGCGGAATTTCTTTAAAGAACTGGATTTGAAGCAAGGAGAGTATGTAGTCTACTGTGATAGTCAGAGTGCTATGGATCTTAGCAAAAATGCTACATACCATGCCCGCACAAAGCACGTTGATGTGAGATATCATTGGATTCGTGAGGTCATCGAGAAAAATCTCATGAAGCTGGAAAAGATTCACACTGACAAGAATCCTTCTGACATGATGACTAAGGTCGTGTCTAAGGGAAAGCTGGAGCTGTGTTCAGAGTTGGCAGGACTGGACTCCTAGTAAGGGGTTCAGAGACGTCTTCCCCATGGTCTGGAGGGGGAGATTGTTGGGCTTAGTAGGTCCAGACCAATTGGGTTCATGGACATGGGTATTATGGTAATTGTACCGGGACTTTCTTATTGACTAAGATAGGGTTTCTTAGGGAATAAGAAAGAGAACATTATATATATGATGTAATGTGTAACCCATGTGAAGATAGACAGAAAGAGAGAAGAGTGAACCTAAAGGAGAGTCGAGTTTTCTTTCCCGTGGACGTAGGCAAGATTGCCGAACCACGTAATTCTCTTGTGTGTGATTGTTTATCTTGTGTGGTTTAATTGTTCGTTCGATCGCTGATTCACGTTTCCGCATACACGCGCACAACAATAATCATTTAACTTGCCTGACTTGGGTGATCTAAATGGATCAAGTTTACCCAGACTTGGGTGGACACAAAATTTATTGAAAGTTAGACATTCCCATATAGCCAAGACCATCAAATTTTCCTGCCTGTGGCAGGATTTACTTTCACATGAAAGAAGATAAGGAACGAAAAAGCGAAGAAATTAAAATTAACTTCCTCATTGTCCCGAGAATGAAGATTTCTCACTGAGGATTTATATCGTTTGAGGATTTCACATCAATACTTATATTTAAGAAATATTAATATTAGTACATAAATCCGCAAAAAATGAAGATTTTCAAATTTTACTAGGGTCAAACCTGAAAATCCTCATAAATGAGGATTTCCGCTTGCACAAATGCTTGGGGGCTTCACAATTGCCAAATAAACTTGGTGAAAATGGAGAGGAATCCTGAGGATTTAATTGTCAAAGGTGGCCTTAGTTTAAAAGCCATTTTTTTACTTAAGCCCAACTTACACAAGGATTTTTCTTTGCAAATGGATGGTTGAGATATTTTAATCCAGTAAATAGATTCCTTCTCCCTGCTTGTAGGAAAACAAAAAGTTTGGATTGGACCACTTAACCCGGCCCCACAAACTTAAAGTGGCCCCACTCAGACAAACTGAAACCCAACGGTCTGGATTGTTATACTTGAAAAAGGCGGGAGCGTACCAGATTTAATCCAGAGAACGTTATCCGCTTTCAAATCTTCCACCAGAAACAAACCGTTGGCTCTCACACACTCAAATCCTTTTTCTTCTTCTTCTTCTTCTTCTTTGGCTCTCACACACTCAAATCCTTTTTCTTCTTCTTCTTCTTCTTCTTCTTCTCAGTCATGGCCATGGCTTTTTCTTCTTCTTCCCTTCTTGTTTGTTCTTCTCCTACTGCTCTCATCTTCAACACCAACCTCCTTTCTTCTTCTCCCTCTCTCCCTTCTCTTTCACACCTCTCTTTCTCCTCTCTCTCCTGCATATCTTCTAATCCCTCTTCTCTTCTCTACCCCATTTCCAAACGCTCCTCTTTCTTCACCTCCTCATCTTCCTCTTCCTTCCATGTCGTGGCAAATGCAGCGGCGGGAAGCAAGAAAAGGGTGCTGATCGTCAACACCAACAGTGGCGGCCACTCCGTCATTGGCTTCTATTTTGCTAAAGAGCTTCTGGGTTCTGGGCACAGCGTTACGGTTCTCACTGTCGGTGCTGAGAGCTCGGACAAAATGAAGAAGCCCCCATTCAACAGATTCTCTGTTAGTTTCTCCTTTCATTCTCATTTCATCTGTTGTTGCCTAATGTAAATTTCTGTTGGGAAGTTAGTGAATTTTGTGATTTTACTGTGTGGGTCTTGATCAGTTTGATCTTGGTGGAAAGATTTATAATTTTGTTTTGTTATTGGTTATTGGATTATAATTTGGGGGCAAATGCACTATTCTCTGACTGGATTAAGGGAAGTTTCCAATTGGCCCAAATTCTTTAAGAAGGGTTATGCCTTTCTGTGACTCATACTGTTAGTTGATGATTGCCATATGGAGATTGAAGAGATGCCTCGTCTTTTTTAGTGGGTTTATATCACTTAGTATTTGTTTGCATTGCATTGGTGATTCTTGGTTTTAGCTTGGTGGGATCATCTATATGGTGACTATGCGAAAAAGATGCACTTTTTTTTTAGTGTTTTTTTAATCAGCATGTTTTTATTTCGTTTGTTGTGTTGGAACATGGAAGGGTTCGTTTATGTGTTTGTTTATTTGACAAACGTGGTTTTTTTAAAGTTCAGGGCATCATTTTTTAATTCTAGAGATGGTTTTGATTATGAAGCAAGGTTTTTTGTCTTCTAGTGGTTTAATCAATTCATTTTCTGCCTTGAACAATGTCAGGGTTACAGTTTTCAAATCTTTTATTGTTTTCTTGCTGATTGGGTTTTCCAAATGTTCGGCTGCAAGCGAATATTTCGTCTTTATGCCGTGGTGCTTGTTTAGGGGGAGGGTTTGTTAGCATCATGTAAGTAAGACAGGCCCATTACAGATTCTGTGCTTATCCAATCTATGTGCTCCATTATCTAGTTCTTTGCTGGTGTCTTTTAAATTTTAAGTTAAGTTTGAGAGAAGCCTTCGATTGCTCTAAAATCCTCCAAATTCAAAGAGGCAAACACTTGAGTGAATCGCTCCTTGTGGAGATTTGATAGAAGTCTCATGTCAGGTCCATCAATAGAGCATCAATTGGCCCCTCTCTCTACAATCAATATATTTCTAGGGGACCATCTCTCTAGCACTAATTATGACTAGTAAAGAAACAGAAGAACTGGAAGTGTGGGCCAAAGTCCTGTCAAGTGTGGGCTTCGCTCGTTAGTTGATCCAAAATGGATGTACAAGTTAAGTGTGGCTAGTTAGTTTAATTCATTTATTGTTTTTCTTTGATCATGTTCCACATGCTTTATATCCTCATTACAAAATAATGTTAATTATCAGACAGGGTTTTGTTGGGAAAGACCCACATCCCACACCACCAAAGTAATGGGTTTGACATGGCTTCATATACTTGTTTGGGCCTTCCACCTATAAACTTAAGCTTTTGCGTTGGTACATGGTATCTTACATGGTATCAAAGTTGGTTCCTGTTGTTCTTGTGTAGCTCACGTGGCAGGCGGGCCCAAGTAATGGGCTTGACAGGGCTTTCTTATTGATGATTTCATTGTGGAAAGTGACTCTTCCAATGCGATTGCTTGGACATCTGTCAACCCTTGGAATTTCAATTCCTATTCAATGAAATCCGGGCTTTATTTGCCTGTTTTAATGTTGTTTTTCATCATATCGGTAGATCGGCTAACTCTATGGCTGATGCTTTAGCTAAACAGGGGGTCGAGAGGTATGATTATGTAACCTTTTTGTATGTGTTTGGTGGGTGAGGGCACTACAATACTCTTGTTCCTCCCTCATTGTAATCTCTTTGTTTAATGAATGTTTTTGTAACCGATAAAAAAAAATTGAAGCAAATGTTATTTTCTTTTCGTTTCTTTTAAAATGACAGGTGTGTGCTGTTATGATAAACTTGTGTGTGCTGCTATGATAAACTTACTTCTTTTGCTGTTGATTTGAATATTTGAAATAGTTTCTTTGTTTCTATGTAATTTTTGTTTCATGATAACTGTTCAATTTTAGCTGTTTACTCAGTGACTGAGGCATGTGCATGTTTGTGTTCATTATTCTTCCAAGAGCTGTGGTGGTAAATTGAACTGTTTTTTGTTCTTTTGATTGCCAATGTCTAGGAGCTTGTGAGTGCAGGTGGTAAGACGATATGGGGAAATCCAGCTGAAGTGGGGAGTGTTGTTCAGGGGGCAGCTTTTGATGTTGTTTTGGATAACAATGGCAAGGACTTGGAAACCGTGAGGTCTGTCACCCATAATGTTCTTCTTCTGTCACTGTTTTTGTATTACTTTAAAATTTGGATTATTAAAGTGCTAAGCAGCTTTTGGTTATCAGATTGTCTTTGGTAGGGAGTAAATATTCAAAGCTTATTAGTACCAAAGCTAAATTTGGGGACTAGAGGCCTTTTTTGTGTCAATTACTCATTCACAGAAGCCACATTGAGATTCTTGGTCTAAAAAGGCGTGTTGGTGTTATTTTTCCAACCCGTAGAGATGGGCAGACATATGCAAAAACCTGTATGATTTAAATTCTTTGCCTACCTCAGAGTGATAGGATAAGCTTAAGTAGTTGTTGTTTTTGATGATGATGATCTGAATCCTTTATGAATTGTGAATACAAGTGGCAGTGACCCTTTCCTACTGAATATACTTGAATGAATCTCTGGAGTTATTAGATCCCATATCATGATGCATCAGGATATAAACCTGATGTGTCCATTGTGAAGAGAATACTAAAGGCAGATTTTATGTAATTCACATATTGTTATACATTCTGTACAAGTGAGGCCCACAGTTCAGTGATCCAGATTTTTATTTGCTGGATCCGGGTAAGGGGAAATGCTTCTAGGTTGAAAGATCCTAGTTCTTTATTGTAGAATCTTTGGTCTATGAAAAGTTGGATGTTTTTATCTTTTAACCTAGAAATTTTTAAAGAATCTCCCACCCACGGCTGCCTATCAAACCAATTGTTGAGATCACCTAGCCATTGACCCACTTGTACAGAATGGGCATGTTGGTATAGCACATGTCCTGATAGTAGTTCATTTCTCATCTTCTTTTGATTATATTTCCTTGAAAGGAAAGGTTATTTGATGCTCAATTTGAAATTCACTTTTGATCTTCATTTTTAACAATAATGGTATGTATTATATATATATATTCAATACATAGGTATTTTAATGCAAACAAACAAGCCCTAAAGAATGATCTCCTTGTCACTAAACTCCAAACAGTTGTACTGGCCATTTGGAAGCATTTTTATATGAACCACATTAAGTACTCAAAACATGTTACTTTGGTATTAGTGGCAGTAATTTATTTCAAGGTATCAAAAGTCAAATGCATCAAAGCTGAAATCAGTTTCACAAGAATCTGAAACAAACCCCTGTTAAACTTGTGTGTGTGAAACCTAATAACTGTAGTGATTTGAACCCCTCAGTGAGTCACCTTCCAAATGGAGAGATAAAAGCTAGTTTTATTGGTTCATATATTTCTAGAACACAGATTTAGGTGCAGTTTTATTGGCTCATAGTATGGGTTAATACTTGAGGCACTATCCATTTTGTACTGTACAATAATGTTACAAAGATGACACCTCTCCTGGCCACTGGGCCAACTAGCAACAAAAAAAAGGATAATCCCAATGTTCTAAAATGCTGAGACATGAGGCAATGCATTCCAGTTGTCCAAAACATATGTATAAGCCACAATATGGAGAGAGTGAGCCTCACAAGTATTCATTCTTTAATAAATAAATACACTTTTAAGTAGATAGCAGATAGTTTGGCTGCTTTAAGCCTTCAGAGTTAACTAGGGTTGACTGAAGTTGAACCTAATTACAAGAGGATTAAATTTGGAAAAGAAGAAGAAGAGAGAGCTGGTATGTTCTTAAAGTTAAAAACTGTCCCTTCTTAAAAATAAGAGGGGCTAATAGGGTGTATGTCCTGATGTGGAGCATGATTGAAGCACTGGCTTCATCTGACTTATATGCCTCAATGTCTTATATGGTGAAAATGGAGTTGTATGCTCAATGCAAGACACGCTTAAGCCTTGAACTACAGGGAATTTTTGGGATGTCTTGTCTGAGGTGATCCTTGAGGCATAAGCCCCACACATTTTCAGAAACACTGGAAGACTCATGCACATGCATTTATGCATCCTATGCCTGTATTTTTTTTTTTTCTTGTTACATTGTCAAACTTTAAATTCATACGGTTATCTTTCCCAGAATCTTTAAGCACTCTTCCTAATATCAAACTTCAACCACAGGCCTGTAGCGGACTGGGCTAAGAGTGCTGGCGTCGAGCAATTTCTGTACATTAGTAGCGCTGGAATTTATAAGACAACTGATGAGCCTCCTCATGTTGAAGGGGTATGTTTAATGAAATATTTCCAGTTTCATTGAATGAAGTGTGATATGCATGAGAGCATGTGGACATGTGGTTGATTTGTCCATGCGTGGGTGTTTTTACATGCATGAATATAAGCAAGCCAAACAATTATTTTATGGACGCACGTAATCGAACCCACAACCTTCAAGCAATCCATATCATCTATTCTGTGTACACTCATACGTCTTAAAAATAATAAAACTGATGATTCTCATCATCTGGTTTTACTTTATTTTGGCCTGTTTCCTCATCAATCCATTGATAACTGCAGGAGGTTGTTAAAGCTGATGCCAGTCATGTAGGAATTGAGAAATACATTCCAGAGCTTTCTTTTGGTAGCTGGGCAATATTTCGTCCACAGTACATGATTGGATCTGGAAACAACAAAGATTGTGAAGAATGGTTCTTTGATCGTATGATGCTACCTCACTGTTTTGTTTTGTCTGAATCTAATTCTTTTCTGCAATGACTCTATTATGTGCTATGTTACTCGTTTTGGTTACTATTATTTTTTTGGTGCATAGAATGGAACATATGATAAGCAAAGAATTTAATGCATCCTTTAAATAATATGAAGAAAGGCCGCGTCACATAAATGTGTTAACTAACAAAGAAAAATAGGTAGCTTATGCCGAGTAATGCTATTAGCATCCATGAATGTGCATTATAGTTATTTCTTTTGAGATGGGTAACATGAATTCTATCCACATCCCCATGGTTGCAACAATGGGCACCTTCCAACTGTGTTACCTCTTATATTTCTTGTTCAACAATGGATGCCACTATATATGCTATAGGACTACACAGCATTCAACTCTGTTCTGCTTTGTTGCTTCCTCTAAAATGTTTTAATTTATAAGTCAATTTTGTTTGCTTTCAGCCATTTCCTAGGAGTTCCATTCAGGTACAGGAACTAGGCTACAAGTTCAACTCCTCAGCCATAGCATGTTGACATTCAGGGAAAGCTTTTTTTTTTTTTTTTATAAATTAAGTGACAAATGGTAACCAGATTCATGGGCAAACCTTTGAGGTACATTGTTAGGGAATTAATTAGGACAAAACACGCACGATCAATCACAACCACAAGCAATCCACGACTCAAGAGATTTACGTGGTTTGGCAAATGCCTACATCCATGGGGCTACGAGGATTTCACTATGCAGGAAATTGGGCAACTCGTTACAACGATTCCAAATCCTTTAACACTTAGCCTACTCTCTCTCCATAGGTCTCAATCTTGCTCTCACATCTGCCCCTCCCATTCGGAAAACTTCGATACCAAGGGAGAGAGAGCTCTCACCTCTCTCACTCCGAGTCTAGGGTTGCCGATTACATAAATTCTTGGCCCTTAAAAAAGGCCCGGTACAATGACCAAAATACCCATGACTCTAAACCTGGTCATTGGCCAACCCAGTGAACCAATCCGGTCAAACCGGAATACAAGACATAAATCTAACATACATGTCATTCTATAATAGGATAATGTTGACATGAGCAGAAGTCCCGGTGTGAAGGAGGTTTAATGGAACTGCTAGTTTGAGAGGCAGTTGCACTATTGGGAAAGGCTTGTGAAATCTGTCTCTTGAAGTATAGATCCAAGAATGGGTAAATAGGTGGATATGGAAATGATGATGTTGTATGAGATAGTTCCTTCGATGTATTTTTTTTTTTTTTTTATGTATCTTATACTGCCTCTTTGTTCTAATCTTCCTTCAGATCACATTTGGCAACCAAATCCGTAAGGAAAATATTTCCACTTTCCCCGAAGATGTGAAAAACCCACGTTTGCCAACAGTAAATGTTTGAGGATTTGGCATTTGAAATCCTCATTTTTGAGGATTTTTAGGTCTTGACACCCCACACCCCCCACAAATAGGAACCAGTTTTTATCAACTATATGCCTCGATTTGCACCGACATCCATGTGAAATCCTTGTCTATATAAATCCTCAATGAGAAATCCCTGTTTTAGGGGTTCTGATGAATCCTCACATCTGTGGATTCCTCAACTGTTGTCAAACGCGCTTAGTGTTTGTTTCATGTAATTGAATTCCTAGAAATTCTAAGACTGTATTTCTATAAGTGGCTACGAATGAAAAATCAAGGGTGAAGATCCAAAAATGACCATCTAACAAGCTCCCCTTTACTGGGAATTGAATCAAGAAAATATGCAAAATGAACTAGAAATTTTGCAAAATGAACTAGAAATTTAGGAAAGCCAAGGTCCCATCTAGTGTCGCTACCTTGTACCCTTTACCCCTCACCTGATAGCCTTCATACCTCACCTTTTAATAATCCTTCAGTGGAGCTCATTTGACCATGAATTCCTATGTATTCAGTTTCTATGTACTACATGCAAACAAAGAGGCCCTAAATGAAATTTATTATTACTGGGAGAAGAAAAAAAAAAAAGAAGAGAAAACAGCAATGATCTTCAATCATAGATCAACAATATCCTTTGTGCAGGTTGGTGACAAATAACATTGAAAACATGCAAGAAATCTTAGAATATGTGTGTGTTTGTATCATATTATATATATAGTCATTTAGATACCTTTTTTGTGAGTCAAAAAGGTGCATATGGTGTCCAAGGACAGAGATCCACCTCAGGTGTCAAAAAGATATTCCAAAAGCCCTGCTGAACTAAAAAATATAGTGCTACAGTCGTCATCTTGATTATGGAACAAAACTGTTCCACTATATTTCACAATTACCGTTAGCAATGGTGATGAGAGGCGGCTCTGACAAAAAAAAAATATTAAATTAAATAGAATTGTTTTAATCCCTCATTCACATGTATAATGATACTAATTATGTGCATCTATGCAAATAAGAGACATTAAAGTGCAAGTATATATGCTTATGTCAAACATAATATAAACTGTTCTTAGTTGAAACTTATAATGTAAAGTGTAGTATATATGCTTATGTTGCGGTCTAAGCGTATTCATCACAACATCAATGAGACATATTTGAGTTACCTCCTTTGCTTGTTGTTAATTCTTACACAGAATAAATTGACATGTTTGATCTACTGTTTACAGGAATTGTTCGAGACAGACCGGTGCCAATCCCTGGCTCAGGAATGCAGCTCACTAACATTTCACATGTTAGGGACTTGTCTAGCATGCTGACTGTGGCTGTTGAGAAGCCTGATGCTGCCAGTGGCAAAATTTTCAACTGTGTGAGCGACCGTGCTGTGACTCTAGATGGATTCGCCAAGCTCTGTGCTCAAGCTGTGGGCCGCCAACTGAAAATCATTCACTATGATCCCAAGGCTGTTGGGATTGATGCAAAGAAAGCATTTCCTTTTCGTAATGTGGTAAGCTTTTACCCTCTGATTCCACATTAAGACATCAAGATATGGTGTTCTGAACTACAGGCATTATTTATATAATCCTTCACCTGAGGATATGCATGGTATTCTCAAGAATCGATCCAATTGGGCAATATCCTCTCTAATGAGTAATGGAGACTTGCAGATGGATGGTCAGGAAAAGGAAACAGGGTTCAGCAGTGAACATCTAGGATCTTCCAATCTGGTCTCTGGATCACCAACATGTGGCTCCTACAATAAAAAACTCAAAATTTGAGGACATTGTGCACTTACTTTGGTTGAGGATCATATAATTTTTTTGAGAGGTAACTGAACTTTATGTAGTAGCAACTCAAAGTAATGCAACAAACTCCAAAATCCACTAAGGGAATGGACTAAACAAGAAAAATAACTACTTCTAGTTCCTTCTATTTCTTTTGACAAGATCATTATCATTTTGTTCTGCAGCACTTCTATGCAGAGCCAAGGGCTGCCAAGGAGATTTTGGGATGGAAAAGCACTACCAACCTTCCTGAAGATTTGAAGGAGAGATTTGATGAGTATGTGAAGATTGGTAGAGACAAGAAACCGATGAAATTCGACATGGATGATAAAATTTTGGAGTCACTTAAAGTAGCAGTTGCTGTATGATTGGTATACTTGGATGGAGACCTCAGTTTCTATTGTAGTTCATTTTCATTATGTACTTTGGTCTTGGGATTTTTCATATCCTCTGAATCATCTTGCTGCTGTCAAGATCAATGTAATGAGTTTGCCCCTATGTAATATTTGCACATATTTGAGATAATATCAGCCTTAAAGTTTGGTTTAACTTGAACCTTCTGAACAAATGCTGGTCACAAGGGGATTTTCTATTTGGATCATTAATTTTGAAGTCTTGGATCACTCTGGGCCCACCCATTTGGTAATAGATCCCAGTAACTCAAACACCCAAAGAACCATATCTAAAACTAGCCCAGTAAGGACTGCTCTGGATCCGACCTATTTACAGCCTGATTAGGAGGTTGAGGCTTGTCCAAGCCCGGCCCAATTATTTATTAGGCATAGTACTGACACCCGGGAACAAGTCAGAGGCCATGGCCCTCATGTTAGCAATGCTATTTATAGACTTGGGCTCGTCTGCATAATTCGGACTTTGAGAGATGATACCCGGCCGGCCCGGCCCGTTTTCTCGTAAGACCTGATCTCTGGCTCTTGTTAGTATTGTGGATCAATGGACCGCCCAATTCCAACTAAGTGTTATGCTCTGGGCTGGACCAACTGCACTGTGGTTTATATTTCAAGAAGAAAACCTTTCTCTCAAATCATCCACCATACAAGGATGTAGGGGCATGAAAATTCAATTCAGACCATTCAAAAAATGGCTCACAAAGTGGAGAAGACTGTATCAACAGAATATGCAAACATAAAAAATTAGATCTTCAGGTGGATGATAGTAACCGTCTGATTTGGCTGATTGAGTTTCTACCACTCGTTCTATTCCATTTCTTGGAATGTCCATTTGACTGTCCAATTAAAACACAAAAAGACCCATGTGGACTTTTGGTGGGCCCATGTGAGGCACCTTGTGGATGTGCAATTATCCAAATTCTACATAAGTGGGACTAATACGCACTGTTAGACCAAGGTTGGAAAACTCGTGACACAGACTCTACTTGTCCAACCTAAAATGTTCACTCAGAGAGAGTCAGCACGACGGCTCGAGAGAGTCATGTTTTTCTTAAAGATTATTTCAGAATACTTAAAATAATTAAATTACTTATAAATTTTAAATATACATTTATTTACATGTAATAATACTAAGTAATTCAAATTAATTAGTTTATATATTCAAGAAAAATATTATAATATGGAACTTATATGCTACATAATTTTAAGTTCAAACATCAGAGGTAAAAGATCAAATATAAATCTCATCATCAGTTTTAAGAGTCTGGATCCTTTGTCACACTTATTAGACGGGAGCCATATAATACTTCCCTGGAACTCCATCCTAAGGCCCACATATAGATAATCTATATCGTTCAAAATGAATGTCATCCTCTCCAATGCTATATTCTCAAGTTTCAATTTAAAATAAGTGGGTTCCAACATACGATTGACCACCATGATGGAAATGTGATTAACGCCGCATAAGCAATCAATCACGTTTCCATCATGGCGCTCCATCTTATGGTGGAACCCTCTTATCTTGAACTGAAACTTGAGAATATAGCGTTGGAGAGGATGACATTAATTTTGAACGATGTGGGTTATCTCTATGTAGGCCTTAGGATGGAGTTCCAAGCAATTGTGATGCGGTTCCTCTGTAATAGTTGCAATAGAGGATTCAAACTCAAGTTTTAAATTGCTAACTCTAAACCTCCTTTATCAATCACAATTAAACATCAGTTGTTTAAAAAAAAATCAGCCTTTCAAATGGCTCAGCATGGTACAAGTGTACAACTTATCAAAATGAGATGACTCGGCCGAATTTTCCCTATATTTTACCCAATTCTTTGTCAAAATGAGGTAACTCAGCCGAGTAAAGAATTAACTCACCGAGTATTCCAACCTTGCGTTGGACTGTTCCTTATGTATAAAAATGAGAGATAATCCCAACAATATTCTTTCATTTACTTGTCTGAATTCATATTTATCACTCGTATTGAGGTAAAAAAAATAAATAAATTAGAAAACGCCTATGTGGGAGGGATATGAATGGGTTGAATTGACTGAGTGAAGATGGGTACTTTCACCCAATTAAGGTGGCCCGTAAATGTGAGGTGTATGTTAGTAAATGATCTTATGAAAATTGTTGTGGAGGCATCTACATAGGAGAAACTCATATATACTAAATCTATGAGATTCATGAATGCATACATATTCTAATTTTGGATTCATCCCACTCAAATCTCAAATCTCAATCCTTTCAGATTTGTGATATGCAAAGAGACTCTAATTTTGGATTCATCCCACTCAAATCTCAATCCTTCTCCTTCTTTGAATGGCAAAATTACAGGATGGAGAAATGACAAAAATTGTCCTTCTTTAAAACCCCATTTGTCTCGTGCTCTCTCTATTTTAGAAGACTGCTAATGTCACATGCCAAGCTTCTCCTTCCACATCCCTTTTTTGCATGACCAATATTTCTTTGTGTAAAATTACCTAAAAGGACATCTATCAAAACTCTCTCATTTTCCAACTTCTTTCTACACTCACCCACCCCTACCCCAGCCCTGCCACCATCGTCCCCTTCGGCAGCACAGCGAGAGGGGGAGAGGGACAGGGAGAGGGAGAGAGAGTGGCGGCAGGGAGAGGAAGAGAGAGGGGATAGGGACAGAGGGCGGCGGGTGACAATAGGGAGGGAGGGAGAGGAAAATATTGGAGAGATAGGGAGAGGGAGAGAGGGCGGCAGGTGGCAGGGAGAGGGGGGAAGAAGGGATGTGGAAAGAGAAAATGAGGGTGGAGGGGGTTTGGGTATTTTGGGAACAATGAGATGTGTAGAGAGAAATTTTGTAAAGAGAAGGGATATGGAAGGAGAAGCTTGTTATATGGCATTAGTAGCTCTCCTATTTTATATCTATTTATTAAAAGTTCCATTATTTGGGGCAAATCTCAATAACATCACTAAGTTTTTCATAGTTTTCAAAAAGGGACACAAAAAACTGTTTATTCAAAACAAGGTCTGATTTATCATCCAAGTTTATTTCAACCAAGTCCTTTTCAGCGAAACACCCTTTCGCAAGTAGCCTCCTCCTTTTTAAATGACTGAAATGCCTTTTCTTACGCTGTGTTTGGGAAGGGGGGAGGGGAGGGGAGGAAAAATTTGAGTGGGAAGGAAAAGGAAGGGGAGGGGAGGGGAAAATTAATTTTACCTTCTCTTATTTGGGAAGTTAAAAGTAGGGGGAAGAAAAGTGAAAAAGTAGGATTTTGTTTGTTTGTGAGGTAGAGGGACAAAGACCATTTTATCCTTGCTTTTGTAAAAGTTTCCATTGGACAAAAGGGTAATTTAGTAATTTCAAATATTTTCTCCTCTTTGCCCCTCATTTTCCCCCCATTTTTGAGGGGAAAATTCTGGACTGGGCCCCACACTCATTTTCCCCCCACTTTTCCCTCCCCCACTTTCCCTCCCCCCTTCCCAAACACCCTCATTTTTCATTTTCCCTCCATTTTCCCCCCATTTTTTTCCTTCCCCCCATTTTACCCCCTTCCCAAATGGGGAAAATGAGTGTGGGGCCCACTCCAGAATTATTCCCTAAAAAATGGGGGGAAAATGAGAGGCAAAGAGGGGAAAATACTTAAAATTACTAAATTTCCCTTTTGTCCAATGGAAACTTTTACAAAAGCAAGGATAAAATGGTCTTTGTCCCTCTACCTCACAAACAAACAAAACCCTACTTTTTCACTTTTCTTCCCCCTACTTTTAACTTCCCAAACAAGAGGAGGTAAAATTAATTTTCCCTCCCCTCCCCTTCATTTTCCTTCCCCCTCAAATTTTCCCTCCCCTCCCCTCCCCCCTTCCCAAACACAGCGTTAGGGTTTTGTTTCAAATTTCCTCCTTCACCCTATTTAATGACATGCTTTTCATTTGTGGAATTAAAAAAACTCCCTCAAAGGCTCCATGTGAAAATTTTATTTTCATGAGGGGCATATGTGAACATATCATATCATGAATGGGTTGAATTGAGTGAAGATGGACATTTTCAACATATAAAGGTGACCCGTATATGTGAGTTGTAGGTTAGTAAATGATCATATGAAATTTGTCATGGATGCATCTACATAGGATAAACTCATACCACATGAGATTCTAGATTTGCACATGGACTCTAATTTTGGATTCATCCCACTTAAATCCCATCCTTAAGATTTGTGATATGCGCACACACTCTAATTTCGATTTCATCCCACTCGTGACGCCCCGGAGTCCCACATTGACGATAGAGAGGAAAGTGAATGAGATTATATATAGAGCTTACACTCTTACCTTGCATGAGGCTTTTTGATGGGTTGAGGCCCATTAGAAACAAAACCGTGAGGCCTGTGGGCCAAAGCGGACAATATCATGCATGGGTAAGGAGTGGGGCGTTACAAATGATATCAGAGCCGACTCTCGATTAGTTCGAGTGTGGGTCCCCTGCTGTGGTCTGGTGCAAGTGGGCTGGTTTCCAAGAGGGCTGGCAGGCTACTGCACAAGGATGTGCCCCCTAAGGGGGGTGGAATGTAGAGCCAAAGCGGACAATATCATGCATGAGTAAGGAGTGAGGCGTTACAACTCATATCTCAATCCTTCTCCTTCTTATAATGGCAAAATGACAAAGTGAAAAATTGACAAAATTGCCTTCATTTTAAATCCATTTGTCTCATGTTCTCCCTATTTTTAAGTTTTTTAATAAAAAATAGTACGAGTGCCATTATTTGGGGAAATTCTCAAAAACATCTCTAAGTTTTCATAGTTTTCAAAACAAAGATGCTGAAAACTTCTTATTTCAAAGCAGGTCTTAAGTTTTTCAAGTTTCTTTTAATTGAGTCCTTTCTCTGAAAACACCCTTTCGTCGCTGGCAACCGTTTCCCCTCCCTCATTTAAATGAGTGAAATGCCCATTCTTAAAAGGGCTAGGGTGTTTCAAATTCCCTACTTGACCTTATTTGATGATAGGCTTTCCATTGGAGTCAAAAAATCTCTCTCGGGGCAACCATGTGAAAAAACTTTCTTGACGGGCCCTTTTTTAAGAAAAATCATAATAACAGGAGAGGGTTGTCTAAAATTTATGGGGCCATCATTTGGAAAATACCTAGGGAGAGCCATATGTATATATAAAAAAACCATACAATTCTAATAACAGCTCTTCCAAGATTTTTTTTTTTTTGGGGGTGGGGGGCGTAAAAAGGTCTATGTGAAAATCCATAATTTTTTCAACTTAACAAGGGATTTTTCAAAATTTTTAAGAGGGAAATGGCCCTTCCCCCACCTAGTTCCACTTCTGATGCTTTCAATTACTCCCCATAATAATACATTATCATGTCCTAGCCTTTAACTAGTGATACCAGACCAACACTCAAAAGTCACTTAAAATTATCACCAACACGCCCATAGTTGAGTTGTGTAAAGTGCTAACTCTAAATCTCATGCATTAATTACTTTAAATTTAAAAAAAATCAATTATTTACAATCAAATCATCCTTTCAAATGGCTCATCATAGTACAACTTATCAAGATGAGATGCTCTCGATTCTTGATCAAAACAAAGTGACTACGCATGTCAAGAATTAACTCACCGAGTTATCTAACCTTGCGTTGGACTTTTCCATATGTATAAAATTGAGAGTTAAACTCAATAGTATTCTTTCATTTAGTGTCGATAAATTTATATTTATCACTCATATTGAAGAAAAAAAATTTGAAAATGCCTACGTGAGAGGGATATCAATGGGTTGAATTGAGTGAAGATGGACATTTTCATCAAATAAAGGTGGCCCATATATGTGAGCCGTAGATTAGTAAATGATCGCATGGAAATTGTCCTGGAGGCATCTACATAGGATAAACTCATAGCACATGAGATTCTAGATTTGCACATGGACTCTAATTTTAGATTCATCCCACTCAAATCCCAATCCTTAAGATTTGTGATATGCACATACACTCTAATTTTGGAATCATCCCCCTCAAATCTCAATCCTTCTCCTTCTTATAATGACAAAATGACAAAGTGGAAAAATGATAAAATTGCCCTCATTTTAAATCCATTTGTCTCATGTTCTGCCTATTTTTAAGTTTTTTTAATTAAAAATAGTACAAGTGCCATTATTAGGGAAAATTTTCAAAAACATCTCTAAGTTTTCAAAAAAGGATGCTGAAAATTTCTTATTTCAAAACGGGTCTTAAGTTTTCCAAGTTTCTTTTAATTGAGTCATTTCTGGGAAAACACCCTTTTGTCCCCTCTTTTTTTAAATGACTGCAATGCCCATTCTTAGAAAGGGCTATGGTTGTTTCAAATTCCCTAACTCGACCATATTTGATGACATGCTTTCCACTGGAGTCAGAAAATATCCCTCGAGGCCACCATGTGAAAAAACTTTCTCGAGGGGCTGTATGTTAGAAAAATCATAATTTTTTTTATAACAAAAGAGGGTTTTCTAAAATTCATGGGGCCATCATGCGAAACAAAAAATTCTAGGGAGAGCCACATGTAAAAAAAAAAAAACCCATAAAATTCTAAAAATGAGCTCTTCCAATTTTTTTTTGGTGGGAGCGGGCTACTATGTCAAAATCTTTTCTTAAAAGGGTCTATGTGAAAAATTGTAATTGTTTTATCACAACAGGGGATTTTCCAAAATTTTTAAGAGGGATATAGCCCCTTCTCTACCTAGTTCCACTTTGACGCTTTCAATTATTCTCCATAAAAAAAACTATTATCATGTCCTAGCCTTTAACTAGAGATAGCAGGACTCATATTCAAAAGTTCACTTAAAATATTCACCAACACACCCGTGAATGAGTTGTGTTGGCACCTTACATAGCTGTCCGGAATCAATTCTCGGGTCTTCTACTTTAAAGCATCACTCTTGACCAGTAGCCCAACTTTACCCCAAAAAGTTTACTTAAAATATTCACCAACACACCCGTGAATGAGTTATGTTGGCACCTTACATAGCTGTCCGGAATCAATTCTCGGGTCTTCTACTTTAAAGCATCACTCTTGACCAGTAGCCCAACTTTACCCCAAAAAGAAAAAAAAAAAAAAAAATTTCCAACTCAACCCCAAAAAGTTAAAAAAAAAAGTCTTCTAAAATATGGAGAATCCCTTTTCACACTACAATTCACTGGACCCTTTCTTGACATTACTCCAAACACCAAGGCCCACCTTGAAATCTCCCTTACAATAAGAGCAAACCAAGAGGGTCTTTCCTAGGCAGTGAAAGACAGGAAAAAGGAAAGAAAACAGGGGGTCAGGTAAGCAAGACAAACATCAGCAAGTAAGAAAGAAGCCATTTCCAATCCGCCCGTTTAGTTCCTCTCTCTCTCTCTCTTGCGCTCTCCCTCTCTCTGTATGAACAATTTCTATTCTTTCGCGGGGCTTTTTTGAATAGCCGTTATCCTTCTTCCCGCCATGGCCCCCGAGGTCGACAAGCCCAAGCCTTCCCCCGAATACATTCAGAAGGCCCGGACCCTCATCTGCGCCCTCAATCTCATCTCAAGAAACATTCCTCTCCCTCCCCAACTCTTCGATGCCGTCGCTTCCATCTACCATTCCGGCAGCGATGAAGCCAGCGATGACCGCCCCAAGGACGGCGGAGGCGATACCGCCGCTGGAGAGGGTCTTCCTGCTGCGGCCTTCGCCGCCCCCACAGTTATTGATACCTGTGAGAAGAAGGATTCGGTACGTGATGCATGCACGCTTTCTAAAGATAGCATCTTTGTGCTTTTAGGGTTTTTCGTTTCTTGGGTTTTCCTTTTTTCTTTTTCAATTGAATTGGGTTAGGACTTGGGAGGGTATTGAAGTTGGTTTTTTCAGGTTTTTGGAGCTTTCTTTGTTTAAGTAATGGGATTGATGGAATTTGGGTTTTTTTTTTTTTGGTTGGAGATATGTCCATCTTGGCCTTTTTTTTTTAATTTTCTTCTTTGTTTTTTTTTGTGGGGATTTGGTTTGGAAAGTATCCAAGTTGATTTCTTTGGGTTTTTTTTGACTGTGCCCATTTCGCCTTTCATTGATTTGATAACGAGGTTGATGGGGTTTCCCCTCTTTTTGATGGGGAGATGTTGCAGTGGGTTTGCTCTGGATTGATGGGAGAACAGTGTTCATGATAGAAATCAATGGTTAAATACTCAGTAATAATCTATTATTTCCATAAATGCTGATCATACCTTTAATCTCTCCAAGAAGGATGCGATATTGATGCTTCATGATTTTGAGCCTTGGAAATTGGAAATTGGAATTATTGACTTGGACATAGTACAAATGTGATATTAGGTTTCCTGTTTTTTTTTTTTTTTTTGACTCTGGTCTCACATTGCAGAAGGAAAAAAATTATTTGATTTGTGCTAAAAAAAGTATTTTTGTGAACAGGGAGTAAAAAATGTTTTAAGTTGGATTACATTTAAAGAGTATCAATTTCCTGTACTAAGTAAGAGATAAGTGGTGAATTTGCACATATTGCTTTGCACACATGTGGTCAATATGGTGACCTTGGCGAAGAAAGGGTCCTGATCTTGGCATGTACATTTTCCTGGGCCGCAGTGATGTGGGTGGCATTATTAGATAGCTCAATCGTTGAAGTATCAGAACCACTGTAGATAGGATATGCTTCAAATAATATCTGAGTTTGGAGGCATTATTTGGATTGTTTGTATGTTCATTGACCATCTGTCTTTTGGCCAAAATCGAAGAGATCTAATTTTCCTATCCCGCAGACATATTAAGGAATCCCTATCCACCTTGGAGCCCCTCCTGCTCACTGTTGCAGACGACCAGTAGTGGGACTCACGATGGAAATGTTAACTTAGGTCATGTTCAGTTCCTGAAGCTGCTTTTATAAATGGATTTAAGCAAATGTGAAGATAGCCTGATATTATGGTTTCTGATTTTCTTAAGCCTGGAATTATTGTTCCTAATTTTCTTTTTTGGGTGCCATTTTGTACGTTAGAGCAAGGAATTACACTTGTTTCCTAGTGTGTAACCCCTTACCCTCTCATTTACAGTAATATAATGCATGTCAAAATTGTGAAGAAAGGGAGAGAAGTATTTGATGTATGCACTGATTGATAAAATATTAAGTATGGGAATACACTCATGTTGAAAAACAGCTATCCTAATAAACTTGGTTTTGACTTCATATAATCTGGAGTCGGTAACTACTGGTTGCTTTACATTTTAAGACGACTGAAATGAAAATACAAAGACCATCCTGGATCAGTGTATTACAACTTTAGTTCTTATGATACCTTTCTGTTTGAATTAAGAAATGTGTTCTCAATATTGTTATGACTTATGACGTTGATATGTGTCAAGCTAATGCAGAATAGTGCTCTTTTCATCAAGATGTTTTCCTGGTTTCTGATGAATGTGATTGGCTTCTGTTCATTCAATTTTGATTTATCGTGTATCCTTCTTAAGCAGGGTGGTTCTGGGCTTTCAGCTCCTGGATGTCTGATGGCAGAGCTAGAGGATGCACTGGCAAAGCAACGACCAAACTGCATGTCAGATTCAGCATTGAGTAAATCAAGGGAAAATCGTTTAGAGAGCCACATCCAGCATCGACTAACTGAGCTTGAAGGTTGATTGCCTTTAAGAACCTTTACATTGTAGTTTTTTTGCATCTATAACCAGGATACATGAAGAGTATTGATGCATCAGCAACAATAGCTACCGTGAGACATTCATGGGCCACACGTGGGACCCATTGATGCTTAAGATTTTCTTAATTGTTAGTAGTTTAATTATAGCAAAGTTGTATTTAGAATTAGTTTCTAATTTGGATATAAGATTTTATTTCCTACTTTGATTAGGGTTGTTTCTTAGGGAAGTATCTTTTATTATAAATAGAGCATTGTAGAGATCAATGATCTCAGATTAGAGATTTGAGTTAATTAATTGTCCCTTTTGTGGGCTTATCATTGGAGATTGTTTCTTCCACGTGAGATTGTTCCCTGGGAACCCTAATTGTGCCCCGGCACTTGCGATCGTATCTACGATTGCATCAAGTATTCTCTTGGATAGTAACGAGTAGACTATTTAGCTTTACATTTTCAACTTGTAATTCACATGCAGACAGCAGAAATTTTTCCCTACGTATTATGCAAGAATATTTCTTAAATTTTGTGTACATGATTTCTTTCCGTGACTGACTGAAATATAAATACTGAACCAGAGTTGCCTACAAGTAAAGGTGAAGACTTGCAGATGAGATGCTTGCTTGAGCTGTATGGGCATAAGGTAATCTTGTAGTCAGGTGATATATAAAAGTTTATGAAGATTATCTTTTCATAATGGATCTTTGTCTGTCATTATCTTGCAAAGAAACTAATTAGTTTACAAGAATTAATCTCCTGTATATTAACAAGATAAGGTCTCTGTATTCTGCATGCATTTGCACATATACTTGTCTTTAGTTTGATGATCTGATTTTTTTTAATCTTGTTATTTCTTTAACAGTTACCTTCATAAGTTGAAATACTTCCCTTGGTTATTTGTAGAATCTCCTCTCATTGAACAATATAGAACTAAAAATGAAGATGTTTAGTCTCCTTTTATGAAGATCAAGATGCACAGCTTCTTAAAGGGTAGTCCTTAGAGCCAAGGTTGGAAAACTCGTGACTTGGACTCGTCCAATGCAAAAAAAAAAAGAAAGACTTGGATATAGTCTGTTAATGTGATGAAGAATAAGAAAAAGATTAGAGAGAAAGTTGATGCATCCATGGATGAACGACTGTTCTATATATAATCATATTAGACCTTAATCAAGGCTCTAAATATGTCAAGAGTACAAATTAGAATAATGAAAGAATAGAAAGAATCAATCCTAGTCTATACAAGGAATACATGAAGAGAGAAATCAGCTATACACAATGAGATAAATCAGCTATACAATCTTTGACTAAAAATCCACGTGTGGGAGGCTGTAATGGGCCTTTGTTGGGCTAGGCCTAGGGCTTGTTAACATATAGCCTTGTTATCTTCTACACTCCCCCTCAAATTGATGTGGTAAGACAGAAAACATCAATTTGCTAGTGAGATCATGATGACGCGTTTTGGGAAGAGCTTTTGTGAAGATATCCGCCAACTGGTTAAGAATAGAGACATGAGGCAGAGTTATCTTCTCAGTAGCAACATGTTGTCGGATGAAGTGACAATCAATCTCAATGTGCTTTGTCCTTTCATGAAAGACCGGATTGTTGGCAATTCTGATAGCACTGGTGTTGTCCCCATGAAGAGATGTAGAACTACCAACAATGACACCGAATTCAGAAAAGACAGCGTAGCCAGATGATTTCAGCACTAGCGGACGACATTGCCCGATATTCGGCCTTAGTAGAAGACTTTGACATGGTGGTTTGCTTCTTGCACTTATACGAAATCAGAGATTCCCTAAGAAACATACACTAGCCAGAGAATCAGGACAACTAGCCTAGTTAGCATCCGCATAAGCTGTTAATCGCAGAGAAGTACCGGAAGGGTAGAAGAGACGATGGGTAAGAGTGCCTTTAACATAGTAGAGTATGCACAAAGCAACAGCAAGATAGGGTTTGTGAGGATTGCTCACAAACTGGCTAACCGTATGAACTGCATGAGAAATATCAGGCCGAGTCATAGTTAAGTAGAGCAAACTACCAACTATTCGCCGGAAAACAGAGGGATCATCCAGGGGAGGGCTATCATCCTTACTGAGTTTGCTGTTGAATTACATAGGCTTATCAAAAGTGTGAGCATCATCAAGTCTTGTCGAGGTGATCAAATCGGTAGCATATTTTAGCTGATGGACCCGAATGCCTGATTTAGTATGCAATAACTCAAGCCCCAGAAAGTAGGTGAGAGGACCAAGATCCTTCATTTTGAAGTGGCGAGTGAGATGGTGTTTGGGAGCCGTAATGCCGGCAATATCATTGCCATTGATAATCATATCATCAACATAGACCAAAAGGAATGTGTAGCCCTTTGGAGTCCATCTAAGAAATAGTGAACTATCAGAATGACTCTGACGAAATCCAGCTTGAAGAATTGCTGCCCGGAATTTATCGAACTAAGCCCTGGGAGCGTGCTTAAGGCCATAAATAGATTTCCGCAACTTACAAACATGTTGAGGAGGACAACCATATCCCGGAGGAGGTTTTAAGTAGACAGTTTCTTTCAATCGCCATGAAGAAAGGCATTTTTGACATCCATTTGCCATAGAGGCCAGTTGTGGGCTGTAGCGACACAAAGAAGAGTACGAACGACTTTGGGGTTGCCAGAAGAGCCGAGTCAGCAGGAAGAGGCGCAATGAAGGCTTTTGGTTCTTCCAGAATAGTACGCTGTGAGGTGAGACGAAGTTCTTCGTGAAGGACCTCTTGAAAGCAGGTATCAAGATTAGCAGAATTTTCTCTATTTATGAGGGCAGACCGGACAGATTCAAATTCTGGTCGTAGATATATAAGAAACTGGCTAACGTGAGTTTCTTCTTGTAACTTGAGAGCCTCAGATAGAAATCCAAAAGAGACTGTTTGGATCAACATGGAATCCCTTTCAGTCCATAAGGTGAGGAAACCATTAAAGTATTCCTGCACATATTTCTTCCCTTGATTATATTTAGCAATTTTACTATCCAAGTGAATTGGTTTGATGATAAACTTTCTTGAGATGAGCCCACATATCAGCTGCGGTAGTGTAGGCTTGAAGAGCCACAACAAGAGATGGATCAATGGAGTTAAGGATCCAAGTGACCACTTTAGCATTTTTTTTTGGACCAGGTGGCTAAGCTTTTTGAGTCAGTGGTACTTGTAATCTGAGGCTTAGTGATCGATCCATCAAGATAACCAAAAGCCCTTGTCCTTCAACAAAATTCTTTAAATGGAAGGACCAGGACATATAATTCTGCCCTTAGTATCACGAAGCGGGAGCGGGAGTGGGGGCGGGGGGCGGGGGAGCGGATGATCACAGAAGTGTGGGAGTGCCGTTGGGAGCGTTCAGGAAAAATTATGAGTATTTTTATGTTTTTTTAATATAGTTAAATGTCAAACATAAAATATCATTCTACCACTGAAATTGCTAAACATCAAAAATTTTATAATTTTTATATGTGATTATAGTTGTTTTCTGTATCTTAGTTGCACGAAGGGGGCAGGAACGGTATCGGTGCTGGTGCCAGGAGCTCCTATTTCGGGACGGAAAACGTTTAGAAATAATACATGAAAATATGTAAAACAAGTAAACATTATTATGCGTCATTCATATCAATTGCAAAGATTGTAATGGTGACTTAAGTAATATTATGGTTATATTAAGTAATTGAGCAATTTTAAGTTGATATTTTTCTAATGTCTTATCATTGCTTAATTTTTTCTCTTACTTGGTATCTTCTATATTTGTTTCTTTTGGAATTTATATGCCTAAGAGTTTCTATCTTAGTTGGGAGCGGGTTCCTTTCTCAATGGGAGCGAGGTTCCTAGAATGGGAGCGCGGGAGCGAGGTTCCGAGGTGGGAGCGCCACCCATATAGGAGTTTCCTGCAACTAAGATTATGCCCGTTAAATTTAATTGGGATAACGTCATACTTGTCCATTGTAGAATATAATAGAAGAAGAAGGACAACAGAGAGCAGCAACACATACAATCAGCAGTGTGTAAAGAAGAAAATAGCTCGTATCAGCGCAAGAAGGTGAGAAACAGCCCACAGATTTAGAAGACAGCGGTAACAGTAGTTGTAGAGTCTTCTAACAGAAAACAACACAAAAAAGTGCAATTTTGGCAATAAAATCAGTCCAGACGAATTGAAAAATGGAGGGAGGATCCCTGCGTGGGGCCCACTGGTTGATCTGATTGGTGATCATATTAGTATCTAGAAAACAACATCAAATTTCTTTTCCAGCAGTACAAGTCTCATCTAGATCCGTTCAGAATCCGGGATTTTGTGCGGCTGTGATAAAAAATGCTGAAAAAAATTATGGTCTTTGAAAAATGCTGCAAAAATCTCCGAAAAGACAAGGAGAGATGGGCGACCAAGGCTGGAGAGAGACTTGTGGATTTTGTGATGATCGTAGGTGGGCCATTGTGATCACGATGATAAAACAGTAGGTTTTCACCCACATTTTGCTTCCAAAAAGCACAGATCCTTGATCTGTGTTGCTTTGATGATGTAGATGAGATTTCCAAGATATTATTGCTCTGATACCATGTTAATGTGAAGAATAAGAAGATTGGAGAGAAAGTTGATGCATCCATGGATGATCGACTGTTCTATATATAATCATATTAGACCTTAGTCAAGGCTCTAAATATGTCAAGAGTACAAATTAGAATAATGAAAGAATAGAAAGAATCAATCCTAGTCTATACAAGGAATGCATGAAGAGAGAAATCAGCTCTACACAATGAGATAAATCAGCTCTACGATCTTTGACTAAAAACTCACGTGTGGGAGGCTGTAATGGGCCTTTGTTGGGCTGGGCCTAGGGCCTGTTAACATACAGCCTTGATATTTTCGACAGAGTCAACGCAGAGACTCGAGAGAGTTGTGTTTTTTCTTTTAAATAATGCAAAATATGTAAAAATGAATCAAATCCTTATAAAAAATAAATAAAGATTTTATTTACATGCATTCATGATAATCAATTCAAATTAATATATATATATATGCTAGAAAAATATTATAATAAGGAAAATAAAAGAAAAAATATTACATATTATGTTATTTGTTAGTCCAAGTATCGAATGTAAAAGATCAAATATAAGTCTCAAATTACATTCTTTTCATCATTTTTAAATTGTTGACTCCAAACTTCGAGTATAATTCCTTAAACTTAAAAATTAATTGTTTAAAATAAAATCTACCTATTAAATGTTTCATAATGCAAACAATTTATTAAAATGCAGTGACTTGGCCGAGTCTCCCCTGTATTTGACTCGGTCCTTCATCAAAATGAGACGACTCGGGAGAATCAATAGTTGACTCGACAAGTTTTCCAACCTTGCTCAGAGCAACTAGCTCTGCTTCATTAACTTTGCAAGTTCCCACTGGACTGGAGAAGGACAAGATGATATATGTAGACCAATCACGATTCATGAATAATGCCACCAATACCTGCAACACCGATTGCCTAACTCACTGCCATCAAAACACAGCTTATAAAACCCCTGAGGTGGAGGCCATCTGCCACCAAAATGGGACGAGAAAGATGGGAGAAAGGTACCTTCTCTTAGTTTCTCACAATCATCTTATCTTGCAGGCTATCTTCCGAAGATAACTTCCCTTTGAAACACCTAACATTCTGCTCCTTCCAAATCACCCATAATATGGCTAGGAAAGAAACTTTCCACATAGTTCTGCCTAACCAAACCGACTGATATGTCCCAAGCTTTAAATAGCCGAGTAAGAGATTTGGGCATAACCCATCGACATCTGAAACACCTAAGCACCTGGTTCCATAAATTATAGGTGATCCTACAATTGAGAAACAAGTAATCCACTGATTCTACGTCTTGCAAGCATGTGGAGCAAACATTCATGATAACAAGCCCTTGGTGGCGAAGATTATCCACCGTAACAATTCTGCCAAGAGGAGCTGTCCAAGCAAAACATTATGTGGGCCTCTAGCATGCCAAAGGAGACTCGTAGTAGGGTCCTAGATCTATCTCCTGACCAGAGTCGAGTATAGAGAAGAAATGGAGAAAGAACCATGCACCCCTACCGTTCAAACCTTTTGTTTTGTTTTGGCTGAAATGGCCGAATAATTTCAGTTCATACAATGGTCCGAACCAAATTGCCCCCCCTGAAAAAGTATGTCCAAATTTCAAGACCATTTTGAACTTCGGCCGAAACCTTTGTATCATGAGAGAGAGAGAGGCTTACTGTAGCAGGTTGTCGGAAAAAAAAAACAAAGGAAAGAGAGGGAGGGGAAACCAATTTTTTTTTACTTATACACTCTATTAGGCCCACTTAAGGAAGACCTGAACCACTAAAAGTTACTCATTTTGCATGTTAGAAATAACATATTGCATTATTGATTTGTAGAATGAATTAAACATATTTAATACATATGTTTTTTTTTTTAATAACAATTGCTCCAAAAAAGAACTGGTCTGAAAAAGCACAGACCAGCTCTAAAACAAACAACCAGACAACTAAAAGAAAAACAACTAGACAATTGAAACAAAACAATCAAATATCATTAGACAACAAAAGAAACGAAATCAAGTGACACTCCTTCCTTACCGAGACCATCGGCTATTTCATTAATGATGCAGCGTAGACCTCATGGCCACATGTGTGGGGCCCAAGTAGATTTAGGACTTTTCCTATTTAATTAATTGTTATTACTTAATAGTTTATTTGAAGAGTTGTATTTAGGATTAGGTTTCCTATTTTAATTAGGTTTCTTAGGGCTTGAGTCTTCTTTTACTATTTATATGTCATTGTACAAGATTATTTTTAGAGTTGATTATTGAAATTGGGTTTTCCCATTGAGGCGCGTCCTCGTTATTGTCTCTTCGGAGATTGATTGTGTCTTTGGACACGTGCTTCGGCACCCATTGTGTTTTTAGTACTTCCACCGTAAGTCCTATCCCTAGGGCCTGCATCAATTGGTATCAGAGCTGAACGATCATTACAATCAATCGGCGTTGGTTACCCCTATCCATCCATCCCATCCTCACCATCCATTATAACCGTTTCCCAATTCCAGCCCCATCCTGCCATCGAAACGCCAGCCAATTTCCTTAATCGTCATCACCACTCCAACCTGTTCGCTGCCCAGAACCCATTCCCAGAACCCAGCCCAATCCAATCACTCCATCCGCTCCGGCTCCTCCAGAACCTACGAACCCTAAACAGTCGAACCCGCAAAGCCTTCCGCCAATACCCCAAATGGCCGAACCCTATCCTTGTCCACCCTAACTCCGAAAATCCCTCCCCAGACCCATCGCACAACCTCCAGCAGGACCCAGACCCCACTCGTCTGGAACCGTCCGCCATAACCCAAAACCACCGAGATCCCTAATCCCACCTCCCAATCGCCTCTTCCCAGACCCCCATACTCCTCCTTCCGTAGACCCCTCCTCCTTCTGTCCCCAGATTCCGAGCCCAAAAGCAAAAAATAAAAATAAAAATCAGAAAGACGAAATAAGAGGCAGAAAAGCAGAAAAAGAACCACAAAGGAGAAGCAGAGGAGAGTAGACAGAGTTCTGGGAAGCATACCTGGCACCAGTGTCGTCGGCTCCATCGCCAGCATCTTCAATCGCCCCGAGCTCCACAGCCAGAGCCCTCCTCCCATCACCATCGTCACCTCACTTTGTCATCAGCAGCGCTGAGCCTCATCGTCGTAGGTCATCATCCTCGCCATCTTCATCTTGCATCGTCGTTGCAGTTGCAGCGAGCTCCGAAGTCCGTCGCCGTCTCCACCTCTTCATCTCCATCGTGCCTCCATTCTCTCTCGTTGGGGTGCAGTAGCAGAAAAAGGTTCAAAAAACCCAACTCCCTTTCCTTTCTTCCTCTTCTGCAGGAAGAATGAGAGAAGGTTGAAAATTTGGGTCAGCTGAACCCGACCCGAGTCCACGCTTTGACCTCTTCATCATTTCAGCTTATCCCAGTTTGTGGGCCTGAGCTTGAGTTAGGCCCAAACCCAACTCAATAGTGAAAAAAAAAAAGAGTGCAGAAATATATTTTCATCAGCAAGTGGGCCTAGATTCATCATATTCCATAAATCTTCAGCCATCCATTTTCAAATAGCAAGATCTTCTCCATTCGGACTCCGATCGACGATCCGTCTTCACCTGTGAACTCCAATCAGTGCGCTCTACATATCTGGTCAGTTTCATTTTCATTTTAAAGAGCATTAAAATTTTCAGTCTTTGCATCAAGTTAATATGGAATTGTCAGCCAAGATGGAATTGCAACTTCTTGAAATAAATAGAAGGCTTACAGAAACCAACAAAGAGCTTAAAGAAATCAACAGAAGGGCTAAGAGGATGACATATGCAATCAGATATGGGAAAAGATATGCAAATAAAGATTACTTTGAGCAGTATATTAATTTGACACTGGGAAAATTGTCTGTCGAGGAATGTGCCGATGAATTTGAAAGGCTACATTATTTATGTGAATTGGGAGATACACTTGATTTCAATAACTTTCTCAAAGGTTTGAGACCAAGTATACTGAAGAATGTGGAGAAGGAATGCAACGATATGTATAAAGCGTTTTGGGAAGCAATTCGTGTGGGGCGGATGCTTAAAAGGTCTCATATAGTGGAAATTACTCCTCAAGAAGAAAAGTCGTCTCACGTAACAGACCGTGTTGAGGAACCAGTGCCAGCAGATAAGCAGACCGATCAGTCAGAGTTAGGCACAGAAGATTTCACATCTATAGTTGGCCTTGAAATTTCTCCTATGAGTACTAATAATCCCCAAGTCCAGAAACCATGTGATGAAGCGCAAGTTGTTGATATTCCTCACATAAGCTCTCAAATTGATTGTCTTTATGGATCAACAATGGCAATCAGATCTAGAACGGCTAGTGAGATATTGTGATTTGATGGTGCAGATTCTACAAGTAAATCATCCAACAGTTCAATTGCATATCAACACAAATTTCACTCACCATAAGCAATTATGCATGAAGTTGTATATGGAAGCTGCAGATGGACCAACGAATCGAACATTCGTCAGATTGATCTTTGATCCAGGTGGACATTTTCTGAACTTGAGGTCGAGTTCTTTTTCAAGTGGGGGAGAATGATGCAGCGTAGACCTCATGGCCACATGTATGGGGCCCAAGTAGATTTAGGACTTTTTCTATTTAATTAATTGTTATTACTTAATAGTTTTATTTGAAGAGTTGTATTTAGGATTAGGTTTCCTATTTTAATTAGGTTTCTTAGGGCTTGAGTCTTCTTTTACTATTTATATGGGCATTGTACAAGATTATTTTTAGAGTTGATTATTGAAATTGGGTTTTTCCATTGAGGTGCGTCCTCGTTATTGTCTCTTGGGAGATTGATTGTGTCTTCAGACACGTGCTTCGGCACCCATTGTGCTTTTAGCACTTCCACCGCAAGTCCTATCCCTAGGGCCTGCATCAATTAGCCTCTTAGAAAATATGGTGAAAAGATGCATTGAGCTGAGAAGAAATATCTTGCACCTTCTCCACCCAGTTTACCAATTTCCAAGGATATGAAGTCTTCCCCCATTGGATTGCCGAGAAAGAATCTCCTTCAATGATTGGCAAAAGACCACCCAACTTAAGTAATTCCCGACAACCAACAAGCAAAGCATACATTTCAGCTTCATTTGCATCCGAAGCTTCGACAAGTCCACAAATCCTTCGAACAACGTTACCTTACCGAGACCATCGGCTATTTCATTAGCCTCTTGGAAAATATGGTGAAAAGATGCATCGAACTGAGAAAAAATATCCTGCTCCTCCTCCACCCAATCTACCAATTTCCAAGGATATGAAGTCTTCCCCCATTGGATTGCCGAGAAAGAATCTCCTTCAATGATTGCCAAAAGACCACCCAACATAAGTAATTCCCGACAACCAACAAGCAAAGCATACATTTCAGCTTCATTTGCATATGAAGCTTTGACAAGTCCACAAAACCTTCGAACAACATTTCCAGAAGAATCCCAAATAACACCACCTTTACCAACCCTCCTAAGAGAATGTTGATAGCTACCATCAAAATTAAGCTTAAGAATGCCATGAGGAGGCATCTACAAACTTTGATGAGCCGAAGTAGCCCGCCATCCCCCATCTAGGACAACTGCCCGTGACCTATTAAGGTCATCCAATAAAAATTCCATCAAACTCTATCCTCTTACTTGCCATTCCGAAACTATCTTGATAATATTATCAACAATCTCCTCCACTGGACGAACCTTATTATTGAATATTCTGTTGTTCCTCTCTAACCATATCTTCTAACAAGCCCCATACAACATAAACTTCCATAAGATTCTACCACGAGCAAAATGGCATCAAAAGGACCACTGTTAGAAAAGCTCTGCAATAGACCAAGGCATAATCCATTGCATATCAAACCTAGCAAAAAGAGCCACCCAAACATTATATGCAAAACTACAATGAATGAGTAAATGATTAACTGTCTCCTCATCCCTTAAGCACATAGGATAGCCATTAACAATTAAGTGATTTTGCCGCCTCAAATTGTCAATTATCAAAAAAATTTCTCTCCTAGCCAACCAACAAAACACCAGAACTCTAGGCAGAATGTTGTGGTCCAAAAAACCACGGCAATTGTAAAAAACACTAGAATTATCAACCAAGACATTATAAAGAGAATTAACTGAAAACTTTCCCTTAAACATCGGTTTCCATAATCTGACATCCGACTTTGCCCAAAAACAAATAAACCTTGCCGAACAATCCAAACAATCTAGAAAGATCTGACGTTTCAAGATCCATCAAGTTCCTTCTTAAGCAAAAACCCCAAACTACAAAACTACCAATAAATTCAAATTGCTCAGCCATAAAGCATGTTGCCGCCTATCCAAAAGATAGAGATTAGGAAATTGTTGACTCAAAACCTCCTGTCCACACCACTCATTAGTCCAAATTTTTTAAAACACCCTTCAAAGAAAGAATCGACCTCTAGATACCTGAAGCTTTGTAATCTCTTCCTGGCACAAACCAACCATCCCTCTCTAATTTACATTTGTGGAATTAAAAGACGCCGCGACAAGTAGTTACCACCCTCCCCCACTCTCTACAAACACTTCCCCAAAAAAGCCTTATTAACCTTATCGGTGGAACAAATTCCCAACCCACCATTGGTGATAGGTTGACAAACAAGGTCCTTCTTCACCAAATGGTATTTTCTATGCTCAACGGAATCATTCCAAAGGAAATCTCGTTGTAATTTCTCAATCCTTCACACCACGCTTTTAGGCTACTTGAAACAGGACAAAAATATATATTGGGAGACTCGCCAATATGGATTTAATAAAAGTAAGACGGCCTGCCAAAGATAAGTATCGACTCTTCAACGAGCTCAATCTTTGTTCAATCCGCTCCACCACCGGATCCCATAATTATTCCGAAGATAAGTATCTACTCTTCAAAGAGCTCAATCTTTGTTCAATCCGCTCCACCACCGGATCCCATAAATATTTCTTAGGCATGCCCAAATACAAAGGCAACCCCAGGTATTTAGTTGGAAGCTGCCCAATTTTACAACCAAACTTCTTAGCCACAAACTCAAACCTTTTCAATATAAGTTTCAAATTATCCACAAACTCGCATTTTTTGTAATTAATCTTTAGGCCCTAAAGTAACTCAAACTTTTTCAATATAAGTTTCAAATTATCCACCTGAACCAAATCAGCATCACAAAAAATGACGATATCATCTGCAAACTGTAAATGAGTTACCTCAATAGCAGCATTATCACATGAGAAACCCTTAATTAATCTCAATTGATTGGCTCTCTCTAGCAAGGCATTCAAAGTTTCAGCCACAATAACAAAGAGCAATGAAGATAAAGATCCCCTTTCCGAATTCCTCTAGAACTATTAAAGTAACCTTTCGGTGACCCATTCACCAATACAAAAAAGTGAGTTGAAGAAACTCAACTATTTATCCAATTTCACCGTATGTGCCCAAACCCCATTCTATCCATCATATATTGAAGAAAACCCTAGTCCACAATGTCATAGGCCTTTTCAAAATCTAGGTAGCAAACTAATCCAGGGTGTTTCTATCGATTCCTCGAATCTAAAGACTCATGGTCTACAAGCACACTATCCAAAATTTGATAACCAATTACAAAAGTACCTTGAATTTCGGAGGTGATGTCCGAAATAACCTTCCTCATACGAATACCTAACACTATAGCTAAAATCTTATAAAGACTTCCAATCAAACTTATGGGTCAAAAATCTTTAATTGAAATAGCACCTTCTTTTTTAGGGTTCAATGCAATAAAAGAAGCTTCCAACTCCCTTGTTATAACACCATTAGCATGAAATTCATTAAAAAAAAAAAAACCATATCATCTTTGAATAAATCTCAGGAATTTTGAAAGAAGATTATGGGATAGCCATTGGGACCCAGGGCTCGGTCACCAGCAAGACCAAAAGCCGCAGCTCATATCTCCTCCTTAGAAAACATCTCTTTAATACTTGAGGCTTGAGACACAGAAAGCTTCTTAAAAAGAATCTCATCCATAATAAGCCTTGGTCTATTTTCTCCTTCGTACAAATGCTGAAAATAGTGGACGATCTCCTCAATGTCTTCTCTTTTTTCCCACACAGTACCTCTAGCATCAATAACAGTTATCCGATTCACACTTTGGTGAACACTAGATATAGCATGAAAATATTTAGTATTACGATCCCTTGCTCCTAGCCATTTGTTTGGAGAACGTTGCTTCCATTTTAGTTCATCTTGAACAAGCAGTCGGCAAAATTGATTATGAAGATCCTTTCTACTTTCCTTGTCTTCCACAGTTAGATTTCCAGATTCTTCCTTCTCATCAAATATTTGGATATTAGCAAGCAACTGATTCTTTTTCTCTGTCAACACTCCAACATTCTCTTTTTTCCACTCTGTCATCTTCTTTTTAAGAAATTTCAAATTCCGAGTGTATTGAAAACCCATCCAACCCCTACCTGGTTTTTCAGCACACCATTTTTTAACAGAGTTTGTGAATCCCTTTTCCAGAAGCCGCATTATCTCAAAACAGAAAGGCAGAGGGCCCCAGTCTTCCAATCCTGTTTCAATCAGCGCCGAGCAATGATAAAAAATTGGTCGAGGCAAAGCTCTCTGCATGCAATTTGGAAACATAACCAACCAGGTCGGAGAAACTAAGAAATGATCCAACCGACACATCACCGGATCCTCTTGGTTGTTTGACCACGTAAAGTCTGCTCCTCTCATCGGCAAATTAACAAGGTCATGTTGTCTAATCCAATCATTAAAAACCCGAAGTGAATGACCAATGACACAACCTCTTCTTTTCTCATTAGGAAATCTAATTACATTGAAACTGCTGCCCAACACCCATGGACGATTCCACCTACCAGGCACCCTAGAAAGCTCCAGCCAGAAATCAGCCCTGTCACTAGCAATAATAGGCCCACAAATGGAAGAAGCTACTCATTCTATATTACGTCTCACATCATGCATCAAAACAAAGACAAAAAATCTCCGCACAAACTCATCCAATTTATGCCAAAAATCATCATTCCTAACTAATAAAATTCCCCCATAAGCACCTACCGAAGGGCACACTGAATAATCACAAGATGACCAAGGACAAATCAATAGGATAATTTGTGAGTTTATATTCACAATTTTTTCTCCTGAATAAACAAACATTCTCCTTTGAAGAATGGAACACTCCTTTCATCACCGTTCTCTTCGCAGGTGAATTCATGCCACGAACATTCCAGGAAAGTAGCTTCATATTCCTAACAATTTCACTTCAATCTCTTTATCACCTGTGTGATGATCATAATTTATAGAAGATGCTAGCTTTTCCAATTCTCTTTGGGTTCTGGATTTCTTACTACCTTTGCTGACTTCTTGTTGGTTCCCTTTCCCCTTCTCCTCAGCCAACATTTCCTTTATAAAACTTTGAAGATCCCCTAAACGACCCTCCATAGAAATACCCAGAACTTTAGCTATATCAAGGAGTTTTTCTTCAATCACTGTGTCAACTATATTATTAACGATAGAATCATCTTCCATTGCAATAATTTCAGCACCATTATCATTCCTCACGACAAGAATAGCTTGTTCCTGAGACTCTGATTTATCCTCTAGGTGATCGTCCTCATTAGAAGAGCCATCAGACTTTGTGCTACCCTGATCTCACCATCGCCCCACAAACTGGATACTAGGATCCAGAAATATTGGACCACCCACATCATCCACCCCACTACCACGTTCAGAACCCTGATTACTAGAATTGCTTACTGTTGATGGGTCCCCACAATTAGATTGAATAAAAATCCCAGCTCCGTTCATCACCTGATGACAAGTCTGCATTTCGTTGGACTCAAATGAGTTCTCTGGTAAATTTGATGACTTAACAGGGGCACACTAGTCATTTCGCAAAGTCCCAAAGACTACTTTTAAAGAAGGGTAGCTGGAAATGTTTTTTCTCCCTACCAGGCGTGCGACGGAAATTCCTCCCAGGGATCTTCAAGGAATTCTTCTCCTTCTCCGCTGAACCAAGTGCTGCCTCATGGATTTCCTTTGTTGATCGTTCAGACGTAGGTAACGGAAATTACAATTTGATTAGGGGTTTGAATTTTGAAACCTTATTGACCTAAAATTTCGCTTCCAGATTTGGCAACGTCTTGCGCATGCGATTCAATTCGGTTTTCCGGCGAACTAGGTGGTCGGCAGCCAAAATCCGGCGACTGCATCCCCTTGGAACTTCTGGCATCTTCATCAATCCTAATCGTGATTGTGAATCTGACTCCATCCTCCAATTCAAGAGATTCAGGCATATAACGAGTTGGATCCCTCAACATGAGCATTCGAACCCTATTCAATTTTCATTTTCTTTTTTGCATCTTCATCGATTTCCATCACCACGCCCAAGCATTCACCCAATCGAAGAAAAACCCTCTCATCTCAAGCACGCAAAGGAATTCCTTCCATCCGAATCCAAAATGGGTGTAACACAAGTCCTAAGAATTCTGTTCATCGGTCTATCGACTCTATCCTTTGAAGAATAGATTCTTTCGGCAATGCACCTAATTGGACAATCGGAGAGTAATCATCCTTTGAATGAGGTTTAATCCAAAATAAGAGATTTTGGAGCCTTCTCACCTCAGCAGACACCCCTTTCTCCGATGATAGCTAGTGCTGAATCTCAGATTCAGTAATATGAAGCTGACCAACTATTGCAATAAAAGTATCTCATAACACCTTAAAAGGATGAAGAAAACTTTGGAAAAATTGGATGATCCTTGTTGATGGATCCTTCCTCCTCTTTATAATATTTCCAGCCTTAATCAAGGCAATTACAGACCATTACAATCTACATATATGTAAAGTATATATGTTACAATCTTTGTACATGGAAGATAATAATATACACAGTTGGATTTGGTCAACTAATGAGATGCCACGTGATGCATATAGCATGTGCCTTATGTGCATGGGCTTTGTGGGCCACTGGGCAGCTGCCCTCAAATTGATGTTGGTCAAATAGTAGCAATTTGCGAACCAGAAACTCATGATGGGGCCTAGGCAACCCTTTTGTGAAAATGTCTGCAAGCTGTAGTTCGCTTGAAACATGGGGAAGACTGATGACATGGCGATCATATTCTTCTCAAATAAAGTGTCAATCCACTTCAATATGTTTTGTACGCTCATGAAAAACCGTATTCTCGCTGATACGGATTGAGCTGGTATTGTCTGCATGAAGAGGTGTGGACATGGCACGATATTCAGATTTTGAGACCCTTTCTAGCTTTTGCGCATTTCCAAGAGATGAGTGATTCGCCCAAATAAACACATAGCCTATAGTGGATCTACAAGTATCCGGGCACCCTGCCCAGTTGGCATCAGAATAAGCTGTAAGTGTAAGTGGTGTGACAACCGGGAAAACCAGTCCTTGGGTTGGAGAACCAGGAATGTACCGAATGATCCTTTTTATAGCATCCAAATGATGATGACGTGGTGCTGTAATGATTTGACTAGCAACATTCACTGCATATGAGATATCTGGCCTAGTGATGGTCAATTATAGAAGACTACCTACTAAGCGTCTGTAAGTAGTGGGGTCGGATAGGAGATCCCCATTATCTTTCCGTAGCTTCACATTGACTTCTAATGGCATGTCCACAGGTGTTGCGCCTTGTAGGTCAGCAAGTTCAATCAAATCAGTAATGTACTTCTGTTGATGGAGAAAAAGGCCCTTCCTAGACTACTATACCGCAAAGGCCCAAGAAATATCTTAATGGACCCAGATTTGTCATATTGAAGGTAGCTTGAAGTGATGATTGAAGTTTGTGGGTCATGTTACCATGAATGCCCGTGATGATGATGTCATCCACGTATACTAGAAGTAAGGTGGTAGCTTGAGCAGTACTATTCATGAACAACGAAGGATCATAGGAACTTTGAGTAAATTCGAGATCAAGCAGAGTAGAACGGAATTTCTCAAACCAAGCTCTTGGTGCTTGCTTAAGGCCATATAACGAGCGACGGAGCCGTGCTACTTCCATTTTAGAAGTATATGCATAACCTTGAGGGAGGCACATGTAAACCTCCTCTTTTAGATATCCATGAAGGAAAGCATTCTTCACATCCATTTGATAGAGTGGCCGAGAGCGTGATGCAGCAATTGCAAGAATAGTATGCACTGTTGTAATCTTGGCAATTGAAGCAAATGTTTCTTCATAGTCAATACCATACTCTTGATGATTGCCAAGTGCTACTAGGCGGACCTTATAACGAGCCAATTTACCATCAGGATTGAGCTTGATTGAGTAGACCCATTTACATCCAATGGGTTTTACTGATAGAGGACATTGAACAACGTCCCATGTATGATTAGCTTTGAGTGCCTCAAGTTCTTCCTGCATAGCCTGGCGCCAACACTCATTCTGCACTGCTTGAGAAAAATGGTTAGGCATTTGAACAGAAGAAAGAGTAGTAAGGATGGATGGGTGAAACCAAAGCGAATAGGTGGACGTGAGATACGAGAAGATCGACGAAGCATGATAGGGTTGCCGGTGTCTGATGCAGGAGCTGGTTCAAGTGCAGAGGAAACGGATGTGTCAGGAGGCTCTGGCACAGTAGTATTTTCTCGTCTACGTCTCTCATACACAAGAAGAGGGTTAGGTTTTTCCTTAGGCAAAACAAAAGTGTCACCAAAATCAGGAAGAAATGAAAGAATAGAAGATGGATCATGATCTTGATGGTGTTTGGAAGGTATATGGTTTTTAAAAAAGACAACATTGCGAGAAATCCTTATTCGGTTCACCTCTAGATCATAGCATAAAAACCCTTTTTGGTCATGTGCATATCCTAAGAAGACACACTTGGTGGACTGAGCCGATAGTTTTGATCGTTCTCCAGGAGGTAGAAGAGCAAAACAGACACGGCCAAAAGTATGGAGATGAGAGTACATAGGATGCTTCTGGAATAAATGAAAATAAGGTGTATCATTCTGTAGTCGAGAAAAGGGTAATCTATTCATAACATGAACAGCTGTTGAAAGAGCTTTAGGCCAAAATTTTGCGGGCATAGGAGATAGGGAAGCGATCTAACAATGTCTAAGAGATGTCTGTTTTTCCTTTCGGAAACCCCATTTTGTTGGGGGGTATATGGACATGTTTTCAGAGAAATTATGCCTTTTTGCTGCAAAAAATTCTGAAAATCTTTGGAAACATATTCCCCACCTGAATCAGTGTGAAGTGTTTTAATGGTAGTAGAAAAGTGATTCTCAACATAAGCTAAGAAAATTTTAAAAGTTGCAAATACCTCAGATTTCGAATGTAAGAAATAAACCCATGTAAAACGACTATAATCATCAATAAAGGTAACAAAATACTTAAAATGAGAATGTGATGTCACGTGTGCTATACCCCATACATCACTATGTAATAAATCAAAATATTTCAGTGATAAAGAATTACTCATGGGAAAATGAAGAGTTTTGCTCTTGCCCATTTTACAACTAGAACAATTAACTTTGACGTCTTTAAAGGAAACTTTATTATCAAGTAGCAGTCCAAAATTAAATAAAGACATCAAAGTTCTAGAATGAGGATGGCCTAATCTATTGTTCCATAGTTGGCATTTATTTGAACTAGAATCCGAGAACAAGGCAGAAGCAACCAAATTCCTTTCTTTTGTAGATAGTTGTAATGGAAAAGACATCCATGCTTAGGCCTCTTCGCTATCACCTTCTCCGACGCTTGATCTTGCATAACACAACCGGAGCGAGAAAAAGATATAGAACAATTATGGTCAACGAGCTGTCCATCAAATAGTTAATTGGTAGACAACTGTGGAGAAAGAAACACACGACTCAAAAGCAAGGGATGTGAGATTTTTCCGATGGTAGTAGTGGGTATACTGCCACCATCTGTAGTATTGATTCGGAGATTTCCATCATATGGCTTTAGTTGAGATAACTGATGGGAAGAGTTTGTCATATGATTAGAAGCCCCCTAATCTAGATACCATGTGGAGGAAGTGATTTTTGTTTTACCTGAGAGACCAAAGGTAGAGAAGGCATTTACTATCATTTGTTGAACCATGTCAGGGGTAAGTAAAGAGGACGGAGCAGGTGAAGCAGGCATCAATGTGTTAGCAACGGGGGCAGTAGAAGAGGCATCCAAAGTTGCCAAATTGGCCCTTTGAGATAGAGCTTGGGGATGTCACCGACATTCGGGAAGAACATGGCCTTTGCATTTGCAGTCATGGATGAAAAAAGCGGCCGCCACGCTCGGCCGTGGCGGGTGATACCGCCACGCCACGGCCGAAATATCGGCCGTCGCATCCGTGGCGGCCCGTAGCGGCCGCTACAAAGCGTGGACCGTGGCGGCCGTTACGTATCCTTTTTTTTTTTTTTTCAGCTCGACCCCCGCCGGGGGATACCCCCGGACCCCCTCTGCGAAGCGCATGTTTTAGAGAAGTGGCAATCAAGAAGACAAAAGGATCATACTTGACCATGATAGCTAAGACTCTTTTGCTGGTTGTCTTTCCATTTTTGTGCTTGGATGTCTATTATTATCATAACTTGCTAGATAAGATATTAAACCTGTTTAATTATGTTTGAAATTGTATAGTTGTAAAGATATAGTTACCTATTACTACTAGATTTCAAATTGGTCTTAATTAAATTATTTTATAAAGAACCCTCATTGTGCTGGTGACTAGGGTATTCCTATTTCCTTCACTAACTCTCTACTCGGTCATTTTTAAATTGGTGTTGAATGTTGATTGTTGATCACTTCATAACTTTATAGTTCATTCACTTGATTGAATTTGAACCTTGAATGTTGAAGTATTGATATTTAATTGTTCAATGTTCATTAATGAGTAATGACCTAACTCTTAAGTCTTATGCCTTTATTTCATGTTTTTTTTTTTTTTATGAGCTTTCCATTACTTTCTAAGTTAGTATGACTAAGAAACATGAATACATGTGAAAAAACTAATCATTACTATTATTTTCTATTTATACAGCGATACAGGACTTCATATATTGAGGGCACCGCTACGCCCCCTTTTCTTACTTACTTTTGCAAAAGAACCACATATTCTTTCATTTTACAATTTTCTGGATTTTCTGGAATTTTTTCAGATTTTTTGGATAATTTTTTCAAATCGCACCGCTACGCCGCTACGTATCCCCGCTACGCTACGTATCGCCCGCTTCGTAGCATTTTTCATCCTTGTTTGCAGTAGGTGCAAAAGTTCCGATTGCATTGAGTGGGGACATGTCCATACTTCTGGCAACAGTAACACTGGACGTTGGTCATATCTCTGTTCTGAGGTTTGTTTCGTGCAACATATGCAGTGGTTACTGGACCACTTGTAAATTGTAATAGCTTGCTGTAGAGTAGCCCGAGTTGCAAGACGTTGTTCCTCACGAAGAAGCTCACTTAAGCATGTATTAATGGTAGGAGATGGCACCCGGCTCATTAGATTGGAATGGATTTGTTCAAATTCAGGTCGAAGTTTCATCAAGAATTGATCCCCCTGAGTAGTGAAATGAATGTTTTGAACCACTGTAATTGAGTCATTTGGTAGACTGGAATAGATGATCTCAGTATAATCCGTCCACAACCGAATAAATTGAGAATAATATTCCTGAATGGACATTGTCCCTTGAGTAAAGTGAGAGAGGTCATGTTCTAAGTGAAACCTTCAGGTTGAGTTATCCTTTTGATAAACTTGTTTCAGGCAGTCCTACATTCCTTTTGTCGTTTTATAAGGTCTGAGATTGAGAATGTATTGTGGCTCAACTGACCCAAAATCCAAGTCATGATCTGAGCATCCTTGGTTTCCCATTTAGTGACTGCTTTAGAGTCGGTCGCGCCATCTATGGGTTTGGGATCAGATCCATCCACATGTCCCCATAGTTCCTTCCCCTTAAGATAGATTTGAAACTGGAATGCCCATGATGTGTAGTTAGTCCCATTAAATTTAACTATCGAAATTTCTCCCTTTTCCATGATGATCAAAAGGAAACCCAATAGCTATTTCAGGACAATCAAACAATCAGCAACTATGTAGAGGCAATCCAAATAGTAGTGCAGAAACTTGCAAAAAAAATAAATGAGCCAGACGCCCTAGATGCAGATTGCTGACACCGTTGGTGGGATCCACTTTAAGATCGGATCCCAGATCAGAGGAAAATTCTCTGATGGGAAATAAAATTCTGAAAAAATGTCCAATAAATCCAGGATCACCAGTTGACCAAGGTAGAAGCCCTCTCTGATGTTGCTGTGTTGATTGGAAGTGGGCCCAGATGAGCTGCTCCAAGCCACTGACGAGAATACTTTCAAGAACCAGAACTGGAAGACTTTGATGAATGCAAAAAATTCTGAAATTATGTTCAGAACTCTCTAAATGCACAATTGAAGAGAGGAACCAAGAGAGATTTGATCATTGAGAAGAGATCAAATGCTCTGATACCATAACACCTTAAAAGGATGAAGACAACTTTGGAAAAATTGGATTATCCTTGTTGATCGATCCTCCCTCCTCTTTATAATATTTCCAGCCTTAATCAAGGCAATTAATCAAGGCAATTACAGACCATTACAATCTACATATATGTAAAGTATATATGTTACAATCTTTGCACATGGAAAGGGAATAATATACACAGCTGGATTTGGTCAACTAATGAGATCCCGTGCGATGCATATAGCATGGGCTTTGTGGACCTTGTGGGCCACTGGGCAGCTGGTGTTAACATCACAGGTCTCTTGTTTCAAAGAAATAAGCAACGAACTCGCCAATTTAACCACCTGATCCCCTTCTTCCTCTATCCAAACCTGATCATGATCCCTTTTATCCACTTCCCTGCGGACGACATGATGCTGAATTCCTCTTCCATCAGAATTCACAATTCTCTTAATAGTGGCTGGAAAGATCTGCCCAGATTTCTTAGTGCTACGTTCTAAATATTTAGCCTTTTGAATCCCAATTCTCCTTTCTATCACCACTTTACCATCTAATTGTTGAATTGCTTTGCTCACATCCCACTCCGTTTTGTATCGAACAAAACCAAACCCTCTGCCTGTTCCTAACTTCCTATAACTCTGTCTTTCGGAAGAAATGCATCAAAGACTGGTCCTGCTTCTTGGAGGACAACAAAAAGATCCTTAATTGTCACCTCTGAGGAGAGATTGGTGACAAACATCGACCAGCAATCTCTAATCCAATCTAGGTTCGTTCGCATGTTACCATGACCCATCAAAACGACCTTTTCTCCTCACTAGTAACATAATATTGTGCAACACATTCCTACTGCCACAAAATCATACATTTAATACATATGTTATTCTCAAATTTATTTATTTTCTAATATTTTCTCCGAATTGACCCTAACATTCCAGTTTGGAGGCTAAACAAAAACGGGTCTGAAACGAAATTCTCAACTATGGATTCCAAACCCTTCGATCATTGGCAACATCTGGAACATATACCCCGGCAAGGACATTGAGCATGGAAAGAAGTTGAGAAACACCTTCCTCAGAAAGGTTCCTCTTCTGAAGACAGGACTCCAAACGGCTTTCCTTAGCATTGCTGTTCAACCAGTTGGACTTCAATCTTCTAATTAAGTCAATCTTTGGTATAAGAGCCTGATGTTTTTAAATACATTTCGGTGTCTTAGAAGCATTTGCTTGTAGTTTCATTTCTTTCTACCCAAAGACAATATAAGTGCTCAATATTAATGGAAAAGGTTGAAAAAAAAGAAGCCTGCTTATTGTCGTTGCCTCTTCTCGCTCCAGTTAAGCATTGCACCCGTTTAAACTGTGGTAGCACCACAACCATATATGCTTATATATGATTTTGGCATGCATAAAGATGAACTCTCAATTATCGCATCTAAATACATTTTTTAACAGGATGAATTAAAGTAAAGATTTGTATGTTTCTTATCTATGATGTTAAGATACGAGTTGGATACAAGGCACACACCGTTGTTACATTAGGCATATGGATTTTACACAAAAAATGAATTTTCGTGTATGAATACAGTAAATTTCCCATTATGCCTTTTCCCAGATTAAAAGTTTGTAGTGGAAGGAGAGATTTACTCCATTTTATTAGGCATCATTTTCATTGGTTCATGAAAATTCTGCGTCATTAGTTTTTCTGCTTTAATTTATGGCCATTCCTAAAACTCTTTGGGGTCATTAGGATGTAGAGAAGAGAGTAGAAAATGGTGGGAAGATGATTCCAGGTTTGAGTCATTAGTTTATAAAGATTTAATTGAACTAATGTGATAAACTTTCCCATGAATGATCATTCCCCTTTCTTTCTCACAATCCAATTGCCCCATTTGCAGACATGTTATTTTTTATTTTTGTTTTTGTTTTTGTTTTTTAACACAAACAATGTTGTCTGAATTTTTTAATTTCTTGCCTTTGGGATGGAGAGATGACATGGATCTATCTTGTGGGCAAACATTTTTTTATACCAGCTAGCAGAATTACAAAGGAAGGTGCGCTCTGAAGTTGCTGGAGAATACTGGTTGCGGGAGAGATGTGCATATCCCGACAGGCAATTGTATGACTGGGGAATGATGCGTCTCCCAACACGTCCCATTGATGATATGGGGGGTTCTTTAGCCATGGAAGCTGATGAGCGCATGCGCAAGAAAAGGGATGCGGAGGTTTTGATTATATATCCAATATCTGATTTTCCCCAAATTTTCATTTTAATTGTATTGCATAATAGAAATCTATTTATTTTGTGACTATGCTGCTGATGTGAAGAGTCTTCTTTCCGCAGAGGCTGTCAAGGCTGGAAGATGAGGAAAAGAACCGTATGGAAACTAGAAAGAGGAAATTTTTTGCAGAAATTCTAAATGCATATCGTGAAAATCAATTGCAAACCCAAGCTTCTTTGAAACGCCGAAAACAGAGGAATGATGGTGTCCAGGTGTGTGTATGTGTTTGCCGTGTGTTCCTCAATTATTCTATTGCTATTAAAAACAACAGAGGCATTATTGTCTTGCAAAATAACAAGAGGAAAACCCACTGCAGCATAAATAACATAAAAATTCACTTGAGGACAGGATACCCCCATTTTTGGCATTCTAGGAATCTCCAATGTAATCTATATGCTTCCAAGATCATCTCACTCAATGCCCATCTGATGGCTTTATTGGGATCTCCTTCAACAATGAAAGGTTGTAACCTCATGCAAGGATGAACCTAAGTACCCACTGTTACAAATACCGGTGATATTTTGGGAACACCATTGTAGTAACATGAAATTCCTTAAAAAGTTAATGCAATGATGTCTTAGGCAATTGAAAATATTGCCAAAAGTAAAATTTTACTAAAATCTCAATAGTTTAAAGTTGTATATGTTGTAAATTATATTTCTTATTTTAATTATTTTATGTTGTCCAATATTTTCCTGTTAAGAACCTGAGAAAACCCCAGAATTTTGAAGATTTCCCGCTAACAACTTTTAAGATATTTGTAACAATGATACTCACCACTAAAAAAAAAAAACTAACTTCATTATAGCATCATAGATTGGAGATAAAATGAGAGAAAATCGACTGAGATGGTTTGGCCATGTTAGAAGGCGTCCAACGGAGGCACCTGTTAAGAGGTGTGAAAGCATGGAGATTGCCAGGAGTAGGAGAGGAAGAGGGAGACCCAATAGAAGTTGGAAAGAAACTATTAAACATGACCTTACCTACATGGATCTAATGGAGGACATGGCCCTAGACAGATTTGATTGGCGTCGTCAAATCCATATTGCCGACCCCACCTAGTGGGAAAAGGCTTGGTTTGGTTTATTATGGCATCATAGATACCCATTGGTTCTGAATAAGCCTTAATAACCACTAACTTCTGAATTACATTATCCTAGCTTTACACATGCATTACTCATCTAAGCAGGCAGCAGATGTTGAGGAACAAAGGTTTATTTATAATTATGGGCTATTGGGTTATCTATAATTATGATAATAAGTTTGTCTTAGATTAAGAGTTTGCGTTATATTAGGAGAGTGGCATTAGAATTTCCTATTATTATGGGATTAGGTTTCCTAGAATGGTTATGATTAGGTTTTCTAGTTTGAGTGTTAATCCATTTTTGTCGTGATTGAGTTATGGGTAAGTGTTCATCCATTTTTGTGGTGAGTTATGGGTGAGTGCTCATACAGTTGTGGTGAGTTATGGGTGAGTGTTCATCCATTTAAGGGTCGTGTAAAACCTACTCAACCACTAATGGCGATTGTAATTCTGTAATAACATTCTAACTTCTTCAGATGTACAGTATAGCATTCCAAGGTGCAGTCTGAGTCTACAAGTGTTGCTTATTATGTTTTTATGGTGGGGAGCATATGAAGTTTTCATCTTCTTTATCAGTCAGAGCCATCACCGGTGTTGAAGATCAAGTTGAAAAAATCCCTTCCAAAGTAGTCACAGAAGGAAGGAAGCACTTTGTGATATCAATTCCAAGTTGGTCATAGTATCTTTGTACCAGCTAGAGTGGGAGTGTTGAGAAGGGTTATTTGTAAATATAGGTTAATAGGGTTATTTGTAATTATGATAATAAGTTTGTCGCAGATTATATTAGGAATTTGTGATATATTAAGAGAGCATTGTTATATTAAGAGAGTATTTTTAGAGTTGCCTATTATTATGGGATTCATTTTCCTACTATTGTTAAAGATCTACCCCAACATTTAGATGACATGGCAAAAAACTAGGTACCACTCATAAGATGGGCCATATATGTTGATGCAGTCAAGGAAGTCAAATCCGATTGATTGAGGGCTCAAGATACGTTGATCTTTAATCAAACATAAAAAAATCCACTCAAACAAAGAGAAAAATAGAGAATTTCTTATCGTCGATCAAGAAAATCCACCGTAGATATTCCTTTGGGGGATGCTCAAAACCAATAGGGGAAGAGGCAAAAAAATAGAGAATTTCTTATCGTCGATCAAGAAAATCCACCGTAGATATTCCTTTTGGGAGATGCTCAAAACCAATAGGGGAAGAGGCAAAAAATTGCACACAAGCAATTTATTGAAGAAAAGAAAATCATAAACAAGCCTAGGGTTTGATGACCCATGTACATTGCTTATATAAGTCTCTACATTGCTTATATAAGTCTCTAAAGATAAACCTTGGATTTAATCCCTACCATCCATCTTATCTTATAACAAATAAATCCCTAAATAATAGAATCACTATTACAATTATAAAATAAAGTAAAAAAACTGCTTAAGAGAATAGATTCTTGGTAGGAATGACTTGCAAGAGATTTTGTAGGGATGTTGTTCCAGTTGCTATCCTTATGGAGAAAATCACTCAAATCCCAATCCAAACTTTCTAATAAATATTCGTGAGGCTACCAAAATCAAATGACGAACAAATAAACTTCAAAACATCCGGAACAATGAGAGTATTGTGATGTGCACAGGAAACCAATGACATTTTCGTCAATCGTCTTTTGTAGCATAGATGGGTCGCTTGCTTGAATTATGCCTCTTGTAGATCTTTGTAACCCATTGCTACCTTGAAGGATCCTTATTCAGCTGTATCCAATTAAGAAAAGGATTCAAGATTGGAAGCCACAGTCAAAACTTGACGTCCTAATTAAAGGGGAATGTGGACCCCCACATCTTGTCCTAGGGGACCAGCCACTCATTGTGGGCTGCTACCTAGCCATCGATGACCAGCTTGGTGTTGGTTGCCATCGGTTTGGGCCAGGTTTGAGTAAGTTCAAGTGGGCCCAAGTTTGCTAAACCACTATTGGGGTAACTGTTTGGATCATTGGATCCTTTTGGTCTTTTTTAGATGGCGAATCAGACCCATTAAGGGATTTATTTTGATCCCCATAAAATTCAGCATATTTAACTTCAAATTTATGACCCATTTTCTGTCCATCTTGGCCATCTAAAACTTGGTTCGAACCCTTTTTCTTGAATGGACCCCGATTAGGATGGATCAGGAATTTGTATGATTGATCAAATCGATCCATGTAATTGAGGGCCTGGTCATTCACAGGATCCATGAAATCTAGGCCATCCACTCTTGCGCCATATGTAACTCTAAAAAGTATTTCTAAGAATTATTTTAATAGTTCATTGATTTAAAAAAAATGTGTGGCTGACAGCGGGCTGGCCTGATCTTTGGGCTGGCATACATATGAGACGGGACCTACCTGATGCATGGCTTGGACCTCACATGTGCCACTTTGGTCTTGAATGTGGCGTAGATGCTGATTCTCTTTGTTGACAGGCGTATATTCTCTCTTGAATTCTAATGTCCTAACTTCTTGTCCTGGTAGCCTTGCATGTGGAGACTGGTCAAATATTTGAAATTGATTTCATAAGGGGGCTTTGTTGTCTATTTTAACTTCGTTGTGGTGCAAGGTTTTGTATTTTTTCCAAATTGGAAAGGTTCACACAATTTCGTGTATCTTTCAGGCATGGCATGCCAGGCAAAGGCAACGTGCTACACGAGCTGAAAGACTCAGATTCCAAGCACTTAAAGCAGATGACCAGGAGGCTTACATGCGGATGGTTGAAGAGAGCAAGAATGAGCGCTTGACTATGCTTCTTGGGAAAACCAATGAGCTTCTTGTTCGTCTTGGAGCTGCTGTTCAAAAGCAAAAGGATGCAGCGCACACTGATGGCATTGAACCTTTGAAAGACTCAGAAGCTGATGATCTACCTCAACCATCTTTTTCAGAGAAAGGTTCCTCTGCAGACTTGATTCCGGACAACGATGTGGATGTGATTGATTCCGATTCTGCTGCTACCGTCAAGACTAAAGATCTACTTGAAGGCCAGCGGCAATATAACTCTGTTATTCATTCAATTCAAGAGAAGGTAAATAATGAATCCTGAATATTTTCCTCTTTAGTTTTTCTGGCATTTATTATATTATCATTGGACAAGGTCCCAATATGTGTGTGTGTGTTTTAGAAGTTCATGAACATTTTGGTATGTCCCTAATCATAGTTGGTTTGAAAATGGAGAGAACACTTTCTATCCATCATGCTCTGCTTTTCCAACAGCATGAATAGGGTGCTTTTTTTTTTTCCTTTCTTTCTCTCTGCCTTTTCTGCCCCAAATTGACCATCCATGGAGGGAAAAAGTTGGAAAAGTAGGATCTTCCATATTGTAAATTCCTGATTTTTGTCAGGGTTTTATAAATCAACTCAGTTTGAGTCAACTCAGGCCCGGCTTTCATTGAGCCGGATCGAGTGGTATTCGGCCGAGTCCCCATCCAACTCCTCCTCCTCCTCAACAAACCCACTCTCAGACCTATTCTTTTTCTTCTCAACAAGACCCTCTTTCAAAACCCTAACCCAACAAACCCTCTTTCAAACCCTAACCTAACAAAACTGAATAAATCCCCTCCCTCAAGTCTCATTACTCGGAGAGAGAGAGAGAGAGAGAGAGAGAGAGAGAGAGAGAGAGAGAGAGAGAGAGAGAGAGAGAGAGAGAGAGAGAGGTCCGGCCAAAACAAAAATGGAAATTAAAAGGAAACGATAACTCAGATCATTCAAGGGAACCCAACACCTCCTTTAGATCGTTTGAGAGAACTACAACCTCTTAAGTAACTATTTTGGTGATAATTTCTGAATAAATAACACAAGCCCTGAGGTCCGGCCAAAACAAAACTGGAAATTAAAAGGAAACGATATCTCAGATCATTCAAGGGAACCCAACACCTCCTTCAGATCGTTTGAGAGAACTACAACCTCTAAGTAACTATTTTGGTGATAATTTCTGAATAAATAACACAAGTCCTTAAAATTGCCAAAATATTGAAAGAGAGTCCTAATCATACTTAAACTAGTGGAGAAATTTTAGGGAAAAATAAAGCAGTCCTAATCTAATGAAACATAGAAGGTGCATAAAAATGGGAAGCCAAATATTGGAGGATCGTTACAATCCACCCTTATTGAAAGTAACCTGTCCTCAAGGTTGAGAATACCATAGAACGCCATTAGATCTGTGGAGCGGTTAACTGAACTGTGCCTCCTGGATCAAACATAGAGAAAAGCATACCTGATGCTCTTTTGCTCATTATCTTACACGCTCTGGATGAAATCCTTCCGTTAATAGTGATCTCTTGGCCATTGATCTTCATCGACTTCTTAGAAAAGTTCTGTAAGATAGGTTTTAAGGTTTGTAACCATTGAGCACCAAGGATCATATCACATCCTCCAAACTCTATTAGATAGCAATTTGTGTCCAATTGAGTCTGTTGGATGGAAAAGGAAAGATCGGGGTATGCACCATGGCTTAGTAGTGTTTCACCATTGGAAACGGTAACATAAAGCTTATCAGTTTGGATTGGACAACCAAAATGTGATGCAAGTTAGGCCCTCAAAATTGTGGGTGCTGCCTTAGTCAATCAATATGATCATTGGATGTTGTTTAAGCATGCCTCGAACTGTCATAACTTACAGTGAAGTAGTTCCTATCAAGGCATAAGAAGATTGGCGTCTCAATGCTGTCTGCATTATTGGTTGGTTCATGCTCTATCTTTTCCTCATCTTCGAGCACAATTATCACTTCCTCATTTGTCTTGCCCCTAATATTAGAAGATTTGATGTTTTGTTTTTGCAACGGTGAGTCGGTGACCTGGGGCGAACTTTTCATCACAGTGGAAACATGGTAGATTTTCAGCAGGTGGGCTCTACTATCGAGTTATTCTGGTCTTACACCTCTTATGAGTGAGTCAGAGTGAGAGAATGGGACCCCATGTTTTTCAGCTCTTGTATGTAAAACACGAGATGTCTTTATGTTTCTTTTCATTTTCAGAACCTTAGTTGTAGGTGGGAAAAGAAATTTAGTGGACTAAATGGGTTTGAGGAGTTATGTCGGCTGACTCTAACCTGGCACGTTAAAATGTGGGTCAAATTTTTTTGGCTCTTGTCCGACCTGTACATATTGCAGGTTGGGTTTAGTATGTCAAAATTGGATCTTGGGTTGGATGCAGGTTGGGTCAGGTTTTGCCACTGCTACTACCAACCCAGCAGAGGGACACCCATCTTTGTTTTCTATAGATATTTTTTCTCACTGCCTATGCTGCTGCTTCGGCTTCTTCTTTTGAGATATCGGCATCTTATTCCTCATGGAAAAAAGAAGTAATTACATGGATTAAGCTAAATGGGAAAAATACTTGCCTGGTTTTTCGATTTTCGATATTTTGTTGCGGGAAAGGGTTGACTGTTTACTTAGATGGAACTGTCTAATGACCAACTTACGAAAAAGGGACTGGGACCAAAACATTTTTGAAGTTCTCATTTGGATTCTCAGCTCCCTTGATTATCCCTTCTATCCTTTTTATAAAGCATCTGAAATGTGGACCCATCTCCGTGGACCCATCTCCGCAAACTCTATCATCAAACCAATAAAGCACGGGAATTTTATTTGGATACTGAATGAGCTACTTCAGCGAACCTCTCAAGTTACTAATTGCGAACTCTAGTAAGGATCGGTCTGATTACAAACCAGGTAGCCGTCGTCCGGTTATGTTTCTAGGCAGTTTTTTTTTGTAAAATCTCACATAATACTTTATGCCAGTGAACCGGCATCTTTAGCTGGACATTTTCATTCATCTCTGAAACATCTATTGGGGACATGCATATTTTTGGGTATGCTTTGACAGAGTTGCTAGCCCGTAATCCCAAAACCAATTGGTTATAGGAAAATTGCACAAACAACTACTTAACACCCCCCCTCGGGCGGGACACTGCCCGAATCCGAAGCACACTCCCACACAAGACTACAACACGGCATGGGGCCTTCTTACCCTGCGCACTTGCGCCCGCACAAACACACAACGCGGCATGGGGCATTTTTACCCCGCGTGGTTTCGAACTCAAGACCTTTGACTCTGATACCATGACTGAGTTGCTAGCCAGTAATCTCAAAACCAATTGGTGATAGGAAAACTGCACAAACAACTACTTAACATGCTTGGGTGTGCTTCATGCTGCAAGCAATAGTAAGAGCTACAAGGTGGTTTTGATCTGGTTTTTCTTTATTGAGGTGCTGTTATTTGCTCTACAATGGGTATTGGAGCATTCGAAGTGCTGCGAACTAGCTTGTATTAGTCATATCTGCTGCGTTGAATCTTCCTTCTAGTTGAATCTACATCAGAATCCAAGGGCTGATTCTGTCTGTCACCCACCATTGAATCATTTAATATATGTATACGACCATGTCATAATCATGTGCGTGCATGCGTCTATATATATGGGAAGCCTCAGGTGTGTGCTCCAGAGCGCACCTGAATGTCTACTCGGGAGCCACCTGACGGCTGGATGAGTGATGTGACTTCCCATCCAGCTGTCAGGTGGCTTCTGCGTGCACATTTCTGTGCACTCGGGAGTGCACCTGAGGAGGGCCCATATATATATTTGTTGGAAACATTAACTTATAAATACTTTTGCTGAAGATCAATTTTTGCAAGTTTCCTGCGCCATATGTATGTTTGTTTCAAGTGCATTAACACTATGAATAAGAAATTTATTTAGCTTTTGAGCTTTTGTAGGTAACAGAGCAACCAGCCATGCTTCAAGGTGGTGAATTGAGACCTTACCAGGTGGAAGGACTTCAGTGGATGCTTTCATTGTTCAACAATAATTTAAATGGTATATTGGCCGATGAGATGGGGTTGGGGAAGACAATTCAAACGATATCATTGATTGCATATTTAATGGAGAACAAGGGTGTGACTGGACCCCACTTGATTGTTGCTCCGAAGGCTGTATTGCCAAATTGGGTTACTGAATTCTCAACCTGGGTTCCTAGGTATTCACGAGATCCTTTCATATGAATAATTTTCCATGAGACATAGAATGTTTGACCATATCATTTGCTTAGCCTGACAAGCTGTTATGTGGGCCTCCACCTTTTATCTATCCCAACTTCTCGTATGTGGTCCATGCCAAAAATATCTCTCATCGGATCATCAGAATCATGCAATTTCAAATATGGACTGTCCTTTTTTATGTCACCAATAGGCACAGTCTATCTTACATGGGATCACCAACTAAACAGATTTAATTTCTATAAGGTGGTCTGTCATGTAATATTGTTGGTAAGAAAAGAATAGTCATTTCTCTTGATTGAACATCTTGTAATATTTCCATATTTCCTTCACTCCCTAGTTCACCGTAAAGTTTTTTTTTTTTTTTCCCAGTATTGTGGCTGTTCTATATGATGGGCGTTTAGATGAGAGGAAGGCAATGAGGGAGGAGTATTCTGGAGAAGGAAAATTCAATGTCATGATTACACACTACGATCTTATCATGCGAGACAAAGCATTTCTTAAGAAAATTCATTGGTACTACATGATTGTTGATGAAGGGCATCGATTGAAAAATCATGAGTGTGCTCTTGCAAGAACCCTTGTTTCAGGGTATGATTCATGCATAGCTATTTATTACGTTCTTTTTTTTTTTTGGTACTGTTTCAATTGGCCTATGCAAATCTTCCTTTCTTTTCATTCTGCGTAGGGATTCAAAAACTGGCCAAGTCTAAGTTGACTTGGGTGAGTCAACTTGGATTCTGCCCTATTGAGTCGCAGAACTTGGCTGAGTCTCGTGTGACTCAGACTTAAGTCTTGGACTAAATAGTGCCATGGTTGGTTACCATACTCAAGGTTCAAAACTAAGATTCTGCGCATCATGTTTGCACATGCTATGCTTTTCCAAGTGACAATTATATCTATGCGACCCTTCATCTAACGGCTTTCCTCTGCAAAGAGTTTTTTTAATTGATTAACTCACTTAATCCATATCAGGGTGCTTTTGGATGTACCGCAAATTGCACATTGTTTGAATATTTGTGCTATGCAAATGGTTATCTTTCTTTAAAAGAATTAAGACAGCTAAAATTGGAAATCACATTAGGTTGGATATTGTTCCTCCAACTATTTGCCGCAAAGTAATATTGGTGATCACAACACTGTTACAGTTTGGGGAAGAAAGATAATATCCAATCTAACATGGTGTTTGATTTCTACTCCACATGAGGTTGCATGCGTAACTGAGTGGATAACCATCCATTCTGCCAAATAGTTGAAGATATTTGTGATTAGGTACATCCAAATGAACCTTTAATCCTTTTAGATGCTCTCAGTCAATAATTACGTGCTTAGAAACGAACTCCAGTCCATTTGCTCATGTATTGCTGGTACATGTTCCTATCAACATCTGTCTGCTTTGGTGTCTGATGTTTGATTTTGTCTTTCTTCATTACCTTTTCTTTCGATGAATATTTCATTTTCAATCTCCAAAAGGCCAAATAATAATAATAATAATAATCATAATTTTCAAAATCGAAATCATATCGCAAATCGTTCCTAGTTCCTACCCATGAATCGAATCGAATTGCAAATCGTATCACGAGTTATAGGATTTTTTATTTTTCGGATAAAAAGAAAAAATAATTAAAAATTAAAAGAAAAAGAAAAAAGTAATTATTCTTAACCATCTATTTTTCCATTTATAGCAGTATAAATATAATAACAAATAAGTCTATCATACAATCATATCAAGAACATCATGACATATATTTATATATATGTGTGAAATAAATGATGTGTAAATAGTTGAATAAAGTATCAATATATATATTTTTATCTTTAAATTAAAATATAAAAATAAAAATAAAATCTAAACAATCAATCTTACACAATAGGGTATCTCTCGAAAGTACGGAAGTGTTCATGAAGAAAAAAACCAAAATAGATTAAAAAAAAAGAAGAAGATATAGACAAGCACCATACGTACAGTCGAATGCTTTAGTTAAATGCATGTTATTTGTTCATCTTTAAAACCTTATAAAAACTGCAAAAAATTCTTTTTAGGTTTTGTTAGCTACTAAATAACCTTTTAAAAATAAAAACTCTAAAAGAAAGAAAGAATAAAGCAAGAAAAAAGATAAAAAAATTATTAATATTAACTTATTGATTGTAGCTAATTTTGCTTTAGCCAAATTTTTTGAATCGTAAGATTCAATTAAACGAGTATCCAATCGTAGGATATACACCTGAATCCTAAGATTCATTTGCAAATGGGATTTGTTGCATAAATACGAATCGGTTATCTTAAGATTCGGGATACGAATCGTAGGATTCTGATAACTATGATAATAATAATAAGAATAATCTTGCCATTTGATTACCAATTTATCAATACATTTGTTTTTTTTTTATTTGTTCTTTTTCTTAGATAGTATCTGTGACTGTCTGTGATAGGAAATAGCATTACAAGGCCCAAATAGCATACCATAAAGGCATAAACAAAATCTAACTAATGCTGAGTTGGTATACGTCCTAGTTCACCCATCCCCTGATATTCACCTTTGTTTTTTTTTTTTTAAATAGTTACTTTCATTAAAATAAAAAACAGGTAGTACAAGAGATGAGTACTGACAAACTAAAGCAAGATACATGAAAACAAAAGAAAGTGTGCTTGTACTTATGAAATTCGGTCATAAAAATCTTTACTTATGAAATCATTACATTTTGTGGTCCCTAAATGGATAGTCACGATAATCTAGTCACATGCTTGTACTTCATCCACTTTGGGACTTCCCATTCCACATGACCCATAAGTGGTGTTTGGGCCAGGGTGACCCCATGTGACCTTGGTCTTACTTATGATGGCTCCGTTTATACGTCACCAAGGAAAAATGACTGAGGAAAAACAATCCTTACCTCCCCCGTCCAGTTTGTCTTTCTAGCTTTTTGAGGAAATAGAAGCGGCAAAAGACTCCATTTCTATTAGTTTTTCTGCACTAACATGTAAATTTTGGTTATCTGTTGAAATCATAATCCCTTTCTAATGGGATATTATCTGCATAAAAAACCAGGTTTATTGAAATCTAAGTGACCTATGTTTGTTTGGCAAATTAATCTGCTGTAAACATAGCATCAGCATCCATTTTATGTAAGACTATAATCATTCTAGTTAGCTGATTTTATTTCTTTTGGAAATGTTTCTGACTGAGTAAAATAAGAAGTGCATCTCTAACAGGAGTGTTTACGTGTGTTCAGTTATCGTATTCGACGAAGGCTTCTTCTAACTGGTACTCCAATACAGAATAGTCTACAGGAATTATGGGCTTTGCTCAATTTTCTCCTACCCAGCATTTTTAATTCAGTGCAGAATTTTGAGGAGTGGTTTAATGCGCCCTTTGCCGATCGCTGTGATGTTACCATTACAGATGAAGAAGAACTATTAATTATTCGCCGTTTACATCATGTGAGCATGGACACCTTTCATCATGTCCTCTGATTATTCATTTAAACTTATTTTTGCTTTTAATTTATTAGTTGGATTCTCAGGTTATAAGGCCATTTATACTGAGGAGGAAGAAGGATGAGGTGGAGAAATTCCTTCCTGGGAAAACGCAAGTTGTACTAAAATGTGACATGTCTGCCTGGCAGAAAGCATACTATCATCAGGTCACAGATGTAGGAAGAGTTGGGCTTGATTCTGGTATGTAACATGTATCCCATCTGTTCTGATGAGAAAAAGGGTTTATCCATGCCTGTACTGTCATTTGTCTCCAATGATATTGCATTTTCTTGTTTAAGTCAGAGCTAGTAATTCATCAACACCCATATTCAACCACCTGCCCCGCCCAACCACCAACCACACCCAGACACACAGGATCACCCCACAGTTGACTTTCTTTGATTTAGTCTTGCTGCAAGCTTCTAGAGAGATTGCTCTTTGCATTTGGATAAGCTTAAATTACAATAGTTCACTACATTGAGGATCATCCCACAGTTGACTTTCTTTGATTTGGCCTTGCTGCAAGCTTCTAGAGAGATTGCTATTTGCATTTGGATAAGATTAAATTACAATAGTTCACTACAACAAATTTGGTTCTTTACCATTTCAATACATACATAAACATGTAGGAGAATTTTATCTTGAACGAGGCTTTGTGGATGACTTGCATGTGCGAGATGACAAACTCATGATCACAGGAAAAGAGTTTTGAACGTACTCTTGAGAATGTATTATTTTGTGTCTTTCTCTTGGAGATCGACCATCAACATATAGGAATATACATGCCTTAATCAAGGCTCTTACATAGGAAACTAGCTAATTAAATTAATCACTAATCTAAGTCAGGAAAGCAATCAATTACTAAAATATGTACAGCTGTCTCAACATTGACCAAATCAAATCCACGGAGATGTAGCTTGCTGGATTGGATTGACTGATGGGCCTTGGGCCAACTTAACACCCCCCCCCCCCCCCCCCCCCCATCAAATTGATGCGGGAGAATCAACGAGCATCAATTTGCCAACCAAGAATTGATGGCGTGGTTAGGGAAGACCTTTAGTAAGAATATCAGCAATTTGAAGCTCAGTGGAGACATGCGGAAGGCTGATGATATCACGCTTAAACTCATCACGTATGAAGTGACAATCAACCTCGATGTGTTTAGTGCGTTCATGAAAAATCGGATTTTTAGTAATCCGAATTGCGCTTGTATTATTTGCATAGAGGGGGGGGGGGGGGGGGGTAGCTCCTTCTGCGGGAAATCCAATGTCAGAGAGCAAACCTCGGAGCCAAAGGATTTTGGAGCACGCAGCAGACATAGCTCGGTACTCGGCCTCAGTAGAAGATTTGAAAACTTTATCATGTTTCTTGCATTTCCAGGAAATCAGACTATCACCAAAAAACATGCACCATCCTGTAGTCGATCTGCGAGTATCCGGACAACCAGCCCAATCAACATCTGAATAAGCTATGAGAGAAAGATGATTGTTTGATGGAAAAAATAACCCACGAGTCGGTGTGCGAATAAGGTACCAAATGATGCGACGAACAGCAGCCAGATGAAGGTGACAAGGAGCAGTCATGAACTGACTCATTAGGTTGACCGCAAATGAGATATCAGGATGGGTGATCGTGAGGTAGATCATGTTACCCACTAACTGGCGATATGCGGTAGGCTGGAAGGTTACCCTCCTCTTTACTGAGTTTAACATTCAGTTCGACCGGCGTATCTACTGGAGCTGAAGAAGTAAGGCCAGGCAAGTCAGTGAGGTCAACCGCGTATTTGTGCTGATTGAGAACTATACCTTTAGTCGATTGATGAACTTCAAGACCGAGGAAATAGTGTAAGGGCCCGAGACCCTTCATATGAAATGTCTGATGAAGAGAAGCTTGGAGTTCCTGAATCATTTGTGCATTGGGACCAGTAATGACAATGTCATCAATGTAGACCAGTAGCACAGTAATCCTAGTCGGAGCATGATGTAAGAACATGGAAGGATCATACTGGCTAGGATGAAAATCCAAGCGGAGAAGGGCATCTTGAAATTTCTCAAACCATGCGCGAGGAGCTTGCTTCAGACCATAGAGGGAGCGACGGAGCTTAGCAACCATACCCTTCGCAGATGAGGACCCTGGAGGCAGACGCATATAAACGTCTTCTTTGAGATCACCATAAAGAGATGCATTTTTGACATCCATTTGATATAGAGGCCAGGACTGAGACGCAGCAACAACAAGGATTATGTGTACGGTGGTCATCTTGGCGACGGGAGCAAAAGTTTCATCATAATCAATGCCATATTCCTGCCGATTTCCGAGAGCAACAAGACGCACCTTGTATCGATCGAGAGTGCCATCTGATTTTAACTTTAGAGAAAAAATCCACTTGCAGCCAATAGGTTTGACACCCACAGGAGGGGACAATATCCCACGTATGATTTTTCTCTAAAGCATCCAATTCTTCTTGCATAGCCTTGTTCCAACATTTGTCTTGCATAGCCTGAGAATAGGATTGGGGGATGGAAGAAGAGGACAAAGTGGCCATTAAAGAAGTATGGGAGAACCCATAGGGGTCGGGTGGTACTGAGATGTGAGTGGAGCGACGCAATGAAGGATGTCCAGATGGACCAAGTGCCGGAGGTGGACCGGATGCAGGAGGAAGATCGGGAGGGGGGATCCCTGGGAGGCGCTTCTCTATTCCGTCGTTGATACACAAAGTTAGGATTAAAACGAACAACTGATATGTTGTCAGAAAAACCGGGTAAAGACACCAAGAAGTAGTAGTCAGGAGGTTCAAGGTGTTTTTGAAAAAAATATTATTAAAAAAAAAAACGACATTCCTATAGGTCCGTAAGCGACGAATGTGAGGATCGTAGCAAAGGAACCCTTTCTGGAAGGGCGCATAATCTAAAAAAACACATTGAGCTGATTGTGCGGTTAGCTTGGTTCTCTCAGAAGGAGGCAAGTGCACAAAGCAAACAGAGCCGAAAACATGAAGATCATCATAAGATGGAGATGTCTGGTACAATCGGTCATATAGGCTCTGATTTTGAATAGAGGTTGAAGGCATACGATTTGTAAGATGAGCTGCCGTAGCTAGTGCCTCAACCAAAAAACGGGTAGGAACCAATGATTCAAGAAGAAGGGAACGAGTGACATCAAGGAGATGTCTATTTTTCTTTTCAGCGACTCCATTCTGCCGTGGAGTATAAGGACAAGTTCTCTGCGAAATAATGCCTTTGTTTTGCAAAAACTTTTGAAAATTAGAGGACACATATTCCCCGCCCGAATCAGATCGCAAGATTTTGATACAGGTGGAGAATTGATTCTCAACATAAGCTAAAAAAATTTGAAAAACAGTGAAAACATCGGATTTGGAATGCAGAAAGTAAACCCATGTGAACCGACTGAAATCATCAATAAAAGTCGCAAAATATTTGTAGTGAGCATGAGAAAGAGCGGGAGCAATTCCCCATACATCGCTATGAACTAAATCAAAACACCGAGTGCTTTGTGAAGTGAAAATAGGAAAAGGAAGAGTTTTGCTCTTTCCCATTTTACAAGTAGCACAATCAAAAGGCACACAAGAAGATAAGCCAATAGATTTATTTAATAAACCAAAATTTAACATAAAGGACAAAGCCTTGGAATTAGGGTGTTTGAGTCTTCCATGCCACAATTGGCAGTTATCTCTAATAGAAAAACAAAACACATCATTGGAAAATCTAGTCCTAGAAATTTTAGAAAAATCCAGCGGAAACAAGCATCCACACTTAGGCCCCCTCGCGATCTCCTTCCCGGACATCTGGTCCTGCACAACACAACCAGAAGAAGAAAAAGATATGTTACAATTATTTTCAACAAGCTGCCTGATTGAAAATAGGTTTGAAGTCAAATTGGGACAAAGGTAAACATTTTTCAATGGGATGGGACTGGGGATATCGCCGAGGGCAGTAATGGGAACATTCCCTCCGTTAGCAGTTTGTATTTGAAGATTACCATTGTATCTTGTCACATTGGAGAGTGGGTTACGGGAATGTCATATGATTAGAGGCCCCGAAATTAAGAAGCCTAGTAGAAGATGGAGGTTAGGTACCTGAGAGACCAAAAACAGAAAGGGCATTGAAAATCATTTGTTGAACTAATTCAGGAGTCAGAGAAGAGGAGGGCCCAGGCTGTGAGGGTGCCGACGTAGGAGCAGGCATAACTGAAGAAACAACATAAGCATGCGGAGGCCGAGACCGTGGAGTCTGATACTGTGAAGCCTGAGACTGGGAAGTCTGGTACCGTGCAGTCTGATACTGTGGAGATGGACGTTGTGGGCGGCGACGACATTCAGAGATGATATGTCCCGACTTTTTACAGTAACTGCAGACTTTCTGTTTGCATTGAGATGCAAGATGCCCAAATTTTTGACAACTGTAGCACTGTGTTTTGCTCAAGTCTCGAGGCAGAGGCTGAGAAGCTTTATTGGCTGAGAACGTGACTGAATAGGTCCCAGTCTTTTGTTGAGCTATATGTGCCGAGGTCGCAATGCGCTGTTTCTCGCGTAAGAGTTCATTCAAGCAGACAGCCAAGGAAGGTAGAGGCGTCCGATTCATCAGTGCAGATCGGATACTTTCATATTCATTCCGTAATTTCATCAAAAACTGATCCTGCTGACTAGAGGCCTGAAGATCGTGAATTACGATCAAAATGTTGGCAGCCACATCTGCATAGTTAATACTATCATATTCCGACCACAGGGTTCAGAATCCCGAATAGTAGTCTTGGATCGACAAGGTCCTTTGTGCATATTCAACATTCGCACATTCAAGATGAAATTGACGTGCTGATTTATCTTGGTGGTACACTTGCTGCAGATACCCCCACATGTCTTTAGAAGTGGGGTAAGGTTTGAGGTTCATTATCAGATGAGGCTCGACAGATCCCAGAATCCAGGTTTTGATTTTGGCATCTTTAGTATGCCAAGAGGAGATCTTCTCATCCTCAATGGGTTTAGGGTCAGTGCCAGAAACAAATCCCCACAATTCCTTGGCTTCTAGGTAGATTTGAAATTGGAAAGACCAGGCAGGGTAATTTTTTCCAGTGAATTTGATCAAGGTAACCTCAGATTTGTCCATCTTAAATCAAGATTAATCAAAAATTGATCTAACAATGATAAAAACTTAGCCACAGATAAGAGAAACAATGTAGAAGAGTGTCTTGTGCATAGAACCCAGACACAGACGGGTTTCCTGTGTGTAAAAATCACCCCAGACGACAGAGAGCACAATAATTTGTGCAAAAATCACCCCAGACGAACTGAAAAGTGGCTGTAGATCCACTACGTGGGCCCCACAGATGGTTCTGGCCCTAGATCAGAAGATAGATCTGAGGAAGCCTTCTATTTTGGCTTCTATTGAAACAGATTTGAACTGATTCTACTGAATATCCAAGATTCTGGACGGTCTTGATGAAAACAATGTAAATTTTTGGAAAATCTTGAGAATGAGTAAACCACCAACCTGGAGATGCTAAAAAATCCTGAAAAAATCATCAATAATCCTCGGAGTATCAGGCGACCATGTCTGTATGGGTTTTGGAAGATGAACTGATTATCAGTGGTGGGCCACCAATATGATGGAACTGTTGCAGAATGTGAATGATGCTGGAATCCTTGAACAGATGCCTGGATCTGCTATTCTGCACGAGGGAGAGATTTATTCCTCTCTATCCTATTGCCTTGATGCTTTGGAAGAGAAGAAACTAGGTGTTCTTGGACTTAGCTCTGATGCCATGACAAACTCATGATCACAGGAAACGAGTTTTGAACGTACTCTTGAGAATGTATTATTTTGTGTGTCTTTCTCTTGGAGATCGACCATCAATATATAGGAATATACATGCCTTAATCAAGGCTCTTACATAGGAAACTAGCTAATTACATTAATCACTAATCTAAGTTAGGAAAGCAATCAATTACTAAAATATGTACAGCTGTCTCAACATTGACCAAATCAAATCCACGTGAGATGTAGCTTGCTGGACTGGATTGACTGATGGGCCTTGGGCCAACTTAACAGCCCTGCGGGGCCCACTTGTGATCCCATCCCCCTCACACTTACTACATCCTACACCCTCATATTGATACGAGATGCAACTTGAATCCATCTATACTATGTTGATAATTATATTTAACATCCAAATATTTTTTACTGTTGGTTTTTGGGCTCGTATCTTCATCTTAGATCGAAAGGATCTCAGATTTGGTGGGTCCTCTATTCCATACATAACCCTTTCCATCTCCCAACCCCTCCTTCCAGGTGGGCCCCACTGTGGCCTTGGTAAGTCTTGCTTAGGAAGCTGTTACCCTTAGATTGGGCCCATGTTCTTGGAGTGACACCTCTATGGTTGTATTCCATAAAAAATCATGTTGTAAGAGTAAGCCTAGATTTACCTCCTTAAGTGACTTCAAATGGGCAATATTTCTATATAGTTGGTTCTTTTGTCAATAGCTTTCTGATAATATATAATTATATATTACTCATAATTCTGACATGTGGGTCAAAAGATATGATCTCTAGTAACTAAAGGGGTTGAAAGAGAGGAAAGTAAGAAAGCAGGATTGAACTACTTTCCACTGCCTTAAATCCCATGAAACTCCATGTGGGTAAAATCTCTTCACCATTGCAATCTACCTGCCAAGAGCTTCCCAAGTGTACAAGGAGCATCCCTGAAGTTTAAAGTTGTCCAAAAATGGAATTGGAAGGGGTTAGATCCACGTGCTGTGGTAGAAATTGTGGAAAAACTATTATTGAAGAACATGAGGGATGGAAGTTGGCCCTTTTAGTGCTCAAACGTTTTGGACCTTAGACACTGTTTAGCCCAAAACCCATTGTGCCACTCATAATGATTCAGAAAGCTTAGTTTGCTCCTCCAAACAACCTCCTGAGGCTGAACCCCACCTTCATTGTAGTTTGGATATGGACATTCCATCTTTGAGTTGCAAGTTGTCCCCACTAACATGGTTGCTACCATACAGCTATACCCTAATCCTCATATCACCAATGTTTAAGCCAAACTGAACGGCAAATATAGCCTTTCCAAATGATTCAAGGATTCATGGATAAGTTATCAAGAAATGAAGAACTTCACGACAAGGGCAATAACGATGATGGTCTTGATGATAATCTAGACAACAACAAGCACCACAAATAAAAGAACAAAAGAGGGGGTTGTGAATAGGGAAATCACGGTGTCCAAGAAGCTAGTCACAATGATGGTTGAGAGAAATGCCGAGAAAGGAATGTGCCCCAACACCATCTTACAACCACAAAGCACCACTCGATTAACATGCTTATTAGGAAGGCCCCTTAGGCAATCATGTACCAATACGCTTGGCCTTCTTAAGAAGGCCCACACGGTTGTACGCTCTAGATTTCCTCACTTGATGTTTCCAAATTTTACCCAATGACTGGCTCATTTGGTCAAAACTGCATCTACCAAAATGGTCCGTGGTGATCTTGCTAAATATCTCTTCCTTTAGCCACTATTTACTCTTTAGATATCTGCATTTGCATTGGTTCTTTACCCTTGCACAATAATGCACTCTGAAGATTAAAATTGTTGTACTCTCATGAGGAATTGTTAGAGTTATCTCCAACTCTCCAACAATTTCCTTACCCTTCTTAAAGTGGCCCACATGTTTGTGCACTCTAGATTTCCTCAATGTTTGCAACTTTTGCCCAAACACAGGCACATTTTTCATAAAGTTTGCATATTAGAAATGATACTTGGTGATCTTGCTAGGTTACATCAAACTCGTAGCCTTTTATGCTATTTAGAATGAATGACTCCAATTCTTTTATTGTGACAAGCTTACTAGTGTTCCACTTGTTTTAGCCACTATTTTCTCTTTAGACATCTCCATTTACATTGGTTCTTACCCCTAAAACAATAATGCACTCTAAAGATTAAAACTGTCAAACTCTCCTGAAGAAATGTCAGCATTTATCTCCAACTCTCAACAATTTCTTCTCTCTTGTGCTCATTTAGTGGGCTGCAGCTTACTGGTAGTCTGGTATATCTGATCTCTTTATTGGCATTGAGTGATGCGCTTTTAGAGAGTTAGGACTCATGTTCCTATGTCACCCAACATTCCAATTTTGGTGCCATTTTCTAATTTATAATTTTGATGTCTTCAGGGCAGTAGGCCCCACTCCCTAGGGGGCATTTTAGACCATAAAAGAAATTTAGACCATAAAAGAAATTCTAAGACATGCTTTAAGAGTAAGTCTGGCTGACTAAACTGAGAGTTGACCCCTGTTAATGACTTCGAAGGGAAAGTATCTCTTTCCTTTATTGATCCTTTTTTTTATCAAGAGCTTTGTAACGATATATAATACTGGTGAATCCACTTACGGATCAAAAGATATGAACTCTAGAAGCTTGCTTGGTGTCAGGATAGATATGAAGAAGTGCAACCTATCCAAGGATCTAGCTCAGATTGCACTTCTCCAAGGATCTAGCTCAGGATATGACAATCTTTCAATCACAAAGGAAGAATGAACTAGAGTTCTTATCAGAACGTATTGATTTTCTGTGTCTTTCTCTTCGAGAATGATCATATATATAAAGAGATTACAAACCTTAATTAAGCCTAAATCAAAGCTCTATACAAAAGGAAATTAGCTAATCACTTAACTAAGTTAGGAAAGAAACTAATTACATATTTACAGCCATATCAATTGTTGACTAAATCAAATCCACGAGACTTAAGAAGCTTGCTGGACTGATGGGCCTTGGGCTCCTTAATGGATCATGGGCCAAACTTAACACCCCTCCTCAAATTGATGCGGGAGAATCAACAAGCATCAATTTGCCAACCAAGAATTGATGACGTGGTCTGGGAAGACCTTTAGTAAAAATGTCAGCAAGTTGAAGTTCAGTGGAGACATGTGGAAGGCTGATGACATCACGCTTGAATTCATCACGGATGAAGTGTCGACCAACCTCGATGTGTTTAGTACGTTCATGAAAAATCGGATTCTCAGTAATCCGAATTGCACTCGTATTATTAGCATAGAGGGGGGGTAGCTCCGTCTGCAGGAAATCCAATGGCAGAGAGCAGACCGCGGAGCCAAAGTATTTCAGAGCATGCAGCAGACATAGCTCGATACTCAGCCTCGGTAGAAGATCTGGAAACTTTGTCTTGTTTCTTGCATTTCCAGGAAATCAGACTATCACCCAGGAACATGCACCATCCTATAGTTGATCGGCGAGTATCCAGACAACCGACCCAATCAGCATCGGAATAAGCTTTGAGAGAAATAGGATTTGCTGATGGAAAAAACAGTCCGCGAGACGGAGTACGAAGAAGGTACCGAATGATGCGACGAACAGCAGCCAGATGAAGAAGACGAGGAGTAGTCATGAACTGACTCATGAGATTGACCGCAAATGAGATATCAGGACGCGTGATCGTGAGGTAGATCAAGCTACCCACTAACTGGCGATAAGCGGTAGGATCCGGAAGAAGATCACCCTCCTTTTTACTGAGTTTAACATTCAGTTCGATCGGCGTATTGACAGGAGCTGAAGAAGTAAGCCCAGCCAAGTCAATAAGATCAACTGTATATTTGTGCTGATTGAGAACTATACCCTTAGGGGATTGATGAACTTCAAGTCCAAGGAAATAATGTAAGGGGCCTAGATCCTTCACTTGAAATGTCCGATGAAGAGAAGCTTGGAGTACCTGAATCATTTTTGCATTAGGACCAGTAATGACAATGTTATCAACGTAGACCAACAGTACAGTAATCCCAGATGGATCATGATGTAAGAACATGGAAGGATCATACTGGCTGGGATGAAAATCCAAGTGTAGAAGGGCATCCTGAAATTTCTCAAACCATGCACGAGGAGCTTGCTTTAGACCATAGAGAGAGCGACGAAGCTTAGCAACCATACCCTTCCCAGATGTTGACCCCGGAGGTAGACGCATATAAACGTCTTCTTTGAGATCACCATGAAGAAACGCATTTTTTACATCCATTTGATAGAGAGGCCAAGACTGAGAAGCAGCAACAGCAAGAATTATGCGAACGGTGGTCATCTTGGCGACGAGAGCAAAGGTTGCATCATAATCAATGCCATATTCCTGCCGATTTCCGAGAGCAGCCAGGCGCGCCTTATATCGATCAAGAGAGCCATCTGATTTTAACTTTAGAGAAAAAATCCACTTGCAGCCAATTGGTTTTATACCCACAGGTGAAGAGACAACATCCCACATATGATTTTTGTCCAAAGCATCCAATTCTTCTTGCATAGCCTGGTTCCAACATTTGTCCTGCACAGCCTGAGAATAGGATTGGGGAATGGAAGAAGATGACAAAGTGGCCATTAAGGAAGTGTGGGAGAACCCATAGCGGTCGGGAGGTACCGAAATGCGAGAGGAGCGTCGCAAGGAATGATGTCTAGATGGATCAAATGCCGGAGGTGGACCAGATGCAGGAGATAGATCAGGAGGGGGATTCATGGGAGGCGCTTCTTTGTTCCGTCTGTGATACACAAAGTTAGGATTAAAGCGAACAACTGAAGTGGTGTCCGAAAAACCAGGTAAAGACACCAAAGGTAATGAGTTAGGCGGTTCAATGTGTTTTTGAAAATAATACTGATGTTAAAAAAAAATTACATTCCTCGAGGTCCGCAAGCGACGAATGTGAGGATCGTAGCAGAGGAACCCTTTCTGGAAGGGCGCATAGCCTAAAAACACACATTGAGCAGATTGTGCGGTTAGTTTGGTCCGCTCAGAAGAAGGTAAGTGCACAAAACAAACAGAGCCGAAAACATGAAGATCATCATAAGATGGAGATGTCTGGTATAATCGGTAATATGGGCTCTGATTTTGAAGAGGTGGTAGGCAGACGATTGATAAGGTGAGCAGCTGTAGCTAGTGCCTCAATCCAAAAACGAGTAGGAACAGATGATTCAAGAAGAAGAGAACGAGTGACATCAAGCAAATGTCTATTTTTTCTTTCAGCAACTCCATTCTGCTGTGGAGTATAAGGACAAGTTCTCTGAGAAATAATGCCTTTGGTTTGCAAAAAATGTTGAAAATCAGAAGACACATATTCCCCGCCCGAATCAGATCGCAAGATTTTGATGCAGGTGGAAAATTGATTCTCAACATAAGCTAAAATTTTTTTAAAAATGTTGAAAACATCAGATTTAGAATGCAAAAAATAAACCCATGTGAACCGACTGAAATCATCAATAAAAGTCACAAAATATTTGTAGTGAGCATGAGAAAGAGTTGGAGCAATTCCCCATACATCGCTATGAACCAAATCAAAACACCGAGTGCTATGTGAAGTGGAAATAGGAAAAGGAAGAATTTTGCTTTTTCCCATTTTACAAGCAGCACAATCAAAAGGAACACAAGAAGATAAGCCAATAGTTTTATTCAAATCAGAATTTAACATAAGGGACAAAACCTTGGAATTAGGGTGTCCGAGTTTTTTATGCCATAATTGGCAATTATCTCTAATAGAAAGACAAAACACATCATTGGCAATTCTAGTCCTAGAAAGATTAGAAAAATCCAGCGGGAACAAGCGTCCACACTTAGGTAACCTCGCGATCTCCTTCCCGGACATCTGGTCCTGCACAACACAACCAGAAGAAGAAAATGAGATGTTATAATTATTTTCAACAAGTTGCCCAACTGACAAAAGGTTTGAAGTTAAATTTGGACAAAGGAAAATATTTTTCAATGGGATTGAACCAGGGATGTCTCCAAGGGCAGTAATGGGAACAGTGCCGCCATTAGCAGTTTGGATCTGAAGATTACCAGTATAGTTTGTCACATTGGAGAGAGAATGACTGGAATGAGTCATATGATTAGATGCCCCGGAATCAAGAAACCAAGTAGAAGATAGGGGTGAGGTACCTGAGAGACCGAAAGCAGAAAGGGCATTGACAATCATTTGCTGTACCAATTCAGGAGTCAGAGAAGAGGAGGACCCAGACTGTGAGGATGTAGATGTGGAAGCAGGCATAGCTGAAGAAGCAACATAAGCATGTGGAGTCGGAGACTGTGGAGGCGGATACTGCGGAGCTTGATACTGTGAAGCCGGATGCTGGAAAACCTGATGCTGGGGAGTCTGCTGCTGTGGAATCTGACGTTGAGGGCGGCGGCGACATTCAGAGATGATATGTCCCGACTTTTTGCAGTAACGACAGACTTTCTGTTGGCATTGGGATGCAAGATGCCCAAATTGTTGACAGCTGTAGCATTGAGTTTTGCTCATGTCCCGAGGTGGAGGCTGAGAAGCCTTAGTAGCTGAAAACGCGACAGAATAGGTCTCAGCCTTATGTTGAGCTATATGAGCTGAAGTTGAAATACGCTGTTCCTCGCGTAAGAGTTCATTCAGGCAGATATTTAAAGAAGGTAAAGGCATCCGATTCATCAGGGCCGATCGGACACTGTCATACTCAGGACGTAATTTCATTAAAAATTGATCCCGCTGACTAGAGGCCTGAAGATCACGAATCACGATTAGAATATCTGCAGCCACATCTGCATACTTAATACTATCATATTCCGACCAGAGGGTTCGAAATCCTGAATAGTAGTCTTGGATTGACAAGGTCCCTTGTGCATATTCAGCAATCGCACATTCAAGGTGAAATTGTCGTGCTGAGTTATCTTGATGGTATACTTGCTTCAGATATCCCCACATGTCTCTCGAGGTGGGGTAAGGTTTGAGGTTCATTAGCAGATGTTGTTCGACGGAACCCAGGATCCATGTTTTTATTTTTGCATCTTTAGTAAGCCAGGTGGATATCTTCTTCTCATCATCTGTTGGTTTGGGGTCGGACCCAGAAATATAGCCCCATAATTCCTTAGCCTCAAGGTAAATTTGGAATTGAAATGACCAAGCGGGGTAATTTTTCCCAGTGAACCGGATCAAGGTAACCTCAGATTTTTCCATCTTTAGTCAAAAAAATGAAAAAAAACAAAAGACAGCAAAGAAGACCAGCAACAGTGAAGAGATGAAGGCTAAAAGATAAGAACACTTGTACTGTAGCAGAAACCAAGATCCGATCAACAGATAAGAGGAAAAAACAGCACAGAACCAAAAAAAATCACAAAAAAAGACCCCAGGCGACCATGAATTTGGCCACTGATCTTGTACGTGGGCCCCACTGATAAATCTGGACAAAGATCAGAACACTGATCTGATGAAGCTGAGAAAATTGCCTTCTACTGAAAGAAGAATGATCGAAATCCACCACAGATCCAAGATTCTGGACGGTCCAGATGAAAACAATAATAATTTTCTGGATAATGACGAAAATGGGAAAATCACCAACCTGGGAGTGCTGAAAAATTGAGAAAAAATCTCCAATATTCCTAGAAGTTCCAGGCGACCATGACTGGAAAGATTTCTGATGATGGTTTGATGATCAGAGGTGGGCCACCATGAAGATGGGATGACTTAGTGACGGAATTCCTTGAAACAGATCCCTGATCTGTCGATCTTCACAAGAGAGATTGATTTCTCTCTATCTTGAATGTCTTGATTCTAAATCAAGATCAAGAACATGATTTGCTTGAACCTAGCTCTGATACCATGACAATCTTTCAATCACAAAGGAAGAATGAACTAGAGTTCTTATCAGAACGTATTGATTTTCTGTGTCTTTCTCTTCGAGAATGATCACATATATAAAGAGATTACAAACCTTAATTAAGCCTAAATCAAAGCTCTATACAAAAGGAAATTAGCTAATCACTTAACTAAGTTAGGAAAGAAACTAATTACATATTTACAGCCATATCAATTGTTGACTAAATCAAATCCACGAGACTTAAGAAGCTTGCTGGACTGATGGGCCTTGGGCTCCTTAATGGATCATGGGCCAAACTTAACAGGATAGACTGGAATGGAAAAATTAGAATTCATGTGGTCAACCCCAACAATGTTAATAACTAGAAATACCAAAAGCTTGAGCTGTTAGTGAACGACAGAACAATGTTTATCAAAGGGTCTTGACAGCCCTCCTCACGTGCGAGGCTCCGCATGTGTACAGAAACACGCCAAACGGCCATGCGTGAATAAAAACTTGTCCTTAGGGATTCGAACACACAACCCCGGCTCTGATGCCATGTTATTATGTTAATAACCAATAACCCCAAAGGCTTGAGCTTTTAGTGAATGACATAAATGTATATCAAAGGGTCCTAACACAAAGTTGGTGCAAGGCTTTGATGATGATGATGGTGATATGTATTTGTAAGTAAAGGTGCCCTTTTTGGAAATGACAGCATCATGAATGTTATCATTCCAAGAATGCCTTGTGCCAAATGGGGCATAAAAGTAAACCTCTAACCACCTTCCTTTTTAACGACGGCGGTTTTCTAACCTCATACATTATCTTCTACATTTAAGTGATATAGCGATGCACACTTGGTGTTTGGCATCTTCTCTAAAGTCAACCATGCTGAAACCCTATGTTCTCATGTCTTTTTTATAAAGGCACATTGAGCTTGTTCCAAACCACTTGGATTAGATAACTCTTGAAGGATGCTTTGCTTAAAAGATTTGTTCTTGTGGCGCATCATTGATTTGTTTGAAACATAAACTTATTGTGTGTTTTGAACTTTCTATTTATGTTTTTTCGTTGCCAATTCAATAGATGTGTTTGATCATGCTTAGTTCCATTTTTTAGAGTTGGCATTGATTGCAAGGTGGAAATTAGAGTGATCAAGATGGGACTATCCATCTTCATTTCACCTTTCTCTTGCCCACTAGTGGCAATTCAAATAGTGCCATTGCATGGCATGGGGTTAGTGTGCTATAGAGGTACTTCGTCAACCATATATACTAAAAACTGAGGGAGAGTTATAATGAGAGCGACATGCACTCCCTCGGTTAAATGTAAACCATATATACTAAAAACTGAGGGAGAGTGATAATGAGAGCGACATGCATTCCCTCGGTTAAATGTAATTGTCTCTTCTCACATGGTCATTTTGGTGAATTAGAATTACTTTAATACAATACTTTAGCAAAACATTAACACAAGTACAACTATCATTCAATATTACAAAACTAAAAACTATAGTTATCAGAATCCTACAAATGGTATCCCGAATCCTAAGGAAAACGATTCGTATCTATGCAACGAATCTCATTTATAGATGAATCTTAGGATTCATGTGTGACTTGTACGATTTGATACTCATTTCATCGAATCTTATACGATTCAAGCGAATCGGCTAAGCGAGAATATTGGCAATCTTTTACGTTTTTTTTTTCTTTCTTTCTTTTAGCGTTTTTACTTTTAGAATGTTATTTTGTTGTTAATGAAGTCTCTTAAGATTTTGTTTTAAAGCTTTGGGTAGGCTTTAGAGATGAATAAAAAAACTTACATTTAATTAAAGCGTTTGATTGTACGTATGGTGCTTGTCTCTATCTTCTTGTCTTTTAATCTTTCTTTTTTTTAATGGTCTTTTTTTTATTTTTTTTATTCATAAACACTTTCTTAACTTCAAGAAATATCCGACTGTGTAAGATTGATTTGGATTTTTTTTTCACTTTTATATTTTGATTTAAAGATAACTAAAAAATAAATATATATTGATGCCTTAAACTTATTTAACTATTTACACCATTTATTATATATTAATACATGCCACGATATTTTTTATATGATTGTATGATAGAGTTATTTGTCATTGTCTTTATATTGCTATAAATGAGAAATGGATTGTTTTGAATAACTACTATTTTGTGTTTTTCCTTTTAAGTTTTAATTATTTTTCATTTTTATTAGAAAAATAAAAAATCCTAGGATTCACGATTCGATTCGATTCATGGGTATGAACGATTTGCGATACGATTATGATTTTCAAAACTTTGCTAAAAACAACTGATGGGATGCACGTGCTGCGAATGCAAAGCTATTGTAATATCAGTAACTACAACCGCAGTAATAACATGATGCGGGATCATCATCCTTGTCATGGTAGGGTCCACCTCATAATGGCATAAAATCAGTGGCAATAAAATGAGACACCATGGTCAGCCCAAATGATGGAACGGCCACCCTTTACGGCCACCCTTTAATGGAATGCACAGTGGGCCAACCAATTAGGTGAAATTAAGGTTGCCATCAATTCAAAATCTTTGTGGGTGCACCTAATGATATATTCCTTGTCGTACTCAATGTTGGATAACATTTTCGGTACCCCAATTATGGGAACATGGCATGGTCAACCAATGATGAGAAAATCAAGGGATAAAATGTTCATGGTCCAAAAATGCAGTCGCAGTGGGCATCGCTGTCAACTTTGAATACATCATGGTTTACGGCCGTCACCATGTGAATTTGGTCTCCAAAAATTAGAAATAAAATCCAGAAAATCCAAAACATTGGAAAATGAGAGTATCTATTTTTTTAATTTTTTTTCCATCAGGGTACATTTAAAGCAAATTATCGGTCCCTAAAGTCAATCAGAAATTGTTAAGTGTGTTAAAATTTACTGACAGAGTTAAATATATTTGCTAAAGGGAATACAAATATTATTATAACAACAACGCATATTATGCAAATAAAGTAAATATCTTTAACTAATAGCCAATCGACCATTCAAAAAACTAGTAAGGCATCATTTGCCTTTTATTCACGGCGTTTCCCTTTTATTCATGCAATAGGAAAATGAGATCTACATATGTAATGATACATATGCCAATTTTTCATATGCAAATGTTAAACATGTGAAACACATTACCATATTTGTCAAAATCACCATTTTCACATGATTAAATGAGCACATTCAACGGTTTTAGATTTATTTGAATTTTTTGGAATTTTTTCCCACAAATTTCTCAAAATCCATGAAGAATTAAGATATGGAACTCAACGTCTTGATATTCAATTTACCATCAATATAGGAATATTGAACGGTTTGGATAATGAATTGGGGGCCCACAAAAGTGCAGAAAATTAGATTTTTATGTTGGGACTTTATCACAAATTACACAAAATCTATGGAGATTTACGATAATCAGCTTGAATATATTGGGGTTTGTTGGTTCAATAAACAAAGTGAATAGTTTGGATTACAAATACGAGGCCTGCATGAATGAGAAAAAAATAAAGGTGGTTGATGAGCCCCCCCAAGAATGCAATCACTGTGTAAGAACTGTATTGACACCTTTTTTTGCAAGAAGGGTGTTATCACTTTCACACCTGTTTTGGTGTGAAAACTCTGATGATGATGATGAGCGCATACATGTGTAAACAAAGTGTTGATGGTGTGAATCACTTTCATACCTTAGTTTCACACACCAATTACATACCCTCATTTACGCGTGTGCAACCATTATGCATGGGAGTCATTTACATGACTAAATGACTGCAAGCGAACAACCCCTAAATGCAACTAAAATGCGTAATCGCTTATTTTCAAGTGAAAAAACAAAAGATTACAAAAGATTTCAAAAGTCTGAGTATTTGTTTTTCTAGTTTGGCTTATTGGCAAGGGAGTGATACTTCGAACGTGAGGACCAAGGATCGATCCTGGGTTGATACTGTGAAACTAAGGGACCTCTGCCATTGATCCATGAATTATTCGGCTTCACAATAGAAAACAACTCAATTTCTTTTAAGCAAAAAATGCAAAAACATTAATAAGTCTTGGCTCAAAATCACTAATCTATGGAAAACTAACAACCTAGAGCCAAATCTAAGATAACCTAACACATTGCATGTAAGTATGTTAGTTTTTTTTTTTTTTTTGGAAAAAAAAAACAAAATTTTAATTTGGGTTAAATACATGCAAATTTGGAAAAAAAATAAAAATATATATTTTATTACCCTATATTTGGTTCAAGTCATCAAATTATTCTCTAGAATAAAACTCTAAACACAAGCCTCCACACTTAGGTTTGTGAAACTTGCTCAAGCCAAAGCCCGCGCAACATGTTTGATCCCCGCTGAAACGACACCGTTTCAATGTCTTTTTTAGAAAAACCAAGCTTTAAGGATATAGAAATCACCTTCCTCTTCAATTTCTTATATGTTTCAAGCTAAATAGGGTAATGGAGGAAACAAACATTAAATTGGCCTGTTAACCAATGCTTTGAATTTCTGTCCTATCGGCTTATTTTTTGGTCTTCACGGCGAATCCAGACGATAATTTATAGCGGATATTTTACCAATATTTCAGGGACATCAACATCAAAATATCATATTGGTTGTATTGATACGTGGTTTGTATTGGCAGATGCTTAGTGTATTAGTCGATATTTGATCCATGAGTCCATGATGATGTTTCCCATCATGGCTCCCATCCTTTATTACATTATTAATATCTTTTCAGGTTTTTTTTTCCATCATAAAGTGGGCCCTATTGAATCTTCATTAGGTGAGTCCCACCTTGATTTCCTAGTTTGGATGCATCCCACTGTGCTTTCCTTGTTGGGCCAGCCCTGATGAGATTTTCATCATAGCAGGCTCTATGTAAATGAAGTATTAGGTGGGCACCTTCGTCCTTCTTTAGTTATTATTGGGGTAAGCCCATTGTGATTCCATTGTTAGGTGAACTGCATCATGATTTCCATTATTGACTTGCCGCACTATATCTCCACCATTAGGTAGGCCATTATGATTCCATGGGTCACACCGTGTTTTCCATCATGGGCATGTGCTCGTTGTGAATACGTCAAAGTGCGGCCGCTATCATGATTTGATATTAGGTGAGCCCTGCCATAGTTTCCATGGGCGGCCCTATTGCTTTCCCATCAATAGTCAGCCCTTCTTTTATTTCATGATTGGATGATGCCACCATGCCAAGTTTGAAGGAGAGAAGTTGGTACTTTGCTGTAGAACTTTCTTATAGGGACACATTAATCCAACGAAAAAGTTAAAGGAGCATTCTTGTCAATGGCAAAAAAAAAAAACCTTCTCACATTTACTCATAAGATTTATATAGTAGGGATTAGTTGCACCGTGAACATGACCTTAGTGTGCGTAACAAATTAATGTCTCACATGAAGCATGGCTGAACAACAGTAGCAATAGTATTATGAATTGATGGTCGAGCTCACTCAAATGGTGAGATCATGGTGGTGCCATCAAACCTTGAAAACATAATGGGGCCACTTATGATGGAATTCTTTGTGGGTCTACCTAAAACTGTAATCATGGTGCCACCCTTAGATGGAAAACAAAAGGAGGATGGCTGCATAGCGAACCCACACATTGTTGAAAAACATAGTGAGGTCTGGTTAATGATAGAATCAAAGTGTGCCCACTCAAAGTTGAACACACATGATGCAGAGCTGATTTTTTATCAAAGATTTGAATTGGTCCCATTTGGCCCTCTACTGGTCCTATATTGTGTGCAGACTTTTCCAGCTTTCCTGCTGTAACAATGTGAGGAGAAGAGAAATAATCAAAGAAGAAGAATGGGAGAAGGTCTTACTCTCTTAGAGTATCGACAGTCTATTTATAATGATGTTGTGCCTCAATCAAGGCCCTAATTGTGTTAAGAATACAATTAAAAGAATAGAAAACATGTAACCTAGTCAAATAAGGAAAATAAAAATGAGACTATTTAGCTACACAATGTTGAACTATTTAGCTACACAATGTTGACTATACAGCTACACAATCTTCTAGAACATGGGCCCTTGATGGGCTGAGTTTGTTGACCATGGGCCCTTGATGGGCTGAGCTTGTTTAAGGCCTATTATCTTCTACACTCCCCCTCAAATTGATGTGGTAAGGCTGAAAACATCAATTTGCTAGTTAGATCATGATGACGCGGTTTGGGAAGAGCTTTGGTGAATATATCCGCCAACTGGTTAAATGAAGAAACATGAGGCAGAGTAATCTTCTCAGTAACAATATGTTGACGGATGAAGTGACAGTCAATTTCTATGTGCTTTGTTCTTTCATGGAAAACCGGATTGTTGGCAATTCTTGTAGCACTGGTGTTGTCCCCATAGAGAGGGGTGGAACGACTAACAAGAACACCGAATTCACAGAGAAGGCGGCGGAGCCAGATAATTTCAGCACTGGCGGATGACATCGCCCGATATTCTGCCTCAGCCGAAGACTTAGATACGGTGGTTTGTTTCTTGCACTTCCATGAAATCAGAGATTTTCCAAGAAACATACACCAGCCAGTGGTAGACCTCCGAGAGTCCGGACAGCCAGCCCAGTCAGCATCCGCATAAGCTGTTAAGTGCAGAGAAGTATCAGAAGAGAAGAAGAGTCCATGATGAAGAGTTCCTTTAACATAGCGTAGGATGCGTAAGGCAGCAGCAAGGTGCGGTTTGTGGGGGTTGCTAACAAACTGGCTAACCGTATGAACGGCATGAGAGATATCCGGCCTAGTCATAGTTAGATAGAGTAAACTACCAACTATTCTCCGGAAAACAGATGGATCATCCAGTGGAGTGCCATCATCGGAACTAATTTTGCTGTTCAATTCCAGAGGCGTATCAAATGGGAGAGCATCGTCAAGCCTGGCCGATGTGATCAACTCTGTCGCATATTTGCGCTGACTTACCCTAATGCCTGATTTGTTACGGACAAACTCAAGTCCCAGAAAGTAGGTGAGAGGACCAAGATCCTTCATTCTGAAGTGGCGAGTAAGGTGGTGTTTGAGATCCGTAATGCTTGCATGATCATTACCACTGATAATCATATCATCAACATAGACTAAGAGGAAGGTGCAACCCTTCGATGTCCATCGCAGAAAGAGAGAACTATCAGATTGACTTTGACGAAATCCAGCCTGAAGAATTGCTGTCCGGAATTTATCGAACCAAGCCCTAGGAGCTTGTTTAAGTCCATAAAGAGCTTTCTTCAATTTGCACACATGTTTCAGAGGATGGGCATAGCCAGGAGGAGGTTTTAAATAAACAGTCTCTCTCAAGTCCCCATGTAGAAAAGCGTTCTTGACATCCATTTGCCAAAGAGGCCAATTGCGGGCAGCCGCGACACACAGAAGAGTACGAACGGTGGTCATTTTTGCCACTGGTGCAAAAGTTTCCTCATAGTCAATTCCGTATTCCTGCTTATAACCCTGTGCAACCAACCTGGCTTTGTAGCGATCAAGAGTCCCATCAGGATGTACTTTGATGGAGTATATCCATTTGCTGCCAATCACAGATGCTTTATCAGGGGCTGGTACCAATTCCCATGTTTGGTTTGCTTCAAGAGCGACCAATTCCTCAGTCATAGCATCCTGCCAATAAGCAATCTTTGAGGCCTGTGAATATGAGGTGGGTATAGGAGTACTATCCAAGGAAGTAAGAAGAGCAGGAAATCCATAGCGGTTAGGGGCAACAGAAAGACGACTAGAGCGTCGAAGATAAATGGTGCTAGAAGAAGTATCATTACCTGAAGACTCAAGAGGCGGCGCTGGGAGAGGATCAGGAGAGGAAGTCGCCAGAGGAGAGACCTTGTTTCGCCGGACATAGACTTTGAGAGGAGGTGATGGAGAAGTAGACTCTGAGAATTGTGGTAGATAGGAGACAGCAATAGGATGACTATCCAAATGTAAAGAAAAGAAGGGAATATGTTCCAAGAAAATAACATTACGAGAGATACGCATGCGTTTGTCCAATTGATCATAACACAAAAAACCTTTGTGTTCATGACTGTAACCCAAAAAAATGCATTTAGCAGCTTGTGGAGATAACTTTGTGCGCTCAGTAGGTGGAAGATGAACAAAACACAGGCAACCAAAAACACGCAAGTGAGAGTATGAAGGGGTGTGACCAAAGAGAACTCCGTAAGGAGTAGTCTTTCCTAGAACAGTGCTAGGAAGACGGTTGATAAGATACACAGCGGTATGTGCAGCATCACACCAAAATTTGGGAGGGACTAATGATGCAATCAGCAGAGCCCGAACAGTTTCAAGAATATGTCTGTTCTTTCTTTCCGCAATCCCATTTTGCTGAGGAGTATGCGGACAAGATTTTTGGTGAAGAATTCCTTTATCAGAAAGGAAGGCAGAGAAATTATGAGACATGTATTCTCCACCGGAATCTGATCGAAGAATTTTGATAGCTTTCTGAAATTGGGTCTGGACCATGTTATAAAATTTTTGAAAAATGGAGAATACTTCAGATTTCAGACGCATAAAGTAAATCCAAGTATACCGAGAATGGTCATCAATAAAGGTCACATAGTATTTAAATCCCGTTCTACTCAAGGTAGGAGCAATTCCCCAAACGTCTGAATGAATGATGTCAAATGATGCCAAAGCACGAGTATTATGAACAGGAAAAGGCAAAATATGACTTTTACTAAGGCAACAAGTTTCACACTTTGATTGAGATAAAGAAGACACCATTTTATTATCAATAGTAGAATCCAAAGAACCAATTTTAAACAAGGAAATTAAATTTGTATTGTTCAAATGACCAAGACGTTTATGCCAAACAGTCCACAATTTATTGAAGTGAGAAGAAGAAGCAAACAAAGAATGATGTCCAAAGTCCAGCAAGAACAGGCGCCCATGTTTACTCCCCGTCGCGATCACCTTCCCAGTTTGTTGCCGCTGTATAACACAACCAGAGGAAGAAAAGTGAACAAGATAACCATCATCAATAAGTTGTCCTACAGAAAGAAGATTGGCTGATAATTTGGGAACAAAGTAAACATTGGGAAGAGTGATGGACCGGCCAGAAATACTAGATAAAATAATGGTACCAACTCCTGAAATGAGTAGTTGATCACCATTAGCAGTGGTTATTTTCTCTTTTCCAAGATAAGGGTGGGAATCTGTGAAGCCATGTTCTACAGATGTCATGTGATTTGAAGCTCCTGAATCTAAAAACCAAGTGGAAGAGGTAATAGGAGAAGAAAGAGAGGCAGAGGAATGAAAAGCAGGGGATGCTATAGGAGAATGAGTTTGATACCGACCACCAGATATTCCCATAGACGCATATGTAGAAGTAACCGTGCTCTGGATTAGTTCTTGGATCTGAGCAGGAGTCATGGATACAGCCCCAGAGGAAGTGCTTCCTGCATCAGTTGATGGTGCTTGAGCCTGGAAGGCGGAAGGATTAGTCTGTCGTGGCAGATTGGAGGGTGGCTTCTTAGGCAGCCATGCATTCTTACGCTGGAGGCTGCGGCAGTCATCTATAAGATGACCGGACCTCTTGCAGTAGCGACAGATCAACTTCTTGCGGCAATTCTTGGTAATATGACCAAATCATTTGCATTCATAGCATTGAGTGGGCTTCGGATTGGGGGTTGCTAGAAGAGCAGAGTCGGCCGGAAGGGGTGCAAGGAATGCCTTTGGGTCATCAAAAATAGCCCGCTGGGAGGTGAGACGAAGTTCTTCGCGAAGTACTTCTTGAAAGCAGGTATCAAGATTAGCTGATTGTTCTCGGTTCATGAGGGCAGACCGAACCGATTCAAATTCTGGCCGTAGATTCATAAGGAACTGGCTAATGTGAGTTTCTTCTTGGAGTTTAAGAGCCTCGGAGAGAAAACCAGGAGAGACTGTCTGAATCAACATGGAATCCCGTTCAGTCCATAAAGTGAGGAAGCCATTATAGTATTCTTGCACAGATCTATCCCCTTGAGTAAATTTAGCAATTTCACTATCCAAGTGAAATTTACGGGCTTTGTTGGTTTGATGGTAGATTTTCTTGAGATGAGCCCACATAGCTGCAGCTGTAGTATAAGCTTGAAGAGCCACAGCAAGGGAAGAATCAATGGAGTTCAGAATCCAAGTAATTACTTTGGCATTTTCCTTGGACCAGGTGGCTATGACTTTGGAGTCTCTGGTACTTGTAGTAGAAGGGTTGGTAACTGTTCCATCTAGATAACCAAATAGCCCCTGTCCTTCTACGAAATTCTTCAGATGGAAGGACCAGGCCATATAATTTTGCCCATTAAACTTAATTGGAATAACATCATATTTCTCCATTGGTAGCAATGTCAGCAGAGAAGAACAACAGAGCAGTAGAGAGATAAATCCAGCAGCAGAGAAGAAAAACAACTCTTAATGTAGAGAAAGATGTAATCTGATACGATTTCAATAACCAAGCATGAAAGATGCTGTTGGAATGGCTGATATATGCATTCAGCAGAAAATAGTAAACAACAGAGAAATAATAGAGCCAGGCGAACTGGGTTTTCTGGGCAGACGCTGTGTGTGTGCCCCACAACTTGATCCAATCACTGATCAGAGTATAATCTCTGTAAAGTGGATCAAATGTACTTCCTTTAGGTCCAAATCTGATGAGATTTGGAAAAATATCCACCAATCTGGACGGTGATGATGAACTTTGTCTGAGAAAACCGTCAGATGAAGAAGAGGTTGGAAACTACCTCAGAGTTGATGGAAAAAATCCAGAAAAATCACTACAATTCCCAGAATAATCAGTCGACCAACATAAGGTGGACAGTTTGTGAGTTCTTGATCATCGAATGAAGGCAGCAGTGAAGCAGTGCAGTGAAAACCGCACGACACGTCCACCTTCGGCAGTGGGTCGATTTGCACAGAAATCCTCTGATGGGAGAAAAAATCCAGAAAATTGCTCATAAATACCAGCAATGCTGGTCGATCAGGATGGAGGTGGTTTTGAGAGATGTTGAAGATGATCTGAAGTGGGCCACGTCTTGATCAGGGATGATCAGAGAAGATCTGACTGAAGAAAATGATCCCAGATGACTACTAAGGAGATGATCAGAAATTAACCTTGCTCTGATACCATGTAACAATGTGAGGAGAAGAGAAATAATCAAAGAAGAAGAATGGGAGAAGGTCTTACTCTCTTAGAGTATCGACAGTCTATTTATAATGATGTTGTGCCTCAATCAAGGCCCTAATTGTGTTAAGAATACAATTAAAAGAATAGAAAACATGTAACCTAGTCAAATAAGGAAAATAAAAATGAGACTATTTAGCTACACAATGTTGAACTATTTAGCTACACAATGTTGACTATACAGCTACACAATCTTCTAGAACATGGGCCCTTGATGGGCTGAGTTTGTTGACCATGGGCCCTTGATGGGCTGAGCTTGTTTAAGGCCTATTATCTTCTACACCTGCTTCATGGAGTCTCGCATTTATTAGGCAGTTTTCTCATTTAGTACTTGTCTAAAAAAATTAATGAAGCAACAAGACACCAAAAAATGGAAGGCTTTTTATATGTGGTTGATTCTTTGAAGATTTGCTACCTTAATGATTCGGTGGACAAGAGGGACTCTTTAAGGAAGAATCTACTATGATCTAGATTGTGCAAGTGATTGGCTACAAGGCAGCAAGTGGGGTCCACAACCCTTGGGAATCTCTAACGCACAGTTTTCCTCTTTTATCTTTTCTTAATTACATTCAAGCACGGAAAGAAATTAATTAAAGTTGCATGTATGCACTTTATTCTATTTTCCTTCTCCTTGGTTTGAGTATCTCCCATTGGGCATTGACAATGGATTTTCGCGATCAACAGCGAGCGAATCTCTATCTTTCTCCTTGTGTGTGGATTTTCTGTTTGATTGAAGATCGGGGTATTGTGGGTTCACCATCAATCGGGGTTTCTACTTCCCTGACAGCGTCAACACTGTAGGAGGTCAATAATAAGGGTCATAGTGGGGCTTCTTGATGATGAAAATCAGGTTTGGCTAATCCAAAGGTGGAAATCCCACTTGTTGGCCCTTTTTGTTGGGTCCATCATGACTCTAGTGGGTTGTGTCAACTATGTTTTCTACTCTCAAGTGACTGAAGGGTGATTTCTCTGTTTAGTGAAACCCGTTGCCTGTAAGAAAATTAATTAAAGTGCATGGTTGTCAATTTCATTTTAGGCCTATTTTTGGTTTGACTCCGGACCTATGATGCATGTATACTTCAAAATGGGCAATGTATCGTGTCGTATCCGATACTTCACTTTTTATGTGTAAAATCCGTGTCCATGCCATGTCTATGGCGTGTCCTTGCCATATCCATGCTGTATCTGTGCATCATAGCTCCAGACTAAAACCTTTTTGTCCAATGTTTCATTAATGATTAATGAGTCCCATTATGGTAAAATTTGAACATAACATATATGATTAGAAAAATATGAAAATAGTAAAAAGTGAAAAAAAAATATATATATATAATAGGGATAAATGCAGAATACCTACCTATACTTTAGTCATATTTCAGACTACCCCCTTGCACTTTGGTTTTTTGTACTAAACCTACCTGTGGTTTTAATTAACATGCAAAACTCACGGATTCTGTTAGAATTAACAGCGTACGTCGTATAAATGGTGTTTGGTATATACGGCCGCAAATATGCTCATCCAAAAAGACTTATTTGCCCTCTTCTTCTTCAGTTCGATTTTTCCATCTACCGATCTGCGGAGCACTGCAATCTCATCCTCCATCTACCGATCTGCGGAGCACTGCAAATCACCTGACTTTAACCTTTCCTGATCATTGATTTCATCACAACCACCAACTGCATATGTAACTGCAATATCTCCACATGAAGCCCTAAAAAAAGCCCTAAAAATCAAAAGCTGCACCTTGCTTGTATTTCTGCATAAAACCCTGTCAAATGGGTAATTCTTTCTGCATCATCTCCGCAGCTCGATACCCTGACTCCGAAACAGAAAGACCAGGTCTCACTTTACGTAGACACTCTACTGCAATGGAACCAGGTACAGAAGAAACAAACAAACGAATTGAGAAACTCCATATATGTCTCTAATGTGTTTGATGAAAGTATGTTGATGTGAGCTTTGTGTTTTGCACACACAGCGCATGAACCTCACTGCAGTGACGGAGGCGAGCGAGGTGATGAAAAGGCATGTGGAGGATTCTCTTGCTATAATTCCTCCTATCCAAAGCCATTATCTCTCTCGGTGCGACTCTACTTGTGGCCGCCTCAACCTCGTTGATGTTGGAAGTGGTGCTGGTCTCCCAGTATTGATTTTCGCAATTGCTTGCCCAGGTCATTCTCCCCTCAATGTCATCCCTTTCTCTATTTCGCAGTTACCCTTTTGGAGTCAATGCAAAAGCGGTGCATGTTCTTGGAGCATGCTGTTGGTCTTATTGGTTTGTCAAATGTGGAAATTTTATGTGCAAGAGCAGAGGTATGTTTCATATGGGACGAGTACATGTCAACACCCAACATAGAGTGGAGGAATTATCCTTAGCAGGACATTCAAACAGGAAAACAAAATGAGACATGCATAAACATCTTTCACATAAAATCTGTATGAATATGAACACGGTTCAACTCCAGGAATTGGCCATTGGTAACAGCACGCATCTTCCATAGGAAGTTTTTGCCCACAGTCTAAAATTCACTTAAATCGGAAACCCGCCTGTCCCTCTTGGTTTGTGTTCTACAAAATGACAAATCTGACACTAGTCCCTATTCACTGTGCTCATGGTGTATTCATTTCAGACCCAAACCTAAAATAGTAACAGGGATTGATTCCCAACTCCAGCCAAACCCAGCATCTCCTCCGTAAAAACCAATAAAATCAGATCTTGGAGCTGTCTCTCGCCCCGAAGATCAACGGCTCAGATCACATCATCTCCCTCCTAGGCTTCTGCTTCGACCGCCGCCGCTGCCTCCTCCTCCTCGTGTACGAGCTGATGCCGAACTGTAGCCTGCAGGACGCGCTCATCGACCGGAAGTGCCCGGAGTTCGCGATCTGGACCTGGTGGCTCTCGATCGCCCTCGACATTGCTCGAGGGCTCGAGTTCCTCAAGAAGAACCCTAAACGGTTCTGGAGATGAGCACTGGATCGATAGGGTCTTGAAGAGCCCTAAACGCTGGGTTTCTTTCTCCCAAAACTGCCAGAATCCTAACCACAATTGCAATCCAAAAAGGGCGAAAATGATGAAAAAGTGCAAGACACGAGTTATATACAGAGGGGTAATTTCGTCATTCCATCTTTTCCGTCACGGACGTCTATATTTGCATTGTGATTTAAAATACAGGTAGGTTTAGTAAAAAATACGAAACTACAGGGGTGTAGTCTGAAATATGACCAAAGTACAGGTAGGTAATCTGCATTTATCCCTATATAATATGTTAGTTCATGGAAATTGTTCTGTTGAGGGACGCCCCTCCAACATCATGCGCACCTCACCTCCTACGTGGGTTCCACCTATGATAAATCCAACCCCCTAATTGTCACTACTCTACTCTCCCTGTGAATTGCCACTAGCTCCACTTTCACCCTGATTGGCACTGTATGCGCCATTGGATTCATTTAAAAAAAAAAAACACACAAAACTTCCATTTAATTTCTAGGCCCTTAAATCAACAGTTGCCAAATGGCTCTAATCTGTTTAGGCCCATCATCCATGAATGGAGCCCGCCCATCCCCCAACCCTCCCTCTACCTACTCCCTCCTGGTCTGATGGCTGACTCTGTTAAGATGGCCCTCGACCCATGAAGGGGCCCAAGGCCCATCAGTCCAACACACTTACATATATCACGTTGATTTGATTTGGATCTGATTGAGTCATTGATTGATTATGCTGTAAATATTAGATTGATTGCTTTCCTAACTTAGTTTAGTGATTAGCTAATTTACTTTGTAAATTGCCTTGATTAAGGCTTGTAATTCCTATTTATACATGTGGTGGTTCTCCAAGAGAGGGACGAAAAACATTAATACAATCTGAGTGAAATTATTCAAGTTCGTTTGTGTTTGTCATGGTATCAGAGCAGTCTTGATCTTAGACATCTTCCATAGCATCAAGGGATTAGGGATAGAGAGAAACAAGTCTCTCTCATGCAACAAACAGATCTCTTCTGTTTCAAGAAATTTCCAACGACTTCTTCTTGCTGCGTCTGTGACATCACGTTGATGGCCCACCATTGATCAATCAGATCAACCTTCGAAATCATCCCTTCATGGTCGCCTGATATTTCTAAGGATATTGGCGATTTTTTCAGGATTTTTCAGCACCTCCAGGTAGTTCTTCTGATCATTTTTGTGTTATTTCAAAATATTACAACAGTTTCAATCAAGACCATACAGAATCTTGGATTTTCAGCGGAATAGGTTCAAATCTGTTCCAGAAGGTGCGAAAATACTGTGGCTTCTCATATCAAACTTCTGATCAGTGGACAGATCCATCTGTGGGACCCACATACAGTATCTGCAGCCCCAGTCAAGGTCGTCAGTGGGGTTTTTTTACTGTTTTTTTGATCTGTTTTGATTTTCCTTTACTGCCTGGTTGGTTCTTGCCTACTGCACTCACAAACAGTCTTCCTATCACTGTTGCTTGAGTTAATTACTATTCTTACTGTTGCAATCCAATTGTTTCCAATCTAACACTAAGATGGAAAAATCTGAGGTTACTTTGATCAAATTCACGGGAAAGAACTACCCTGCTTGGTCTTTTCAGTTCCAAATATACCTTGAAGCTAAGGAATTATGGGGATATATTTCTGGTTCTGACCCTATACCCACTGAGGATGAGAAGAAGATCTCCTCTTGGCATACTAAAGATGCCAAAATCAAAACCTGGATTCTGGAATCTGTTGAGCCGCACCTGATAATGAACCTCAAACCCTACCCCACTTCTAAAGAAATGTGGGAGTATCTCCAGCAAGTGTACCATCAAGACAACTCTGCACGGCAATTTCACCTTGAATGTGCGATTGCTGAATATGCACAAGGAACCTTGTCAATCCAAGACTACTATTCCGGGTTCCGGACCTTATGGTCGGAATACGATAGTATTAAGTATGCAGGTGTGGCTGCCAATGTTTTGATCGTCATTCGCGATCTTCAGGCCTCTAGTCAGCGAGATCAATTTTTGATGAAATTACGGAATGAATATGAAAGTGTTCGATCTGCCCTGATGAATCGGACGCCTCTACCTTCCTTGGCTGTCTGCTTGAATGAACTCTTACGCGAGGAACAGCGCATGGCAACCTCGGCCCATATAGCTCAACAAAAGACTGAGACCTATTCAGTCGCGTTCTCAGCAAATAAAGCCCCTCAGCCTCCGCCTCGAGACTTGAGTAAAACACAGTGCTATAGTTGTCAAAAATTTGGGCATCTTGCCTCTCAATGCAAACAGAAAGTCTGCAGTTACTGTAAAAGGTCGGGACACATCATCTCTGAATGTCGTCGCCGCCCACAACGTTCTTCTACACAGTATCAGACTTCACAGTACCAGACTCCACAGTCTCAGCCTCCGCATGCTTATGTTGCTTCTTCTGTTATGCCTGCTCTTACATCAGCATCCTCACAGCCTGGGCCTTCATCTTCTCTGACTCCTGAAATGGTTCAACAGATGATTGTCAATGCCCTATCTGCTTTTGGTCTCTCAGGTACCACATCTTCATCTTCTACTTGGTTCGTTGATTCCGGCGCGTCTAATCATATGACGTACTCTCGTACCCCTCTCTCCAATATGCAACCATACAATGGCCACCTTCAAATACAAACTGCTAACGGAGGAAATGTTCCCATTACTGCTCTTGGAGATATCTCCGGTCCAATCCCATTGAAAAATGTTTACCTTTGTCCCAATTTAACTTCAAACCTATTGTCTGTCGGGCAACTTGTTGAAAATAATTGTAACATTTCTTTTTCTTCTTCTGGTTGTGTTGTGCAGGACCAGATGACCGGGAAGGAGATCATGAGGGGGCCTAAGCGTGGACGATTGTTTCCGCTGGATTTTTCTAAAGTTTCTAGGAATATATTTGACAATAATGTGTTTTGTTTTTCTATTAGAGATAACTGCCAATTGTGGCATAAAAGACTCGGACACCCTAATTCCAAGGCTTTGTCCCTTATGTTAAATTCTGGTTTATTAAAAAAATCTCTTGGATTCTCTTCCTGTGTGCCTTTTGATTGTACTACTTGTAAAATGGGAAAGAGCGAAACTCTTCCTTTTCCTATTTCCACTTGACACAGCACTCAATGTTTTGATCTAGTTCATAGCGATGTATGGGGAATTGCTCCCGCTCTTTCTCATGCTCACTATAAATATTTTGTCACTTTTATTGATGATTTCAGTCGGTTCACATGGGTTTACTTTCTATATTCCAAATCTGATGTTTTCAATGTTTTTAAAATGTTTTTAGCTTATGTTGAGACTCAATTCTCCACCTGTATCAAAATCTTGCGATCTGATTCAGGCGGAGAATATGTATCCTCTGATTTTCAAAAGTTTTTGCAAACCAAAGGCATTATTTCTCAGAGAACTTGTCCTTATACTCCACAGCAGAATGGAGTTGCTGAAAGAAAAAATCGACATTTGCTTGATGTCACTCGTTCTCTTCTTCTTGAATCATCAGTTCCTACCCGTTTTTGGGTTGAGGCACTAGCTACGGCAGCTCATCTTATCAATCGTCTGCCTTCAACCTCTCTTCAAAATCAGAGCCCATACTACCGATTATACCAGACATCTCCATCTTATGATGATCTTCATGTTTTCGGCTCTGTTTGTTTTGTGCACTTGCCACCTTCTGAAAGAACCAAACTGACCGCACAATCTGCTCAATGTGTGTTTTTAGGCTATGCGCCGTTCCAGAAAGGGTTCCTCTGCTACGATCCTCACATTCGTCGCTTACGGACCTCTAGGAATGTCGTTTTTTTTGAACATCAGTACTTTTTTCAAACACACATTGAACCTCCTGACTCATCCTTTGTGTCTTTACCTGGTTTTTCGGACAACACTTCAGTTGTCCGTTTTAAACCGAATTTTGTGTATCACAGACGGAACAAAGAAGCGCCTCCCAGGGATCCCCCTCCTGATCTTCCTCCAGCATCCGGTCCACCTCCGGCAATTGATCTATCTGGACATCATTCCTTGCGACGCTCCTCTCGCATTTCGGTACCTCCCGACCGCTATGGGTTTTCCCACACTTCCTTAATGGCCACTTTGTCCTCTTCTTTCATTCCTCAATCCTATTCTCAGGCTGTGCAGGACAAATGTTGGAACCAGGCTATGCAAGATGAATTGGATGCTTTGGAGAAAAATCATACGTGGGATGTTGTCTCCTCCCCTGTAGGTATAAAACCAATTGGTTGCAAGTGGATTTTTTCTCTGAAGTTAAAATCAGATGGCACACTAGATCGATACAAGGCGCGCCTTGTTGCTCTCGGAAATAGGCAGGAATATGGCATTGATTATGATGCAACCTTTGCTCCCGTCGCCAAGATGACCACCGTTCGCATAATTCTTGCTGTTGCTGCATCTCAGTCTTGGCCTCTCTATCAAATGGATGTAAAAAATGCGTTTCTTCATGGTGATCTCAAAGAAGACGTTTATATGCGTCTGCCTCCGGGGTCCTCTTCTGGGAAGGGTATGGTTGCTAAGCTCCGTCGCTCCCTCTATGGTCTGAAACAAGCTCCTCGTGCATGGTTTGAGAAATTTCAGGATGCCCTTCTGCACTTAGATTTTCATCCCAGCCAGTATGATCCTTCCATGTTCTTACATCATGATCCGTCTGGCATTACTGTACTTCTGCTCTATGTTGATGACATTGTCATTACTGGTCCTAATGCACAAATGATTCAGGCACTCCAAGCTTCTCTTCATCAGACATTTCAAATGAAGGATCTAGGCCCCTTACACTATTTCCTTGGCCTTGAAGTTCATCAATCGCCTAAAGGTATAGTTCTCAATCAGCACAAATATACGGTTGATCTTATTGAATTGGCTGGGCTTACTTCTTCAGCTCCAGTCGATACGCCAATCGAACTGAATGTTAAACTCAGTAAAGAGGAGGGTGATCTTCTTCCGGATCCTACCGCATATCGCCAGTTAGTGGGTAGCTTGATCTACCTCACGATCACGCGTCCTGATATCTCATTTGCGGTCAATCTCATGAGTCAGTTCATGACTACTCCTCGTCATCTTCATCTGGCTGCTGTTCGTCGCATCATTCGGTACCTTATTCGCACACCAACTCGCGGGTTGTTTTTTCCATCAGCCAATCCTCTTTCTCTCAAAGCTTATTCAGATGCTGATTGGGCTGGTTGTCCGGATACTCGCAGATCAACCACAGGATGGTGCATGTTCTTGGGTGAGAGTCTCATTTCTTGGAAATGCAAGAAACATGAAAAAGTTTCTAAATCCTCTACCGAGGCTGAGTACCGTGCTATGTCCGCTGCCTGCTCAGAAATACTTTGGCTCCGTGGTCTGCTTTCTGACATTGGATTTCCTGCAGAAGGAGCTACCCCCCTCTATGCAGATAATACAAGTGCCATTCGGATTACTGAGAATCCTATTTTTCATGAACGTACTAAACACATTGAGGTTGATTGTCACTTCATACGGGATGAGTTTAAACGTGATGTCATCAGCCTTCCGCATGTCTCCACTGAGTTTCAAATTGCTGATATTCTTACTAAAGGTCTTCCCCGACCTCGCCATCAATTCTTGGTTGGCAAATTGCTGCTCGTTGATTCTCCTGCATCAATTTGAGGGGGGGTGTTAAGATGGCCCTCGACCCATGAAGGGGCCCAAGGCCCATCAGTCCAACACACTTACATATATCACGTTGATTTGATTTGGATCTGATTGAGTCATTGATTGATTATGCTGTAAATATTAGATTGATTGCTTTCCTAACTTAGTTTAGTGATTAGCTAATTTACTTTGTAAATTGCCTTGATTAAGGCTTGTAATTCCTATTTATACATGTGGTGGTTCTCCAAGAGAGGGACGAAAAACATTAATACAATCTGAGTGAAATTATTCAAGTTCGTTTGTGTTTGTCAGACTCACATGAAACTTTGTGGGGAGCATCCTTAGCAAATTATTTCCCTAGAGTTAACAATATGTTATATCTACATGCCAAATAAATAATCTCTTAGTCACTCTTTGCACAAGTGTGAAACTGTGACATGCATTCTCAGAATTTATCTTTGATTATTAATGTTGTAGCCTAAAATAACAAAATAAACACACTCACATAATCACTACACTCCACCAGGGAAAATTAGTACCTAAATCATTAAAGTTTAGATTATAAAACCATTTAATATATTGTTTTGAATCATTTAGCCACACATTATATGGTTGTGGCCCAAATACCATATTTTCTTATAAAACATTCTTTTCCCAATCGTACTCCACTCCATCACATGTTTGGATAAACAGGCCAAGTTTTGGACTGAAATGGCCAAACAGATCTGAAACCCGGCCGAAATCTTTAAGCAATTGTTTGGTTAGGTCACCTGACTGAATCAACCATGTTTGGCCAAACTGAACCAAAATGGCAACTATGGTTGAGTGAGTGACAATGTGATATGTTTATGGAAAAGTAATTAATTATTGAATATTGCACGTTGCTGAATTAGTGCTCTAGCATTAAATTTGGTGGCTAGCATTAAGGAAAATGGAAGGTTAAAAGACTAAAATAGCCATTTATCTCTATTGCAAAGTTGTGTATATATATATATATAGAGAGAGAGAGAGAGCATCTCTCACCTTGCTATGAGTTAATGCCAACAACTTAAATGTGAGGGTCCCCACTTTATCTCTCATAGTAAGGTGAGAGATGTTCTCATAGGAGCATCTCCCATATATATATATATATATATAAGGTGACCAGATGCGGCGTACACGTATGCATAGAAACAATGATCAATACCATGCAATGGCGGGACCTTTAATCATTCAGTTTGATTTTATTTTTATGATGGAGGCTTGATTTGGTTGGTAGATCATCTTTGATCAATGGTTTGTGATGTTGATTTAGTTAAAGTTATGTTTTATTTTGGTTGCCAGTAGAGCTTTTCAGCCTTTTGCACGTTTTTGGAAACTCTATGAAAATTATATATCAAATTTATTATATTTACATTTTTTTTTATTTCCTGAATCGTAATGCGACCCGAACCTTGCAATTGCGACAATAAGCACATGCAAACTGTTCTAGGGGCTCTTGTCAAATTGAATATTCATTATGGTTGTTAGTTATTATCTTATTGAGAAAGCCTCACCCTCAGGTGTGCTTGACCGACGCACGATGCGATGGAAGACGTCATCGTGTCGTATCAAATGGTTGTGCAGCTCATGAGCGCACTTGAGGGAGCCCCTATCTTATTTTACTTTTATAATCGATTTCAAAGTTTTTAAACCTATACAAAGCCATTTATCAATTTTGAGAATATTTTGATGTGAAAATTTTTTCTTAAGTTGTATTTTTCAGAATTGTTGATTTACTTATTATTTAAAAAAAAGGATTTTCTAGTTTTTTCCTTAGTTAATTTAATCTCATACTATTATAAATTACTACATCCTCATTACCTATAGGATTTTTTGCCTTTTCATGTTTTATTTTTTTCAAATATTGCTGTAAATTTAGATATTCATTTGAGGAAAGAGCCATTGAATGGGACTCGTCAGGAGATGACGCGTCCCATCCAACGGCCGAGTGTGCCTCGAGCGCACCTGAGGGGAGCCTTTCATTTTGTATTTTAGTATAGTTTTCATTTTTTATTTTATATTGGCTTTCATTTTTTCTACTTTTTTCCTTTGATTTCTTTTCTCGTCGGCTTCTAAATCTTTTTTCTTTACCAACCATTTCTTTCCTTTAATTGTTTAAATTAATTTCTGAAAAATCGATTATACATTTTTTTTATTTATTTCTTTTGTCCACATAAATGTGCTACTCAATGAAACCACCCATTTCTTTAGCTGCAGTGTCCGTGCAATGCACGAAATTTTTGCTCGTTATTGAAACCAAGAGAATGTGTTAAAAAGTTAAGAGAGATGGTTCTATTCCAACTCATTCCTATTTCCGTTGGCCACTTAATATTTGACTTGCCGAAGAAGCTTATAGATTATTCTTGAGCTTATATGCTTTCAGGCTTGTATTTTATTTACTTGAATGAAGTTTTAACCATTACTTAAATAAAGGTCAGGTTAATGTTTAGTGAATAAGTTTGTAGTTAAGACTCATGCTTTGTTTATGTTAATATTAGTTTGGAATTGGTAACTTACTAATCTGGAAGCATGTGACTAAGAATGTAAAAGTCCATTTTATGAGCTCACGTGATCTTATGAGTTTACTATATTTAGAGTAAGAGCTACATTTACTTTCATTGTATTGGTCGGCCTTATTTTCTCTGTCCTTCTTCCGATATTCTCTTTATTCACCTGATTCTCTATCTTAATGTCGTAATGCTTTTATCTTTGCGCTTACTTTCCAACTTACATTTGTTTGATAGAATATTCTCTTTCCATAAGTATTGTAAATCTAGCTGGCCTTGGCTAAGACAAAATTCCTGCAGGAACTGGAAAGTCCAAGAGTCTTCAGAACTTGTCTATGCAACTCAGAAAGTGTTGTAATCACCCATATCTGTTTGTGGGCGATTACGATATTTGGAGAAGGGAAGAGATCATCAGGGCATCTGGAAAATTTGAGCTACTTGACCGCTTGCTGCCAAAGCTGCTGAAGTCTGGACACAGAGTATTGCTGTTTTCTCAAATGACTCGCCTCATTGACATTTTAGAAGTCTATCTGCGAATGCATGACTTCAAGTTTCTTAGACTGGATGGATCGACTAAAACAGAAGAGCGAGGAACTTTACTTAAACAATTCAATGCACCTGACTCCCCCTACTTCATGTTTCTATTAAGCACTCGAGCTGGTGGCCTTGGACTAAATCTACAAACTGCAGATACTGTCATAATCTTTGACAGTGACTGGAATCCCCAAATGGACCAACAGGCAGAAGATCGTGCTCATCGTATTGGCCAAAAGAAGGAAGTGCGTGTTTTTGTGTTGGTTAGTGTCGGGTCGATTGAAGAGGAGATATTAGAACGTGCAAAACAAAAGATGGGAATCGATGCTAAGGTCATCCAGGCTGGGCTATTCAATACCACTTCAACAGGTCTGTGATTATGATCCATGAGACACGGTTGATTCAAAGAGATTGTTTTATGTTCCTATAGCTTCTTTCCAAAATAAAATAGAAATAAAATAATGATAAATAAAAGAAGTCTTACATCTGATCATATAGTTATTATGGAGGAGAAATATACAATACTCATTTGAGTACTTGCTTACAAATATTATTGGGGCCACCTTTTGGTGATCCCAGTTCATATGGCCAACTTCATGGTTGATGGGAAGATGCACCAACAAATTTCCTTATTTGTTTCAGAAACTCCTGATTTCTGTTCAATTCCCATTAGATCTGGACCATTCTTCCATTTTCGTAGGCCTACCATAGCTATCCTGTGATGAAGATATTAGTGTATGGCTTATTTCAAGGACTCCACCAGACATCCATTCCGTTACCTTAGTGTGGCATGTCTTCTTGCTTGATCACCACTATGAGAGCAAAGCTTTTATATGCATAGAAATGTTCATGTGCATACATCCCTCATCCTAGGTGAGGGACACATAGTGGGGCAACATAGTAGGGCTGATTTTATGATCCATCTGAACCATCCACACAAACGGTGCCCTTTGAATTACACTCGATCTATTGAGTTTTTACTGATCTGAATGGATTGGACCGTTGGATCAAGGGTCAAATTTTTTTCTTTAATATAAAGTCGTTAAACTCGTGGGTCATAGATGAAGGGGGTTAGAGGCATGTGATTGACCTCAAACTTGATATCTGGGCAGCACTAGGTAGCATGCCCGGGCATTTTTTTTAGGAGAAAAACGCCGCTCCTAATAGGACGCATGATGATCATGGAAGTCCATTGGATGGAAAGATCTATATGAGACCTACATGTATGCAAAATTTGGACTTCATGAGATCATTCTAACCCTTTGATCCATGGCACTAAAATTTAATGGTTTTAGAGGCATCATTTTCTTATGATTTCAATCCTATAGTGAAGAAATGTTCGATGAGTGTCATAATTGAACTTGTGACTACTCATGGTGGGGTAGTGTGTGTGAAAAGACTAGATTGACTCAAGGTGGGCCCCATGACAAAGAAAAGGGGCGCAAAGGGGGTCATTTTTAATGTGGGGCATTTTGGAGAATTACCCTACACACTGATATATATTCTGATATTATTTTTCAGTTGAATTAAAGATTTTCTGATTGCTGCTTACTGCAGCTCAGGACAGGAGAGAGATGCTGCAGGCGATCATGCGAAGAGGTACAAGCTCCCTTGGAACCGATGTGCCCAGTGAGAGGGAAATCAACCGCCTTGCAGCTAGATCAGAGGAGGAGTTCTGGCTGTTTGAGAAGATGGATGAAGAGCGGCGGCAGAGGGAGAACTACCGATCAAGGCTGATGGAAGAACATGAGGTGCCTGACTGGGCATATCCTGTCCGAAGCATGGGTGATAAGACAAAAGGGTCTCTGGAACCAGATCCTGCAAAGGGTCAGATCATGGGAAAACGACGGAGAAAAGAGGTGGTATACACTGACTTGCTGAGTGATTTGCAGTGGATTAAAGCTGTGGAAGGTGGGGAAGACCTGTCTAAGCTCACAGCAAGAGGCAAGAGGAAAGAACATGTTCCTGAGGCTAATGAATCCACAAGCGAGAATGTGGAACAGCAAAAGACATCAGAAGTGAAGAATGAGAGTGAGTCTGTAGCAAGTGAGGGCACTAGTGAGGACTTCTGGAACCGACCGCCCAAAAAACTCAAGCCTGATCCATCGGACTCTAACAGAGATGGAGTTGAGAGTGTGGGGATGTCAAGTAGATGGAATGATGACTTTCTTACATGGCATACACGCAAAAGGAGATCTTCATCCAGCCATGGTAGGCCCTCAAGTCGTCCTCTGATCTAGGACTAAACCATTCTGACAGGGGACATTGTGGATGGGTTTGATTGGAGCTAATCTAACCATGATGATTGAACAGTGGAACATGCATTGATGTTGTAACTCTATATATCAGTACCTTGCTCCTCTTACAATCTTGGGATCAAATGCGAGTTTCCCCAGCCAAACTGGTAACCATAAAATGTTATCCTATATATTTTATACTTGCATTATTTGATTCATATTTCTCAGGCTGTAGTGTAAAGCCAGAGATTGCATTTTGATTCATTGGAAGCCTGGAAATTCTATTGATGTCCTCTTGTGTACTCTGCTGAGACCTATCTTTAATTATTCCAAATGTTTTACATTTGTGAGATACTTTGTCTGTTCATTAGTAGGCTCTGCTTCAAATCCTTCCCACCTAGTGTGTCTCACATGGACCTTGTAGGCTAGGGCCTGCTCAGGAACTATCTTTCAACTATGTGGTAGTGAAGGACTCCAAAGAAGCGAAGATCTTTGCCATTTTGGAAGCCCTTCGCATTTATTACAGTACTTTCCTTGAGGAGTTTATTGTGTAGAGCAATGCACTCAATACCATCACTCGGTGAATTCAATATAGTTAGAAAATTTTTGTTCAGGTTGAGCCTATACATGCTACCCATTATTGCCACCCCTATGTAACACGTTTTTAGCCACATCTCATTCTACATGTTTTAAATCTAGAGACATTCTGTCCCTAAAAAACAAAAAGAAGAAAGAAAGAGAGATCAATTTACACATTGTCCCCCCCCCCTGAAATAGTCTTTTGTACACTGATTAATTGTAAGATGGAATAGGCATGAGTTGGAATTCCCAGTGGTAATTTTGGGTTGAAATTGACATTTCCAACCTGATTAATAAACGTCTGGATTTAAGTTAGGTCAATTCCTCTGAGAACTGAAAGCACTTGAATTTGATAGAAGAAGTCTATTTTGTATAAATATTACAATTCATCTGTAGAAACAACTAAAGAGGCACGTCCTAGAGAAATTCCAAATCTTTAATGTAAATAAAACTATTTTTTTTAAATACGAATACTAAATATTTACATTGATTTTTTTTTTTTGTTTTGCATTTTACAATTCGATTGTGATAATATTTCAATTTTCAAACATTTCTCTCATGGCAATCAATTTTCTTAAATAATTATCCCCAGCTTTGATTTCTCTCTTCAACATGGCATAACCCAATAAACAAGTTATGATATAGCTTCAATTTTATTATTAATCAAAAATCCAAAATAGAAACCTTGGCATCCTACTAAAATACTTTGGTTTAGAGGATTCTCTCCATCTCCAACGAACTAACACCGCTTCAGGTAGGATTGCCATTGAGAGTTGGATGTTTGGATGGAGGGAGGATTCCTACAATTTGTAGAATGTAAGATCCAATGGCTATAAACATTTTTATAAAAATTTCTCAAAATCCATGAAAATTTAAGACCTCAACTTTCACCTCAAAGTTGTTTGTGGTCATCTAAAGAATCTGAATGGTTCAGATCGAGCAAAGGGGGCCCACATGAATAATTAATTAATATTTTAGTATCTAGACTTTTTTACAAATATCTCAGGATATGATAAGGATCAACGATTGAAATTTGGTCAAATAGCCGTGTTTGACCTTCCAGAAATAACTACTGGTTCAGATCATGATCTTGGGGCCCATAGGAACCAAAAAACGGAAAGAATGGACTAGATTTAATCCCATTTTTTGGCCCATAGAATCTCAAGAAATTGCATCCAACGGTTTGGACGTTTTTGCTATCTTAAGATCTAAGAGGAATCAACGGCTGAAATTTGAGGATAGAACCGTTTTTTATTATTTAAACATTATTAACAGTTTGGATCTTCATTGTGTGACCCAAAAAGGTAGATTTCTTTCGTTCCCTCCAACGATCCCATCCCGCTTTCTTCTTTTCATGGAGAGAAATAAGCTTGGGTGACAACTAGTAATGGATAAACTTGAAGGAATTAGCTAAGTTTACACTGGAATGACTGAATATTTTTTGTAAAAAATGAGACAAAAAAATATCCATAATCTCGTTATCTTTCCAACAAGTATTCACTTCCCCAATTTGGTTTTCAAACAAGAAAATTATAAACAATCTAGTGTGGAGAGGTCAAATATTGAAATTTAGTACAATCAATGTTTTTATGCGAAGTGTTAGCCTCTGAAAAGCAATATTAGAAAAATAATTAAGATCAGGGTTTTGGCATCTGAAAAGCAATATTAGAAAAATAATTAAGATCAGGGTTTTGGCACTTTAAAAAAGTAGGTAGCTTTTTACTTCTAAAAAAGTCTGGAACCATCTGATCATGATTATATTAAAGGAGTAAAGTAGTGATTATATGAAATGGGATGGCTGACTATAAACTTTTATTGTAGAATTTGAAGTTCTGGATTCCAAGTTTAAGAGGTGGGTTCTTTAAGAAATTCCCTTTTGCTTCCAAAATTTAAGTACAGAAGTAGGGTATTTGGAGAATATAATCCTTGTGGAAAAAAGTGAAAAGCATTTCTGAATTCATAATACTAAAGTGGGAAAATAGGTACCATGCTGTCCAACAAATCTGAAAATAATCACTATGTTTGAGATATAAAACCTACCCTTTTGCAATGAATTGAACCTAATAATTTTTTATATTTTGCTAACATAATCCTCTATTTATGTGTAACATTCTAAGTGTTTTCACATGTTTGGGGGACCCATATGTATACTGAGTTGTATATATACATTTTTCTAATTAGAGCATATTCATTGACCAAAATTTCAGACCCGTTTCAAAAAAATGCATTTTTCCCATAATATGGGCCTTTTAGTCCTAAAATGGTGTAATTGTAGGTGTGAGGAAATATTCAAAACTTGGGAAGAAAGAGGGAAAAACCATATCTAAGGGTAAACTAATGGTCAAAAGACTCAAAACCTCTTCTCTTTTTGTTGGTACAGAGAAAGAATGACGATTAAACAATCTCAATCATCCAATTTGATCAAGTGAGTGAAATTGTAACGGGTGATCATCAATCTTATGGTGGGCCAACTCCAACTGGTTAGAATGTACATGATCACCATGTAAGACAATTGTATATTTGCATGCCTGAAAGCAGCTGCCCATTTATTAACATGATACACATGCACAATATTCAAGCAATTTATAAGGTGGGGGTCTGCCACAGCACCCATTGTCCCAAAAATAGGCAACATGAGTAACCTAATTTTGCAACTTGTGCAGTAGAATATTTTGGCAAGAAGACCGGTATCAATTCCACTGTTTAGAGCAGTGAGGAAATGGGGCACAATATCAGGTAGGCTAGGAATACACCCTATTCTTCCCTCCTTGCCCAATCAATATCAGGATGGTTGATCACCAAGGTTGATTTTCGGAAGCTCGAAAACAGTGTTAAAAGACCACTTATTTTCAATTCCCCTGCTTAAAATACACGCATCCAAATGAATAAGAATTTATTTCTGCCTAAATAATCTTAACCCATCAAGAATCATAGTACATCAAACGGAACGTAAATGAGATAATTAGCTGCATGGAAATGGAAGCATCTCAAGCAAAGATACATTTCTAATCAGCATCACTTTCTAATCAACCCTAAAAATATGAGAGATCTGCATCACTCTTTCTAATAAACCCTAAAAAAGGAAACCCAAATAATTGCTGCCCATGGTTAATATCCATGGCAACACAATAACATGAGGTACAACATATAAGATATTAGGTTCCCATTTCTATATCAGAGTTCAGACCACAAGACAAGTTTGCAAAGCTCTTGAAAGGCACTCTTCAATAAGATAAATTAATGATTCCAATATATCCTAGCTTTAGTTTCCCATGAGTTAGACAACTGCTAGTAGCTAGAGAATGGTGAACAAGGGACCCCATAATTCGCGAGGAAATACCTGAAATACAGCCTCCTACTCTTCGACTGTCAGTTGTTGAAGCTTCGACTCCAATTCATCCTTGTTTTCATCATCCTCCTGATCCGCATCAGACTTCTCATCCTCATCTTCTCCTTCAGGATCATTCTCATCCAACGGCCCAAGCACATCAGACTTCTTACCCGCTTTAAGAATCTCCTTCACTTCATCAATTCCTTCATCAGATATGCAATTCCCATTGATGTTCAGCATGGCAAACTCAGGTTTGCAAACAACAGCCTGAGCCAAGAGCCTGGCACCCACCCGTCTTATGAAGTTTGTGCTCAGATCAACTTCCTTCAACTGCTCGTGACCATCCTTCAATGCCTCACTGATCAGAACACAACCTTCATCCCGTAGTTCGTTCTCAGACAAATTCAACTTCGTGAGGAACTGTACTGCTGATATGCACTCAGCCAGTGCATGAGCAGCTTCAGCTGTGACATCGTTTCCAGCGAGCTCCAAAACTTTGAGTGAAGGAGCAGATTCCTTTAGGGCGTTGGCAAGTGCAATAGTTCCCTTGTCTTCCAAATTCAAGTAGCTCAGGTAAACTTCAGCGAGGCATGCATGTTCTGAGAGAGCTTTGCTCAGAGCTATTCCAGCATCAGCACCAAACATGTTGTCTCGTAGATCCAGATTCTTCAACTTAGTGCAAGTTGCCAGCGCTTCAGCTAATGCAACTCCTCCATCAGAGGCTACCCTTGTAGAAGAGCACCGAAAGTCCTCCAACATGGGGGATCGCTTTACAACCTCAGCAATAGCAAGGGCACCCTCATCTCCTGTCATGTTGTTATGAAAATGGAGGACCATAAGCTTGTCAGTCGATGAAATGAGTTCACATACAGCTCGTGCAGCTTCCTCAGAGATGCCATTGTTCATCAAGTAAAGCTCTTCCAGGCTATTTTGGGATTTCAGAAGTGCCCCGAATGCCCGCACACCCTTCTCGCCCAAGGCATTGTTCGAGAGATTCAGAGATTTCAATACACAGCCTTCCAGGGCCAACGAGAATATCGTCATGACTTCAAGAGCTTCTGCTTCTGGCCTTCCTGCGATGAAATCTGAAAGGTCGACATCTGTCAACTGACCTTTCAGGGATACCAGGATTGGCTCTGCAACATGGGCAGCATCAACTCCAAAGCTTCTGTTGCTAAAGCAAATTTTTGTATATGAGTTCCCAGTCTCCGCCAATGGCCTAAGAAGCTCCTCAGCCTCTTCTGCCTCAATGAAAGCCCGCTTACCTCCAGATATATCAAAAATGTTTGTATGGGTAACAGGAGCTTCACTTAGTACCGGCACCTCTCCATCCTCCTTTGGTCTCGGCCCTCTTTTAAGAACTTCCAGCATTAGCTTACTGGACTCCTTGGCATAAAGCTGCACAGCAGAACTTCCATCACCATCTGGCTCTTTTTCATAATGCTCATTAGCAGCAGCAAAAGCCGCGTCTTCTATTCGTTTGGCATTCTCCTCAGCCTCTTCTTTGCCGAGGAGCCCATACTTGCGGGAAAAAAGGGAGGGAGAGGAAAGGTTCTCTATCATTCGCTTCACAAGCTTCAAGCGTGTATCCTCGCTAGGTGGCCAAAGTTTGAGCGAAAATGCACGGGTTTGCGTTGTTTGTGTCGCAGTCTCCATTTCTAAACAAAACCCTAAAAAACAACCAGAGGCAAACAAGATTAAAAAGGAAGATCGCATCAATATTCTATTTCTTTATAACACTTTTAGTAATGTAAAAGAACTGGCCTAACTGAAGAATATTAAGAAACGAAAATAAAAAGTAAAAATGGCTGGTTACTGTCAAACGAATAAAATCAGCCTACAATTAGAATCAGTCATTTATTTTAAAAAATGATAATGATTCTATCAAAATAAAAGGAAAAAGTGCAAGTGCCACACATCAAACATCAATGTATGTCAATCAGCTCCAAGGAAAAAACATAAAAATAAAAAAAATAAAAAATAGAAAAACAAATAAAACTGCTTACTAATCAAAATCTCATGATCTTCTAGAAGATCAGCCAAACACCACTGATACTCATCCAAAGCAGATGTCCACCTGTTAGCACATAAATCTCCCTCCAAAGAGACCAGCCAAATATGTCCTCTACGTCCTAGTCACATTGCCATAACCTCAGCTTTATTAGAAGACCACACATTAATTGGCCATGCAAAGTTCAAAACAGTAGCTCCCTGGTAATAACACCTCCAACTCCTACTCTCACAGATCCAGAAGGAGCACTACTATCAAAATTTAGGTTAAAAAAGATCACTAGTTGAGGAACCCATGAAAAAAAAGGGCTCATACGAAGGTCCACCCATGCTAAAACAATCAGCCCGGCATCACATGAGGTAAGCAACATAAACACACTTAGACTTTTTTCTTATATAGAGGTAAGTTTATCATTAAGTCCTTGAGGTAACCAACATAAACATATCATTAATTCTTCTAGCCAGACTAGTGACTCCTTCTGCTGACTTTGACTTATTCCAAAAACACAATTGATTCATTCATACCAAAGAAAGCATAAGACCACCGCCAAAAATAATTCCCATGATATACCTTCTTTGACAGGTCTAAAAACAGATCCACCAGGCTTAGATCAATTCTATGACTGTCCTTAGCATCAACCTATCACTCAGAAGAGATTTAGCAAACTCTGCCAAATCTGGCTGTAAACAACCAGTGGATCGCAGAAGATTCACAATTTTCCACATTATATAAACACAATATACAACACCATTAAAATAAATAAATAAACAAACATATAAATATATATAGCCATTAAAAAATGTTGGCTTCAAAGATGATAATGATGAAGATTCTATTAGACCCAGCCATCCAGCAAAAACTAGCACACACAGAGGGGCTTGAATACACCATAAAAGAGGGCCCAAAATCCATGTGCCATTCTCTGAAGATCTTGTGTACGAAGACCTCTGTTCCATGTACAAAGACTTAGTGCCTGTTTGTTTCCATGGAATGCATAGGAATCCATTAAAGGGGAGCTTATTTGATGGTCATCTTTGGATATTCACATTTGATTCTTCATAATAACCTATAGAACTATAATCCTAGGAATTCAATTACATGAACCAAACAGGCCCTAAATGGTAAACTTACCTCTACTTTCACACTATCATACCTGCAAAGAAATATACCATCTAACCACCAAAGTAACTCAAGAAGAACCAATCATTACTTAAAACAAGGGATGAAAATGGGTCCCAGAATGCCATATGAACCCAACCTAAAAATTTCAGGTATGGGTTCATAATTGGGACCCATCTTATATTTAGTTAGGGTTTAGGACCGCATTGAATATGCTTCACTGGATGGTTGCAAAAGGAACTTAGTTTTCCACATTGAAAAGCTGTTATTTGGTTGTTCAGGACAATCCACTTGCAATACCTTACTTTAAAGTAGTATTATAATGCAGCGAACATAAACACAACAAAATGTAGTTTACTTCTTTTACTCATAGCACTTTGCTAGTGATGTATGCTGTTTGGGACTGTACATAAATTTAGTAAAAGCATGAGTTGACGATATAACTTTTGCAAACTTTAAAGGTTTATGTTTTAACAACTTATGTTACCACTGATGCTCAAGTTCATTTATACTGCTCCTGATGCACAATCCATGCAATGGGATCGCTTCATCCTACAGAAATGCATAGTAAATAGTTACCAGAGTTATCTAAAATAAACCACATCATCATCAAAGCCTTCTCCCAACAATGTTGGGGTTAGCTACATGAAATTTGTTTCTCCATTCCGATCAATCTCGAGAAAAATTATCAGAAAGGTGGTACTTCTTCAGGTCCATTCTTACTAGTTTCTATTTCCATCTATGTCCTCTTCGGCCTACCCATTTTCCTTGGTGGACCATCAACCTACATATAAAACTTTTCCTCACGGGCATCGTTTCTGGCTTGCATTGGACATACCTAAACCATCTCAAACGAGTCTCTCTTAATTTATCACTTACTGATACTACTCCTAAATGCTCCGAAAAGTGCTCGTTTTGTTACTTTTGTATTCTATATTTTCTAATTTTATGGCACATCCATTTCAACATTCTCATATATGCTATATTCATTTTGAGCAAGTGATGCTTCTTGATTGGGTAACATTCTGCTTCGAAGGTCATAGCTGGTAAAATTCCCTTTCTAAATAAAATTTCATTTACATCACCAAAATCAAAGCCTGTATATTTGGGAGGTATTGCTCCCTCAATACGACGTTGAGCTGCTGCTCCTCTTAAGGCATTGGCCTTCAAAAGGAGTCTTAGTTATTAAGAAGGTGATTCATATCTCTTCATAGGTTGATATAAAACAGGAGGCAGAGCACGCTCTAAAAAAAGCTTTGAATAAAATAATTATTCTTTCGATAAAAAAAGGACCATACTACTTAAGACTTGAGAGGCAGATGGAGGGAGGTGTAGTTTGATGATCATGGACAGAACCTTATACATCAATGTGGGTCAGTTAAAAGTTCTAATAAACTATAAATATGCTATTTATCTAATTATTAAACAATACGCTCACTCTCTCACTCATTAGGTGTATGCACTTTTCGTGAACAAGTGAAAGATTAAATAAGGTTGTAAAAGCTCACAATAAGGGAAGGAAGTGTGAAGTGGAGGAACTCAAATGATTTGGATAACCTGCACTCGAGCTAGACAATATACCAAAAGAGTAAAGAGTAATTTACTATCACCAGTGAAATGTGTCCAGCAGTCTTCCAAAAAGGAGGGGTTCTTAGATTTAAAAAAAAGAAACAACCGTCTCTCTAACCATGTCCCGATAGCTGTAATGAAACCATAGATGTGTTTACGTGCAACAGTTTTCTATGAAATTTAATTCCACACTTACTTAACTTCTGTAGAAAATGGAAACTGGAGACTTTATTCTCTGTGCTTTCAATTTCTGTTTTGTTTGTGGCAAAACATTTCCCCAGTGAAATGTGTTTGTATCTCTTCTACAAGATTGTAGAAAATGGTCTCTTGAATACGAATCTACTTTTACAAAATTATGGAAAATGCTTTCACCTCAAAATAAAAACAGCAAAAAAAAAAAAAAAAATTGTCACCACAGACTAACAGAAAAACATTCTTCCTCACAAACTATGTTCATTTTCAGCAGAAAATGCTGCACATGAAAACCCTAAGAAGCACACTGATGGATGGGTTTGTTAAAAAAAGCAAATGTGGCTTGGTCTGTAATGAAAGTTTACTTCCTCTTTTGTGATTACTGAATTTCATTCATGGTTTCCACATGCATACAAGACACACCCCATTTCCTCTTTTGGATAAAAGATACTTTATAAACTGGGTTCTTCTATTTTCATCACAATTCTATTATGAGCATTATTATTCTTCAAATTAAAAAAAAAAAATGGTGATGCCTCTATAAAAAGGAAATTCATATATGGCAATGTCCCACTCCCTTTAAGAAGTTGAATTCATTCAAAGATTGTTATGTAATCTCATGTTCCATTTGATAAAAACCATCTCTTCTTCCATGTGATGATTATTTTAGATTACTTTCTCTTTGAATGTGATATTCTCCGCAACATCAAAACTCCTCATCAACATATGCATCTAACCATACCTTGATAGCTCTAATCAAAACCCCTATATAAAGAAAGTTTGAATCTTTGCTTTTCACATGCATTTGGAAAACCTGGGTAAACTGAATACATGGGAAAATCGAGTTCAAAGCAACCAAACAAGGCCAAATCCATGGAATCAAGAGAGAAACGGAAACTGAATCCAAGGAAGAAGGGGAAGAATTGCAGGAGATACTTACCAAAATCGGAGCTAAAACCCTATCTGTGCCTTCTTTCCGCCAGTTAGGGTTTCCTTGAATGCCGAATATTTCAATTGTCAGTGTAAAGAGGTTTAAGACCACGCGCGGCGCACGTGCCTCCGTCAAAAGGGAGGGAATGGAGGGAAACATATAAATTAGTGAAATGAAACAGAGGGAAAGAGGGAAAGTGGGTGAGCAACGGGTCGGGTCAGTTTTGGCCCAGCCCAAACAATCGATCGGGTTGAAACCTGAAGATACTTGAGCTGTACCCGATCCAAATTAGACCCAAATTGTCAACTGCGATACGGGTTGGATCAAGTGAGCTGAGGCCGCGGGCTCGACCTGGATACCGAAATTCTTTTGCTTTGCATTTTTAAAAATAGAAGAAATGATAGAACGTTGCATGCTTAGGGGAGCTCATGGGTTGGGGCCCATTTTAACCGAGGCCTGGATATATAAATTGGGCCCATTTAATAATTTGGACAGGACTTGGATTAAGTGATAGAAAGCCCAAAGCTAACTGGCCTGGCCCAAATTATAAGCATGTGACATAAGCGAGTTTAATCACATAAAGGTAAGCCCCATATTTGATTAATCAAGGTATTAGTTGTTGTCATCACCATGCTAACAGCATCACGCATAGGATCGTTTTTCTTTGCTATGTAAGGTTCCAAGTGATCAGATTTATAGGTAATTGGAGTTACATATATGTTGATTACAAAATAAATTAGAAGTTAGGAAGATTTTAAGTACTCGTCCTTTGGATTCCTCTTAAATTTCTTCAAGTGGCAAAGACTCATGGCCCATGGAATGCAACATATGAAATACTGACTATACTATGAACTACATTGTCACTCTGCCTAAATGGACACTTTGAAGAGTGAAAACAGTGTCCATGTCATTGATCATCATCCTACAATGTTTTCAAATTTTCTCTTCATTGACGTTTCCTAGAATCCTTCACCTTAATCCTCCAATGGCCATCAGAAAATCCAGCATTACCAGCCCTTGCTCTGGCCTTCTTAATCCTCAATTCCATCCTCGTCGAAAGGGTGCAGAAGGGGTGCAACCTCTTAGATATGGAGTCATAGACAGCCCACCACCTCCAATGAGCCACGTCGTTTGCAAAAATTTGATGGTCCATTACATCCCAATTGCAATCATAATCCCTATAGCACGTCCAAGGCTTATAGCCCAGATAATGAATTGCAAACACATCTGGCAGCTCATGCAACTCCCTGTTGTTGGCCCGTGGAAACACCTTGAGCCAATTCGACGTCGAGGGCAACCGGTGCCACCATGTGAACATCTCATTGAGGTAGCCCTGGTCACCTCCATTGTAGGAAACCATGTGTTTGCTCTTCTCCATCAATATTTTGAAGGTGCACTCCGACGGCTCAATCACCATGAGCCCGGAGTTGAACAAAACGCCATCGTTGCCAACGGCGGACAACTGGGGCAGGGCGAAGAAGCGGTCGAGATTTTGCAGCACCAACAAGTCTGAGTCTATGAACATGACCTTGTCATATTCTTTGAGCTGCCATATGCGGAGCTTGCTGTAGTTCCATTCATTGTAGGCATGTCGCTCTGCGTTGGGACTTCGAATGCGCTCGATGAACTTGATTTTCCATCCGGCCATCTTGAGGGCTTGCAGGCTTGTCTTGGATATGGATTTGTCTGCAAGGAGCACCCGGTCTTTGGTTGAGTTGGTTCGAATTATGCTCTGAGCTAGTGCTATGGCGCCACAGACATAGGCTTCTGAGGAATGGAGGACTGTAACATAAGCTTCTCTTGGGTGATCAGGGGTTTTGGACTTGGAGTTTTGAGACATCATGTTCAATTTTTCCTTGGCCTGCATTTCAATTTCAGTCAACAGAAGTTGTAAACATCTTTGTGATTACAATGTAGATGAACTGAGCAACAAAAAAAATCGATTAGAACAAGATATTTCAAGCAGGTTTGATAAGAATTGGGTGGGTCAGTACGTAAGATTATCATTGTTCATGACAATGAACACATGGTAGGGATGTCATGGGTCGGGTCTATGCTATACCTTGATATGAAATAGGTCTAATCTATAGATAGAGTCCTGACCAAACTCCAAAGGACCCTACTCCCAGGCCTGACTCAGAGCCTAAGTATTATATGCTATAACATATAATGTCTAATATATTATCAATCTCATTGTTGCATTGTACGTATTATATACAACATATATTATTATACATCTCTGCAGATGTTTTGCATGGGGGAAGACCATGTGAGACAGCTTATGGGGCCACCCGGGGCCCCACGAGTCATATATGTGATGGGGAATTGAAAGATCCAAATGCTTGACTACCCATATATCAAATTTTAAGTCAATTTGATCATCCTAGTCCCTTCATCTCTAGCCCTCAAGTTTAATAGTTTTAGAATTCTTTTCTTTTTGATTTCAATCTCCATTTAGAATGTTGTAAAACCCAATCGAATTGTGACATGTACCCAAGATGCGGGCCGGGTTGGGGGATTAGATTTTCTACATGTGAACAGATATGGTTTTTCCTCCTCCATGCATGAAGCGTCTCTCATCCTATGGTGATGGATGAATGCACATGAACATTCCTTTATATTATATTTAACCGAGTATTATGTATGATGCATATATATATATGAACATTCCTTTATATTATGTTTAACCGAGTACTATGCATGCTACCGGCTCTTGTCCTTTATATTATATTTAACTGAGTACTATGTATGATGCATATGAACACCTTTATATTATATTTAACCGAGTACTATGTAAGCTACCGGCTCGTGGAAAAGAAAACAGAAACTATGGTTGTGCTGCACAAGATCATTCTCCTTCCGGAAAACCTGTGTTCCAGAAGAAAATAATAGTTGTTGCAACTGTCCTCATGACTTTCTGATTGTCTAGAAAAATATACTGATAAGACAATGACTTGAAACTTAAACAAATGTTAAATGCCAAACTGCCACTAACATAATTGGTTCCATATTTACAGAATGGCTTAAAGAATCAGTAATTCAATTAAACGTGATGTGAAAGGTTACCGGACCAAGTAACTTTGATCAAGTCTGGCCAAGTATTCAGCCAGACATTTTCAACTTGACCGATTCGCAGCCTACTGAGCCAAGTCAACTGGATCTATAGCTAGGGTTGTGGGTAGGATTCAGGCCGGGTCATGGAGACCTCAAGCACAACAGGGGACTTGGTAAGTCGAGTTGCAATTAGGTCAGGAAGAGCCCAATCACGAGTAGTTTGCTAAGCCTTATCCTATCTGCAACCTATAAACTAATTTAGACTTCATCCAAATTTGTATTTCCAGGTCCAAGGCCAGAATGACCAAATTCTTGACAAGGTTATAATTCACTATTTGGGTCATAGTGGGCAGGTCAGGTTGAGTAATAGGAAGAATAAGACCAGGCCATTGACTAATTGGACCTCATTTGAAAGTCCAAAGCCCAAGTCAATAAATGCTATTATTGTCATCAAAAGAAACTAGTCCTAATTGATGGGGAAAAGGGTTCCATGCATTAGTTCAACTACCCAAGGATATCCAGTCAGTCTTGGTAAAAATCAGGACTTCTGATTTCCAAGCCTTATAAGAAATTTGTATAATAATACTAATTTGAAATTTTAAAGCAGTTCTAAGTTGCATCTACCTTGCAACCAAATTCACCATGCTCACCTAACTATAATTTATATGCCAAAAGTGCTAGAGAGGTGGTAAAGTGTCAGCCACTATACAGTTATTAGAGTAATCCCTTCTCTCTTTCATATAAATGAAGATGGAATGAGCTTTGAGATGATGTGAACTAACATGGGTTTCTCATAGTTTGAGTTTTAGATGAAGAGCCTTTACCCTTGATCAAATGTAGAAATGATCAAATATGCAGTGCTTTAATTTGGAAGAATTCAGCCTAAATTTCTTGTTTTATAAGGGTCTAGCTAGCTAGGCCTTCAGGACAATTGAAGTGGGTTGCATCATAAGATTGAAGATATGTCAAACACATGGCTAAATGGAAGGCAAAAGAAGTGGTTCAAGTACTTTTTTGATGAAAAAGAGGCTGTACCAATCCTCGAGCCATTGATCTCTTCTATGTATGTGCTTCTAATCATGTAATCATAGAGACACAAGGGAGATTGGTGGTTCATATATTTTACAAGTGATCAATCTAATGGTGAGTCTAATTTTGATCAAAGACAAACTTGCTTGCATACATGCGAACAAGCACGTACCTTGGTAAAGAAACACTTGTGTTTTTCACCATAAGAAATCCCTGTCTAATGACTAACGAGATTTATGAGCTTGTTGGATTTAGAATGAAATCCTCCTTTGAGCTAATTCTTAGGGAGTAGCTGGCAATTATCTTATTCAACCAACTTTTCTAAAAATAGAAGAAAATCTTTTCCTTAATTCTCCTAAAATGGTGGAGAAAATACACTCCTTTCTCCAATGAAATTATTTTTTATTAATAAAATTTAACATTTAACTATTTAAAAGTTAACTTTTTGATTTATAATAAAATGCTTTAAAATGGTTTTCTCCAACCAAATTAAAAAACCCTGATGATTCTTCGCATGGGGATTTCCACCCCCGCTTTACTTCTCATTTCTACTACACCTTTTGGGGGATTCTCAACTTGTATTTTCTCTAGAGTAATGCTACCTGGACGTACTTTTTGGTATGAATTTAGGACAAACCCCTATATTACCCAAGTAGACTTTTTGTTTCTCTACACCTACCATGCCCTTAGCTACATTTTATGAGAGTGAATAATTCGGCCACCTAAGAAGGCAACTTAGCTTTATTAAATAGACCATTCTTTATATTTAGAATGATCGATAGAATAAAGCTAAGTTGCCTTCTTAGGTGACCAAATTATTCTCTCTCGTAGCTAAGGGCATGTTAGGTGTAGAGAAAATTTAAGTTAAGAATTCCCCACAAAGCGTAGTAGAATTGTAGAAATGTGAAGTAAAGCTAGGGGTGGAAGATCATTCTTTTATGAAAGAAGATATGGTAGAGATAACCCAACTCACCATGTTTTATAATAGGCAATGCTAATTGACAGGATCCAACCGGCATAAGAAGCTTTTGTTTCAATCTCCTCAAATCCGGGTTGTAAATCCACACATCTCCCAGACGTTCCACAAGGTCTTCACATCTGAAAATCTCCCACATGGGCCCACATGACCCCACAAACACGACGACAACCGTCCGATCATCCCTCCACCCATTCCTCACCACCAAATTAGCCACCACCAGATGAACCTGCAGCCTGAACACATCCCTAATCCCCCTCTTCTCCTCCCCACCACCACAAGGCACCCGCGCAACCACCACATCCACCTCGCCATAATCGTCGAATCCAGGCATTGGAATTGTGGGGCACTTGGGAATTTGATTCTGCTCATGTTCATCAATCCATTCGGGAAAAAGATCCTTCCATCGGACGGCTCTTGACACTCGATCGAATCGAACGGTGGTTGCTCTTCCTAGATCATGCCACTTGATTGAATGGTCTCCTTCTTCTTCTTCTTCTTCTTCATTTCCATCCATGTTCACTAAACTGATGTTGATAGGCTTCCCCTTGAATTCTCTAGAAAGGAAATCGAACGGCTCCGATCGCTTGATGGGGTGCTTAAGTGGATGGTTTGGTCCCTGTTGTTGATGAAGGCAGTGAGAATAAATTAGCAGGAGGAAGAAGGATAGACAGAGCAAGGAGAAGTAGGACTTCTTGCACTTTTGAGCAAAGGCCTTAGAAACCATTGTAGACAAATGCCTCCCTGTTTTTCTTACGTTAGAGCATATCAGCATAGTGATATAAATATATAGAATAGAAAGGTTATCGTGTGCATGGGTGCACGTTGAAGGTGGTCCCTACATTAGGTTGGAATTGGATGAGGTGGGGTGTGGGTGGGGTGCATTAAAATCTATTCCATGTAGGGGCCTGCGCCCATTAAGCGTTTTGCCCAATTAAAATCTAATCAAAGTTAGCTAATAATGACTTGGTAACAAACTGTAAGGAAGTTCGCACACTCATGATTATCCATTATATTCTAAAAATATTTTGAAATAATGTTTTGCAGGTAATATAATCATTAAAAACATCTGTAAGAGTATTATATTTGTTTATTATTATAGTTATATAAAAATTAATTTTTTATTATTATTTTAGTTATATAAAAATTGATTTAGGAGGGAGATATCCTAGGTTATCAAAAAAATAAAAATAAATTTATTTTCCTCGACGTAATCCTGATAATATCCCAGGAAAACTCTCATAATTTGAAAATATTTTGACTTTTTTTCTTGACGATGATTTTCTGAAAATGATATTTGTGAGAACGAGTGCATGTAATAATGTGGTAAGTAGATCACCCATGTTAGGGCCATAGGTGCAGCTTGGGTGGGCGTAGCCCAAGACTGGACCAAATTAAGCCTAAGCATGGCAAGAGCTTGACTCTAAACAGGGCCCAAGCCCAACTCATTCGGGTTTTACACCCATTCAAATGGACTGGGCTCATAGATCGACTGTGCACAAATCCGAATATAATATACACACATTAATCTTATGGGGCCCATATAAAGATAATAAGATGATCGGATGGATCCCAAATCTTGGCATGTAGATCACGGGCGGACCCAGGATTTTATTTTAGGGGGGGGGGGGGGCAAACTTAAATAAATATTTCAAGATAGCTAATATTTTTATATATTTTTTCTGGACATATCTCTAATTTCAATTATGATAAATATATTAAAATCAAATACTAAATTTCGCATTTTTAAAAATAAAATCAGGATTTAGCTGACATAAATAATTGTATTTTAGTCTATTCCAACTTCCATAATCCATTAAAATGGAACTCGACATTCTTTTAAATTTTGAAAGTCATCAATGATTAATTATGTGCTAAACTTCTCCGCAATTTCCCTCTCAATGTACACACGACAAGAGTTTGTGAGAAACTCATCATCCATTTTGCTGCGAAGTCTAGTTTTAATAAGGCTCATGGCTAAAAATTATCGTTCAGTAGTTGCAGTGGAGACTAGAAGAGTAAGCATAAACACGATCACTCTAAAAAAAAGCTGATAGTTATGCTTGTCGATAATTTTAAAAGACTCATGTGAAAGTCGAGCATGCAAAACTGAACTAAGAATAAACAGACGAGGAGTCGAGGAGATGAAGCGTCGATTTGTACTTTTTTTTTTTTTTACTTTGTGCAAATACTTTTTAAAATAAATAAATATGTCTATGTGAACTCGATCTCACAACCAATAGGAAGTAAAAAATAAACACTAATATTTATTCAAACAATATTAAAACTAGTTAGATGAGGATATAGTTAGATTAGGATGAGAACCTAACCACTTTAGATGATGATGAGAAGCTAACACCTTTTTTCCAACTTCTCACTCTTTCATTCAAACAACCTGAAATATAAAAAATTCATATCATGTCCCTTTTTTTACTCATTTTTCAGCCAACTTGAAATGCCATGGTTAAAGATATTTCAATTGAGATGACAAACTCAAAATCTAATTTTTGGCTTAATTATCATACTTTAAAAGAGAACTTAGCACGGTTAAATATTTCTACCTTTATCAACAATCATTTCAAGTCTTCCAAATGACCCACCATGAAACCACAACCTTGGATTTCATTTTATTTAGATTTGCATCAATTTCTTTATTTTTTTTAGTTATGGGTTTTTAGTCTTAATCAATAATTCTCATTATCTTTATCATGGTTACATATTTTTTCATTCTTTTTCCTAGTGTCCATATCAATGTAAATATATGGCTTCATGTGATGTGATCGAGAGTGGAGTTATAGGTACATGTAACGAGATTATATTGAACATAAATGACTGAATTATGAACATATTCCTGTGTTTAATTGTGAGCTTTCCAACTAATAAAGAATCTCAACTTCTCAAATACTCAGGGTTCTTGAACATAGATGAATCCAGGTAGAAAATTTCATTTGAGATTCTCAAATATCTCTCAAGACATGCCTTGTTCTTCTTTTTCTTCATTTCCATCCATGTTCACTAAACTGATGTTGATAGGCTTCCCCTTGAATTCTCTAGAAAGGAAATCGAACGGCTCCGATCGCTTGATGGGGTGCTTTAATTTGTGGATGGTTTGGTCCCTGTTGTTGATGAAGGCAGTGAGAATAAATTAGCAGGAGGAAGAAGGATAGACAGAGCAAGGAGAAGTAGGAGTACTTCTTGAATTTTTGAGCAAAGGCCATAGAAACCATTGCAGACAAATGCCTCCCTGTTTTCTTACGTTAGAGCATATCAGCATAGTGATATAAATATATAGAATAGAAAGGTTATCGTGTGCATGGGTGCACGTTGAGAAGGTGGTCCCTACATTAGGTTGGAATTGGATGGGATGGGATGGGATGGGATGGGATGGGATGGGGTGGGGTGGGGTACATTAAAATCTATTCCATGTAGGGGCCTGCACCCATTAAGCGTTTTGCTCAATTAAAATCTAATCAAAGTTAGCGAATAATGACTTGGTAACAAATTGTAAGGAAGCTCGCACACTCATGATTATCCATGATATTCTGAAAATATTTTGAAATAATGTTTTTCAGGTAATATAATCATTAAAAACATCTGTAAGAGTATTATATTTGTTTATTATTATAGTTATATAAAAATTAATTTTTTTTTATTATTTTAGTTATATAAAAATTGATTTAGGAGGGAGATATCCTAGGTTATCAAAAAAAATAAAAATAAATTTATTTTCCTCGCGTAATCCTGATAATATCCCAAGAAAACCCTCATAATTTGAAAATATTTTGACTTTTTTTCTTGATGATGATTTTCTGAAAATGATATTTGTGAGAACGAGTGCATGTAATAATGTGGTAAGTAGATCACCCATGTTAGGGCCATAGCCCAAGACTGGACCAAATTAAGCCTAAGCATGGCAAGAGCTTGACTCTAAACAAGGCCCAAGCCCAACTCATTCGGGTTTTACACCCATTCAATTTGACTGGGCACATAGATCGACTGTGCACAAATTCGAATATAATATACACACATTAATCTTATGAGGCCCATATAAAGATAATAAGACGATCGGATGGACCCCAAATCTTGGCATGTAGATCACGGGCGGACCCAGGATTTTATTTTAGGGAGGACCCAGGATTTTATTTGAAGGGGGGGGGGGGGGGGGGGGGGCGCAAACTTAAATAAATATTTCAAGATAGCTAATATTTTTATATATTTTTTCTGGACATATCTCCAATTTCAATTATGATAAATATATTAAAATTAAATACTAAATATCGCATTAAAAATAAAACCAGGATCTAGCTGACATAAATAATTGTATTTTAGTACATTCCAACTTCCATAATCCATCAAAATGGAACTCGACGTTCTTTTAAATCTTGAAAGTCATCAATGATTAATTATGTGCTAAACTTCTCCGTAATTTCCCTCTCAATGTACATAGGACAAGAGTCTGTGAGAAACTCATCATCCATTTTGTTGCGAAGTCTAGTTTTAATATGGCTCATGGCTAAAAGTTATCGTTCAGTAGTTGCAGTGGAGACTAAAAGAGTAAGCACAAACACGATCACTCTAAAAAAAAGCTGATAGACTGTTAATTTTCTAATCCTTACCAACCATTGGCACAGTGCGTAAATAGTTGACAATTTTTGAAGTCTTTATGTCGAACTACATTATGCTCATAATGGTTCAGTTGTATTCTCAACTGCATTTTCTCATGATTTGTGAAGTCTTGGGGATAAAACTTCTCTACCATTTGGCAAATGTCGTCAATTTTAAAAGACTCATGTGAAAGTCGAGGATGCAAAACTGAATTAAGAATAAGCAGACGAGGAGTCGAGGAGATGAAGCGTCGATTTGTACTCCTTTTTTTTTTTTTACTTTGTGCAAACAATTAAGAGGGGGCCACTTGTTATAAAATTAATATATAAACTAATTAAATCATATATAATATAGAAAATAAAGACTTGAGAGGGGGGGGGGGGGGGGGGGGGGGGGGGGGGGGCTACACCTGAATCCGCCCCTGATCTTTCCACCACCTGCCGCTCTCATCCCCAAATGGGACCTATATTGGGCCCCACAATATTACCTGAGAACACTTTGTACCTGATCGAAATGATCTGGTCCGAACCACTTCAAACGGTGGTGGGACTCACTGTTTGGTCCATCCAAGTGGAGCAAAAATCGGGCCCCCTATTTTAAATGGGTTGCATGGGTTTTACACCTATTTGAATAGAGATGTCAAACAGGCCGTGCCGGCACCGCTCCAAACCTGGCCTGGCCCAGCCCACCAGGGAAAACTCCTGGTACGGCACGGTCAGCAGTGGGGCGGGCCAGGCGTGCCTTGTCTGGGTGAACTTGATCTCACAACCATTAGGATGTGAAAGATAAACATAACCACTAGACCAACTAACTTTTGTATACTAATATTTATTCAAACAATATTAAAACTAGTTAGATGACGATGTAGTTAGATTAGGATGAGAACCTAACCACTTTAGATGATGAAAAGCTAACACCTTTTTTATCCAACTTCTCACTCTTTCATTCAAATAACCTGAAATATAAGAAAATCATATCATGTCCTTTTTTTTACTCATTTTTCAGCCAACTTGAAATGCCATGGTTAAGGATATTTCAATTGAGATGGCAAACTCAATTTCTATTTTTTGGCTTAATTATCATACTTTAAACAGGAACTTAACGCGGTTAAATATTTCTACCTTTATCAACAATCATTTCAAGTCTTCCAAATGACCCACCATGAAACCACAACCTTGGACTTCATTTTATTTATATTTGCATCAATTTCTTTATTTTTTCTAGTTATGGGTTTTTAGTCTTAGTCAATAATTCTCATTATCTTTATCATGGTTACATATTTTTAATTCTTTTTCCTAGTGTTCATATCAATGTAAATATATGGCTTCATGTGATGTGATCAAGAGTAGAGTTATAGGTACATGTAACGAGATTATATTGAACATAAATGATTGAATTATGAACATATTCCTGTGTTTAATTGTGAGCTTTCCAACCTATAAAGAATCTTAAATTCTCAAATGCTCAGGGGTTCTTGAAAATAGATGAATCCAGGTAGGGAATTTCATTTGAGATTCTCAAATATCTCTCAAGACAACAAAATTAGTGAAGGCAAGGGGGTAAATTCAGTGAAGGTAAGTGTGTCACACCAAAACATTCCCCTTATTACTTCTCCCCAAAAACACATTGCCCCTCATTATTAGTATGACAAATTTACACTAAAGTCCTACCTTACCAAGTTATGTAAGTGTTTTTTTTTATTAGAAAATGCTTAGGGTTGTTGGTTGGCTGGGAATTAGATTTTTATAAATAAAAAAATATATAAAAAATAGTTTTTTTTTGCGGGCCAAGCGGGCCGTGCCAGGCGGGCCAGCCCGTTTGCCAGGCGGGCCAGCAAGGCTCGGCCCAGCACGGCCCGCGTCACAGGCCGTGCCCAGTGGGCCGTGCCGTTGACTTGGCCGTGTCGTGCCACGGCCCGTTGACTAGCGGGCTGGGCCGTGCTGGGCCGGGCCGGCACGGCCCATTTGACATCTCTACATTTGAATGGAGTGGGACACAAATCAACTGTCCATAAACCCAAATGGACTGTACACCCATTAAACTTGTAGGGCGCAGGTGAAGATAATAAAATGATTGGATGGGTTCCAATTTGAAATGTAGATTAGGCGTGTCGAGATCTTTCCATCCCATCCCATCCCCACATGGGAGTGGACCAAAAAGCAAGATCCCCTTGTATTAGGATCCCCTTGTATTACATGGGTTCCATGGGGTTTATACCCATTTGAATGGACTGGCCCACATATCAACTGTGCAAAAATCCGAATGGGACCCACAGTGGGCCCTACAGAAAGCTTGCACATAGTGCAAAAGCTTAACACACAAATAAAACCCATATATGATATATAAAGGGTAGCCTTCTCTCGGGATGGTGCAATAGAATTTCTTAAATGCGATTGATGTTCGGAAACAGTATCTCATTGTTTCAACGAAACTTTACCCACCTTCATTATAGGAGAGTGTATATGATAGAAAAGATGAGATTTGAACTTGAGAGATACTCTTTGGAGGTGCTCACGTGGATATGATATGGAGTCCGGATCTAGTGAGGAAAAAACCCACGGTGACGTGAGTAGACCATTCACGGTCCACCACATCACTGTGGGTAGCCTGCCGTGCATCTAGACAGCGGCTACTTGTGGTGACGTGTCCGTAAGGCTACTGAGAGGATCCCGATTCATATGAAAATATGTCATTCTGACTCATTCAACTGCCTTTTTAGCCCATCTTTATTTTGTACAGTGGTGCATATATACATTTGGATTAAGTCAAGCCCTTCACATTAAATATGAGCCTTCACATTCACCCACCCCTTATGTATTGGTGTTATATATATAATTTTACATCCCGTTGATGGATATCTACCTGTTATGATGGAAGCAATTATTAACTCCATAAATTAGTATTAACTTAATGCTAATCAAACACTAACCGTCATTGATTCAATCACACAAATAATAGGGGCCACTGATGAGGTAAAAAATTAGAGGCATGCTACAAAACACTCCAGGCAAGGGGAAGTGATCTTCTTAGCACATTCTCGTGTAAATAGATTGGTGAAAATAGACCTTCATCATGGTCCCACCAGTTGGGCCATTTGTTTTGATCACTTTTGTTTTTTCAAGTGGTTCCCACTTAAAGAGCATCATAGATTTCTTGGCCATCAATCATCACTTTATGAAATTTCAAGTTGTATTTGTGATTAATCTAATGGTGGACCAACCCTATTGGATTGAAACTTGGTGTAATAGCATAAAAGATAGGGATATTTATTTTGATTGTTTTGGATGTTTTTTTCATAGTTGGACCCACTTATCATTACAAAGTTCTCGTTAATCCCAAAGAACTACACAATGTGTTCTTCTAAAAGAATTTCAAAATTTCTTGCTTTGAGAAATTTAAATTCGACAATTTATGAGAAGGTTAATCTCTCATTCTTGTAAAATAATTTTTCTATGATAGTTTGATGAGTGACATTTAAAATAAAATTCTTTCATAATAATTGGACAGATAACACTTGTTAATCATCTATGACTCCCTATCTGTAGATTATCATTTTTTTTTCATGATACTTATTATCATTCTCTTTGTATGAAAGTTCATAAGTAACATTAATTAGAATCACAACTTTTTTTACACGTACTACTTATAAATACGGTTTGCTTTTCCATTTCTATCAAACGCTTTCTTTCATCTTCCATAAATTCCCTTACGACTGGTCTCTTCACCCATATTTTATTTTATGTTCTTGAAAAATTAGTATTATCGTATTAACCACTGGGTGCTAGAGTCCATGTCGAAATCAACATGAATTCTTTAATGGTTTTCAGGTACAATCCTATAACCTAGATCCAAATCAAAGTCTAGTAATTGCCTTTAAACAAGACTGGATTAATTTGTGCCTTTTCATTTTCCAAATAGGTAGACTAAAAGTTGAATAAAAACACAAATGTAGTCTTGATCCGGCTTATTGATGGAACATATTTTGAAAATCAATAGAACCTATTAAAAGAAGTATTATGTATATGAAAAATCATTTGATTATGTTTTTGTTCATTTTTATGTTTGTTTTTTCTGTTCAATTTATGCTTCTAGTACTCTTAGAGTTTCTAATCTAACGATTCTGAACATCTTTCATAACTATGAGGAGTTTGTTTTTTAAATAAATGATAAAAATTATTTTTCTATATTGCAGTTATAAAATCTTTATCAAGAATGGATGGCATATGGAAATGGTATGTCTACATTTTTTTTATTCTAATAAATTACATCCTAGCATAATATAAGCTCTTTCTTTTATTACTTATTTAGTAAATGATAATTTTATCTCGTTAGTTGTAAAATTCATTAAAACAGTAAGGAATGAAAGAAGATTCTCTAAAATAATTAATAAAGAAAAGAAATTTAAAAGAAAAAGGAAGAGATTACAAAGAATTTAAATACTCATTTTAGGTGAGAAATCAAGATTTTGGAAAGCTTAGTTGCTACTAAGCATGGTTGGAAAACTCTTCGAGTTGACTCTTGACTCTCTCGAGTCATTATTTTTTTACAAAAGTCCTAGTAAAAAATAGGGAAGGCTCACCGAGTCATTTCATTTCAATAAGTTGTTTGCATTTCGAACCATTTAATATGCAGTTCTAATTTTAAATAATTAAAATTTATTTATAAGTAATTATGTATGTGGTTCAGAGTCAGTAATTTAAAAATGATGACTGAATTGTAATTTTGAAACTTATATTTGATCTTTTACATTCGACGTTTGAACTAACAAATTACATAATATGCAATATTTCTTCTTTTATTTTCTGTACTGTTGTACTTTTCTTGGATATATAAATTTATTAATTTGAGTTAATTATCATGAATGCATGTAAATAAATATTTTTTAATACTTTATAAAGTAATGAATTCATTTTTAAATATTTTTAAAATTATTTTTTTCTAAACATAAAACATGATTGTCCCGAGTCTTCGCATTGACTCTATCCGAGTCAATTTTCTGCATTAAACGTGTCGAGTCCGAATCATGAATTTTCCAACCTTACTACTGAGAGTTAAGCTGTGCAAATAGCTTTGAATTTTGAATTAGGGATAAAAGTTATTAAGATATTTAAATTAATAATAAGGAATTGAATTAAGTGAAGATAATTTCTTTCATAAATCGAGGCTGCTTACCGTCTCTCTCCTTAAAATACTCCAACTGAATTATTTCATTTCCAAGATTAGAAAGAGGTAGATTTTATGAAATCCAAGTGACTGGTCAAAATTGATTTTAGTTACAAAATTGAAAACCTATTTTGGAATCAAATCACCCTTTCTTATTATACATAATATATATACAGGACAAACGTAGTTCTGCATAGACAGATTTTGCTCCATTGTCTAACTTGAGCAACCATGGAATATAAATCCAATTGTAATTTGCCATGCTGTTAGAATTGTGTGGTCATCACCATTCACCTGTCATTTATCTAATATTTTCCATCATTTGAACGAGTCATGGTGAGCACATCTTTGGGTCAGTGGGTCCCATTATGGAGCCATTTCATATATAGATAATTAAGCAAGTCCCTCTTTGACTCGATCATTTAATTAAGCATGGCTAAAAGCTTGGTTCATGCAAATATCATATGATGGTTATAGGAACTGATGCTATTAAGAAAAACTTACCTGAGAATTTGAAAGCTAGTTGGAAACTTTGACAGGTAGTCAAGTGGTTGGTTATTCAGCATGCTAGAAAAAAGTTTTAAGGATGGTTAAGTATTAAGTAGTTCAAGAATACGGGTTGATGTCTAATTTTCAGAAGTTAAACAGCACACTAGGGTTGCTGCGATCTTATAGAAAGCCGAATGATGGCCAATTGACAATGTCATTGTCCGGGCTACATCCACTAAAAAAATAACTTTTAGCAGCGGATGTTTTTTCCGCCGTTAAAAGTGTTAGTTTTCGGCCATTTCATCTGGACGGAACCTCAACCTATGTAAATTTTAGCAGCGGAAAAAATGCTTTTAGTTATTGCAATGTCATCACTTAGCAAATGGCTCTTGAAATAAAAATTATTTATTTATTTATGAATTTTACTATCCGTTTTAGCTGTATGAGGCATTGTTTGTCTGTAGGTTTTAATTTTATTTTTATTAAGCGTATGGTGGTTTGGATGTAATTTTATATATAATTATATCAATCGTTCAGCTGTGTAATTCGGCCTCTTTCTTGGGAAAAGTGTTAAAGATGACCATGAGAATTGTATAAGGAAAGGTTATCTATCATTAAAACAACAGCTTTGTTCGTGGGACAGCTGGCTCATCCTTTATTCGCAATGACATGGGCATACCTTCTTTATTTATAAGCCATAACTCAAATAATGCAACCTTCCTTATTGATAAGCCATAACTCAAATAATGCACTTCTCTCATGTTACGATTTTTTTTTATCAATTAGTAATAAAACATTGTTGTGGAGTTTTTAGTAATTGATTGGTTTTTCTATTCAATATTTTTTACATATTTAGTTAGTGCTGGAGTTGCACATTGAAAAAATAGCTTCAAGAACAGTAAAATAAGATCCAAATTAATGTTTCTTTTCATTTTTTAATATGAGATTTACTAAGTATAATTTGATTATCAAAGAACCTTCCACATCTTCACATTTATTTGGTTTAATATTTTTAAGATAGTGTAATTATGTGGAGCCTGCATTCTCAAGGAAGAACAATTGAAGAAATTGTCAGTAGCTTCGAAAGGTATCATTAATGAAAAGTCACCTTACCTTGAAACAATCCTATCATTGTACATTTTCCTCGTTCTGTTTATGCTATTTATATTATCTTACTTTTTCTCATAACGGAGAGTCTCCATGCTCTTTGGCCTGGACTAATCCCTACGAGCGAGGGGAAGCCGGGTAAATTTCCTATGGCCAAGTGTGGTAGCGAAGTTTCGAAACCTTAACAACCTCATAGACCCTGGTCCAGCTAAACTACCATATTACTCTATCTTCCCCTCTCTCCCCTTTTATTTTTTGTTTTAATGGTAGCATAGGGGTTTTGGTCGCTTTATATGTGAATATATATATATATATATATATACAAATCCTTTTTTGTTTGTTTGATCATGTGTGTGTCTCAAATCACAAGTCTTTCATGCATTTCTACTTAATACTACTCCCTTTTGAAAAAAACTTGACATCGGTTGTAATTTTATTTTTTACAATTCATTAAATGCTTTTGTTATAAAATTTAATTACTTTTTTTTAATTTTGCCCGTGCTGCTTCGCTAGTATCTAACATAAACATACGTTGATATGTGTAGAAGATGCAATTAAAATAAAAAGGAGTGAAATTAAGTCTTCTATTTATGATCAAATTAAGAATGAGCATAACTCTCTTTAACTGAAATATATATTCATGATAAAATGAGGTAAGACAATGTGCTACGGAGTTCAGAGTCCTTCCCCAAGAGGATGTGGGTTTTACGAAACTATTATAACATATAAATCTATATCTTTCTAATGACAAGACAAGAGTGGCATCATAAGAAAAAAAAAAAAAACACACTAGGGAGGGAATCTTTATAAGGGGAACATTTAAATGCATCTTTCCCTCACCATAAGGTGAGGGACACTTCCTTTTTTTTGGAAATTTCCAAGTACAAAATGTACTTTCCAAGTACATAGAGTGAGGTACAAAATGCACTTTTCATGTGCAAAAAAGGGAGTGTCCCTCACCCTATGGTGAGAGAAATATGCATATAAACGTCATTCCCCGTCTTTATATTACATATATATAGTTTTTCTTACTAAAAGTTACATATATAGTTTTTTTCTGTTTGGTACCCTAACCAAGGGGGTTGGGACCCGAGAGCACAAATAGGAAAAGAGCCCGAGCCCGCACAAGTGGGAAGAAGTGAGTACCCGAATTCGAACCCCGCGTAACCGGGTAACAAATGACGCTCCTTACCACTTGGGTAAGGAGCGTTCTTAATTACATATATAGTTAACACACACATCTTCTTTAGCATAGGTAGTAACAATCTCAATCCTGTGGGGCCACATGACCCCATGTCCCCACCTGATCAATCTAATCTCTTAAACACACACACTCCCTATTGAATTGGCACACGCCAAATTTCACACTAAAGTTGTATAGGCCATCAAGCAAATTTAGTGTCCATCCTACTTTATCTATCTGCTAAACATTAGACAACTCACTACAACAAAATACAGTTTTGCCAACGCAGTCACATCGTCTGGAAAAATCAGAATTGCGTTGGCAAAGGATTTCCCAACGCATTTTAGTTCATCGGCACCGCGTCGGCTACCTAATGCCTGGAAAACTATTCCCGACGTAATAATGTTTAGCGTCGGCTAAAAAGGGCCATTCACCGACGCAATGGTGCGTCGTCCCAAACGTCGGCAATGTCAACAGCGTCGGCAAAAAATCGAACTTAATGGTCGACCTTACCTCACTGCCGACGCATAACAACGTCGGTTATGCATTTACCAACGCATATACTAGCGTCGGAATACATATTTGACGACACATACACAACGTCGGTAATACATATCCCGACTTGTTGAAGCGTCGGCAAATATCTTTAATGTCGCAGAAAATCACTTTTGGCGATGCAGAAAGTGCGTCGGAAAATAGATTTATCTCACTGCCAACGCATAATAACGTCGGTTATACATTTGCCAACGCACATACTAGCGTCGGAATACATATTTGACGACGCATACACAACGCCGGTAATACATATCCCGACATGTTGACGTGTCAGGAAATTCCTCCAACGAGGGCAGAAATTTACTTTTAGCGACGCAAAGAGTGCGTTGGGAAATAACTTTTCTTATCAATTAAAAAATAATTGAAAAATAAAAAAAAATTCCTGTACAATATTTTCCTGTTCAAATCTATATTTTCAACATTGCACAAGCATAAGCATTGATAAACAACAAATAATCCCACATTCATCATGAAACAATAAAAAATAATGAGTCACCAATAAACTTAAACCAATCATAAAACTTGTCCGTGCCACATAAAATGTAATATCCCACGTCAAAAAAAGTCAAATATCTCAATAAAGTAAATACTAACTAAAATCTAATTATCCAAAGTACACCATGAAGCACAACCAGTTAGGAGGGGATGACCCATGCCAATTCATAAAACCATAAAATCCTTATCTTTCGGAGGACCCCGAACCATCCATACCGACCCGGGAAAGCAACAACTGAATTTGACTCTGCATGTGAACCTGCAAAGCTGCTTGATCTTGCATTTGTTTCTGTGAGTCCTCATACTGTCGCCGCAACTCATCTTGCATTTGTTTCTGTGAGTCCTCATACTGTCGCCGCAACTCTTCTTGTGCTTTCAAAGAGTCAGCTAGTTGCTGCCGTAGGGTGCTCATCTCAGAAGACATCAAGATACCAGTAGAAGATGATGATGGGCCCCTCGATCAGTACCCTTGCCTCCTCGCGACCCTCTTCCCTAGCAGATTCTTGATCACCTGTTGCTTAGCCACTGGAGAGTTAATTTCAGGCTGAGACAGTGCCTCCTCCATTCTTCGCTATAATATGAAAACATTCAAATATGTCATGTAATTAATATATGTTAGGCAATTGAAATAAACAATAATATACAATATTTTTAATGAAACAACTCACATGTGTCTCCTCAGCATGATCTGTGATCCATCTGTTCTTCTTCTTGCTATAGTGTTGCTGACGATATAAATCAGGTTAAGAGGGAGGAGCCTGCTGCTCATCTGCCTGCATGATCGAGAACTGGGCTACAAATGATCGAGACCCAGTTGTATGAAGCGTCTTCACTTTGCTCCGGCTCTCTGAATTCCTCTGTGACTTACGCTAAAAATTAGAAGTAAAAGACAATGTAGTTAGCTTATTTAAAAGAGATTTGAGGAATCATAGCCATAAAAATTTATAAGTGATTCTGCAACAATGTAATTGACCTCAGTCCACTACTTTGCTAATACGGAGGATCATCAACATTGCAACCTTAATGAGAGTTTCAAAACAACTGAGATACAAAGTTCTCATTCATTTTCGTCTTCTTACCTTTGGTCATTTCAAAAGTGATAATAAGTGGAACCCACTTATCTCATCAACTGCCTTTATCAAGTAACAAAAAACATCAAGAGAAGTGAACCCAAACGAATAAGCCTAGTAGCCAACATCAAGCATTTGAAATTAAAGTCCATAGGCTTCCCTATCACAAGTAATGACAAGTGCATGTGCATCCCAAATCATCTCATTGCCTATCACAAGTAATGACGAGAGCATCCCAAATCATCCCATCAAAGGTAAATATTAGCATGCACACACCTGTCTATATAAAGCTAATCTAAGAAAATATCCAAGCATTTAAAATCAAAGTTATGGGTCCCACTGACAACAAGCAATGGTGTTGTGGCCTACTTAACAAGTTTTCCATGAGCAATGTTTTCAACAACAGACCGAAGAGCTAGCATACATTTTGCTACTGGGTTGGTTAAAGGCCCGAGTTTCAAACAACAACAATATATAGTGTAGAAACTAATTAAAACCATGTACCGAAAGCAAATCAAGAAATATAATTTAGATACCTTCCACTCTGGTGTCTCCCATTTGTTCTCTATCAGCCAGACCCACTGGGCCGCCCTCTGCGTATCATATGGGAACTGCTTCGGATCGTGGCCATTTTCCAATAACTTCTTATATTTTTTGTGTAGCTCCGCCCTAAACTCCCTATAAGTATGCATTGCTAGTTTCCCGACTGCATTTGCCACACTTGCATCGGTCTTCCAGTCGCCAAAGTCATACTTTTGCTGTCATTTCAAACCCACAAGTGTGAAAAGTAAACAGTAAAGCCTATGAATATAGATTAGGAAGTATAAGATTGTTTTATTACCACAGTTGCAGTAAAGATTGCCTCCTTGCACCCATCATCAATTGCTCCCCATGTTTCCTTGTTCAGAGGTACAGCCTGCGAATATGACTCCCCAGCTCGATTGCAAATGTAGAGGCATTTATACCCTCAAATGCCCCCGATTGTGCACCTAGCGGAACAGAAAGCCTACTGCCCAGAATCTTCATCCTCTTCTCTGACTCATGGCCCACCACCCTACCCCGTACACGCCAAGAGGATGATGCTACAACCAACATAAACAAATCCAAATTATTAATCATAAAAAAATAAAATCGGGCTGAAAAGATAATAGGGTCAAATATTTCTTACCTACGCTGCTGTCCGTAGTAGGCTGGCTAGATACATCGGGCTGGGTGGCACTAATCTCACGCGGACTGGTAGTACGATCTGGGACCGATACCTGAGTGCCTTGTGATTGGCATTGTCTGCGTCTCCCTGGGGCCATGTGTGCGAACTGAATAACACAATAAGTTAGGATAAAATCAAGAATTACAAAAAAAAAAAAAACACAATAAGTTAGTATACATGCAAGAAATATCACAAGTGTTTAAATTTTGATATTGGATATAACAACCTCTTCTTCTAACTCATCTTCTTCCTCACTACTTCCGGATGGTCTATACTCCTTGTCGATGTTATCATGCTCGTCTTCAACAGAGAGTTGACGCAAAGATGGATTTTGAATTGCTTGTACCAATTGTGGTGCGCCAATTTCACTCATTCGGGCCATGTTACTTACAATATTCTTATTTCTAGCTAACTCATAAGCATTCTTCTTTTGAGACAATGCGCCAGGAGGAACATACGATTTTATTTTTTTTCGGCATTTTTTGGGCCACTATGATAAAAAATGACAAAGAGATCATAAATATATAAAGGGATCAAACACATAAAAAATTTAAAAAAAGTCATAATAGTGGCAAACAAATAAAAGTAAAATTAATGATTTCATTGCATGTAATCCCTGTCCACACACATGAAGAAATAAACTTTACATATCATAATTCCATATCAGAATCAATATCAGGGTCGGATTGATCAGTTTCCTCTTCATTTATATACTCTGCCAATGTTTCTTCCTCGTCACCACCATCAGCAATTGGCTCATCACCATCGGCCGCAGGTTCATTATCCTCAGGGATGATATCCGGTTCAATGTCATCCCTAGTGTAACAAAAGGAAAAATCCTCGGCAACAGATATCGAGATAGTTTTAATGGCTTCTTCCTGTTGGTACTGCTCGTTCATCACATTTTGCTCTTTTTCCTCATCTCGCTCTTGCACATCCCAAACACCCCGATGCTTGACCCGTTCCACGACTTTCCAATTTGGGCCTAATTTGGTGTCATTGACATAGAACACTTGATTTACCTGATTTGGCAAGACAAAGGGATTATCGTCATACCACCGATCCCTAACGTAAATGCTTGTGACATGTGGGTCGATATTTATTTTAGATTTATGACCAGTATTATACCATTGGCATTTGAACAAAACAACTTCAGAACCATTGATGTATGACAATTCATAAATGTTGGTCAAGTAACCGAAAAAGTCAATGCTTTCCTCATTGTGGTCCCCCTCGACGACCACCCCGCTATTCTGGCTCTTCTGACGGTTGTCGCGGTCTATGGTGACGAACCGAACACCATTAATCCTACAACCTGAGTATTGATGCACCAAACAACTAGGACCATTTGCCAATGCCCACAATGCATCTGTTGCTTCTGGAGACCCTCGAGATCTGAGTTGGTTTATCTGCATTAGTTTCTTAAAATTAATTCAAATTGGATTTCCATGTTTTGAGTTTGTAACATTTATTGTGCATATGTTATACGTACATGATCTCTGAACCATCCAGAAAACTCTTCCCGTTGTAAATTGGTGATGTTGCGTCCCCCGCGCTCATTCACTTGCCTCTTGTGCTTCTATTCAGCATAATCAGTGTGACATATAGGAATATTAGAAAGTTTACAAGTAATGCATATAATTAGTTTAATTGAACCACTTACTCAAGATAAGATATGACATCGGGAGTGTTATACAACAAAAACCAATGGGCCATGTTGCGTTCCCTGTCGGACACATTAGGAGCCCTCATGATAGGTGAAAAGGGCCAGACGCGTTGGGCGAAGACACCCAACTCTGGGCCTTGTTCACCCCCCATCGTCATTCCGTTCTTCAGGAACTTCTCCCTTTAGGTACATCTTCATAAAATTAACACTCTCTTTGGCAATATATGCCTCGGCGATCGAACCTTCTGGCCTAGCTCGATTCGTAACATAGCCCTTCAATGTTCCCAAAAACCTTCAAACACATAAATCAATATCAAGATAAAAACATTTAAAGAATGGTAAACACAATCACCTCTCAATACCAATCAACAATTTAAAGAATGACGAAGGGAATCACCTCTCGATTGGATACATCAATTGCACCGGTCCAGCGAGCATAGCCTCACGCGGTAAATGAACTGCCAAATGGGCCATCACATCAAAGAATGCCGGAGAAAAAATCCTTTCCAACTTACACAGTATGAGGACAATCTTATGTTCCAATTCTTCCATATGACTCCATTTCAAAGTCTTTGAGCAAATGTTCTCGAAGAAGCTACCCAGCTCAAATAGTGTTGTGCATATCTCTTTGTTCACGTACCCACGCATACCAATCGGAAAAAGACGCTGAAGTAGAACATGGCAGTCATGACTTTTCAGGCCCGCCAATCTCCCATTCTTTGAGGTCACACACCTCGAGAGGTTCGCAGCATAACCATCTGGGTACTTGATCGATTTTAAATATTGATAAAAACCATCTTTCTCCTTCAGGCCTAATGTGTAGGACGCACGGGGCTTCTCTTGTGTTCCATTGCTTCTTTTTCGTAGATGCAATTCTGGCCTAATATTCAGATCTTCCAAATCCTGACGGGCATACTCTGTGTCCTTGCTCTTCTTGTCTAAGCCCACCATTGTGCAGAGGTGACTTTCACATATATTCTTCTCCACGTGCATAACATCAATGTTGTGTCGAAGTTTTAGTTTCTTAAAGTACGGTAGCTCATAAAAAATGCTTTTCTTTGTCCAGTTTAAGTCTTCAGGGTCACGTGGTCTTTTTTTATTGTTAGAGTGCTTCCTAAACCTTGTATATGGAAGCCGATCCAATTGTGCTTGTACCTTTTCCACCGGCGGCAACTCCAATGACTTCACTCGATTCTCCACCTTCCCATTAAAGTCCTTGCTACGTCGCCAAGTGTGCCTTTTAGGCAAGAAAGATCTATGGCCCGTGTAACCAATCTTCCTTCTCAACCTGACCGATAAAGGGTCTTCATTACAAATGGGACAAGCCTTGTACCCTTTGGTGCTCCACCCGGACAAGTTACCATATGTAAGGAAGTCGTTTATGGTCCACAACAAAGCCGCACGCATTTTAAAGCTATCCTTGCTAGAGGCATCATAAGTTTCGACACCATTCTCCCATAACTCCTTCAACTCATCAATCAAGGGTCGAAGATAAACATCAATATCATTACCAGGCTGATGTGGTCCAGGAATAAGCAATGACATCATGAAGAATGGCTCCTTCATGCACATCCATGGTGGCAAGTTGTACGGCATTAGTATGATAGGCCACATACTGTAAGACGTGCTCATGTCCCCGAAAGGGTTGAACCCATCAGAGGCTAACCCCAGTCTTATATTACGGGTCTCCGCCACAAAATCTGGATGTTCCTTATCAAGACCCTTCCATTCCTCACAATCTGCCGGATGCCTACCTATCCCATCATCTTTGCGTTTATCACTATGCCATCTCATGTGTGTGGCAGTCTTTCTGGACAAGTAAAGTCTCTGCAACCTTGGTATTAACGGGAAGTACCGTAAAACCTTATGCGGGATCTTCTTTCCCTTCCCATCATTTAGCTTGTATCTGGACTCCCCGCATACCGGGTATTTTTCTAAATCTATGTTCTCCTTCCAAAACAAGGTGCAATCATTATGACAAGCATCAATGTGCTCATATCCCAGACCCAAGTCACGCAGTATCTTCTTCGCTGCATAAATTGAATCCGGAACCAAATTACCGTCTGGCAAGAGTGCCTTCTATATCTGCATCACATTGTTGAACGATTTGTTACTCCACTTTCCCTCCACCTTTTGCTCCATCATCTTAATGACAAAATCCAGTAGAGTGTTGTCTGGAGAGCAACCTGGGTACAGAGGGTGCTGAGAAGCATCCAACATCCTTTCAAAGTGACGCATTGTGTTATTTTGGATGGCCTCAGCGTTGGTGTAAGTTCCCATGTAATGGTCTTCCATCATTTCTTGATATTCATCCCGATCCTCATAATCACTATCACCCCCATGTTCCGATTCGACAACGTCATCCACAAGAGGTGTTATCTCTCTATGGTAAATCCAGGTCTTGTAGGATGCTTGCATACCCCAACGGTAAATATGAAAGTTCACAGTGTCGCAGTCATACCGACGATTGTTCTTGCAAGTCCTACACGGGCACCAAATCTCAGTAGCATCCCCAGCATTCGCCTTTGCAAATTCAATAAATGACTTCACCCCGTCACGATACTCTCGACCCATTCTCACCGTGCGATCTTGACTATCCAGTGTCGTCCAAGTCTTGTCCATATCTTAAAAATGAATTATCAATAAGCTAATCAAATTATTAAAGAGAGAACACACAAACACATGTGCATATGATTATGAATACAATCAATCACATGATGACCTTGAATGCTTTGAGTTGGAATACAATCAATCACATGATGACTATGATAATATGTTCCACTACCTATGATCTTATGTTTTGCATAGCCACCTAGTTTGTAACCTACATCCAAGTTTCATCATAAAAAGAAATAATAAAAAAAAAGGAATGGGAAGCACAGTGGGAATGGGTTCTGGCAACCCATTGTCAATTAGGTTTAGGACTGTACTAATTGATGCTTGGTAGTCATACACTTAAAGGAGTGATTTTTATTCATTCATCACATGATGAGTCCCATTTGAAACCATATGCTTAATTTATGATGCATTTTATTGGGCTCATAATAATCTATCTGGTTGAATACAACTGTACTGAACCTCTAAAAAAAGTGTGCAAGAGAAATCCTATAATAAAGAAAGAAAGAAAGTGTACAAGAGAAACAACAAAGGAACAAAAAGAAGATGGTTTGTTTGGATCGAGTGTAGAAAGAGAGGGAAAGATATAGATTCATGCACCCAACTTGATGTTCAAAATCTTACAATGAGAATATATATAGATAATTCCATATCTTAAAGAAAAATGTATATATTAATCCACTCTTTTCATGAGAAACTCAAGGACAAACAAACCCTGTATTCTTTATGTAAGCAACTTGAGTTTCTATGGCACAATATGAACTTGAGCTTCTAATGAAGTATGACCTGTAATTATGCACTTTCTTAGTCACCACACGAATGTAACCCAACCTTCATGGCACGAATATTTTCATGTATTTTTGGGTGGAAACAAAACGAAGTTGGAGACAAATGAAAGAGTTATAGTCATAATAAATTGCAAAGTGAATATAGCCAAAAAGAGGAGTCAAAGATACACTGGGAACAAGTATCTAATGACCAGCCACCTCCTCCCCCCTGTACAAGTCAAATAGTAAGTTAAAGTGGGCTTTCAAACACTATAACCTAAAAAAAAAAAAAAAAAAAAAAAAAAAAAACTCAAAAGGAATTAATAATAAGCATCTCTTTAAATCTGAGGCGCTATCAAAATATCCACATCAAATGGTCGGTACACTTTTCTTTTGCCTTGTCCTATGTAGAATAATATATTTTTTACTCCGCTCAATATAAAGATCTATTGCAAAAACCTATTTGGATGTTGAATCCATATACGATACCTTGAAAGCAACAAGGAGCACGCTGCCACTGAAGTTATAGAGTATCCAAACCCTTAAAATTTTGATGGATGCAATATTTTATACCTTGTGAAAAAGGAATGCAACCTTTTACAGCAGCATCAAATTCAATCAATAACATCGCAAGAAAAACACCAAGGTGTTGAATAAAATGCAAAAATCCTGTACTTACAAGGTTGTACACCTATACTCCCAATCTACCCATGGTTCATTGACAGGTGTGCAATTTTCAAATGGGAAATTGGGAATTATTTTATATGTCATATGGGAATTTTTTAAATCCAGATTTTCATTATGTATAAATGGCCCATCTTATTAAAAGTACATATTCTATGTAACAACAGATTCACAATTTCCCACACTGGCTAATGATAGAGTAAAGGAATCACCAATCTCACCACTATCTCATACTATGAGAGTTCAATATAAATTTAAAAATGCAAGGACATGTAACTCATCTCTACTGAACAAAATTCTAATGACCTCCTTATAGTCTGAAAGAGGCCTTCAGAGTAGTTATTTTCCATTATTCTAAAATAACAAATATTTGGCAGAGAATACACCAACATGCAGTATGCATATGCATAATTAATGTTTGAGACCCACGATAATGCCTCATTTCCTTCATATTCTAAACAAGAGACACAAATTTATGTACATTTATATCTTTACACCATTTGTTTTGGATACTTAAAGTCCTTTTCTCCAACAAGTTTCAAATGGAAATCTGATGACAGTGAAGAACTTGGAGAAGGAAAACTATTTAACAGAAAAGGAAAGGAAAGGAATAAAGGAACCACAAACTAATGAGGCAACATGAAAGTCACTAGAAATAACAGTTTTAATGGGTGGTACTGTAACATAGTAGCAGAACAACTAAAACAAATGGACATTTTTTCAACGTAAAATCCCTCAACAAGAAAAGAGAAGAAGAAAAAAATCTGTTCATGGGACAAAATTCTTCCTTCTGTTTTACTCAAGAAGGGATCTGATGTGAACATAACAGTAAATTCATTATACAGAGAAGGTCCTTTTATGGGAAAGAACAAACAAGCCAAATTTGAAGAATACAAGTTATGATATTCAAAGCAACATTGTAGACACATCTCATAAATTTCAAAATTGATGCCAAAATTTATTTACAATTGTTTCCTCTTCCTCCAGGATGGATGCATTTTCATATATTTTGAATTCAAATCAGAGAGTTAAGTACGACAGCTTCTGAAAATAGCTATAACTCCAATCTATCACCCCCCTGACTGCCTTTGAACTGAAAACCAAACTTATCCAGATTTAAGTTTTTGTGAAATGGGAACAGGTAACCATTTGTTATGAGTTATGACTTATGAATTTTGTGCAGTACAGGGTTTTCAAACTGAAATGGGCTCCCAGAGATTTCTTCAAGCCTGGCAAGCTTATAATAAATTTGACAGAGCAAGGCAATCAATCAATTACATATACCGAAATCTTATTTTGTATGACACAAGGAGTAAATGAGAATTGATTCAATTACACAAAAACAGGCATACATAACCACCAAATTAACATATTGTAATGACTAACACATTGCAACCTACCAATTCAGATCTGAATTTCTCAAATACATAACCACAATAAACGATGAGCAGAAACACCAGAATTTCTAGCATAAAGCAGCACTAATGAGCATGCTCTGTTAGAGGGCTTATATATATAAAGAAATAGAAAGGAACACGAAGAACAACTATAGAACTCCCTATTAATTACCATTAATCAAAACTGGAAACATCATAAACCTTGACCTGAAACTCAATATGAGATCACATGTCATCTTTGGTTCAAAATCACTACAGGGCCACGATTTCTTTCTTACTTCTTCTATTCATTTCTTTCTTTTTTAGAGAAATAGATACAATTATCAGATCAACAAAAGAATCTAATTCCATTGGGGCCATAAGGAAACTAATAGATCCTGGTGCTCAACGTAGCCACTCCTCACTGTCGCATCGTTCCATTTGTTCAACCAAATGGTTGCTGGACGGGCAGAGGGATTGGGCGGGTGGAGGCAGGGGCGGTGGAGGAAGAGGGAGGACTGGCCGGCATAAAGAAAGATGGAGAGAGAGATCATACCTTGGCTTGCTGCAGTTGCAAGAAGAAGACGATTCCTAAGAATGGTTTGGCTTGCTGCAGTTGCAAGAAGAAGACGATTCGGAAGGAGGGCTTGGCGATTTGGAAGAAGGGTTTGGCACTGCAAGAAGAAGAAATTCGCAAAAAGGGTTTTTTTTTATGTTATTCGGAAGAAGGGTTTAGATAAGAATGAGAATACACTTTTAGCGGGAGTCTTATATCATGATGGAATTTTTAGCTCGACCCCTGCCGGTGGATACCCCCGGACCCCCTCTGCGAAGCGCATGTTTTAAAGAAGTGGCAATCAAGAAAACAACTATATCATACTTAACCATGATAGCTAAAACTCTTTTACTGGTTGTCTTTCCATTTTAGAAATTGACTGAAGTACACTTTCATACACTTTGAACACTCATCTTAGTTATAAATAGTGGAAATCCGGTGGGGTGTTGAGCACAAGCCGGTAGTGAATGTAGGCATTAAGGCCGAACCACTATAAATCTTTGTATTATGGTGATTGGTTTGTGGTTATTGATTTGTTTATCTTCCGCATCTATTGTCATAATCATCACTAGTTACTAGTTAGCTTAAAGAAATTTAAAATTGGTCACCTAATTAGTAGATCACCATATTCACCTCCCCCCCTCTAGCGTTAAGATCCCGGACTTTCATCTTACAGTGGTTCCAACTCAATTATAAACAAAAAATTGGGATATCTCATAATTAAATTATTTAGATCATTTTGAACGCCTCTGATTATCCATATATGGGCACGAGTGGGACTCATCCAAAAAAGTTCCCACCATACCCTGCTAGAAGCTATTGTAGTTGCCCCCAGAATAAAAAATTAAAAAATAAAAACCCATGAAAGTGGTAGAGAGTTGGGAATAAATCAAAGTGATTAAAATGGAGTGCTCATATTATTTTGGCAAAAAATAATTTTACTAAATGGGGTTTTACGGACGCAGACCTGTGCATCGCCAGTAGGCAAAATAATTATATGTTTTCCACAACTTTTGCCAACTCGGTCTTACTTGTGTCAGTAAAAGTAACAATTATCTGTGACTCTTGCCAACGCAGTCTAAATATGCATCGAAAATAAGACTTTTGCCAATGCCAATTTTCACTGCGTTGGTAAATAATATAGGGAAAGTTTTTCCACGGCTTTTGCCAACGCGGTCTTACGTGTGTCGGTAAAAGCAGCAATTCTCTATGACTTTTGCCAACGCAAATTTTCATTACGTCGGAAAATAGTGTCGGAAAATGTAAGTTTATCAAAGATGGGGTTTTGCGGACGCAACTCATGCGTCGGCAATGGTGTGAATAAAAACTCAGACCTTTCCCAACGCACACTTGTGCGTCGCCAGCAGGCAAGATAATTGCCAACGCATTATTACGTTGCCATTAGAAAAACACGCGTCGGCAAAACCTTCCCTCTCTTTTCGGGGAATTTTTTGTTGGCGCCAATGTGGTTTCAATAGCTTTTACAAACGCGGTCTTACTTGCGTCGGTAAAAGTAGCATTTTCTATGACTTTTGCCAACGCAGTCCAAATATGCATTGGAAATAAGACTTTTACCAACGCAAATTTTCACCGCGACGGCAAATAGTGTCGGGAAAGGTGTATTTTGTTGTAGTGACTTTGAGGCCCTCAATACCTTGTGATTAGATAGTTCTCCATAATTCTCCTTTTTTTTTCATGCACAAAGATTATAGAGAAACCATTATTTATATGTGTATATAAAAACATTTTTTTTTCGTTTTTAAGAAGAAAAAAATAAAACGAGCTGATATGGAAATGACCTTATAAATGTAAGCATTTTTTTTAAGAGGAGGGCTCCCCTAAGCTCAAGCTTAGGATAAGGTAAGCTCAAGTGTGTGGTAGGGCCCACTTGGGGACCCACATGGGGATGGGGATGGGGGGATTTTAAGGACTCCTTAGGATCTTCCTCCCTGTAAAAAATCAGCCCCAACTATAATTTATATCATCTCCATATGGGCCCAAGAGTTTAATGGTCAACAATCCATTTAAATTGATATATAGTCAATCCAACGGTCCAATAAATTCGGATCTTACCGAAAGTTGGTGGACATGTGCAATTTAAGGGGTAGTGTGTTTGGTCCATTTGGATGGACCAAAATATGGGCCCCACAAGCACGAGCTTACGAAATTTTCTCCCTAAGCTCAAGCTTAGGGGAGCCTTGGCCTTTTTTTAAAACTCTTTCTAAGAAGGGAATGATGTTTTTGGGCTTTTTTTTTTCCCTAAGAGGTGCTTTTGTCCTTTTGGTCCTTGAATTTATAAGGCTATCATACCGAGATAAAAATATTTGTAATAAAAAAAGTTTATAAAGCTATCATTAAGACATTTACATTTTGGAGGTTTTTACAAAATGGTACTTGAATTTATAGGCAACCTAAAAAAAGCCCATGTATTTTGTATTTTTATTGAAGTCTCTTCAGATTGACCGGGAACAAATAATTTGTTAGTTTCTATCATCAAATGACAAAAATACCCTCTATTCAAACTTAGAAAGTCTCATTAATTCAACTCAAGTTAGTTGAGAGGCTCACTTGTATGCATGGTGACCGAGCGAGGCGAGATGATGGAAAGACTTGATGCGAATTAGAAAAATATGTAATATCAAGTCAATTAACAATTAAAATGATCATAGTACTTATAGTTTTATGCCCTCACGGTTATTGGTTATAAATTGTGTAAATTAGATCCAATGGTGAAAAATGACCAAAATAGTGTGTAATGGGATCATTCCAAACCAAGGGTCCGAATGTGTGTGAATGAATGGGTTGGATCGATCAATAGTGGGACCCTTATATGAAAGCCCCAAAAAGGACATTTGTGTGAAAAGAATATGAGCCTTTTTGTAATAAAAAGAACTCTTTGTTTTTTTTTTTTTTTTTTTTTTGAGATAATGGAAATTTATTACTTCAAATCCAAATATAAAGAGTTACAGATAAAAGAGGGAGGAATAGTCTCCCAAGCTAAAGAATCTGACAAAGAAACAGTTGCTCTAGCTAGGAGATGAGCAACATGATTCGCAGATCTTTTTATATAACCACACTTGAAGTTTCTAAACTCCAAAAGTAGTTTCTTGCAATCGTCAATTACTAGACCAAAATGTGAGTCATCTTCAGCTGCAGACTCTAGAGCTTGAACTACCAAGAGTGCATCTGTCTCCATCAAAACATTATCAAGACCCTTATTTTTAAGCCAACTAAGAGCCTCACGAAAGCTTAAAGCCTCAGCAACCTTTATTTCGGAACAGCCCCACACACGCTTACTACTGGCTACAATAAATTCTCCAGTTGAATTTCTTAGAACACAGCCCAAAACCGACTGATTATTACATGAGAAGATACCCGCATCGACATTACATTTGATCCATCCATTGGGAGGTTTTTGCCACACAGTCATATTACTTGAAACTTCAACAGCAGTTGTTAATATGCCCGTACTCCGAGCATCGCGCCACTGATTAAGGACTGAATAAGCAAAACTAATAACCTGATAAACAGATCTGGAAATACCTTTCCATAAGATATCATTGCGACCTTGCCATAAGCTCCATAGAATCATTGCCGCCTTGCATTTATCTTCCTCTGCACACCTACAAATGAGAGCTTTAAACCACTCCATAAAAGATGCCTCCATTCCTCCATTTTGGCCCAAACCACACTGTAGCCAACATTCCCGAGCAAATGGACAATCTACAAACAAGTGAAAACAAGATTCAATGCTGTCGTTACAGCGTAAACATAAAGCTTGAACTTCCACTCGTTGGGCAAGAAGATTGTCCTATGTAGGTAAACAATTTCTACACAATCTCCATAAATGAACACGAGCTTTAGGGGGTATATTCAGTTGCCATAACTGCTTCCATATGCCACTCTCAGTTTCTAGCTAAATTGCCTCAACATTATCACTTTGTCTTCTCTCCAGTAGGACACCATATGCACTTTTAACAGTATAAACACCCTTTGAATCTGCCCCCCAGAAACAAACATCTTCAATATGATGGATACTCAGAGGTATACTTGATACCAGTTGCGCATCTCTACTATTAAACAGAGATTCAACCAAAATCTTGTCCCAATGCTTCCCCCCAACTTCAATAAGGTCTGCCACCTTCAAATCCTTCAAACCTTCAATGATTGGGGTAGTAAGGTGAGCATCACTTCTACCTGGCAACCAATGATCATTCCACACATTTATATTCTGCCCATTGCCCACCCTCCACCTTATGCCATCATGAAGAAGATTTTGAGCAGCTAAAACACTCCTCCACACAAAGCTAGGATTATGGCCAAGCTTTGCATCCATGAAAGAAGTAGTTGGAAAATATTTAGCTTTAAATAACCTGCTAGCTAAAGAATGAGGTTTAGTAATAAATCTCCAAGCTTGCTTGCGCAATAGTGCAAGATTGAAATCATGTAATCTTCTAAAGCTCGTACGTCCATTTACCTTCCTTCCACACATTCGACCCCATCCCAGCCATCTAATACCTCCATTATCACCATTCGAGCCCCATCAAAAAGAATTCATCATCTTCTCAAGGTCATCACACAAACAGAGAGGAATAAGGAAAACACTCATGACATAAGATGGCATAGCTTGAGCCACTGATTTTATAAGAATTTCCTTACCAGCCCTACTGAGAGACTTTCTTTTCCACCCTTGAATTCTTTGCCACACCCGGTCTTTGAGGAAACCAAAAATCTGTGATTTGTTCCTCCCAATCAAAGAAGGAAGACCCAAATAGTTGCCATGGTCTACATTTTTAGTGACCTGTAGCAAATTAGCCAACACACCTTTGACATCTTCATGCACATTAGCACTAAAAGATATCGAAGACTTTTGAAGATTAATAGATTGACCTGAAGATTTTTCATACAAACACAGCAGATTTTTAACTTTGGAACTCTCCTCAACAGTTGCACGGAAGAAAAGGAAACTATCGTCCGCAAAAAATAAGTGAGATACTGCTGGAGCACCACGGGCAATTTTACAGTCATGAATCAAACCGTTGGATTCAGCTTTGCGGATAGTAGATGATAAACCCTCATCACAAATTATGAAAAGGTACGGTGATAGTGGATCACCTTGATGAATTCCTCTACTTGGTAAGATCGGACCAAACTCTTTTCCTCCATGAACAATTTTATAGCTCACCATTGAAACACACATCATGATTAGAGAAATCCATCTAGAATCAAAGCCAAGACGAGACATCATCTGCTGAAGAAAATCCCATTCAAGTCTATCATACGCTTTGCTTATGTCAAGCTTTAGCGCAGCAAAACCCACTTTACCTTGAGTACGCCTTTTCATGAAATGCAGAACTTCAGAGGCCACTAGAAAATTATCAAAACCAAGGTATGGAGAAGTGCTTCATGACTCATAAGGACTGTAGGTAAAAGCATGGCTCAAATTGGTCTGAAAGTATGCATCAAACCCATCTTCAACCTGACTGAGGTTAACTTGAATCCAACCTCCCAGACGAGGCCCAGCAATAACTGCTTGCAAATGGGCTTGAAAATGGGACGGGTCCATAGTGTAATCAGAGAAAACCTAAAATTACTACATGGAGACAGTAGATGGACCCAGATTTAGAGGCGGACCCAGGATTTTCGTTTAGGTGGGGCTAAACTTAAAGGATGCTAGAATTTTTTTCACATCAACAATAGCGAAAGAAAGAATGTATTCCATGTAAATAGATGCAAAATAAATATATTTTATGTTTGAAATGATGACTATTCATTTCTCCAAAATTTACAGTATAAGAGAAGTATACTGAAAACAAAAAAGTCTTCCAAAAAATGAGGGCAAACCCCAAAAAATTCGGGATCAACCCGAAGAAAGAAGTACATACTAATGATTGGACATCAACTCACATACACTTCTCTCATCAAAAGTCATCTCAACCCCAAAACAAAGTTTTTTACAATTGCCCTTTACAACTCTTCTTGTTTTGAAACCGTTGCATGTTCGTCTCATCATCAATGCTATTGAATATGTCATTTTCGATATACACAAGCAAACAATCATTCATCCATTCATCTTCAATTCAATTGCACAGTCGATTCTTAACGATTTATCAAAGAGTGGTGCTATTGGCACCACGAATTTTTCTCTCCTCACCGCACTACAAGACAAAATTTTTTTTCCTAAACTATCCTTCCTCCCTCCTCCCTCTCTTCCCTTCCTCCTCCTCCCTCCTTCCTCCCTCTCCTAGCCTCCACCCTCATCCCCCTCCCCTCCCCCTCCCAGTCGCCGGCGGGGAGGGAGATCGGCCAGCAGCTAGCGGCGGAAGCCCCAGCCGGCTGGCCTCCCTCCCCCTCTCCCTCTTTCTTCCTCTCTCCTTCTTCTTTCCCTCTTCTACCTCTCTCCCTCCCTCTCTCTCCCTCTCCTTCCCTCCCTTACTCCCCCTCCCCCTCCCAGTCACCGGCAGGGGGGGGGAGTAAGGGAGGAAAGGAGAGGGAGGGAGGGAGGGAGAAGAGGGAAAGAAGAGGGAGAGAGGAAGAAAGAGGGAGAGGGGGAGGGAGGCTGGGGCTTCCGCCGCCGGCTGCCGGCCGATCTCCCTCCCCGCCGGCGACTAGGAGGGGGAGGGGGGAAGAAGAGTAGGGGAGGGAAGGAAAGGGACGAAGAGAGGGAGAAGAGGGAAAGAAGAGGGAGAGATGAAGAGAGAGGGAGAGGGGGAGGGAGGCCAGCCGGGGCTCCCTCCCCGCCGGCGACTTGGGGGGGCGGGGGGGGGGCGAGGGGGATGAGGGAGGGTGGAGACTGGGAGAGGAAGGGAAGATGAGGGAGGAGGAGGAGGGAGGATGAGGGAGAAAGGGGGAGGGGTAGTTTAGGAAAGGGTTTTTTTTTTCGCGGTGGGAAGAGCAAAAACTGCAGTGCGGATAGTGCTCCCCTTTATCAAATCATTCTAACCCCTTGATTTGTAACCCTCGAGTTTAAAGAATTTAGAATACATCATTATTATTATTCTCAATCCAAACAATCGGTACCATCTAGATCATTGATGCCTAGGGGAGGTGGTTGTGTGTGTCCCATTCAGATTGATCATAGAAGAAATTCTAAGGTGAACTATGTACATCTAAGTTGTTTATGCACAGGCCCACCAAAATTTTTCTCCAGTAATAAATATCCATTTTTAAATCATTCTAAGCAAAACCCCATGTCTGATGTATAACTTTCGGTGTTGATGTTAATCAGATTTTACTCCAATCAAAGTGGTATCACTATCATATTCTAATTCACTATCTTTAAATTTCTTTATGAGTTTTGTATTTTTCTAATGTTTGACATTAGCCAGATTTCACTCCAATAAGACTGGTATCACTTTCATATTCTAATTCACAATCTTTAAATCTATTCATGAGCTTCGTATTTTTCTAAGAACAGAGTCTCCTATACAGAAGGTTCAGCTTGTTCAAGGAGAAAAGTGACAAGATAGAGATGATGATAAGTTGATAACTTATTATCAGAGAGGGCATATCTGAGTTGTTCTCTATTGGTATCAGACACTGCCAACTATTCTCGTCGAAGATTCTCAATGGACATTGGGGGCAGTTTGACACTTCGTCGAACATATGGTTTGCAGTAACATTTTTTGATGTCTGATGATATCAATCTCGCTTGCATTTTTAGGCATCTGGTCATTTCACTTCTTCCTTAAACATATCGTTTGGAAATTAGAAGTCTGAAATCATCACTTCAAATGAAAAAAAAAAACTAAAACATAAACCCTAATATGCAAAGGAGGAAGAGAGGAAACTGCACAAACCCTAGCCAGGGAAGGAGATGAGAAGAGAAGCTACAGAGAGAGGGAGAGAGAGTTACCTAAACTTGAACGGCTGAAGCCTGAAGTTGATCCGTCGAAGCCTCGAAGGGTCGGAAGAACCGAAGAGACGAAGAGGGAAGGTCAAGAGCCAAGGAGGATTTTCTTTCGTTCTGCCCTTTTGACATGGGGCAGGCATTTTATCGTTGTGGGGAGTGGGCCAAGGCCCAATAGCATTTGAAGAGGAATTTAGAATTTGACCTGGGGCGACCGCCCCAGGTCAAGTTCACGTCAGTCCGCCTCTGCCCAGATTAGGTCTTAAAGGAACCATATCCACACTAGTATTTGGGTGTTGGATTATATTATCTCCAGTAGGATTTGGGTCCTCAATCATGTAGCAATGGACCTTGACCCTGACCCAAGCTTTATTGATATTCAATTATTCATGCATATCAGTAGACATGAGCCTCGAGCCTAAACTCAAAATGGGCCTAAAAGTCTGAAAGATATACATGACCTTTTCAATTCAGGCCCTGTTACACCCCGATCCTAATCAATCATAATTAGTGCTAATTAATTGTGTTTTAGTTAAATTAATTATACTTAATTACTAATTATGGTAATTAGTGGTAATTTGTCCTTGTGAGTTGAGTTGGTTGAGTCTTGAGTCTTAGATAGGTGAGTTAGAGCTGAATTGACTCGGTTGGGTAGAGTCAAGGGCTTTTTCGTAATTATCGATTTTTGTATTTCACGTCATTTACACGTAATCTTGGCATTAACGCGTGTATCTCGTCGAGCACGCTAACTTTCGTATTAAACTCCACTTCATTTGACCAACCAATGAGTGAGTGGGCCTTCATTTGACTCAAATTGGAAATACTAGGATTTGGTGGACTTATTTCGTATTATCCCTTAAAACCCCATTCTAACCAATCCTCTTCATTAGCTAACTACAAGAGGCTTTCTTCTTCTCTTCTCTTCATCTCTCTTTTGCTCCAATCATCTAAGAACTTGTTGCAAGGGCCTTTGGGAACTAGGATTGGACTCATCTTCATCTTCTTCATCCTCTCTACTCTTTGTGGACAAGGAACCATCTCCATCATCTCCCATTCTCTCTCAAATTCGAAATCCTTGCATAGAGGTAAGTCACAAACCCTTTTATTTAGGTTTTTGAGTTGATATAGAGTCAAGGGACTCATAGTTGACCATACATGCATATTCATTTGTTTTTCCATGTACATTTGTGATTAGGGTTTGGTATTTTGGGGATTTTTGATGTATTGAGCAAGGAGTAGGGAAAGGTTTTGGGAAGCTCTATTTCAGGCAAGTATAAGCTTTAAATTGGATTCACATATTGTATTGCTTCCATTGACTCCTAATAGTCTAGTCTTAATGATTCTAGTTTCTTCATGAATGAATGTTGAGATAAATTGTGGATTGATTGAATGAAGAGGAAATAAAGGGGTTATATGTGATGAATGGGAGCAAGGAGGCTCCATTGTACAGGACTTATGTTGGAAGGAAGTTGAGAAATGAAGGAGGGAGAACACATGAGAAATTCAAAAGTTGGAATTCTGGAGCGTTTGCTCGAGCGAACTGCACACCTAAACCTAAGTTCGAGCGATCAATTGGGTCGCCCGAGCAAACACCTCTCTGGATGGGATCTGTTGGAGCGAACATGGGTCCGCTCGAGCGAACCTGAAGCTGTGGACTAGGCTTCTTTTGACCCAATTTTAGGGTGAATTATCACTCTTAACCTATCATAAACCACCCTAATCATTCCTAATGGATAATTAAGGTGCATACCCCCGTTCCATATGAGGTTAGGATCCCTAAGACCCTTATGACCTTCGAACAGAACCATCAACCTCATTAATTAGTCCAGCGGATTTCCTTTAGTCTAACACTATACCATGAAGATTGTTTTAGAAGTCCAGCGTACCCTTCTTATAATAAGTGACACTAAAACAAGATAGTAGTATGTTGATCATTCTAAACTATTTTGTATTGGACGCTGAAGGACTCTAGGTAATAGATTAGAGTTGGTTAGTAATACTCCTTGAATTCTCCAAATCTATTGCATTTCATATTGAAAACTAGATGTCTTCTTGAAATCCATTCTGATTAATTACTTAGCTGCATTTATGATTTGACTATCCTCCTTCCAAATTACTATTATAATTGCCATACAACTATTCAATACTTGATGGGAACTTGAATTGAGTAAGTATTCAAGTATATGGGATTACTATTCGATTCAGTTGTGAACAAATATGTTAACTTACTCAAATTCAATTAGTATTCGATTCGATCGAGTCGGCACTACTTAGCTTCGACTTTGTGATATCCAACGAGGTTGAACTTGGTTCAAACTATTCAAGATTACTGCAGTATGTCTTTTGGAGCATTAAAACTCCAGAACCGGGTAGCCAGCTAGCCTTTGGCCGGGCCACTGGTGATATCCCAACTAGAATCGCTCTCTCTATTGAGAGGATGAGCTTAATGTAGTAGCCAATTAGTGTGTATAATCCTCATTTGATTCAAAAGGCATGAATTAGTCTATTTTAGTACAAATTGCCTAGGTATTTCTTTACATTGACCTCTTATGATCAATTGTCTTTTAATTTTAATTGAAATATTTTGTATTTCCTTTTAATGCCTGTACTTGCCAATTCGTCGTATTTGAGGTATTACTCTTGGTGTCACAGGCGCAGGTGCAGCTCCCACCTTGAAGAGGCCTAGGAGGGAAAGGAGGAGACCCAAGAGGTTCCTCCAAGACTACAGGAGTGGCCAGGCAATGGGCCAATGTAAATACTCCTCCCTCGTAGAACGCTGTGTACGTTTTGAGAGCTTACAGTTAGAGTGTAGCCCCTTTTTGTTTGAGTCACACTTAGCCTTTCATTTATATTTGATTTATACTTTTGGTATAGATGTGTAGAGTACCTTTGTGGGCCATCTTTTGTAAAAACAATGCATATACATGTGTAATTCTTTTGTATTAAACTTAAATGTTTTAAATGGACTTGATGGGGGAAATGATATTCTTTTGTATATGAAATTACAGCTTCCGCTATATTTAAATGTTATTGACAACTTAGTGAGCTAGACTCACGAGTGGAATAGTTATTATCTCCTTCGTGTGTTGCACTTGACTCGAGACAGGTACAATATCACGGGACGTGTGTCTCATCTCGGAGATCACCCTAGGCCAGGGTGATTCGGGACCGGGGTGTGACAGGTCCTTCTGAGTATCTAGGTATTTAGGGGGTGGGGGCATTTTATCTCCCAACAAATAAAGGGAATCCGGATCCTCTAGAGTCCCCGAGTGGAAGGAGTGAAACTTCACAATGGAGCCCACCTAATAAAAATCCGAAGCCACTCAAAATGACCACCCTCCTTGTGCATGGCTCAAAAATGACTGGCCTCCTCATGTCGGGGATGTCTGCTACAGTCCTAAGTTGTTATAAAATTTAATTTGACGCTTTCCATCAGTCTTACGACTTTGGGTGTATTGGTTAAGTCCATAACATTTGGTATCAGAGCCAACCTAGATCCACATCTCGGGTTCGAGTTACAGAAACAGTTACCTAGAGTATAGTGAGATCTCTCTAAAAAAAAAGAAAAAGAAAAAGGATCATTCCTATGTGTGGGCCATATGGAAGTAGGATAGTGTTATTTGTAGAAGTGGTGGATGAAGTAGTGGTAAGTTGTTAGTTATAGAGAGTGGGTCAAATTATAGTAGTTATAAGTGCATATATCTTGTATTTAAAGATGGTATAGATTAATGAAAGAGATATCCTACCTTCCAGCAACTTTTTGTTAAGTTATTGGAGGTTCAAGGTTCCCCTCAAAGTGAACCTACATATTCTTCTTTTATTTTTTGTGAAAGAAGAAGTGTGCACATAACAATGTCCCATTTTCTTAAATAAGAATTGGTACCACGGTAACATTGTGTTTCTGCTACATCCATGATCAATCGTATTACCCTCGTACGTATTACCCATCATGAATTAGCATAACCCGATCGAGTATTGGTATACCCATCTCAAGAATTGGCTCAACCCAAATTTGACACTAATAGCTAACTGATACTCACTCTCATATGCATTACCCAGGTTTGGTGTGCAACTACTTTTCCACGGGAAAAAGTGGAAAAAGGCTTGACCTTTGTGTTTCCACAAACCAAATCCTGGGATCTGCGGTTCCTACGTGGCACACAAATATGTCCTAATAGATTTTTTATTATCACATACACACATAAATGTAGTGCTGCCAAATACCACACGATCTGTTACACGACTCGAACCCATACAATATTAACGGGTTCGGATGGGCTCTTTGGGTTCGGGTCGTTAACAGGTCAAACCCGTTAACACGTTAAGTTAATGGGTCATGTACGAATTAAACCAATAACCTGTTAACAACCCGCTTAACCCGTTAAAATCTTTTTAGTCTATATAGTGTAGCTAGAATTAATTTATATTCATAAAGAATAAATTAAAATTTATTGTTTTATAGTGGGATTTTAGGTTGGATCCACTCGAGATCCTCACTTACAGTTTCGTGTGGCTTATACATTTTTCTCCTTATATGTTTTTGTATGGATTTTCTTTTAATTTTCGAAATGACTTAATTACTTAATGGGTTAACGGGTTGAGTCGTGTAACCCATTAAATTAACGAGTCGTGTTTGGGTTGAATTTTTTGACCCGTTAAGTTAACGGGTTGTGTACGGATTGAGGTGATTTTATCACGAATTCGTTAACCTGTAACCCGTATTCATTAACACGATACGATTGACAACCCTACATACATGAAAGCCTTAGAGATGTTCATCCTTGTTTTTTTTTGCTCTTCTATGAAATGGCCGTTCTTTTGTGAAATAAAATCTCTAACTCTTTCCAAAGTAGGACTTGCATGGGCTGAATGCATCCAATCATGGGTGCAAGGGAGTAGAGGTGTATGACATGGATTTGAAATGACAATGACTCCACTAATGAACTGAAACTTGAGAATATGTGATTGGAGGAGGGATGACATTCACCTTGAATGGTCCACGTGGTCTCTAAGTGGGACCCACAATAGAGTTACATGAAAGTGTTGCATGGTTTCCATGTAATAGCAGGACCGAGGATCCGGACTTTTTAAATCAAATACAGATAATTTGATTTACTTATAAATGAGGGTTCATGTCTTTGGAAATCCTGAGTTACATAAGTGACAATTTTATTATTTGCCATATTCAACTGCACGTAAATATATAGAATTCTACGTAATTAGATTTATAGATAAACAGAGGATTCAAATAGGCCTTAAGGACTTTTGTTTCACAATGACAACGCCTGGAGCTTGGTGAGAGAAGGATTTAAAAGAGTCATAGCAGACCACTTACAATCATGCATGATTAACTCGTTGCAGAAGTAATAATTAATTATAGAAGAATGATACATGAGAAGACTAATCTATCCAAGTGTTATGATTTGGTCTTTAAATAGGATATGGGCCCACATTTGATGTAATAGAACAATTGGATATTTGATGTCTGAAATGAGAGTTGTTAGCTTACATTTTTTTTTTCGAATTAAACCTGCAATTTTCATTCAAATTCTTGCAGACGACATACCAATGTCCTTCAACCTTGAGTTCACAAATGAAGTCCTCACCTAAGGACGTGAATCTTTCTCAAATAACTTCCTTTATGACATGAATCTTGCAACTTATCACAGAAGGAAGCCCCAACACATCCTTATAAGGTCCTCAGTTCATTTGCACAAGTACTACTTCAATGTCTTTGCGTCAATCTTCTCAGTTGTGAAAGATCTCCAGCAAGATGGATACAATGTTGATGGACTCCCGGAAACATCTGAAGCCCTGATTGAAGATATCATTCATGACAAGGAGGCTAAATTCAGCAGTGTCACGCCCCGAGCCTGAGATTTCACACATCCCGAGGCGCGACACACGCCCACGTGGAAATTGGAGTCAACTCATTGACTCTTGGTCCCCACGTACGGAATTTACCCACAGGATATCACGTGTGAGGTTTATATTTTTCAATATGCCGTATAAATCTTGTCAAATAGATATCCATCCATAATTTATCATGTAACAAAGTATAGAGCATAAGAGTCCATAAGCAATACTTTAAAAGTTCAAGTTTAAGAGATAGAGAGAGAAGAAGTAAGTTAAGTTAAAGTTTACAATCCCAAAAGCTAACAATTCATAAAACTAATACAAAAGATGTGGCAATCCTAGCCACGGTCCATGGGTCATTTAAATGTCCATCTCATTGTGTAGATATCTAAAAGATATCATCAGGAGTCCATTCTGCTACGTTAAGTGGAGGTTCCTCTTCCTCAAGGATCTCCAGGGCAACGGCGTTGATGTATTCACCTGTAACGCCAAGTGTAGCACCATTAGACTAAGCTAAGCAAGACAAACATATACAGTCCATATAACATGTAACAAATGAATAGTCAAACAGGAATAAATCATAAGAGATCAAGGAATGATCACTAGGCATATCAGTGCATGAATTAGCATGAGACATACGAGTCATAGATAACAGATAAACATACTAACAGAACTAGTTGGCACATCCACACAAGCTATATTCTCTCAAGTTAATCATGTAACATGAAAATAAAATGAGAGCAGAATATCAGAACAGAACAGGGCGGTGCTACTAGAGACAGAGGTACCCAGAATTCTCCATCGTAGACCTAGGGTGCCGGCTAACCCTCAGAATAATTTTTCCATCTGCAGAGGGCCAGAAGTATTTGCTAAACCCACACTTAGCCAGGTCCGACTTAGAGTGCAATGTATAAACAACAGAGCAGGTGCAGAACAGTGTTAATCAGATACATGACATATATAGGACATGTCATATAGATAATAAATCGGACTAACTGAAATATACTGAACAAAGCTAGAAATAAATATAATATAACAGATGTGTAACAGAAAATACATAACTGAACAGAAGCATGATCAAGTCATACTAGAATACTGGAAACGAAATGCAATGCATGTACATATAGATCATATATGGAGTCAAGATGTAATTCAAGCCAAGCCTACGGCCTTGGGAACACATGTGGTCTTCACCGTCCAACTCGGGGTTGTACTAAGGATTTCGACATTATCGGGCTACAAAGGACCCCCTTGGCGTTACATAATTTGGATGTCGAATCCCTTAATAGAACACATTTGGTTCGGTTACAATCTGAAGAACACAAGGCCCCTTATGGGTATGGTTGCTCAATCCATATCCACAATTAACAAACCCATTGGTCATGATAAAAGTTCAGGGCGCACATCCTACAGGTCTATCTATCAGGCCAAATTAGCTAAAACAAACTACGGTTCAATATCCAGCTCATAGAAACATCCATTTGTCACAATTATGTAAAATCCAACATTTATTCCTTTCAAAGATTCAAATCAAATAAATGGAGGATGTAAAATCCAACATTTAACTTTTTGTTAGGTTCTACACATCATGAGCTTTCCAACGGTATGTAGATCTCCAAAAACGGACATACAGTTCAAAAGTTACGGTCGTTGGAAATCTGCATACTGCAGGCATCAGGTTCGCTCGAGCGTCCAGATGTTCGCTCGAGCGGACCTCAGACAGAGAGCTGTTCGCTTGACCGGACCAAAAGTTCGCTCGAGCGAACTCTCCCAGAGAGCCCTTCGCTCGAGCGTTCACTCACGCTCGCTCGAGTGAACTGTCAAATCCTGGGTCCGAAAATCTGAAACTTCTTTGTTTTTCTCAGGCCATTCAAAGCTTTCTTCCTGGTCTCAAACCACTACAAATGGGTATCTTTGAGCTTCCAAAATGCTCATAAAAATCCATTCAATCAATCCCATATACATGAACAAAAATCATTCATTAAAAATCCATTTTGAGCAAGAAGAAGGGTGTCTGCACATGATTGCATATATTCAAGAGAAAAACAAGGAAGCATGCATACAAATGTATAAGTTTAACTTGCCTTAGGTGCTTGGAAGCTATCCCACACTCCAAATCCTTTCTAATAAAAAGTCCCCAAAAATGCAAGCTCAAATGCCCTAAAAATGGTGAAAACGAAAATGAATGAAATGAAGAAGATACATGCACGAATCTGAGACATCTAATGATTGAAAGAAATCAAGAGGGAATGATTTGAAATAAAAACAAGGGAAAGGAAGGTGAATACTTACCAAAGAAGATGATGGAGCACACTTGGAGGCAATGGAGACTTGGAGGAGATGAAGTGAAGATGCAATCTACTCACATGCAAGGATCCTTTGGATGGTTGCTTGAGATGAGGTAGGAAGAAATGAAGTTGAAAAGGAGAAGAGAAGAGGAACTCTCAGCTGGACATGAAGAAAGAAAAAGAAGAGAAGAAGGAAAATGGCTGGGTAAGGGTTTTTTAAGCCAAATTTTCCCTACATTGCATGCAAGTCCACAAAATGGACTGAAATCTCTAATAAGGGCCTGGGTTAAATGAATGGGCTGGGAATGGGCCTAAATGGATCCGAATTAAATGGGTCAAGACATGAAAGTTAAGGCCCATGAAATGCTCTATGCAATGCATTAAAAACCCAAAATTTCTAAATACACACAAAAACCGAAAACACTCCAAAAGTCATAATCTACCTAGTAAATGGTCGAACCCCACTAATTCTACCTAATCAAGTCCAATCAAAATCAAAATATCTATTAAGCAATTAATCTAAATTAATTAACTCTAAAATGAGATTAAGGCGGGTTGGGGGTGTTACAAGCAGTCCCAATCTCAACATCACCGACAAGATGAATGTTAGGGAGTACCAGAGCCTCACGTACACCATATGCTGCTGCACTGGAAGAAAGCTGGGGAAAACCACCCAGAAACTTGGACTCCGATGGTGAGCACCTCTTGGTCTATGGAAAGCAGTATGGCAATGTCTTCATCGGGGTGCAACCTACATTTGGATATGAAGGTGATCCGATGCGCCTTCTTTTCTCCAAATCAGCGAGTCCCCACCACGGTTTTCCTGCCTACTATTCCTTTGTTGAGAAGATCTTCAAAGCCGATGCGGTCCTCCGCTTTGGCACACCTGCAGGTTCCCTAAAATTCATGCCAGGGAAGCAGGTCGGAATGAGTGATGTTTGCTATCCTGATAGTCTCATTGGTAACATCCCAAACATATACTACTATACCGCTAACAATCCGTCTGAGGCAACAATTGCCAAACAGCGTAGCTATGCCAACACAATTAGCTATTTGACACCTCCTGCCGAAAACGCTGGTCTTTACAAGGGCCTCAAGCAGCTATCTAAGCTAATCTCCTCATACCAATTTCTAAAAGACAGTGGCCGTGGTCCACAAATTGTAAGCTCCATTATCAGCACTGCAAAGCAATGCAACCTCGACAAGGATGTTAGCCTTCCTGAAGAAGGTGAAGAACTATCGAGTCAGCAGCGGGACCTCGTGGTTGGAAAGGTCTATTCTAAGATCATGGAAATAGAATCACGGCTATTACCATGCGGTCTTCATGTCATTGGGGAGCCACCGTCGGCAATGGAGGCTGTTGCAACTACAAGAAAGTTGGCTTTTAGTGGCGACTTTTTTAGCCGCAGTCTAATTTTCGCCACTAAAAACCCACCTTTAGTGGCAAAAATTTGATGTCGCCACTGAAGGTATTATAATGCCCACATTTAGTGGCAACTTATATCTCGCAGCTAAATTTCGCCACTAATTCCTTGGCGGAAATTTTTGGCGCCATGGGATTTTGGAGGGAAAGAGATTTAGTGGCAAGTTTTAATTTATCGCCACTAATGATGTACAGTTTTAGTGACAACTTTTTATGATCGCCACTAATTTCTTAGATTCTTACATTTAACCGCAGTATATTTTTTGCCACTGTATGTTCTATTTTTTGTGGCTACTTTATATTGCCACTAAAGATATATCACAAGAAAGTTGACTTTTATGGCAACATTTTTTGCCATAATTTAATTTTTGCCACTAAAAACTCACCTTTAGTGGTGAAGCTTGATGTTGACACTAAAGGTATTATGTGATCACTTTTAATGACAACTTATATGTTGTAGCTAAAGGTCATTTTGGAGGGGAAGGAGATTTAGTTGGCAAGTTTTCTTTTTTTGCCACTAATGGTGTAGGAGTTTAGTGGCAATTTTTTTTTTCGTGGCTAGATGCTTAGTTGTCTTATTTTCGTCACCTTTTGCGGCGACTTTCTATTGCAACTAAAAATATATTATATAAAAGCCAGCTTTTAGTGGCGACACTTTTAGCCACAATGTTATTTTTGCCACAAAAGACTCACTTTAGTGAAGGTATTATAGGGATCACATTTAGTGGCAATTTATATGCTGTGGCTAAAGGTCATTTTGGAGGGGAAAGATAATTAGTGGCGAGTTTTAATCTTTCACCCCTAATGTGGTCTAGGATTCTAGGAGTTTAGCAGTTAACAACCTTTCTTTCATAGCTGATTTCTTATGTGTCTTACTTTTAGCTATACTTTTTTTTATGGGGCATTGTCAAATTTTACTTTGATTGGGGTGGGTCCCACTGTATGACTGATCACACACTATCAAAGATGCCAACAAAGTCTTCTAGCATAATCAATGAGTCTTAAAATCAAGTTGGGTTGAGATTTGAGCTAAAAAAATATGTTGATGAGCGAAATTGAGGGCGTCAGTAGACTGCGAGCGTGACTGAAATACGTACGGAGCTCATTATGAATCAATCATCTTTCTTACGCCAAGGCATAGATGACAATCACGGTATTGGTCGATCCCAATAAATGACACCATTACAGTATCGACCACGTAATGTTCTCTATCCCGTGCAGTCATTGTGGCGTAAAATGTTTTTACCCCAAAAAGATCTGAGAAAATATCCAAAGTAATGCATAACATTATAAAATGCTAGAGAACGATGTTGATTTCCGTTAGTTACAACTATAAAGTAAAACATTGGCCCTTAAATCATACCATCTGGTATCACTGTTTAATCTTTATCAATTTAATATGCTCATATTATAATTTTTTCTGGTCTTCTTTTTAATTTACAGATCAATTATGTAGCCCATAATGACTATAAGAACACTAGCTACTAGAACTTTTTCTTAATAATTTATTGACATTTTTTAAAATAATAAATATGACATTGAACCCATCTCCTATAGAAATAAAATCTATTTGAGGCCTTATTAGGGAGGCATTTGTCATGAGTGGTTAGTTATTTTTATAAGTGGGTTATTACTGGGGTGTGGGTCAAGACAAAATTTCAATACCCAATGGGATTTTCGTTAGATTGGTTACTATAAAGCATTTGAATTTTACCTTTTATATTTTTAATTCAGGTGACTTAATAAGTGACAAATCCGATGAGCTCAATTTTAGTTCGATTAAAATTTATTGAGGACCCACATCAAGAGGAGGCATTTATTTTTAATGGCTTGTATTTTTATAAGTAGGCTCACTATAAAATCTTTCAATTAAAAAAATAACTTGGGTCCATTAGATAAAAGAGGGGGATTCTCCAAGGACTTGGTCCTACCATCATATATATATTTTTTATTCAAATGGCTTAAAAGTGATAAATTTGATGGACCCAATTTTAGTTTGATTAAAATTTGTTTAAGGCCAATATCAAGAGGAGGCGTTTATTTTTAATGGCTTATGTTTTTATGAATAAGCCCACAGGGTAAGGTATTTTATTAACAAAATAACTTCGGTTCACCAAAATAAGGGTAAGGTGAATTCTCAAGGACTTTGGTCTCCTACTCCTACCATCATACAACTTTCATTACCCAATTAATAAATCCCCGCCCTAAACCCATTCCTTCCCGCCATCTATTTTATTCTCTACAAAACAGCTAGTACTCTCGGTCTCCATCTCTCTCTCAATTCCGAAACGCAAAAGGGGAAAACTCTCTGGTCGCTGTCTCGGTCCTTATCTCTCTCTCTCCGATCTGAAGCTGCGGTGGTCGGGTATCCTCCCCAGCAGATCCAAACCCTGTCTCAATCGCGGTAACCCTCCCTGTATAACTCTTTTTTGTTTTGTTTTTGTAAACCCCTCTCTATCTCTGTAACCCTCTCTCCCTTTCTCTTTGAATTTGGATTCTCTCCAACATCAATACAAAAGAATTGAGGATCTCCTTAAAAAATGTAACATCTTTCTTGTTCTATTTGTGAGGGTTTCGGTTTGTTTTTTAGAGGTATTTTTCACTTGGGGATTTACACTTGTTTGGGTTTTTCTCTTTAATGGGGTTTGATATGGAACTTGTGTTATTGGATAATTGAATTTTGATTTCATTGGTTTAAGGTGTCGTTAATTGTAATCTGATATTTGATATTATGCCCCTTCCTGAAACAGTTTATAATTGCTTAATAGGGATTATGTTAAACCCATTCTATTTAGTTGCATTAAATATTGGATCTATGTTGCAAGTCTCTAATTCTTGGACCTTTTTGTTTCTCCTTCATTTAAGATCTACGTTGCCATTTTCTTTCTATTTTATATTTAGGATTAATGTGAGCATAGTTACTGGCGAAGAAAAAGAGGTTGGAAAAGACACAAAAAACACATGCAGGAATCATAACATTTTATAGTCCAAATAAATGAATGAAAATGCAAAAGCAAAGCAAGTAGAAAAATTGCTTTTTACATAGTTGAGACCCAGGATTGATTAGTTTTATTTCTTCTGGTTTATCTAGATGAACTTACCTTTTATATTTTGTAGAAGTGGTCAAACCCTGAGATTTAAGGTTCTATATCTACCATAAATACTGTATCCAATGCTTATCTTTTCTGGGCAAAGTGAAGCTACAATCCAATTGCTAAAATGGATAACATGGATAAATAAATACATTCCATTTTTTTTTTTATTCTTATCATATGGTGCCAAAAGAGGTGTTTCTGCAGGGTTGAGCTGATTGTATGTGATAGATCATGCACCTACCAGATAAGTAAAAACACTAAAGTTTTGAACTTATATTCATCATTGTTTACTTATGATTCAATTTTCATTACGAGTATAGATGGTCACATTTTGTTTTTTGCTAATTGGTAAGATTGTATTGAGAGAAAAAGGGCAGAAGCCCTTAGGACAAAGGGAAAAAAAATTCACCAAAATAAAACTTAGCACAAAAAGAATTAGGCACCACTAAACAGGGGGTGGAGCAAAGGCCAGCAAAGAGCAAAACAAAAAAGGTGGGGGGGGGGGGGGGGGGGGGGGGGGGTGGTTGTTGGGGAGGAAACCCCACCTGGACCAAAAAGAACAGGACCCAAAAATTCAACTACAAAGAGTGCCCTGTAAATTAAACCAACCCAAAGAGCAGAACCCAAGGCTTCATCTTCAAGGAAAGCCCTTCAGAACTCTAAAGCAACTGAAACATATAACCATATGACTGGGAGAGGTAGCGAAATCCACATCTCCTAGAAGCACAAAAAACAGCTTGAAGAAGCTCCTACCAACTGCACCAAAAGGGCACCAACAACAAAGAGAAATGCGAACGGTGCTCTTCACTACCAAGGCCAATGGAGGCTATGACCTTACCTAAGACAAACTAGCCACCACACCAATGAAGCCCCAACTGAAACTCAAAATCAAGGGCAAAACAGGGCACCTCTCAGCAGCAAACTTGGCCCATATCAGCTAGCTTTTGACTTGCAAACCTGCACCCACTAAACCAGCCCAGACCACTACAAAGCAAACCTGAAGCTATACAAAGGCAAACACATAAGCCACAAGAGCCATGCAAGCCATCCTACCAAGGAAGCCCTAGCTGAAAAACCCTTCCACCTTCCTTGCTCCAAAATCTGAACATCTCCATGGAATGTGGTATTGTGACCTTGCTCTATATGGAATGTGGTATAGATGGTCACATCACACTAGATCTATATGGAATGTGGTATTGTAACCTTGCTTAATCTACACAACCATTTACATGCTTTATGATACCAAGTTACATTAAAATGGCTGTTGTTTGACATAGTTTATGTCTTGAACTTTTCTGTTTTGCCAATTCAGTATGGTGTATTTGTACTCATTGTTTCCAACTCTATTATGTGTACAATTATAAATATTTCAGAGGAGAAAAGAAGAAACTCCTCCACCGCGAGCATCTGATTTAACTCTAAACAGTAGGATCTTCCTTCTACAACGTGCCTTGTCATTGTCATCATCGTTATTAATATGAGCCATAAGCCATCCATCAATCTAGAGTTGGCTTTAGGAGTTCTTACCTTAAATATTGGAACGAGAAGTTGAGGTCTCTCTTTAGTCTTTACCCCTACACATGCCCATGACAATAAGGTCAGAAGTTTGGAACAATTAATTCATTTGGTTTTATTGAATGTGTTTTTGTTAACATCTTTAAAGAACGAATTCATATCAATTCCAGGATTTGACAACTGTGAACAATTGTTAGAATTAAAAGTCGCTCCCATTTGCTCATGCAATTTTTATGTATATCAAATGTGACATTTTACTTACTAACTAATGATCTAGTCTAATCAACCAGTTGTGCTAAAATATATGGGTTAAAATGATCTTTGATCGTTGTTCTTTATTCTTGAATGAATCTGTGATTATATTTTTTAGCATGGTTTAAAATCTCGGTCTCGGTCGTGGTATCGGCCGGGCCGAAAAACCGATATATATCGGATATCGTCGCGGATATCAGTCTGTCGCGGTCATCGCGGTGTAAATTTTTTTTAATCCAAAAAAACTCGCAAAAATATCCAAAAAATCCAGAATATTAGAAAATACTGGAAAATGATATTTTTTTCCATTAGTAACAACAATAAATCAAAATCTCGGTCACCTTCAGTTATGAGTCCTGTGTGTGTCTCTAATCGCTTTCTTCTCCATTATTTCATATAATGCAACCATTATTGATGCTCATGAGCAATTTATTAGTGTAAAATATAAGAAAATAAAGATAACATATTAATCATCATTTAATTAATAGAAACTCAATCATCAAATAAGTTGTGAAATTCATGACCATGAAGATAACATATTAAAATCTAAAATATGATAGTGAGATAGATAAATCATAAAGCACTTGGACATCAAAAGGTTCATAGTTTACCTGAAATTAGAGGGGACTAGAGAGTAGAAACTAGAGAGAGATTGATGAGTATGAGTGTATGACATATTGACAGCCTAATTCCAAGTGAAGTGTCGCCCAGGCTCAATATGATCATCATCATCATCATTTCTTCGGTATTAGTTAAAAAGATATGCTCCATATTGTTGCGCACCACCATTGTTCTTGATAAGATGATGAACTATCTTGATCCCTTGTAGATTGTTCTTGGTAATTGTGCAGAAATGACATGAAATAGCTATGAGGGGCATAAAAAGGTCATTGGGGATCATGTGGTGGTGGGGGAAGCCTCCCTTGCTCAATTAATATATGTTCGATACACACCATACAATGATCATGAATCATTAAAAGAATATATTTGTGATGAAATTTCAAAAAAATGATATATTATAATTCAAATATTAAAAAATCCAAAAATAAAAGAATTGAAAAAAAATTCAAAATCATGTGTATGAGTAGATTTAGCATGAAAATATGTAGATCTAACTTCTAAGTGAAGTACACGGCACAAGTTACAAATTAACCTTCATGATTTCTATGCTTCATATAAAAATAAAAAAGAAAAAACACATAAATACATAATAAAATATTTTAAGTTGATTTTCTCTTACCTTGAATAATATTTTCTTGAAGAAAATATGCAAGAGGGATGTGTGAATGTGTGATGGAGGTATGGCTACTGTCTAAAGGAGTAAGGAGATGAAAGGAGAGGGGAAGAAGATGAAGATGGGGAAAAAGTTAAAAAAAATTAAGATTTGGGGTGATTTTAAAGGATCTCGGCCGATATTTTGAAAATATTGGCCGAGATCCCGATAAGTCCGAGATGATCATAATATCGGCCGAGAAATGCCGATATTTTGGGGATTTTTACCCCGGTATCGCCGATACCGATATCTCACCCAAATATCATACTGGTATCGGCCGTTATTTTAAACCATGTTTTTTAGTTCTAGTTGGGTGATTGTCTGATTTTATTGCGTGATATTCTTGGAACCCCATTTTGCAATCTCTTTTTTTTTTTTTTTTTGTTCCTAGGATGTGATTCTCTTCCTTGCCATTTTATGTTGTTGTTGTTGTTGTTGTTATTTTTGAAATGTGACTTCTGATAGTTTTTCTTAAGTAAGTTTGCATGCTCTCCCTCTCTCTCTCTGCGTACGCATGTGTAGGTGATGGGTCTGCATTGAAGGTGAAACACCTAAGGATGAAACTACACTTCTTAACAGCAAAATGTTGTGGAATGCAATAATTTTAAACTAATAATTATTTCATTCTACTTGTTAACAGCATATTGCGTGGAAGTAGTAATTCTGAACTAAGCTTTTCATAATACTGCATTATCCTAATTTAGTTCCTTGCATCACTTATCTATGAGGGAAAACTTACCAAGGTAAATCCTGCACCATGATTGCCAGAATCAACAATCAGGAAACTTGGCTGGATGCAAAACTACATAATAGATAATTTTGGCGTAGTCTAAGGAACAGTGATCTTCATGAGTAGATAATTTTGGTATGTCATATTTATAACATGATTTCAAGAAAAGAACAGAGATCTTTCTGCATAGATGAACATTACAGGCAAATTATGTTATATCAATCAAGGTTTGTTTCTCTGTAAATCTGGTTTTATGTAAGCCAAGCTTTAATATCATGGGTAATTTAGGAAAAAAATCTTTTGTTTTTGTGGATGAAGAGCAGTTTTTGTCCAGGATGAGTATTTGCTAAACATCCTTTTTTACACATTTGAGAACTAGATTTTCTCATCTTGTTCTCTTTGTATTTTATATGATTTGACTTGTGGTAAAATGTTGACTCTTGTTATTTCCTAATCTTGTCTTGTCTTTATAGAAAGAGAGGCCTCCTTGAATGTGGATGTAATTTTGGTTTTTTTCTTTTTGGTTTTTCGCTGGAAATTGGAAGAATCACTGAAGAAAACAAGTAGCACAGATATACAAACTACAATTGATACAAGCTTATAACCATCCTATAGTTATAAAAATATACAAAATCAATGCAGACTAGCCATTCTCATTTGGGATCTGTGTGAAAGTCACAACTCATAGGACTGAGTTGCCATGGAGAATAGTTGCTCCTTGATGCAATTCTTGTAGAAATGTAAAATGCTCATATGTAAGGGCAATTTTCACCTGGTTCAGGTAAAGGTTCCTGGTAAATTAGTTTAACTTTGTTTTGAAGGTTATGAAGTCAATAGTTTTAACAAATGTCAGATTAGTGATGTTTCTGGATTTTTCAACATTCAAACTAAGTTAATAGTTTTGAAGTGATCTTTGTCGATTAATAGTCCTAGCATTAACATATGCAAACCTCATAAATTTGTGAGAACAGCTTTTTCAAAGTTTATGTAGAGAGAATAACTGATTCAGAAGGTGGTCACACTTCTTTGGATTGAATGGTAGCTGGATAAAACATGCTTTGCTGAAGTATTTTCATGAACTCTCTCTCTCTCTCTCTCTCTCTCTCTCTCTCTCTCTCTCTCTCTCTCTCTTAAATACCTATGCTTTCTTACTATCTCCCGTCTCTTCCAATACATATCAGGCCCTGCCCTCCCAATACACCTTACTTGTAGGGATCATCAAAGAAGATTTAACACATCATACACATGTCCTTATAAATTGGCAAGATGCACCGAGAAAAATGGGGGAACATTTATTTTTTTTTATTTTTTTTCCTTTTTCTTTAATGTTGTTTTTGAACAACACTTTGAACTTAAGTGTGACCAGTAACTATTAGTGTCTCTCTCAATATAATTGATTGACAACTGCCTAATTTGACATAGAAACTTACTATCCTCTGTCGGATTATTTCAAACTCAAGGAGCTACAAAAGGTTGTAGATGATGTTTGAGTATTTCATAAACCTCTTATCAGGAAAATATCCAACTGCGGGATGTCCCACAAGTAGATGATGTGGGTTTTCAAATCCTAGATGCTGACAAAAGTGGGGCCTCCTGACTTAAAGGCACTCATAAAAAAAATCCCGCATGGCTTGTATGAAAAGTCCGGCCTCTGGTTGGAAGTTAAATTGCAAAGCTTAAAAAAAGGATGTGAAAGTTAAATTGTACATCAATAATTTTTTCATTAACTAAGCATTTGGTTAATTGTATCAAAGGCTCTGCCATCGGTGCTAGTGTTAGGGGCAGATCAAAGGAAAGAACGGTCGTCAGCAACTAGTACCAAAACTTGGGTGCATAAGAAGTTGGATACTAGAAACAAGAGCATAAAGAGATTGTGAAGGATGTTGGGACTCTGTATCACTATTAATTTTGTTGTATCATGATAAATCCCTAATGCCTTGTTTGGAAAATCTTATTTGCATGAATCAGACTTAGGGATAATAGATGTGTAGAATAGATCTATGTAAAACAAATGTTTTATATTTATACTATTTTGTAAGACCATTTTACTATTTGAAATAGATGTTTTAGGATCCTATAATTCAATGATGTTTTGAAATAATTAAATAGATGTTTTGAAATAGAATCACTTGATGATTCCAATTATCTAGGAACACCATTTGGATATATAGGAGTGCTAGAATGTTTAATCTCATGCCACTTATCTGCCTATAGTATCTTCAGTCTATCTTTTCTTATTGCATATGCCTCTTTTTTCAGCTATCTCCATGTTGTTTTGTTGTGTAGGGGACCCGTGGGTGAAGTTTTTTTATTTATACTTCAAATTGTGTTAGGTACATCGACATGGATAAGAGTTGGATGAAAATTGAGGATAGACGACACCCTAAGTACATAGATGGAGTTAAACAGTTCTTGGAGTTTGCATATGCACATAAAGAGCCAGGGAAAAAGATTCGGTGTCCGTGTGTCAAATGCAACAATGTCTATTTTCGTACCTGGGATGATGTGGAAGCGGGTCTATATTATCACGGTATAGTTAAGTATTACATTCCATGGGTATTGCATGGGGAGGAGTTTGAGTCAAGCACTGAAGAAGATGATGATGATGAGCCCAACATAGAAGATGAAGATGATCATGATGACATGCAAGAAATGATACATGATCATTACACCGCATCAACTATAAATGAATGGGCGGGGGAGGATTCTAGTAGCAATGGAAATGTGGTGCCCGACTGGAAAGCAGATAAATTCATGAGTCTGTTGAAGGATGCCAAACGGAAACTATATCCGGGCTGCGAGAAGTTCTCTAAGTTGTCGTTCATTGTGAAGCTGTTGCACCTAAAGATACTTAATCATTGGAGCAGCAAATCCTTCACCATGTTGCTTGAGTTGTTAAAGGAGGCACTTCCTGATGGTGAGACGCTCCCCAGCTCATTTTACGAGGCTAAAAATATAATTCGTGACCTAGGACTTGACTATGCGAGGATTCATGCTTGCAAAAATGATTGTGTACTATTTTGGAAGGAGCATGAGCATAGAGAAGAGTGTCCAGAATGCAAAGAGCCTAGATATAAATTTATTAATGGCAAACAGAAGAAGATTCCTCAAAAAATCTTGCACTACTTCTCACTAAAACCGAGATTACACAGGTTATTTATCTCAACTACGACAGCATTAGATATGAGGTGGCACAAAGAGAAGCGCGTCAATGATGGGGTGTTAAGGCATCCAACCAATGCTGAAGCCTGGAAAGAATTTGACAAAATGCATAACTCATTTGCCCAAGACCCTCGTAGTGTTAGGCTTGGCCTAGCAAGTGATGGATTCAATCCCTTTTCAAACATGAGCACTTCTCATAGTACATGGCTGGTTATTCTTGTGCCATACAACCTACCACCGTGGAAATGTATGAAAAATCCATTTTTTATTATGTCGCTGCTTATTCCTGGACCCAAGTCTCCAGGAAATGACATTGATGTATATTTGCGACCGTTGGTAGATGAGTTGAAAGAGTTGTGGGAAGATGGCATCCAAACTTATGATGCCTATACAGGTACCAATTTTCAGTTGCATGCAGCGATGATATGGACCATCAATGATTTCCCAGCATACGAAAACTTATCAGGATGGAGCACTAAAGGGTTTTTGGCTTGTCCTACCTGCAATAAGGAGACATCACATATGTGGTTGAAGAATGGAAAAAAGACTTGTTAATTCTTATCTAACTGTTCGAGGTAAAACCTCAGGCATGCCAACTTCTCTCATCCATATAGCTATTTTACTTCACCCGAGATTTACTTTTCTCACATGTGGGCTCCCTCACCTCAACCCAAGTCTCCTTGGCCCCACCTCGAGGGCTGGGTCCTATCTTAATTGGTGGAGAAGGACATGTGTGACCATTTTCTCCACGACTTCTATACATGGACAGACATATCCCAACTTGACAAACGTGTTCTCCCTCCTCACTATAAAAAAGATAAGAGGATTTTACTGAAAAAATCCCGAAATATAGCCATATATCCCGAAAGGTCCTCGCAATTTATGTAGCACTAATGAGGTCCTTTCGCCATTTTTTTATATTTTTTTTATGAGTGACGATAGCGTCACATGATAGCGTCACCATGGGCGACACTAGCGTCGCTCGTCACACCCTATGCGTTGCTCATCATACCTTCTTCCCTTCTTTTCTTTTCCTTTCTTTCTCTTCTTCCTCCTCCTCTTTCTTTTCCTTTCTTTCTTTCTCTTGCAGCATGAGCTAATCTAGTAGCTTTGGATCAAGGTTTGTTGTTGGGGATGTTTTTAATTGAGGTGGACGTTCAACAAGGTCTCATCAAGGGAAGCTGGTTCTTGAAGGTGGGTCTGGCGAAAGGGGGGTGGGTAGGACACCATCTCAGACCTCCACATGCTCTGCATATCGGTTACAATATAAGTAAAGAGGGGAAAAATGGTAGTGTTGTTTGTTTGTCTAGGAGAGAGGGCTTGGATGGAGCTTTTAATATGTGCATGGATTGAGAATGGAACAGTGCACCTCGAGTGCCATTTAGCCATATGGTACCTCCCCCAGTAAAATGGAGCCTAAGATCCCCTCATAGTAGGAATCTGGAATTAGAGAAATCCTGTGGGCAGTCTTAAGTCGATCAGTGGGCTATCTCTTGGGAGTTGGACAATCCCAATAAAAAATAACCCAAACAACAGACTTTGATCCAAAGCTACTAGATTAGCTCATGCTGCAAGAGAAAGAAAGAAAGGAAAAGAAATAGGAGGAGGAAGAAGAGAAAGAAAGGAAAAGAAAAGAATGGAAGAAGGTGTGACGAGCGATGCTAGCGTCGCCCATGGTGACGCTATCGTCACTCATAAAAAAGTATAAAAAAATATAAAAAATTGGCAAAAGGACCTCATTAGTGCTATACAAATTGTGAGGAGCTTTCGAGATATATGACTATATTTCGGGATTTTTTCAGTAAAATCCTCAAAAGCTAACAAAAAAAATAGAGAGAAATTGACCAAACGTGTGGAAAGACTGGCACCGATATTATTTATTTTATAATTGGCCCCACTTTGCTGCTAGACATCCTATATTAGAGGAGAGAGAGAGAGAGAGAGAGAGAGAGAGAGAGAGAGAGGACCTAGTGACACTAGTACGTCATCCTCATTACTCTCCACAGCCTTTTGCCAGTCCATCTTTCTTTATTTTTCTTACATGTACCAGCTGGATAGTATCTGACAGCTCGTCACTGATCTCCTCGTGAAATAGTTGGGACTATTTTTTAAAATTGTATCTATTATGCCTTTGTCTGTTGGTAGATTTATTAGTAGAGAGTGGCTATCTACACACTGCAAATGCCTCTCTACCCACTGCATTATAAAAAAAATAAAAAATTTTCTAAACTACTCCTATCCCTCTCCTTCCCTCTCTCTTGCTCCAGCGACCCTGCTCCGGCAACTCCGCCAGCCGCCGCCCTACGCCGACCCATCTCCCTCTCTTCCTCTCCTGCTCCGGCAGCCCCACCCGCCCTCATCCCCACCCCTAGCCCTCCCCCTCCCTTTGGTCTCTCCCTTTCTCCCCCTCTCCCCGACAGCCCCACCCGCTCTCATCCCCAGCCCATCCCCAGCCCTCTCCCTCCCTCTGGTCTCTCTCTTTCTCCCCCTTCCCTGCAGCCCCCACCCGCCCTCATCCCCAGCCCACCCCAGCCCTCCCCCCACCATCCCCTCTGCCCACACCCACCACCTGCTCTCATCTCTCGTTGGATTACCCTCAAGCGGCTCCACGACGACCATCCAGTGTTAAAAATCGCATCCATCTAGCAAAATCGTTTCTTTGGGAGGGCGGTTGCTCTAGTTCAGTGATGGGTCTTTCAAAGACGACGTCGCAGGGTGCATCGAGAAACATCGAAGGCCAATCGCTTCGGGGCGTCGGCGAAGTTCCATAATGGCCATGAGGGGACGGAGTCCGAGCATTGCAGAAGATCGAGAGAGACAAGAAAGAGGGAAAGAAGAAGCAGAGATGAGAAGAGAGGAGAGGAGAGGAAGAGATGGGGAAGGGCGGCGGCTGGCGGGGGAGATGGGGCTGCCGGAGCAGGGAGAGACAGAGAGGGAGGGAGAGGGCTAGGGGTGGGTCGGGGATGAGGGCGGGTGGGGCTGCCGGAGCAGGAGAGGAAGAGAGGGAGATGAGTCGGCGTAGGGCGGCGACTGGCGGAGTTGCTAGAGCAGGGCCGCCGGAGCAGGGAGAGGAAGAGAGAGGGAAAGAGAGCGATAAGGGTAGTTTAGAAATTTTTTTATTTTTTTTATAATGCAGCGGGTAGAGAGGCATTTGCAGTGTGTAGATAGCCACTCTCTTATTAGTATAGAAAGGTAGAAATGTCATATGGGATTTTCAAATATTATTACCATTGCATAGGAGTTAGGTCCACAATAAAATTGACTAATTGATTAAAAATATTGATTAAGAAATATGCATTAGATTGCATTAATCACTTTTTTATTTAAAAAAATTTATTTATTATCGGACCAATTCGTATTAGAGTAAAAGTTAGATATACCACATGGATGGAAGGATATTGTTGTCCAAATTTTAGACAAGTAACCCCTATGAGAATTTTTGCAAAATTTCTATCAAATTGTTTATCTCTTGTCCAAATATGTTGGTGAGCTAAGATAAAATAAAATATATGTTTTTTTTTCTAATTAAAAGTGTATAAAAATAACTACGTTGAAGAGTTAAGTTCTTGAATTATAAGGTTGATTTTGCATAACAAGGCAATTTGAGATCTCTTACAAATGAAACTAAAGAACTAAAGGGCCTATTTATTTCCATTAAAATATATAAAAATTTAATATATCGAGTTTTTTTTTTTAAGTTGTTAAAAATGAAGACCAAATGTGAATCTTCAAAATGACCATCAAATAGTATTTTTTTTATAATATTAGAATCAAAGGAAAATGGAGAAGAAAAGGTCAAAGACCTAAAGACACCCACATCATTAAAAAAAAAAAGAATACATAGCTTTTAATCTTTATTACTTAAAAAATCTTAATGTATTTTAATGCAAACAAAGATGGCCAAATACCCTTTTGCTCAACAGGTCTTAATACCAATATAAAATCAAACCTTAAATAATGTATCCTTAAAATTAGCTATAGTTTAAAAAAAAAGGGTTGCTAGTTAGTTGGCTAACCTCGCCTCTCATGATCTTCTCCCACTACTTTTGTGTATGCATGCATGTGATCTAGATCCCGGCCCCTATAGTTGAGAATAGTAAAAAGGACATTTGAAGAAAAATAAAGATGCAGAAATATCATTGAAAAAACTCTTATTTTATAAAAATTAAAAGAGGAAAACCCTAATATTTATATTTTCAGCACATTTTATCTTAGATTCCTTGGAAAATGTAAATTTTCACAAAACACAACCTCTTCGGACCTTTTCCACGTAAATGCGTTTCATGTTCACGTGTTTACCCACGCGCCCTAATTCTCGGACTCTCTCTCCCTCTCTCTCTGGCAAACCATAACACAATACCATCCCATTTCAATACGGCATCATTACACAGCCAAAAAAGATCTAATCTTTCTTGAGAAATAAAACCAGAACTAACAATTAAAGAAGAACAAATCCCTCTATTTCATTTCAATCTTCATAACAAAATATCTCTATTTCATTCCTGTTTGCCTAAACTCCACTAGGCATGACTTGTATGAGAATTGCCTACCCATTTGAGAAGTTAGCTATTTCTCAATTAATGATAATTACCTCTATGGTAGGTGATTCTCATAACGGTTTTGAGGAAAAGAAAGCTCTTTAAGCCTGAGAGCTGATTCCCATTTGTTGGTTGGTATCAACAGATGAAAGTGATGACCTGCTACCAAAGGTATGTGATCATGTGACCCCTTCTGTTTTTTTTTTTTTTTTTTTGGTCTTTCATGTTTGTTGAAATGCACCGGTTTATCAAATATCAAATTGTGAATATGGACACTAAGGACATGCTCGTGTAATGCAATAATTATAGGATAGAGAGGAAAACCAATTTGATTTTGCCTGTGGTTCAGTCTTTTACCGTCTGGGTTCATGATTTTTTACACAGAAGACAATTTTTAACTAATTTCTCATGTAAAGGGAAAAGCAGAATCTGATGAGAAGACTTGGACCACAGTATTCTGTGTCCTTGTGAAAGAGAAATTTTGCAGGGTGCAGAATCCTTGGCTTACACAAATATACTCTCCATTGTAAGGTCCTATTCTGCAACTTTGCTATCAATAACAGGAAAAAGTTACTGCACTTTTGTATTGGTCCCATTAAAAAATATACTCTCCATGTAAGGTCCCATTGGGGGGGGGCGGAATATGTTGAAGTCCAATGTTTTCCAAGTGTTTCCTCAAACCCCAGAAACTGTATTTGATGACAGATAATTTGCTGAATGCAGTTAGTGACAGTTACCTCAGGCATTAGTGCAGGAATGTTGTGATGGAACACTGAGCATGGAACTTAAAACATTAAATTTGGAAATCTTTTGGGACTAGGCTACTCATAAAGAAGAAACCCAACAATTAAAATTACCTACTTCATTTTGGGGACAACCTCTGAATATATAATAGGTTGATACCATTATATTGAAAATTATTCAACATACACTAATTTCTTCATACATTAATTTCTTCTTCCTCTCTTCTGAAGTAAAACAAGTGCAAAGAGCAGCATCCTTCTCTTATGAACTAGTATTTCACAATTCAAATACTCACACTGGAGTTTTAAGTTGTAACCCTTTAATTCAGTGTGTTCTCCTTTTCATGGTAGATTTGGATGGCAGACTGATAAGACTCCATCTACATGATAATAACTGGATGCTAAACAGAATCTGGATGGCAAATGCCTCCCACATTCAGCTCATAAACTTGAAACCACCCACACAACAGCGAAAAATGAACAATGAGAAGAGTGGACGTAGACTCAAAGGCTACTGATTACATTCACATTCAAAATGTCTCCTGCCAATAAACAAAAGAGATCAAAGAGAAACATTAGCCCATGCAAATCTACAATCAATCAAACTAGAAAAACCCTCTGCATGTTGAAGCCTTGTCATCTACCGATCAATCCCTTCAATCTTATCTTCTACCTCAGAATACAACTGCCTCAGCTTTTCTATGTTGTCTTCTGAAGTCTCCCAATACCCACGTCCATTCGCCTCTAAGAAGGTCTGTACCAACTTCCGGAAGGAATTTGGATTTGTGTCCATCAACCTCTTGAGCATATCCTCATCTTGAATGAAGGTTGTGTTAGCCTCCTCATACACCCAATTGTCAACTTGCCCTGATGTTGCGCTCCATCCCACAGTGTTGGTGAGTCGCTTCTCAATCTCACGCACACCTTCATACCCACTTTTGATCATCCCCTCATACCACTTGGGGTTGAGCAACTTGGTCCTTGCGTCAAGTCGCACAGTCTCAGACAATGTACGCACTTGGGCATTAGCGGTGGTTGTATCAGCAATGTATGCATTGGGCTTCTTGCCATCCTTCCTTAGTGTTTGCACAAGGTTAGTAGGGTCTGAATCAAAGTAGTGACTCACATCAGTGAGCGAAATCTCTGAAGAGTCAAGGTTTTGAAATGTAGCTTCAGCAGTGCTCAAGGCAAGCTCAAACACCTTGCGTTTCTCACTCATGCCCACACCAGGGGCATCACTGTCGAATGCAAAAGACTTGCGACTCAAGTACATGTCTTGAAGTTGCTTCTCATCATTCCATGAGGAGTTCTCAACAGCAAGGTTGACATTGGACGAGTAGGAGCCAGAGGCATTGGAGAAGACACGAGTAGCAGCTTCGCGCAGTGAAACACCCAAGGCTTCAGCCTGTTGCAAGGCATGTTTCTTCACAAAATTTTGGTCCTCGGGCTCATCGAGCTCAGCTACCATCTTCACAGCCCGGTCCAGGAGATTCATCTACATGCATTTCAATGAAAAGGAAGACATCAGAATATTAAAAACAACACACTATAGAAGATATGTTCGCCTGTATAGAATGTATAAGGAAGTATGTGGTAAATTTCTATGGTGATATAGAATGTTGATCTGATGGACCACATTAATGAAACGAAGCTATGACTTCAGTATTTGGACTCTTAATTTTCAAGTCGTTGATTATGCCGATTACCAACAGAATACATACAGTTTATTATTTTTTGTCATCTCGGTACAGTCCATACATTTTAAGGCCATTGATCAGATGGACAACAGACAATTTGTCAGCTTAGAATATACACATCAACTTGGAAGGCCACAAAACCAATGGTCAGGGACGCCCCATAATTCCCACTTGTATTGGACAGAGATTTCAATCTTCATGGAACTCCAAGAAATACACACATCTTAATAGATCATTGTGTGTGTACATCTTGGCAGTTTAAATAATAAAATCAGACCCATCCGAATGAGAATTCAGAAGATCATTGATAGAATCACCATTTGACTATTAGGAGGCCACATGTTCAACACCCATGAAGAGGGGTCTTTGCTTTTCAACATGAACAGATTATATCTTTCCCTATATGGTAAAAGAGAGGTAAATGAGTAAAGGTACCTGGTTGATGAAGAGATCCCTGAAGACTCCAGAGCAATTGACAACAACATCAATCCTAGGACGTCCCAGTTCTTCAAGGCTAACAGGTTCCACCCTGTTCACACGCCCAAAAGTATCTGCAATAGGTCTCACCCCAATCATCCAGAGGACCTGACCCAATGACTCTCCATAGGTCTTTATGTTATCAGTACCCCACAAGACTAGTGCAACTGTTTCTGGGTACTGCCCTCCATTGTCAGCCTTCTGTCGCTCTAGCAATCGCTCCACGACAACCTTAGCACTCTGCATTGCCGCTTCCGTGGGTATAGCCTGTGGGTCAAGTGCGTGAATGTTCTTACCTGTAGGCAACACCTTTGGGTTCCTGATTGGATCGCCCCCTGGACCTGGCTCGACATAGCTACCCTCCAAAGCCTGTTTCAAGCTTCCCAATTCATTATCAGCCACAACTAATTTCAGACACTCACCTAAGAACTCAAACAATGTGCGAAGCTTATCCCTGTCAGCTTGGTAGAATTTTGTGTTTGCTAGATATTGGATCCATGGCTCATTAATGCCAAACCCAAGGATCGACCCCAACTTCCCAGCTACATCAACCACCTGGCCCTTTTTGTTGGTGGTCTTGTCAACAAAGGCCGATATTGAACCACGTGATGCTTCCGTGATCTGTCTTAGCAGCTCCACATCCTTCAAGATACCATTGTCATTCCCTCGGTACACATCTTCGATGTTGCGACCAACTGTCTCAGCCAATATACTGGGCAAGGAGATTATACCATCCTCAGGACGGTCAAGTGCTGCGATGTTGACCAATGTTGCAACAGCCTCCATTGCCGACGGTGGCTCCCCAATGACATGAAGACCGCATGGTAATAGCCGTGATTCTATTTCCATGATCTTAGAATAGACCTTTCCAACCACGAGGTCCCGCTGCTGACTCGATAGTTCTTCACCTTCTTCAGGAAGGCTAACATCCTTGTCGAGGTTGCATTGCTTTGCAGTGCTGATAATGGAGCTTACAATTTGTGGACCACGGCCACTGTCTTTTAGAGATTGGTATGAGGAGATTAGCTCAGATAGCTGCTTAAGGCCCTTGTAAAGACCAGCGTTTTCGGCAGGAGGTGTCAAATAGCTAATTGTGTTGGCATAGCTACGCCGTTTGGCAATTGTTGCCTCAGACGGATTGTTAGCGGCATAGTAGTAAATGTTTGGGATGTTACCAATGAGACTATCAGGATAGCAAACATCACTCATTCCGACCTGCTTCCCTGGCATGAATTCTAGGGAACCATGTGTGCCAAAGTGGAGGACCGCATCGGCTTTGAAGATCTTCTCAACAAAGGAATAGTAGGCAGCAAAACCGTGGTGGGGACTCGCCGATTTGGAGAAAAGAAGGCGCATCGGATCACCTTCATATCCAAATGTAGGTTGCACCCCGATGAAGACATTGCCATACTGCTTTCCATAGACCAAGAGGTGCTCACCATCGGAGTTCAAGTTTCCGGGTGGTTTTCCCCAGCTTTCTTCCAGTGCAGCAGCATATGGTGTGAGGCTCTGGTACTCCCTAACATTCATCTTGTAGGCGATGTTGAGATTTGGACTGCTGAATTTAGCCTCCTTGTCATGAATGATATCTTCAATCAGGGCTTCAGATGTTTCCGGGAGTCCATCAACATTGTATCCATCTCGCTGGAGATCTTTCACAACTGAGAAGATCGACGCAAAGACATTGAGGTAGGCTGCCGTTCCAACATTGCCTTTGTCAGGTGGAAAGCTGAAGACAGTGATTGCCACTTTCTTTTCTTCCTGTTTTCACCATTCAATCATAAATTTCAGATAACTAATGGTTGATGCTTAGGTTGTTTCATCATAATCATAGATGGAATTATATTTGAGATTGCTTTGAGTGGTTACAACCTTTCTGCCAACAGGACACGCATGAGAATCAATATAGACCATTCAAATTGTAGGTGCTGCAGTGGATGATATTGATGGACAAATAATCAAATAGGATCTCTTGACCCATACTTATGTAGATATGATCTACCCACATTGGTCCATGATATGGATGCTCATGCATGACACATGAAGAACATGGAAAGCACAAAAAAGTCATCCGCAATTTGCAGCTAACATTGAACAGCAGGGAACCATATGCTCAGACTCATGACCCATGAGACAGAATAGAAGCTATATGATTGGCTATCCTTGGACAAAAATTAAAATGGACTTCCTTTAAATAACCAATAATTTCATACAAAATGCACAACCTTGTATAATGAATAATAGAACTCCAATAAGTGTTAAATCTAATAAATACTTTTGGGGAGCATAACCCAGAAATTATGAAATAGAAAAGAAGGAAACCTTTTCAATGTGATACAGCACATTTTGTGTTGAAGCACCAAATCGTGCTCGTAAGTCGTATCTTCAAATGAATGGTGCTTAATCGTGAAAAACCAATACCTTTTTTAAGGAGGAATTTTCCAGAGATGTCTGATCTCTTCTCAATTATAAGTTCTCAGGCCTGTGAGGCTTACCGATATGCATGCCAACAGCTAAAAGAAATTGATTTATGCTTAACGGCTAATCCATAATCACCTCTTGTATTTTGTGGGTCAATGGATCCCACGAACATGCCACAAAAATGTATTGATGTGGCAAGTTGCACTTAATGCTATAGTCAAACTATGGACTTTAGTTTTAAAAAATAATAATAATTAGTAAGGAATAAAAAGAGATGTCAATAGCCTGAGACCTGGAGACACCTTATCAACAGTTGGTCTCAACTCAAAGGCATGTAACACTCTCCCCCCAGTACAAACTGCATCTGTTTTATTTCATATCTGAAATAAACTTCAAGAGATTATAGAACTTCCAAGAGGATCAGTGGCCCAAAACAACAGAGGTGTCCTTGATTGAAGATATGAAATTAGGTTCATCAAGACAAGAAGACATCATGTACTGAGGTCTCAACTCAAAGGCATGTAACACTTTCCCCGCAATACAAACTGCATCTGTTTTATTTCGTATCTGAAATAAACTTCAAGAGATTATAGAACTTCCAAGAGGGTCAGTGGCCCAAAACAACAGAGGTGTCCTTGATTGAAGATATGAAATTAGGTTCATCCAAAGACAAGAAGACATCATGTACTGAGGTCTGACTGTTTAGGCATCTGAATGTACCATTATCTTATTCTCAAATATAAAAGGGTAAAACTATAATTCCAAGAGAGCACCTCTAAAGACAGTTCAACAGATAAGACAAAGCAAGCAGGAATGCTATACTAGATAGTCCAGATTCATACTAAAATAGAAAAAACATACCTTGGATTTTCTCTTTAGTTCCGCCCATCTGATTGCTCTGGTGCAGAGCTGCTCCACTCTCTTGTGAAGGGCATGTGATTTTCCTACATTACGATAAAATAATTACATTGTTATAACTCAATCTTAGCCATTAAATATAATAAACAAGCAAGAAACATATCACCCAGAGAAGAAAAAGAAAAAATAACAAAATTATCTTAACAACAACTCCAGAACTCTTTAGAAGCCAAAAAAAAAAAAAAGAGGAACATTGAGCGATCACACACAAAAGAACTAAAGAACACCAGGTTCATTGAGAAAGATCCAAATTCCTGAAAAGTCATACATTCAAAGCCTTCTAAGGAGACCCTGAAATCATTACAAAGGTATTCATCATCTAAGCAAATGAAACAAAGAACAGATAAGAGAAACGAACAGAGCAACGGGTAAAATACCATGGATGGGGAGAAAATTTTGAAGTAACAAAAGACAAAGAACCCGAGAGAAGAAAGACATAATAAACACAAAAACAACTCCAGAACTATGTTGAAGAAGTGGGTTCCACCCCGATGAGGAGTATTGAAAAGTATTTATATTGCCTGTAAAATTAATATGGTATCAAAGCCAACCAGTCGTGAGTTTGAATCCGAGTAGGAATGACTCTGGGACTGAAAAAATGTATATTGCCAAAAGTGTGGTGAATGGGTTCCACCTAAAAGAGCGCGTTGAGAAATGGGGTCCGAGGTGGGACTGAAAAAATGTATATTGCCAAAAGTGTGGTGAATGGGTTCCACCTAAAAGAGCGCGTTGAGAAATGGGGTCCGAGGGGGAGTATTGAATTGAAAAGTATTTATGCTGCCCGTTTGGTAACTTGACTAGTAAAGTCAAGTAAACTTAAGTCATCCTAAACATCACATCAAAAGCACTTTTTTTCAAAACTCCCTCCAACTTTTCCAACAAAAAGTCAAAAAGTAACCACATTTATTAATTAAAAGACAAAAAAAACTCCATTTCCCATACCAAAAGTCAGAAATATTCCATCCCAAACAACTAAAAACAAAATACCATCATAACCCACTACATATTTTATTCATACTTTTTATTTCACTTCACTCTACTTGACTCTACTTGACTTTAATAGTAAAATGCCAATCGGGCCCGACTTAATAAAGTATATAAAAAACATTAAAACAGAGTAGTCACACTAAAAAAAAAAGGAAACACCTGATGAATTGAAAAAATCCAAATTGTAAAAATAATACATTCACAACATTCTACAAATACACAGAAACGCATTCATCGAAAACATGCAACCAAACAAAATGGTGAGAACAAAATGGTGAGGTGAGCAATTATAAAACAGAGGAAGAAGAGAAGAAAAGAAGAATCTCCACTTACCTGTTCTTCCATCTCTCCCTGAAAATACAATAGGCTCCATTCCACCATCAAGCTCAGGAAGTGCCACCTGCAGAGCCACCTGAATTGGGTGCAACCCCAGGCTACTGATGAGCCACTCCTCTGTTGTCTGAAACACCAAAGGCAATGCCACAATGTAAGGTACATCAAGCTTCCTCAATGCCTCAATAGCCCTGGGATGGTCCTGCCTTGCTGGCCCGCCGACGAGGGCAAACCCCGTCAGCGATATTGCGGAGTGAACAAATGGCTTCTTAGTGACAGGATCGACCAGATACCTCTCCGTTGGCCCAGAGAAATCGAGCCCACCGGCGAATATCGGTATTACCTTAGCTCCTTTGGCCTCCAATTCCATGATCACTGCCACATAGTGACTGTCATCCCCTGTAACTATATGACTCCTCTGCAAAATCAGTCCAATTACAGGAGAATTGGGGTCTTTCAGCTTCTCATTTGCATCCTTCCTCGTTCCATACCAATTCAAATACTCCTTCACATCATCATACATGCAAGGAGCTAGAGGATGCCAAATCCCACTATCCAAGAACAGAACAGGGTCCGAATACGCGATTTTCATCCCTTTCAAGGCTGGAATATAAGACCCAGATATCATTTTCACGAAATTCAGCAGGTTTTCAGGTGACCCACCAAGCCAGAACTGCAAGCTGAGGATGTATAGGCGAGCGTCCTGTGCCTTGTCGCTGGGCAAGTATTTGAGGACCTTGGGGAGTGTTCTAACGAGCTTCAACATGCTCTCTGCAAATCCTGCAGACTGCTTCTTCCTCTTGAAGAGCTGAAAGAAGGGGCTTTTGGACTGCCCCAGTTGGGACATGCTGAAAGATCCGAGCTTGTTCAACCTCATCACTTCAGGCATGGAAGGGAAGACGAGAACTGCATCTAGGCGGTCTCGCTCCTTCTCCACTGCAACCTTCACCTTCTGCGCAAGCTCTTCGACGAAAATCAAAGACCCAATGAAGATATTTGCGTCTTCAAGGTCCTCGCAGAAGGCTTTGTATGTATTTTCATCTCTGAGCTCTTCTACAAGGTACCCCACAACTTCAAATGCAGCAAAGCGACCTTCTCTATTAAGGGTCTTCACAGCCGTGGTGAGAGAGGATTGGTACTGGGCCTCGAGGACGACATAGACGATTTTGACACTGGGTAGGCCTTGGTTCCTGTTTGGAACGACTCTCCTGACCTCTGGAGTCGATTGGGTGAATAACCCATTTCCAACTGCTGCACATCTGACTCCAAAGCCTATTTTTCTGGGTTTGATCTTCTTAGATGATGAGTAATTGAAAATGGAATGCTTCTGAGAGAGAGAAGACAAGTGCTCTGTTTTTGAAGTGGGTAAGGTGAAGGAAGATGAAGACATCAAAGATGACATTGTAGAAGTAGAAGAAGAAATAGTTCAATGGATAGAATAGAGAAATAGAGAGAGATTGCCTTCTTTTGTTTGTAGGCTTCTTCTTTTGTGCCTTCTTCTTTCTTCCTTCTCCTTGTTCCTCTTCAGCTGTGATGAATTTCAAGAGTCGGAGTGGGAGGGATTGCATGTATGTATATTCTCTGTGGAGACAGCTGACTAGGTGTGAGAGAGGATATGGGCCATTTGTTTTGCTTTGGTGGTGGAGTGATGGACACGTGGATTGAGATAGCAACATGCATGCCTTTATGATTGTGGGGCTTAAATTTATTTTGAGAATTTTGTGGTTTTTCAGTAGATGGGCTTCTGCATATCAGATTTTGGGCCCTTGGTGATGAAGTTGCTTGGCTTCTCATTGGTGGGTTTGGATTTCCATGTAGGGGGGGATGGGGCGAAGGAAGTATCTTCGTAAGGCATCTGCTTCTTTTATGTGGTTTTGTGACTCACATGAAAATGAGATGATGCAGGACTCATTGAATTGTCAGCTAACTTGTGTCTGTGATAGTGCCATGTACACATGGCTTATGTGAACATATCTGGAACAGCAATGCCTTCTATCTGCACACTATGGAACATGACAATTACAATGTGTGAACAAGTAGAAGCTTGGGTACCTCTGTAAATACTGGAAGAGTAAGATAGGTCTTTGAACTCTGGGTCAAAATGTATTTATTATTTCTTTTTAAAGCATTGGGATGGTAATTTGCTTATGTCTAGTCTGTGTTGAACAGCAAAGAAATTTCAAACATTTTTTTTGGAGTAGAATGTTGGTCAGGCAATAAGCATCACATGCACAAAATGTGCGTATTATAGATAAAAATATTGAGATATATGTGTGGTAAAACTATGAATATAGAATTAGAAAAGAACTCATTCAATAGCATCTACAGACAACATCAATATGTGATAAATTAATAAAGATTTATTTCAGATAGTTTAGACATGTTCAAAAAAGGTAACAACACCTGTGAGGAAAAATCTTTCTATGCAAGTTGATGGCCTGCCAAGAAAAATTGGGTAGGCTGAAGAGAACATGATAAAAGTAGAAAAATTAGATATGACATGGTATAACTTATTTGAGGATTTGGCCTAGCATTGATCAGAATGAAGAAACATAATTCATGTAGCCAACTTCAACATAGTGGGGATAAAGCTTTGGTGATGATGATGAAATCTCAAACCTAATTTGCATAAGAATGCTTGTATTTTTCTGAAGATTAATCCTCTTTGCTACTTGAAAATAAGTTACATTACTATATAATTAAGGTATAGCTTAATTATTTCCTTCTAAGTAGAGAAATAGAAATCATTAAATTGGAAAGGGGGAGGAGAAGAAGAATACTTGACATGGAATTGGGAATGCAGACACCACTTGACATGAAGTGAAAACAAGGTGCATTTTCATTGAAACGAAAATAGCCAAACACAACCTGGGTAGAATCTGGTGGATGCAAGTATGCAACTTAGGATCGATGGGTTAAAGTAAGACTTGAGAATGTCTTTATACATAAACCTAGAGAACTCTGTCAGGACGCGAGTTTTGAATTCACCTTAAAACCCCTGGCTATATTGTTGAACTACCATAGGCCAACAGCTATGGTGATATCTTTTTTAGACTATCAATTAGTATCAAAGCCCTCGATTCTCTGTGGCATAGCTTCAAACATGCTGATGGGCTGACATTTGCAAGGATCCCTTCTGGAATATCAATAGAGTAGACAAGAACAAACTAGAGACCAATTACTATTACTTTTACATTTCAGTACAGTATTTGAAGTGACATTTGTCCTACGTGGCACTGTACATAAAGGGGCTAAAAGTTGAAAATAATTACAAAGTTTTGCCATCCCCATCAAAAACACAAGGTTATGCCATTGATCTAAGGGCTTGATGGATTTGGGAGGCAGACGGGTTTGGGGGTGGGGGTGCCGTCCATCACACTTTTTTTTAGACCTAATTTCACTATTCATCTCACTGTTTTTCTCAATGGATGGCTGGGGAGAAAAATAGAAAAAAATAACAGAAAAGAAAAGGAGGGGAGCCGGGTTCGGTTTGGTTGACCAGAGTGTTAAAAAAAATTAAAAGTTAAGAACATTAAAAAAATAAAGTTTTTTGAAATTTTGAGTGTAAACTCTTAAATTATAAAAGTTAATAAAACAATATACTAAAAACCCTAAACATTAAAGCATAAATCATATATACTATAAAAAAAATTAACCTAAACCAGAAATTCTATTAACACTAAATCCTATAAGTAAACTCCTTATCAAAAACCCGAAAAATAAATCGTAAACCCCAAATCCAAATAAGTTAATTTACGACAATTTTTTTATCATGCCAACGGCACAGGTTACCGCTAATACATATACAACTTATGAACTTAATTGAAGTCATTTGGTAGTATAATAATGGGTTTTGCACTTATTGTGCCTTGCACACGAGCCCCTGGCCCGACCCAGGAAATTAGGACGTGGGTTGAAATTCCAAACTCGATTAATAAACAGGTTGGATTCGGGTTAAGACCATGGTAATTGGTAGCGTAAGAGGTCAACCCAACCTGAACCTCCCGATTACAACCCATGATTGGGCAATTATGAATGAAAGGCTCAGATGCGACGCAGGTCTTCACTGGTAGCAAGTGGTGGCCCATTGGCATTTGTGCCTCAATCTCTCAATTAAATTGGTCTTCACATTCCCAGTTTTGGGAGTTCCAAATGGTCCAATTCGGATGCCAAGAAATTAGGCCAGTCTAGTCAGATATGGCATCAAGACCTAGGTACTGAACCTGATTGGTCATGTTACGTTTAAGAGTTCAGACCTGAATACTATTTGGCCTGGGCTCGGGTCAAGAACAATGGTTTAAAAAATCAAAGAGCAGCAAGCCAAGCCCAGAATACTATATTACTTTCTTAGCACATAACTGAAAATATAAATCTTGGGTTATGGTTGCAAACATGCGTTATAGATTTTCAATCGGGTCAACTAGGCCCATCAGGCCTCGGTGAATCTTATGCCCATGTCTGAGGATAATAATTCTGGCTTGGGCTGACCTGACTTGGTCTGGGCTTGCACCTCCTAAGAGGGAAGTCGGTCGACAAGCGACCGGCTCAGCTCAGCTTGTTTGCGCTCGAGCTTAAGCTCTACTTGTTACCTTGTCGACCCGAGCTAGAGCTCTACTCTTTAATGGACGCGTCTTGATGTTCCCCATTGTTGAATGGGCTCATTAACTGGAGTTTGAGCTCCTTTTTAACAAGTTTGGGCTTAGCTCGGGAAGTCATTTCAAGCTCGCAAGTGTGGCTCAGCTCGACTCATTTGCATTCATATTGCAAGGCCACACCCCTATGCACCCACCCAACCCACACACATGCACGTACAATCAGATCGAATGCTAGTCCTAGACAAATTTGTTTGTTCTAGATGGTCCTGACTCCTGATTGAAGAAGAAGAGGCACCAGATTCATTGAATACTCTTCACTGGTTAGATTACTGAGATCATCAAATAACCAGATCCAAGTGCTGTCTCTGCTTTTTTTGTCAATCTGTCTGACACAAACAGGTAACAATCCCACTTTTGAATCATTGTGAATTAGAAATCAGACTGAAGCTACAGCTGGGTTTGTTTAAGGCAACAGAGACTTCTACAAAACCAACCTAATTACCATTGGTCATAACTTATTAATTTATGGAGTACATAAGGAATAAAGCAACATGATTATCTTAATCTAATTTAATCCTAACAAAACAACCTCATCATATCTCTCACCTTATACTAAGATAATCATTTACGTACTATTATCCTGACATATCTAATAGTAATTTTATCCATCTCACATGTGTTTGGAGTAAAGCCACTAGACAAATTGAAATGGACAATTTATCCTTACTTTATCCAATTGAAATGGACAAGTGAGTGCTTAATCCAGACATGGCCCCGTGATATGATGGGCCACATGCTTTCGGGCATGGAATAGTTGAAGATAGGGATGGCAATGGGTCGGCTATAAACAAGGATATGTCCGACCCACACCTATTAGAGGCATGTTTGGTACTGGCGGGTTTCTTGGTGTGGGGCAGGTTTGGACTTTGTTGTCCCAATCCGTCCCGCCCCGAATATATAATGTATGCATACTTATTATTAAAGTGATAAACAAAACTCATACGGTGCAGATGGTTTTGGGCATTAACTTAAGGTATGTGGAAAGAGAAAATGGCGTGTTCAATCTCTACCACACTCATTCTCATGCATTTTTATATATTTTAAAATAGTTTTAAGCTCTAAACTCGACTTGACTCAATCAAATGGGGCGCTTTTGGTATCACATTCTAGTGATCCATCATGGGGCCGGGGCAGGTTTGGATGAGATAAAACTGAGGCGGGTTTGGTATGGGTTGGGGTCTTGCCATCCCTATTGAAGCAAGATCTGTTATAGTCACCAATCATCATGTACTTGTGATGAAAAGCTTTCTAAATTTCAATCAGATAAATGGCATGTGTTATGAAGTGGGGTGGACACAGCTCAAGTGGCTCACAAACATCAATCTCTGAAGTAGAAAGGATTCTCATCAAGTTGGGGAATGATCACATACAGCTTAGTAATTACAAGTTGATCTGCCTTCATAAAGGTGGGACTCAGGACTTCCACATACCTCTGATGTGGTCTCTTCCGCTTCCATTGAAATTGACCACCAAGCACCCAGCCGTTATGATTGTGACTCATAAGGTCTGGGGTTCAATCCTTACGTTTCCCCTTCACCAAGAACATCTTGTCCTTGTAATGTTTTCAGGTTAGATGGGCTGAGAACGGCGTCTTATTCTTCTGGTAAGACGTGGCTGTTCTCACTGGGGCTACCAAATTTGGAACCTGGACACCCCCTCCCTTGTATGTGCAAGTCAGTCCTTTTTGTATGTGTAAGTTCGTATTACTAGATATGTGTGAGTTGTCAGCCGCTTGCAAGTGTGAGTTCCTATTATCTCACATGTAAAAGTCTCTCAGGACCAGTCCCTTAGCTAGAATACCAAAAAAAAAAAAAAAAAGTTCAATGGGTGGGCCTCTTGTATGAGTCTTAACACAAATTTGGCCATTTTAATTGAGTTGGAAATGTCAACCCAAGTTCGAAATTCATGTGTTGGAGCAGATTTGGGATGCTAGTTTGAATAGTTACAGTAAGTTGTGTTGGGTCAGTGGATTTAAACAAGTGTGGTCTCCACTGTAGTTTTAGAACACAGTGCAACTTGGTAGAACTCAGCCAAGTTAGTATTATGAGCATGGTTTAAAATCTCGGTATCGGTCGCGATATCGGCCGAGCCGAAAAACGATATCATCGCGGATATCGGTCCGTCGCGGTCGTCGCGGTGTGAATTTTTTTTTAATCCAAAAAAATTCGCAAAAATATCCAAAAAAATCCAGAATATTAGAAAATGCTGGAAAACAATATTTTTTTTAATTAGTAACAACAATAAATCAAAATCTCGGTCACCTTAAGTTATGAGTCCTGTCTGTGTCGCTGTTCGCTTTCTTCTCTAGTATTTCATATAATGCAACCATTATTGATGCTCATGATCAATTTATTAGAGTAAAATATAAGAAAATAAAGATAAGTAGATAATAAACATATCAATCATCATTTAATACTAACTCAATCATCAAATAAGTTGTGAAATTCACGACCATGAAGATAACTATATTAAAATCTGAAATATGATAGTGAGATAGATAAATCATAAAGCACTTGAGCATCAAAAGGTTCATGGTACTAATTAGAGGGGACTAGAGAGTACAAACTTAGAGAGATATTGATGAGTATGAGTGTATGATAGTTGATAGATTGACAGCCTAATACCAAGTGTAGTGTCGCCCAGGCTCAATATCATCATCATCATTTCTTCGGTTTTGGTTAAAAAGATATGCTCCATACTGTTGTGCAGCACTACCATACCCATGACCATATTCAGATTGTTCTTGATAAGATGATGAACTATCTTGATCCCCAGTAGATTGTTCTTGGTAATTGTGCAGAAATGATATGTAATAGCCATGAGGGGCATATAAAGGTCGTTGGGGATCATGTGGTAGTGGGGGAAGCCTCCCTTGCTCAATTAATAACTATTCGATAGACATTATCGGTGTTGGTGAAGGGGGTACCCAATTAGGGTCATATGAATAATTCATATGCTGTCCATAATGGCACCATGTTGGCCAACATAACCCCCATGATGACCATGAGTACCTTCCCCCACTCCTTGCCCAGCAGCGTCACCACTACTCCTTGTCTGTCCAACATGTCTGACATAGCCACGGTGAGGATTTAACTCGGTTGCAGCATGAAAATGCTCAAATGTCTCATAAGTGACATGCTCATCATCTCTATAATGACCCTCATCCCCAGGAGAGTCAGGTGGGATTCCTGCTGATGATAAAGAAGTAGAAATACTTGACTCACTCTCCTTGTCCACGTCCTGTCCCCTTGGCTCACTTGTATCAGGGGCGCGCCCCTGTTGCATTGTCAAGTTTATTTCTTCCAACCTTTCTGAGGCCTTCACTGGCTCAGGCCTATCCCCAGTCAAGTCCTCCATCAACCCCTCTAACTCTGGGTCTTGGTCTAACACCGGTTGTTCTTGTTCCTCCAGCCATTGACCTAACACAGTATCATCTTCTGAAAAGATATAGTCCAAATTAATTGGATAAAAATAATCCCGACGATCCTCAAACTGTCTTCTCCTTCTATTTCTACTCCGGAGCTTGAGGTTGTAGTGGATGTAGACCAATTTATTTAGCTTCAGCATTGTTAATCTATTTCTTGGTCTTGTGTGGATAAAGGAGAAGGTGCTCCAGTTTCTTTCACAATTGGAAGACAATGTTGTTTGACTAAGGACTTTAATAGCAATCATCTTAGTGCAGGAGCACTCTCTCCATAATTTAACCACCATTCAGCTGAAAAAAATTGAAATGATATTAGAGTCAATAAAATAATAATAAGTCCTTGAATAATATATAAATGACATTACAAATTTACAATCAATACCGGGATTGGTCTGTGTGATAGCTCTCTGCGCAGTCGTCATTCCAAAGCTTCCAGCACATACATTATATATATCAATCTGAAGACATTAACATAATAAAATAAATTGGAGAAATGGCAATGTTATATTTTTTCCCTTAATTAGCCTACCTGATTAGTAGCCCAAATTGCTTCATCTGTATTCGGTGCTAGTCTTTCAATTACATTTTTTAATCCCAAACGGATTTCATCAGATATATGTCCATCCGAAAATTGTGAATTAAAAAAGTATCCTGTAAAAGTACCAATGAATTTTAGTCAATGATAAATTAATATAGTGAGGCCAAATTGAATACAACAATTCAAATATTAAAGGAAACAGCCTTTACTTACCAGCAGTGTGTAAATCATGTTTCAATTGTCATCCCCATCGATCGTCGATGATCTTCCAATACTTTTTGTAATATCTACAATCTGCTTGAATAGCCAGCTTTGATCTCTCCATGGCCTCATGTAAGAAGCTCATTGTTGGCTTATCATCGCCGTCAACCAATCGAAGAACCTTTATTAGGGGATCAAAAACATTCAAAACACCCTTCACATGAGGCCAAAATTTATTGGACTCAATTGTTTTACATACTTCTATTGTAATGGGACTTGGTCTCTTTTTCCATTTTGAATTCATGAACTCTTGTGATTTTATTAATTGCAGAAGTCCTTCTCTATACTTGTAAACACTTTCGATAGCAATAAAGTGGGTGGCAAATCTAGTGATGCCAGGCCGCAGTAGTTCATGGTTATCTATATGTATTTTCATCATGGAAATGAGTCTATATGACTGATAAAAAAATTGGTGATCTGCTTTATCTTACCAATCACTTGTTTCATGACTTTTCCTTTTGCAATATCTTCAAGCATTAAATCCAAGCAATGTGCTGCACATGGAGACCAAAAAATCCTTGGCCTTTGTTTCATAAGCATCATTCTTGCAGCCTTCATGTTTGCAACATTGTCGGTAACCACCTGAACTATACAATCTGCCCCAACTTCTTCAATCACATCATTGAATAACCTATTAATATATCTTGCATCTTGGATGTGATCAGTTGCATCAACTGATTTGATAAACACCATGCCCATAGATGACGTAGATTAGAAAATTCAAGAGATGACGATATGTGATAGTCGTCCACCCATCGCACATTAGTGTGCAACCTCTTTCCTTCCATGCCCATTTGAAAGTTTCCACCCAAGCCTGTAACTCATCATACTCTTTCTCAACACATACATACCCAATCTCGTAAGGGGTGGGTGCCTTTATACCTGGACCATGTTCTGCAGCTGCATCTAACATGGTGGTGAAATAAGGAGAAGATGCCTTGTTGGGTGGAATGCTCCATCCAAAAAAAACTTCCTAGTAGCTCTCACTAGATTATCTCTTGCTTTACCAAACTCGCCCATTAGTGCTTTTATGATGCCTGGCTGCTTTGATGTTGGTTTTCTATAGGCAAATGGGTCAGTTGGGCCCACCACATCTGGCCTACGAGGTGCCTGTGTAGGAGGTCTTTCAACCTCCTCAATGTCTGGATCTTGACGAGGTTGTTTATGACTAAATACCCGACGCAAACTCGCTCTCCCTGATTCGGATGAACCACCCTGCTCATATTGGCTACCTCTAGCTGCTGCTTCATATTGCATTCTTCTTTTTCTTCCTCCTCCTGAATTGCCCTTACGCTTTCTCTCCTAGCCCTTGTCATTTCCAGGTCTTCATCGTCATCATCAGAGGAACCAAAAACCTCTTCTCTGCATGCTTCAAATTCCTCGGTTCTTTTTCTTTCTTGTACTACTTTTTTTGTGCAATTGCCTTAGGAGCCCCTGTATTTCAGCTCTCACATTTGGTGGCACTTTCCGACATTTTATCACCTGTCCTGATACATGTGTCAAATGTTGTTTCAATCGGGTAATCCCCCCATTGAGAACCTTTTCACAATAATTACATTTTATTTTGCTTCTACTTCCTACTGCTTCACCGTGACTCCATGCCGGATCTATGCACTACTAGAAAACAGACTTTTAGCGGCCGCCATTAGCCGTCTCTAAAAGTCACCTGGCGGTCGCTAATACTCTTTAGCGACCGCCTAGCGACCGCTAAGTATCGGCCGCGGAAACTTTGTCGCTAAAACTATTAGTGACCGCGCGACCACTTGTAGCGGCCGCCATTAGCCGTCGCTAAAGGTATAGATGGCGGTCGCTAATGTTTTTTTTTTAATTTTCTAAATACTGATAAACGCTTTTAGCGGCCGCCATTGGCGGTCGCAAAAGGTAAAAATGCGGTCGCTAATACTTTTTAAAAAAAAAATTTAAAATTTTAAAATTATTAGCGACCGCCAATGGCGGCCGCTAATACTCAATATTTTTTTAAAAAAAGTATTAGCGACCGCCGTTGGCGGTCGCTAATAGTTTTAAAATTTTCAAAAAAAAATCCGTATCCTTTTTTTTCCCCGGACCCCCTTCGTAAAGGGCATGTTTTAATACCATCAGAACCTACCAAACACACCAAAATAAAAAAAGAAAATTTCAAAAGGAAAGAGAGCCATGTACATGACATGCATACATATGATCATTTGCATAATCGTTAAAATCCAAAGCCTTACCCAAATGAGTGCGGCCATTTGTACTTTGTATAGAACACAAACTATTAGTAGCAATATATTCATGTTAATATATTAAACTGTTGATGTATAATTACTGTTAGTTGTATTGGTGGCTTTCCTTTGTCTATACTTGCATGAACTACTATTTATCTATTGTAATATTAAAATCTCAGAATAAAAGGGCAGGTTAAACTATAAGAATCAGTGATGCATGGTGTTGTATATATGAATGAAAAACTAACTAAAAGCATATGTAGGGAAAAGGCAAGAAAAACCTTTGTTCCAAGAATAATTGGCTTATCACCCAAATTGGACTGCTGCACTCCATTTGCATCAGCCACAACCTTAGAATTATCTTTCGATGCTCTTCCTTTGTTCTTCCCTCCATTAGATTTCCCAGCCAGTTTCACCCTGACAACATTTAAAAAAATTTCTAATGTAAAAGATTTCTCGAAATTTCGGCATAGTCTCCCCTGTACGTGTGACATTTAATTTTTTTTTACAACCTGCTGAGTACCTGTACATGACAAAAAAACACTTCATATAAACAACCCAATGCCCCAACACACTACACCCTCTGTTCCCTACGTACGTACTCATCTTGTGCTTCTAGATAAAAATACTCAAACTAAATTTTGAAAAATGAAGCATATTAAATGTCTTCACAGATATTTATCACTCTTGCAAGTGCAAATACAAGTATTAGTCAAGCTGAGATTCAAAATCAATACTCATGTCAATTAACTATCAGAAGTGAAGATAACTTACAGCAGTCATATAGGTATCTCATAAATGTCAAACCATGAAGGCATCATAGCACCATCTACAGGAAGAAAAGAACTATCATACCTCATGGCATATAAGAAGAAATAATGAATAAAATATACAAAGCAACAAGACAGAAGACTTTGCACATTAATCAACGTAAATGTTAAAGAACATTCATATTGTTCCCAGTAATAAAACTGATGTAGGTGATCATCATCTTTGAAGCCTTACGTTATCTATTTCACATCAGCAATACAACAAATGACAGTAAACCACATATATGAGTACAGCACATTGTCTTGTTGTTTGGTACAAACACATCTTGCAAAAAAGAGGAAAAAAAACTGATTTTCCTCGACAAAGTATTTGGATTTCCCAAGAGTGTGGTAGTAATGCACTAATCCTCTATGTGGAAACAGATCATGGAACCCTCTCATTGCACAATCAAGTCCTAAATGTACGGATGCACAATCACCCCCCCCCCCCCCCCCCCCTCTCATTGATTTACCATCTTCATTTGTTATTTACTAACTACATGGTTAATTCCCAGGTAAAAACAACTGTTCGTTATAGCAATGGAATTCCTATGTAAATGTTTTACATTTTCAACAATCATTGAAGTTTTTGGCCCTGCTTACCACCAGTGATGCCCACCCCATTCGAATCAACATCAATCATATAAAAAAATAATACTAATGTGCATGGGCTGCACCTAGTAAGCAGTGATGACTGCGGCTCACTTATCCGACACACACTAGCTGCTCCACCCAATTGAAGAGGCGGTTACATGAAATATCAGTTAGACCAGAACTGACATATGAAGCTTTCAGGAAAGCAAACAAAATGAGAATGCTAAGGATGAGATGGATAACATGAATATATAGAGTTCAAAACATAAAAAAGGTAACAAAGAAAGAAGTAAAACGAGGCAATTCACAAGTGGCTTTAATTAGATGAGAAAAACAACAAGGAACGTCATTGAGTAGTTTTAGCAACTCACAGGATCCAAAATAAGCCAATACAAAACCTAATGGGCAGTGCCCCAAATCATCATATTCTATCTTTCTCAGAATGGACCCATGTTGCACTGGGTAGATAATGGCCTCTTTCACTAGTTATGCCTCTACTAAGAATCTAGTGGATCTAAACTGAGTTTGCAATGTTACTCAACTCAATTCAGCCAATTGTTTGAAATTGCCCCCATCTGACATTGAATTGAAGGTGCCAAGATCTGAGCCATCTTTCCTTACTCCTGCTGGGAAAGAAAAGAAAAGAAAAATCATTTGTATAATAAAATGTGATATAGAAAATTGGCCACCTCATTTCAAATTGGCCACTCAAAATAACTCATGATCATACTTGCTGGCTAGAAAATACAAGAGACATTGCAAGTCATTCAAACAATGGTCAATTGTCAATTTGTCAGACCACTGATGGCCATGCCAAAAGCTCACTGAAAGGTGTACTTTGCAAGCAAGTAGAGATGTAGTACAATAAAACTATATAGGATAGATGAGCACCTGAACAGCCAATCGTCTGGGCTGAGTGCAAGGTATTACCCTGCCACCTTCAGCCCAACCTGCTTCCTTAAGGTACACCTGCTTTTAATCACGAAATAGAGGAGGAGGAAACAACATTTCATTCATTTTCAGTCACAGACATAGACAGGAAAGAAATAGAGCAGAGCAGAGCAACAAGCAAGGGTCTGTAAGATGTTGTGGGGGATAGAAAACCCTTTGTCGACAACAACAATTCTCAGTAACTACACGAGAAAGAAATCTCAAATAATGGAAATTAAATTTTTATTCTTCTTCTTCTACCCTTATTATAACAAATGCAAGGTAGAGAAATTCAAAGCCATTTATCAGAACACATTGCCAAAAATAACGAACCCAAAACTATGAGAAAAAGAAGGAAAGGGGAAGCTCATAAATTTGGATTTGAAGAAACAAGACTAGCATTTAGTTTTTTTTTTTTTTTTTAGATATGGCAAACAGTAACAAAGAAAGAGAAAACAGTTAAATTACTTTACCCTTGAGGCGTTTGAACCTGGTCTTGCACTGAGGGCAGATCTGGTTTCCTTCTCTACGCTTGTACTCATAGCAAGTCCTACAAACTGGGAATGCACACTCATTACAGGCAACGATCAGCTCTCCATCCACGGTTAGCCCGACGTCATCCCCACAAATCTGGCAGATTTGGCCACTAAGCTGTTGCAACCATAACCATAACAACCACAACAACCAAAAAAGGGATGATAATAAATCATAAATCCAATCTCCATGTATTCTCTCAACAGCAGAGCACAGAAAGAAAAGAAAAGGAAGAAGAAGAAGCAATACAGAAATGGAATTACTTACTTCTCCCCAAGAATCTGACATGGTATTCATGTCAGACACTTGTACAGCTCATATCAAAGAACCCATGTTACAATTTCTATATGTATTTGTGCATGCGTTTGTGTGCTATATTTGTTTTAGAGAATAACTAATAAAACTGTATTTCACAATTCAGTTAACAGTTAGACCTCTGTTTTAACCTTCTTATAAGATCCCCTTCCCAAATGCTTCAGCTTCTTAGGGTAGAAGACATCGGTCAAAGTTGTTTTCGACATCAAAGAAGCTTTCAACAAAGCCAAGGCCTGTAAAGAGAGACAAAGTTCCATATGACAGAGTTCCATTTACAACATTCTAATGCAAGAGGCTTAAAAATTATGCAAGTATACAAAATTATGCAAAACTGCAGACAACAACAGTAACATTGCAGGAAATAAAATTGACCAAATATACTACATCAAGAATGCTAAGATAAAAAGGAAATATTCATTTAAGAAAAAACAATAATTCCGAAAATAGAAAAGTCTGTGAAATGAAAAGGAAGGAATTGAAATGAAAAGGCATATGGAAAAATTAATCAAAGAGAAAATGATGGGTTTGAACAAACATACCCCAAAAACATAGACTACCCCATTTGAGTAGCAGGCAAAATGACCCCATCTCTCAGAAGGATTGAAACCCAAAACCTTTGGATACAGCCACATTGCATTCTTCTTCACAACTTCTCCACCCAAAGAACCCATCTCTTCAAACAACAGCACTTGTAACAATTCAAGACCAACAGCCCCATTTTTTTGTTGAAAAAGGGTGCAAGGCAGATGGGTGAAAAGTACAGGAACAACCAACTCAAGTTAAACATCACAGACATCTGTAGTAGACAAGAAATGATGGGTGCTTTCTCATCAACAGTTTTGATTTTAACTAGCACTCGATCACCCAAGGGCTTGATGGATGTGTACTGTAGTGAACATAACCAAGAGAATGAATCAACACAGCTCTAAGGCAAAAAAAGCATAAAGAAAAAAAACCCAAAGCCCTTAATACATTACACAGGCTGAGAATCCCACAAATCTCAATTAAACCTCTGATCATTAACAAGTAGAAAACAAACAATCTGAAGACAAAAAATAAATAAAAACAAAAAAACCCATCCACATAAAAAAAAATTATACACAATTCTTGACAACACCAAAAAACCATTCCCCATCCCCTCATATCTCTCAATCAATACTATCCAAAAAAAAAAAAAAAACCAAACAAACAACATAAACAAAATCATAAGCAGCTCAAACACAGACAGATTACATATACACATATATGCATAAACGAAATCTACACAGACCGTCGTCTCAGACTCCTTCAGATGGGGAAAACCTTGTTCAGACAGCAGCTGACGAAACCGAAGAGGGTTTGGTGCGAGCTAGGGTTTCCGGGAAAGAGAGAGAGAGAGAGAGGAAGAGGGAGGGAGAGGGAGAGAGAGAGAGAACCGGTGGCAGCTCCGGCGCAGGCGGGCTCCGGCGGTGGCGTCGCTGGTCCTGCGGGACAGTGCAGAGCGCGGCACAGTGCATAGAGAAATAGAGAGAGAGGGATAGGGAGAGGGAGAGGGAGAGGAAGAGGGAGAGGGAGGGAGAGAGAGAGAACCAGTGGCCGCTCCTGCGCAGCGGGCTCCGGCGGGACGGCACAGTGCAGAGCGTGGAAGGGGGAGGGGGAGGGGGAAGGGGGGAAAACAGAGGGCGGGAGGGGGAAAGTGGGGAGAAAAAAAATGAAAAAGTCGATTTGGGGAAGGGGGCCGGGTAAATGGAAGACCTTTAGCGGCCGCAATAGGCGGTCGCTAATGGTATCATTTGCGACCGCTACAGGCGGTCGCCCGCTTTTCCCTGCGCCAATAAGCAAATCTCTAGTAGTGATGTCACGCACCATTGTTCCTATAAATAAGACATTCATATAATAGTAATACTCTAACAACAATTATAGATTTAATAAAATCATTTTCAAAGTCCTAAGCCTTTGCTAGTTAATGTATCATAAATATTAAATACACTTGAACAATTATTTTTAGAAAAAATTAAAGATTTAATAAAATCATTTTCAAAGTCCTAAAAATATAGATCTAGCATAAAAGTATGTAAATCAATCATTTACATGCCGCACAATGATCATGAATCATTAAAAGAACATATTTATGATGAAATCCCCAAAAAATGATATATTATAATTCAAAAATTATAAAATCCGAAAATAAATTAAATAAAATAAAAATTTAAATGATGTTTATGACAATGAGTAGATGTAGATCTATCATTTACACACTATTAATAAGCATTTAGTATCATAAATACTCTAACAATTAACAACAATTGTTTTTAGAAAAAATAAAGATTTAATAAAATCATTTTCAAAATCCTAAATATGTAGATCTAGCATAAAAGTATGTAAATTAATCATTTAAACATCATACAATGATCATGAATCATTTATTTATGATGAAATCCAAAAAAAAAATGATATATTATAATTCAAATATTAGAAAATTCAAAATAAAATAATTAAAATAAAAATCTAAATCATGTTTATGACAATGAGTAGATGTAGATCTATCATCTACACACTATTAATAAGCATTTAGTATCATAAATACTCTAACAATTAACAACAATTATTTTTAGAAAAAATAAAGATTTAATAAAATCATTTTCAAAATCCTAAATATGTAGATCTAGCATAAAAGTATGTAGATCAATCATTTACATACCATACAATGATCATGAATCATTAAAAGAATATATTTGTGATGAAATTTCAAAAAAATGATATATTTTTATTCAAATATTAAAAAATCCGAAAATAAAAAAATTTTAAAAAAATAAAAAATCATGTGTATGAGTAGATCTAGCAAGAAAGTATATAGATCTAACTTAGTTCTAAGTGAAGAACACAACACAAGTGACATTCTCATGATTTCTAATTTTTCATGCTTCATCTAAAAAAAAACACATAAATACATAATACCATGCTTTAAGTTGATTTTCTCTTACTTTAATAATATTTTCTTGAAGAAAATATGCAAGATGGGTGTGTGAATGTGTGGCTGCTGCTCTTAGGAGTTTGGATATGAGAGAAGAGGGGAAGAAGATGAAAAGTGGGAAAAAATTAGGATTTTTGGGCTTTTAAGGGATCTTGGCCGATATTTTGAAAATATCAGCCGAGATATCGCCACGGCCGATATGAACCTCATATCGGCCGATATATCGCGAGAAATTGGCGATATTTGACTCGGTATCGCCGATACCGATATCTCGCTGAGATATCGGTTCGGTCTCGGCCGATACCGGTACGTATCGGCCGATACGTACCGGTATCGACCGGTTTTTTATACCATGATTATGAGTACTCAGTGAGGAACTTGATCCTTAATGACTTGGGGCCAAACTCAAATTAACTTGGTAAGCTAAAACTTGATAAAGATTCAGTAGACTTGGTGAACTTCAAGCAAAAAACCTAGAGAGGGTTTTTTTTATGACGTGGAACAAGCCGACCCCTTTAAGGGGTATCATTGGTAAACCTCGGATACACAACATCACCCACAAGCACTCAAGTCCGGATCCTCTAATGCTTAAGGCTATAATTGAGAACTCTGAGTTAAAATTAGAGGACCTCTGCACTAGGTATATTCATTGAAAATTGGAGCCACTCAAGATGAAAACCCTTCCTCTGTGCGTGGTATCCCCAATTCTCACTTCAACAGATTTAGTCCCACCAGTCCCACCATACAATTGATCATTTAATAAATAACATGATTAGTGAGTTATTAATCAAGTTATTAAATCAATGGTCAATTTCACAGTGCGACCAACTCTTGTTACAGTAAAAATTAAGGATATTTGATATATTTTAAATGACTCGGATTTTCAATAATAATCCCAATGTAGAGTTCCACTCCTCTTAACTCATGATTTCTCATTGTTACATCCACATAGGATCCGGATTAAAAGGTACGGATGAGTTGTTTGACAAAAACAAAAAGCAAAGAAAGAGACAAAAACGCCGAATCTAATGTAATGAAGATGACAAGAAAAGTTGTATGCCTGTTGGCTGTTGTCACGGCCCCTAACATGGTGTGAGTGAATATGTCTTTACACCGATCCGAAACATGGAGGGCCCTACCTTTTTGATGCACAAGAACCACAAAGTAAAAGTAGCCCAACTATTTAAATGTGGGTTGCACCACAGAAATTGATGGACCCACCAATTAGGACTTTGGATATCAGTCTACAGCTAAGGGACAGCTTGACGTAGTCCTCTCATGGTCATGGGGCACACTCATCAAAGTTGAAGCCCTTTCTTTAATTGAATTTGAATACAATAATAACAGCTATCCTCAAGAAATCGGTGCATGGTCCTTTCACCACCTGTTTTCACTTTTCAGTATTCAACCATGAATTAACTGGTCTCATTTTTTCACTGTGTCGGTGACTTATGAGTAGAAAATTTTGTTTTGATAAACGTGCCAATTATCAGACTTGTGTGGTGGTCCCTTCCTCTCAAAGTGGTCCAGCAATTAGCAAGATAAGAAATAAACACTGAATTAAAATTGCCTTTTGATGAGAGAACTAAAAAGGATTTTTTTTAATCTGTTTAATTTGGTACACGTTTTTTTATTGTTATTGTTATTATTATTGTTATTGTTATTATTATTGTCAAGTGCAGGAGACTTGTGTTTCTTCTTCTTCGGCACTTGTTTTACGAGTATGAGTGGTGCAAAGAAATAAAGTGAAGAAATGTGCCGAAAAATCCAGCGCCATTCATATAATTTTTCAGTAGCAAGTGCGACTGCACAAAATGGACCCATAAATAATACGATTTTCTGCTAAAAGACAGAATGCAATGAAGTCCATGGGGTACACATAACTTAAGTAGATGTCAACCAAGAGGTTGGGGATGAAAAGCCCTGATGATGGATAATGAACCCACAAATAAATAGTCTTATTGAGAATGGTCGCTCTCTATTTGTGGGCATAGGTGTCTTTGTTATGCAATTTTTTTAATTATCAATCTGTATGTAGATATAGTTTTCTTATTCAAGTCATGGATTAGATATCTATCAAAAAATTGAATAAGGACGTCTTTTTTTTTTTTTTTTTGCTGACGCAGGGAAAGTCCATCAAACCTCTCCTTTTAGTGTTGAGCAACCATTTAACAGTCTTAGATTTAGTGACCACTTTTATGTTGTGGATTAGATATATATTTTAATCTATATTATCAAAAATCACTTTTCCTTGGGTGGGGCTTGCTGTTATCTTATATTTTCAAGGGCTTTTGACTATATTGTCATGTCTAAATAAGGATTTATCCTCTACCACAATTTTAAATTTATGTGATATGCAAAAGGTAACCTTCTTTCTTTCTCTGTGATATTAGATCTTTGATTCTCATGTGTGATCTGTGCAATGTTGAATGGAAAAAAAAAGGCAATATCACATGTGTTAGGAGCTTGCTGCTGTTGGTTCAGGTACAGGCAGGGAAAACTAATTGAAAACTTGAAGAAGAAGGGAGGAGTTATATCTGTCAGCTCACCTTGCGGGCAAAATCACGTGGCAGTGAATCAATGTCATCCGTTTCTTGCTATAGCAGCAAAGACAGATCTAAAGAAGAAGAGCCACCAAAATCTGTGGTTTACTAGACTACCGTATGTTTACCTCATGTATACTATACTGTATACCACCAATTGAGGTTATTCCCTCTTGGCTCTGCAGTTGGAAAAGTTCTGTATGGGACATGCCCTGATCTGTGAGCTTAAGTGAAAGTGGGACATATCAGAGGCCCTTCTTCAGAAAATTGTGGATTAAAGATTAGATTGCAAGAGACTCTTTTACCCACTTCGGAGTTGGTGGAGTAGCATTAGACATGAATTTGCTCCTCGCGTCTTATATTAAACCACGTTAATTTTGTCCGATTTGCATTTGTTTGGATTTAGCGGGTGCCACTCAAATAATTAATCTTGTTGGGTTAGATGCGCACATTAAGGAAAAGAAAGAAGAAGACAGAAAAAAGATGACAAGGCTCTTTTCATCTTGAAATAACGGAAAAAAAAAAAAGGAGTTGGTAGTAGCTTGTCTAGTCATCATCAATGGGTTAGCCTGAAAATTCCTCTTAAGCCTAATCTTCTTTGGGGGTGGGCTCATTCCTATTATGTGTAGGGTTGCAAATAGATATTCAGTTATTTCTTATTGGGCTTTGGATGAGAAATAAAAAAGGGTTTGAGATCTAATTTTTAATCTCATAAGTATCGAATTTGGATTATTTTTTAAAACTAGTATTGCATCCGGATACAACATGGTTCAACTTGAGTTATTTGAAACCCTATTTAAGTAGTAATTCCCTGGCCCTATTTGGGTTGCAAATAGATATTCAGTTAGATATTCAGTTATCTGGGATTTCCGACTCAGAAAAAAAGGTCTCAAACCTAATTTTGATTTTGATAGAAAATCGGGTTTGAATTGGAAACATATTATATGGTCTGTGCCGAATCTGAATGTGGATCCAAATCCATCCTCTAAAACATAGTACTAGCCAAATACAACATGATTTTATTTTGGGGTGTCATAGGTTGCTGCTGTGGATAGCAACACCTGCTCCCACAACCTTCTAGGGATCGATCCCTGGAGGGGCAAGTTTACTCCAAAATTTTTGGTCACTGAGCCAACTCAAGCAAAAAAAAATAAAAAAATGATTTCATTTTGGTCCCGACCTATTTCGAACCCTAATTTCATGTGAGTAAGCTTGAGCCCGAAACCGAACAAGAATGACCCAACTGCATTTTATGTGGGCCAGATCATCTGATTCGGGCTATCCCCGGCCCAAGTTGCATCCCTAATCATTATGTTAGTTGAATAATTTATCTTATTGAATTGGGTTTAGCAATTAGGAATGCTTGATGACAAAAAGTGCATTTATAGAACGTGATGTCTGAGGAGGACAGTGGATTATGACTAATGAGTATTGCTAGCATGTGTAACAATGGCCTCATCATGTGAATGGGGCCCATGGATTACCCACTATGAGATAGTGAGAATCAAAATCCTCTTTGCTTTTGTTAGTATATAAGTAAGATGATAATAAAATAAACAAGGTTAGGCGATTGTTAGCTGTCTCTTTAGAAATTTATGTAATGAGCCTACCTGTGATTAGTCAAATACACTCATCTTTTCATACCACATGCCACCCATTCCCCTCTTTAACGAACTGGCACTTAAACTCATCTTACTCATTTATAAAAACACAAAACTCATTCCCTTCTGTTGGGCCTGTTACTTTGCAAGAATTTGAGAATTTTTGTTTGTGGTTTTATGATTTCTCTAAATGTTGTCATCCATTTTATTTTACAAATACTCAAGCAAAATGTTGCATCTTGAAAAATAAAATTATCAAAATTATATCGGCCAAAAGTGACATTTCATATGACTGACTTCACATATTTTCACTATTCAAAAAGAGAGCAATTGTCAGTAAATGTTGTCATATTTCGAGACCAAGAGAGTTTCTGTAAAAAAAATATCTCTAACTAAATAGGCCCTTAACTGCCTCTTAATTGTGACAGATTGAAGTGATTTTCTTTTTCTTTTTTTCTCTCTCTATTTTATGATTGTAGATTATATGAATAGGTTAGATCCTTCAATAATAAGCTCAATAAATTCATGAGCAACAAGCCTGGTATATTTAAAAAAAGAAAAAAACTTAAAGCGTATTACACTCTCAAAATTGAAAGCAAGCTACATAGACTCTTCTTGGAATGCTTAATAGACAACTTAGGAAAACAATTCATACAAAATCATCCCTACATTCTCACATATAATGACCTTTTTCTCTAATTAATACTCATACACCCACACACATTCACTCAAGCCCTCACCATCAACACTAAAACCAAAGATTGATCTCTAAATTGTTCCTACGAAAGAGAGATGTCTCACCACTAAAAGGAATTGATTTCTAGTTGTTTTTACGAAGGGAGGTGTCTCCAATTTATAATCGCTATTAATCTAATTACATTTAAACACTTGATTAAAATAACAAAAATTAAAAAAACTAAAATGTGATTTCCACCAATAAACTTGATGGTAAATATAATATTGATCAAATTAAACTTTAAATAATCATAAAATAAGTCGGGACAATGATTAAAGATTTCAACCATGAACTCCAATGATAAATCTACCGAAGAGAAATCATATTGTCCAGAATTAGGCCAGCATGGTAACAGAGATGATGTATTGAAATAAGACTGGTAGGTGAAGCAGGGCTCCACCTCCCAAACAATGGAAAGCTTAGTTTTGCCCACTCAAAAACCATGGAATATGGAATCACCGACACTTACTTCCGTTTCAATTTTTCTATCATAAAACCGAAACAGATGGGATAAGAAAGAAGTCGCGAAACAAATGGTAAAAAACGAAAACAAAGACCAGGAGAGAGATCATGTGTGCGCTGTAATCTGTTGAGCTTTCTCTCTCTCTCACTCTCTTTATTACCTTCACCTTTTGCCAGCCAAATCTAACATAAAGCAATGGCAGCAGCTGAGAGAAAGATGGATAGACAGAGGGAGTAGAAGCAGTAGGAGCTTTTTCTACAGAGCATCTTCATCGTGCCTGATGCTCATGTAGACAATTGAGTCATTTAGATCTCTGTAAAAGCTGTATGTATTTCATTCTTCTTCTGAATGCTTAGCCTTTTATGCTCTTCTATCTCTGCCCCCTTTTGGGTTCCCTCTGTTTTTTTCTGTATTTTCCCTTGAAAGGGTCTCATACTCTCATGTACTTGAATGGATTTATCATTCCTAATATGTGCTCTTTTTTTTGGGTTTCTTATATGCCTACATTTTCTAAGTAAAGCTTGAATCTTTCTCTAAAATTCAGATATGGGATGTAATTTTGGTGGATTTTAGATTTGGTTATGTGGGTCTACCTTTCTTTTTCCTTTCATGGGTTTGCTTATTTGGGTTTTTGCTGCAATGGGTTTTTCTCTGATTTGCTTAAACTGGATTTGATTTTGTAATGTATTGGTCCTGTACAGGGTTTGTGTGTTTAAATTTGATCATCTTGAGAGAGGTAGGCTTTGGATGATTAAGATATGTGTGATTGATTAAAATCTTCTTTGTCTTCTTTTTTCTCAATATGATTCTAAAGTGAGCTCTGCTGTGCACATATAATCAAAGATCTGTGTGATTGCTATCTAGGATGTTAATCTCTACTAACCCTAGTTGGAGGGATTGGCAAGATGCCCAACATGGAATGACACACCACCCTACATTTGAATTGCATAGGAGAGTTGCAAAAGAAATCTCCAACAAAAAAGAGGAAAAAGACAAATTTCCTCTATATTGTGTAAAAAGAGAAGAAGATCATGCAATAAGCTTTTGTGTAAAAGAGGGAAGGAGCAGGAGGATCATTCCTTCTTGCAATTTTTTGGCTCTACATCTGTGAATAAGGACTTACTGTATTTGTCCTGAAGTGAAATATCTATTTCTATTAGAAAAACTTTCCTGTTTCTGTTATGATACAAATACTCTGTCAAACAATGCAACCTAATCTAACAATGTTTTTAGCACATATTACTAGGAAATAACAAATCAGAGTGTAAGATTGTGCTTTTTGTTGATGTTTGTTTGGGTAATATGATATCGATTAAAATTTGTACTCTATTGTTACTTGTCATTTTTTTATGTTTTAGAAGGGAGGTTACCACTTACCAGATCCAATTGTGACAGTGAATAAATTTTTAGTGATGTTCACTGGCAAGCTATTTTACCATTCTAGAGGTGAAATGAAAAAAGAGTGTAGATTGTGATTTTGGAATTCACTTTTAGAGTGCCACTTGGTAAATCATTTGGACTTGTTCAGATCTCTACTCAAGTTTGTTCAAGTCTCAGTTAAATTTTCAATGGCTGAAATGTGGAAGAATATTTACACAATGTTCATTTCTACATGAGTTTTCCATAGGGACAGATGTTTATTTATTTGTCCATTTCCCTCACTCCACTGAAAAATAAGACCAAAGGCATAAAGACAAAAAAGGCCTGGTAATATACACTACTTCTGCCAGATTGGCTCTGTTTGATGATACTCAAGATCTTGATCTTACTGTTACAAGATAAGTTGTGTACAAACTTGTCTTAAAAATAATCATCTAGATGCCAATCTGTTTGATTTGTTTTGTCTTACGGATGGAGCTGTCAACAGGCTGGATCCATTTTTGTTGCACCATTTGAATCTGGGTCTGGATCCAATTCGGATCAAATAGCAGGATTTTCATCATGCCAATAAGATATAATTAAAGCCCAGAGGCTGTTTCAGATCCAAATCCAATTTCATATATGGATAGAAGTTCAACCCAAATTCGGAAAAGGCCTATTGGTTCAGGAATGAATCCAAAACAAGGTCTAATAGAGTAAAAAATCTTAAGTCAGGATCTGGGGCTGTCCTGTTAAGAACTTCAGCCCCTAGATTACAGTCCAGATCCAGCCCACCGTGCTTGAATGATGTTCAGTTTCTCATCATAGTGGACTGGACTTATCTGTATCTAGCTAGGCTGTGTCCAAGCTTCGTGGCAATGTTACAGATGCCACATCTGTCGTCACTTCTGTTTCCATGTGACTGTTCATGAAAGAAGAAAGCCTTTTAATGACGTTAAGCTTGAAGGCCATGGATCAAGGGTTTAGGATGATCTAACGGAGTTGAAGGTCTCATGCATAAAGGGGTTAGGATGATCTAATAGATTGAGAATTTTGCATACACGTAGGTCCCATTTGGATATTTTGATCCTCCACCTCTCCCATGATTGGTCACCAAATCTAGGGGTTTGCACGTCTAAATGAAATTGATTGTTTGTGAAAGAAGAAAGCCTTTTAAAGACGTTAAGCTTGAAGTCCATGAATCAAGTGCATAGGATGATCTAACAGTGTTGAGATTCTGTGCACATGTGGGTCCCATCCAAATCTTTTGATTCCCCACGCCCCCATGATTGGATTGGCCCAGTGGGCCCCACAAGGGATTCTGCAAGGAGGGTCCATCAGAGACATCCACATTAGAGAACAACCCTATATACATGGGGCCACGTTCTGTTAAGATGTATCTCTCACGAATTGAATGAGAGATAAAAACTTTAAGCCCCTTGTGGGACCCGCTTGGATGCATCCTAATTATGAGATGATATTATAATGAAAATGTCTCATTATGGGTATGATTTTGCAAAAAGATCATCGCAATCAGATCATCACAACCATTGATTTAGGGGCTTTAAAGTTTAATGAATTCTCAGGCTATATTATTTATGAAATTTAATCCAATGACAAGTGTAATTCAGATTAGTGTCAAATTTGGGTGAGTGCTAATTCATGGGTGAATAGTGAGCGAGGGGGTTGGATTTGTCATAGGGGGTCGCACGTGGCATCGAAAAGGTTACCCTCACAGTCCGTGAGAGGTACCCCTCAATAGAATCTAACCCTTGTGTGTCTATATGTCCATGTGTGACTCACCTGTGATGAATCCAACCCCCACTTTCCCCAAGATTTGGCACTCACCTCGATTTGACACCCATCTGGCGTTTGCTCGTCATTGATTTAATCGTGTTAAAACACTCACTTCAATAAGGGCATGTTTGGTAATAATGAGGAATTCGTGAGGAATCTGCAGATTTGAGGATTCTTCACTACCCCTGGAATAGGGATTCCTCATTGAGGATTTGTATAGCTGAGGTTACACATCGATATCGGTGCATATCAATGTGTATAGCTGATAACAATTGGTATCGGTTCATAAATCTGCAAAATGAGGATTTCTAGATCCTATGGGGGAAGGTCAGACGTGAAAATCCTCAAAAGTGAGGATTTCTACTGGCCTAAATCCTCGGGGATTTACAATTTCCGAATGTGGGTTTTCCATGACTCTTTGGAAAACTGGTGTAAGGGATGAAAATTGCCTTACTTGGAGCCCCTTAAATCAAGGATTAGTTCAATTAGATGGCCACCGTTTGTTGCACATGCCTAGCCAATATGTGGACCTTCCAATTCGTCACCGCCTCGTGATTGGAATGCATGCAAATTGGCCCCACAAGCTGTGCCACGCCAGCCTCACTTTTGACACTAATTCAACCTATAATGACTGTTAACTTTTTTTTATTTTCTTTTCTTTTTCTCATCACTTTCCACTGTTGATTTTAGGCCTTTTTATCTGCGACTTTTGGAATACAACAGTGCAGGTTTTTGGGCCATCCCCTATCCATGCATATATCTTTTAACTCCAGTCTCCCCTCCCTCCACATACGCACATGCACCCTCACATCCCTCTCTTAATGATCACCCAGGTTTGTCTTACAAGGTCGTCAAGCAGAGTCGCATGTGATGACTATCAAACAGGATTTATATATATCTTTATATATATAATTTAAATAAACTCGTGTAGAAAAGTAAAGTTTGAAATCTGTGGCTATAGAAGTAGACCGATGGATCTTAGGTGGAAGACATATGCCACCTGGAGAGTCCTTTTATCGTTGATTGTTGGGCATTACAACTATGTCAAGGAGGGTGCTCAGCATGAAATAGTTTTTGCTCCCTCTTTTCTTTCTTTCACATGTTTGCATTCAATATAATCGTCAAACTTCCACTTGAATCTAAGTCTAAACAATGTATTGTTATGGCTGTACCACAGTTGATTACAATGGGGTCGTTGGCTTTTAACACTGAAGCTGTAGGTGCTGAGATTTATTTAGCTTTGGGTCTGAATGAATCACGCAAAGGAACTCCTGAAACCCCTCAGGTGTTATCGCTTCTTTCGTCATTTCTCGAGAGAGCTGTTCAGAAGAATGAGAAGTTGCTAGAGACCACTAAAAAGAAAGAGATAATTACAGTTTTCCATGGAATGCGGGCACCAAACCTGAGTATCCGGCAATACATTGATCGGATCTTCAAGTATTCAAATTGCAGCCCATCATGCTTTGTCCTTGCAAATATATACATGGACAGATTTCTTCAACAACCGGATATACATCTTACTTCCCTCAATGTTCACCGGCTTCTAATCACAAGTGTAGTGGTGGCAGCCAAATTTATTGATGATGCGTAAGTACTAATGTGCTATTGTGAGAATTTTATGTTGCATTATGGGCAGCTATGAAATTTTTTGCCACTCAGAAATTTTCTAAATTATATAATCTAACATGGTTTTACTCAGTCTTGGAATATTAATATTTGTAAAAAATTGATGGCATTTTCTGAGGAAGGAGTGATTTTTACTTAACAATTAATCTCCCCATTTATCTTGGTTTGGAATAAAAAGACTCATATTGGGTATTGGAAACTACAAGAACTTGCTAATTTTCAATGACTTTAATAGTGGCATATTCTGTGATATAGCAAGTAAGTTTTGGGAACTAATCAGTGGCATTTTCCTGACTTTGGTCGATATTACCAGTTGCCTTTTCTTGTTTTTGTTTCCTTCAATTAATACATACTGTTTCTAGGAGCATGTTGTTTGGCCTTTTGTAAATATCGTCCGTGATCTCCTAGGTGATATGTCTTAGGTGAGTGACACCTTTGTGGTCCTCTCTTATCCCTCCCCACTAGATGAAAGACCCAGCCCCGTACAGCCATGGTTTCAGTTTGAGCCCCGTAGGAATTTCCACATCCTTGGATCTAAGAATCAAGGGTTTTTTAGCTGTTAATTTTTCCTGGTTTATATCTCGATCACTTAGATCAGTTGGATCTGAGAATGCAAAGTTGCAAACACACCCCCCTTAACCCCCATACATGCTTGTGCATACCCTTGGTCTTCTTATGCCAGGGGCATATGTCACTCTTGGTTATGGTCCTGCCTCTGATCCTCACCGAGGAGGAAACAGCCATAAATAGGAAAAAAAAAAAAATCCCATAGAATGATTAAGAAGGGATTCTTTCTTGTTTCCTTTTCTATTGTGATTCTCTTTTACCTGATGCCATCCTTGCTGGTAAAATTTTAATCTTTTGCATAGTTGTTAATTCCGTTCCAGTCACTGTTCCGTTTTGACCTTGTTAGTGGAAGGTTTCGGCATTTCGGCCAATTCTGGTATTTTGTTCCTGAAAAGACGTGATTGAAAATGAAAAAAATATTTAAAAGAATACCTAAAATTGAAAGATATACTTGAATGCTAAAATAATACTAAAAATGTATACTTACATCACTAAAAATGAAACTACACTCTACTATTGACCATTTTCTAGTTTTCACTACATATGAATGGAAGTATGAAGTCTTTGCCGGAATGTGGCGAAATTGGTCCGGAATTGGAACCAGAATGACCGGAAACTTTTAGGGGGCCATTCCGTTCCGCCCAATCCCAATTCCGTTCCGCTCAATTCAGGGCTATGGTCTTTTGTATGCTCTTTAGTAATGTGTCTATTCTTTTGTATGCTCTTTAGTAATGTGTCTATTCTTTTATATGCTCTTTAGTGATGTGTCTCATTGGTAATGCAGGTTTTTTAACAATGCATATTATGCCAAAGTTGGGGGAATTAGTACTGTAGAGATGAACAGGTTAGAATTGAAGTTCCTGTTTAGTCTGGATTTCAGACTTCAAGTGAATATAGGGACTTTCGGAAGTTACTGTTTGCAGTTGGAGAAAGAAGCCACTTATGGAGCATACCAGATAGAACGCTCAATTCAGGGCTGTGGATTAAAAGGCTGGCCAAACAAAGAAGAGACTAAAGCCCAACAACCCAGCATTCAAAGATATAGTTGTGGAGCTATTTAAACATCCAATGCTCTTTTAGTAAAATAATCTGGTTAAACATAGAAGTGTTATATGTTCAAAATGTAAGAAAAGATGATTGTTACATGAATGAATATTCTGTTATATAAAAAAATGTGTTGCCAAAGGTTGTCGTCTCACTAAGGTTTGCTGAAGCACCCTGATGGTTGTTGGGATTGGCTAGCTGCCAACCTTTCTCTGAACGCTTAAACAGAATTTGTTTAGTGTCTGAGCATTCTTCAGGCCTCTTAGGCTCAGCGGGCTTGGTACAAATCGACTTGGCTGAGGAGAAGAAATGATGGGAATCTTAGGCCTCCACGATGACTGCATTGGGGAACTGAAGAGCTTGCTTGCACTGCTGGTGATGCTGCTATTATTTCTTCTATTTTGCGGGGTAGCTGATACGGTAGACTCAAGCAATGGGGAAAATATCCTTGACCTCCTCCGAGGGTCCCTCATGAAAGATTGTCGGGCTGCAGTGCCATTGTTTGGTCTATTGTTTAGTGCACTTGACAACCTGTGCATTCCAGGTTGGATGACTGCAATGGAGACCCGCTGCTTCTTTGGTTGCATTGATGTTGGTCGCACTGAAGCAGCCAAGGAAATCCGCCGTGCTCTCATTGGAGGTTTGAATGTTGGAGAGACGGTTCGTTTGGTCATCGACATGTTTTCTTTTTCCTCTTTTATAGTGTTTAGAATCATGCTGGTTCGGTTGGGAGTTGAAGGCGGTAACGTGTTGGTGATTCTTCCAAGGGGCTGTCTCAGCTTAGAGGGAAACAAAGGTGGCCTTTTCTCAGCTAGGCCCTTCTGCTCCTTAGGAGCTCTGTTTTCCTGTTGAAGTCTGGCTTTCCTCTCATCTGCTAGTTGGCTTTCCAATTCTCTGACCTTCATCACACATAAAAGCGATGCGCGGAAACATGTTAAGACCATGAGTAAAAACACGCCTAGTGCGTAAAATAATGTCAAAACCTTGAAAGCTTTCATTGGAGGTTTCTTGAATATACCTTTTCTTGAAGGTTTCTGCACAGGTGCTCGCGGGCAGCAAATTTTAATTGCAGCATCTGCAAGCTGTCCTGCATTTTCCTTGAGTCCTTCTCGTCTTGCCTCAGCCTCTCCGCCTACAAATTTGAATGTCATTTTCCTTTAGCCTTTGTTTTGGTTTGTTTTGTGTTTTTGTTATTCAAGAAGGTTTAAATGGCATAACATTACCATCTGTTTGTATTTGAAATATTCACCATGGTCTGATTGCTTCCGAGCAGGACCATGCTCGATTCCCCGAACTCGACTTGCAAAATTGAGTGAGCATAGAGTCTCCCCTAAATCTGTAGAACTTGGGCTGATTTGAACAAACATGACAGTCTTGCAATCACCTCCTGTATTCATTCATGGTCATCCATCATTCATAGAAAAGAAGCAGAAAGGAGTTAAGGTAGCTAAGATAGTGTTTTAACATAAAAGACTAATAACTCAGATTGCAACTGTCTCTAAAGTTAGTATATTCATATAAGGCAAGCATGATAAAGAGACTAATGTAGTTCTCCAAAAAGAAAGGAGGAAGCTTACCAAGAGAGCTTTGCAACAAATGGGTGAGCTTTGAATTCCTGTTTTTTTAATGTAACAACAGAGATTTGTGTCAGAGAGGATGGTAGTAGAATAGTAGATTTCTTTTATATATAGAAATCTGGCAATGGTAATCAGTGGGACATGCCTGTAAGGTATGTGTGGATTCTTGGATGCCAGTGCAGAGATAACATCGCCGAGTGCTGATAGGGACTTGTTTATGCTCTGGGACTCTTTGAGCCTTTCTCCCTCGATGTCAATCTTCCCCACACGCTCGCTTCCTGCTAAGTCCACCAGCCAGAGGTGGCTCTTGCTTCTCTGCCCATCTACCAACCCCTCACCTCTAACAGTCACTCGCAACAAGCTGCATCCAGGACAATAGTTTTCAGTATCCTAGCCAAATGAACAAGAGGGGTAATCACTAGTTTCTGGCAATATATGGCAGGAATGATCCAGTATAAAACATGCCCCATGTGAGTACTCTTCTTAAACTACATTTACATTGCTGTTGATTGAGCATGCTTATCTGATCGCTGGTTGATCATTCACAATAGTTGATGCCCACATCTAATCACCATTACAATTTTCAATTCAGAAAGTGAGTTAGCCATCAAATGTATCCATGTTAGTATCTAGATGTATGTTAGATCATAACAACTAGCGTCCTGACTTTGATTCTCATTTGTCTAAGCTAGAATCCATGGTTGAATGGATTACCAGATAAAAAAGAAGAGATAATGGAGCTATTTATTACCAGTGAGAGCGGCTGCTGAGCTGGTTGGCATTGGTTGATCCAACGGCTCTGCTTCGGCTTCCAGCCTTGAGTAGCTCCCACACCTCATCTGTGCTGAAAACCTGAGCTTCAACCAATCCTGGGACTTCCTGAGTTCCTTCTGCAACTTGCTTTATTTCCAACCTTCGCATAAAAAGTTCAAGATAAACAAACCAAAACATCTTAATGTTCATTTTTAGCATCAAATGCAAAGAACATTAGTTTTTAGCATCAAAATGCAAAGAACATAGAACCCATTTTGTGATCTCTTTTTTGGACTTTAGTAAATGATTAATTACTTCTTTGTTTTTAGCATCAAAATGCAAAGAACATAAAACCCATTTTTGTGATCTCTTTTTTGCACTTTAGTAAATGATTACTTACTTCTTTGTTGGTTGCTGTGAACTTTCTACCAAAAGATCTCTTATTTTCTCATTGTAAACTTCCAACATGCTAACAAACAACTCATATTTCATAGTAGATTCTCTCTCTTTGGAGATCCGAAACAGTTCTTCCAATGTCCTGTAGTTAACACCTCTATTTTCAGGGGTTCCTTCCATTGTGAATGTCTTCCCTGTACCCGTCTGTCCATACGCAAAAATACAGACATTGAACCCATCCAATACTGATGTCACAATAGGAGATGTCTGTGCGAAGACGGCCTCTGCAGGTTCATGAAGAAATTCAAGTAATTATTATAACACAAAAATTAGGCACTCAATTGACTATTAAAAGACAGAAATCACACTGTAAAAACAAATTGCCATGTAAACAGTTGCAGCCAAACATGATTGTCTTTGGGGCAGTTTCTTTGGGTTGTGTTTATTTGCATAATTTCTGAACAAACCATGGATTTTTTCAGTTCATGAGAGTTTTCTGCATTTAAACTTCGACCTCAACGTACTGTATATACTCCATTTGTTTTTGAGTGTTGGATTTATTCTCTTAATTTATTCTTTTGAATTTATAATTTCTTTATATTCCCGCTACATTTCTCACAGGTGGACATGTTCATGCTAAGCATGGGCTATTTATGCTAATTAACTCTCATAATGATACTTTGAGAACGTCAGGGAATCAAATACGACAGTAGTTGGGGTACTCTATCCTACTATTTCTCCAAATCAATATCATGATAAAGGATTGGAATATCTATGGAGTAATGATAGCACAATACATTTGCAAATGTTCAATTCATAGATCATGATGAACAAATGAATTGGAAGACAATGGTGTAAAAAACAGTACTCTATTACCCCTAATTAGCTTTACACCTTGAGCATAGAACAATCATCTATTCTGCCAAAATCATCTAATCACTTATGATTTTGGGTAATCCATGTCAAGCTGCACTCATTATACTTTTTAAACAAGAAATCAGTAGACGTAAAAAAAAAAAAAAAAAAGCAGCAGTGCCTTGTTCTGAAATACCTTGATTGTCTTGAGGCCCAAAAACATGGTCAAATTTGAATTGTTTCTTTGAAGAGTCAGAGCAAATAATCTGCAATTCAGTTTCCTGAGATGGGTCAAAATCGAAGAGAGAGGAAGAGCCCTTTCCCATTTCATCTGCACTTAATGGTCTGCATCTGCAGAAGACTCTGATGTTTCCTTTGAGCTCGATTACTTCATTGTAGAGGCGCTTCCTTTCAGAGCTCTCTTCAAGGTACTTTTTCTTCAGAGTTTCATACCTAGTCCCTGAATATCCATCCATCCAAGTAAACAAATAAATCAGCCGACACTAATTTTAAGCAAGAAATGGAGAGAGAGAGAGAGAGGAAAATCAACATCGATGAATGAAACACAAACCAAGAGACTGAAGTGCTGCAGAAAGGTCGGTTCCAGGATAGGACTCTTCAACCACGCCCTTTACTTCTTTAGATAGAACTGCATGCTCATCTTTTAACAACTGAAAGAGTAAAAAAAAGGAACCCCAGGTGTGTAATCTCAGAATAGATTGTTCTATGTGGTAAAGAGGGAAATGGGTTTACGTGTCTTGAAACTTCACCTGGATTTTGGTGCTCAAAGCGTAGATTCTCTCTGAAACAGAGGGCTTCTGCTCCTCATCTGAAAGTATACTTTCTTCGGTTTGATCTGTAACAGAAGGTTAAAAGTGAATAACGGAACCCAAATCACAGAGGAAGAAGAAGAAGAAGAATCAGCATATCTACCGGTAGAAGGTTCTTTTATACTAGAGTCCATAACAATATCACCCGTCCCCAAGAGGGTTTCTTGTGTTTGTTCTGAAAAAATACCAAACACTCAAATTTAATCCTTGACCCAAGATGGAAAATATAAAAGTAAAGGAAAAGAAAGGAATCACAGAGAAGAGAGAGAAAAATTACTGATTCTAGTTTACATACCATGATCTAAAACAACATCTTCCTTTTTCAATAGATTTTCTTGAATTTGGTCTGAAGAAAGAAAAACAAAACTATCAGATGAACCCAATTACCAAAAGAAGAAATTGGACTAGATTATAAGGAATAGAATCACCATTGTCTGAATGGGTTCCCCAGGTTCATCTTTGAAAAAAAAAGCACCCAAGAAGAAGAGATTGATGGGTTTGTACTTTGTAAATGTTTGTATCAGAGTAGAAGAAGCAATTGATGGGTTTGGGGGTGTTTGTACCTTGAAATGGGACTGCTTCTTTCTCTTGAATCTGTGGAAGAATCAAGGCTACCAAGCCGGCCATGGATGCTTGCTTTGTTTCTACTTTCCGAAATCAGAAATCAGAGCTTGACGATGAATTTCCTCTCCTTCTCAGAGCTTGAGAGAGAGAGAGAGAGAGAGAGAGAGAGAGAGAGAGAGAGAGAGAGACAGAAGAATATAACGGTCGAGTGATTAAATAGGAAGGGGCTCCTACAGTCGGAATTTGAACTGAAATTTGATATAGACCGTTGGATGATGAGATGGGATCCAACGGCTACTTTTTTTGAGCCTATTGTATTACCTACTTTTTAAGGAAAGTTTCATTTATCTGATCCAAACGCTTGTATTATAACGTATAAATGGAGTGGAGAGGATTGTCCAAACGGCAGGTGGGCCCCACCATCCTGGGTTGCAACTTGGGTCGGGCCAAATCTGAACCCACATGACCTGAACCGATCAGAAGTGTTATAGGTTGGGTTTGTTCGACATCTACCCACCCTGAATCTTGAAAACCTCATAAGATTTGGGCCAGGTTGGATGGCTATTGGGAACCAAAAATTGGGGTACCCAAATCACATTACACAAGTAATGAATTTGATCATAGAGGTGGATCCATCACTTACCATGTCTCCTGGACACGCACGGCTCTCATGCGAACCGTATGCATGATAATATTTTCCCATGAGCATATCTGCAATACAATATGCAATTATATAAATTCTTTAAAAATTTTCTTCTTGAGATTTGTTAACTGCCCATTTCGAGTCAACTAGACTCGGCCTGGATTTCATCAGGTTGTGAATTTGCTACTCGGGGTGATCTTGAGTTGGTATATTGGGTTTGGATTTGCCCACAAGCAATTTGGACCAGAGTTAGGCCGGGCACATCCTTGACTCACCCGCCGAGTTGCACCCATACAACCACCTTACATAACGGATCCATGTATTTAATCGTGTCATGATCAAGTAGAATCGGAAATCAAGGATACGTACAAGAGTGCAATTGTAACGCCCCAATTTCGAATACCGAGAAAACCGATCATAGGTCGGCAGTGAGATTCAATTTAAAACTTTTTATAAAATATAATATCAACGGTTAAATTGCGGAAACATATATGATATAGCGGAAGCAAATGTAACAATAGCGGAAGTGAAATGTTTCATATAACTATATCAAAATAGCAGGGCTGAAGTCCAGCCTTAAAATATCAAAGTGTTTAAACATATCAGACTACCTCCCTGCTCACAACATAAATCGCTTAAAATCTAAAATAAAGAAGTACACTCAAACCCCCGGGGTTCTGACACTCCATCCTCCAGCCTCCAGCCGACCTTATAAGAGTGGAACTTCACGGTGGAGCCTATATCAACAATGATTTGGATTTGTGTTGGATCCGTGTCCATTCGCTTTTAGATGAATTGAGCCAGGTCTGGGCTTGGCTCTAACCATTGAAGACAGTAAATGGACTTGATAGGAAAACAGTAATCAGCCACTTGGATACTTGTCATTGTTTTTCTTCTTTTGTCCGCAAAACTAACCCAAGAAGAATCACTTTATGAGCTTTCTACCAATCAAATGTTGACGGTGAGTTACTTTGTTTTGATGGTTCACTCACCTAGAGAATGCTAGAATCGGTATTGGGTTCTTTTCTCTGGATTCTCATATGTCCGAGTTTCAATTTAATTTTGATAATCATAACCATTTAACGCAGCTAGTTTTTTAAATTCATTTGGATCCATATAAACTCTCTTTTTTATCATTTATGCATAAAGATAGCTGAAGTGGGGCCCCATAGGTAATTTGGGTTGGACCTGATTATTTCTCTTAAATGATTTATTAAATAAATACTATGAAAAAAGGACATTAGGGGGTGTTTTTATCGTTTTCAAAAAAAATTATAATGAAGACTTGATTGAAAGAAATATGAAATATTTTTATAGTATTTTGAAATATTCAAATCTTCGTATACTTTTTAAAAAATAAACTAAAAATTTATATTATTTTAAAATTTTCCCTTTCAATCTTTTATCACTTTGGGTGGACAAAAGCAGTATGCATTTTGTTGACCACATTGAGCTGAATGCACCACAATTTTCTTCATTTAAGTGGGCTCCACCATGTGAAAAAATGGCTGGAACCAAACACGCTGCATAACCTGCATGTAGAGTCGGTCAATCTATTTAACCCTACCCAACTTGTATTAGCTGGGCAGGCCCATTCCATTTCAAACAGTAAAGGCTGCTATATTTGAGTTTGTTTGCTCACTCAAAACCCAACATAAGTTCATCTCATTTCATATACTATTCTGAGCATCAAAATATCCAAATGTCAAACTGACAACCCTAAGCCGACCCATTTAAATGGGTTATGCACGTTGTGAGGTTATAATGATATTGGTGAAGTTTGACCCACCAATTTAAATCTAGATTAGCTTTTGCTGTTCCGCAACTTACCCGATTATTGCGGGTCGGATTATGCTGGTTAAATGCAGGTCAGTTCAAGTAACCCATAGCTCTACTGTATTCATATAAAAAAAAAAAATTGATTGGTAATGGTAAATTAAATTAAGGATAGAGCAACCATATAAGGATATCTCCAACATAAAGTAGAAACAAAAGGAGTTGGTACAAATGCCTTATACCAAAAAAAAAAAGAAGAAGAAGTAAGCAATAGGGGCCAACATGTGGAACAACTCTATGCACCATTTGTTTGGCTAGAGAGTCTGTCATACCATTTGTTGACCGACAAATATGAGACAATGAAGCTTTCATCGAAAAAGATAAAGCCTTAATCTCATTGAGATAATATTGAAATCTCCAAGGACCCCTCTCCACCTTAGACACCCACCTAATAGCATTCAAAAAATCACTTTCTACAATTAAACTTCTCTTGAAAGTAGAAGAAAAAATCTTTAAAGCTTCCAAAATGGCAAGCACTTCCGCTTCATTAGATTCTTTTATACTAATATTTTTGGAAAACATAAACAACACTTCACCCTTACCATTCCTAAAACATCACCAATACCCGCCGGCCCGGGTCATATTATTGTTAGATGGACCTGTTGTTAGTGGCAGACTCAGGATTGTCGTTTAAGGGGTGCATATCCTATTAAGTGGTATGGTTTTGGGGGCAAACTTTGGACTTTCAAGTAGACTTTCAAAGGTAAACCCAAGATTTTTATTAGATATTTGGAAATGAATATAGAATTTTCATGTAGGGTTTGGAAACATACCGGGATTTCACGGCGAGTGTGAGTGCGAGTGCGACTGCTACTACACCCACTTCCATGCCTTTACTTGGGTCCGGCTCATGACTTGGTATAAAAAGTTGGCCTCAATAGGTTTTTTATCAGTTTGGTATCCCTCTTCCTCCACATGTGTTCCCTAATGCCCTTGTGTGGACTTTTAGCGGTTTTGTTAGGATTCAAAGAAAAGAAGTCATCTCATCAACTAATCCTGAAAATTACTGGGCTGCATGCACGTCTTATCTTTGCAGGTCTCTCTTTTAAAAAGGACCCAGTGACAGAAACCTTCTCTCATTCTTTTAGATTTAGATGGTAGGTAGTGGTGGGACTCCAATCCACCCATTCCACTGAGTCTGAGACCTCCAGCTGGCTTAGTTGTAAAGACTCTAACTCGCCCAAGCACCTCAGGTGAGATTGATCAAGTTCTAGACAGACGGGTATGTCTCTGTCATGTTGGTGCTTCTCCAAGCCCACTTGACCAAATCAGAGTCTTCTTATCTTTTTTTATTCAAAGTATTAGATATAGAAGTGATAAATGAACAACACTAATAACAATAGTTTATATTTAGGTCAGCCGCTCACTAAAACGACGAAATAGAATTTATATAGCTGACCACAATACAGATTGTGACGAGAATTTGAGGATGATGGTAAGATATTAATGGACATATTGGGTGTCACGTTGAACCTGTCAACCTACATAGTTTACTATGATAGGCCAACAGGCGAATTAGAGATTTCGTTCACATTTGTTAATTAAATCATCAGGGATTCTTCATTGTTTTTAGACAAAGTCGTAAAAAAAAACCCAACTTTGGCAAGTATAAATCCTTGAGGACACGAGCATGTGGAAATCCTCATTGTTATTCCTAGGTGATGGTGGAACAAGAAATCCTCAGTGAGAATTTAATTATATGGTTGAGAGTCTCATGCGATATCAGTATATATCAATGCACATAGTTGAAAAAATGAATTAATTTTGATGTACAAATTTGCAAAAATAATGCATTTCAAATTCTACGAGGGGAGGTCGGACCTAAAAATCTTTAAAAATAAGGATTTCAATTAGTCTAAATTCTCAAGGATTTACAATTGTCAAACATGAATTTTTCACGACTTCGTGAAAAATAAAAAATCTTTTTCCAAAGAACTTGGTTGCCAAACGTGTCCTTAAGAATTTTCCCTGGTTACCACACGTGTCCTTTCAAATTTGGGTTGGCATTTCTAACTTTGTTTAATAAACAGGTTAAGTTCATGTTGGGTAAACCTGTTACCTTACACATGCCAACTGAACTTGAGCCCCGCCCGGCCCAACCTGATGCCAATCCTGCACATTTGAAATGGGGCCCACTCTGATCAATCAATAAACTAAATCACCTCCCCTGATTCAACTGGCCAATCTATTGGATTTCTGGCTGTCAATAATCAGAGGGAAGGTTCTGATCCAACCTCTATTTAAATGGGCCCCATATCATGGCCCACTTGCATGGTATTCTACGCCGAATCCCCTTCAGCAACTGTAACCAACTACCGCGTCCTGTCTCTGCTGGTTTCCCGCGTGTTTTTAACTCTTTCTCTTATCTCTTCTTTCCTCTCTTCTCAGCTTTGTTTTTATGTAGTTATACTTTTCTCACCTGCCCTTTTGAATCCTTCAAACTACTGTTCCTTTCTTTATACAAAACACTCCTCTCTCTCTCTCTCTCTCTCTCTCTCTCTCTCTCTCTCTCTCTCCAACTCTTCCTTTTGATTCCTTCCTTTCTCTGAAGGAAAGATTCAAACCCCAACGCTAGCAAAAGCAAAAACAAAAAGAAAAAACAGAACGCTCTCTCTATCTCTTTAATTTCATTCATTCTCATCAAATTTCTCTCTGTTCCATCCCTTCAGAAACCAAACCATGTCTTCTCTCTTTCTCCTTCTCTCCTTCTTTTCTCTCTTCTCTTCCACACTCTCCCAAACCCCATTTCCCAAAGGTATCATTCATCACTTCCAAACCCAATTCCAATTTCAAATTCTCATCTATTATTGACCTTTATTTCTTATTGTTGTTGTTGTTGTTCTTCTTCTTCTTCTTCTTCTTCTTCTTCTTCTTCTTCCTTTCAGGCCTTTTAATCAACTGTGGCGCCAATGTCTCCTCTCTGATCAACGGCCGCAAATGGCTCGCCGACTCCCCCTATGTCTCTGCCGGGACCCCACGCACCATACCCCTCGCCCTCCCCGGCCTCGTTCCCACCCTCTCCACCGTCCGAACGTTCCCCCTCCTCAATTCCTCCACCAAGTTCTGCTATGTCTTTCCTGTCTACCGCACCGGGAAGTACCTTGTCCGGACCACCTACTTCTTTGGTGGGTTAGGTGGCCGGGGTTCACCACCGGTGTTTGATCAGATCATTGATGGGACGGTGTGGAGCGTGGTGAACACGACGAAGGATTATAAGCGAGGGGATTCAACGTATTATGAGGGGGTGTTCCCCGCGAAGGGGAGGACCATGAGTGTGTGCCTTGGAAGGAATAGGCACACGGATTCAGAGATGTTTATTTCGGCGATTGAGCTGTTGCTTTTGGGGAATTCCGTTTACAATTCGACGGATTTTCAGATGCATGGTCTCAGTCTTATTTCCAGGGTCAATTTTGGATATAGTGGACCAATCCTGAGGTAATTTTCTTCAAATCTTTTGAATTTCCAAATTTCTTGAGGTGGAACTGAGTTCTTGTTATGATGTTTTTCTAACATTGGATTGATTATCTTATCGGTTTTTTTTTTTCCTGTAATTTGGTTAAAATTCCATTCTGTGAAATCAACATTATTTAAATTTAACAACAAATGTGTTGTTTCTTGGTTATCTAAACTTAGCTGTCCCTGCTAGAAAGTTCTCATATATTCTTGTGAATTATATTTGGGTTTTAAATTTTATGTGTTTGTCAGTGATTTTCATTTGATTCTACTGTTTCCCTGTCTTTACCTGCAAATCTAAACTTTTGGTGAAGCCTAAGGGTAGTACCGTAGTAGGGTTCACTCAAACAACCTTCCCAATTGCAAGAGTTCAAATTGATAGGTGTCTTCTTCCCATGATAGTACAAAACTGACCAAGCAGCTATGAGTTTTACCAAATATGAAGTTCAGCTATTGGGGGGTACTAAGGGACTGTTTGAGAATGAGCATATCTGTTACAAGGATAATCCACCCTGAAAAGCTGAAAATAGTCTAATCTGTCAGTTCACTGTTTAACATGTTACTTTTTACTTCTTGTTTGGGTGCATGTGCACCTGTGGTTGGATAGGTGCTGCAAGCGTCATATGTTGCAGTAATATATTTTGTCATTCCTGTGAGGTATATATACAAGGTATTTCATATGAGGGAAATATTCAAGTGCATCTATCCCTCACCCTATGGTGAGGGACACTCCCCTTTTTGGGAAGTTTTTTCATATGATGCTCTAACAAGAGGAACAATGTTTATTTCTGTTTAACCTATAGTTGTTGTGGTTTGGAGCTCAGCTGTTTCAGCTAATTAGCCCCATCGTAAGATAAGGTAAACACTATGGTCCTTACTATTCGACAATCATAGCTAATGATAGCATGAAAATAGACACATGGAATGGTGTACATTTAGTGTGGGGGCAAAAAAAGAAATGATCATGTGATATGGGATGTTTAAGGCTACCTTCCATGATGCATCAAAAGTGGGATCCATCATTCAAACAAATGCAGAGGGAGGGAATTTTCCTTGAGAAGGAAATGGTAGCATTGAACAATGTATGCTTTCCTCTCAATGATTTATTGTGAATATTAAGGGATAGAAACAAAGCAGAAACAACTTGCTCAGGAGTCTCGAGTCTCTAACTTCCCGTATTAGTAGTGTGATATGCCATGGGCATGCTATATGTGTACAATCTTCTCACTTAACATAAATAGAAGTAGGATACATGGAAACAATGGCGAAAAAAACAATGATAGTGGTGGCGATGGTAGTAATAGCAGCAGCAGCAGCTGTAGAGATAGTAGCAGTCATAGTGGCAGTGGTGGTGGTGGTGATGGTGACTTGAGCGGTCAACCTCATGGTTATCAGATTATCCAGAAAAACGTTGCACAGCTCAATTTATTGGCAGAGGACTCCCTAATACAGATTTCCCCCCTTTTTAAGTTGAAGATTTTCCTCATGTTGTTAAAATTCAGTTATTTGTTTAACATTCAAAAAAAAAATTCAGTTATTTGCTAATCAAGAAAACTCTCTCTCTCTCTCTCTCTCTCTCTCTCTCTCTCTCTCTCTCTCTCTCAATATGCATATATGCATATATAATATATTTCAATGTTATTTATATCTGTGCTTCTAAGCATTGTTTATGTTTAAATGTTAAATACCAGGTTTCCAGATGACCAATTTGATCGATACTGGGGTCCATTTACCGATAGTAATCCTACCATAAATGGAACTCGGAATATCTCTGTATCTGAATTTTGGAATCTTCCACCATCAAAAGTGTTTGATACTGCTATGGCGACCGACCAATTGAAACCAATGGAGTTGAAATGGCCTCCCATGTCCCTTCCGAACTCTACATACTACATTGCTCTATACTTTGCAAATAACCATGACTCTTCAACGGGGACGTCGAGGAAGTTTAACGTCACCATAGATGGCTTGCCATTCTACTCTGACCTTACCCCATCATCATCTGGTGTTGTTGTTTTCGCGTCCCGCTGGCTTCTTTCTGGTTTTACCAAGCTTACCCTGACTCCTGCTTCTGGATCAGACTTGGGTCCTGCGATCAATGCTGGAGAAATTTTTGATGTACTAATCCTTGGTGGAAGAACTGTCACACGAGATGGTTTGTTTTTTTTCCCTATATATATTTCTTGTTCAGTTTTACTATTTCCTAACAAAAACCTTTCTGATCATAAATCTCCATTTCTACCTGCAGTAATTTCTTTGGAGAGAGTAAAGAATAGTCTACAAAATACTCCACTTGATTGGAGTGGGGATCCATGTCTTCCTCGTGGATACTCCTGGACTGGAGTTACATGCTCTGAAGGCTCCCTTGTTCGTGTGGTTTCTTTGTGAGTTAGACTTGCAGTCATGTGGATATTTGTTGTCATCATTTTATCCTGCAATCCATATAAGAGTTATTGTCCTCTTCTTTTCCAGGAACCTATCAAGCATGGGCCTTGCTGGATCTCTATCACCAAGTATTGCCAAATTGACTGCACTAACTGATATGTGAGTTATTCTGAAATTGTTTTTCAAGAACAAAATTTACTGGTAAAAGGAAATAAGGCATAACCCATGTTTACTAAGAATTTCTTTCTTTAATTGACAGCTTGCTTGACAACAATAATTTGTCGGGATCAATCCCTGATCTCAGCCAATTGAGGAGATTGGAGAGATTGTAAGTTTGTGTGCTTCTCATATCTTCTGCCTGAGTTAAATTGTTGTGCTTTATTTCTAATTGACTGTTATCTTTCACTGAAGACATTTGCAGAACAACCGATTGACTGGGGCGATCCCTCCATCACTTGGAAATATTGACAGTTTGAAGGAACTGTAAGTGCAATATTTTCTAAGACAAACTTGTTCTTGCATGTGTTATTCTTATCCCATCTTCGTGAGATAGCTTTTCCTATGCTCACAATTGCCTAATCTAGTATGGAGTGTGAAGTGTTAGATTGCATTTAGATTGTGATTCACTTGGTTTACTTGTAACTATGTCTCCTATGAACCATGAATTAGACCCAGTTTGATGACAAGTAAAACAGGCTCTAAAACAAGTTATCTGTAGGCTGCACGATACACATAGCCCATTATGTATGGAGCCTCTTACTCAGCTTAGTGGAGTATCCTCTATGATGTTGTGAGACCAGAGGGGAATAAAACCATGCGCAAGGGACCATAAATGGTGCAGAGATTATGGCTTTAAGAGAACTAAATCTGTTCGCGAATGCCTTTCATGGTATTTAGTGATGGAATGGGATTTGTCAGGTGCTTTGGTTTGAAGGGTAGCATTTTTATATTCAATGAAATTGGTAGTATGTTGTTAGTTTATGTCCTTCACTCGCGTCCTAAAGTTATTCTCTCTTCGTGGTTATATCCTTGTCTCACATCCAAAGGGGTCCTGGTGAGGAGGCCGATACACTTTCAAAATGGGAGTGCAAAAGTCTCAGTGGTTGGAAATTTGATATCCATTTTTGTAATGGGGCTATTTTTTACAGGGCATTTGTTTCAGTCAACCTCCATGGGTTGGGAATAGCTTATATACTTAGTACTTTTCTCTTTACACTCCAATAATAGTTTTCTCATAATATTTTGTTAAAAAAAAAACAGAGACCCTGGGCACGCTTACAGCTTACTCTGGTTAACTCAAATTCTTAGGGTTTTTATGCTTGCATGAGAGAAAATTGGCTGTTATTTGTAGATGACCTAATAGAATTAAGAGGAAGAGGTGAGACTGGCAAAGGAAAGAGAAACTTTTTTGCACTCCAATCTAGGGTGTACCTAAAGCGCTGCTCCATATATATGAATTACCTTGTACACTATTGCCCCATGAATTGGGATTAACCCCAATTTGGCACACACCTGATCAGTGACCAATATATAGTAGATAGATAGAATCAGCACAGTACTCTTTGTTATTGGGTAACCTATATATGGTAGATAGATAGAACCAATCAGTACTCTTCATTTTAGGGTAAACTATATATGGTAGTTAGATAGAACCAATGCAGTACTCTTCATTTTTTGGGTTATTTCCCAATTTACATCTTAATTGCATGATTGGATAGCTAAGTTGAAGAGCTACAAGGTATAAATTCTGGTTTTTCTTGACTTCTTCCACTTTATGGACTTGAGAAGTTGCATAAAAAATAGTAATGAAGATAAGGTTGCGTTGAGATATAAACTCCAGAAACAACTTAATTAACCACTACCTCTTAATTATGCTAAAAGCTTATTAAGTAAAGAAATCGGACCGAATGCTCAAAAATATGTAGGAACTTCTTTTTGCAGTAGATCCATTTGCAGCCAGTGGATCTTGCACAAATGCATAAATGCAGTCAAGTCGTCAGATGAATATGAGTGGTTATATTTGTTGACAGTCTTTGTTATGGCCCAAATACTTTGATTCATTTGCAATAACATTCCAATTTTAGTTTTTGGAGTTTTCTTATCACTTTGTTTCTTCTTATTCTTGAGCACTATTGAATTCGAGTTGGTTGGTTTTTAGCTTACCTACAATGTTGTTTGCGTTTTTTTTTTTTTTCTACAGATTCATACAGAACAACAACCTGACAGGTCAAATTCCCAACACTCTAAAAGCAAAATCTGGATTGAGCCTCCAGTAAGTGGAAACATCCTCTGACCACATTTAGTTTCTATAATTGCTAGAAACTAATCAATTTTCCTTTCAGGACGTCTGGAAACCAGCTTTCACCATCGCCACCAACACCAGCAACATAGTTTATACATCTGTAAAGGTAAACAGTATAGTTCATTTGATACATTGTTGATATTAATTGACAAGCTAACATGTTCATTCAATCACATACATGTTTGTTTCACTGTGGTATACAGCTTATTGCAAAGTGGGGAGCTGAAACATGTCTTTGATAACTTCACAAGTGAACACAATTGCAGCACCCCTGTAAGTTGGTCACATAAATGAAGTTTGGAGCACCAACAGAATATATGTTAAAGGCTGTGCATGTATTTTTTTTACAAATTACAATTCTTTATTTTTATACAATCAGCAGAAATGAGATTTCTCCCAGAGCTATTTGTGACTTGTGAGAGAATGTCATATGTATTTCCTTGTGTAATAGAGAGTGGTTTGGAAACTGTGAATATTTTTCTCTTTCTTTTACTCAATAATTAAAATGTTTGAGTTTTGTTCTCTCACTATGTCAAATACTATTCTCCATATGCATGCAAATGCGCAAACACAAATCACTCGTAACATGAAGGACACAGGTGACAGGACCACATTTCTTCATCAAGGTCTGGGCATTGGAGTTTTCATCTCATATCTCTTGGGATTTCCTCAATTTCCATTTTGAGGTTTCTAAAGATGGCATATGCACCTTGGGAATGAAATGAAACTTCCCTCGCGATTTATTCAAGTGGCTGCCACTATTCCGATTTTCCCTGATCTGAATAGATAAGCTGTGGCTCAAAAGAGTGAATGGTGACACACGGTTTATAAGAACCTGTGAATGAAAGTATATTTGGAAATGAAGCTTCATGTAGGACAAGTTTGTGCAACGCTGATTCCTTTTTGTGGTTGCCATTTTTTTTGCTGGTTGGTGCTTCACTTTCCTATCCCAAAAGAGAAAAAAAAAATTGAACTCTTTTTCCTCAACTTCGTAGAAAACTATTTCTATAGGCATGGGTGGAAATCTCTTTTCTGGGTCACCACAGAAAAGGAATATCTGGTTCTATACTTCTATGGAATTCTAGCATTGCACAAATTCATAGTACCCTATGATGCCTAGATACGGCATGGATACAGCTGGGACACACCATGGACACGGCAATGACACAGATTTTACACAGAGAAAGTGAAGTATCATATAAGATATAGTGCATTGCCCATTTTGAAGTATCCGTGCATCATAGGTAGTACCTTCTTGGCATGTGCCAATTCCAAGCCCAATAAAGGAGGGTTAGTGTAAGGCATGCAGACAACCTTAAAATATTGGTGAGCCAAATTAATTTGGGTCTCATGTTATATGAAAATAGCACTCTTAACTACCCCACATTGCGAGGAAAACTTTATAGTTGATGATGATGGCCTCTTCACATTCCTCATGTTGTGAATGTGGGCTTCGTCAGATCTCATGACATAAACCTTTTCAAGATTCCTGAACTTCATTTTCCTCAACTTACTCTAGTTTACATGACTATGCACACAGATCACGTGCTTCCAAACCCACCAGTTACTTTGCATTTTCCTCTGAAAGTAAGTCTCATTTTACACTGCCCGGGCCCAGGCTAATCATAATATTCTCTGGGTGGTCTTGTGTGTTAGTCTATTATTAACATGAACCCTAAGATCGAGAACATCATAATTATCATGTGTAGGATTTAATTAAAGATTAAAGATTACCTCCAGACATCCTGATGCAGAGAGCTTTCCGATCCTGCTGTCTGATGCTGTTGTTGGTTGATGTTGAGATCCGCCCAAGAAGAGTTTAGGGAATAACTTCAGTTTCTCTCTCATTGCCTATAAACTTTAATATATTGAATTTCGTGAGTGAGTTTTGTGATGGAGGAAATACTCTATTTTATAGGTGGAGAGAGGACCGAATATTTCAATTAGGATTTCATTAGTTTTAATCTCAATCGTCCATCAATGTAGAGTTTGTTATGGAATATATCTCTTTAGGAAATCATATTTGAGTAAAAGATAGCATGTATCCTATAAAAACGGGATTCCTATAATGACCACAATTTATGGAAAGGTAAGGACTTGTGGTCTAAGTAAAAGACCTAAAAGTAATTTCCTTACATTGTGCACTGGACATTTAACTTCCTGCCTTGAATCCATGTTGCTGATCATAGCAACTGGATCAGCGTATAATCAAGTGGGCTACCTCTTAGACAAGTTGGATCCAGATAAGAGTTTGCTGAATGTAATTATCCAATCCATCTCCCAAACATATTAGAGTCATGAGGCCCGTGACGAAGGAAAATGTTGATGGATATATACAGCACCAGTCACTCCTTTTTGTAGGATATAGCTGTAAGGTTACCCATCAATTGTTCATTTCTGACCAATCGATGTGTTCTCTGAGATCTGGGTTGAAAGGGCAGTTTGATTTGCAAATGGAACCTTAGGTGCACTAGATTATGAATTTACCTTAATTTCAAATAATGAACTTGTTTAAGATGCTAAGGAATTAAACCGGGTCTTACATGTGTTCACCGAGGGTCCGGGCTGAAAGGGCGGTTTGATTTGCAAATGGAACCTTAGTTAGGTGCACTGGATTATGTATTTACCTTAATTTCAAATAATGAACTTGTTTAGATCTTTGAAGATGCTAAAAGAACCAAACTGGTCTTCAAGGAAATGATGAAAATATTCACTGTCATACAAATCTTATAGAAAATTCGGCAAAAGACGCATACACAAAAGATACACAAAAGAAACAAAGATCCTACAGAGAAGACAACCTCAATCTACTTTGTACTATTCTTTCTTCATGGCAAATAAAACAGGAACAGAATTATTCTTCCCTTGGGTACAAATGGGTACATGCACCACTGGCCTAATTCTAACACTAGCAGATCTTGTCCTCTCCATCCCTTTCTTGAACCTCTTCACATGCTTCTCTCTCTCACATGATCCTCCTGCATCTCCCTTCTCACCATCCTTTGAATACAAATGAACCAATGAAGCTGGAGACGATGAAGATGATGGCGGATGATGCTTCTTCAACCTTAATAGCTCTTTCCAAAGTACAGTGCACTTTGGCGGTCGAGGAGACGGGTCATCGTCGACGAACCAACTTACATCAGTCCCCTCTTCACTTGTCTTCTTTTCCTCCTTTGGCTTAAAGTTGATCTTGTTGAGCTTCTCCATTTGCTGTGCTTTCCAAAAGGGAAGGACCCTCCCCTCAAAGAAGACCTCATCAGCCGTCACCATTTTCATGCTAGAGTTCCCAGAGAGAAACTCAAAATCAGCATCACTTGCTCGCTCGCTCTCCGTGACATGGGTGTTCTCTCTCTCTGAGTCGTCATGGACTCCGGAGATGAAGATTGTGCCATTGGTGAAGTCCCCAGAGAAGGAGATTCGTGGGCTAGCTGTCGGCTCAATGCCTTGAGGGGTGGGCTCAGACCTGTCATGGGATTCCATGGTCAGAGACTTGGACTAATGAGCTGTGTTTTAGTGGATGCATGGGAGAGAGTTATATAGAAGAGAGATTGTGCCAGGGTGTGATATCTTTAGAAGCAATGTGTAGCGTGATGGATCCAAACCAAGGAAGCTATTGTTGTGTTTGGGATATAGGAACAGCACATGGAGGCTGAGGAGGAAGAAGACAAGGTTTAAGAAATTTATTCACCTAGTTTAAGTGTCATTCAAGTACATGTTAACTACACCATATTAAGTAATATATACACATCCATGTGGTCACATGAGGGATTAGTAACCTCACATGGAAGCAGGAGAAGGGGTCCCATGTGCCAGCAATGTCACCTTGGTTAAAGTCAAAGTCATAACCCCCTGAAATAAAACTTATCCTGTTTCTATTAAACTTCAGATGACATGAACATGCTGGTTACAGAACTTCCCAATGTGTTCTTCCATTTTGTTCCATTTGCAGACTGTGATGGACACCTCAGAATATGAAGGGTTGGCCTCTCTTTTTATTTTTATTTTTATTTTAAAGATCTCCTGGACAGGAGACTAATGCATGGGTTGGTGGCCTGTGGCCTAATGGTTGGAGGATCAAGAAAATCAATGGCCCACAGAACTCACCATCATCTTCATTAAAGCCTTACCCCATCTCCAGAACCTGGTTGACATACCTGCATTCCTGACAGTGGCTGATTTTGTAATCTTCTTTGTCAATTCATGGGGTCATCTTCTTCATAGTTCCAGCAAATCTGCAGCTTCTGTCTCATGTGCTCTGATCAATTTGGCAGTCACAGTTCACACTGCATCAGGTTTTATTGATTTCATTCAACCATTTGGATCATGAGACATGGACCACATAGGCCCCACTGCATTTCAATTCCTAAACTACATACACAGTTTAATAGTCTACAGTGACTCGATCTGAAGAAGTGGAAGCCAAGCAACCATGTGGTGCGCCAAAGCCAAAATCATGGAATATTATTATACTACTATCCTTGCCACTGCCTTGATGGTGCGCAGATGGATAGATTAAATAAAAGTGAGCAAAATAGAGCAGTCTGCATTAATGGGTGAAACCAGATGGTTTGGATTGTGAACCACCTTTTTCTAGATCATCCTAAATCAATTGGCACGAGAGATCAAAAGATCTGATCAATGCCTTAAAGAATGGGGGCACAGATTTTTTTTTTTTTTTTGTTTCCTAATAAATTACAGCAATCATGAATCTATTTTATCCATTTATATTGGACCGCCATAGATTGCTTTTATACTCTAACTAACTGAACAATCAAAGGACCATATCCTTTCCAATGGATGGTCATATGAAAAAAAAAATGAAATGAGTGAATGTCTACTGAGAAATGAATAACAATAAGCATGTTTTACAGATGATTAATTTGATGTTGGGCCAAACTTTTTAAAGGTAAATTTTAAACCAATGCCAAGTTACAGTGTGTTAATGGTTATGAGCTGTTTGAATTTAAGAAGGTAGGCCTTTGAACCCCATTAATTAGTAGCCTTTCCAGCCTACAATTGCTATTGTGTGAAGTATAAACAATTAAGCATTGCACATGTGACAATTAATAGATACATAAGTGTGAAAAAAAAAAGTTGGGCTTTTATTTGTTACTTCTTTTAAGCAGATATAGACTTGTTTGGACTTCAGTATGCTATTGGTATTTTTTAAGCAAATCCCATTAATGCCCTGAGGGTTTTTTTTTTTTTTTAATAATGATTTCTGATTTGGGTATGAAAGAAATGGATTCTATCAAAAGGAACTAGAAGCAAAAGATCGAAGGTGGGAGATTGATCTCTCCACACTCAACTTTTACTATGGTAAAGTTCATTATGATAAGAACCCGTGGCACAATGGAAGGTGCTCACTATTGCAATTTTGAGGTTGTGCATTGGGCGGGGCGGGTGTTGAAAGAGGGAAATGAATATCCTAGAGATTTTGGAGGAATTAGATAAATTGGCCCCTTGTGAAAAAGGAATTTTCTATGATCTAGTTTCTATGCTATCCGTGCACATGGCCGGATCAGCACAGGCTTGGATATATAATCTAGGCATGTTTAATATTTGGATGGGATTTGGTTAAGTGATAGATAGCCCAAGGTGAGCCCGGCCCGAATAAGGAGTGTTTATAATTTAGTGATTATTCGTTCTCCCTATTATTAGAAAGTCCGAATATGTGACAAAAAGCCCCCCTTTAGCTTGGCTTGATTGACTAAATGGGTGGGTTTGGGCCTCGCTGTGCCTCAGCCTGGTCTGACCCGGTCCATGAATACCCCTGTTGTTAAGGTCCTTCTACACGGAAGGCTCTTGCATAGTTGTGGTAGAGATTACACATTCGGGTACTTTGATTCCATAAAGGCCTATTTATTATGAATTATTATTATGAATTTTATGGGAAATTCATATTCAACTAGGACTTGATAAATGGGGGTCGGTAACCATTTGCATAGGTTCATTAGGGCATTTGTTTTCCATAAAATAGGATAGGAATAATTCATCGCCTGAAGGCAGTAGAAATTGAATATAAAAAAAAATAAAGCATCCAAATACATGGGATCATGAATAAACAAACGTCCCTTACCCTAATAGACTCCGATCCTAGGAAAGCCAAGGTCTATCTATCGCATTACCTTGCAATCATCACCCCTAAGCAATGGTGGGTAACGTCCTCGAGAGGAATCATTTCTAAGTTTTCCTCGATTTTGAGGGAAACCCATGTTTGGGTGAAGAGAGGAAAATTGAGAGAGGATTTTTTGAATCCTCCCAACCCATCAAAAATCCTCTCTTCCATTGATTCCTCAATGTCCACCTCCCCCATCGAATTTTGAAAATCCACAAAGGCAAAATAGCACCTAGTTACAATGAGTGACTCCTCCTGGATTTTTACGAACTTGGAATGCAATGAATCCTTCCATAAAAAATCCTAAGAGAGGATAGCATGGTTCTAGCGGAACGAAGGAATCCTCTAGATAATGGATTCTTCTCTATTTACCAAACGTGCCCTCACCCCTTCAATAATCTTAAAGATGAAGTAGGTTTATCTATGAATTCCTTTTGTATTCAGTTCCTGTGAATTTCATGCAAAGAAACGGGCCCTTGTGACTCGTGCATTTGTCCATTTTAATGTGAATAGAATAATAAAAAAATATGCTCATTATTGCAATCACAAGATTGATAGGCATTTTTGCTAATAATTAAGGCTATTAATTGCCACCAATATAATACATTTGGTAGAATTTGTAAAAAAAAAAAAACTGTAGGTAGAATAAATGGAAATTTTAAACCATGGGGTCAAGGTTTAAGGAGGGTAGCAACGATCATGTAGGTGGGGCCCACTTAACCATATTAACAATAAATAAAATCTGCTCGAGTTCATTGACTGCAATGGCTGAACTTGATGTTCTAGTCCAACATAACTTGACTCAATTTGCTTAGTTAATACTCAATAGGCCTAATTGAAATAACTTATAGGCACACCATTGTCATTTTTTTCCTCTTACAATAGCGTGTATTATGATGCTAAACAACTTTGCATAAGTTTGTATTAAAGTAGGCCACTACTATGAGAAGGATTTCTTTCATGGACATGGTATCCACCTCCTATAGTGGGCTCACATGTGATCAATCTAACCCCCTCATGCTCACTACTCCCCACCAATTATAACAAGACCCAATTTGACACTCATCTGAATTATATCCGCCATTGGATTGAGCGAATAAAGAGAATACATATAAAATACACCAATAAACGCAAGACCCTCAAATAATGTGTTTAGGATTGTTAATTGGATCTAATTTTTTGTGGGCCTGTAATCCATAATGAGGGCTTCCCAATCCTGGGTCTCAATTAATTAGCATCCATCAGGTGAGCCTCACAGCCTATCCTATATGGATCTATTGTAAAGAAGATCCTAGTGTAGAAAAATACCCATCTTAATTAATAATGTTATATGAAATTACTCATATTGTCAAGCGGCCAGCACACTCATTATTAAGTGGGGTTGGCACCTCAGAATCACATACATACTTATTCCTGGGTCTTCGGGTTGATAGTGTCACCTCTACCATTAGGCCAACGTAGCAAAAGAAAAATGAATATAGAAAAAAAAATTACTCATATCATCTTTTTTTTATAACTTCTGTTAAAATAAAATCACTTTTTAATAGAGACATTTCAGAATTGCATAGAAGATTACTAATATACATTTTCAATGTATTTAATATGAATATAAGAAGAGCTCTTTGTAAGTGCCAAATGAATGACAAGTGATTGAAGTGGACTAAAAAAGGGGCAGACCAGACCCCTTTTTTGCTTCTTTTCAAGAGTCAGAGAACATCCTTACGTGCAGACCGCTTCTCATGAGTTCAATTTTATATTGGGATCAAATCCTATCAAAATAAAATTTGAGCATAAGATGATATTCAACTCTAATGGTTCCTATTATTAGTAGATGGGCCCCACAGTGAGTTCCACACATTTCCATGGAAATAGTTTAATAGACCACTAGAGGATCTGGACTCCATGTCAACATTATGGGCATGCTTTAGCAGAATTCATGAGAATTATTATTGGGAATTTCCAATATTGATGGTACAGTTGTTCCCTTAGCATTAATTTAGAAATCCTATACTTCTTTGTTAGAATTATGTATTCCTCTAAGTTGAAAAGTCACAAATATCTTTTTGAGTTCTCAGAATTCCATCCTCTGACGTTTATAACTGCATATCTGATGAGATAGATTTTGGAATTCCATACGGATGATAGCATTTGGAGAATTTGTATATTCTCCACACAAGAGCTGCTATGAATTCTACTAAGTAAACTGGGCCCATAAGGTGCACACATTTTTCTTGCATCTTTTCGAGCACACCTCCTAGTGAAGCCCACCTGATCACCAATCAGAATGGACTACACGCACATGCCCTCTTGATAGTCACCGATCCTGTTTTATTTATAGCAACTTGAATGGATTGGGCCATTGGATTGATTATATATGTTGTGCGTGTGTTTATTTATTTATATATTAAACCGTTGACATGTAGGAGACAATATCATTTCAAAAATATAGGATTTATACGTAGCATTCATACCATATTAAGTTAAAAATTAAATAAAAGGTGGATTCTCAAGATGAGCATCAAATAACTTTTCACTTTTACGGAAAAGAATCAAAAGAAGATTGGAATTAAATAAGTCAACCATCACCCTAGTAATTCAGTTTTCATTTTCTTTTGATTCTATTTCTAAAACGAAAATGTTATTTGATACTCATCTTTTCAAATCCACTTTTGAACTATCATTATGCATTCAATTTCTATGCATTTTAATGCAAACAAATACGCTCTATGAAAAAGCTTATGTTAATAGACTCAATTCTCAAACTCAATAGTAGGGCCCACCTATTAAAACTCCAAGCTGCTCAAAATAGACTTCCTCCCATTGTATGTAAGGTGTCCAGATTTTACTCTAATAAGTGTTGGTCCCGTCAAAAGATTGAATATTTGATATAATATAATCTTATGCATATTCATTAATAAAGTTTTCTATCAAACGATCATTCAAACAGTGGGATCAACTCTATAGATTTACAAGTAGATGATAACCACTAACAAGTAGGACAAACAGTGATGCATTGCCTATTTATCCAAAACCACAAAAGGATATATTTATTATAACGGGAACACATTCTTTTTCATTTTTATTATTTCTTTTCTTTTGAAAAGCCCATGGTGACTGAGAATATTAAGAAAAATCATCAATATAATTAGATGAAAAAAAATATTCTTGTTTCCTTTTACATCGAAAACTTTCCGGTGCTCACAATGTGCATAGGCACCGTGCATCTAGACGATCGTAGAGGTGGGATCCACCTTTGAGATTCACCGGCTATATTAGGCACCGTGCACATGCGCAAGAGAATATTTTCCATTTTACATAAGACATATGACAAACCTTGCAAAGCCCTTAATATGTAGTCTACAAATTGCCTTGGACCTAGTCATCTATTTTTTTAATTATTTTTATTGTATGGATATGTAAGGCTCAAAGTCCAAATATAATTGAGGCAAGGCTTTAAAAATGATCACGATGATAATGGATATGTAAGGCATTTAACCCAACACCAATCTTTCTGTCTAGGGCAAATCTGGGGTGAATTTCTAATAGATGATATGAGAGCAAACTCATTACTTATGTGACTCCACCCACTCAGACATGGGTCTAGAAGTCTATTCAAGTCTTCTAAAGTTTTTCTAATAGATGATATGAGAGCAAACTCGTTACTTATGTGACTCCACCCACTCAGACATGGGTCTATTCAAGTCTTCTAAAGTTCTGAAAAACATGAAAAAAAAAAAAAGTCTTCAATGTCTTCATATCTGCTTACACAAGAAAGACAACACCAATCGATGGACAAGATACTTCTACTTTTCCTAAATTTGAAGAGGCCTCCCATCGACCACCTATCTGGTTTCAAAGGACCCAGGGGCCAGGATTGGATCAACATTACATGGTCGGAGCTTCTCTGACAGAAATTAAAATAAAGGTTCTTCTCCCTGACACACAAAAAAAGAGGCATGTGATGGGTCCCACCCATATGCAGTCAAAAGGGGTGACGATATCTGTGTGTGCATAGATATATTAGATATCTTGTCATTGTACAGGACCTATATGACTCAGATGGCGCCTTGTCGTCCTCTCTCTCTCTCTCTATCTTTCCCTCCCTCCCTCGTGACCGCACATGCTCCTTGCCACCCACAATAGCACCCTGGAATGCCCTGGTCTGGTTCGTTGCAATTGAACCGATCAGGTTAGCCCTATGGATGCAAATGGATCAGGGTTGAAGCTTTTTTATTCTTTTTAACAACGTGGGTATCTCATGGGGTCTTTCTATTCCCCCTGGTGGCGCCCGCCAAAGGGAGTTGGTATCGACACATACCAAGTTCTTCATTCCACATTCCTTCGCCTTTTCACATTTCTTTTTTAAACTTCTCTCCGCACACTTTATTATCCCCAAAATATCCTTTTCTCTCCCTAACGCCGCCTTCTTTCCTCTTCCTATCTCTCCATCCCCCTCTTTGCCTCTCCTTCTCCTGTCTCTCTCCCTCTCCCTCCATCTTCCTATCGCCACTCGCCGCCCTCTCTCCCTCTCTTTCTCCCTCTCTCTGCCGTTCGGCCCTTAAGTGGTCGAACAATAGGGAGAGAGGGGCAGAGACGAGGGAAAGAAGGGAGAAAGAGGGAAAGAGGGAGGGTCGGGGCGGAAGGGGTGGGTTCAGGAGGCGGGCGGAGGTGGGCGACGAGTAGGGAGAGGGAGAGAGACATGGAGAAGGAGAGGGGGAGAAAAAGAGGGAGAGGGAGAGGAAGAGAGAAATGGAGAAAGAGAGGGAGAGGGGTCGGGCGCGAGGGAGGTGGGTGCCGGGCGGAGGTGGGCGACGAACAAGGAGAGGGCGAGGGGTAGTTTGGGGATTTTCTACATGGGTATTTTAGTCATGAAAAAAAGAGATGTCGAAGGAGAGGCTTTGGCTGTGGCATTAGTAGCTCCCCCGCTAAATCCACAACCGTACATTGGGCAAATTTTAAACATAAAAGGTGGGAAGCAAACCCACACCATATGAATATATTTGAAATGAGTCTTTCAGGGTTTAGTCTAGAGAAATATTGATTTAAAATGAGTGAAACTCTATAGTGAGGGCCACTTATTGGAATTCAAACCATTAAAATAAATGCTCTTTGGGTATATGGGGTATCATCCAGTTTTATGTCAATCCGGATCTCAAAACACGCAAATATGATTAAAGCTCGATCAACCTTCAAATCAATCCCCCACATTTCCATTTATAATCCACTTGCATGTTTGTGAACAAAAATTATTTAGAAAATATTGAATAAATTTTTATTAATGTTTAATTTTTCTTCTTCGTAAAGGGAATATAAGAAAATGTGGGGTGGGGGTTTAAGATATCAGTTGCCTATATCATTCTTTGGGCTTTAGGTCAAATACAAAGAATTTTAGTGTACATCAAGCTAGGTATGAGTTTATCGTGACCTATGCCCAACCCAATCTGCAATCATCCCTATTGAGACTGAAAATTTGCTACTTTTATTAGCAGTATAATAAAAGGAATTTTATCGACAAAAACCAACTATAGACATCTAAGATCCGACCCAATTTTTCGAATTATTTGGATTTGAGTAGATGGGATCTTCTTTTACTCGATGGCTTCCATTATTTAGGGCCTATTTGGTTGAGAGCATATCTGATATGAATTCCTCTTATTGGACTCGTCTCTTTAGCGTAATTACTTACAAGAATTTATGATGCTAGAGATCTTGGACAATGATGTCATGGTTGTCCTTGGGCATTTTTCAAATCCCATATTTTTATGCTAAAATCTTGAATTTCAACCACTTGAAAAGTCACTTTAACTCTTTGGAATTTTCAAATCCTAACCCCAAGCATTTTTAGATGGTCTAGCAAAGAGGTTGATTCAAGAATTCCACCCTAGGGAATAGCTTTTGGAGAATTACAAATTCTCTTGATATGAGTTCTTCAAATTCTTTAGAAGAAATAAGCTCGCATAGGTTATCTCTTCACAATTCCTCTTTTGATTGTATTTAAGTGGTTGGATTTTACCGAGCTTACAAAAGAAAAAGTAACTTTGACCAGCTGAATTACCCGACTTCCAAATGAAAAATGCTCTTTTGCTATTAGCATTTGAAATTATGTAAACAGCACATCTCCAAATGCTTGCAATAAAAAAGACCCAAAGGCATTTCATTGTATAAAAAATAAGTTTTAAAATTTAATCAATCTATTCCTGTGGAAGAAATATATCATTTACAAATTACAATATACTTTTACTGGGGCCACCACCTATTTGCACCCCCAAGGAATCCTTGCCATCTCCAATCTGTTTGGCCTTACGTTAGATATTCCCACCTGCCTAGTGATGTGTGATGTGTGATGTGGCTAGAGATGTCAAGTGGGCCGTGCCGGCCCGGCCCGCCAGTCAACGGGCCGTGGCACGGCACGGCCCATGACGCGGGGCCGTGCCGGGCCGAGCTGCGCACGGCCCGCTGGCCCGTTTGGCATGGCCCGCCAGGCCCGCCGGCCTAGTGGGCCAGCCCTTGCAGCCCGCCAGGCCCGCCAGTATAGGCCCGCCAGCCCGGCAGTCCCGCCCAACGGTCGGCCCGACGGGCCGGCCCGCCAGCACGCCCAACAGCAAAAAAAACGGCTATTTTTTTAAAAATACTATTTTACCCCCCCCCCCCAACAGCTATAAAACGGTCATATAAGGGGTATTTGTGTCATTTTTCATTATACTAAGTCTATAAATATCCTAACCCTCCCATTCTCATTCCTCACCAATTACACACTCATTTCTCACCAATTTACACAACTCTCTCATTCTCTAACTCTCTCTCAAAGCATTCAACTCTTTCACTCTCTCTAAGAAGTTTTTGGAGGACTAAAGATCAAGTCATCAAGAGACAAGATTAAAAGGGCTTTCAAAGATTTAGAGGCATTTATAATATTTAGATTTGAGATTCCATATATATAAGTTTATATTATATTATATTAACTCTCATTTTCTCCCCTTTCTTATAATAAATTATCACAAAAGAAGGCTATTAGCATATTATTATTATTATTTATAAATTTATTCTTTTGAAATATGGCTAGAAGATTTTCCACAGAAGTTTCTTCCGTTAATTTAGAGGTAGAAGAAGATTTTATTGAATTACAAGATGAAGTAGGTGATTTACCACCCCCCTTTCCTCAGAGTTCCCATAAACCAAACAAGAGGAGTAGAACTTCAGCAGTTTGGGATATATATACAAGGTATGATGTTATTGAAAATGGAAAGAATGTTGAAAAGGCAAAATGCACATTGTGTGGTAAGATTTATAATGCCCAGTCAAAAGGGGGTACCGGCCATTTGTCAAGACATAGGAAAACATGTTTACAAAAGCATAAGCCAGAGAATGTAGGGACAGGGGGGCCTGGTTCACAAACCCAAATTTCTACTACCGGTGGTGGTAGTAGTAGTAGCAGTTTGGGTTTTTTTTTTTTTTAATGCACAAAGTGCTAGACAAGGTCTTGTTAAAATGATTGTTTTATCCGAATTACCATTTGCTTTTGTTGAAAATGAGTTTTTTGAACAATGGGTCCAGCAATACTGTCAACCACAATTTCACAGTATTTTAAGAAATATAGCCATAAATGATGCTATTAGACTCTGGCAGGAAGAGAAAATAAATATAAAAAACTATTTTGCAGAATCTCCTGGTAGAATATCCATAACCACAGATATGTGGACTTCTAAAGGGGGTGATAGTTATCTTTGTATTACTGCACATAATATAGATGCAAAATGGATTATGAATAAACGTATACTTAGTTTTAGCACTCTTGAATTGCCACACAATGGAACTAGGATAAGTACATTAATTTTGGAAAAACTAGATGAATATAGTATTAAGGAAAAAGTTTTATCTGTAACTTTAGATAATGCTAGTAATAATATAGTGGCTATTGAATTAATGAGAATGCAGATGCCACTTGCAACTTTGATAGATAGTTCTATCTTTCAAAATAGATGTGTATGTCACATCTTAAATCTTATTGCAAAAGTTGGTTTAAAGCATATTACAAGTTATACAGATGCTATTAAAGACATTGTTAGATTTATTTTTTGCTCCGCACAAAGAAGACAATTGTATGCCCAAATATGTGCGAGGCAATGCATATCAGCTATTAAAATGCCTAAAGAAGTTGAACATAGATGGAATTCTATGTATGAATTGTTAAACAAGGCACTTTCTAGAAAAACTGTTTTGAATGAATTTTGTGATTTTCATGCACAAGATTTAATGATTAGTGATGAACATTGTGAGTTATGTGCCCATATAAGAGATTTATTAGAACCTTTTTATACTTCGACATTATTTTTTTTCGGGATATATTATCCCACATCTAATGAAGCTTTAATGAAACTTTTTAAAATTACTTTACAATTCAGTAGATTTAGAGATCATTTTTTACTTGGTAGCACTATTAGAGACATGGAAGAAAAATTTAATAAATATTGGAAAGAGGCTCCAATGACATTTTATTTAGCTGCTGTATTTGATCCTAGGTTAAAATTAAGTGGTGTACAGTTTTTTATTGATGGAATAAATAAAAATATGAATTATATAGATTTAAATATTTTTTTCAAATATAAGGGCAAATTTACAAGCACTTTTTCAATTTTATTGTGAGCAAATGGGTACAGCTGGGCTTAGTATGGGCAATTCAAAAGTCCAGCAGACAGGTGTTGGTGAGTGGGATGTGTGGTATTCTTCCCTGTCAACGGGCATGGCATCCAGCTCAAGCTCAAGTAACAACTCTGTGACGGAGTTATCATCGTATCTTGACGTAGGTGTAATTAGGATGCATGATGCATATAGCTTTGACCTTTTAGCCTGGTGGAAGCAACAAGAAAGCATTTATCCGGTGTTGGCAGCCATGGCTCGTGATCTATTGACTATTCCTATGTCTTCTGTAGCATCAGAACAGGCTTTTAGTGCAGGTGGACGTGTAGTAGATGACAGAAGAACAAATCTCACTGAAGAAACGGTGGAGTGTTGTGTTTGCCTACGAGACTGGTACTTGGCAGATAAGAGGAAACAAGAGTTAACATCATTAATGGAAGATTTTGATCCAGCAGAATACATTAGTGGACTACAAATCTGATTTTTTACTTTTTTCTTCATTGTAATTTATAAGTTGTTCATTCTTTTTTTTTTTTTATTTTCTAAAAAGATTGTAAGGTTTTGAAGGTAATCCTATTTAGAAACCTTCAAGAAGTTAAGATCCAAATGGTTCTCTCTTCTCGGTGGAGTAGGTCGAGTTTGACCGAACCACTTAAATATCTTTGTCATTCTCCTTGCTTGTGTTCTAATTTTTATTTTTAATACTAATAAGAAAAAGAAAATTCATATATAGTACTTAAGTAATATGTGAGTAAATATTTATAAATCAATTTGAACCACTCAATCATTTGTCAAATGTTTGTATAAGTTTAAATGTTTAGAAAAGTAACTATTGAAAAATTAATGTATATTGATCGAAAATCAAATTCAAATTCATGTCGTTACGGACTTACGCTTACGTTACGTCTTACGGTAATTATATCAGTCTATCAAAAAACAAAAAAAAAAAGGCCCGCCAGCCCGCTGGCACGGCCCGCTCCAGCCCGCCCCACTGTGGGCCGTGCCATTGGGCCGTGCCGTGCCAGGAGTTTCCTCTGACGGGCCGTGTCGTGCCGGCCCGTTAGCTAAGGCGGGCCATGTCGGCCCGGCCCATGGCACGGGCAGGCCAGGATTTGGGCACCGCCCGTTTGACATGCCTAGATGTGGCCTTCAATTCAAAATGGATGTGAATATGAGTATGTGGATCTCATTTAACTGTCACTGAAATGTGGAAATGTGGACCCTCGAACCACGTCTTATCAAAACATTCAACAACAACAAACACCCAAAATGCTTGAACTATCACTTCTTGGGGCCAACGATTGACAAGAATTATACTTGGAGGCCTTTTAAATTCAATTATCCAAATCACTGTATGCCCACCAATCAGACATAGGCCATTTGTCAAGTTAGTGGTGATAGGCCTAAAAGAATTTGGGCCTTTTAAATTCAATTATCCAAATCACTGTATGCCCACCAATCAGACATAGGCCATTTGTCAAGTTAGTGGTGATAGGCCTAAAAGAATTTGGTCCCACAGAATGAAGAGTTGTCTAGTCTGTGAATGTGGTCGGCATACCCGCAGACACCCTCCAAATCCAGGGGCATGGCCATCCCTTCCATTAAATTGTAAATGGCTTAAAATCATGATGCTCCGTTGTAATGACATAGGGCCAAATTTCACTCCTGCAAGGACTGTTTTTCTTTTATTTGGATATTCACAGTAAGGCTAGTCTTCCATTTGATCTTTGCCTTTGCAGCAGTCATATTTTAAATATTTTTGGTAGAATTATTTTTATAATAATATTTTATATCACACGACCCTAAGATATCATATATTGTTATATCGCACGACGTAAGAATATCGTGCAGTATAATGTGTGTGATATCACCCTTTATAATTTGACATCTCTATTAAAAGCAACTCCACCCCATATGCCAAATCTAATAAATAATTTTTATTTTTATTTTACCTCTTTTATATATTAAACCCAACTCATTTACAATAGTCCATTTAGAATAAAATAATATAAAATATAATTTGGCATCTTATTTTTTTATATGCCAAATTTGACATCTCACTCCCATATGCCAAATCCACTTCATTTTTGGCATAACTATTGGAGTGAAAATACATGCCAAAAATCTCATGTGACATCTTGTCCACCTTCAAATTGGCATCTCTACTGGAGATACTCTAAGATATTACGAGAAAAATACTTAAAATTTGACCACTCAATGGCGAATGCCAGGTCTAAGGCAGCTCTTGGAGGCAATGCCACCACCTTTATTTTTCTTTTTAGAACACTCCCGTCTGGGTAAGGACTTGATGACCGTCTTATTGGAGTCTAGTCTGTTTCAGTACCAATAACCACTTTGAATAGAGTAATCCATTTTAATATGGGCCTTTTTGCAGTGTAAGTTCAAATTTGGGTTAAATAGGTAGAATGAACTAAAACCATTTATCAATTGGGTCTGAAATGTCAACTCAAAATCAATTAAAAAATAAAAAGTCCAACTCGAGAATTTGGGATTATTGGCACAAATTGAGTCCCCAGGGCCATCCCTAGGTGTGATTCGGATCACAACAATATTTCATGTTAATTTCTTGAAAACTCAGTTACATACCGATTTGGTGATAATAAAAACTAGCACTACAAGAGCAATATGCACCCCCACCAATTCATTTTTTTTTAGTGTTGGTTTCAAAGAGTTTTTGGAATCGTTCCGACCGTTAAAAATCGGGTCTGGATCCTTATTTGGGCCCTGATAAGTAAATGAGTCCGAGTCCGGTTCTACCTTGGTTCGGACCCGTGGGCCCAAGACTCGACATATTACCTCTAGTTTCAAGAATCTCTCATAAAAATTAAGTTTTTTCTTATATCATTCTCTACCTAGACCCGTAATCGGATCCTGACCGGTTCCATATACAGTTCTGGTTTCGATTTCGGTTTCATCTTCTCATTAACGGTTCTGATTCCAGAACCAAGAAATCGGTTCCTAAATGGGTCCAGGTTCACCATGGGCCCGGACCGAAATCGACCTGTCACATCCCTAACAAAGGTTATGAGTAGGTACTCGTTTTTCGTTAGAGGTGACAATCGGGTAGGGTTGTATTAAACGGGTCGGACCAGTTTATTAAACGGGTTATACAAGTCTAACCCGCATCCTGATGAGTGTTAAATATTGTATATTTTACCCCTCATTACTCCGGATTTTATCAGCATCTCATATGCATATCATTTGCTTTACACAGAGATTTTATCATTCTATCACATTAAACGGATTATCGGATTATCATGCATAAATCCGATTATTTATAACGCATTTTTATGTAATTTCTCTTGTGCAGGTGGACCCCACGACTAGCCCAACCTTCCGGCTAGTGTCCCGAGGCATCAAGAAAAGATTTCAATAAAGAAGTTACATAAAGAAATCTTGGTGAAGTGTTGAAGAATTCCAAAATAAGAGGATAAGACTTTAAGGATAACAGAAGTCATTTTCTAACACAAAGGAGTAGTTGGTGTATTGGTTAGAACTTGGGTTTCTAGTAATTAGGTTATGGGTTCAAATCCCAACAATTATATATATATATATGATTTTACATAGAAGATATTTCATCCAATCATTGTGAATGAAAATGAGCCAATCAAATATCTTTAAAGTTTCTATAAATTGGAATGTTTTTGTAGAGTGCCAAGTTAGTCTTTTAGCATTTTTATTTTACCTTCTCTATACTTTTAGATTGTAATTAGGAGCTTCTTTGTAACTAATCTAGAGAGAGTGTGTAATTGAATATCATTAATAGAAATTTGGAGCTCTTTCTTGATGTTTAGTGGCTAAAGCTCTTGGATTAGGCTCTCCTTTTGAAGCTAAGTAATGTGATTAGTTCAATTACATGCATGTTTCAGTTTAAATTCCTTACTTGTGCCTTAATTGATTAGTAGATTTTAGATCTAGTTATGCTAATCTCTCTCATTTTTCATGCTCTATCTGTACACTGGATGCTCGGATAATCTCAATTGATGCTTTGTAGTTGGATTAAGTTCTCTCATATAGCATGCTCTAGAGCCCTTTATCTTTGATCTTTTGTAGCTTGATTTATCTTTTGTAGCTTGATTTTGATGATTTATTGTTAGGGCGACTAGATGATGATCTAGGATCTTGGCCTTTGATTTTCTTTTACTTTGATCTTCATTGTTATATCATCCAATCCAATTAGGCAAGAGATTGCTAATTGGATTGTAGATTTGGGAGTTGAATTAGAACATGCATTGTTTGAATTAATTACATACTTAGTGGATTTTGAATTGCCTAATCTCTTATTCTTATTGTTGTTAATTTTAATCATTCTTTGATTTGTTATTTTCACCTTTAGATTGTTAGATATACATCTCACATAACTTGTTTTAAAATCCTACACATTTCACACCACATCTTCACCTTACATCTTCCATTTCTACCACCATTCACACACTAGTTTAGTGTAGCTTGCTAGATTAGCTTAGATCTAATTAACTTCATACTTTTAGATTGTTGATTAATTATTTACATTGCATAGTTTAATAGTTTTAATTGTTTACTTCAATTGTTTATATTAGCTATATCTTAGTTCAATTCAACTTAAATTGGGTTCATTGCTTGTTCCATCATCTCTTCGTGGGATCGATAATCCGGACTCTTTAGTCCTTTACTACTTGACGCCACCGTAGTCTTGCGGTTAAAAGTTGCACATTTAAGTGTCGATCACATCCGACCCGTTTATTAAACGGGTCGGAAACCCCTAATCCGCACCCACCATGGGTCGACCCGACCCGCATAACCCACATCCATCTAGTAAATAAATCGACTCAACTATGGTCTCTGCTTGACCAAAACCGACTTTTAAGCTCAAATTTGGTCTAATCTCATTTCAACAATCATTTGATGCGCATTACCTGCTTTCCATTAATAAAAAGCGTAGGGTTGAATTGGTTAAGGTCCATTTATTTTTTTTAGCCTATGCATTAAAACAATCAAATTCAATTTTAGCTTAAATAAGCGGGTTATGCGGGTCAAGTGGGTCAACCCTAACCCGACCCGCTTAATGGAGGGTCATGAATACTTGACCTGTGACCGACCCGCCTATTAAACGGATCGGGTTAAGCGGGTAATATGCGGGGTCGGGTCATATTTTGCCACCTCTATTTTTCGTCTCATTTTAATTCATTTTTCATCAAACAAGAAATCATTTGATGAGTGCCATAAGATCTTATTCTTTTTTATTCTTCAAATATTACTACTTTTCGAAATAAACTTCTTTAAAGCTTTAGAAATCCAATTCCTCAATCAAATGGGATGAAGGATGTAACATGGAGATGTAGAGAACGCCTCCTTACCCAAGTGGTAGGAAAAGTCAGTTTTCACCTCACCGGCCGGGGTCCGAAACCTTGATGAGGTGTTATGATACATATTTCCATTACCTTTGCAGGAATACCTACATATTTGCGGGAAGAGCTACATACTTCCATTTTCATGAGGGAGGAATCTTACATTCTTACCCTTTTGGTGAAATTGAAATCCTTTAATTCAAGAAAAATTAGTTCTTTTTTTTTTTCTTTTTCTATTTTCTTAAGGAGAATGCATTGCGACAAACAATTAAAAATAAAAAAGAGTTGCACAGAAAATCATGACAAACAGATTTTGTCCATTGCACAAATACACCAATATTAAATTTTGCTCTACAAAATCTTTAACCGATCAAGACAAATAGAAATTTGAAACGTTCAAGTGAAAAAAAAAAATAACTTTATTCTTCAATTCTCACATTAAGGGCATATCTGTGTAGCCCATTTCTGCGGAATACTCTTTTTTCATGTGTTTGGTGTGACAGTTTTCCGCAGAACTGCTTTTTCGCCATATCGGCTTTTTCCTTCCTATGCCTGGAAATAGACTTCCTATGGGATCATGAGAAGTCTATTTTCACATAAAATTGACCTCCCATTTCCTCACTACCGCCCCCACTCCACCCAGCCACCCTTGTTCTTCACTTCTTCCCCTTCCTCTGCTAACCCCATCCACCCCGTAGTTTTCACTAAAGAAATTTATAACCGCATCAAACAATATTAATCTAGTTTATTGATAATTTTTTTTTACACCAAACGTGAATTTCTAACTTCTCCGTAAAATCTTTTATAAGATTTAGAAATCATAAAATTTACTGATGTGGAAATTTGAAACCTTTCGTAAAAATTGACTCTACTGCTCCGCACAAACTTATCCTAGTTGTCCTACACGAATTTCAGCACTAAATGACAAATAACCGATCTGCCAAAAATAAAAAAATCAGTGCCTAAATGTGATAAGATCTCCACTGAACTGCAACAAACCAATACATGCATTCATCTCAACGAACCCAATCCATCTACTCATGTACAGTGTGGCAGCAAGTACACAACCAAACTTCTCGGCAGCTCCCATGTGCCCTCCTCCTGTCCTCCTTTAACTCCCCACTTCATTTACAAGCAACACCAACCACACTCTCTCTCTCTCTTTCATGCAACAAAGGAAGAACCAGACAGAAGAAGCAGAAGAAGATGATGATGAAGAAAAGACCATGAAAAAAGAATAGGCAGATGAAGAAAGATCCAAACACCAGACGCACCACCATTCTCTCCTCTTCTCCCCCGTCTCCCACTTCTTCATCTTCTTCTTCAGACTTTGAATTCATCATCTCTCTCTCCCCCACCTCCAAAAAATCCTCCTCCCTCCTCTGCCCAGCTGATGAGCTCTTCTACAAGGGCCAACTCCTCCCCCTCCACCTCTCCCCCCGCCTCACCATGGTCCGCACCCTCCTCGCCTCCTCCTCCTCCTCCTCCGACACCGCCACCGCCTCCCGCGACTCCACCGCCAGCTCCAACTCCTCCTACGACCTCTCCCTCGACTCCGCCCGCCCCAGCTCCGCCACCGACGACGACGACTTCAAGAAGCCCACTTTCCACCCATCCAACAAGAAATCCAAGTACTTCTCCTTCTCCAAGCTCTCCGCCGTCTTCCTCCGCAAAGACCCACGAACCCCATTAGAGAACTCCAGCTCTTCCTCCAAGAAAATCACTTCATCTGCCAAAGAAGTCATTAGGAAGTATGTGAAGAAGGTGAAGCCTCTTTACGAGAAACTCACCCCCAAACAGTCGAAAATGGCGGCTTCTTCTTCCTCTGATCGGCCCTTGATGGTGAGGAATAGTCCAGCTGATTGCCATGCACCGATTAGAAGGTATGGGAAGAGAGAGAATAATTGTTCGCATTCGTTCTCTGGGAATTTGAGGTACCCCAGAATGAGGAGCTGCACCGTGAGCTGCCCGTCGTCGATGCGGTCTTCGCCGACTCACTCCGGCGTGCTTCGAGGTGGTCGAGGAGTTTATGCGAGCTCGTCTTCCATGGAAGAGTTGCAGAGTGCAATTGAAGGTGCCATTACGCATTGTAAGAGATCCATGAATGAGTTCAATGAGAAGAAAGTGGGTCTTGTAGAAGCACTTGTAGATGGTTGAGTGATGAGATTTGAGAGTGTTATGGAGAGAATTCATGTGGGGGTTTTGACTGGAATATCTTGATATTGGGGTGTTTGGGATGGGGAATTTGGAAGAAAATTGGAAATGCTTGTTATTTGGAAATGAGAAAGTGTCTCTCTCTTTTTTTTTTTTTTATCATTTGATTGATTGGGTTATTAATGTGTGGAATCTGAACAATTAGTAGGCCTGTTTGGATGAGGAGAAATGGAAGAGAAAAGTGTCTTTTAGTTCAAATTTGTACTTGGGACATTTTTTTTTCAACTACAGTTTCTCCTCATCCAAACAAGCACTTGGATTCATGAAAGAAACTGCTTCTGTTGTGTTGCAGAGGCCACATGGCCTTGGCAAAGTTATCTTGTGGTTTTCTTTTTTTTTCAGAAATGGACACCATTTGTGAAGAACCAAAAAAACATAATAATGCCTGGAATTGGAACACTTGAAAGGCCTGAAAGGATGAGAAGAAAACTGTCCATAGTTTGACTATAGACTATGTCACTATGGATATGGACAGTTTTCTTCACCAACATTTTCACCTCATGGTCCTCAACCAATCAGGCAATAGGATGCACTTTGTTTGTGAAACAAAACTAAACAGTGTTGGCACCTTGATATCATGGTTTTCAGGTTGACTGTATCACTAGGTTCGATGGGCTTGGGCAATGACCTAGTATTAAAGCCTCCGACCCAAATCCAATTGACTTAATTCCAAAATTGTCACTCATCTAATGTTACTCAATTGATGCCTTCCAAACTTATTAAAAATGAGGGTCATAAATAGGGATGATCTCATGGGGTTGTATTTTGCACACCTAGAAAGTTGATTGAGATCTTTTATCCTCGACCACCATAGTCCATATGATAGTTATAGCCCTAGGACGGCGATCTAGCGTTTGCTACACGTGTGTGGGCTACATGACTAGATCTCGTCTAGTGGGGCTTGCTAGGCCCCTTGAAGTTTTCCACGTGCATTGTTTTGAGGGCTGCTCCATTTAAGAGTCATGAAAAGATATTGAGGGGATAATATGGAAAGTACAAAATTTTTACTTAAAGAAAAAAAACAATGAGGCCTGCTACATGGACCGATGCCAGGCCTAAAAAGTGGCCTGACATGGTCCATAAAGCAACTAAAGAAATCTACTTTTTATAAAAAAGTAAAAAAAAATTAATTATCAATCCACTAAAGATAAAAATCTATTACATAATGACTAATTTGACATCCTTATATTTTATTCTCTATTGATTTGAGATGGACTTCATTTCACTTCACATGCAAGTAACTCAAACAAGCCTCAAGACTAGGCATTTGCTCTTGAATTGTCAAAGCTTAAGAGCGCGCTTGGCAACCATCCCTATTGTGGATTCCTCGCTATTCTTCCTTGCTTGTGAGGAAAATCCAAGTTTGGCAACATCTGCCACCGGCTTAGAGGAATCCTTAAAATACAGAGAAAGTCCTAAAAAATGGATAGAACAAACCTCGGACCTCCCCCCATCGCATTCAGTAAATGCACGCGTTTAAGGATTTGTGGATGAACAATAACGGGCAATAAAATAGAGGTTACCGATTTTTGCTTTGGAAACCCATCTTATGGGTCCCACAATCATGATCTGAATCGTTAGTAATGTTTATAAGGTATAAAATGGTTAGTAGATGAAGAATCGGTTGTTGATTCCTTAAATATTTTGAGATATTTTCAAAAAAACTCAAACCATTTGATCATGATTTTTAGACTTATATGTGGGCCGTTTTAAAAATCCAAACCGTCCAAGCCCTTTAAAAAGCCTAAAATGGTTAGAAGATCAAATTTGGTTGTCTGATTAGTTGTAGATAGTGAGAAAATAGAAAAATAAATGATGACCGTTGATTGTCCATGCAAGACCTCTTCTGATGAATAGTAAAGACTTGGTTTCAGAGAACAGTGCACGGCGGTGAGTTACTGGTTACGGTTTTCACGTGGAGCCATTTCTTATGGGTCCCACTTGGTTGATTTGAACTGTTAATCTTGTTGGTAATTGCAAAATGGCCTCATGGTCAATTTTCAACCGTTGATTTGGCACATAATTTGAGATATTTATAAAAAAAGGTCCATACAAAAATTATTATTTTTAATTTCTATGGGACCCACAGTGAAAATCCAAACCCTCCCTCATCGCCATTCGCCAAAAGCTACTGGTGGTTCGATTCTTATGGCTTGATTCATCAATGATATTGTAAGAAAATAACAAAAAAAACTTATTATCATCGAATGTAGCATATGTAAATCCATAAAATCAATATTGGTGTTGCCAAACTTTGAATTTAACTTAATCTTCTTCACAAGAAATTCTCCCCCACAGAAGCATTGTATGAAGGATTGGAGGAATCTAATTTCGAGGAATAGCTCAATTGATCTAAAATCACGATTTGCATCGAAAAAAAAAAAATTATAGGTTCAAAATTATATTAGGCCACAGGAAAATGTTATCCAACTTACTTTTTAGATCCATTAAAGATAACGCTCGAGGAACCTGCGTTATCCAAAATCCTATATTTTTTTAAAGCTCAAATTGAGTGGACCTTATCAGATATAATGGTACACAATCAATGATGTGGGTCCCATACGTTTTAACGTTTATGAACGTAGTGCACTGCAGCACTGGCATTTATGATCAAGTGGTAGTACTTGATAGTTCTGCATGGAAGTTAAGAGCATCAGGTGAAGGTACTGCCTCCATTTCGGCATTTCTTTTCCAGGCTTCCTGGCCTTTTAACCCTCTAAAAAGCCTGCTCTGATGCATCTTGAAATTCAGATGGGTTTCTGCTCTGTCCCTTTCCATGCTCTCATGGGTCTTGTCTCACCCTGCCTGGCATACTGTAAAAATTTTGGTATTCCATATTTCCATGTGTCTATTACTCTTTATAATTGGGTTTTTGAATATTAAAATGTACTATACCCTGCCTGGCATACTGTAACAAAAGAGTTATACTTTTTCCTTTTTAAGTTTTAACCCAACAAAGGGTCCGGAATAACCCAAACCCACCCCCACCCTCTTACTCTATTATATATATTTTGGATCTATTGATCATCTTTCCAGTGGGCTTCTTTCTCATTGACCCTTACCAGATGCACCCATGTGCCTTGGATTCAATGATTCCAAGCTCTTGATTAATTAACAAGTTTAGCTGAGGACTGAGGGCAGCATTAATCAGGGAAGATCTAACATTTTTATATGCATGAGATGCTTCCCTGTTCTCGTTTACCAACATGGTAAAAAAACAAGCAAGATACACTGCGAGAGCATCAAGTCACTCATCTCGAATAGCTGTTGAAAGCTGTGCCAATGAAATTCTTTCCAGGGTAATCTTGAGGGGAAAGACATTTTGAATTTTAAAATTTGGGACATTCTAATGGCTATAACAACCATTTTATTGGAACAAATTACAACTTCTGATGTAGTTTAGATCTCTTTTTTTTTTTTCAAAGTCAAATGGGCGAATTTGGTGAATTCAAAGAAATTATTGGGATTTGAAATTTATGGGCCAAAGCCCAAAAATTTACTATAGGGGAAAGTTAAAAAGTAGTAAATCTTTATTTATTTTTATTTCTTTGAGGATGTTCTAAATGTAAATGCAAATAAAGCAACCAAAAACACGTAAAGGGGGCAAAAGTGAAAATACATTTGCATGCAAGAGAGGATTTCATGGTGGAGACGAACATTGATGTTTTGATTTCCTGTGTTGTTGAGCCCTCCATTTAAATGTTTGGTACGTACGTCACATTTTCCTTACTAAGCAGAAAAATGAATTAAAATTTTTTTTTCTTTGAAAGAGAAGATTTCAATTTCCTATATAAGAAATAGGAATGGAATTTATTTCCAGCTGCATGACTCCTCTAAACTCACTCTCGCACCCGAGGGTCTGTGTCTGGCCCCAAAATACATCATCTTTTCAATGTAACTCTCTCTGCGAGAGAAAATGAAATGGCTTTACCCAACTAAGCTTGTGGCTTAGCTGGTTAGACCATGGGTGTGCATGAGTGAGAGTCTGTAAGTTCGAATCCTCAATGTAGCAGGAAAAGAAAATTTAGAGAGAGAGAGAGAAACAAATCATCTAGTTAAAGATTAGCAAAAATATGTTCTTGGAAAATTATCATCTTTGCCAAAATGCTTGAGATATATATTGTTGAGAGAATTTGAAGAAAAATAATTGATTTTTAAATAATATGAATAATAAATAAATAACAATGCAAAAACTAAAAACTATATATTGAAAAAATATTTTTGAAGTTTATTTTATTTTTTCCCATTTTTATTTGAAACTCCTAGATATATTTTCATTTTTTGGGTTGTATTGAAATCTCCACAATGTCCGTTTCAGGTTATCTGCCTCATGTTATTACCACAGTGTTTTCAAATTGCTAAAATTTGTAACTGTCTTAGACCATGGAGGAGCCAGAAGATGGAGGGTTTGCTTTCACAAAATGGAGCAAAGATTACTATTGTACTTAATTAATTTTTATTTTTTTATTTATACTTTTTTGCTGAAATTGGAGAAATTGTACTTTATGATTTTGGTTGTTGTTATTTTGACATACAGGCCAGAGTTTTCAAAAACAGCTCTTTTAATATATGAATTTTGAAGACAAATAATTCAGTCCTCACCTCCTTATCATCCATTTGTCAAACTCAACTTAGCATGAATTCCATTCCAAGGAATTCAATGTGACCAAACAAAAGAGGGTCTCTCTATAAACTACATATCCTATCCATCCCTCTTTAGCCCCATTTGCCAAAAAATATATCTATATATATTCAAAATAATAAAACTAGTAAATAACTAAATAAAGGAGAAATAAGTTGGGTGAAGTTGGGCTCACCAACATATAAAATAAAATGCATGAAGCAAAGTGGTTGAAATCATTTGTTTAGCACATGATAAATAGACAGTGGGCCCAATTCAGATTTAGAGTGAAATTTATGAACTTTTAGCTATTTGAATTTCAAAATGTCTGGTCAGAATGATGAGAGGAGATATAGATAAAGAGGTGGGGTAGGTCAAGTAAAAATCATTGTTTCCTTTTTTTGTAACTAAGTGGTTGCACTGAATGGATGGAATAAGATGACAGATCATAAAAAAAAAAAAGCCTTAAGATTTTGTTGACATGAAAATCAGTGATGAGTCGGTGGGAAAAGGCAGAGAGACTAAACAATGACAAGGTTTTTTAATTTAAAAAAAATGAAGTGTTGCACTCTAATTCATTGATTACAAGCTGTCTTATCCTTGTAAACAGTACATACAGACATATTAATATGACTATGCCACCACACTGTTCTTGGGCTTTACAATTTATACCCAGGAAAAAGAGAGAGTCTTCAGGTAAAGTTTACAGTATTTCATTTCACATGTGGGGCCTAGTTTTAATCACTGATTTACATTTTTGTAAGGTTTAGCCCTTAATCCCTATACAATTATCCAGTTTGAGGTTCCCACATCCTATCCTCAGATAGGGAAATAGCTTAACTCCAGACAGCAGAGGCCTTTTGTTATCATCGAATTGAATTCATTGGAATTCTAAGAAATGTAATGTGGCTAAATTTAGGTGAACATAAATAAATGACCGTCAAATTATAGATCTACATCTTAGCCTAATATTCTTCTACCACCTCTAATTATCCTTGTGAACCCATTTTACCATGAATTCCTAGTTTCATGCAAACAAAAGGGCTATGATGAATATGCATATATACATCATTGTGCCCAAATGTATCATGCATATTGCATCAAAATTGCACAAAACTCACTCTTGTTCTTGTTGGGCAAGGGTGGGATCCATCTAATTTTCCATCAAATAATAAGGGAAAACTAAAGATCCTACCTCATTGGCTGCTCACCAATAGCCAAAACCATGTTCACTTGCTAAAGCTGTTCTTCAAAAAGACATGACCATTAACACAGGTCCTTTTACTCACACCAATAGCTAAAAAACAAATTCACTTTCTAAAGCTGTGTTGAAATACATGGCCATCAACATATAGGTCCTTTTTTCCTCACCTCAATAGCCAAAAACATATTCACTTTGATAAAGTTGTGTTGAAAAACATGGCCATCACACCAATGGCCAACAATCTTTGCAAATAGACATGATGTCGCCTGGCATGGAACACAGAACCAATATTTGCCATGTGGCAGAGTTTCATCAATGGCAACAAACTGTAGACATGTAGCCTGATGGATTAACATTTCATTAAAATTAAAGCTAAGGGAGACAAGGACTCATTCCCAGAAGCTGCATCTTCTATTATTCAGAATTATGAAGTTGTTTAAACTAATGAATGATGCTGACCAAATCACAAAGCAGGAGTCCACATAATTAAATTACGTTCAACTAATAAATACTAGCCACTGATAGAAAAACGAGATTATTATCTAACCTAGCACTGTCCTCAATAGATAGAGACACCACCACTGTAGCTCCATCCATTGAGACTGATGCGTGGAGTGACCCCCTGCGGCGCCTTAAAAGTAAGACGGATATTCATCTTTTCACCTGGTACTAGAGAGAAGTAGTTATTTGAATAATGAACTGGGAGGATTCTGGTGTCTTTATTGTCTTCCAGATCTTTCTTTGCAGCATGGACTGATAAATGGAGGAAAAATGCAACTCCCTCATCAGTACCATTTGTTTCCACCACCCTCAAATTATTGTCTCCCCTTAAGAAACCTCCACAAATCCTCCTCAGTAAACCATTATCAGGGTTTCTTAGAAATCACGTCTTCTACAGAATCTTCTGAAGTCATATCATTGTCATTTTCCTTGTGTGTGTAAACTATCTCATTCAGGCAGCTTAAACTTTTAGATGGGTTCTTGACCATGTTCTCCACAAGCATTTCCACATCGTAGGTAGAGCCTTTGATTGTAACTTGAGTTTTTGTCTTCAGTGGTACTTTCTTTGTCCGGTATGGCTCCAACAGCTTGTAACTGCCACCAGGCAGATACAACCAGTAAAAGTTCCTCGACAGAATTGATTTGTCCGACACGTTGAAGAGTTTAAGGAGAAGGAAGTAGACAGGCTTAGCAGTCTTTGATTTTGGGTATGTCATTTCGACGATTGGAAGTACTTTTTTGGGTGGAATAGAGATTTTGTCAGTGACTTTAAAGTATGGGCATTTTCCATCTAGATCCCACACTGACACTTCTATTGCCATATCAGACAGCTGATTTGGGGTGGTATTCACTACCTGGCAAAGCAGAAATTAATCAGCATAATTGATATTCAGAAGCATGAAAGGAAATTATATGTCCCGTATTTGGTTATAATTAATCATACCATTGCTGACAGATATCTCCCATATTTGGTTATATATGTAGAGTTTCATTAAAAAGAAAAAAGAAAAAATTGTGTGAAATGACATGCTTATGAAACGACACCATGAACTACCAAAATATAACCAAAGCTCTCATTGTTTTTGTTGTTACCTCAATAAAATATGTTGACAGGTTGAGCTGGACATGAATCGGTTCCAAGGCAGACCGGCAACCATAGAAACCCGCATTTTGGTCGTGGAGATGATCATAGAACTGCCCTCTAAGACCTGTCCAAGGGTTCATATTCTTCCAGATAAGAACACCAGTATATTTGGTCCACATGCGGGAAGTCCACCCCTCTAGGAGAGCTCTATACTGGATGTAGTTAACGAGTTGTGCCTGAGAAAATATCCAAACAAGAACTATAAGAAAAATGCCAAAGGCAACTAAAAAGGGGACAACTAGAAAATGGGGGCAGGGAGCTGTTTCTGTTCACCTTGTCACAGAAGTCATCAAGGTCCTTTGGGCTTCCATAGAGTAATATCTGATCATGAACTTTTTTTGCTGGATTTGAATATGGAAGGTATTTATGGTAAGTCCATATTGGGTTTGGAACTTCTTCTACATACCCATCTGATCCTGTTTTAAACAGCGGCAACTCCCATCCTTCAGGAGGCATTGTTGCCCTAATTGTAGCTGCAACAGGCATTCCTATAGATCCCACCTCTGGATTGAACCCATAGCTGTAGAAATCATCCTTGAAGAAATCTTCTGGATTTTGAATATTATAAGGGCCATCTGTCCAGCCCCCATTAGAATCTGCAAACCCATCCCACAGGGATCCTCGGATGTAAACACGCGTCCCATCAAGGTATAGGCTAGGATCTACAGAACTGCCTATCCCATTGCTCTGGAAATGAGGATGGAGCTTCAGATCATTTTCCAGAGCTGCATTAAGGTCCTTAGGAGGAATTACTTCGTTGCCACCAACCCAAAGAGCAAGACTTGGATGATTTCTTAGGAGCTTAATGGTGTCCCTTGCACATAGCTTGAAAAGTTCATGATCTATTGGCCCATTTATGTTCGATACTGGATCGCCTCTTCCATCAACATCACCTGTTATCCAGAATTCCTGCCAAACCTGCAGAAAGGTGTTCCCTTATTTAGACAAGGAGTGATGGATGAATTATTGCTCAATAAGAAGGTGCAATGTGGAAGGGGATAATGAAAAACGTCTTGACTACTAACAATAATCTACATGCTCCCTCTGCAAATGAATCACCCACTAAGTGTACCTTGAAACTTTGGTAGTAAAGCTAAGTTTGGACCTGATGGTTCCACACAAAATTTAACTCTCTACCAGTAGGCAAGAATCCTTCTACTTCAATTGTCACGACCTGAAACCTGGATTCCCAAAAGGTCCACCTGTCTAGTTGCGGGTTATTAATTTGTTCCGTGAATATGAGTTCATGTATAGAATGACATTCCTACCCAAACTAGGGTTTTCTAGTCCATTCCTAGGGTTCCGACACTACTACTAAAAATAACACAATTTCCATAAACGTTGCAAGCATGAATGATACATGTAAAAAGGATCATCTAAACAACTAGTTGGTAACAAGATTAAAATTGCGAGCCAAGCATAAAATTTACAACAAGGTCAATCCTAGGTCTTGGGATGCCGGTCACATGCAAGAAACATGCCCATTCAACTCTATGATCTTTGAGAGATTTCTGGACTTGTTTACTGATGATTAAAATGACAGACCAACTGACATTTGACTACACACCTTATGGTATTAGGTGAGAAGGAGAAAGATATCTCTCTCCTTTGCATTAAGGAGTTAGCCAAAAACTAAGAATTTAAGACTAAATGTATTTCAATTTTAAAGTCAATAATTAAAAATTAGCAGTTAAAGCCCTTAAAATTTGTGATGGCTACCATGACAGTGATTGTCTACCTAATTAGAATACTATAATTCCCATATGTATTGAGTACTGGTATGCAACTTCTTAGTTCAACTATAAATGTCTCAACAAAGTACAGAACTTTAGGATTTTTTCCCCGCATGAAGCCTGACAAGCACTGAGAACACAAAAAATAAGGCAGATTTCAAACAAAAGAAAGAAATGAAAAGATGGATAAATTAATCGAACCTTCTTTAACATAAAAGATTATAAGAACAAAGATAAGCTCAAAGCACCACCATCTTTCTTTATAGTTAGTTACAAGTAGCTCAAGCAAAGAGAAGTAGTTTTGTAAATGCATATATGGACTCCGGGCAGAAACAAAATAGTGGAAGACAGAGGAACAATTATAAAAGATTACCAGTAAACCATAAACATCACAATAATGATAGAAATCAGGTCTTTCAGATATTCCACCGGCCCAACAGCGGATCATGTTGAAGTTCATATCTGCATGAAACTTGATGTCTGTTTGATATCTTTCTTTCGATAGCCGTAACAATCCATCTGACAATATCCAGTTACCTCCACGGATGAAAACAGGTTGCCCATTTACCTTAAACAATCTGTAAACTATGAATTAGTAGGTTGAAAGCACATATTTGTACACATTTCTGGACTCATGGTAATTCTACAAAGTGTGGAATGTTGGTAAAATCAGAGTATATTTTCAGCTACAAAACAGAAACAAATGCAACCTAAATGTATGAACAATTTCCAGATTTATAGTGAGAAATTATACCTTCCACCAGTAACACTATCTACGTGGCTCTCGATCTTCCGGAATCCAAAATAGTCGCTCCACAAATCAGACTCACCATATCCCTTCACATCAACAGCGATCTCAACATTGTATAGGGATTGTTTGCCCATACCATTTGGCCACCACAGATTGGGTTTGTAGAAGAAAAGCTGGAAACATAGTATTCACTGTTAGATAGATAGACAAATATATCAAACAACAAAAATTGACCCTCAATTCAACGGTCCAGTTTATTTGAATCATTGCAAATTCATGGGATTCGGTGACTGTAGGGGGTTTGTGTATGTGTGGTCCAAATGGATGGTCATAAAGTGGGCCCGGACCGTCCTCACAGGATCACTTCCCATATATATATATATATATATATATATATGGGAGGTGCTCCTATGGAAGACACTCTCACCAAGTTTATGAGAGATGGGTGGGGGCCCTCACTTCCATATCCACTCTCACCAACTTAAATGCAAGGACCCCCAACTTAAATGTGAGGGCCCCAACCCATCTCTCACCAACTTGGTGAGAGTGTCTCTCACTAGAGCACCTCCCTATATATATATATATATATATATGAGCAAAAGGCTCTCCTAAGCTCGAGCTTAGGATAAAATTTTGTAAGATCGTGCTTGTGGAGCCCACCTTTAGTTCATCCAAATGGACCAAGCACATGACCCCACTAAATTGCACATGTCCACCAACTTTCGGTCATATTCGAATTTATTGGACCGTTGGATCGACTATGTATCGATCCGAATATATATATATATATATTTATATATGGGAGATGCTCTCACCTTACTATGAGAGATAAGGTGGGGGCCCTCACATCCATATCCAATGCCAGCAACTTAAGTGTGAAGGCCCCCACCTTATCTCTTATAGTAAGGTGAGAGATGCTCTCATAGGAGCATCTCCCTATATGTATATATATATATATAGGAAAATTCTAAAAAACGCCCCACTTTAAAAATGCCCCCTTTTCCGCCCCTCTTTTGTTTGGTCATGGAGGCCATGTTGAGTCAATCTAGCCCTTTCACACACTACCCTAAGGGGCAGGGGCCATATATGTAAATTCTAAAAAAACGCTCCTCTTTTTTTGGTCATTGGGGGCATGTTGAGTCAATATAGTCTTTTCACACACACTACACGCACTACCCCCCATGATGAATGGTCACAAGTCCAAGTTTGACTCTCATCTAACTTTTCTTCACCATTGGATTGAAATCATAATAAAAAAATGCCTCTAAACCATTAAATTTTAGGATCATGGATCAAGCCGTACTTGTTTGCCCTAGTTATGGATGAGATTACAAGACATATCCAGGATGAGGTGCCGTGGTGTATGCTATTTGCAGATGACATTGTTTTAGTGGATGAGACGAGAGAAGGAGTGAATTGCTAAACTTGAATTAGAGACAAAAGGGTTTAGGCTAAGTCGATGCAAAACGGAATATATGGAATGCAAGTTTAGTCAAAGTAGGACACCTGGTAACATAGAAGTAAGTTTGGGCACACAAAAGATAGTAGAGAAAGAAAACTTTAGGTACCTTGGATCTATGGTGCAACAGGATGGAGGGATTGATACTGATGTAAGTCACAGGATTCAAGCCGGGTGGACCAAATGAAGGAGTGCTTCGGGGGTCTTGTGTGATCGGAAAGTCCCCCTCAAGGTTAAAGGAAAGTATTATAAGGTGGCGGTACGGCCAGCGTTGTTATATGGATCAGAGTGTTGGGCAGTAAAGCATAATCATGTCAAGAAGATGGAAGTTGCGGAGATGAGAATGCTAAGATGGATGTGCGGGATCACAAGGAGAGATAGGATTAGGAATGATGAGATTAGGGGCATAGTAGGAATAGCACCGATTGGAGATAAAATGAGAGAAAATCGACTGAGATGGTTTGACCATGTTAGAAGGCGTCCAACAGAGGCACCTGTTAAAAGGTGTGAAAGCATGGAGTTTGCCAAGAGTAGGAGAGGGAGAGGGAGACCCAAGAGAAGTTGGAAAGAAACTATTAAACATGATCTTGCCTACATGGATCTAACGGAGGACATGGCCCTAAACAGATTTGATTGGCGTCGTCAAATCCATATAGCCGACCCCACCTAGTGGGAAAAGGCTTGGTTTGGTTTGGTTTGGTTTGGTTTGGATCAAAAGGTTAGGATGATGTTATGGACTCAAGATTTTGCATATAGGCAGGCTTCATATGGATCTTTCCATCCAATGGACTTCATCCCAGTGGGCCCAACTAGGAGGAAAAAACGCCAGGGTGCTATGTAGCGCTCCCCATATACACATACATACATACATACATATATATATGGGAAATTCTACAGAATGCCCCATCAGAAAAGGGGCGTTTTTGCCCCTTTTTGAAGGTCCACTAGTATAATGCCACATCACATGGATTAAATGAACCCTCCATCAGTATAAGCCACAAGCAATGAAATAAATAACGTTTCTAATTCCAAGACAAGATAATGAGAGAGAGAAAATAAGAGAGGAAATAGCATTACTTGATTCAAAATAAACCGACCATTAAACTTCTTATTAAGGATACTCTTTGAGACTTTGAAATGAGAGAAATCCAAACTAATAAAAATGCTAAGTGGGGCCCAAATGTTAAACTTTTTTTTAATATAGTCAACACTTAGATGGTGGGCCCAACTCATTAAGATTACTCATTTGTTGGAGATGACAGGGCTTTTTTTTTTTTAGAAAACCATGTATCATTTTATGCAAAGACATGCCAATGGATCAACAGTATTTATCAATGACAACATTTAAAAATATATAGTGGGACCCTCTCTTCTTTTGTCTCAATGGTGATTAATGTCAAATTGAGGATCCTTCAATTGAAGACGTTAGTAACAGAGAGAAAAAAAGCTGCAGAGCGTGAGAGAAAGCAGTGTAGTAAAGAAGGTGATTAAAAACATAAATAGAGAAAAATTTGGAGCTATTTAAGGAGCGTTTTACTTTCATTTATAACAAGTCCAACTCACCAAGAGTGAGAGATACCCTCATTCATCAATCATCAGGGGCGTTTTGTAAAGCGAAAATGCCAGAGCACTACGGTGAGGGACAACATAGTAGGGCCGACTTTATCTTTATGATACATCAAAACCATCTGCACAAATGGGAACCCCTAAATTATATTGGATCAATTGAGTTTTCACCTATCCAAATGGATTGGACTGTTGGATCAAGGTTCAGTTTTTTTTCTTTAATATAGTCGTTAATTTTGTGGGTGCATATATATACGGAAATGCACCGATTGGAGATAAAATGAAAGAAAATCGACAGAGATGGTTCGGCCATGTTAGAAGGCGTCCAACGGAGGCACCTGTTAAAAGGTGTGAAAGCATGGAGATTGCCAGGAGTAGGAGAGAGAGAGGGAGCCCAAGAGAAGTTGGAAAGAAACTATTAAACATGACCTTGCCTACATGGATCTAACGGAGGACATGGCCCTAAACAAATTTGATTGGCGTCGTCAAATCCATATAGCCGACCCCACCTAGTGGGAAAAGGCTTGATTTGGTTTGGTTTGGTTTGGTATATATATATACGGAAATGCTCCTATGAGAGTAACTTTCACACTACTATGAGAGAAAAGGGGGGACCCATTGGATCCATATCCAATGCCAACAGCCTAAATATGAGGGTCCCCCCTTTACTCTCATAGTCGTGTGAGAGTTACTCTCATAGGAGCATTTTTCCATATATATATATATATATATAGAGAGAGAGAGAGAGAGAGAGGAGAAAAGAAGATATACAAGTGCAACCGATAAATTGTGATGAACACACAAAGCTCTAAGAATTTACATTCAAATTTTATCAGTCATGTTTCAGTGTCAATACATGTATATTTTCCCAAGAGACTAATTGTAGGTTACTAGGTTCCAGCAAAGTAAAAAACTGCAAGGAGACAATGTCCACAAACTGATTAAATGGAAGATTCCATTGATCCAATATTTGACTTTATTTTTCCACACTAATTATTGATCAGTGATGCATTTCCTAAACCATCATTTTTATAGGTTATCAATTAAAAGTCTAGGATTAAAGACGAAAATGGAAGGGAGAAGTAGAACTCACAAAATGAGGTTTCAATGATGCTAATGATTTAACGGACTTTGAGGATAGGTCATATTTCTAACATATCACAAACAGGCACTTTAACTTACTGCATTCGGACATCTACCAGTTTTTGAACCAGTATTAAAAAATGTAAAGAGTAACATGTCTTAAAATCTAACAAAGTCAGAGCAACATACTTTAATGGGATCTCATTTTAAGTAATGAGTTTCCACCTAACGATGATATATATACAATAAAGGAGAATATTCTCCTATGCACAGTTTGCATGAGAACCATGCACATGAGGCAGTGATAGACGCAAAGCCCACCTGTAGAACACTTCCTCTACACGGTTCTCATGCAAACTGTGCGCAGGAGAACAAAATCCATCCAATATAAGTAAATGTTCACAGTCATACTTCCACTAAGCAGTTTCTGACCTCTTTGGTCACATATAATGTCAAGAAAAATACAGGGAAAACCGAAAACAATGAACTTTAGCAGTAAAAAATGACAACTATGAGAAAACATACAGGAAAAGTGTATTGAACAGTGTGATATCTGATACCATGTGAAATTAGAGGCAGTATCAGAAAAATGATTTACTGGAAAATTTTGGGTCTCAGCTCCTATGGAGGACCCCACTGCTCATAGATTCAAGTATAATGCATGGGGGTGTTACAATCAAGATCCCATAAACATGAGTAACTAAATCAATCAAAAGTCAAACAGAATTAATACAAATATATGTGTATTAATTGGTAGCCCCTAATCCATGTGTGGTCCATGTGAGGTATGTGGGGTCCATGTGGACATGGCTCTTTATTCATTCATTTATTCTAATAATACTAACAAAGGTGTCTTTTGGACTTAACCAGCTGTGAAAGGACAATAATACTCACTGGAGGAAAAGTGTACTGAACAGTTGCTCCAGCAGGAATTTGCAAAGTCTGAGTTTGAAGATGCTCAACTAAGAAAATGTTTCCATCAAGCTCAGTTGACACTTGAAGTTTCAAAGAACATATTGCAGGCCAGGAGCTTTTATTTTCAAACTCCGCCGTAGATGTGTAGATATACCCTCGTGAAATGGTCAAAGAATGTTGAAACCAAGTGCGGGTCAGTTATCTTTACCGGCTGCAATCATTCAAGGATCAAAACCAAACAAGTAAATGATCATTATTTTCTAAATGAAAGTGCAATGCAGTATTGAATAAACCAGAATATAGCGGTGATTTTGAGACTTTCACTGACTAGTTTCACAATTGAAATCCATGATATAACACAATGATACAGTGGAATGATAGGCAGATATACTTTGGTTGACAAAGGAACCTAAGCTCACAAGATGAAAGTTTCTCGGCTTGAAAATTCAAACACTAGCTCATCCTGATAAAACGGAATGTGAAAATATGAGCGGTCTATATGTGCATTGAGCAGCACATGAATCAGCTTTTTCTTTATTCTTTCGATCTGATCTCTCATCATCTATAATCACTCAATTATGTAAGACTCCTAATTGAAGTATAATAAGATCTCTAATGATAGGACAGACAAAAAGAGGTCTAATATCTCCATACATGCAGTCATCTCTTCTCTAGTATCATCAAGACTATATTATCTCCTAATTTTCATAAGTTATTGCAAATAAAAGATAAGCACTTGGAGTTGACTGTTCTTTTGCCAATTTGACATGAAGTTAAAGAGATAGAAAAGGAACTGATAACATGTTACTGGATACATCATAACAGAAACCTATTCTGGTCAAAATAAATACTTACCCCAGGTAACATAAATGGATACCTCATCCCAGATGCCGGTGTTCCGATCCCTGTAAAACAAATAATTTCGGGAACAGTCATTCACTTCAATCTTTTTTTACCGTTTGGCGTAGTTTAATAAATAAAATACTTCCCCAAATAAAAAATTACATTTCATTTTAATTTAAAGGTAATTTTTAGATTCAGCAGTTAAAAGATGGAATAGAAGGAAAGAATTTAAACCTTTCTCTCTTAAATGGCAAGAATATATATAGGTAAGCTCAAGTATGTGGTGGGGCCCACCTGGGGGCCCACATAGGGATGGAGATGGAGGGGATTTCAAGGACTCCCGAGAGAGAGAGAGAGAGAGAGAGAGAGAGAGAGAGAGAGAGAGAGAGAGAGAGAGAGAGAGAGAGAGAGGTGCAAGAAGTGGAAACTATTGCAAGAATCTAGGTGCAACAGTGCAACAAGGATTGTTTGATTCATTGAATACTCAATTCCAAAAGACAGACTTGTGGAAGAAGGCGTTCATTCACAATTGATTCATTCTGAGAACTAATTTGGGTGTTCTTCTTGCCCTAGAATTGTTGAGAATATTCACTGCTAAGGGTTTCATCTTCATAGTAAGTAAGTACATACAGAGTCAGATGGCACTTCTCAGTGGAAGGAAAAGGTTAAATTACATTACAGGGAGATAATCAAGCTGAAGGAGCATGAAGTAAGGATTGGGAGGCAGAGGACAAGACAGTGATGTTAATGGTTAAACTCATCCATAGAGTCCTCATTGCTATTCCATTTATGTTTTCCAGACTGCCAAGGACATCTGGGACAATGTTTCACAAAAGAACTACACTTCAATTTATTAGGAGTTGGAAAAGTATACCAAGGGAAAGCTGTCCTCATCAGGAAAGAGTTTGTAAAAATGAGGTTGGGTAAGATTAGTACATAAAAATATAAATAACATAAAAGAAAAAAATTCACATAATCATTACACTATAGCGGAACAATTTTTTTATATATATTTTTGGTTTTTACCAAAATGGATCTTTCCTGACCATTTTGTAAAAAAAAAAAAAAATTGGTTGTTTGGTTCAATGACCTGATACTGACAGTTTTGCCCCTATTCAGACAAACTAAACCGACACTGACTACAATAAATGCAGATGCAAGATTAGAGGTGCAAGTGCAACTAGGGCAGGTTGAGTCGAGTATTGGATCAACCCAAGCCCAACCTGAATGTATGCAGGTAAAACCAAACCAGAATAAGGATAGGCAAAACCAAACCCAAATAAGGATGCAACTTGGGCAGGTCGGACCAAATATTGACATGGCCAAGCCTGACCAAATCTACTTTCACCAAACCTGAGAACAGAGTCTGGATTGAACTCAAAACATTAAGTACCCAGCTGAAGGAATTGTTCCAAAGAATCTGCTTGGAGGACTTGTCCTGCTGAGCTGAGCCCAAGGCAATTTTGAATCTTTGACGGTCATCATACTCGGCCAGAAATACTATTTAACTTCCTCAGCCTTTGAGAGAATACACCAAGGTGAAGCAGCGCAATTCCCCTTTCTCCATTAGCGTCCTAATATGAGACACAACAACTCAACATCATCATCCAGAGAATTTGTGCTGGGGAACTTGGCTATGAAAATAACAGGGGAGAAGTCATTCATAATACTCTGTTCCCTCAACATGGTGGCTCCACTTTGGTGGACTAGTTTGAGCCCACTAGTTATGTCATCCTCTACGTTGAAGGTACTCTTCTTGATGATGTAGTTTTCACTTCCATACCTTCTTTGCTTGGCGACTCTTTGGATGCTTTGCCGATTGCCTCTCTCTCTCTCTCTCTCACATTACCTACATGATTAATGCAGTTTCCTATTGAGAATGCACCTGCTCACTGGTTGATGTCCTTCACGCTCACGCTTAAAGGACCCACACCCTTTAGTCCCATTTGGATGATCACGAAAAAAGAATGATTTGCACTACAGGGTGAAATCCTACAAAGCCAAGGATGTTAGTGTACGACATTGTCGTTCATATGAAGAAGGTACTGATGTTAGTCTCAATGTTTGAGGCTCTTACAGTTCTCTCCTTCAGGCACTTGTGAAGCACTAGAGCAAGCCCTAACTGAAACAACTGTTACTTGTGGAGAGGAACAAGTTTTTTTTTTTTCTTTTTTGGTACTGTGGATAATCAGTCGCTTGAAAGGAAGAACACCAACAGCAACGCACCAATTGGTGATAAGGACGACATTGCCTCTTTAGCGATTTGTGTCACCCCATATTTAACATCCATCCTCTTTACATTCCATTTGATGTCCAACATGGCAACATGTACTGATGATAGAGATAGGGACCTCTACGTCCCTGGGAGTGAAGAATGCCAGACTCATTCAGGTGGCTATCAAAACTTTCAACTGACAACCCACAACACAATGGCATTTTTCTTAGTGAAAACTAATTATTAGAAAATATCAGTTACCTAATCAGCAGGAGAATTATCATCCAATCAGGATACGGGGAAGTCTATCTAGCTTCGGAAAATCGACGGTTACAAACTAATATTTTGCTCCGCTTTGTTTTGTTTAGTATGGATGATGTCTTTTGTGAATTCTGTATCGCAAGCAAAGAGGGGGGAAAACCTCAGTTACCTAAGTAAATCCAAAAAAACATATTAATCCACAATTCACAAAAAAAAAAAAAAAAGTTTACATTTCAAAAACCAGAAAAGAGCTTCCTGCTCCAAAAGTGGCAAACAGAAATAATAAATCAATATGAAGTATTTCAAATCATATGAAAATAATATTTCATATGGAAATACAGATACATAAAACCATTTAACTCTGCAATAGATAATAGAAGCGCAGGTACCTTATTGGAATCATCCAATCCCATCCCTCAACATATTGAGTAGCAACATCTTTCCCAATCTAACATGATATGTCAAAATGTGTCAGGACTCAGGATACAAGCAAAGGGCATAAAAAATCAAGCATATTTTTCTAGGAGAACTTAAAATGAATGATATATCGAATCACTACTGGCACTGTTATAATTTCTGATTTTAATCTATAATGAGAAGTAGATTTAGATTATCATCTATCGATCCTGATATTTGTAATATCTAAGGCATCATATACATGAGTAACCGACCTATGATATATCAAATCACTACTGGCACTCTAATAAATTTGTGATTTTAATCTACGATTATTAAGTACTGCCCCATAGTTGCAGCAATGAGCAACTTCCATCTGTGCTTAGGCTACCCTAGTATTTTCTTTTATCTTATATTATCAAACAATTTTTTTAGCAACTCAATCGCTCAATCCGTGGATGGGTTCCACTAAGATTTGGATTCTCAATGAGTTTCAGTTGACTCTTGAATCTAAAAGTCGATCAATCTAAATCAATCAGCTATGTTGGAGTTCAATTAAGGTGCGGACGCGCACACTCTGTGCCTGTGTGTGTAGAGAGAGAGAGAGAGAGAGAGAGAGAGAGAGAGAGAGAGAGAGAGAGAGAGAGTCCAAAGAAATTTCAATTACTAAGGCAGATTACTTTATCAAAAAATTACTAAGGCAGATTCCTAGTTCATGCAAGGCTGCCCATCTGCCTTGATAGTATTACACAATTGTGCAAAATGCAACCATCCATAAAAAATGAAGTTAACAGAAGATATAAATTTTCCTTGCACGTTGAACAATCTAAAAAGAGCAGAATTAAGAAGCATATCTTTAGATGGTATAGAATTTGAAATTTAAATAAAGAACAGTCAGTGAATGATGAGAAAAAAAAAAAAAAAAAGTTCACCTGATGATCACCACCTTGCCCCCCCTGAGGAGGAATTTTTCCAGGATTATCGGGAGGATGGACAAGAACAGCAAGTAAGTTTAGTCCGTCAGGATGAATAATATCAGTAACATTCAAAGAATGCCTTCGAAACATTCCCTTCGGCAATAGCTTTTTATGCCCATTCAAATAAACCTCCGCAGAGTAATTAATTGCACGGAAGTTCAGCTCTACATGTTGATTCCCTGACTAAAACACAAACCTTTTAACCAAATGAGAATGTTATACAAAAAGACCACTATCTTTTTACTAAATGAGAACTTTATATAAGAACAAAGAATTGCAGGGCCCTTTTAGTGAGGACACGTGCTAAAAAGTTCCAAAAGGTAGAAGTTCTATTTTCTCTATTAGTTAAACCATACAAGTGCTTCCACAATAGAATCCATTACAATATATTATTGAAAACAATGGGCTTCTAGTAAGTCACAATCATATACCAAATGCCTAAGGTCATGCCTTTTCTTTGATTAGCTATTAGTCCGCAGATGTAATTCCTGTAGATGGGCTTACCTATAGACTATAGAGAGACCACCTCGTGTTCTAGCATTGTATTGGAAAGCACCTACGGATAATATTCTTTCCATCAAGAATCTCAAAATGTAAGCATAAAGAGTTTTGAGCGAACACTTGCAGTTTTTATCTTCAAGATGCTGAAGATGTGATTCTTTATGCCCTGTCAATTTAAAGAGTCTGGGACCTCTTCTTTGCGCTGGATGATTATGCACTGTCAATTTACTGTGCTTAAGCTTTTGAAGCAAAAGGAGTTCTGATTTTTTTCCAGTTTAAACAGGCAACATCTTCTGAAGCTATATGCATACCCTCGTGGCAATTATTTGGTTCGTTTGGGTAGGAAGAGTGGAGAGTCTTCCAAAACAAGAAAGCCTCATTGATACTGGTTGCAATAAAGACTCAGACTCTTATAATATCTCGGGGTCTTAATGTGCCTTTTTGTAGCTATAAATGTTTATTATACAGTGACCAGATTCATTCAAAAACTAGACAGCATGTTCTGGGAAACTAAATGATACGTTGCCACATAATGCACCACAATCAAATAAAAGCAGCACCATGAGGAAATGATGTAAGAATTGACCCAATTTAGAAGGGAATTGACTACAAAGAGCATATAAAGGAATAGAGTTACATACCAGCTTGCACTCAAAAGTTGTGAAATACCAAAACGTGTAATACTCTCTACCAGAATCAGCGATATCAATGATAGCCTCATTCTGCAATCCATAGAAAGGATCCGGAACCACTTTGTTCTTTACAAGGGTTGCCAAAACTCTGCATACCAACATTGAAATGCACAAAGTTAGTTTTTTTCCATCTAATTTATCAATTTATAGTTTGAAGACCCAATTCAAGTTCATCACCATCAACTATGATCACTGAAATCTAGTCGGTTATACTCATGAGCAAAAACATAGTCATATCACACAATGCATATAGTGCCAAAACAACAAAAGGACAATTGCTTGCTCCTCATGAGCAAAAATCCAAGTGAATGCATATCCCAACTGACAACTACAATCAACAAAAGCTCGTTCCAATGGACTCCCCCTATCATAAACAACCAACATAAATTCAAATTACCCAAAGAAGATGATGCTGATACAACAAAAATACTACTAATTTCTGCCCATGACCCGAAACCCATGTGAATGTATACCCAAATTGAAAACTGAAATCAACAAAACCCCATTTCAATACACCCCAAGTCATAAACAACCAACATAAATTCAAATCACACAAACAATACAATCCCAAAACAACAAAAAGGCGATAAATTGCTGCCTATGAGCCCAAAACCAATATATAAACATAACCAAAACCTGACAACTGAAATCAACAAAACCCCATTCCAATACACCCCAAATCACAAACAACCAACATAAATTCAAATCACACCAACAACACAATCCCAAATCAACAAAAAGGCGATAAATTGCCGCCCATGAGCCCAAAACCAATATATAAGCATACCCAAAACCTGACAACTGAAATCAACAAAACCCCATTTCAATGCACCCCAAGTCACAAACAACCAACATAAATTCAAATCACACAAACAGCAGAATCCCAAATCAGCAAAAAAGGCGATAAATTACCGCCTATGAGCCCAAAACCAATATATAAGCATACCGAACCCTACAACTAAAACCAACAAAACCCCATTTCAATACAACCCCAAATCATAAACAACCAACAACATTCAAATTAAATGACAACCAAAAGGTCCACTGATTGGAGCCTGTGAATCTAAAACCCCAAATCAGACCCACCACCGACATCATTTGCAGTCAATCAAAGTCAAATGCAACAGAAGCAATGCAAAAAAAAAAAAGGAAACCAATCATAGCAGGAATCGAATTCTTACGTGCCGGGGACGACGGCCTCCATCCAAGGAAAGGACGGTCCCAAAGGACGGTGACTGGTGGTGAGCTGAACCCCAGTTTCACTCACCTCTGTTGATCTCGCTGCAAACCATGAATCCAACGTAGTCTTTCCTAAAGTTGCCATCTTTTTCAGCTGAGATTGGAAAGATCAAAATCTAAGAAGAGGGTTTTGATTCTACTACTGTACTTATTATAGTTTGCAGAAAGGAGAAGAAGAAGAAGTAAAGTGCTTGATATTCTCAAATTCTGTTCCTTGTCGCCATTATCCATAATCCAAAAGGGAGGGGTAATTGGATAAACGTTAATTTCAATTAAGAGTCCGGATCGGTAGGAGAGATTAAACTTATCATTTGGAACTGGGAATGTAACAATTTCTTCAAACTGTTTGGTTTCTTGCGAAATTATTGGGAGATTGTCTTTGCTGAAAATTATATTAAATCTCAAATGATAAAGTGAATATGATAATGTTGTTGGTACTTGTTACAAGTATGATTTTATAGATTCTTTTTTTTTTTTTCATTTGTTTAGTAATTGAATTATTAAGGTGAGGAGGGGCCCTATGGGGTATTCTTTTCTTATCTTGTAAAGTTGATTTTATTTTATTTTCTAAAAGAAAAAAGAAAATTCATGTTTGATGTTATTTTAACTTTTTATGGAAGTAACTATTAATTTAATTCCTATGTATTTTATGCAATTTGTTAGTATTTTGATTTTGGTGATATTTTAAAATATTGAGCATGTTTGTGAGAATGGTCGACATGGAACAAATTGGGAAGTTGGAGATCACCCTTGCTTGGTGGAAAACTACAACTACGTATTTTATTCATCATAAATTGGTTGGATGGAAGTGAATTTAATCAAAACAAGTACGCATGTGATATTTTTTGGTTACTAAATAGAAAGATTCATTACAATGCCAAGACATCAATGCAAAATAAAGTTAACCCAAAAAATTAAAATTTATTTTCAAATATAAAAGATAAGATGTAACATTATGTTTCAAAAACAGAAACGCAACAAGGCCCTATACAAGTGTTCCCAATCCAAACAAAATTATTCCCACGTTGCCCAAATTTAACCAAAGGTTGTTAAGGTATTTAAGGAACAAAACTAGCCTCAAAAAGATGACAACATCTCTCACAAGCCAACATCTCACTAATTAACAGCTGAATAGCTTAGTCTTGATCTCCCTTGATTGCTTTGACAACTATGTGAGGGAGATGTGATATGTGGGGTTTAGATTTTTAAGATGAACCCCACCATGGGATCTTAGGATTGGTCATTTGTGATCTTATTTCCAATTTCTAAAAGCTAGGGTTGAAATGGTAGAAGTTGGCGGGCAGGAGAGGGTGGACCTCTCGCGCCGATGATGCAGAAGTCCACCGTTGACGATAGAGACAGCTAAACCGGGTGGTGGGCCCATTTTTAGTGTGGGTCCCACTTGGTGGATGGCCTGGATCGGTTGAGAATGAGTAGAGTTAACATCAGCTTTCTGCAAGTTGAAGTTCAAACCTTACTGAACCAAACCCGTATACAATGTGAGTCAACTCATTTAACAAGGCACGACCCAACCCAACTTGTAGAAGTTTAAAAGGCCAAAGAAAAAAAAAAACATTAGACCATTGTATAAATCGGGTTGGATATGCAGGTTGTCTTGAATCAGACCCATTTATTTCGGTTGTACTAGTCAGTCCTAACTCGACCCATTTTACTGTGGGTTAAACTTATCTAACCTATGACCAGCCTGTATAGGATGTGGGTTTATCTGGATCAACTGCAGATGGAGGAATTAATACAGCCTAAAGAGTTTGGAACCCTCCGATAGCAAAAAAAAAAAAGAAGAAAAAGACCGTAAATGGTGTTAGCGGATTAGGTAAGACTTTACCACCCTACTTCTTGTCCTCAAATAGAGCTGAGGACTTACATGACTTGGGTTGTATTGCATTATCCCACCTATATACTTAGTTTTGTGTGAGCGTATTAAACATTGAGGATTGATCATAAAGTTTGTCTCAATAAAAAGTTGTTGAGCATTATTTACATGGAATCCAATCAATTCTAGTTTGTGCGCTAATGGGTCAACCTTGCCATGTGGTCTAACCTTCAGACCGAAGGTCACACTCACACAAAGGGCCTGCTTGTCTAATGAATTATGAGAATTCTTGACTTGGAGAATTATGAGAATTCTTGTTTGAAAAAATTATAAGAATTCCAAATACGCCCTCTAAAGTAGAACTCCAAATGTTTACCCCCCCCCCCCCCCTCTAGTATTTAAAATGCTAGAATTTTGGAAATTTGAACGCTAAAAGTTCATTTTCATATGATAATTCTTGCATAAAAAAGTATTTAGATTACGGGACAAGATGTTACATCATGTAAGAAATTCACAACAAGCCCAATTCCTTATCTAAATTCTCTTTCTCCTAAAGAGGGGAATTTCATTTAAAAAGAAAACAACATACAGAGACAACTAGACTGCATAACAAAAATAAGGAAACTACAGGAAAGAAAATAAACAAACAAAGACTAGAAAGAATACCTATTTTTTTTGTAGAATTTCTAAATGCTCAAGTACAAAGAAAGAGGCCCTTGAATTACATCTATTGGAGGCTCAAACATTCTTTCACAATCTTATACTTGGGTTACAAATGATTAAAGACTTGTATTTATACTTCTACATCAATGGTCCAGATTAAACCACATTGCACTCAACCTTGACCTGTCTAACTTAATCTAAAATATTCCTTGTATCGAAGTAGCTTACATTAATGACACCATTCAAAGAAAAACTAAAGTAGCTAACAATGACACTACTATGTGATTCAAGACCATCTAGAATCTTTTGTACCCGTCAAGGTCTCTGTCGATAAATCCAATTAAATCCGTCCATCTATTCAATTAAGAGTGCATCCGACTACTTAACATTCACTAAAAAGTAAAATCTAAGGGGAATACATAGAGGGCCTGGTGGTAAGCCCTCTTACTCCCAACCTTTCACGATCCCTAGTGGGAGGTTTGATTTTCTCCCTTCTAACCAGTGGGCCAAAAAAAAAACAGTAAAAGTAAAATCTAAAACCATCTATCTACTCGCACTCGCATACAAATGCATCCAACTACTTGGACAATGACAATTTACAAGTGACTTTAGAAAGCCTCAACCTAGTCATTGTGTGTTTCATTCACCATAGGCCATGAGCACTTGACGAGTGGTATGCCAACTGCCAGAGTTAAGATCCATGTTCAAACCTATAAAAGAAAGGTTAAATTCAAATCATAAGGTGGGCATTAGGCATGGAGTTGCATAAGGAAAGGATTTGCTCCAACGTCTTATGTTTGAAACCATTCTAAGTTTGGTGTGCATTTGTGTAAGTTTAGCACACTCTATCCAGGAAATTAGTCTAGTTGGTCAATGACCTCATGGATACCCACGTCATAAAAACATAGATCATAAGGTGGGCCGACTAAGTGTTTACATTCGGTGAGCTCATGATAGGATTCCTTATAATTAAATGAGTAGATATGTACAACTAACAGTGTTTGGCTATGACATTTTCCATGAAAATGTCTAGATAATGTGAAAAAATAGGGACTTTTACCAAAAGTTATAAAGTAGCACGCCAATACCAATTGATGATAAGGATTTCATTTATGCCAAAGTCATTATTGAAAATGTGGAAAAAAAAATTCGATGACACTACTAATGAAACTTAATACGGTATTAACGCCATCTGGTCACGAGTTCGAATTCCAAGAGGAGCAACTCGGAGTGAAAATAAAATGTGTGTGTGTCAACAAAAGCGCACCAACCAAGTTCCGGCCAAGGGTGAGTGTTGAAAAGCATTTTCGCTGCTTCTACTAATTAAGCCTCAATGTTTGGTACGTAGGAATAGTTAGCTAAAGAAACATAATATGGTATTAAAGTCAATTGGTTGTGAGTTTGAATTTAAGAAGATCACGACTCAACACTTAAGTGTGGGTGTGCAAAAATTACGTGGACTGAGTTTTACCCAGAGATGAGTATTGAAAAGTATTTACATTGTATCTATTGCATCCAGGTTAATTTATATGGATCCAACCCTTGCATTCTACATCTCAAATGGGGGCACAGCCCATAAAAAGAACTGGCATTATACAATCTAAAATCTGCCGCTGCTGATGATTAATGGATGGTTTAAGAAGAAATGTTGTCGACGGGACTGAATCCACCATTCACATGAGGATTGGGTCATCCAATGGACGTGGTTGTAGGCCTATATCGCATCCAACAGGGCCCACAACTTAATTGTTTTTTATAGAGTATGTACATTCATGCCATGCAATGCACACAGCCTTGGACTCTCCATGCACCATGGCTCCCCAAGATTGTAGATCCTAGCCATTGAATAGTAACCTAACCCCTATAATTTTATTGGTAAAATTCCCTAAAAGTTGTTTGAGATTTCCTTTGGGGTAAGAAGGATGATCTTGATTTTAGATAAAAACAAAATGTAAATTTCAATGCTTGCTCAAAGTTTTAGGGCCTGTTTCTTTGTAAGAATTTCTGACAGGAATTCAGGCTGTCTGTGAATTCCTGAATTCCAGTCAGAAATTCAATGTTCACTTATAAGAATTCCCAACATTTGAGGTAAGTAGCATTTTGAAATTCCAAAAAAGTGGAATTCCAAAATACTAGTCCTTCCTCTAGCATTTACGAATCCAAGCATTCCGAGAGGCCTCATTGGAACTCCGGCTCTCTTTGACGGTGGAAGGTCATGTTCTTCGCTGCACCTCTAAAAGAAAATTAGATCTGGTTATCTTCTTTCTTTGCACTCCTTTCATATATCTGATTTCATGAAACCCAAAACCCCCAAATCTACATATTCTTTTGATCTAATCTCAATTCCATTTTGATCTGAAATCTTTCAAAACCCTACCATCCTCCTCATGTATCTAACCTCTTTGACAGAGCATTCAATTCAAGAGGATTTGTAGGGGCATCATTGTAATCTCGATTTCCTTTGAGGCAAGCGGCTCCGAGCTCCTGGATCTTGATGATGAAGATGGAGATGTTGGGTAAGGAAGATGGGAATGGGATGAGGATCATTGCTATGTGCAGAGATTCAAGTACTCATGAAATTGGAAATTTGTGGAATTCAAGTTGCATGAAATTCTCAGGCAGAAATTCTAGGTATAAAAGAAACGGAGAATTTAGGAATGCTAGAATTTGTAGCATTTCAAAATTCCAGCTTCTCAAATTCTACAAATTCCAACCGACATGAATTCCAAAAATTCTTACAAAGAAACATGCCCTAACTTTGGGTTGATTATGGACATAGATAATGACATTTTATCCATGATGTAAATTCAAAGATATACTAATTTATTAATGAAAGTTGGTGTCGGAGTGTGTGCGGGCACATCTCTCTTGTACTTTTTTTTTTTTTTTTTTATCTTTTGTCTCTTTAATGAAATTTATTATTGCGGCTGAAAAAGATAAAAGTTGGTGTCGGTGACACCAATAAATGATAGGTTATAATTAATACTTGTGCCTAGAGAAGAGAGCACTAGGACCACGTCCACATGTAAGACAATCTTGGCCTTTCTTGTCTGCAGTTTGCTGGATCCAGCACATCCTCTGCTTGAGGATGGCCCCTCACTGAATGATAAAGGCAAAAGTAAATATAAGTTTCGATTGGTTACATTTACCATTAGCCAAGACCAAGAACATGGCTTTTTTCATTTTTTATTCAAATTTACATCATCTAACTTGTTCTTCCTGGAGCTCAAATCTAGTAATTCTGCCACAATTAATGCATCCGTTACCAACTATGCTAGGTTGGTGAGGCACCCAACTTGGTTTTGGATAACAGCCTATGGGCATCTATTTTTCAAATTAGAGATGCACATTATTAGTGTTATATCTGATTTGCTAGTCCCTTGTGTGAGGTCGGGTCCCTTGTAGCAAAATACAAATGTTCAGTTAAGAGGTCCCTTGTTTTATGCATGTCAATAAGATTAAGTCGTTATAAGGGCAAGGTCTCATTATGAGTCCGGATCCCCTGCTTTGTTGAAACAAGGAAACACTGTTTGAGGTAATCCACAATCGCCACATGTATAAAATGCATTCGTTTCTTATTTTGTGTTTTGTGCTGTGATGTAAGAAATTAAGGATTTGAGATTATGGATATGACTTTTTATTTTGCATGTCTCTTGCATGGGGGTTGAGTCCTGTGTAAATCAAAGTATATATGTTCAGTTAAGAGGTCACATTGTGTGGGCCTCATTTTTTAAGAGAAGTAAAAAATATTTTCATGAACTACTCAACATGCATCATCATCTAAAACCCTCTCATCAGGACGTCTCTCATGAGAGAACCTTCTTTCCACTACATGGGTTTTGATCAATCCAACCCCCTGGGCCTGTCACTCACTAATCCGTTATGAATTGACACAATCTTAATTGGACATTAATGTGAATTTTACTCATCATTCGATTGAATTTCACAAAAAGTGGGACTTAAGAAACTATTAAATCTTAAGGCCCTATCAATTATTGTAATGATGTGATTGAGATGATTTTTGCCAAAAATTATATCCATAATGAGACATTTCGATCACACTATCCTCCTTTGACTTACGAGCATCCAAGTGAGTCCAATAAGAGACTGAATCTTTTGTCTCTCATGCAATCTGTCAAAGATGTCCTCAGGAGAGGATGACTTATATATTAGTAATCTATTATACAGAAATACAATAGGAAAGTTTGTAAGAGTGCAATAAACAAACAACATCAACTATAAATAATCACACTAAAGTAATAAAATGTGAAAAGTGGGCAATTAATTTTTTTCCAAAATACATCAAATGAAAGTACCAAGCAGGAAATATAAACAACATATGCAAATAATCACATTAACCCTACCATACATAACCCACCAAAAACTTTTAGGACGCATGTTCATAAATGATAACAATGTATGTTATCCTTATTACATAGAAGTCCAAATCTTTCAAATTTAGAATTAGACAAAAGATAGTTCATATACTGTGAATATAATATGCGAATTGACCAATAGGGCCTAATATCAAATGCTGAAGTTGTATATGATAAAAATAGAACTCAAGAAACACAAAAATATTGAGAGAGAGAGAGAGAGAGAGAGAGAGAGAGAGAGAGAGAGAGCTTCTGCAACTCGGGTATGGACATGGTTATGTCATGTACGGGTATCAAGCAGACCAGGATCAGATTCAGATTGGCCCGGGTTGAGATACTATACTCATCCAACCCGCCACCCCTGATCCAACCAAAGGCCAACCTGCCTGAGTTGCATCCCCATTCCAAGTTCAGGTTTGGATCCAGCACATAGACCCCCTCATCTCCTTTTGGATTGTGATTGCAGGTCTGATCCATGGCTAAGAACTGTGGTTTCAGTTTTATAGCTACAACATTATCTGCTGCTGGTAGAATCCTTGGTACAACTGTACAAGTACAGGACACATGCTAGCTGCCCGCATTGACACTAAAAGCCCATTGGAGGCGGAGCTTAAGGCTCTTCATTATGGGCTCACCCTTGCTTCCACATTACACACCCAACAAATTCTCATAGAGGGTGAGTCATGGATCACTGTCCACAAAATTCAGAGCAATGCTACACTACCATGTTGCTCATAATGCACTGGAAGGAAAGTTCTGTTAGTTTTATGGACTCAATCCAGTAGATGATATAATAAATTGATTAATTTCTTTATTTATCAATATATTCATGTTTTCCTTTCATGAGATGAATGATGTTTTATTATATACTTGCACATGACCAATACAAATGACATGATGATTCATGAGATGAACCGGAGTCCATAAGTATATTAGATGTAACACATGTGTATGGATGAGATCCACATACGGGAGACATGTGCGGCAAATCTTATACTTAAATATCTTCACAACTAGTGATGAGACTGGACATCTCATACTGACAAGGTTGTAGTGCTTTGATCATTATGAGATAGTCTGATTTGTCTCGATCATCAAAATGAAATATTCTGGATCATAGTACTGGTACATTAGATGTATTGAATGATATGAGAAGCACCTTATAAACACCGTCTTTACTTTGTGTGCAAGAGTTGCACATGATTCTTCTCTCTTCCCTCTTCTAGTTCTCTTTCTAGTTTCCTCCTTTGAGTTCCTAGTTGCTCTCTCTTGGAGATCACACCATCTTCTTGAGAAAAAGAGAATCTGATACGGGTCATATAGCGTGGAAGATCAAAAGGTCTTGAAGATTGCTAGTTGATTAGTGAAAGTGTTTCATCATCAAAGAAAGACGTAACTTCTCCATTAGAGCACAACCGAGTGTGGAAGATCAAGAGATCTTGAAGATTGCTAATTGATTAGTGAAAGTGTTTCATCATCAAAGAAAGACGCAACTTCTCCATTAGAGTACAACCGAGCTCCAAATGTATAATCCACTTCCTTGCATGTTGTAGATTATTATGGATGCTTATTAGTTGCTATTTCTATCTTCTAGATAGATTGTTTTACTGATCATGATGGCTGAGATTGAGGGTATGTATTCTGGATTGGGTTTTGTAGCCTTCTAGATAGTTGATCACTGTATCAAGTGGGTCAAAAGCTTTAAAACGTATCCTAGAAGCCCACCTATTTCCAACAACTTCTACAGGCACTATAAGCTTTTTGGACGTGGAAAGCCCAAATCTGCAGCTGTAAGGTAAACATTTTAGCAGATCTCATACCAAACTAGCAGCACCGGAGTATACAGTTTTCTGCAGTACACTCCCTTTGCACATTCACGCACTTTACTAACAGGATTTTCTTATGCAGGTTCATGAGATCACTAGCGAAGGGAAGACTCACCTGAATCGTCTAGTTTTGTTACTTTTTTTCTCTTTGTGTGTGTACTAACTTTACTACCATGTAATTATGTTTGTGACAGTATGTCAATATAATCCACCTCTTCAGCTAAATGAAATAATAGCAGTTTTAGTTTGAGCAGGATCCATGGTTCTAGATAGCAATTTGCATCAGCCAACATGCACAGTAGTTATTTATTATTATCGATTTTATCGGATATATAGGTGCGTGTGTTTTTTTTTTTTCTTTTTTTTAACATTTCAAACAAAAACTCAATATTGTAAAACGTTAGGTTTTAATATTTATTGCCATATCAGACATGGTTTGCAAGCCAGTTTATCAAGTATATCAGTTCAGTCATATCGGCCAATGCGCTGCCTGTGAATGTTCAGTAGTGGATAACTATACATGGTAAGAATACATGTGCAACGTAACTTGTAAAGGTGACAAACCACATATATTATAGCACCCAATTCTCCTTTTAAAAATTTCTAGAACTTGTAAAGATGACAGACCACATATAATAGCACCCAATTCTCTTTGACCGCGACATCATGATGTGTATGTTGAGGAGATCTGACTGGATCAGATGAGGATTAGCCCCTAACCAGAAAACCACAGAACTAAATCAGACCTGATCCATTTACCACCCCCAGGTTAATAACTGGTCCAATTGGTGTCACTCGCATTGTGCACCGAAGTGAATGAAAAGTTTGATTGAGACGACCCATGGTCTTTTGTGCATGATGGGCCGCGAGTACAACTGACAGTTTGTCCAAAGGAGCGAGGGCATCCATGATTTCATTTACTTTCATAAACAAACCACACCAAAGAAGATCTAATCTTCCAGATAGCTAACCTCTCTAATAAGGCTCTGTAATTAGGCTTGTCCTTCCTGTCATAGAGAAAGCCTTCAAAATATACCTATCTGTTTCAGAATCCTTCTACAAGGGAGAAGAATATATATGCAAATTGTCATTGACCCAAATTTCATATCTTCAACTACCACCTGAGTTATAGTGAGTGAGGCCAACTCCAACTAGAGCTTGCAAATTTCACTAGGGAAGGGTTTATGTGTCTAGATTTTAGAGTACTAGGCTAGAAACGGCTATAAAACCTCAAGCCTAATATATTAACTTCAGAAGCTACCAAACTGCACCAATTTTATGTCATTTCAACCCCAAAAGCGGTCCTAAAATAAATGATGAGAATAAAGCAGAAATAAAAGCCACACACTAATAACTTAACTCTGACAGAGAAAATGAAAAGAACATCCCCAGTAACTAGCTATAACCCCTTGAAATAAGTGGGTTGTGCCCAGCCACCATCAAACATGGGACCAAAGTCTAGATGGACCCAAGCATAAAACAATACAATCAGTTGAAATTGGTTGTCATAGTGGTGATAGACGGAGTTCCAATACCCAAGCCAATAATCAAGTAACCTGTACCTTGGATTTGCTCATAGCCTGGAAAGTGTAACCGGAGAATAATAACCATTTTAATGGAGGAACTGAAGTGGATGGTTGAGAATAATCTCAACTTGAAGTGCCACTCACTGGCTATTTCACAGTAAAAGGATTTTTCAACTGGCATGATTTTCAGCACACAGCTTCTAGAAGAGGTCAAGAGGTAAAATAAGAATTCAATATATTATAAAAAAATAAAAATAAATCATCATTGCATGTTTTTTTTTTGGATCTGGTTGTTGTGGGTTTGGATGGGATTAAAGATATTGGGTCTAGGATTCAGGGATGACGAGGATGAAAGCTATCGTTAGGGTTTTCTGAATTTTAGGGACGAAAGGATTTGGAGAAAAATTAGGAATCTAGGGTTTCAAGGAGAAGAAGAAGAAAATGGATCGGGTGATTGAATCATACATCTCTAACACTAACTATAACAATCATACTGAAAATAAAAGAAAAGATAACCCGGATCGTTCAAGGGAACCTGACACATCCTTCGGATCATTTGAGAGAACTGAAACCTCCAAATAATTATTTTATTGATAAACTTCTGAATGATTTACATAAGTCCTAAAGCCCCTTTTATAGGGTTACAAATGCCAATGATAGAAAATAAAGAAACCCTAATCCTATTAGAATGGATGAAGAGATTCTAGGGAAGTCCTAAGAAATATAAAATGTAAAAAATATAATACTATCTTGGAGGATCGTTACACCAGATCCCATCTTATCTGGGGTTGCCTTGAATAATAAAAATAAATGTCATATTAAAACCACTATAATTGATAAATTATGGACCTTAGAAGCCAGACCTATTTAACTACTTATGTTTCTTTTTGTAATATGAGCAAAGGTCCTTCAACTTCCCTTCTGAAAAGTGTGCCTTTATTCCCATCTCACAGCATTTTAACCCTGGTAGGCATCTTCAGCTATCACAATAGGTTCTGTGGTGCTGGATCAGATGTGGATAATTCAGCATACATGTCAGATATTGCCTTTGCAAAATACGCCCTTGCTTGAGGCCTCTTGATCTGGGGAAAAATTATTCAGTTATGACTTTTGATTTTATTTCATTATTTTCTGTTTCTCTTCACAAACTTAAAAAAAAAAAAAAAAAAAAAAACCCTTACCTTGAATGTTGGGGTAAGAAGGCCATTCTCCAAAGTAAATGGCTCTGGGACTAGAGTTACAGCTCTTGCAAATTCAAAACCTCTCAACTGCAGGAAGAAGTCAGAGAATATGATGAAATAATGAAAAACAAAAAGATACAGTTGCCTCACAAGCGAAAGAGTTATATTTTCAAGGAAGAGATTACTTGAGCTTCCCTCCCAACAGCATCCATGTCCGTCAAGACAGCCGCCCTCACTCTAGAATCATCACAAAGTCGTTTGAAATCTTCAAACTGCACAAATGTATTATTATTACTATCTGAATTTCTTTTTGCTGTTTAACTTAGGTGACTTGATATGGCTAACAGGGAGAAATCTGAGTATTTTCCATTAAAATTTAATGGGAAAAGACCTCATTTGGAGATTCCAATTTTAGATGCTAGTGAAAGGAAAGGAGTTATGGAGACATATTAATGGGAAAACCCCAAGACCGACAAACATAGTTGAAATTTTGTTCCAGACTCCATTTCGGTTTGTCAGCCAAACTGAAATGTTTTGGCCAATTCGAAATTTTGGCAAAACATTTCGGAATTGCGTTTCTGAAAAATATAAAACGAATATTAAAATTTAAAGTGAAATTTGGTTAGGGCCTATAATAATATATTAAAGCCGAGGGTTTGGGATTCAATTTTCACTGTTTACTTTCAGTAATGATCTTTTTTTTATTGAACCTTGGTAAAAAGCAAAAAACGCATAGGTTGCAAATTTGAACTCATGATGTTTTACCTTTTTAAATAACTAACCTAACCACTACACCACATAGTACAAATATATAATTGTTTATCAAAAAAATGTCAAAGTCGTTAGATGGAGAGGGGACCCTAGCCAAGTGAGTCATGCCCGTGCTTAGCACAGGTTATTGTGCTAGTTTCTTATTAGACTAAAATTTGGCTAGGGCCTTATTTCCTATTAGAGTGAAAACTTGGCTAGGCCCATATATGAGTGAGACATTGATTTTAAAATATTTAGATTTTTAATAAGTGGGCCCCACTACGGAGCACATGAATTTGAAGTGAGCCCACTAATCAAAAGGGTTATGGTGAAAGAAATTAAAAAATGAACGTATAAAATCATTTGCCACTCTTCGTGAAGCATTTGCCCTGTTTTGTTGAGATAGAGAATAGAAAGAGGAGGTAAAGAAAACTAAGTGGGAAAAGGAGATGAGAGGGAAGAAGGAGAACAAAACTAGAAATAAGGAAACCGAGCGAAGAAGAGGAAGGAGAAGCTGGTCAAAACATCTGAAATCTGGGATGAAATTTTACAAGGCATAGTTTGATTTGGATCATTGAACAAACTGAAAAAATTAGGCCATTTCCGCCAAAACGAACGAAGTTCCATAACCATGCCCACGAATCCTACTAAACATGTGCAGGGGAAGTAATGATCTCTGAATCATAAGTTGGACCCTAGGATATTTTGAATCATCCATTTATTCTAAAACTCCATCCTCGTAAAACTGCTAAAGCAATGTGGGACTATATACAGCAAATTTACAATAAATTAAACCAGGACGGACAATTTCAACTTTAATGCGAAACTGTCAATTATGCTCAAGGAAATAAAACTATTCAAGACTATTATTCTGGGTCATAAACCTTTAGATAGAATTTACGGATTTGGTATATGCTATTGTCTTGGATAAGTCTCTGCCTGCTCTACAGAGAGTTGATGGAGTTAGCAAACGGGACCAATTCTTGATGAAACTTTGATGCAAATATGAGTCAGTTTGCCGAAATTTGATGAGCCGTTATCCATCCCCCCTCTCCATACTTGTGTTAATGAGATTTTTTGAAGAACAATGGTGTTTGACTCAGGCCAGTTGAGAACACCAGAAGAATCACGCTAGTATCTTTGATGTTGCTTATGCAACTCAAAGAAAGCCTCGGACTCATGACATGAGTAAGGTTCAATGCCACAATTGCAAAGAATCTGGACACATTTCCAGTGTGCAAAAAGTAGTTTTGTAACTACTATAAAGGAGTAGACGGTAGGACACATGATTTTTGAATGTAAGAAGCTTCCACAAAATAGAAACAATTGTGCTTATCATGTTGTAGCTGGCATAGGAAATACTTCAGTTGCATTTCCCTCCTTAGTTTCCATGCCTGCACAATCCTCTGAAGCTTCACTTTCTCTCGGTCCTTAACTGGTCCTACAAATGATCCAATCTGCTTTTTATGCTCTCAGCCTCATAAGTAAATCAAAATCCTTCTCCTCTATGGCATCTTGATGGAAATCTCACCTTGTCAACTTTTGGCAATGTCATTTTGACTTGTGGTCTCAACCGGCCAGGATCCATATAAAGCAATTATATAATCATCCCTTCTATTTTCTGGGCTATCTTTCAAGTGTACGACTAAACTCTTCGGTGATAAGGAGTCAAATGCTAGAGATCAACAGCATCCAATTATATGACTTGTTCACCTTACAATCTCACTAATGTATAAGAATATGATGGATATTTATTATTTCATTATGCAGATGGAGAGTCTTCACATTTCTGCAATTGGGGATATTCCTCATCCCTTGCCTTTACAGCATGTATTTCTTACCCCTTATTTATCTACTAATCTCCTTTCTGTTTGACAATTAGTTGATAACAATTCCACCGTCTCACTTACTCATTCTAGTTGAGAGTCTTTTCATTTCTTAATTGAGGATATTCCTCATCCCTTGCCTTTACATCATGTGTTTATTACCCCTCATTTATCTAAAAATTTTTTAAGACAATAAGTTGATAACGATAGCACAGTTTCATTTTCTCATTCTTCTTGTGTAATATAGGACGAGGACTTGGGAAGGTGATTGGGACGAGCCCTAAATATGGAATTCTCTTTCCTCTCCACACGCAGCACAGCCATCTGGGAACAAAACTCTTCTTTCTTTGTTTTGTGATTCATCTTTTAATAATGCCAGTCAATTATGGCATCGCCATGTAGGTCATCCAAATGCAAAGAAATTGTTATTTCTGTTAAATTCTGGTTTACTATTGAATAATAATACTTCTTCTTTTTTTTTTTTCACTTAATGATGTCTCATTTGCCCGTGCTAGCTGGAAAATGGGTAAGAGTAAGAAAGCTCCTTTTCTAACTCATGATGACATTCCTATTTCTAGCTTTGACTTAATACATACAGATGTAAGGCGCATTGCACCAACTATTTCCCATCCACAATACAAATATTTTGTCATATTTATCAATGTCTATAGTCAGTTTACTTAGATTTATTTTTTACGTACCAAATTAGTAAGTCTTTGCCGCCTTAAAAAAAAAAACCTTAGTTGAAAATTACTTTTCCAAATGCACCACAATACCCTTTGTTCTAATTCAGAAAGTGAATATATGTCCCAACTCCAAGCATTCCAACATTTTTTACAAAACAAGGGAATCATATCTCAACAAACATGTCCATACACGCCACAAGTCCACAACAAAATGAAGTGGTCGAGAGAAAAAAAAAATTAGCATCTTTTTTTATGTGGTTCTCACTCTTTCTTGAGTTATAAGTTCCTTCCAATTTCTGGATTGAAGCCATCTCCACAGCAGTACATCTCATTACTTGTCTTCCTTCACCAAAATTGTAGTATCAGCCTCCCTATTTTCGTCTCTATGAAAAATATCCAGAGTATGATCATATTCATGCTTTTATATGTGTAAGCTTTGTACATTCACCACCCCTGATCGCACCAAGTTCTCAGCTCAATCTACCAAATGTGCATTATTGGATATACCACCATCAACAGGGCTTTCTGTGGTTTGATCCTTCCATACAACGTACACGCATTTCATGTAATGTTAATTTCACGGAAACTCAATATTTTTTTTCAACACCATTAAATTTGTCTGCCTCCCTTCCAAGTGTCTTTTCTTCATAAGTTTTATGACATCCTTTCTGTCGATCAGTTCAAGCCCACAGTAGTTTACACGCGACAAAGACATCAAGAGGACAACACAATAGAATAGGCAAGCTAACCAATTAACACCTCCGAAGCCAGATCCTAGTCCTCTATGCAGGTCCATTTTATGGCTATGATGTCCTCAATCTTCTCTGTTCTCTACTTTATCCTCTGTTTCTATTCCTAGTTCGTATCTACAAGTCGTGAAATTTGATTGTTTATTGTTGGCAACAGGCAATGAAGAAATAACTTGATGCTTCAAAGAAGAAGCATACCTAGGATATTTTGTCTTCTGTCGCTCAAATGCAAAACCCATTGGTTGATGATCACAGTTCATAAACTTTTAGCAATTGCAACTTCTCAATCTTGGTCTCTTTTCCAAATGAATATAAAAAAATGTCTTCTTGCATGGAGATCTATCTAGTATTACAAATGGTGATGTGTGTCGATCTCAATGTTCTCTGTATGGATGAAACGTGCTCCTAGGTAGGGCAGACCCAGCTATTGGCTTTTGGGGGCAATTGCCCCCGGCGGACCTCGGAAAGACCCAAACAAGCAAGCCGACCATGGAGGAAAAGCCCGTGCTTCTGTAAAAAAATAATCCATTGCCCCCCTCAAATGACAAAATAATGACGAAATTAACATTATGGCCACGTCCACCCCCTCAAATTAAAATCATGGGTCTGCCCTTGCTCCTAGGGCATACTCTGAGAAATTTCATCAAAACCTTCTTCACACCAAATTCCAACAAAGCAACTATGATCCTTCTCTATTTCTTCAACATTCCTCTATAGGCATTATTGCTCTTCTTCTCTACGCTAATGACATAATTATTACAGGATCAGATTTAGATAACATTCATCAACTTCAACACTTCTTCATGCCTCATTTCACATGAAGGATCTTGGACTCACCTACTTTTTAGGGCTCGAAGTTCATTCCAAAGAGAACGGTCGCTTTATCAAAGTATACAACGGATCTTATTGCAAAGGATTGTTTGCAAGATTCCACATCTGTGAACAATCCATTGGAAGTATATGCAATACCCTGAACCCTATTATAAAGACTATAATTTTATCTAATGTTTTAAATAATTAGTTCCCTTGATTTATAATTTGTCTAGAATAATTACATATTCTACCTAGCGAATGGTGATTTCTTATATATTCGCAATGCGAAATCCGACAAGGCCCTGGATTTCGGGTTGTGGCAAAGTGTTGTCAGAGCATAAGATTTGTGCTAATAAAAGAAATAGAAACCCTTAGGGAGTGCGTTGAGGACGTACGGATTTTGTGCAAGTTTGCTAGGATAGGTTTGTACGGTGAGTTGATTGGGTTCTCTTTTGCACAAAAAATGGATATTAATCCTAGTGGCAATGGCAATGATAATGCCAACAACTTGAATAACGAAGATTGTGACGATGTCCAAATGCCTCAATATGCTAAAAAGATGTTCGAAAGCTTCATGCTAGCCTATCAACAGCAGGCGCAGTCTCAATCTATTATGCAAAAGGAATTGACAGTTGTCCGGGCACTGTTGACCGTCAAACTAATAGAGACAGTAACGGTGACGTTGGCAGCAGAATTGATGAAGTATAATAGACAGAGAAAAGAACACATTGTATAAAAGATTTTAATGAGTTCCGCCGTGGGTACTTTAAGTTGTCTAATAACCCCTGTGATGCTAATGAATGGATAGAGCATATGGAAGGAATAATTGAAGTTATGGATTATACAAACCGACAAAATGTTGTTTAGCGGCTTTTAAATTAGAAGGCAATGCCAAGATGTGGTGGAAGGCGACCAAGAAAACTTTTGATGGGGAGGAAACCAAGATTACTTGGACCTTCTTCAAAAAGGTATCATCGTCATTCGCCCATGTTCTAATGTCTGGAATTCCCTTATCTTTTGGTACCTGATGTGCTCGGGAATAAACTTCTTAAAGAAAACCTTTTTCAAGAAGGTCCAAGTAATCTTAGTTTCCTCCCCATCGAAAGTTTTCTTGGTTGCCTTCCATCACGGCTTGGCATTGCCTTCTAATTTAAAGGCCACCAAATCAGCCTTCTGTCTATCTGTACAATCCATAACTTCAAATATTCATTCCATATGCTTTATCCATTCATTAGCATCACAAGGGATATTAGACGACTTATAGTACCTGCGGCGGAACTCATTAAAATCTTTTATGCAGTGTGTTCTTTTATCGGTCTATTATACTTCACCATTTCCGCTACCAACGTCACCGTTACTGTCTCCATTAGTTTGACGGTTCAAGAGTGCCCGGACAGCTGTCAGTTCCTCTTGTATAATAGATTGAGACTGCACCTCCAATGATAGGCTAGCATGAAGCTCTCAAATATCTTTTTAGCATATTGAGGCATTTGGACATCGTCATGATCTTCATTATTCAAGTTGTTGTCATTATCATTGTCATTGGCATTAGGATTATATCCATTTTTTTCTTTTTCCTAGCAAGGCTCTCCTAAACTCAAGCTTAGGATAAGGTAAGATCAAGTATGTGGTGGGGCCCACTTGGGGGCCACATGCGGATGGGGATGGGATGGGGGGGGGGGGGGGGGGGGGGGATTTCAAAGACTCCTTGAGACCCTCCTTTCTACAAAAAAAATCAGCTCCAACCGTGATTTCTATCATCACCATCTGAGCCCCAGAAGTTTAATGGTCAACAGTCCATTCGGATCGGTACACAGTCGATCCAACGGTCCAATAAATTCAGATCTAACCGAAAGTTGGTGGACATGTGCACTTCAAGGGGATTGTGTATTTGGTCCATTTGGATGGACTAAGGGTGGGCCTCACAAGCATAAGCTTATGGAATTTTATCCTAAGCTTGAGCTTAAGAGAACCTTGCCCATTATATAATATGCAATATTTTTCTTTTATTTTCCTTATTTTAGTAATTTTCTTGCATATATAAATTTATTGATTTGAATTGACTATCATGAATGCATGTAAATTAATGTTTTTTTATATTTTCTCAGTATTGGATTCTTTTTTAATTATTTAAAAAAAAAATATGACTCTTCCGAGTCTCCGCGTTGACTCTATCCGAGTCAATTTTTTTGCATTGAACGAGTCGAGTCCGAGTCACGAGTTTTCCAACCTTATTCAAAATATTATATTTTCACCGAGGCCTTGACGCATGCTCAACATCAATTCTTCACACAAACTGATGCTCGTGGATTCCCCTGCTTCATTTCAGTGGGAGTATTAAATAAATCTATCGGCACTACCATAGAAATGATTGATGGGCATATGGTTCAGTGTACCTCTAGTGTTTGGAGTACCATACAAATTATTGAGGGATACATTGCCCCATGTACCTCTAGTGTACCATATGGTTTAAGAATCCAGTAGGATTGTAGATAGGATTGTATTGATTTAAATTTCCCTTATCAAGGGGTTTTGATTAATGAAATTTCTCACTACAAGTGTTATAAATAGGGGCGGCCACTCACAAATGAAAGGCATTCAATTCAAATCAATTCTCTAATCTTGCTAATACCTAGAGTATTTGTGATGAAACACCTGGTCCCGTAGCCCTACCCAATTCCATGACCATATAAGCACACCGGATTATGATAGACCACACTAGTTTAGTTCGACATGATTTAGCTTGTGGTTTGAATTGTTGACCAGGAGGATCATTGCTTTACCACATTAGTTTGTTGGTCACTTTGTCTAGCTAAGAAAAGTATACTGGACTCATGATGTCTCTCTACTAAGAAGTCAAGAACAGCATGTTAAAAATGACTGTCAGCAATTTTGAGAGAAATGATTATTAGAGCAAGAAATTTACATGGATGCCTTGAGATGCAGCCCAAGCCTTCAAAACATCTTGGTCAACAGAGACAATTGCTACCAAACAGGAGCTCAAGCTGTCACCTGCCAACATTGAACTTTCAACCAGCTTAACTAAATGAGTCTCAATGGAGAACTAAAGTTCTACAGAAACAGATTCCTCACCATATATAAAACATTGAGCAATAAACTGGCACTTGGCATACACATTCTCAATTTTCTCTGGTGCAATATACTCCCCTTGAGCCAACTTAAAAATGTTCTTCTTCCTGATGTAATTTTACAAAGAGGACTTTCAAAATCAGAAATTAAAATATATAATTATAAACTAAAGGCACGATAAATAATAAAAAAAGTAACAACACTTGAAGGATTAAAAATATGAGTAACAAAGTAAATGTTAACTTTTGAATGGAGCATGGATATGGAGGATTTGAATATCCTGCTGTATATTGTTGGTTTCAGAAGAAATTCAAAGATTTTGGTATTTCAAAAAAAAAAAGATCACCAAAATACATAGAAGCAAAATAAAACGGGTCTCTAAATCTTAGGAAAGGCCTAACAGAAATATTAGAACAACTCAAATCCAAAGAACCAAATTGGAATACTGGCAACTTCTGATGTGGGATTAGGTGAGACATGGTCATAGAGCCATAGCCGGATGCATAGTTTTCTGTGGAACCAACACCCAACAGAGCAAGCCAACTCTCTCTCATGCACACTCACTCAAGATATCACAATAGCCAAAGAGATGCTTTCACCTATTTTGTAGAAATGCAATGAATCACCACAAGCTGTTCCCATGAGGGGTGGTTCGGTAGTGGTTTTGTAGGGATTGAGGTGGTTCAGGTTTCTTAGATTTTGACCACAGCCAAGTTCGGAGTGGGTATTGGATTTTGGCCACCCGCCTCTCCCCTATCATGACTAATTCATATATTACTCAGTAAATCTTGATATGAAAAACTTGTGTGCTTCCGTTGGTAGTAGACAAGTAGAAGTGGTGGGTTGCAGGTTCAAGTCCTCTTGTTTGCAAGAAATGTGTATGATTTATTTTTATATTCAAAAAATAAAAGATAAGCAGTATCAAACCTGATCTGTAAATGTGACGGGGCAGTTTCAATATCACAAATAATAAAACCCATGAGGTTGGGCAGTGGGTTTAGGAACTCTTGATATTGGTTAAGCTGTGTCAATATCTGTATAATGGTTGAAATGACAATGTCCAAGAATGAGGTAATGATTTGGAAGACTTAAAGATGGGTTAGACATTAACTTAGTGATTTTGAGGACTTTTCCGTAAATACTAATTTATACGTATTTCGTCGAATGTGGTAAAACTTTATACCATCGTATGTATCTCAATGAGTACATTAAGTTTCATAATACACTTAATTTCATTTGGCTTAAGATGAATTGAATGAGTCTTGATTTGACTTAATTTAAAATAAGTGAGTAGATGGGGTTTTAAATATAAAATGGCTGATGACAAAGCTTTAAGGAACCATGAGCTGGACTCATTATGTTATTCCAGCAGTAGCTACAGCACAACTCTTCTTCGTTTATTCTTCTTAATTTCATTTTCTCTTTGTCAAGAGTTTGGAGAGAAATTTGTGAGAGAAAGGTGTGTTTATCTTCTTCATCTCTTTGCTTGGATTTCTTGAAATTTAAGTGTGAAGAAAACTTTGGGTGCTTTGGGTTTCTTTATCTTAAGGCTCAAGGTTTCAGTTGGGTGATTTTAGTTTCAAACCTCAAGCTAAAAAGGGTTTTTGTACCAAGCTTGAAGATTTTTGTACCAAGCTTGAAGTAAAGGCAAGTATAAATGGTTCTTTATGCTTAATATGTTAATTGCTATAGTTTCATTTCAATATTATGAGAGTTATGTCCTTGAACCCATTTCATGATGGAAATGAAATTAATTTGAATAGATGGAATGGAATAGAAGTATTATTGATATTTAAATGATGTTTTGGGAAGGGAACAGGAGGTTCCAAGGATTTCTTGCAGGTTGGAAGAGATTGGAGATAAACAAAAATGCTGAACGAATTCTGTAGTGAATTTCTGGGCAGTGTCGGTCAGCCGACAAGCTGACCGACGTTGTATGTGTGAAGAAAAATTTCATCTCTGGTTTTCAAACCGAGATCTGACCGAATACAATTCGGTCAGCCGATATGAGAGTTCGGTTAACCGATGTGTAAATTTCGGTTAACCGACAGGTTAACCGAAGTGTTAATTCAAGAGATTTATTCCCCTCTGGTTTTCGAACCGAGAATCAACCGACAGATGAACCGACGAAGGTCAGTTAACCGAGGGTTAACCGACGAGTTAACCGACATTGGTAGAATTTTCAGATTTAATTCTGAAAGTTAAGATTTAGAGCCTATTGATTTAATCAAGGCTGTTTATACTGTTTATACCTCCATAGGTGTTAATTAAGGGGACTTTACTGTACATAAATTGTGATATCTATCGAGAATAACACAAGTACATTAAATAACTGAATATTACACCCATTTGGTTGGTATTGTTTAATTGAGATTGTACACTAGATTATATTCGTTCATTGTAATTAAATGAAATTTAAAGAAATGAAATTATATTATACATTGAATCTGACACTACATGATGATTTCTATAAGCTCATTGAGCTGTTACTGGCTGCAGCAGTTTATTTGGGAGTGTTCCGGAACTCCGTGGTGATGTCAGTAGTCCCTGGCCCGGTCACTGATAATTCCCACTAATCCTTCCTTTATTTGGGAGATGGTAATCCTTCGGTATGGAAGATGGTAATCCTTCTTGTTTAGGGAGATGATAATCCTTCCTTTTTAGGAAGATGGTATTGATTGGAAATGTTATTGTAGTTGCCAAACTTTTAATAAAAGCTCACATTGATAAGAATACTGTCATTGACATTGTTTACTGATTTAGTCTAACATTGAATTAGACTTATTAAAAGTGTAATTAACATATGTGATCATAGAACTGTTTATACTTTGCTGAATTGTTAAATTCACATTGTGTTATTGATGGCATTACAGGCCCAGCTACCTCTACCTGTCCCGAGACCACAACGCCAGCGGAGGAGACAGGTCAGTTCCTCCAGGAGGACTCGTAGAATGGAAATAAATTTGAGAAACTGAAATTGATGAGAGTTGAGTTGAGAAACGTTTCATACTTTTGGATCCTTGCATTGTACGTAAATATGCAAGTGAATGGTAGTATAAGTTGTAAATAAGTTTTGTTTTAATTATGGACAATGTACATTTGTTTATAAGTTAATGTTCTGCATAATGTGTATAGATATCCCTTGTGAGTTTTATTTGATTGAAATTCACGGGAGTAAGTATGCGACGCGACTCAGGGTTAACTCGATTTAATGATAATCTCGGGCTCGGGTCGTGTCACTAAGGATTCCTTTTCACAATCTGCAACAGTGTTTATTTTTTAGAGGGGCAACTAGTCGGTATTGTAGTTGTCTGAGCAAATTGTTTGACAATGTCATACAAACAGCAAATTAAGGCAATTAGAATTGCAGCTACTTCATAGTCATACAAATAGTGACCTTACTCCGTTAGCTCTAACAAGCTTACATTGGCATGGTCAGCTGCTTGGTTGCTTAAGCGCTACTCAATTGCTAGATCTAAGTAGTTAATGAAGTCCATTCCGCCCCTATCGCTTAAAGCTCTAGAAAGAGAAGAGTCCCTCACTACACTTTATTGACCTTGCTTTAGAGAGGAACCCAGGTTGTTCCTTCTCTTCTTTAAACAAAAGCCAGCATTGATTGCCCATTTTTTGGTTTGGTAGTGGCTGCTCCTGCTCGAAAGCAAATTGGGTAGCTGATAGTGATAACTAGCCTTTCGGATGACTGCTTTGGCAAGATAAAGCAGGCGCTTTGAGATAGCTAATCCTTCTGTGGCATGAGCTTGCAAAATGCTATAACTTCGTTTGCGTGATTAGGTTTGTGTTAAATAAACTTTCATGACGGAAGTAATTGAGAAAGAAAGAAGACAAAAAAAGATAGATGAAAAGGAGGAGAACCAATTAAGTGAAAGTGGCCTTCAAACAAGGAAGAAGATATGCCCAATCACCATAAGGGACTCGCTTAGGCCATCTGTCTTGATTGAAGGACCAACGAGGATACACGTGGATAAGGTAAAAAGAATCTCTCTAGATAAGGTGATAGTAAAGTCATTGTATTAATTATTTCTGACGAATGCCATTGATTCTAGGAGGACGACAGAGCCCACACAATCTAAGAAAGAAAGGACATGTAGCTTGGTTGGTTCGAATCCAGATGTTGGAAATCAATATTGCGCAAGTGGGCATATTCATTCAGGTGAAAGAGAGGATAAAAAACCATTGCCAAAAGGTGCTCATTGAGCCAGTCATCAATGTAACGACCCGGGCCCGCCATCCACATGATATTGTCCGCTTTGGCTCATGGGAGTCCAACCCAATCTTGCCTCACGGTTTTAAAAGGCCTCATGCAGAGTTAAGGCAGGGTCACACACATATATACCCAAGATCAGGACTAGCGTGTTTCCGATGTGGGACTTATGCACCACAGCATACCCAGTCCTCGTTGAACCCAACACCCTTCTACAATGTCCCCACTGTAAAAGGGCGTTGGGTCCGACGAGGACTGGGTATGCAGTGGTGCATACGCAATGTTGTAAAAATCGCTAGGCGGACGCTAGGCGGTGGGCATGGACTAGGGATTAATTCCCGATTAATCCCCTCCTAGTCCGATTAATCCCCGCCTAGCGCCTAGGCGGTGACCGCCGACTAGCGCCTAGGCGGCGGCCTAGGCCGATTTTTGCAACAGTGTGCATACGTCCCACATCGGAAACACACTAGTCCTGATCTTGGGCATATATATGTGTGACCCGGCCTTAACTCTGCATGAGGTCTTTTAAAACCGTGAGGCAAGATTGGGTTGGACTCCCATGAGCCAAAGCGGACAATATCATGTGGATGGCGGGCACGGGTCGTTACAATCGGTGGCTAAGAATCTTTCCCCGCTCTAAAAGCCTTAAAACTACCCACTTTCTTTTGTGTAAGGTGAGGAATATCTCTATGTATTTTGATATTTTACTTTAGATTTAGATTTGGTAGGACTGCTGGAAAATCAATGTGGGTTTACAGCCTACAGAGGCCTTTTAAAACCGTGAGGCAAGATTGGGTTGGACTCTCATGAGCCGAAGCGGACAATATCATGTGGATGGCGGGCCTGGGTCGTTACAATCGGTGGCTAAGAATCTTTCCCCGCTCTAAAAGCCTTAAAAACCACCCACTTTCTTTTGTGTAAGGTGAGGAATATGTCTATGTATTTTGATATTTTACTTTAGATTTAGATTTGGTAGGACTGCTGGAAAATCAATGTGGGTTTACAGACTACGGAGGGATGGGAAGCCAAGAGGAAGTCATCTGGTCGAACTTCATACCTACAGGGCAAGCCTTGGGAGGACACTAGGGGAATTTAAGGGCATTGAGAGGATTGGAGAAGATAAGGATGTGAAAGGGGATCATACCCTATTTTTTGGGGATCGATGAGTACCGCTACTGGCATCCACTAATCCGCACCCAGACACGAGACTCAATAGGCTGCTACTGGATGGGACTGCTATTGGTTTGAGAGCAGAACCAGAAAAGGAGAGGTGCATACCTGGCTGCTTCAACACCAGGCGAATACCCCTCATACATATATGGATTCCAATTCAACAGGACTAGTCTACACATACATTTAGGGAGGATGATTGAAGGAGGCAGCTCGGGAATAAGAGCTTCTGAAAGATATGATCATTTGCCAAGAACTATCGGTTTAGGCCTGACCAGTTGTCACACTATTTTGTGGTGTCAAATTTTTCGGATTCAAGAAGCGGCACTAAATAACAGATAATCCTTTCTTATATATGAGAGTTGCACCCACCCACCTCCCAACCACATTTGTCCATCTCATAGAAGTTCTGGATGAATAGTCAGCATCACAATTGGAGACCATAGGAGAAACGTTTCAAGGACAAAAGGGGAGTTCTCTTCCTATTAGTAAAGAACCTTAATTAGTTAATCCAGGTTGTTGGAATTCAATATGCCCTCTTGAGAGTAAGAAAACAGTTTTATATCAAAAAGGACCTTCTGCAAAAATATTTTCTTATAGAAAAGTGAAACTTTGCCAGTATCAGTCCCTTAACCATCAATGAAATATTGGATCCGATCATACCTATCAATAATCTTGAGCCGCCCCTCAGGTAACCACAACCCTATGTCACCTGTATGCAGCCAACCTTCCACATCCAGTACTTCTCTCCTGCGGATAGTGTGATTCAGCTTTTATACAGATTGGTTTTGATTAATGCAAAATAGCCATCAGAAATTGTAACAACAAATACAATGCGATTAAATACGTTTGCACATCATCTTTATAGTAGCCCTTGAAAACTATAGGACCCCTGACACAGATTTCTCCACGAGGATAAGGCTGATCATCAGAGGTGTAATTCATTTCAGGAACATCCACAAGCTTTATTTCTGAGAAAATAATGGCACCATTTCAGTATCAAAAACAGTCCCAAATACAATATGACAAGAAAGATGACTCCAATGATCAGAAAAAGGTCCTAATGACATAACTTGCAATAAATTAAGCATGATATTTTAGAATGTAGACTTAATCCACCAGTAATAAAGGTTTAAAAGGTCTGGTCAACTGCTTAATATGCTTTGTTAAAATGGTGGCGTTATGGTTTAAAATAGCTGCCTAATTGGAGCACCAAGGTCTCATAAACCAAAACCACATGAAAAATACTATATATAGAACACTGTTTGGGACAATAAAACTTACTCCTTCAAAACATTTCAGCAAAACTGTGACTATATAGGAATTTAATTCAAGAACTTTCTCCAAGAGACAGTCAACAGGCTGCTTTTACATATACCAGTTTACATATACCAGTTTATCATCTAGGGCCCGTTTGGATGTCTACAGAATAAAATATTTATAGATTTAAATATTGCAAGAATAGAATAGTATAGAATACAATAATGCAATATTATAATAGTATAATATTTTTACTGTTTGGCGATTTTTGAAGAATATTACAGATTTTAAATTGAGTTGTTTGGAAGGTGCTATGATTAAAGTAAATTACATTATAAGAATATTTTTTTATTAAATATTTTAATTTATATGTAATGTACCACGTCTGGATAAAAGATAATGTGGTAAAGTAAAGTTTAACTTCCAAATTTTTACCATAAGTTACTTTTCTTTTATCACATAAAACCATGGTAAAAGTATAGGAAAGTAAAGTCAATAACTAAAATAGCTATTTTATAACTCTCTCTCCAACTTTGCTTTACCACATACTTCATCTGACCTTACTTTACCTCACCTTTTACCATGATATGACATCAATCTTTATTTTACTTTACCACACCTGTAAGCAAGTCACTTTTTATTTAGCATATAAACGACGATAAAATGTGATAAAGTAAAGTAAAAAAAAAAGAGAAGAAACTACTCTACCATTTCTTCCCACTTTACTTCATCATGTACTTTTTCCCACCTTTACTTTACCTCACCTTTACAGTCCTGTGAGATTTACTTTTACTTTACTTTACCATATATGTAAACATACACATCATGATGGATTTGGTGAACTAAAGTCTTTACTTTACTGTACCACTTTGTAATCATTATTTTGAAAGATTTTTATCTTGTAGAAAGTTTTCTATAGGGGGGAGCTGTAGGAGAGAATATTGAACTTTTTGAAAGAAATTAATATTTTCTTCAAACTTTTCTTGCGTTACCAAACACGCAAGATTTTCTTCTTTAAAAATGAAAGATTTATATTCTATAAAATATTATTTTCTTGTGTTTTCTTGTGCATCCAAACAGGCCCCTACTGTGAACTAAATCTAACGGAACTAAATGAAATTAATTTTTGTGAACTCATCAAGATGACCCCAAGTTGATGGGATGAGGCTTTGATGATATTACCCCATTATAAATGAGTAGTAAGATGTCGTGAGTTGCAAAGACTGGGACTTGGGAGGATACAACACTATTATTGAAGGTGATTCTTGGCAATTCAATGGGGTTCTGGCAAGAATTCTCATCCTTGGAAATAGGCGGATTGGGTAGAGGAGGTGCATCATATTTTGAGTCAAATGAGAGCAGCTTTTCACGATGTTGTAAAATAGGCAAATGTTATGGTGGATGGTCTAGCAAAGGAGCGAGTTTTTCATTCTTCTATTTCTTTTGATATTTAATTGCTTTTTTTTTATTGGTATAAGTTTTTTGGAGTTTCTGTTTCGTGTTTGGCTAGGCTGCTTTTGGCTTAGTTCTCAAATCTTTTCTGGAGAATTAAATTTTACCATTTAAAAAAAAAGAGTAGTAATTTAAAAACTCACCACAAGCAGGGTTAGGAGATCCAACATGACCACTCAACATATCACCCTCATCCATAGAGCTTATGACACAAGAAGTCTCCGTCATGCCATAACCTTCAGCTATTTGACTACCAAAGCATCTGTAAAGCAAGGAACGAGTTTCTTGTATGGACATTATATAAATCATATGCTTGGACAGAAAAAATGATCTCCTTGATCAAATTAATATATTTTCCACCAAGCAAAGAAAATAATTCAACTTACATTCTCAGGAAATCCATGACATCAGGAGACAAAGGTGAAGCACCTGAACCCATAAACCGAACCCTTCCGCCAAGTTTTTCTTTTATTTTATTGAAAACCAATTTGTCCCAGATGGGCGATGGATCCCGACCTGAATTTTTTTTACGTTTCCAACAAATTTGATTAAATTTATCCATCTGTAACAAAAAAATTGACTAGATTCATCGATGTATATTCTCCAATGTGCATGAATGCACAAACACATTCACAAGTACAGATGCAACAGAAAATGCTATCAATTATTTGAAGTCACTGTAAATGAACATGGCAAATGACACACTAAGAGTAATGTACTGTAAAATAGTGCATACTTTAGATACCACCCATGCAAATTAGATAGCCAGTGATTGATTCTTGATTGATTGAAATTGGATTATAATAGTAATACCCCAATCAAGGGGAATTTGATATTGAGTAAAGTAATATATAAAGGGGAGACCGCTGTCCAAAAAGAGAGAGATTGTTTCACATCTTTTTCTTCCAGACTTGTCATGGCATCAGAGCCACTCTGATCTGCTGATTTAAATATGCAAAAATCCCTTCTCTGCTCAGGTCCAAATACTTCTTAGGCCCAATCTCTGGTAATGTCAATTTAGTAATACAAAAGTTTTCTGCTCAGTTTTGAAGAGGGTTTTCTCAGGCTGCTCTCTGTTTTGGAAAAAAGCAGCATCTGTCGTGTGAAGAAGACAGGATCTTTACAATTTGAGTATCAAAACAGGTTATAAGCTCTTGTTACTGTGCTGATCTGGTATCTTCTGGTGGGGCCCTATTTTCTTGATTGATTGAGACTGGACCCCAAGATCTATGGCTGTCCTTTCATCAGCTTTCAACGCTGGAGTATTCTCTGGGCAGATTCATCTACAATCAAATCTGAGACATTCAAAACTCAGATCAGTTGCATCTCAAGGCTTCTTATCGTTCCCTGCAGAGGAAGGATTCAGGCAATTCACCGGGCATATTTTCTATCTGAATGATCAGCCCTGGAATCAGAGATTCTGATTTCTTTTATCATCATCTTCCAGACATGTAATAGAAGAACAAACCTCAGTATGTAGTTTCATCTACATCAAGCACATTGCAGGATGCCTGGATTTTCTGATAAGATAGTGGCACCCACCTCGTTATCAATCACGGCCTTGACATCTTACATGTCCTTGGTTGTCTCTTTTTGAAGAATATTGTTAATTTGTTATGATTTCTTGAAAGGGGTTTTGGCAATTTTTGGATTTGGCTGTTTTGGCTACTAGATTTCATCACAGCCGACCATCTTTGCTGATTTGATTCTAAACGCAAAATTATTTTTGCCACAATGTGTATAACTTGGGGGTTTATATAACTATAAAAACTGATTCAACATTGGGATCAGATTCAATTGGATGTTTTGGGATCTACATCCAATATTAGGGTCGTCCAGCACAATCTTTTTAGATTTTCCATTGCATGTCAGTAATAATCATAGATAAATTTGACCTTGTCCGTCAAATTTGATGGGAAGAACTACTTGGTGGGAATTTCAATTTTGAAATTTCGTTCAAGCACAAGAATTATGAGGTTTTGTTGATGTATCCAATAAGAAATGATCTTCTGACAATCAAGATGCACTTATCAAATGGACCACAAGTAGGGTCATTAGTTGGATTCTTAATTCTGCGGAGCCACCCATTGCACGCTAAAATTAAGCTGCACATAACAAATGGACCACAAGAAATGCTAGGGTCATTAGTTGGATTCTTAATTTTGTTGAGCTGTCCATTGCACTCTAAAATCAAGCTGCACTTATCAAATGGACCAGAAGAAATGTTAGGGTTATTATCTGGATTCTTAATTACATTGAGCCATCCATTGCACTCAACCTTAGACCCTATCAAACTGCGGCTGATAGGTAGAGTTATTTGACCCTATCAAACTATAGTATGGCATTTGACCCTATCTATTTCTGATCTTGTTCTCTAAAGGACATTAGTTGGCCATCTAATTATCTCACCGTGACTCGACTGGATACCTCTTATGTAGTTCAAGTTATCATCCAAGTTATGTTTGACACACATCATCCAATTTATGTTCGACCAACGACATCTTCACTAGAGTGTCGTTCTTCGAATAATTCAACATCTACATGGAACTTCAAGACATGGGCTTTTTTTCAAACGATTTTCCTCTCCAACTCACTGTATATGCCGACACTAAGTAGGCAGGATACCCTAACACTCAGTCGATCGAGAATTAGTTGATGTGGTGTCTTTCTAGGAAATTCTTTGATTTTCTACAAGTGTAAGTAATAGGAGAGCATCTCCAAGTCATCTACAAAAGCTGAATATTGATCAATGTCTTCAAGCGTGCGTGCTTCGAAATCATCTCGCTTCAACATTTACTCGAGGGACTTAATGTTTTTGTCTCAGCACCTACTTCCCTCCTTGCCGGCAACATAAGTGCTTTAAGACACACAATTCTAAAATTTTACAAATGAATGAAACATATCATCATGGACTATCATTGCAGTCATTAAAACTATGAAGTTGAAGTTGAAAATTATCACAATCCCACAGACTTCATCTCGGCTGCAAATCGCCGATTTGTTTAGTGAAGCCATGTGTCGTGATCATCCTAATTTCTTGTTGTCCAATCGATGCTTCTTAATGATCCGTATCAGTTAAAGGGGGAGTGTGAAGAGAGTATCTTTTCCAGTACACCGGCGGAGCGTGATACACCTACAGGACTGAGTGCCTTTAGATAACTACCTAAGAATTAGCTGTCCCCGAAATACCCTTGTATAGAAAGGGGTATTCATGTAATTGTATCTTGTAAACATTAATATAAATATTGGGCACTCCATCTAAGAGGGGCAAAACACTTTTAATGCCAATTCCAATATTGTCAAATGATCCTCTTTCCAACCTTCAACTGGCGCATTTGTAGCAAAAGATAAAAGTTCAGTGTTACCTGCACAAAGAGATGGGCCACTGAGGCAGGCCAGACAATAGTTCGGCCAACCCATTGGGTCCAGTCTATAGGCCCAACGGGACATCCATTTATTTAGGACTATTATTAAGTAGTTTGATTTTATTAGGATTAATATTAGTGAGTTTCCAGGCCCAACATATTCTTCCCACCCTTCATACTTGTTGATCCATTTGTTTCCTCTAGATTTTTGGCTGAAGCAGTTCATATGGAAGTTTACTTGATTAACAAGATTTTTTTTATCGATAACAGAAACTTCTTAAATAAACAAGAAAACAAATATGAACTGAAACCCAACAAGGAGGGAAATGGTGTAAGAGCATTAAACCCCAAACCCCACCCATAGAATTACCAAAAAATAAACATCACATCTACAGAATTAATTTTGAATAATTTAACAGGCAATTTACTTGATTAACAGGCAATTGACTTCCACTTTGAATAAGTTGTTATTGGCAATGTATAAAGGAACTGAAAAGGAAGATTCATATTAATATAGTTTCTCGATTATTTTACCATTTAGAATTGCCCGCTTCTTGGCATTGTAGGCAGCATTAAATAATCTCTCCCTCAAAACCCCAGACGTTTTTACAGCATTTGTAATGCTGTGGTCATCAAACCATGGTTTTAATCAGTCACAAAGGGATAGCCTTGGAATTTGAAGTATAAGTAAAATAGCACTAATCCATAATATTACCCAGAATATATTCTATTGTACAGCCGAGGAACACTGCAAAAGACTGTTGGTCGTAGAGCTGCCAAATCATCCATCAGTTTTAAATTGTCCTGAATATAGAAACCAATTGTCAGCACAAAAAGCATGTATCAATGGAAGCTTCAAAATTCTTCAACTGCAACAAGTTAGCATTTAGCAGCAGCCTTGAAATCAACTAGGATCACCTCAATAGCATAAAAATATGGTAACAGAATTTGCTATAGAACTGGAATAGTGGAATGACAATTTTTTGCTTACATTAATGCATATACTGACGAGATGGTTTATTCTCATGAAAAGGGTTACCATTATCACAAAAGGTGTTTATCAAGTAATTAAGTTTAGTACAAAAAGTTGATGACTGATAGAAGGGCATCCCAGTTAATGAAATCAAGGTGCGCCATAATAAATATAACCAAGGCGGTATCCCAGCTGGGGCCTAAATAGCCAGCCCTTAGTTGGAACAAGTTTTGTCAAGTTTTTCTTATAACAAACTTCACTATTTAGGTCCATTCTACTATGAGTTGTATGGTGTGTTTGTGGAAGGGGGAGGCTCCTTCGTTGTGCCGTTGAAAGATCAGAAATCTTAGGCATGGCACTGTATCTGTGTCAATCTCCTAGTATTGGGTTTTATGGCAATTTCCGCCATAAGTAGCATCTCCTCTGGAATAGTGGTGGTGCATGGCTACGCATTATGGTGTGGTAATGGGAACAACTTATCAGGCAAAGGATTGAGTAGAGAGCCTCATAGCACAACATAGAAACACTGTACACATTTCCAAAAACTTGCAAAAAGTCAGCTTATTATAAAATTTTACAATCAATGTAATAACCTAAAAGAGTAAAAAACTGAAAAACAAAAAAATGCAGCGGTAAAATCTCATTGAGACTAGTTTCATACCCCCTGGTAAAAACCAACTGCAGTTCCATAGTACGCCACAAGAATTTGATTTGCTCGTTCATAAATGTGCGCCAAAGGAAGATAAGATATTGAACTGTCCATAGCATCACCAAATAATCAGCAGCTAGCTATATGATGGCAACTGAAATTAGGAAAGAAAAAAAAAATCCACCCGCACAAACAACCAGAAGAATGTCATTGACCAGAACTAAAGAACTCACACATCATCAGCGGAACACTTGATGGAAAGACTTGAACCAGCAACATTTGCGATCAGGTTTCCATGAGTCAATACAGCTCCCTTATTCAACAAAAGATACTTGGGTAAACAATTTAATCTGCTAAACCACGATTATGAGATTCACAAGATCCTAACCATGGTACCTTTGGTGTGCCAGTCGTACCACTTGTATAGCAGATAGTTGCAATATCTTCAGGTTTTGGAGGGCGAAATTGCATAAGGTTATTGAGTCCCTGAAATGCAACCATTCATACAGTGATGAAAAATCTAGGACACAAGAGTGAGATGTCTTGTAAATTGTACATGTGTTGACTTGAATCGGATTTTAACCATGTTTGGGAAAGTGAGAACCTACCAGTAGACATCCAATTACAAGACTACAGGATTGCTTACAGGTTCACACAAGGACACCACATCGGGTTCTAGTTTTCTCAAACACCACTTGACAATGCAGACTCTGAAGCACTCTCCACCTTCTCCTGACTCAGACTTTCATTAGATCTTCCCATTGCACTGTGAATAGGGAAGCGAACCTGTACTAACCATCTAATTGATAAATTTGTTTCATATCAGTTGTCTACTATTCACAGGTGCTTTGCAGCCGCTATTTCATTTGCCTCTGCTCCTAAAAGCATAGCTGAAGCGCCTCTCAGCAAAAAGCTATGGAGAGTTGAGTGCCCTTGAGAAGAGCAAGACTTGGGAGTTAACAGAACTGCCTACAAGACAACATCCTATCGGATGTAAATGGGTCTTCACGCTAAGATACAAGGCAGAAGGTGGGTAGCAAAGGGATACACGTTTATGACAGATTATCTAGAAACTTTTGCTCCAGTAGCCAAACTCAACTCTGTGCACTTAATCATATCTATATAGAATAATATAAGCAAATTTGGGTGGCAATTACATCAACTTGATGTGAAGAATGCTTTTCCTTCATGAAAAAGGTCTATACTTTCCTGCCTTCAGGCTTTAGTCGTTAGGGGGAGTCATAAGGTGAGCTGGTTGAAAAAAGCATTATAAGGCCTTCTTAACCAGTCTCCTCATGCGTGGTTTGGAAAATTCAATAGTTCCTTCTTACAAGCAGGATATAAAGTAGTTCGGATCATTGTATGTTTGTCCAATATAGAAAACAATGAGTTATTATTCATGTGTATATGAATGATATTGTTGTCATGGGGATGACAAATCGGCATTGTGGAACTCAACAATACTTGGGAAATGGAATTGACATTAAAGAGTAGGGAGATTTGAAATATTTACTTGGGATAGAGTATTCACAATCTAGCAAAGATATATTTTTTCCACAAAGAAATATGCCTTTGATTTGTTGCATGCTCCAGGTAATCTAGGCCCCAAACCTACAGATACACCTGTAGTGCCACTAGAAGATCGAAAGTGTTTCAAGATAATTTAGTAAGTGTATTTATCTAATAGTTACAAAGCCAGACTGTCCTCCTGCAATCAGTGTAGTCAATCAGAACTTTTGTTCCCCTAGAACATGTCATATGGAACTAGTAAAATGAATTTTGGGATATATCAAAGGTTCACCACGAAAGGTATTCTTTATAGAAGACATGGATATTTGAATGTGGTCAACTACTCAAATGAAGATTGGGCTCGATCTTTAGATGACCGTCACTCAACTTCAGGTTATTGTACTTTGGTTGGGGGAATCTTGTAAATTAGAAAAATAAAAAGCAAAAAGTTGTTTCGGGATCAAGTGCAGAAACAGAACATAGGACGACAACAGAAAATGCCACTTGTGAATGAAACTGGTTGAATCAGTTAATAAAGGAGTTGGGTTATCCTGCACACACCAATGCCATAACATTATGACACTCAAGCCAGTATACACATTGCAACTAATCCAGTTTTTAATGAGAACCAAGCAGATAAAAGTAGACCGTCACTATCAGGGAAAAGATAGAAGCTAGAATTATTTACACACCATTTGTGAAATCTACTGGTCAGTTGGCAGATAATTTCACGAAAGGAGTTCCAAAGAATCAAGTACAAAATATATCAAGCACGCTGGCATAATAGTTTAAGGGGAGTGTTAGAGGATTGAATTAATTGATTAGGTGCTTGAGCTTATTTGTAATTTTATGAAACTGTGTCCGCAAAGGTGTTCATTGGACCCACCTAGGAGTTGGAGTGGCATAAGGTGTGGGTTTGCTCCCCGTGTCTTGTGTTTGAAATTGCCCCAGATTTGCCCGATTTGCATTTGTGTAAGTTTAGCAGGCACCATCTGGGGGATTAGTCCTATTGGGTCAAAGACCTCAGAGTCGGAGATACCCACGTCATCCAAAAAAAAAAAAGGATGTTCATTGGAATTATATAAAGTAGTAGTTTTTCCAGTAATAGTGAGAAATTTACTAACAAATAGCCCGCGTATGCCCCAGTAAGGGCCGACCCCAATATAGTTGGGAAAAGAATTTGATGATAATGTATGCCCCAGTAATCGTAGCTAGATAGGTCTTTCTAATTAAGATATAGTACTAAAGTCCGTACTTTATACAATGGGCATATGTAGGATACAATTTTAGCATACTCCACTGCACTAATTCTTTGTTCCATAAAGTTCTAGTAGTTTCTTACTCTTCAATATAAAAGTTTTACAAAGGAATGTAAATAGTGACAATTTCCACTGACTTAGAAATGTTCTAAAAAAGAAAATCAACACATTTGTAACAAAATTTAATATGAAATATAAAATGACATGTAAATAAGATACCCAAATCCCAATCCATGTCTGGTCATCATAGAACCCAAAAAAAACTATATACCATTGTCTTCTCTATGACTAAGAACAAACACAAACAAACCAAGAAGGAATGCCAATTATCCTCCTAAGAGATGCCTCGGACCAAAAGGGTGAAGTGCTATGATACCTAGATACTTGTAGAAGCCCATTGTATCCATATCGGACTGATACAACACTTGTATTGATACCTGATACTACACAGATACTTCTATGGAACAAGTTTTATATATCCTACTTATAAAATCCTTTATTTCATATAATTCTTTTAATATTTTTACTTCTCACCATAAAAAATGCTTGAAAGGGATGAAAACAATGATAATTTCATTGATTCAAAAGTGATTTAAAGAAAAAATTAGGACACCCTTACCCGTATCCTAGATTTTCGAAAGTGAGGAGTTGTATCTCTAATTCCCGTATCAGTGTCTGTATCCATGTCCGTATCTAGGCATCATAGGTGGAGTGGAGTGGGTCCATCAGTCATGAAAGAAAATTTTTTCTTCACTATTGCTTCTCTTTTGAGTGTTAAAAGTCTAGGATATACTCTCCTTTAGTCCTAATGAGTTTGTTTTTCAACAAATTGAGATAAAACACACATGGATTATTTTTTTTATCCTTGTTATGAAATATTCCTTCAGAAATTGATGGATTTTTCCAAAAACCATATAAATCTGACAAAAGAAAGAGTTCACAAGTACCTGACGGAGTAGCTTTGAGTAAGATACAATCTCAACTCCAGTGTTTGATGGAAGTGATGGCACATTTTCATCTGTACTCCCAACAACCTATATTAGATAGAAAAAAAACATATCAAATAATTTTATTTAGAGAATATCCTTTTTCCTTAATGTCCAAGAGAGAACTATTTTATTTCCTTAATGTTGATGAATGATATGGATTAAAAATATTAGCTACTTTTCCTTACCACAATTACACGTACAGTTGGAATCTCAGTTAAGAAGCTTAGCAACTGCAAATTGCCAGAGAGTATAAGAAACGATTTCTATAAAACAAATATAAGAAATAACAAACTATACTGAACAGTCCACTTTCCAGAATTATGCTCAATACAGTTCTAAAGCACGAAAGGTATCATATAGCTTGTTAGAAAACATAACGATCAGCAACACTGAGACGGGTGAGTTTCTGCAATGAGTGGTAATTAACTACAAATAAAAAAAATTTAAGCTAACATTATACCAAATGAATTTGTACTGGGTAGCAAGAGACAAAAAACCATGCCCAGTGGGAAGAAAATTTCACTGTCCCAATAAAAATATAGCAAAATGGAAAACCACTCATACAAATGAGAATAATATCAACATACCTATTTTCTTACTATTACTTTGAAAATTTAAGAAAATAAAAAGAATTAAACACCAGGAAAGAATATCAGGCATGCTTCAATTTGTGTAATACTGGAGTTCATAATCATCGGCAAGAAGATACATGAGCCTCAAACCCAACCATAAACTTGCACGAAAATCCATCTTCAACTTAGTGGAATTGCAAATCAAACATTGACCACAATTACCAGTACTTTGATTTTTGGTTCTAAAACAGTAAGTTATAAAAGTGACCTGAGAATGCAAAAGCAGGTGATTTATTCCAAGCTAAATGGGGTTCAACATATATGACAATAGACCCACAAACTTGAAAGGATTTTAGGAACTACATTTTGACAAATTCGCTATGTTACGATGAGGATGAATTTGTTCTTAGATTAGGATTAGAGTTGATTAGATTTATGATTCGATTTGGCTATGAGATTTCATTTATTATGTGATTAGGATTAGATTATATTTTATATTAATTGTACTCTATAAATAGCCATTGACTATTCTCAATAAAAGAACACAATGAATTTGTTAAGATGTAGTTCCTAAATTTCTTCAAGGTATCAGAGCCGGTAGTGATCCTATGATTAGACTGGCAATGTTTACGCAAAAGGGTCACAGATCAAGCCTTCTCCCCTCGATCACACTCTAGGCTAAGGCCCCAAGCAGTGTCTACTCAACATCATTTTCGTGTTCGCTGCTGTCTAACTATCAAGTGAATAGGTGACCGGTGACCCCTATCCACAACGGTTGTCCAGAAGCTGATGGTTAATGGACTCTCCCGCCTAAGAGCAGCATTCTACAAACCGATCAGGATGCTCAGGGATGATAGAGGCAGTGGAGGTGGAAGGAGCTGTGATGATTTCAACTACTAGTTCTGCTCCTTGTCATCACCATTCAAGTGCAAGGATGAGAACCCTTGTAGGCGGATTAGGGCTTCCGCATCCAGGCATTGTACAAGAGCATTAGGCGGTTTGAGGAGCAATTGTAGAAAACCCTTCTTAAAAAGGGGCTTCAATTTGGAGGGGCTTATTTCCCCATTAGTACAATAACTCTCTTTCTTCTTTTACATCTTGTAGATGGATTAACACCAGAACTTCATCTTCTTCCTTTGACCGGTCAACGCCGGACAGAGGTTCATCATCATCATCAAAGACTTGTCATAATTATGTTGCAGTCAGCTTCATAAATTTTGTTTCTCCATTCAAGTATACCCTGGGCCAAATCCTCAGATAGGTTGCACTTCTTCAAATATATCCTTATCACTTCCATCCATATCTTCTAAGGCATTTGGCCTACCCCTCCATCAACCTGCATGGAAAAATATTTCCCCGCCTTCACCATTTTGGCCTCCATTAAACATGTCCAAACCCTATCAAATAAGTCCTCTTTAATTTATCACCTATTGATACTACCTTAAATGCTCATGAATGTACTCATTTCCGATTTTATCTTTCCTCGATTTACCAAGCATTCATCTCAACATTCTCGTCTCTACTGCACATTTCTTTTGCAATGCTATATCATGATTTGCAAATATTCTTTTCATAGGTCATAGCTAGTGGAATTGCTATCCTATAAAAAAAAATTCTTCAATCTTGTTGTTATGCACCCATCACAAAACACTCTAGAATCAAGTCTCCACTTCAATCATCCAACTCTAATCCTATATTGGACATCCTCAATCTCTCCATCTTTAGTAATTCTAGAATATAATGCACGAATACTTCAAAATTGTGTCGTATCATATCTGATATTTCACTTTTTATGTGTACAATCTGCGTCTCTGCCATGTCCATGGCATATTAATGTGTCCCTACCGTTTCCATGCAAGAATCTCTTTGTGGAATCTCTTGATCTTCAATTCTCACAGGAGTTATCGGCATGGTTTCCTACGCAGTAGAGACTATCACAGATGTTCCACATATTGGTTCAAGTTAGAAATGGGTTTGACTTTACCTGTCTAAAATCCACTTTTGGATTGGAAGTCTTGCCAAGGCACATGGTCCACTTCGGGTCGACCTAACACATAAGCCTAGAAAAGAGCATCCATGCCATCAATAGAGGCATGCCGTGCAGAGCAAACAAGTTCCTCCATGTTAGCTTATGATGACAACATGGAAGAAGAAGCACAATTGCGCTTGGCGAAGAGTTTTTGGAGCATTAAGAGATCTATATGGAGGCTGGTAAGGGTTGGACCAAAGCTTGATTAGTTATGGTAAAAAACACTAGGCCCAAACAGTCCCTTAAAAATCATTACTACCACATAAAAGGGCTGTTCTAAAAATTTTCAATAACTGCAGGGGGGTTTCTGTAAAATACAAAAAATTTGTATGCAGAATTACAACAGGCAAGCTGTTTGATTAGGGCCTAATTACGTGGGTCTAGTGGGCCTAAACCCATTTGATATCCACGTTCCCATGGTCGCCAAAGGGTGTGCTTCAAGTCTTTGAGGAATGAGGAATGAGGCCCATCTCACCAAACCATGGCCCATGTGGGGTTAGCATCAGGTTTCAGTGAAAGGGGTCTAGACACACTGACCTTTAAGTTTCAGCAGATTTCTTGTTAACTTGAATCCTTATGATTATGTTAGGAGTTTTAGTCTTAGTCAGGAACGTCAATTAGCACTAGCGACTAAGAGTCTTAAGATGTCCCTTTCTTTAAGGGTTTTTGGGTTTACAAAATTGTATAATGCATTGCAAATTTATAGGGGGCTTGGCTGCCACAGAATATATAGAACAGTGTATGAAGAAAAAAATAGTCAAGGATCAAAATATGGTTTGGGTTGTGACACAAAATTTTAAGCTGGTTGTCAACCTACCTAGCGCAACCCTCCTCCTTTACCCGGGCTTGGGACCGGCAGTTTAAGAAACTGGTGGAGTTACCCACCAGTTTGAGATGGTTTGGGCATGTCCAACATAGGCCAGCAACGATGCCGGTAAGGAAAAGCTTATCTATAAAGGTTAATGGCCCACCAGGGGGTAGGCCAAAGAGGACGTGGATGGAGGTAGTTAAAATAGATCTGAAGAAGTGTAACTTATCAGAAGATTAGGCTCATGATAGATCGGAATGGAGAAACATAATTCGTATAGCCGACCCCAAAAATAGTTGGGACAAGGCTTTGATGATGATCAAAATAGCAGTTGCAGCACACGTGGATGCCAGTGGCTTAAAGTGTTGGGCGATACGTAGAAATTGCGGCAATACGTAGCAGCATAATGGTGTGAAATTTTTAACTGGCAAAAAATTGAATCTTGTGTAGTAGTCAATCTTATATTTTTTTAGCGATTTGGAATCCTATAAGGGTAGAGACAACTTAAGGAAATGCTATTAAGGAGAACAAACATGAAAAACAATATTTAAATTAAAATTGCTTGGCTCTACTAGGTTTTAAACCGCAGCACCGCTATTTCCAAAATAGAGTAGTGGTCTCAATTTCTACGATCGTTACTGCAACCGTTACACTATGTAGCGGCGGCTATTTTGAACCATGAAAAATACAACTGTGTTGGTCTTTCTTTCCTCTCCCTTATTGCCGTGTGGACTCTTTGTGATTGAGAAGGTTTCTATAAGATTAGTTTGTGGTAGTTTATAGTTTTGTACTCTTTTTTTAAAAAATTTTGAATCGTTCCAATTCTTTACAACATCCTTATTTTTTGACAATTTTTTTTAAAATTTTTGATTCTTTACAATTCTCTGCAACATCCTTATTTTTTGGTGATTTTCTAGTTTCAATGATTTGGGCCCATTGACAGTCTGATTTTACCAACTAGCACTGCACAACATGCCATGTTGACAAGTCAAATGTTAACTTTGACTTTGACCAGATTCAACGGTCAATATTGTTTAGAGTTTTCTAGAGTATAGACTCATATGAACTCCGATCCTAGATCCGTTATTGCCAGCTCAATTGTGACAGCGTAATCCACCCATTGGAAGGACAATCAAAAGTTCAAAGCAAACCTTCTGTTCTCCATATAAAATCCTCTCGCATTCACATATTCATGAAAGCCTCAAAAATCAAATGATTTTCGTCAAGCCGCAAGATTCTTTTTCATATATTTCTGGTAGAAATCATGACAAATATAATCCAGTAGGCCACCAGCTCAGATAGACTCAAAAAGAGTGAGCAGGATGCAACAATGATGGACTCTATAGACAAACGGTGATCACTAGGAAAGCAGGCTGGATATTTTGGCAAGACATCAATTGAGGGTTGTATTTCACTCTGAAAATTTTCATGCTCCTTTCTTGAACGGACCATGTGATTCTGTGGGATAATAAAGAACATTTTACCATAAGATGGTTATTATAATGATGATGAGTTTAATTTAAATCAAGTAATTAGATTTATTATTTGATTCAACAAAGTCGGGACAAGGCTTTGTTGATGATGGTGAGATTTATGATTGATTAGGTTATGAGATTTGATTTATTATGTGATTATGATTAGATTATATTAGAGTTATGTTGTGATTAGGTTGTCCTATGTGTACTCTATACATAGCCGATTGACTGTTTAAAATGAAATGACGTAGAGAATTTGTCGAGATGTAATCCTTTAAATTTATTCAGAACTACATATTTTGGTGGAGTCCAAAATTGATACATAAAAGTCATATCCACTCAACCATTGCATCAAATAATCAGGCTCGAGCTGCCAGATATGCTCAAAATGTTAGCATTCCTCAAAAACGCTATCTATTCCATGCTTTGTCTAAGATAAACTTTCCAGGGGGTTATTACTTTGGTGCAATGGTAAAAGTTTTGGGTGCCATGCGTGAGAACACAGGTTTGAGACCTGCGAGCAGCCACTTTGTGCAAACAAGGCCAAAGGTAGTCTGAACTCTCTCCTAGGACCCTGCTTCGACAGGATCCGCACTGTGTGATGACCTTTTCTTTTAAGATAAACTTTCTGTTAAGAGTGGTTTCATCAATAACGAGTTCTATTTTGGTCTATTAGGAGGTTATCAGAACAAAGCAAGAGCACGAGGGGATTCTAAATTCTAATGCCAAGTGGAAAATGAGTGGTTCTGATTTCTGAAAAATATCAATGAACATAAACATTGGAAAATGCAGTAGGAGCAAGATGCAGGACTGGAAGCATGATACATCAGGTAGGAGAATCTTGCAACTAAGGTCTGGAGTCTGTCCAGGCACATGCAAGAACTCTGAAATCTAGATAGATAAACATTGCAAGCACACTTTCTGTAAGGCAAAAAGACAGCATTGGAGGACCAGTTTCCTATCGGTATCAGGGAAAAGAACTCACAGTGCTTAAGGTCTGTGATGTACAAAAGATAGCCTCTACACTTGCATGATTCACCACATACTTAACAGCATCTGGTCCTGCAGAAAGAAAGACAGGTACAGATTGTCACTATGAGAAAAAAAATATTCAGAGACATTCCAAATAGCCAAAAACCTACCGAGTGTGTCATATAAAGGGACAGAAATGTAAGAATATGCCGAGCATGCGTGATCAATAATGACCCATTCTGGTCTGTTGATAAAATATATTCCAATACGAGCCCCCTGTTCTAAAGGTAAACAGTAGAAGATTTTCTGGTGAGACAAGATAGATACCCTTCTTTCTTCCATAATATAATAGATGTTCAAAGCTTTCTACTTTCTAGCAAGCATACAATCAGACATGATTAATATAAAAAGATTCATGAAGCCAAATCCCAGAATGAAGGATACCAGAGAATAGAAATCTAAAACTACCTCAAATGAGAATTTGATAACTCACCTTTGGAATCCCATGATATATTAGGCCAGAACCTATTGCCGAACGGGCAGTACCTGCTTCTCCATATGTCATCCATTTGTACCTTTAAGTGCAGAAACAATTGGATTAGGAAGCTTCAGCACAAATATGCAAGGAGAACTTATAATTAAAATTAAAAAACGTAAAAGAAAGCTCACTCGCCAACTGTTCCATCCACCCGTACTCGTGTACCCAAATACTTGAAATCTTGGAAAGTGTCAACTGCATGCCTAGATGCACAAGAAAATGTCAATTGCATGACTAGATGCACAATCAGAGACTAAGTATTAATCCACGCCTAAACAACAGTTGACAAACACGGTGTTGGAGTAGAAATCACCCGTAGTATTATTGACTCTCTCTCTCTCTCTCTCTCTCTCTCTCTCTCTCTCTCTCTCTCTCTCTCTCTCTCTCTCTCTCTCTCTGAAAAAAAGGTTTAACTAGTAAAATTCAGTTAAAGACAATGGGAAATGGGAACATGAATCAGGTAGCTAAAAGTCGTACTTCAAAAGGTTATGTGCATATATGCATGCATCTGTCATCTATATGTATGGATACAGCTATTTTTGAAATTCAAGAGGTGTGCTCGCCGATGACAACGGTTGGCCTTCTTACTATAAAAAGTGATCCCAATTTGCACCCACTCATAAAACGGATTTGAATCTCAAATCTTAATCACACTATGGCTTTGATAAAAAATAAAAAATAAAAACTGATGTCAAAATCTGGGTCACTTATATTAGAAAGAGAACTATGGCCTATCCACAACAGGGCCTACATTCTAAATTGTTATGATCACAGTGTGCATGACCATGGCTAATAACCTCTTTATCTCTTTGAAAACAATGACAGCCAACAAAATGAGTTTTATTGAAAGAATCTTGAATAATGTGTCTTCGTACCTTTAGAGCAATAAAAATTTGTTTGGTAGAAGTGAAAGAAGCATCATTTTAAAAGTTGGCTGAATCACATTGAACTTGGTTTCTACTTAGTCACTCCAACATGACCAAATCTAATGCATATCAGCTGAGTCATAATGCAACCCGACCAAATTGCAAGAAACTTGGTGGTCACCAAATTGGCGACCCATGCCAAGTTGAAAGAACTGAAAATGAGGAAGAAAAAAATGAGTTCTCTCCTATAAATGGATTTTATCCCCTTTGATGTCACCTGCAAAGGGAGAAATAGACCCACAAAGGGGAAACCAGCCTCACAAGGGAGAGACTCATTTCGCAGGCTTCATTGTGAACATTTCTTGATGGATGGTCTCATGGTTGAGGTTCCTTTTAGGACCTAATGGATGGTGATCCTATCTACACAGGCCTCATGGTGGATGGCCCTCAAGACATGGGCCTCTCATTGGTTGAAGTTCCTTAGAAAATGGGTATCATTGTGGATGCTAAGATTTGGCTTACCATTGGGCTGAAGTTGGGTTTTGGTTTATGTAAAACCCAGGTTATTAGATGTGTTATTGTTGAAGTTAGGATTCTGAGCTAGAAGTGGACCAGGACATCGCATCCGGCCAAGGATTTCCATTGAGACCCTTGCCTAAATCAACATCACAGTGCTTTATCCAATAAACAACTCATCTTCATCGAGTTTTATATCCTTGTTCCAGAATCAGCTACAGCCAGCCATACAACCTTCAGTTCATAGATAAAAGGATGAAATCCTATCCAAATGGTGAACATGCTTATCAGTTTCAAGTGATAACCATTAGAAGATAAATATGTTCACCATGTGAAGATTATGATTAAATTGTTACCACTTAAAAGCATTATCACAACTTACAGAGCATTACCAAGACAGCAGTAATGAATATAAGAAGTTGAACAAGAAACTGAAAAACTATGAAAGATTCTCACACAAAGTTATCGTGCAAGGTTCCTATGTGTGGATGATCCGGGAATCTACTCACAAGCTTCAGAGGAAAGCGGGCAGATCTGCAAAGTCATGATAATAGATCAGTGTGCATGCATCACCAGGAAACAGAAAGCAAGATATAGGAAACCAGCTTACCTGTATACATTCCATTTTCCTGTTTGCAATTTTTCTGGAAGAACTACACTGTAGCCCTTCGCTGCAAAAGTTCGAACAATATCCAACAGTTTAGTTCAACCTGTATATGTTTATATAAAAGCAGGAACTCAAACTCGTAACTAACTCTACTCTGGGTTTCCGTGCTAAGGCATGCCTTCTGTCAAGGAGAAGACCAGGTTTGAACCTTGGTGGTTAGTTTAAAAGAGAGCAGGTGCCTCCCAATTAAAAAAAAAAAAAAAACACAAAGTGCTGTCCTTTTCCAACCAAGACTGTACCCAGCAAGATCATGTAAGTGGGACAATTCCGATCACTTGATGCTAGAAATTTAAGGACTAAGCGCCCTGAATAGCCAACTGATAGGACCAGCATGGAAATATTGATGAATAGCTATTCCAAAATAACGTTCTCTAATTACTTGAATATTTACATGAAAAACTAACATTATTTGTGTATTTTGCGTGTGAAGACATTGCAAACAGATTCAGAAATGCTAGAAAACAATAAACAATTGACAATGAAAGTGAAAAGAAAAGGGGAAAAAAAAGAAGCAAGAAACTAATGTCCACAATGTTTTCGGCAATGCATAAAAGGTGACAGATATGAATTCAGGCTGCCAAATAAAACGTGCATACTAGTTTAGGAAGATAAGTGCACCAATGATGCCCAAATACGGATATGGATACAAACACTAATATGGGGATCGGGGATAGACTCCTTACTTTTGAAAAAAATCTAGGACACGGATATGGATACGGGTGTCCTGATTTTTTCTTTAGATCACTTCTGAATCAATGAAATTATCGTTGTTTTCATTCCTTTCTAGCAATTTTTACGGTGAGAAGTTATAATATTAAAAGAACTATATGAAATAAAGGATTTTATAAGTAGGATATATTAAACTTGTTCCCTACAAGTATAGGTGCAGTATCAGGTACCAACACAAGTGTTGTATCGGTCCGATACGGATACATGGGCTTGTACAAGTATCCGGGTATCATAGGCCCCCAATCACCCTTCCTTTATAGGGACATTCAAACCTACCTCTATGACATCTACATGAATTATTTAAAACATCCCAGCTGCTCTGAACAGAGAAGCAACTTGATCTCATACACTGATGCCAGTTGGTGAGTGAGCAAATGGGCCGCTCGATTGGGCAATCACATTCTCAACTCTTCTTCACAAAGCATGATGAGATTGGCACACCACAAAACTGCACATCTGGAGTCCACCTCACAAAGATCTGAACCGTTCAGGTTTTGGTTCCACCCTACTTGCCTACAGCAGGATTGAGATCCTCTCAAAAATGTGATTAAGACACCAACTAATTATGGATTGTTTAATTCAAGGCTGACCTTTCAGTCATCAAGACTCAAGACCACCCTACCCATTCAATGTTCAATTTCCTCCCTTTATGAGATTTTATTCCAATTCATTCGCCATTGGATAGTAGGAACACAATTTAACCATGCTTTTTCACACGCGTCCGATCCAATGGCTAATCTTATTCCCATGGACCCCAAACTGGGGGCATCAACCATTCCACACAGCAAGGTCTGAACTAAGAATCTGGATCCATGTCATGCAAGTTGCCCCACTAATTCAAAAAAAAAAAAAAATCAATCTAATAAAGAAAAATGTGATTAACATGAGATTCAATCACATTCATTTTGTGTGGAAAACCCATCCCAACCAAAAGGCCATGATTGGAGCCAATCATGAAGTGGATTCCACATGTATTCCCTATATAATCTTTCCACCTAAAATAAAACAGGAAAATCATATTCCTCATTTGTAATCCTAAACAATGTCTTATGGACTGGGCTAATATTGAACAAGTAAAGATGAAGAAGACCCACAAATAAGCCATCAACTTGGTCAATCAAAATCCTAGGAAACTTAAAATCCTTCATTGATTCTTACAATATAACATAAAATAAAAAAAAAAAAAGTGAATCCATACCTTTTCATCAAGCAATAAATAAATCAAAAATCAACCAAAAGTACTTAAACTTTAAATATAAAAAAAATAAAAAATATAAAAAAATCTAACAACAAGAATCATACCAAGAAAGAACTCTCCTGCAGTGGTGTTTGGATGAAGCTGGTTCGGATCCGACGGTGCCTGAGGAATCAAATGGCCATGAATGGCTTCTAAGCGTCGTTTTGCTGCTTCTGCTGCTGCTGTAGAATCCACCATCTGATATTTTCTATGGATCTCAATGATTCTCTGTCTGACTTCTCACTCTCTGAGATTGTGATCTCTCTTTTATATTGTTTTTTTTTTTTAGGTTTTTGTACCCGTTCCACCATGCCTCAATGCCATCCGTACACGTGGATGTTGTGGCCCAGTTACGGTGGGAAAATGGACTGTCAGGAAACTTGTCGTGGGTGATGATCTTTGTCGTAATTAGGCCTGCCAGATCCTTTTTTAATGTATCATAATTGTGTGGGGAGATTTTCAGAACCTCAGGATTAAGCTAATCACAGCCATCGAATGAGACTAAGCACTCTCACGTGCCATCCGCGTGCCATCCACGTGGCGCCAAGCTCACCCCGGCTACCGGGACAGGAGGTCCGGCCGAAGTCAGGCAGCTCAGGGCCCTTAGTGCCGAACTGGCTCGCCTCGGGCGTCACCTCGGCAGGGAGCTCCACCTCGGCTGAGCCACCCCGGTCATCATCACAACAGAGGGCTCACCTCGGCTGAAGAAGCCAGGACGGAAGCCGAAGCAAGAGAGAACCTTCACGTGCGCCTCTCATCCCCCACGTCATCAGGCACGTGGAGGGATAGGGGCACGAGCTAGTGGGACAGACGTGACATCCAGCCGCCCACGATCTTCGCCAGATCCCTGACAGAGCGGCATCCAGCGGCTGAAGCCACATCAGGGCAGGGCCCGAGGGCAGATCCGCTGGTACCCCTACCGCCAAAGGCACCCAACAGGGCCTGGCCCAACAAGACGTGCATTAAATGCGATGTGGGCTGACCCGACGGGCATTTAATGCATAGTGGGCTGGATTGGACCACAATTAATGCAATGTGGGCTGATCGAGACTTCACAGTCAAATCACGGGGCCCACACCACAATATCTCCCAAAGATACGATCCCAATTCTATAAATAGAGGCTCAACCCACCATCTAAGGTACGCCATTTTTCATATCCAGAGCCGTTACTCTGCCTCTCTTCTCCCTCTCCTTCCATTGTTCAAGTTCCCATACTGACTTTGGCATCGGAGAGCCTTGCGCCGCCCAGGCCAGGGTCCTCTGACCGTTTGCTCTTCCCTTTCAGGCTTTCGGACGGCATCCAGTCATTCCCAGTCACCATCATCTTCTCGGATAAGTCCTGTAAGGCACCCTCTTATTGTGGGTCATTATTTTCTGCACCGACAATTGGCGCCGTCTGTGGGAAGGCAATATCCCAGCCTTCCCAACCTTCTCCAAATCTTTCCAAACAACCTTTCTAAACCTCAATCTCTCAGAAGCCATGCCACCGAAAGCTAAGAAGGGCGGAGAGTCCTCGAGACCAGTTCTCGAGCTGCTACCACCGTCAACGGACGTCCCCCCTCGGGGACGGTCCCGAACGGTCCAAGGCACATCCGCAGGCGAGGGTCGCCTGGGCTCCCAACTCTTCGTCGAGATCCCATTCCAAGAGGGAGTCGAGGCCTCGCTCTCAGCGGACGAAACCGTGCCACCCCGACGCGACGAGCACCGGCGCGAACGTCCCCGCAAAGATAAAGCTGTTGCCGTAGAGGAGACGCGCCGCGATCAACCTCCAGCCGCTGGAGGAGACGTCGCAGCCCAAGACGCTCTTCTCCAGAAGCAGGAGCAGTTAGTCAGAGAGCTCCAGCAGCTCCAACAGCAGCTGAGGACAGCGCAGACTGCCTCCTTGAGGCAAGTCTCTGAGCCTCAAGGAAAAAAGAGGGACGCCCCCGGCAGGGCAGCCCAGCCTCCCCGCGGAGACCTCAGGAGTCATCTGGACCAGAACGGAGCCAGATTCGTGACGAAGGCTCGAGCAACAGCCGGAGTCACCATAGTCGCGATGGCCGAGCTCATAGCCATCGCAGTCCGAACCACCCCAAGCGAAAGTCCAGAGTTCAGACTCTAGAGGAGGACGACGAGCAGGAGCGGTTCGACAAACGCGTCAGGCTAGCTCTTCAGCACAACCTGGACATGCGGGACCAGAAGCAGATCTGTGGTCACACCGATCTGGGGGGCTCGCCCTTCACAAAAGAGATCGAGCGCACCCCCTTGCCCAGAAAGTTCTCCGTCCCGCGGTTCATCCCCTATGACGGATTGTCTGACCCATCTGCACACCTCCGACACTTCTCCCAGAAGATGTCTATCTGGGGAAACGAGGGTCACCTAAACTGTAAAATCTTCTCCTCCAGTTTGGGTGACCTCCCCCTGAAGTGGTTCTGCTCTCTCCCGGAGCAGTCGGTTTCCAGTTGGAAGGAGCTCCAGCTCTCCTTCCTGAAGAAGTTCCAAGCCTACACTGTCGTCCCCAAGAAGGAAGGGGACCTCATCGCCCTGAGAATGAAACAGGGCGAAACTCTCGCCAAGTTCACCCATCGATTCTGGGCGGTCTACAGCCAGATCGAGGGCGCGAGGGAGGGGATAGCCATCTACGCCTTCCAGCATGCCCTGATCCCCGGCATCGACTTGCGAAAGGACTTGGCCGGGGACACCCCAGAGTCCATATCAGAGTTGATGTCCCGGGTGAAGCGCTTCATCGCCCAGGAGGAAGACGAGATCCGGGCCAGGGACCAGCACGGGCACCCAGAGCCCGAACAGAAGAATGGCCAGCCTCGGCAAAGAGGCGGGAGGCCCTCCCAGAAGCAGGAGCCCAAGCGGGACTGGGTCTCCAGTTCGGCGAAGCCTTCGTCGTCCAGGTCTGGGGGCACTTGGAAGCCCAGACCTCCCTCCAGCGCCAGCCAGAGTGTCAACGTCGTCTTCAAGGAGCCGATCTACCGCATCCTGACCAAGATCAGGTCCAAGCCGTTCTTCAAGTATCCTCCGCCCTTGAAGAATGAACCCACCGAAGGCCCCCGAAGCAAGCTCTACTGCTCCTTCCATAAGGGCAACGGGCACAAGACCGAGGAATGCAGGACTTTGCAGGGGTATCTGGAGAAGCTGGCCGAACAAGGCCACATCCCAGAGTTCATCAAGGCGGGTGATGCCGGCGGCAGCGAGGGCCGGGTGCACCAGAGCGCAGCCCAGGCTCCAGACAGCGAGGACTCAGAGAAGATCATCAACGTGATCCATCTGGCGTCCTCAGCTCCCGCTTCCTCGTCTCGGGGAAGCTCTCAGACCCGTGCCGAAGCCAGGCGGGCTTCGCACGAGAAAGAAGTTATGAAAGCCGAACTCGCCCCGGCACCCAAGAAAGCACGCCGTGATCGCCCCGCCATCGCGTTCTCGGATCGAGATCTAGAGGGAGTCCAGGTCCCTCACAACGACCCCCTGCTCCTCACCATGAAGCTGAGAGACTTCACCGTAAAGAGGATCCTCGTCGACTCCGGCAGCTCCTCCGAGGTCCTCTACTACGACTGCTTCAAAAGAATGAAACTCTCCGAAGCAGACCTCACGGAGGTCCGTGCACCCCTGCTAGGGTTGTCCGCCACACCAGTCTACCCCAAGGGGAGAATCACCTTGGAAACCCGAGTTGGCGGAGCCTCCGTGTCGGCCGACTTCCTGGTTGTGGACGCCCCTTCTCCCTACAATGTCATACTGGGCAGAACGTGGCTCCACAAGCTAGAGGCAGTTCCATCTTCCCTCCACCAAAAGCTGAAGTTCGTCCATGAGAGCGAGGAAGGTAAGATGGAAGTAGTCACAGTGAAGGGAGACCAGCAGCAGGCCAGGCAGTGCATGCTGGCCGCAGTCCCAGCAGTGAAGGAGCCAGAGCGCGTCAACCTGGCCGAGTTCGAGAAAGGCCTCGATGAGATCGGCCGGGACCCTGAGAAGAAGAGCATCGAGGACCTGGCCGAGGTCAGGATAGACTCAGCAGACCCAGACAGGTTCTTCCTGATTGGCACCCAGCTGTCAGACGAGGAAAGGGCCGAGCTCTCTCGGTTCTTGATGCAGAATGTGGACGTCTTCGCTTGGAGCCCAAGCGAGATGCCTGGGGTCGACCCTGAGGTCATGTGCCACAAGCTTAATGTCGACCCCAACCACAAGCCGGTAGTGCAGAGGGCCCGCAGGACCGGGCTGCAGCAGACAGATGCGGTCGTCGAAGAGGTCGACAACCTGCTAAAAGCAGGGGCCATCCGGGAAGTCCAGTACCCGGTATGGCTGGCCAACACGGTGGTGGTCAAGAAGAAAACCGGGAAATGGAGGGTGTGCGTGGACTTCACCGACCTGAACAGGGCTTGCCCTAAGGACAGTTTTCCCCTCCCAAAGATTGATCAACTGATCGACGCCACCGCTGGTCACGACCGAATGAGCTTCCTTGACGCCTACCGAGGCTATCATCAGATCCCGCTCTACGGGCCCGACGAGGAGAAAACATCGTTCATCACCCCCCGCGGCACTTACTGCTATAAGGTAATGCCCTTCGGGTTGAAGAACGCGGGGGCGACCTATCAGCACCTCGTCACAAAAATGTTCCAGGCCTAGCTCGGCCGATCGGTAGAGGTATACATCGACGGATCTCGGCCAAGTCTTCGACATTCTCCGCGCATACAAGCTCAAGCTAAACGCTTCCAAGTGCGCCTTCGGCGTAGCCTCTGGCAAGTTCCTCGGCAGCTTGGTAACGCGGAGGGGGATAGAGGCCAATCCGGATCAGATCACTGCCATCCAGGGCATCCAGAGCCCCTCCACTACGAAGGAAGTTCAGACGCTCACAGGAATGGCCGCCGCACTCAATCGCTTCATCAGCCGCTCATCAGATAAGTGCAGGCCTTTCTTTCAGCTCTTAAGGAAAAAATTGAGGTTCCAGTGGACCCCCGAGTGCGACCAGGCATTGGCCGCACTCAAAACTTATTTAATGTCACCACCATTACTCTCCACCCCAACTTTGGGGGAGATCCTGTATTTGTACCTTGCGGTCTCGGATCACGCAGTGAGCTCCGTCCTCATCAGGGAGGACGAGGGAGTTCAAAAGCCAATCTATTACACGAGCAAGACCCTGCTCGATGCCGAGACCCGGTACCTCCTATTGGAGAAGCTTGCGTTGGCTCTTGTCACCGCCTCCCGCAAGCTCTCCCATTACTTTCAATCCCACACCATTGTGGTGATTACGGAGCACCCACTCCGTTCATTGTTCAAGAAAGCTGACTTTTCAGGGCGCATATCAAAGTGGGCAGTTGAACTGGGGCAGTATGACATACAGTACCGTCCCCGAACTGCGATCAAAGCCCAGATCCTGGCAGACTTCATTGTCGAATTCGCCTCCCCCCACCCGGCTCCGACCCAGCTCGGCACGGCACTGGGGGGCACAGGGCAGGAGCCAGTAGAAACAGAGGTCCAGCAGTCTCCCACCTCGGCATGGAAGATCTTTGTCGACGGGTCGTCCACCTCCAAGAGAGCTGGCGCCGGCATAGTTCTCCAATCGCCAGAGGGACTGGTCATAGAGCAGGCTTTCACCCTCGACTTCAAAGCGACGAACAATGAGGCAGAGTACGAAGCACTGATTGCAGGGTTGAACAGCGCCCAAATCCTCGGAGCCCAGCACCTGGAGATCTTCAGCGACTCTCAACTGGTAACTAGCCAGCTCGCTGGAGACTATCAGGCCAGGGACGACAGGATGGCGGCCTACTTAGCCCTGGCGAAAAAACTACTCTCCCAATTTCAGAGAGCCGAGGTCAGGCAAATATCCCGAGATACCAACACGCATGCAGATGCGCTTGCAAACCTGGCCTCCGCCGTTGAAGCAGGAAAGAAGAGGACCATCGAGGTCGGATCAGTGTCAAGGTCAAGTCTAGAACTCCATTCATCTCGGCTTGTCCTCTGTGCTGATCTTGGCCCCAGCTGGATGGATCCAATCGTCGCCTACTTGAAGGACGATCAGCTCCCTGAGGACAAGACTGAAGCACACAAGATCAGGCTCAAGGCAGCTCGGTTTTGGCTCTCTCCCGAAGGCAAACTCTACAGGAAGTCCTTCACAGGTCCATACCTCCAATGCGTCCACCCGACCAAGGTGAACGACTTCCTGTATGAGATCCACGAAGGAATCTGCGGCAGCCATATAGGAGGTCAGTCGTTGGCCTACAGAGCAATCAGCCAGGGCTATTGGTGGCCCTACATGCAGAAGGATGCCCAGGTCTACGCCAGAAAATGCGAGAAATGCCAGAAGTTCTCCCACTCACTCCATCAGCCAGCACAGGATCTGAGTCCCCTCTCCAGCCCATGGCCCTTCGCTCAATGGGGCCTGGACATCGTGGGGCCTCTTCATCGAGCTCCAAGGAACAAGAGATGGCTGATAGTGGCTACGGACTACTTCACAAAGTGGATAGAGGCTGAACCGTTGTCTTCCATCACGGACAGGGACTCCAGGAACTTCGTTTGGAAAAACATCCTTACGAGGTTCGGCATCCCCCGGACCCTGATTTCGGATAACGGGACCCAGTTCGACTCCAAATCCTTCAGAGACTTCTGCCAAGAGCACGGCATCAGAAACCATTACTCCACCCCGGCATATCCACAGAGTAATGGCCAGGCAGAAATCTCTAACAAAGTGATCCTGGACGGCCTGAAGAAGCGACTGGACAAGGCAAAGGGCAGATGGACAGAGGAGCTTCCGAGCGTGCTGTGGGCATACAGAACAACTCCAAGGAGGTCCACTTCGGCAACACCTTTCTCTCTGGCTTACGGGATGGAGGCGGTCATTCCCCTGGAAATCGGCCTTCCTACCCTGAGGACAGAGCTGGTCGACCAAGGCCGAAATGAGACGAACCTGGCAATGGAGCTGGAGCTGGCAGATGAGCAGCGAGAAGCAGCAGCCCTGAGACTGACCGACTATCAGCAGCGGTTAGCCAGGGCGTACAATCAAAATGTCAAAGAAAGAAGGTTCACCACGGGAGAGCTCGTCCTGAAGAAGACCCTGCCAGCTGACAGAGAACCAAATGAGGGGAAACTTGCCCCGAACTGGCATGGCCCGTTCAGAATAGTCTCACTGGCAGGAAAGTCAGCCTCCAAGCTCGAAGACTTGGAAGGCAAGCCGCTGCCGAGACCGTGGAATGCATCCCACTTGAAGAAATTTTATTTCTAAGGATGTAATGAATCTCAATCAATGAAAGCAGCTTTCACCTTGTCGTCAACTTGTCATCTCTCTGACTGATTTCGACGGATTGGGCCCTCCGCCCTGGAAGAGACCTCGAGTCCAGACTCGGTCGATTCCTAAAGCTCCTAGCCTTGGGCTATGGAGAAGGCTTCGAGTTCTCACTCAGCCGGGATTGGGCCCACCGCCCTGGAAGAGACCTCGAGTCCAGACTCGGTCGATTCCTAAAGCTCCTAGCCTTGGGCTATGGAGGAGGCTTCGAGTTCTCACTCAGCCGGGATTGGGCCCACCGCCCTGGAAGAGACCTCGAGTCCAGACTCGGTCGATTCCTAAAGCTCCTAGCCTTGGGCTATGGAGAAGGCTTCGAGTTCTCACTCAGCCGGGATTGGGCCCTCCGCCCTGGAAGAGACCTCGAGTCCAGACTCGGTCGATTCCTAAAGCTCCTAGCCTTGGGCTATGGAGAAGGCTTCGAGTTCTCACTCAGCCGGGATTGGGCCCACCGCCCTGGAAGAGACCTCGAGTCCAGACTCGGTCGATTCCTAAAGCTCCTAGCCTTGGGCTATGGAGAAGGCTTCGAGTTCACACTCAGCCGGGATCGGGCCCACCGCCCTGGAAGAGACCTCGAGTCCAGACTCGGTCGATTCCTAAAGCTCCTAGCCTTGGGCTATGGAGAAGGCTTCGAGTTCACACTCAGCCGGGATCGGGCCCACCGCCCTGGAAGAGACCTCGAGTCCAGACTCGGTCGATTCCTAAAGCTCCTAGCCTTGGGCTATGGAGAAGGCTTCGAGTTCACACTCGGCCGGGATCGGGCCCACCGCCCTGGAAGAGACCTCGAGCCAGACTCGGTCGATTCCTAAAGCTCCTGGCCTTGGGCCACGGAGAAGGCCTCGAGTTCAGACACTCGGCCGGATTCCTAGTATCAGGGTTCACTCCCCTCAAAGATCATTGCCGAGCTCACGCCTTCACCGCCGGGACCAGTGGACGACGGCTCCACTTCGGCATCGGGCAACTCGTCTCGGCCAAAGCCAGCCATTTCGGCCGAAGGCAGTTTTCCAGAAGAGGGCTGTGCCAGCACTCAAACACAAATGCAAGCATTCCAGAACAGTACAAAGAAAGAGAAAAGGAACTCAAAAGCATTGAACACTGTTTGGGTAATCAAAGAATTCCTCCCTTTTATTCATTGTGAACTGCTTTATTACAAGAGCTACAGAACAGAAAGAAAAATACAGAAAGGAGGATCGCAGTCCTCTGAAAACAGAAAATGAAGCAGAAAACAAAGTTACTAGGAGACTTTGGATCGAAGACGTCGAAGACGCCGGATCGTTGCTTGGAGGTTCTGAGTGATCCTGAATTTCACCGGGCTATGCAATGCACTCTGGCTGGACAGACCAAAGCATCGCACAGCCCCTCCAATTCGGAGGCCCTGGACCTCGCTGGGCTCTGCAACACCCTCGGCGGTCAGTGGGACCAGCGGAGCTTGAAGAAACCCCCGGTCCAGCGGAGCCTCATCCCGCCTTCCGTACGACGGGCGCACAGGGCCGTCACACAAGACTGTGTCGGACGAGAAGGCGCCACCGTCCCCTGGTTGCGTTGCAGCGCATCCTCATTCTGCCTGGCCAGGGACGGATGGCCGTGAACCCGCGTTCAGAGAGCGCGTGGCCCACGGGGAGTTCTTTCAGAGAGCGCGCAGGCCACGATAGCCTTCCCCCCTCGGGGATAGCCGTCCAACGGCGCAGGGTTCCCCCCGGATCAAGTAATTTCAGACACCTCCCGGACATGGTTCCTACAACTATGTTCTTTCTTTCTCCCATGGCGAGCCTGCTCCCCCTATTTATAGGAAGAAGAAAGGCCCAGTCTCCGAAAGAAATTATGAAGGCGAAGTCTCCCACGCGTTACTGGGGAAGCACGACTGTTGACCAGCGACCCCTATGGCGCCACGTGGAGACATCCGTCCGATTCCCTCGTCGGCTGCGCCATCTTATTTGTTGCTATTTATGGTCTCCAGAATACGGAGGGTCAGCCCTGACAGTTTGACTCTTTCTACCTCAAGGGCCACGCCACACAGTAAGGGCGTTCAATGCCATTCAGTGCACATCCAGAAATGAAAGAGAGACAAATGCAAGGAGAAAATGCAAGTAAAGAAGCTCGACTTTCATTAATTGCAAAAAAATGTTTACAAAGCCGAAACGCAAAAGAACTACAGACAAGAATACCACTATGGTTTCGGCGACTCCACTAGGTCAATCACCACATCTGGTGGACCAGCGGACTCGGCCGAAATCATGACTCCGCTCGGAGCGTCGCTGGCGGAGGAGGCTTCGACTGGTACCTCAGCCGAACCAGGGGCAGAAGAGGCCTCCCCCTGGGGCACGGCCAAAGCCTCACTGGCGACTGGGGCATCGCTCGAGACCAGGGCAGCTGGAGCGTCATCAGCAGCAGGAGCTTCGACCGGGGCGCTTTCAGTTGCAGGAGCTTCGACCGGGGCACTATCAGTTTCAGGTGCGGAGCTCGGCTCGGGATCCAGGTCCGAATACTTCGGCAGGTCCTGATAGACTGGGTGGTCTTCAGGGACCCCCGCACGTCTCAGTGCGGCCAGGCATCCTTCCTCGAATAAGATTGCGGTGATCTCCTCCACCTGCTTCTCATACAGTTCAGTGGCTCGATCTACCCCATCCTGGAAGGCGGACTGGGCCTCGGCCTGAAGAGAGGCCTTTTCCTTCACCAGCTTCTCCTTCTCAGCGCGACCAGCCAAGACCTCCCCCCGCAACCTTGTTACCTCAGCCGACGACTCAGACTTCAATCTGGCCAGCTCAGATTCCAGTTCGGCGGTCTTCTTGTTCTTCATCCAGAGCTCGCCTTTCATATGGTTGGCCCTGGACGAAAGTTCGGCGTTCTCAGTCAGAACCGATGCCAATCGAGCAGACTCTCCAGCGCTAGCCACCTTGAGCTCTTCCATTCCCTTCCGCTGATCGTCCAGCTCCTTCTTCAGCTTCTCCCGCTCGGACTCCAGGCGGGTCACTTTCGCAGCGTTCCTATCCCTCCTTCCCACCACGGTTAGGAGCCTCTGCACGTTCTGCAAATAGAAACAGAGAGTCAGGTTCGACCAAGACACTTGAAGAATGAAGAAAAGCGTTGCAAACACTTACCCGAAGACTATCCTGGATCGCCGAGACCATCAGGCTCTCATCCTCGAACCTATCGTTCGTCTCCATGTCTATTGGCAGAGCACAGGCCTTGGCGAGAGCCCCGATCACCTCGGCATTTCCCAGCAATCGGTCTTCAACGTTCAGGGGCTTGCCGGTAGAGGTTTCCATTTTCGGCTTCCACGGTGCTGGGGCAGTTCGGGTCCCGGAGGCCGATCCGGACCCTTGCCCCGTCGAGATGAGAGGCTCGCGCGCAGGTTCAACAGCCGATTTGCTGACCGGCGCACTCTTCTCGGCCGGCGCACTCTTCTCCTTCAGCGCGCTCTTCTCACCAAGTAGGTGAGCCGGAGTCTTGCCCTTCAGCTGCAGATCAGCCTTCGAGCTCTTCTCCCCTGCCTTGGCTTTCTTCTTGGGCGGGGACCCCTCCTTTGAGCGGTCAGGCGAGCGTCGCCGGGCTCCCCCGCTCGGGGCAGGGGCCGGAGCAGAGAGAGCACCAGCGCCCACCGGACCCGAAGCAGCACGAGTACCGGCAGACGATGGGGCTCCAGAAGACACTGACCTCTGCTTAAACTTAGCAGCCAGGTCCTTGACAGCAAGCTCCCTCGAGCTTCTCTCCATGTCCTCTCCTTGATCAGAGAGATAAGCTTCCACTATCTGCGACAAGTCCGGCAGCTCCGGATCGGAAGTGGACGCCTCGGCTCCAGATGCAGTTCGGTCGGCAACGGGATCGGCCAAGGGGACCCCGCTAAACACCGCAACTGATACGGTTGGACAGTCCAGGTGCACCTCGTCCACCTCAGGTACTCCGGTTCTCTGGTAATGGCCGCGATACCTCGGCGTATACCCGAGCAGCTTCCACGCCGACCGGGTTTCGTGACCTTTGTACCTTTCAACCTTGTTGATGTCTTCGGTGTTCCTTCTCCAACCTTCGCTGATAGCTCGGCGTCGCCTTGCACCCGCCTCTGCTCAACAGGCAAAAAAGAATATCAGCTCGGCATCAATGAGGAAAGAAAAACAGTAAAGGAGAAAAGCAGTGAAGATTACTTGGGACTTCCCCAGGGCGACGTGGGACCGACAGCCTCCTGTCTTCACCCGGGCCGAACTCCCAGTTCCCCGAGACACAGAAGAAGTCCTCCTCAGCATTCTTACTTGAGTCCTCCAAGGCTAGGACGAAGCCCCTTCGCTGCGGCTTCACACGGAGATAATATCTTCCCTCCCCAGCCTTGCAGATATCATATGTGTCCTCGATGTCGTGAGGGCCTAAGTTGGTCCCCAAGATCTCGTTCAGCTTCGCTGTGCCCATGATGACCTTGTAGCCATTGGGCATCAGCTGGCCCGGGGCAAGGGACCAAAGGCTAAGGCAAGCCCTAAGCAGGGGGTGCAGTGGAAACCTGACCCCACCCTCGATCACAGAGATCAGAGGGAATGGCATCCAGCCGCCGTAGCAGCGATACAGGGCAGCGTCGGCAAGGTCCGCCGGTTTCAGGAGGACCCCCTCCGAAATTTTGAAGGCAGCCCTAAACTCGGCTAAGCCCTCATCGGAATCTACCCTAAACCTAGGGGTGCCCATGTCTAGAAGGGGTGCCGACGAAGAAAAACCCTAGAAACCGAAAAACCCCAAGAAAAACCGGACAAAAGAACAAGGCGACTTACAGGGACAAAGAGGCAGATCAGGAGCAGATCCGGACGCGTTCTACGGTCGTCCTCCTCGAACAGATCTCAGGAACCGGAGCAGAAGTCCAAAGCAAAGGCGAAGGCGAAAGAAATCGGGAGCGAGAAAAAGAAGGGGATGACCCTATTTGTGGAAAGGGGAACCCTCATTTGGGTACCGCCTCCGAATTCGAAGAGACACGTCAAAGCCTGTGCCCGTCAATCAATGAGACAACGCAATCGGTGCAGAAGCTACGCGTGTAGCCGTCAGCTCGGTTCCCAGGGCGAACAGGGCAGAGCATTTATTGCTTTAAAGAGTTGAAGCGACACCAGGCATAAAGAGTTGAAGCGACACCAGGTAATGATCACAGTATCCCCAGACGGATTCTTCTAGCTTTCAACCCCTAAAGGTTAGCCCACTTCAGAGGTCAAAAGCTAGGGGGCAATTGTGTGGGGAGATTTCCAGAACCTCAGGATTAAGCTAATCACAGCCATCGGATGGGACTAAGCACTCTCACGTACCATCCGCGTGCCATCCACGTGGCGCCAAGCTCACCCCGGCTACCAGGACAGGAGGTCCGGCCGAAGTCAGGCAGCTCAGGGCCCTTAGTGCCGAACTGGCTCGCCTCGGGCGTCACCTCGGCAGGGAGCTCCACCTCGGCTGAGCCACCCCGGTCATCATCACAACAGAGGGCTCACCTCGGCTGAAGAAGCCAGGACGGAAGCCGAAGCAAGAGAGAACCTTCACGTGCGCCTCTCATCCCCCACGTCATCAGGCACGTGGAGGGATAGGGGCACGAGCTAGTGGGACAGACGTGACATCCAGCCGCCCACGATCTTCGCCAGATCCCTGACAGAGCGGCATCCAGCGGCTGAAGCCACATCAGGGTAGGGCCCGAGGGCAGATCCGCTGGTACCCCTACCGCCAAAGGCACCCAACAGGGCCTGGCCCAACAAGACGTGCATTAAATGCGATGTGGGCTGACCCGACGGGCATTTAATGCATAGTGGGCTGGATTGGACCACAATTAATGCAATGTGGGCTGATCGAGACTTCACAGTCAAATCACGGGGCCCACACCACAATATCTCCCAAAGATACGATCCCAATTCTATAAATAGAGGCTCAACCCACCATCTAAGGTACGCCATTTTTCATATCCAGAGCCGTTACTCTGCCTCTCTTCTCCCTCTCCTTCCATTATTCCAGTTCCCATACTGACTTTGGCATCGGAGAGCCTTGCGCCGCCCAGGCCAGGGTCCTCTGACCGTTTGCTCTTCCCTTTCAGGCTTTCGGACGGCATCCAGTCATTCCCAGTCACCATCATCTTCTCGGATAAGGCACCCTCTTATTGTGGGTCATTATTTTCTGCACCTACAATAATGATGTGATTGGCTGTGCCTATTATGGGTATGGCTGCCCTTTTTGCCGATTATATCAATAACTCTACTTCAATAATTTCAGCGTAATATCACACCCCTGCTACGTATCATCTGTTAGGTAGCGTTTTTTTTTTTTTTCCGAAAAAATGCTACGGGCCCGTTGGGCCCCGAAAATGGGCATGGCTCCGTGGGAGCTATGGGATCCTAGTGCACGCTGGGATCCAACGGCTCTCGAGGGAGCCGTACTACTTTTCGAGTCTGAAAATTGGGCCTTGTACCATGGTTTTTTTTTTGCCATCCATTCTCAACCACTATTTTGATTGGAAGTCTTGCTACGTGGCCCGAAAATCAAAAAGGGCCTGATCCTAGGGTGCAGCAGGGTTCAGGCCCTTTTTAGGGCCTGATTTTCGGGCCATCCAGACATTTTCTTTGATTGGTGCGCATCAAAGTGTCGTGTCATTTTCGACACATTCATGGCCTCCAGCAACATTCACATGTGTAAAGGCATGTGGTAACGTCCAACTCCGTCCTCTCTTGGGCTACATGGGCCGAAGCACAAAAGGAAGGTGCCCCATGCACCAAGCCAGCAAGCCAAGCCCACCACATGGGTCCCATATGTCAACTATGGCCTCACAATTAAGCATGATACTAAATGCTTTTCGAGCCTTTTATTAGGGTCATTAATTTGGGTCACCACCGCATGATCAGTCCAAGGGGCAACCCACCAAGTCAAGGGTCATCTTTTATAAAAATCCTTGTCAACTATGATCTCCCTCCCACCTTCCTGGTATAGAAGCCCGAGATTACGTAGGGTCAACAGCCACAAAAGCCATGCAAGCCACCCTAGCTACTGCATGCATAACACCACCATAGACACACCATGCACTGCACCAGCACATTTGCCCCCTTAGCTAACCAAACAGTACCATAGAGTTGTTGCAAGTAGGTGGGCCTTCCAGATGAGATTTTAAGAACTTTGACCCTCTTGATGTAGGGATTAGACACGCAAAAGGCCAAGAATTCAATCCCAATATCAAAAACTCTTATCTCATTGTATCAAGATCATAGATCTATCAAAATAAAAGACAAATCTAAACATGCACAAACAGCCATCTAGATCTACAAAATTAACTAGTAGAGATCTATATCTAAGGAGCTCTGTTGCGCTCAAATCAAAACTTTGATCTTTTGATTCTGTAAATCTCTTTCGTAGACATGATCTCCTAGACCTCGCGGTCTTCCACGCTATGTCCAATCGCAGAGATCTTCTCAAAGAGAATGGTGGGATCTCAATTGAAAAGAAAACCCTCCAAGCACTCAAACCAGAGAAACCAAAGGAGAAAAGAGAGAGAGGAAGAGAGAGCACCCTGGGCATCCAAAGATTGTTGGGCGTGCCGAGCATGTGGACGTCCTACCCATGATGTTCCAGGTTTGGAGCTCCTTATCCTAATTCCTGTAGAAAATCTACTTATCTTTCCCTTATGTACCATGCTCCTTTTTCTCTTGTGAGTATTGTTTGATTATAACTCTCTTTCTTAGAGCTAGCATGGGGCCACTAGGGATTCCTTGAATTTGACTTTAACTGAAGCATCTGGACCCCACATCTCATGTGAATACCTAACCTATAGTTAATTGCAAATAACTCTACTATATCAATGCAATTGCACTTAAGTCGTAGGAATTTTACAAGAAGACCCTAATGGCCTAATCTTTCTAATTACTACAAGCAAGCCCCTCCATCAATTATATCCATGGATCCATTGGAATTAAACTGTCTAACCAAAGTAGATCTGCCTCTTATTATCGTTGTGGCCCAATTAATCACACTGATCATCGATACCATCTGATTAACTCTTAACCAAAATGGGTCCGTACTTACCGACAATAAATTTCATTAATCAGCACAAGGGGACATTTCTCTTATAGAGGATAGATTCCATCTTGAGAATATATATTCTCACATTCACACCATCATCTACCCAAGATACCGAGATGTTGACTTACAGTTAGCCTCACTTATTGATAAATTAAAGTAAATGCATAGCAGAAACTTGAGTCCATTACTCCCTTAGAATTGAGAGCCTATTGCTTGAAAATTATGAGAGCATTCGTTAATTAAAGACAATATTTTGTATAAGGTACTACTTATGGTCCTTCAATACATCCAATGTACTAGCACAACAATCCAGAGTTTCCCACTCTGATAATCAAGACAAATCATAATATCTCATGGTAATTGCAGTGCTACAACCTTTTCAGATGAAATGCTCAGTCTCATCAATGGTTGTGAAAAGCTTCAAGTATATGAGTTGTGATCTATGGCTCCTGCATGTGAATCTCATCCACACACATGAATTACATTTAATATATTTAAGTGCGCATCTTCATCTCATGAACAATCATGTCATTTTCCATCAATTATATGTAACCATTAATTAAAACTCATTCATCTCTTGAATAGAAGCATGATATTATATATCAATTAAGATAATAAAAGAATTTATTTACATCATCTACTAGATTGAGGACATACAATCTAACAAGAGTAACTAAGTAGCACCAACAACTGAAATGTTGTTTTACCAAAAATAGAAAAAACAACCGAAAGGCTGCAGCACCAGCATAAGCCACCAAAATGTGCTATATATCCAATGTGGGAGATGCACCAACACCACGAAAGGTCCCAACCATCATGCACCAACATGAACTGACTTACTAGTGCCTGAACCAACTTGCACTAAAGCGCTACATTTGGCTTCAAGACTACTCCAACAATACTTAGGGACACTTAGAAGTATCAACATGGTTAGGAACTGCACCGACGATGGTTCGCATCCACATGCACCCACAGGCATCAAGTTCTCCATGGAACTGTCCAAGTTTCCACGCACCAAGATCAAGTGGTTGCCAATTTTGCCAAACCGTCTGCGCACCAACGCCTCTCCGACGTTTAACACCAAGGTTCTATATGTCCATGTTGATGCACTCCAATGGATTTGATATCCTTTTCCAAATTGCCAAATGTTGATGACAAGGATCACAAGGTCTAGACTCAATGGGCTAGTGGGCCCACCTTTGGCCATTGCAACTATTTTGACACCCTCATCCTCACATAATCTATCACCATGTCCAATATTATGCTTATCAAACCTTTACTCATTGTTGGATTCGATCTCAAAAAAATATGTGGTTAAAAGACCATTATACTGTACTAAAGAGGAGGATTTTGGATTCAATTTTGATTGTGGTTATAATTTTGACCGGAAGTTAATTTGCTTTTTTTTTTTCTAATATCTTGCATGTTCTCTTCCCACTTCTATCTCATGTAACTACCTACTTTATTTCTTTATCAAAACCACTTATCTACTCTTCACATTTATTTTTCTTTTGCAAAGACTCTGTTTTCATCCAAATTCTACCATTTCCTTTTTACTCCAATTCTCATATCTCCTCTCTACACCTTTAGCTCTTTTATTACATAAATAGGCACTCATAACCTTTTTTTTTTTTTTCCTTCTTTCACTCTCTTTTTAAAAATAATGAATTTTTTTAATATATGAATATTTAGATTGCAATGTTGGCCATATCCGTAATGTATGCTATAGTTAAAATGTAAGCTTGTTAAATCAAATGCCAAGATAATTTGATGGGGGCAGATTCTCTTGCATGAAGAGACCTTCCATCCATTCTGCCTCTGTTTTAGGAAAAGGTCCAAATGAGCCCTGCAAGCTGAACCGCCAAGCACATATGCGGCCTGCTCTGCTCTGCTCTTGGTGAAAAAACGCCCTTTGTACAGTTGGCTTCAGCCAAATAAGGCTTTATATACAGTAGCCGCAACAGTTTCAGGTGGGGAGTTTCAATTGTCCAAGTGGGCCAGAACAGCCTACATTTAAAAGGGGAGACTTATTTGCAGTCCAGCTCATGGAGCCTACTTATATGCATCTATATATCAATGGAAGGTCAGATGGAAAAAGGTTGCTTTTGGAAAAGTAGAGCCGGCACCTGACTGCCTCTATCATAATTTAAAGACTCTTATGGAATGCCATGAAGAGTCTTTAAATTATATAATATACTTTTATAATGAGGATAGATTGGAATGGAGAAGTACAACTTATCCGAGGATTTGGCTCATGATAGATTGAATGGAGGAGCAGAATTCATATAGCTAACCCCAACATAATTGGAACAACGCTTTGATGATGATGAAGAACTATATAATATACTTTTGTACTCTACCTAGATGCATTTCTAATAATGCAAATGCAACAGTGACTACTGAAACACGGTAAAACCATTGCATAAGGTCTATATTATTCTAAAGCATGACAATCAAACAAAGAACAATCGGTTACAAGGAAGGTACCTGGATGCCAGGTCAGCAGATTAGGGACATGGGTTAAAAAAGAGGTAAAGAACAAAAAGAGGTAGCCATAGGGGAGGAGGCTAAAAAAAAAAAGTTCCACCTTCATGCATAAAACAATTGCAAAAGGCTGCTTCCTTCATAATAAAAAAAAGATAATCACAAATAAGTTTTGATCCCTTCTCCATCCAGTAAATGAAATGATACAACATACATCTACAAAAGAATAACCACCAGACACTCCTCTCAAACCGTGGAGAAATCAGGTGCAGCATTCAACAATGTGGTACATGTTTTTTTTTTTTCCCCCAATGGCAATCACACCATCTCCATTAGAAGAGGGTCACCTGTTGCCATTATTCTAATCAGTTTTATAAAATCCAATTCGTCAGTCACATTGCACGGATATACAGCTGGAACTTGGGCCGAATATATGCTCAAGGACACATTAGATTGGTGGTCAGTCCGGTAAATCATCGGACCAAGGGCATTGGAGTCAAAATTGTTTGGTGAATCCATCGCCATAAAAAACATAGGCACCGCAATCTTGTGATGAATTTCCAAGTTGTCAACAATATCAACAAGATCTGCAAAGTCCCCCACAAAACGACGAGGGATGTAGAATATTTCGGACGTGCAGTGGACAAGGGTATTCTCATCCATACTTTCCTTGTAACTTACCTGAAAATGAGCGGGAAGTGTATTCACTACTCTTTTTACCAGTTCTGCTTGTCTTGAAAACCACGTGTTTGGCTCAATGGAAACCTTCATCCAAGACTCCGGGACCTTAGAAGGCATTTGGGAAAGCTGAATGTGTCAGCGCCATAGAAAAGCAATCAATAATGGAGACTAATAAGTCATGTTAAGAAGGTTACCTTGTCAGTAATCCACAACTTATCCTTGTCAGCTTGTAGCAGATTCCAGTAATTGAGAATTGCATCGTCCTGCAGGAAGAGAAATCCTTCTGCACCTGTGAACTGTTTAAATATCTTTGGCAAATACCTGCACAGAGGAAATCTTGATAAATGAGCAATGCCTATTCAAATTCATGATATACAAATCATTTGACACTGGATGATTTCATTTTGAGATGGCTGCAAAACCATCTCTAGTTGTAGAACATTCTAGGTTGCATAGGGAGTATGTACCTCAGTGAGTATACACAAATTAAATCCTATTTGCTACCTCATTAATAAAAATCAGTTGACTCAAGATTAACATCACTAATGAATAAAAAAAGACTCGGCTACCCCACCACCACCACGTTATTGCCGGTTCCACTCTGGCCTCACTACATTAAAGTGAAACTAGAAAGTGGTAAACCAACTAGTCAATTCTAAGGGCCTGTTCGTTTCATGTAATTGAATTCCTAGGTATTCTATTCTAAGACTTGTATTTCAAAAAATGAATAAAACTGAAGAAACAAAGGTGAATATTCAATTATCATCATCAAATAATCTTCCCTTTAATGGAAAATGAATCAATGAGAGATGGGAAATGAATACCCAGCCATCACCCTAGTAATTGAAATACTAGGAAAGTCAAGGTCCATCTACATCGTCCACCTTATGTCCTTCACTCCTCACATCTTTAATAATCCTTTGTTGGAGTCCATTTGACCATAAATTCCTACATATTCAATTACATGCAAACAAACAGGTCCTCGTAGAATTTTCTACCCCGTGAAATCAATTTTCTTTTAACGTGGATACATGAATGCAGTGGGCATTGGGAGGATTATAATGGGCAGAAAACTGGAAGTTGTTAAATGAAAGATAAATGCCAAGGAAGCAGAAGCGGCAGCAAGATTTCAAAGTGGGAACCAAAGCAAAAGCTGCACCTCAAGTAGAATGCTTGTGGCCAATAAAAAATAAAAATAAAAAGAAAGGCTAGAATGTTCACAACTATATCTTGTCACCTGTGGTTACTTGTATTTATCACTGTTACCAATTATGTTGCAGCCTTGCAGCTGGCTCACAAGGCATGGATAAATATACATGATTAATAAAGCTGCGATCCAGTAAAGAATCACAATTTACTGATGCCATCAGGACTCCAAAATATGCTAAACTTGAGGATCGATCAATGCCAACTTGGTGGTGCCATGAGGGGGGAAAGTAAAACACTGTTTTGGGATGATTGATTTAGATACCTTACATAAAAAACTGGGTTTTTACTGAATTTATCTCAAACATCAGCTTTAAGATGCAAAATGTGTTCCATGTTAAAAAACCAACTTAATAATTGAAACAATTCTTACCAGAAAAGAAAACTCAAGATGAAACCACAAAGGAAGCAGCAAACAAAATTAGAAATAAGAACTTGCCGAATAACTCTTTAAAGTGAAATGAGAAAAATGGATAGCTATTTGAAAGGGTAGTACAAAGTCATATACAGTCGCATGACTTAGCTAACTTTTGTCATACCAGAAAACAACAGCCATAACTCAAGGGATTCACCAAATCCAAGCAGGACTCATCATCATCATCGTATCAAAGCCTTTTCCCAACTATGTTGGGGTCGGCTACATGAATTTTGTTCCTTTTAATCCAATATATCCTAAGCCAAATCCTTAGATAGATTGCACTTCTTTAGATCTATCATTATTGTTTGGTAAATGTACTTGTAAATTAGGAGGAAGTTAAATGCCACATTATTGGAAATCAGTGGTGGTTTGAAAGTACATTTGACATTGTCGTTAAATGGAAAAAAAAAAGTGTTTGAATGGTTGTGGCAAAAGGAAAAGTGACCTTTTTGTTTTTTTATTTTTTGTAAAACTGCATTTTCTAGAACGATATCGTATGGACACAACCAATCATGTGCTCAATTGGATAGTGGGACCCGCCCCTATTGAAATGAAGTTTTAGAATATTTCATTAGAGGGGGATAATATTTATTTTGAATGGTTCAGACTATAATTATGTGGGCCCCACAATGGATACGGTAGACCTATAAGTTCACATATAATAGTTGCTACAAAGGATCGAGACTCGTCTTCATCACCATCAATCAACTCCTCTCTATTGAACTGAAATTTTAGAATATACAATGGAGGGAACGATATTCATTTTATATGGTTCAGATTATCATTATGTAAGCCCAATGATGGAGTTTCGGGCAAGTGTTACACGGTTCCCGTGTAACATAGTTTACAGAGGTTCCAGACTCTTCAAAAAAGAAAGGTTCCGGAATTTTCCCCTATACAATTAAACTGAAATAGAAACTTCATTCCACTTCAGCTGATGCCCACCAAACACGGTGAATTAAAAACTTCGACAGTCTATTTCACCATTACCACACGGTGAATTTACCAAGTAGCCCCTACTAGTTCCATCCATGTCCACTTTGACCTACCTCTTTTCCTTGCTGAGCCATCAACCTGCATCGTAAAACTTTTCCACAATAGAGTTGTTGTTAGCCCGTGTTGGACATATGATGCAGTACGGAAGGTTAAAAGGGCCCAGACCCAAATGAATGGACCCAGCCATCCAACCCAGTCCATTGGGTTCAGCCCATAGGCCCAATTGGCTAAGAAAGCTACCGTGGATACTATTTTTATCCTAGTATTATTTGATTAGGAATGTTTTTAATTTTATTGTTAATTAGGATTAATAGCTTTCCTTAATAGCAAGAATATTGCTCTTATATATAGAAGAGCCTTTCATTGTATTTAGACTTAGACATGCTTATTTTCAATTAATCAAGGATTCATTTGAGTTATCGTGAGTTTATGAGTTGTTTCATGGTTATGCTTGTGCCCTAGTGGCTGGAATCCATCTTTGGATTCGATCAATCCTTCAGGAGATTGATCTATTGTTCGATCATGGACCTTGGCTGCGTCAATTGGTATAAGAGCCGAGATCCGGTCGCCGAGGAACCGCAGTAGAAAGAGAGAAGAGAAAGAGCTGAAAAAACAGAACAGAGAGAGAAAGAAGGAGCAGAAGCAGCATCACTAGAAAGAGAGAAGAGAAAGAGCATAAAAAACAGAAAGAGAAAGAAGGAGCAGAAGATGGAAGAGAGAACGTTTCGAAAGCATACCTGGCATCTTAATCGCCTTCACTGCTCCTCCGTCAACAAACAGCAGCTAGCACACCACGCCATCAGCCTCACTGCACAGCATCGCAGCACCCATGGATAAAAATATCGACCGATATATCGATCGTGGCGGCCGGTACCGCCACGATATTTTGTAAAAAGCGGGTATCGCACCGCTACGACCGCCACAAAACGTGGCAGCTCGACCCCCGCCGGGGGATACCCCCGGACCCCCTCCGCGAAGCGCATGTTTTAGAAAAGTGTCAATCAAGAAGACGAAAGGATCCTACTTGACCATGATAGCTAGGACTCTTTCGCTGGTTGTCTTTCCGTTTTTGTGCTTGGATGCCTATTATTATCATAACTTGCTAGATAAGATATTAAACCTGTTTAATTATGTTTGAAATTGTATAGTAGTAAAGATATAGTTACCTATTACTACTAGATTTCAAACTGGTCTTAATTAAATTATTTTATAAAGAACCCTCATTGTGCTGGTGACTAAGGTATTCATATTTCCTTCACTAACTCTCTACTCTGTCATTTCTAAATTGGTGTTGATTGTTGATCACTTTAAATTGGTGTTGAATGTTGATTGTTGATCACTTCATAACTTCATAGTTCATTCACTTAATTGAATTTAAACCTTGAATGTTGAAGTATTGATATTTAATTGTTCAATGTTCATTAATGAGTAATGACCTAACTCTTAAGTCTTATGCCTTTATTTCATGTTCTATGTTGTTTTTTTTTTTTTTTTTATAAGCTTTCCATTACTTCCTAAGTTACTATGACTAAGAAACATGAATACATGTGAAAAAACTAATCATTACTATTATTTTTTTATTTATACAGCGATACAGGACTTCATATATTGAGGGCACCGCTACGCCCCCTTTTCTTACTTACTTTTGCAAAAGAACCACATATTCTTTCATTTTACAATTTTCTGGATTTTCTGGAATTTTTTCAGATTTTTTGGGCAATTTTTTCAAATCGCACCGCTATGCCGCTACGTATCCCCGCTACGCTACGTATCGCCCGCTTCGTAGCGGTTTGGCGGCGGGCCGCTACGCCCGCCGCTACCGCTATTTTCATCCTTGGCAGCACCATCGTTGAAGAACGGCAGCGCACAAGCCCACTCTTCTTCGTTTTGCCCAAAACAGTAAGCAAAGTAGACCTCTTATTCTCATTCTCTGCACATTACTCGAGGAGAAGCAAAGGGACTCCCTCACGTTTGCAATTTGGGCGGACCTGAAGTCCGGGCCTAACCTGCAAATCAGGTCCAACCTGAACCTGAGCCCAGTGGCGGACCCAGGATTTTTATTTGGGTGGGGTAGACAATGGTCAACTAAAAAAGCATACCATGCTTTTTGCTAAGACTTTTTTCACATTACCACTATAACCATGATTGGAATTTGGGGATTTAGGGTTTGGAATTAGGATTTGGAGATCATGGGTTCAAAATTAGGTACGGAGTGATTATGATTATACTAGATTAGGGCAGAGAGAGAGGCACGAGATTTAATTATTTAAGGTTATTTGGAGATAGAGAGACTAACCAATGAAAGAGGTTCAACAGATGAGGTCTTGAAGATGCAGTAGTATGCACAGAGACCGGCAACGTGGAGCTAGATTGGTGTGACACGAAGATTAACTCAGACTCTCGGCTAAAAGAAGATGTCGAAAGAGAATAAGGAGAATTTTCTTTTCCGCATGTGGGGCGATTGTTAACTATTTAGACAAACGTGCATGGGGCGATTATTTACTTTCTAGACAAATGTGCATAAGGCATGGTTGGGAGGCCATTTAAATCTCTGCAAATTTCAAGATCAACCTGGGGCGACCGCCCCATGTCATCAAAGCCTAGGTCTGCCCCTGCTCGAGCCCAAATCCAGCCCACTTGTAGCATACTGAATTTGAATTTTCCAGTTTGGTCCTAACCTGCAGTCTGGGCCTGATTTGAGTCCAAACCCGACCCAGCCCACTAACTTAAAAAAAAAAAAAGAATGCAGAAATTTGTGGCCTGGGTCATGTGGGCCCAATTCCAATCCGACTCATTCAGAGTGCCATTAGCCCAGCATATCAAGCGGCAATATTTGAATCATCCGGATTCCAAAAAGTGACTTGTACCTACGATCTCCAAAACCAGGTTAGTCCATTCAAAGAAAAATATTATCTCTTCGTGTTTCCTCTTGATCCAAGTCAATATGAAAATTTTCTGGAGCACAATTGAACTTCAAAGAACTTGATATAAACTTACATACAGAGATTGGTATTTTGAGAATGAGTTCAACTTTGAGCAATTTCTTAATTTGAAGCAAGAAGGCTTGCAGGTTGATGAATTTACAATTTTATCAATAGTGAAAGACAAGAGTTGTGATTTTTTTGTCTCTTTTAGAAAAATACAAACTACAATGAAAAGCAAGAAAAAAAGGATCTAACTTCTCAGGAGATTGTGGGGGACTCGTTAAGATTGACGGTCGCAAGCCATGTGTAGACTTCGCCATCATCCATGCAGATGAGAACAAAGGATGCTTTTGATTCGATTGGCTTGGCTATGACCTCAGATTTTTAGAGGACAACTACCTAGTGGAGGTCTTATGTCCAATAAAAAGATAAGTAGACGGGCTGAAAAACCACGTCTAAGCCATTGGAGGTAGAAGGAGAAGGCAAGGACCTTGGGGGGGTACCTCACAAGGGACTTTTGTTACCTTGTAGCGGTGGTCGGTGCAGAACTTCTGCAGAGTTTTATCTCTTAGATTTCTGATGCCTTTCTTTGTCTGGATTTCCGGATTTTCCGAAATGTTTTTCCCTCTCTCCTGAGATTTTTTCTGATCTGGAATTCTTTGGAATGCTCTCCTATTTATAGGCCTTTGGTAGCCATTTATGAGAGTTTATGGGCTTTAAAGCCACATAATGGGAGGAGTTACTAGATTTATTTCTTTATTTTGTAACTCCTTTTCCTTGGCTTCTGATTGGCCAGTGGAGATTAAAGGCATTTAATCGCCTTTAATCACCATGATGGGAGGAGTTTCATGGTTTAAATGCCATGAATCTCTTGACTTGTAACTCCTGGATACTCGCTTCGAAATGACCTAAAACTTGACGTGTAGCCCATTGTAAGCATCTTGAAGCTGCCCATGTTTTCTGTTTGATGAGTGATGGCCTCGGTGGTTCTCGTCGCCGAGAGGCTTGATTTAGCTGTTTGAAGGTTGATGTAGGGTCAAACGTTGTCGGTTTGACTTGGAACTTGACGTGGAGCCCTTTGGAGGTATTTTGAAACCATCCACAGGCTCTATTCGAAGATTTGGTGTCGTCGATGCTGTCGCCGTCGGGAGCTCTTGTTCAGCTGCCGGAGGAGCGAAGTTAGGCCAAATGATTTTGAAATGGCCCGAAACTTCTTGTGTACTCCTGTCTTGGCTTTCTTGAAGGATCTTGCAGTTTTTGTTTGATTCTGACAAGATTTGATTTTTTGAGAAGTAGCATTGCCCATTTGTGGTAGGCTGCGACTTCATGTAGCTTTCTTGAGGTTGAAGAGGCAAAGTGACATTTTTGGTGTCAACAAGGATCTTGCAGCTTTTATTTGATTCTGATTAGATTTGATTCTTGGGAAATAGTATTGCCTATTTATGGTAGGTTACGGCTTCACGTAGCTTTCTTGAGGTTGAAGAGGCAAAATGACATTTTTTTGTGTCAACAAATGCCCCCTCGAGGTACAGCGACGAGTTGCTTAACTTTTGTAGTCGATGTGCCTCTCTTAGAGAACCTTGAAGGAGAGTCTCTGACTTGACCAAGAGTCTTTGAGCAGTCTTTCCTTTGGTAGAGTAGCCTTTTGAGCTTCCAGGGGAATTTTATGGTAGTGAAAGGGTAAAAAGTCAGCTAACTATGCATCACTGTAATAATGATTATCATCTTCATTTGCTCCCAAATCCTCTCCTATTGGGCCACCTATTTCATCACCCCCATCAAAATCAGGGAGACCTTCTTACACTTGCTCCATAGTCGTCCAACCGTCGACATCCTTTATGGTCAAGAGAGGCGCTTCTTCAGCAACCCAATTCGACAGAATATTAATATTCTCCAAACTTATTGGGTCGGAAGCAGCATTCCCAGTCTTTTTGAGCATATCCCTACAATTTACATAAGTTAATATTTTGGTATGACAATTAATAATTTGCAAAAGAATCACGTATGATTCACATTTGATATACCTTTCACGGAGCTTCAAATTATAATGCACAAAAACGAGATCATTGCATGAGATATGCAAATTGGAGGAAGATGAGATACATGATTTATCTCGTTATGTCCAAGGCTTGAGACCTGATATCTTGGAAAATATGAATTATTGCAAAACCAGTCAAGAGGCATACTTAGAAGCCATTCGTGTTGAACGCATGCTTAGAAGGTCTTGCGGGCAACAATGTCGACAAAGAGCCCATATTGTGGAAAGACTTTTTTCAGGAGAATGCAATCCCACTTTTGTCATTCGCCGACTCCTCAATACAAATGAAAAGGAAGAAAAAGACCGGAGACAAGCTCAGGAATTCCACACACGGATAAGAGTCAAGGACAAGTCAATTAATGTGATTATTGACAATGGTAGTGCAATAAATTTTGTCGCATAAGAGGTTATTGACAAACTTAGTTTGCCGAATGAGAAGCTTCCTAAGCCCTACCAAGTCACATGGTCTAATGGTCATGTCATCCCTGTGACTCATAGATGTTTGGTATCATTCAAGATTGGCAGTTATAAGGATGAAATCTGGTGTGATGTGATTCATATGAATATTGCTTATATTATTTTTGGACGTCCATGGATTTTTTATTGGAAAGTGCATCATGATAAAGAGGCAAACACATATACCATTTTGTGGAATGGAAAAGGGATTAGACTCATTTCACTAAATTCAACAGCCGCTTCTTCGTCTATAAAATCACCTTCCAAAGAAAAGTCACAAAAAGGAGCAACAAGTTGAAAAAGACGTCGTGACTGCACCACATGTGAAGCCGGAAGACATCAAGGACGACATCAAAGAGCAAGTTCAGGGCAAAGATGATTTCGTGAGTACAAACAATATTGATAAAAGTAATGTCAGTCAAGAGTCGCAAAAGGTTGCGGAAGAGCAAAGACAAGTATACATTGAAGACTCTGATCAGGTTACCAAGAAGATTGAACATCCAGTGGATCCAATTGTCATGTCACTTTCAGAAAATCCAATTGTGTCATCAGATATCAAGTCCATTGTTCCAGTCGTTTTGCAAGAAAATCAAGTTATTGAAGTTCTTCACATTGACTTCATTGTTGACGATCACCGATGGATAGTCAATGTTCATGCTCCGTCGGTACAAAGACAACAACTGAAGCTTCTAATGGTCAGATCACACATCCGAACTCAATACAGACATCAGCAGAAGCAAACCCTCCCATCTACCTCTCATTGGAGTAAAAGACCGCATCAAGCTTCCAAGCCATGCCATGAGAATGCAGGTCAAAAGAAGAAACAAATGTTAGTGCGATTGATTTTTGACCCCGGAGGACCTTTCCCCAACTTGTGGTCGGATTATCCCGTATTATCAAGTTGTCGACTCGCCGGAGTCAAGTTTTTTCAAGCGGGGGAGAATTTATGCAGTACGAAAGGTTAAAAGGGCTTGGGCCCACATGATGGACCCAGCCATCGAACCCAATCCATTGGGTTCAGCCCATAGGCCCAATTAGCTAAGAAAGCTACTGTGGTCTGTGGATACTATTTTTATCCTAGTATTATTTGATTAGGAATGTTTCTAATTTTATTGTTAATTAGGATTAGTAGCTTTCCTTAATAGCAAGAATATTGCTTTTATATATAGAAGAGCCTTTCATTGTATCTAGACATGCTTATTTTCAATTAATCAAGAATTCCTTTAAGTTATCGTTAGTTTATGAGTTGTCTCATGGTTATGCTTGTGCCCTAGTGGCTGGAATCCATCTTTGGATTCGATCAATCCTTCGGGAGATTGATCTATTGTTCGATCGTGGATCTTGGCTGCGTCAACATGTCCAAACCATCTCAAAACATAATTGTCAATTTCGTTCTGGTCACTGTTCTGGTTTGACCCTATAGTGGAATGTTTCTGCATTCCGGCCAATTCCGGTATTCCGTTCCGGAAAAGACACGATTAAAAAATGAAAAAAAAAAAAAAACAAATATAAAAGAATACCTAAAATTGAGAAAATAGTTGAATGCTAAAATAAATACTAAAATTCATACTTACATCACTTAAATTAAACTACACTCTACAATTGACCATTTTCTAGTTTTCACTACATATTTTTATTTGAAAATGGTGACTATATATTACTCAAAAAACTTATACAGTATAAGAGAACTATACTAACCACAAAAAGCCCCCAACAGTATAAGAAGGTGAGAAATTGATTCTCCTCCTTGCATAAAAAAAAGGACTGAACATGTACTAACCCTGCAAACTCAGTCAAAGCCCTACTCACCAAATTCCCTCAAGTTCTCACCCACCCACTTGTGACAATCATTTACCAAATACGATTTATTTGACATAACTCTAAACAACCTAAATAAAGGAACCACTCCAACACAATCATCAAACCAGAACATGATTCTCTCTCTCTCACCCAACCCCAAGGATGAGTACTGAGTAGTACTCTCTCACCCAACTCCAAGGATGAGTATTTTCATTTTCATGTTGATAAATGCTCGAACTTCCCAATAAATGGGCCACTGGGTTTTTCAACAACAACAAACTCAAACATTGAATAGGTAGCTTTTCACCTTATAACTCACCCGGTCAACCAAAGAGCAAATCTTATCCTCCAAGCAGTCCACCATCACACAGATAGACAGATTACACTTGGAAAAAAAAAAAAAACACCTCAAAGCATCTAAAGATCCATTTCAGCACTATCATGTCCTCCCTGTGAATAGGATTGCATTGTGTGAAAATTGGAAATGAGTAATAGCATCATTCCCATGACCTACCTAAAAGCCGCTAATGAGCTTAGCTTCTTAGGTTCCAAATTGTTCAGTTTTCCATGCTCTTTTGAACGCAAATCTTAAGGACTGGCATGGAGAAACAGAGTTCATATAGCCAACCCCAACATAGTTGGAACAAGGATTTGGTAGTGGTGGTGATGATGATTCTTTGAATCCAAACCTTACCCTCCAACTTCTCCTAGTTAGCTTACCAATTTTACATGGAATACAATATCGTGATCAAGATAAACATGGAATGCAAGTTCAGCACAAAGCCGTCCAAAGTCCAAACACAGATGAAAACAAGAACTGCATACATTGGTGTAACACACTCATAATCAGCAAATCAACAAATGAACATATTTCTGTGCATGATTACTTCTAGGTTAATTTTAAATTTAAAACATATTAAGCACTCAAAGGAAAATAATTGTGTAAAGTAACTTACTTGTATGCTTGCCACAACTGGCCATATTCAACTGCAAGCTCTGTACTGTTCTTCTCTGAGAGGATAACTACGGTCTTGAATATCCGGCCATAAAGCAATCTCCACTCCAGAGCAGTGCGTTCCACTGGCTTGCTGCAGTACATGACAAGCACTACATTCCCAAAGTTCTTCCTCCACCGAATAAGGTTCCCAATCTCATAACTCACGGTCCCAGTTTCCTCGACACCAAGATGCACCGATGGCAGCTTCCGGGGGATGAACTCCGCCCGATCTCCATGCCCAATGGTAGCCCGGGGCCGATCCAATTCCAACGCCATCAGCCTCGGCTGCTGGTACCCAACAGCCAGCAAGTCCTGAAGCCAGTCTGCAGTGAACTTCACATCCTGCCCTGTCCAAAACCCTTCCTCCGCCATGTTATAGCTCAAATGCAGGATCTTCTCGAACAATGTGGTCTTGCTCGAACGCCATGACACCAAGAACTTGATCAGGCGCCCCACATTCACATGGAGATCCTTCTCGTCAGAAAATGGGTAGGCCTCAATCCTATCGTAACGATGAACGGTGGGCGGATAAACAACTACAAACCCCCCAATCTCCCACAAAATCCTCTGCGCCCAGTACCCCCTCAACACATCAGAAGCCATCCTACTGACCGACACTGGAAGCATCAGAGCCCAAAACGCCGAAGAATGGAATATAGTATTGAATGAATTCACGGGCACCATCATCCCCTGTGGGAGGGCAACTTTGGGCGCCTCCTCATCAAATCGGATATCAAACGCCTCCAACCCAGATTTTCTAGTGAAGTAGAACACAGAATCCACATCCGGGAGGCCGTTCGACAGCCCCTGCTGGATGAATTGCTTCCCATTAAAGATCTCTGTATAGAATTCCTCATGCGAAACCTCTCCCACATTCTCCAGCGGCAGCCCGCGCGGCCAGACCGACCGCTGCCCGAAATGGATATAGGGGTTTACAACCGTGCGATTGGGGTTTTCATGGCTGTATTGCAGAATTGGCTCTCTCCTTGCCCCCTCCCCAACCAGGTCAAGATCGAAGTGCCGACCCAGATCGTCCCCGATCACTTCTCCCCTATCATCAGCATCAAAGATCTTCTTCGCGCCGTGCTGGATCGCGAAGAGATACCCGACGCTCTTCCTAACGTACGAATTGTAAGGGAGATGGTCGACAACTCGAAACCCTAGATTCGCCTGATCATCCAAAGAGAGAAAGATTGCACCTTTAAGGCTCCAATCAGAAGGAGTTTGTGAATTACCTACAGCGAGGAGCTGCCAGCCCTTGATCTTGGACAGGCGGCGGAGGGAGTCGGAGGGGTAGCTGGAGACGGAGACGACAATCCACCGCTCCGATCGGAAGGCGGCGTAAGCGGAGGATCGGTCGACGATGGGAGGGACGGATCTGAAGGGGATTTGTGGGTAGGGGATGGATTCGCGGATGGATTGGGGCTTGGATTCGAGGCAGAGGAAAGCGGCGGTGTCGCCGACGTTGCGGAGGAGGAATACGGCCGCGACGGTGCCGACCAGGAGGCCGACGGCGATGATCTTGTAGAGGTTGTCGGAGAACCAGGTGGAGAAGTGGAGGGATTTGGAGTGGGAGAAGCGGTGGAGGGATGGTTTTGAGGAGGGTTTTGGCGCAGCACGATCTTGGACTAGCATTTTGGATCGGATGTGAGAGACCACTGAATTAAAGTGCTCCTTCTTCCTCCTCTTCTTCTTCTTCTTTGAGATTTCAGTTTGGAGTGCGTCTACTACTGTTACGACTTACGAGTGGGTTGGGTGAGATGTGTTCTTCTCTGATGCTGCCATGGATTTTTGCTGCCGACAGAAGACTTCTTTCTTTTCTTTTTCCTCTGATTGTGATGATTTCTTTTTTCGTTGTTTGCTTCTTTAAAATGGTGTAACTACCATACCACAGAAGTTGGTGGATTTGGCTGCTGCTGCTGGTGAGGTGCGTTTGCTTGCATTGCAGGAAGAGTGTGTTTAGATTTAGTGCAATTTGGTTTAGTAAAGGGTTCAAGACTAGAAGGGATAAATTTGGGTGATATTACTTAAATTAAAGTAGCAGGCCTTGATAATGAGCGGCCTAGATTGAATTTTATCAACATCATTTATGAAGACCTTTTATATTTTAACCCAATTAAATAGGGAATTTGAAAGTTCCAGAGAGACTGCTTCTGGAACACTATTAGGAATTTTTTTTTTTTTTTTTTTTTTTTTTTTGGGGGGGGTGTTTTGAATTCCTTTCAAAAATGCCTTCCGTCAAACACACCTCCTAAATAAGTTTACAAAGAATTCAAATTTTGGTAGGTCACATTTGGTAATCAATTCGTTGAAGATCCCTCGTGGATTTTTTTCCGAAGTAATGGAAAACTCAAGTTTGGCAATTATAAATAGGTAATTGATATTGGCACTCCCTTTTCCCCCTTTTTTAATGGAGGCACTCTAAAATTTTGTGAAGGAAAAGGAGTGCCTCCATAAAAAAAAAGGAGTGTCAATATCACTTCTTTTATAAATATCTGAAAAATTGGTTAGTGGTTTTAGGTCATACCCTTTTCCTTAGAATTTATATATAGTGCCAACAAATTTTAAATGAGAAATTTCTATTTTAATTAAAGACAATATAAATTCTCAAATATGCATATTCCTCGCCTTTTGCAAAACTTATAAAACCTTCTATAATGCCTTCCTGTGATGGATATCAGTGACAAATTTAAAGGTGAGGCTGAAAGCACTGTTACGTGAATTCAACGCAAGTGCTATAATGCAGGAAGTTTTTCATTTGAACTATTTATTTGAGCCCCCAAGGTTTTTTTTTTTTTTTTTTTCATATTAGAAACTTATAAAATCACCTAAGTTGCTGTACTCAGAAAAGATTAGTACAATTACCAAGCAGTTTCAATATCTGGACCCATCTTTCACTTCTATAAAGTGTTTGTCATCTTGCCTTGAGACTTGGCACTAGCATGCATCAATTAAAAAGAGAGTACGAAACTTTGGAACTTTCAATTTTTTAGAAAGTAAATTTCTTTTAAATTTATAGCTGTCTACGTTTTGCTTTTCACTTTTCACAAATGCCACTTACATTAATTTGGCAAAATCAATCAGTCTCTTCAGTCTTCAGTTTTGATTGGGGTCTAAAATAAATGGATGAAAACGACCACCGATCAACTTAGTTTGAATTAGAGAAACATTAGACACCCAATGTGGAAAGGAGTGTCACACTCAAACAGCATTCAAGGATTAATTTCGGGTTAATCTGGCGATTTACTAATATAGTAAAAGTCAAGTAAAGTTTTTATTTTCCAGATAAGATATCATATCAAAAGTATTTTAATTCAAAACTCTCTTCATCTTTTTCAAAAAAAAAAAAAAAAAAACAACCACCTTTATCCACTAAAATATTTTATCCACTAAAATATAGAAGTACTCCACTTTTCCAAACAAAAAGTCAAAAAAAATTATATAACAAATAATTAAAAATAAAATATCATCATAACCCACTTATATTTAATTATTTCTTCAAAATCAACTTTACTTCACTTGACTCTATTAGTAGAGTTGTCAAACTGGCGCGGGTAGTTTTCAAACTAGTATGATACTATTGATCCAATCCAATATAAATCTTCTTCTTTTTTTTTTTTTTAATAAAAACCCTTGGTTTGGATTAAACATGAAGAGCAACTTAGTCTGTGCAATACCACCCTAAATAATCTCATCTAGGTTAAATTCAACTATATATGTTCGTGGCCCTTTTACACTAGCTTGTTTGTATGGAAATTATATACATGAGGATTCATAATCAAATTGGATCCAACAAAAATGATTAATTGTATTCATATCTTATTGTGTGCAAACCAAAAAGTAAATTGGAATGAAAATCTTATCATGGATTAGAAGTGGCCTTTAAAGTGGCCTTCAAAGAACGATCCACTACAGTCAGGCCATACAATTTTCCTAACAGACGCCACATCAGATAGTTACCATGATCAGGTCTTGCCCCATGTGGAGTCCCCCCATTTTAAATCATGAAGAGATCCCCCTCCAACCCTAATGCGTTTTGGCCTGCATTCTTGTGGTGAAAATTTCCAAGTTGGCAACTTCCACAGTAGTGAAAATTTCCTGCCAAATATATCTCCTGTCGATTGCTACAATGCTTGTTTTCTTATCTTCAACAAGGTTTTAACACAACTCGTGCATGCAAATCCACACGTGTACAACTGAACTGCTATTCATCCACTGCCTGTGCCACTCATCTGTTTGCCCCTTGGACCTGATGCCAGTCATCAAGTCAATTTATTCAGCAGGCAGGGCAGACCAGTGTAGAAAAATAGAACCTGGAGTGGAAGGTAGTTGGCCACCTCAATAACGCTTTGATGGTGAAGAGCTGATGGCACCTTTTGTAGGTGGCCATGAATATGTTGTTGATGGATCCATACCAACCGTGTGATAACCATGGCCCACCTTTGATCACATTGGTGTGGACTGTGGAGAGAAGAATGGCCGTATGGGTCCACTCAAACCTAGCCTTCTAATTAAATGGGCTTAAAATTTACCAAAAACAACTGCCAAGGTAAAAGAAGTTTCAGCCTTAACTAATTACCTTGAATTTCCAATTCGGAGACGTGCGCGCTTGGTAGCTTCGTAAGGTTTTCTTTTCACTTAAAGAAATCCGTTTGGGATAATTTGGGCATGTCTAATATGGAATAAAGACAACGTGATGAATAAAAGTTTTATTTTGTAAATTGATGGTCCACTAAAAGAAAAAGGAAAGCCGAAAAAGTCATGAATGAAAGTAGTAATAATAGATTCGAATAAATACAATATATTTGAATATTTGGCTCAGGTAAATTGAAAATGGAGAAATAGAATTCATGTAGCCGATCTCAACACAGTTGGAATAAAACCTCTTATGAAGACAAGGATGATGACGTAAGCACCATAAACTCTATTTACAAAAATGTTAAAATGATTATGTAATAATTTTTTGAGAACTTTATGGATTAGTACCATTTTAAACTTGATTACCAAGAGCAAATGATAAAAGACAATAATAAAAAAATGTCACCATAGTATCTTAATTGCAGTTCTTTTCAATCTTATCTCTGACATGCAATATTGTGGTCATATACTACCTCTTTTTCTTCTTCCTTTGACTTTTCCCTCTCTGTCCTGGCAAACCTAAAATAAAGGGCCTTATATTTTATGAGAACATTCTTCTCTGCTTAGAAAATATAAGACTCTTGATTTTAGATTTGCTAAGAAAGTAGGGGAGAAGCTGAGGGAAAACGTACTGACTAATTAATGTCAAGGCATCTTGGTAACATTTTTATGTCTTTTGTTATTAGCCCAATTGAAATCAAGGTACTAATCCGTAGAAATCCCCAATTTTTAATGTCCATAATAATTTAAAGTTATTATTAAGAGAACTTAAATTAGACCCTCACTTTTTTAGGATTTGATTAATTAGGATAAGGGCGAGTGATTTATATGGTAGTTCAAATTTTCATATTTTTTTTTACGTAACTACCAATAGCACTCATCATCATCATCAAAGCCTTGTTCCAATCCCATTAGGTCAGATACATGAAGTATCTATCTTTATTCTAGTCTTTCACGAGCTAAATCCGATAGGGTTGGACTTGTCTAGTTTCACTATTTTCATCCACATCCTCTTTAACTAATTTAATTTTTAGTGGGCAATCAACTTGTATGGAAAATTATTATTTTTCCAACAGCAGTAGCATTGATGGGTGGCACATGTACAGATGTACTGTCATTATTCAAAAGACTACATAGTACAAAAATATACCGTACCCTCACAATAAAACAAGAGGAATTTACTTGGTAGGGCCCCATAGGATCCTATACCACTTCAGAGGTGTCGTATTTACCATGAACACGAATAAGGCTCTACATGTGCTTTTTTTTTTTGTCGTTTAGCGAATGGTCGATATCGACCACTTTTATGGTCGATATCGACCATTCTGCGGGAACCCAAATAAAAATTGAGTTTTTCACCATTTAGGATGGAGAAGAGAGGAGGAGGAAGAGGGAGGAGAGGGAGGAGAGGGGAAGGAAGAGGGGGGATCACTCCAAGTAGATTATTTATGTGAACTTCCACAATCCACACTTCTGCTGTATTTGTGCTACACATCTTCTTCAATTATAGCCATCGAATGGTAGGTCCTCAACCCAAAATCAGGTTGATTGTAGAAAGTATAGGTGTTGGATCTCTCAATAATGGACATCTTTGCAAATATGCATCTAGAAAGGGTAGAAGATCTCTACCAGGAGTGGGCCACACATTGTTCATATGCATTCAAGAACTTGGTTTCATGGAATTCAATGATTGCTACTCTCACAATGATCGAGTTAAAGATACTGCTGAGCTGTTTGATAAAATGCCCCAAAGAGATTTCTTTTCGTAGACTTTGATGATGACCTGCTATACCCGTAATGGATTGTTGGAAAAGGCAAGGGCCTCTTTGATCAGCTTCCTGAGAGGAATGACCATGTTTGAGTTGGCAACTATTCTATTATCTGTTAGAGTTCCCTTGTAAACAATGCCATAGCCCCCTTGACCAATAATTTTGTTTATACTGTAATTATCTGTCGCACTTTCTAACTCTTCTGTGGTGAAGATCTTGAATGCCCCAACTCTGTATGAGATCTTTTTTTGCAGCGTCAGACCTCCATTTTGTTGGAAAAATTTCTCCTTGAATTGCATGATCTTCCTTTTCTTGAATATCCAGTGTGTCCAAGTACTTCCAATTAGGAGAACAAGAGGCTTAAGCCTGTGCCTGTGCAATAACTCAATAGTAAGAAACAGAGAGACTAGTTTGAATAGCATGCATCTATACTTAATCTAGCAAGAATAAAAAATTAAATCGCTTAAATGAACCTAATATCAACTGATTGACCATAAGTAGAAAAATAGATTTGGTGCCATTATTTACCCACATGATAGAAACCGCACTCTGCCCCACCACACGCTCATGATAGAAGCTCTCTCACAAATCTATTTCTTGATATTGTTTTAAATGAAAACATATAAATTATGTAATGAATGCACTTGTTTACATGTTATCCATCCAACAGTTAATGTTATAGTTTTTGAAAGCATGTTTATTCAAGTGCATAGATTTACCAATTAAAGAAAAGGTACATTACATAGGGTTGTTGAATGAATTGAGAAAGGTTGACTTAATTACATTTTCACAAGATCACATTTCATACACTTAAAGACGTACATAAATAAATTGTAAGTTTTGCTATGCCCAAAAGGCAAAAGGTGTTCTTAAAATAACAAAATATGATTTAGTGATCTGGTGCAGTGCTGGATGATTGCACTGGGACACACTTGTAACAATCCTTGGAAGTGAATGGGTTATATAAGAGACCACATGGATATGGGTGGATGAAGTCTTACCCGTGTCAAATCATTTTAAAGCACTATGGTTGGGGCATTTAAAATTGACCTCTATGAAACCCTTTTATCTTTTACATGTGCTATATCAAAGTCCTCGGGTGATTGAATGAGGGCGCACTTCATCAATCATGTCGCCTCCTAAATACCGCACTCATCTTTATAAATGGTTGTTCTCTTAGATTCACCCAGAATATCATGTGAAGAGACAACTGAGTTTCCGGTGGGATTCAAATGTTGCCTGGGATGTTCCTTCTACTCTTCTTATTTGCCTTGAAAATTGATAAATTAAAAGCAATTATAGATGATGTGATAAATTAAAAGCAACATAACTGAAACATTAATTTACAATCATTGTCAGTGTCGACCACTTTTATTGTCGATATCGACCACATAACTGAAACATTAATTTACAGTCATTGTCAGTGTCGACACTTTTATTGTCGATATCGACCACATAACTGAAACATTAATTTACAGTCATTGTCAGTGTCGACCATTTTTATTGTCGATATCGACCACATAACTGAAACATAAATTTACAGTCATTGTCAGTGTCGACCACTTTTATTGTCGATATCGGCCATAATAAAATAGAAGAAAAAAAATGATGACTGTCCATAGCAGTGCTCCGTTTGGAGATACAAAACCTGTAAATTATCCTGCTCCGTAATAACAGAAATTAACCTGATCAAATATATTTCAATCTGTATATTTATCATCGCTCATTCGCAGCTACATCTTAATCCAAACTTAACAATTACGACAAAAAAAAAAAAGAATAACATAAGAAAGTAGAAAATGATTTCGGTCTTCAACTGCCATGTAACTGAGAAAAAGGAGTATTGACTTCAACTTAACAATTTACCAATGTTGCAACGGTCAATGTCTTCTTCCCTTTGTCATCATCATGTAACTGAGAAAGAGGAGTATTGACTCATCAAAAGTAAAGAGTATGTCTAATGTGAAGCCATTACACAATTTACAATAAGCAGTCAACTTTCATATGCAACTATAACTGGCATCATCATTTCTCTTCTCATGTTGACAAATCAACCCAATGCACCTCTCTCCATCCCCTCACTCTGCCCCAACGGCCAATAATAGACTTCCATTTCAATTCTACTTGCAAAAAATTCAGCTTAAATTCCCTTCTCAATCATCTCACTAAAAGACCAAGAGCTTCAACTTCATTCCCATTTTGCAAATATCCAGCAATTAAAGAGCTCCAAGAAACCACATCTTTCTTCGACATTCTATCAAACAGATTCCTCGCGTTATCCATGTGACCCACTTTGGCATAAAAATTCAAGAGAGAATTAGCAAGAGACGGGTCATGTTCAAATCCTCTCCTAACCACAAACCCATGACAACACCTTCCAGACCCAAGATCCCCACATTGCGCGCTGGCCGAAACTGCACTAACAAGCATCACGGGATCAGGATCCAAACCACCCATTATGAGCACAACCACTTATCAAAGCAGCCCAAGAGACAACATCTTTCTTGGGCATTCGGCGAAAGAGACAGCAGTAACCACCGAAGTCCACATAATAACATCTGGTTGGGGAAATTCATCAAACACTTTACGTGCATCACCCATTTCCCCGCATTTCCCATACAATTCAACAAGAGCTGCATCCACAAACACATCCAAATCAATTCTCTCCAACTTCTTCATGAGCCCAATAATCGCCTTGCCCAATAATCCCTTGTTTAAGTTAGTTGCTAACCAACTCTCCTTCCCACCAGTGCTACTGATTAGAACAACCACCTTCACCATGAGGCTTCCAATTAAGCAAGTTTCCAAAACCAGTCCCAAGTGAAAAAAAGGCCATTCCAATGCTTGGCATATTGTTTGGGAGTTCACAGTAATAAAACTCATTCCGACCAATATTGAAATGAAAGCCCTGAGCTAAACCATTCAGCCAAGTTTGTGACACTAACCACTCGATCTACAGTGCATAAGCTCCAAGGATTTGAAGATATATGACCCATCATATTTTAAGTCCTTTTCATAGTTTCTGATGATGCAAGCTTTATTTAAGAACCTGCAGCGTTCAATGCACACAGACAATTAGATTGTAATCAAGAAAGTATAGAAAACCATGTAGATGATAATGGTGTTGGATGGCTATTGATAAACTTACATTGATAAACTTTCCCGGAACTAATTAACAGTGGCTCGATCTGTATCCATGGCGTGGAACAGAGCGATCCCTCCCATCTTCTCCATCCTGAAAAACCCAATTTTTATTTGGGTTCCCGCAGAATGGTCGATATCGACCATAAAAGTGGTCGATATCGACCATTCGCTAAACGACAAAAAATAAAAAAATAAAAACGCACATATAGAGCCTTATTCGTGTCCATGATAAATACGATACCTCCGAAGTGGTATAGGATCCTATGGGGCCCTACCAAATAAATTCCTCATAAAACAAGGTCTAATTCAAACCAGGTAACATAGTACATAAATTGAAGTCATGACATCAAATGAGCCCCCTGCATGGCTGCATCACAGTGCCATGAGCCCACTTGGAAGAAATGGTGGAATAGCTTATTGTACACCTTGCAATGCGATGGAGATCGCTTAATGAGGAAGGCAAGGGGTCCGTTTCTTAGAGATCAGTATTGGAAGTAGACGCTACATCTCCATCCATCCACATTGCCATAACTAATGTTAGTTGGGATGGAATGGAATCCTTGCAACATAATTTATAAATTTCTTGGTTCCTATTTATAAATCTACATAGGCATATTCCCATTATGTAAGATGTCAGAGAATATAGTTTGTTTAATCTTTAAGAATATTGGTTGGTGGGTTTTGGAAAAGAAAATTGATAATATGAGGGGCTGTTAGGTTTATGGAAATAGAAGTGGATGCAAATGAAAAAGGGGGACTTTTCATTTATTTTTATGAGCAACATGATAGGGGATCTGGACTCTATTTTATAGAGGTGGCGAATATTGATAGAATGAAATAGTATCTCTTTCTTTTAACAAAACAAGGGTTCCGGACTCTACTTTTATGCCCCTCGACCTCCTATGAGCCATGTATAAAAGATTTAAAGTGCTCCTACTAAAAAAGGGTTGTCCTACACCTTTAGAGATCTCTTGCTTGAATCTACTTTTTTTTTTTTTTTATTTAGCATGCTTGAATCTACTTTTGATGGGCACCTTAAAAAAGATGACTGGCATGAAAATTTCAATTTGGAATTTGGAATTTGGAATTGTTAGCTCTTACCGATTTGTTTCACAGTCAAATTCAATTTGGAATTTGAACCATGTTTTCTTTTTCCATGACTCTTCTTATACACTGTTTACTAATTTAAAGATAGATATCCCATTAACTGAGCATCTGAAGTCTTAATTTCCTAATAAAGTAGACGTGGAGCCTATTTTGGGTTTGAAAGAAGTTCAAATCCAGACCATTCGGATTCAGATTTGGATCTAGAATTGGATCCCTACATGTTCCGATTTGAATATATATATTCATGCGCATCCATCCCTCACCATATTACAGTAAGGGACAGCATAGTGGGGCCAACTTTATAATACATTTGAACCATCAACACACATAGAACCACTGAATTACATTAGATTTATCGAGCTTTCACCTATCCGAATGGATTGGATCGTTGGATCGGGGATCAAATCTTTTTCTTTAATATAAAGTCGTTAAATTTATGGGCTACAGATGAAAGGATTAGTTTTATTCATATTTAAAAGATATGGTGAGGGATGGATGCACATAAACATTAATTACATCCATACTTAGAGAGTTTTCTTAGCTTTAATCATATATCATCCGGGGCAGACCTAGGTACATGCACCCGTCAAACCGCGGTGCGCTTCTAAAACCTATATGACTAGGGCTGTGAATCGGGCCGTGTTAACGAATTCAGGTTAGAATCACCTCAACCCGAATACGACCCATTAAGAAAACGGGTCAAAAAACCAAAAACAAACCCAATTCGTTTATTTAACGAGTCATACGACACGACCTGTTAACCCGTTAATTTAAAAAAAAAAATCATTAAACTTAAAAAGTATCTCTTTTCTAAATCATGGAGCCATACTTTTTGTTTTGAAGCTAGGCCCATTTTCTAAGTAAATGTTGTATCTCTTCTGATTAAGTGTATCTTCGACTGAACAAAAGTTATGTCACTCACACTTTAATTTTTTGCATGGTAATATGATGCACACTTGGCAGCATGATTTTTTGGCGGGTTGTATCGGGTCATAATAGGTTACTGGGTTTATTCGTTAACGACCTATTAATTTAACAGGTTAACAGGTCCGACCCATTAACGACCCGAACCCATTAAGGGGTCACCCAAACCCGTTAATATCGTGTGGGTTCGTGTCGTATTAACGGGTTGTGTGACATTTTGACAGCCCTATATATGACAAGCCTACATCCACTTCAAGAAATTCAATAAAAATCATGAGTCTACCCTCAAAATCCACATGAAAATCCTCGCTTTGCCCCCAAAACCAAACTACCCATTTGGGTCCGCACCCCTCAAGCGAAAATCTTGGATCTGCCACTATATATCATTAAACAGCCCCACTTGTATATTAATTAAAAAAAATCATTTTAAAGCTCTTTTATCTAATTACACTAATGACTCTACTTCTTATTTTAGATATAGATAAGGAATTGAATTGATTTTCCTAAGTTGATGCAATGTGTAGGTTTCGTGTCCATCCGAATCTATATTTGGTTTTGGATCTCTAAAAAGGGATCTAAGTCCAGATACAACGTGGTTCTGCCCTGGATTCAGTCCATTTGGGATAACAGAGCTTCCACAAACTTAACCCTTTGCGACATTTCAAAACATAAGATGAAAAGCTAGGTGCCAGAAACCACTACTGTTGGCTGTAAGTTTTTCTTCTGATGTTACTGAGAAGGATTTTATATTCAAGTGAGAACTAGTTCTCACCTATTATATGAGAACTTTTTTACGGGGCCCAACTAGCAACCCATCCAAACCTAGTAACTAATAGGGAACCCTCTGATAGTCACATATCTCAAGGATCGACACAAATCCGAATGGATTGAACCGTTGGATCGATGGTTGAATATTTTTTTGAATATGAAGCCATTAAACTTGTGGGCCACGGATGAAGGGGTTAGGGGCATGGGTTTTGGGTCAAACTTGATACTTAGGGTAGTCTCACATAGATCTTTCCATCCCCCCTAGTCCCATCCCCAAATGGGGTCCACAATTGGGCCCTACAAAAAAGTTCTCATATAATATGTGAGAACTAGTTCTCACCTGAATATTACCCATATATATATATATATTTTGTGGATGGAGTTCATGTTGTTGCATTGTTTTTGTTGGGCATTTACTATCATTAATATGGATTTGCGATGGTGGGATTAGCCGAATGATCAATCCAAACCCTCCTATAGACACCTTACCACCACAATCATGGGGTGAGATCTTCTTCATCCTCCTGCATTGTAGTTGGTAACCCGTTTAAAAATGAGTCTAACCTATAGACCTCGTACTCAACCCGATCCATTTTGATCTGACTCTCCTATTCACTCACTCATGAATGAGTTTAATGAAACTTCACAGTAAAGCCCACCTATTAAAAATCAGAACCGCTCAAAATGAATGTCCTCTATATATATGATGACACCAAATATATTACTCTAATAGAGTGTTGAACCCTTTTTACAAGAAAATAAGAAAAAAATACGAAGCGCAACGTACAATTGAGAATGTATGATTGATGTCATAAGATTGTGTTCATCACGATATTAATCATATCATTAGTTTTATTGTGGAGCAAACTCCTATAGGAACAATATCTTGGAAAGTTTCTTGTAAGAAAAGAGTGTCAATTTTGAACAGTTTTTTAATAGATAAGGCCCACCGTAAAGTTCCACTCACCGCGAAATAATCTCAACTTCCCAAAGTCAAATACGATTTGTGCTGAGTCCGAATCTGATGAGGCTTTACGTACCAGGGCCGACTCGAGATAATTCGAGGCCTAAAGTGACAATCCTAAATGAGGCATTTTCTATGTTTAAATATTATTATAAATATTTTTAAAATTTATTTTTCTTTTTTTTGTGATGCAAAATTACTAATTAAGTTTTTATATTTAAAGTTTAGCTAACCTATCTTAAGTCCACCTCCAAAGCACACATAAAAGTTTTGGGCCCATCCCCAAAACTCACATGGAAATCTTGGATCACAAAATCCAACTACCTATGTGACTCCCCCCCACGCAAAACAAAAATCCAAGATGGACTTCAGAGGTGTGCCCCATATGCACTGTGGGCAAGTGAATAAATTCCGGCGGGGCCCATTGTTTATCTTAGATTTTAAGGTCTATTATTAGGGCTGAACTCCCAAGCTATGGATCTAATACAATCACATCATGGATCAAATCTGAATGGGCCCCTATTGACATAGGATACACAAAAATAATGAGAAAGGCACGTGAAGCAAGTTCATGACTGAATCGAGATTTCTAAAATCAATTGGACTCCTAGCAATAAAAATTATAAGGGGCAAATTTGGAAATATATATAATAGGCCAAAAATGTAAAAATTTTGGTAGGATCTTCTCAAGAGAGAGTTATTATGAGCCTTATATTTTGGAGAGAAAAAAAGGGATGGCATTGACAAGTTTTCTTTTTTGGAATTTCAAAAGATGTAAGCTGCTAGCCTGCTATTATGGAGCTTTTTTTTGGACCATATATATATATATATATATATTTTCCTAAAGCAATGGCTTTTTTGGCCTAATGATACAGCCGGCCCTAGCTTTACCCTACGGTGAGCGTGGTTTAAATAATTGCGCTCCACCATGTATGCCTTATCCAACAACGACGTGGCTGAGTATGATTGGTCTAACCACTCTCATAGTGGGTTAAATGAAAATCCCTTGGAGGATCCCGAATAGTGCCAAGTACGGGGTTTCAATTACCTCGATGAAATCCAGACGAGAAAATAATTGTTGTAATTTGTGGGCCGGCATGAGAAGGCATGCACAGCCGCACACATAAAGCATTGCCTGCCAAGTCATACCAGCTAGCTTTCTATTTCTCTCCAAAATGAAATCCAGCGTTCTCAAAGGATTCTCAGAATCTGTCCGGTCCTATTCTAGAAGTGGCGCACTAATGATTCAAGTCATAGAGATTGGCTCTGAGAATATATAAACAAAAAAGGCTTCTGATACCTTGTTAGTGGGCAACTCTGTCTCTGTGTGAGAGAGAGATGAGTGGGAAGGAGAAGAAGGTGGTGTGCGTAACAGGTGGGTCTGGGTACATCGCTTCATGGCTGGTGAAGCTCCTTCTCTCTCGTGGCTACGCTGTCAGAGCTACCGTTCGCGACCTCAGTAAGAAATACGCAACACTTGATCATCATCATCATCATTATCATCATCATCATCATCTCTACCATTTCCTTTCCTTTTCAGTGCATGCTATTGCTGCCTTCCCTTCTTCTCTCTATCTAAGTTGGCGTTTGGACGCGGATGAAACAGGTGGAAGTGTTTTCTCCACTTTCTCTCCTGATCCAAACAGTCCCCAATCCCTATCGTTTAATATTACTGTGTGTGAGCCGTGAGGTGACTCGTAATGATTACTGTGAGAAACTTGGCCTTGTAAGTCGGATCAAGAATATTAAAAAGGTCCCTAAGTTTAATAACAATTGCTGCAAGGTGTTTAAAAAATGGATGTTTCTTCACATGGTGTTTTGGAGGAATTGGAGATTTTCAAACTAGTCTCTAAAATTTGGAGGAATCATGTGTTCGATATATCTTAAGGTGGAATCAACTTATTTGTATGGAAGTAAAAACGTAGGACATGCTATTGGATGGGATTGCATTTCAATTTTAACTGTTCGATCAGATCATCACTAGTTGGCTCAATTGTGAATTCCACATCCTATTCAAGGGAAGCATGTGAGAGTTCCACATCCTATTCATGGGAAGCATATAAGAGACCACGGGATTTGGACTCCCAAGGTTTTTTTCTTTATTTCACGGGATTGGCCTAGTGGCCTGAAGTCATATTATGAACACCCTTGAGCCATGAGTGGGTTGGCGACTCCCAAGGTTTGGAGTAATGTAAGAAGAAAGGGTTCAATAATATTAGAAAGGTCCTTTTAAGTTTGTCCTTAACCTCTAACTTGTCATGCTCTCCTTAAAAAAAAAAAAAGTGTCAACAACTACCACCATTAATCCCAACCAATTTCATCAATCATAACACCATTACTTCTCTGCATCTTCCTACCGTATTCAGCCTTCATCTTTATTTTTGTAGCAACAGTGGCATCCAAAAAGGGTAATGCCAATCCTTGTATCTTCCCATTTCCTTTTTTTTTTTTTCTTTATAATTCTCTTCCATAGATGATGAGTGGTAGAATGTTGGCAGTTTTAAGTTATATTTGGGGTGGGTTGAGAATTTGAGGGTCAACTTGGACTGAAAAAACAAACCAAAGGTTTTCCAATATTCTAAATTTTGGTAGATATTTGGGCATGGGTGGCACCAATTTCATTGGATATGATGAATGAACTCATGAAGGTGGGATGCGCACTATGAGGCACATTTAATGTGCATTGGTGCCTAAAAGGGTAAAACATGTGAAAGTAAAACATTACTGCGAAAGGGTTTTCAATTTTTCATGAGAACTGGTAATTCTCTACTCCAAAATGAGTAGAATCCACCATATCAACTGCTTCAAGGGAACCTCTCCTCTATCCATATGAGGATTTATTTCAAATTCAAATCCTAACTTTCTACCCAACTGCAAACAGCCTAATCCTCAAGGTGGAAAATAAGAAAAACTCATGAAACGAGTTCCTCCAGGAGGCTGCCCCTTCAATCAGTAAAGTTCTCCAACCAACATCAAATTCAAAGTTAACTGGTTAAAATCCAAGAGGTGGGCCAGATTGTTCCAGCCATTGAATTCCAAGCACAGGATGTGCTCATTTAACTAGCAACATGTACATTTTGACTGTAAAGGCCCTATTTGTTTGCAAATAATATATAGGAATTGAATAAGTACGGATTCATGATAAAATAAACTCTAAGAAAGGATTATTAAAGAGGAAATGGGTGAATTGTATAAGGTAGAGATGTAGACGGGACATGGACTTTCTTAGGATTTGAATTACTAAGGCGATGGCTTGTTATTCATTTTCCATCTCCCCTCCTTCACTTTTCATTATTTGATGGTCATTTTTAGATATTCATCATTGATCCTTCATTTTTAACCACTTATAATATAGGGTCTTAGAATTCCAAGGAATTTAATCAAATAGGCCCAAAATGATACTGCTGTATTTCTAGCTTAAAACCACAATGGCAGGCCTTACACCAAGTGGTTGAACAAAATCCATCTAGATGAGCTTGAGCTGTATCTTTACATACCATTGATACCATTATGCTGCTTCTCTCCCTCAATTGAAGAATGTCAACAATATCTTCTCATCCTCCATTCCATTTTGAAAATTGAAAATTTTTGTTTGTGCGACAAATACAATGAGTAAGATCCTCTCCTGCAAATCTTGGAAAGTAGAGGTGGGTGACTCATTAGAGTTGTTACTGCCAAACTGCTTGTCGAGGTGGGAAGATATTTTCGAATCGGATTCAATGCCTAACTATGAACTGCGAATTCAAATGTGAATCAGTCAAACTACAAAGCAGGGTAACTATGCTGTTGAGTCATGTCTGCCAAGGTTTCTTTGATATCTCATTAGAAACTGGAGTGCTGCTGTAAGTAACTGGAGTCCTCCTTTACTTCCTTGTCCAGCCATCCTACTGTGGACTCCCCTTGTTTGAGATAGTATGGCTTAGCCTTAGTTTCAGCTCTAGGCATGCCCAAGATCAGACCAGATCTCCCACCAAATGTTAGATTTCTGCATATAGGCAGGATATACTTCCAGGTGGGGCCCACAGGCTGCACTGTTCCTAAGCGAGTACCGGTCTGGCCATTCCTAAATTACTGCATATACATGACTTCTGGTACATGTATGGGGTTCAAATTTAGTTCAAATGCCTTCTCATTTTAAATTCATGATCCTGTTGTTCCATTATGGCTTCAGGACAAACATTTACTACTTGCCATACAAACTGGGTTACTAAGTTGAATATGATATTGTTGGAAAGCATTGTTTAACTTGATAATAAATCCTACTTGTGCACGTAGCCTGAGCATTTTGGTACTGTACTTGTTAGCATGACACAGTAACTATACATGGTGACATAGCTTTGAATGCTTACATTTGTAAGTTATCTACATCAAACTTTCTACTTGTCTTTAATGTATCTTTCGTTTGATTCAGTTGATTGGAATTTTCCCTCATTAGTTTGGTTAAAATAACATTGCAGATGATCCAACAAAGACAGAGCACTTGCGTGCGCTGGATGGAGCCACTGAAAGACTTAACTTGTTCAAAGCTAACCTACTGGAAGAGGGGTCATTTGATGCTGTGATCGATGGGTGTGAGGGGGTTTTCCATATAGCCTCCCCTTTCTACCATGCAGTCACTGACCCAGAGGTTCGTCTCATTTTATTTCCATCCTGATAGCCATTTTGCATTACCCCGTCAAGCCTGTGTAACCAGGAAGAGGACTGTATCAAACAGCCAGGTGTAAAACTTTGCCAAATTTTTAAAGTGATCTGGCTCCAGTTAGATGGGAAAAGGCTTTAATGATGATGATGATGATAGCCATTTTCAGAAGATTGTATTCACAAAGTTATAAAAGAGTTTATCTAGATATGCTTGATCGGCCTGTGAGTGCTCTGTTTTGTTATGAATGTCACTGTTCCTCCTGGACAAGGAAATAGCAATGAAGGCCTCTGCCTGCCCTTTTTGGTACACTTAACCTTTTTCTGTGTATGTCTAATGCTCAATCTCTTTTATTATAACATCAGTTAGAAAAATCCTACTCTTTTGGGCCTTATATTAAAAAAGCTATGGTTAAAGGGCACAGATCTGATGCTTTTGCTTTTGGCTGAGATTGGCGTTTTATTTTGTAGCTTAATGTTGTCTTTTCATTTTGTTCAGGGAATATATAATATGTCTAAAGGCTTGTGCATAATAAACACAATGCCAGATACTACCTTTTTTTTTTTTTTTGTATATTTAAACTTTGTATGGGTCTTATGATCTTTTAAGGTCTTATTCTTTAGTATCATTCTTCTCCTCTGTGTCTGAATATTTTCGAAAAAACATATTTTCATTTCAGAATGAAGTATACATGATGGTAGTGCTTATATTTCATCTGGTGGTGCTTATAGTTATATTTCATCTGGTACCCATCTGGATGGTCCCCAGTAATGTATTTTCAACCCGTTCAATTAGGAACATAGTACTTAGGCTGTCATCTCTTATATATTTGAATAAGACATAGATTAGTTCCAAGAATAGTTCTATGATTCTTTCCCTGGGAATTCATACTGTTCATTGGGTCTAAGTACTGGCCTTCTTCTTCTTCGATCTATATTGTTGATCCAATGAGCCTCAGAATGGATGAAACATGCAGAACTTGATATGGGACAGTCCTAGCAATGTGCAGTCTTGTAAGAATAGACGGCTACGTTTGGGCAATCATATCATCCATGAAGGTTAGTTGGTTATGATGATTATGACAATGACCATGACAACGGCTATGGAATGATGACAATGATCAAGCTACCAATTTGGAAAGGTCCTCAAATGTACACACTTAAGACTCAAGGACACTCTGCATATAATCTGGAAAAGGATCACATTGTTTCTCTAGTTTCCAAACTGAACTCCAGAAATTTACCCCTACCTCTAGGAAAAACAATCTTGTAATGTGTTTTATTTCTTTTTTTCTCTTATTGAATTATTATATATATATATATATATTTTAATGTGACTTGAACCCACAACCAAAGGTTGTAATTGTGAGTACTCCTTGTACTTTACCTACATATTGAGCCAACACGACCCTTTTTGTTTTCGTAAATCATAATAGCTTCTGTTTTGTTCAATTCCAGGCTGAACTAATTGATCCTGCTGTGAAGGGGACTCTCAATGTTCTTGGTTCTTGTGCAAAAACTTCCTCTGTCAAAAGGGTTGTTATAACATCCTCCATGGCTGCAGTTGCTTACAATAGAAAACCTCGAAATCCTGATGTTGTTGTTGACGAGACTTGGTTTACTGATCCAGAATTCTGTAGGGAGACAAAGGTGTGTACTAATTTGTGTTCTGGACTATTTTATTTAAGTTCCATAATTAGTATGCACACTATTGTATTTCATCAATCATGGCAGGTTGTTGATGCTACCTTAATTCTATTAATCGGTATTTACTTTTACCAGATAAGAGGTTCAAATGTTTTTATATTGGGATTCCTAGATGGATTACAAGATTTTCAGTTATTTAAATTTAGAAAGCAGTTTTACCTAGTGATGTTGTGAGCTTGTGTGCCTAATAGTTACCACTTCCAACTCCTTTTTGGTTTATTGCAGTCTTGGTATTTACTTTCGAAAACGTTGGCTGAGGAGGCTGCTTGGAAGTTTGCAAAAGAGAAGGGAATTGACATTGTTACAATAAATCCAGCAATGGTGATTGGTCCTCTTTTGCAGCCAGTTCTTAATACAAGTGCTGCTGCAATTCTCAACTTAATAAGTGGTATGCCTTTGTTACTAATGAAGCCAACATGTAGAGCTTTTCCTCCAAAATGAGGATTGATGATGTTAACCTTTCCACTGTTGATAAAAGTGTTCCACCTTTCATCCCCTAAAAAAAACAATAAATTCAAAGAAAATCATAAAAATATGTTTCCTTATGTAGGAGTTCAAAAGTTTTTTCCAACTGTTTATGGATATGATTTCTGAATATCCTCATTTTTGACAGGTCTGTGTTGTTCATCATGTTTATCACTAAAACATGTGCTCCACATGAATGAATTTGAAGAACTGTTCATTTCCTCTTCCCAAAAAGTATAATTCCCCCTTTCGCAAAATACATTTCTCCATGTTATACATGGAACCTTCAAATAAAGCAACACAGTATTCATCAACTCGTTTTTATATGGTTACTCATGTTGGTTTCTCTATGACACCATTCTGAATTCCTTATTACCAATCTAAACATTGTTTTGTAATTGACAAAGTATCATCATCATCATCATCATCATCTTTTAAATATAAATCTAAATGAATTGTTTTTTTATCAGTAACGGTAACTTTTATTAAAAGGAAAAGAAATTACAACAAACCATCATCATAAAGCAAAATACAAAAGAACTACTGGTATAAGAGATATATACTGGAATCCAACCCAATACTAGGCGACAGACACACAAATTACAAGAACGATCTGCCCCTTGCTTAGCTAGCTAGAGAGTCTGCAACATGTACAAAAGAGACCTTGAGGTTTTGGTAGGAGAATGGTTAGCTAAATAAACTTAATATGGTATTAGAGCCAACCGGTTGCGAGTTCAAATATGAAAAAAAGTAGGTGTTGCAAAATGTGCACCGACTGGGCTCCACTCGAGGGGAAGTATTGAAAAGTAATTATGCTACCTCAAAATATGTATGACTATTATGTTAATTTTAGAGTAAGATATTTCATTATTTATTATTGATGCCAGCTTTAGCATATACATTTAGTCGAAATAATATTTAAACTAATTTAGATCTAATACCAAATCCACAAATCCATTTTTTTTAGAATTGTCAAATCGGACACCTCATATTGGTGACAGTTTTTGGTTCAATGTACCTACACACTCATGCAGCTTATACTTCTGTTATCTATCTACATCCCACATGCCTTTCCTATTGATCTGCATCTTCTTGTGATGTACTAATTCCTTCTATGTTGCAGGGCCGCCTACTTTTCCCAACTCAACTTTTGGATGGGTTCACGTTAAAGATGTTGCTGAGGCACATGTTTTGGCATTTGAGGTTGCCTCAGCAAGTGGAAGATATTGTTTAGTTGAGAGAGTTGCTCATTTTTCCGTGATTGTGAAGATCTTGCGGGAGCTTTTCCCTGCCATCCCACTTCCTGAAATGTAAGAACCCGTTTCCAATTGTGAACTAGTTTCTAACATTTCGCCGAACTTTAGCTATAATTTAAAACTTTATATGTTCTTGTTCTTTGATTGTGTCACGCCCGTGGACCCCCTCTAGAAGGGCGTTGGGTCCGGCAAGCATCCGCCTAAGGAGAGAGGGCGAGGGAAATTCTAAAGGACTGAGTATGTAGTGGTGCATAAGTCCACATCGGAAACATGCAAGTCCTAATCTTGGATATATATGTGTGACCTGACCTTAACCCCACATGAGGCCTTTTAAAACCGTGCGGCACCTCTGTAGAAGGCGTTAGGTCCGGCGAGCATCCCCCTGTATGCAGTGGTGCATAGCCTTTTAAAACCGATTGGTAATTAAGATTTTCATATAGAAAAGAGAACATGAAGAACAGTACTATATAATTGGTGACTTCTTCTGCTTACTTGTTAATAGATTGAGCTTGAAGGTTGACTGTATAAGCTTACATCATTTACATTTTCAGGAGCAATCTTGGACCTTCCTCTAGCTGCAGATATTGTAGCAGTTCATATGGTTTACATGTTATTATTTGTTCTTTTTTGGCAGGTGCGCTGATGATGCACCCTTTAGGCCAACATACCAAGTGTCAAAGGAAAGATCCAAAACTTTGGGCATCGACTACATTCCTCTCGATGTGAGCCTAAAGGAGACTGTCGAAAGCTTAAAGGAAAAAAAGTTTGTTACTCTGTGAAACCAGGCTGTTGCACTTCATGGTGACATAAATAAATGATGTGGGTCACATTTTAGTTTAATCTTATGCCTCACAAATCCAGTTTCAGTTTTTAGTGGAAGTTGAGTCTGCTCAGGAAGCATAGATACCTAAAAGCACTGGGAATATAAAGATGCAAGTGCATGCTTCAGTTTTGTCACCATGTTTATGGAGATCTATAATGTTGTTCAGAATCTTTACAATTTCAGTAATGTCAATAAAAACAGCCCACAAGCCCAGTCTTCAGAACATCTCCATTTTGGTACTTGGTTTAGTGGAAAACAGATCTGCTATATGTGAATTATCATCATCATCATTGCCTTTGGTGAAAGGCAGAATCCAAAATCCGGATTTTTACTTCTCAAAAAGCGCCGAGAAATCACACTAGCCCAAGACTCAACAACAAAGAACAAAAAAACACTAAAAAAGAAGGGAGAATATTTACAATCAGGTTTTTAGTGACCCTACAATATGCCATGTCCACCAATTTGAGTTGTACTTGTTTCTCCTCTTCCTCACCTTTTGGCATGCTAAGTAAGTGGTGTCCATAATCTTTCAATGCATGTCTTCTTATGTGGTACAGAGGAGGATTGTATAAATGCACTACAACAAGTTGCACTTTTAGCCACGTTTTTTAGCCACGTTTTTAAAAAACGTCGGTAAAGGTTATACTTTTGCCGACGTTTTTAAAATTCGTCGGTAAAGGTCTACCATTTACCGACGTTTTTTAAAAACGTCGGCCAAAGTATAACCTTTACCGACGTTTTTTAAAAACGTCGGCAAAAGTATATACTTTTACCGACGTTTTTTAAAAACGTGGCTAAAACTACACCCTTTACCGACGTTTTAAAAAACGTCGGCAAAAGTAAAGATCTTTACCGACGTTTCTAAAAAACGTGGCCAAAAGTACACACTTTACCAAAGGCCATTCTTAAATTTAAAAAAAAAATGGTTTATTTTTAAATTTTACCGACAAAATAAAACGTCGGTAAATATGCTTTTAATTTTATTTTTAATTTTACCGACGAAATTAAACGTCGGTAAATATGTTTATGAATATTTATTTATTTTTATATTAATTTTACATACAAAAATACAAACGTCGGTAAATATGTTTATTAATTTTTATATTAATTGTATCAACGAAAATAAAAACGTCGTTAAATATCTTTTTAAATTTTATTTTTTACCTTTACCGACGAAATTAAACGTCGGTAAATATGTTTATTAATTTTTATTTATTTTTACGATCATGTTACCAACGAAAATAAACAGGTCGGTAAATATCCTTTTTAAATTTAAAATTTTTAATTTTACCGATGAAATTAAACGTCGGTAATTATATTTATTTTTTATTTTTATATTACTTTTACCGACGAAAATAAAAACGTCGGCAAATATCTTTCTTAAATTTTTAAATTTTAATTTTACCGACGAAATTAAACGTCGGTAATTATATTTATTAATTTTTATTAATTTTTATATTACTTTTTTACCGACGAAAATCAAAACGTCGGAAAATATCTTTCTTAAATTTTTTATTTTCAATTGAATAAAAGAGTTTCAATAAATGTTTATTAAATATACAAACGGGCCGGACTAGTAAATAGTATATGATTAAAGCTAAGTAGATTTTCATATATGAATTTTATTCAATCTATTTAGGCCCTTACAAGTTATGCATCTTTTTTGCTATGTGAATGTATTAATCCTGAATGGGATCTTGGTTCGGAACATAGAGGGATCCGGTAATTATATTTATTAATTTTACCGACGAGATTAAACGTCGGTAATTATATTTATTAATTTTTATATTAATTTTACCGACGAAAATAAAAACGTCGGCAAATATCATTTTAAATTTTTTAATTTTTACCTTTACCAACGAAATTAAACGCCGGTAAATATGTTTATTAATTTTCATTTATTTTTATATTCATGTTACCGACGAAAATAAACACGTCGGTAAATATATTTTTAAATTTTTATTTTTTACTTTTACTGACGAAATTAAACGTCGGTAAATATGTTTATTAATTTTTATATTCATTTTACCGACGAAAATAAAAACGTCGGTAAATATGTTTTTTTAATTTTAGCGGAGAAATAAAACGTCGGTAAATTTGTTTAATAATTTTTATTTATTTTTATATTCATTTTACCGACGAAAATAAAATAATTATATCCACGATGAATCAAGCGATGAGATTTGACCAGATAATCATTGTTGACCTCCTAAAGAGGATTTTAGGTTTAGATCGGGAAAAAGTGGCCCACAAAATTTTAAATTGAACCATTAACCCTTTGGTTTTTTTTGTCAATATCTCACAATACATAAAGGATCAATCGTTGGAATTTGATCCAGTAGACGTTACTTGCCATATAAAGAGGGTCTATGGTCCATATCTTGCATTAGTGATCCAGATTGTTCGGAAATGTAGAAAAAATGGATTGCATGTCTTAACTCATGAATGCACTGTAGTAACCGTGCATTAATCCAATGATTGGTATTTATTTCAAATATATTTCATGATCCATATTGAATTAACATTTGGGGTTGGGACCTATAACTATAAATGACCTTTTAAAGAGGACTAGAAATTTGGATTGCGAAAATAGGGCGTACAAAATTCCATAAATGATGATCTAATCGTTTGTACGTTTTCATCAATACATCACAATCTATAATGATCCAACAGTTGACTTTTGGTATCATAGCCGTTTTTAGCCCCCATAACATGATCAACGGTTTGGATCACAAATTTTAGTGCCAGATTATTAAAAAAAAATTAAAAAAGGCGTCCAAGTTGTGTGTCCACTATAGCTATGCCAAAACTAGGCCGGTATGTAAAACGTTTCACACTCATCATGAGCGAAAATGTATTGCCTCTTTTGCACATATTTTACACAGCAAAAGCACATGTGATTCACACACCTAGTATGTAAATGTTGTAAACAAACATAAATGATATGAATCTTTTTCACATGTGGGATGTTTACATATGTAAATTGGGAGAAACAAACGACCGGCCTCATCTATCCTTTTGCTTAGCAGAAAAGCAGAGTTCGTTCAGTCTGGGAAGAAGATAAGAATTTTGGAACCGATATTCGATATTATATTTAAAGGACATGGATTTATGCTCCCAGGAGTTTTTTGGGCCAGCTCAATACTCTTATCCATCAGGCCATTGCACTTCGTGAAAGTCCCGGGGGCCTAACCCTAGAGAGGGGGGAGGATGAATAGGGTGATCTACAAATAGTGACCAATTATGACCAATTTTAACATAATTAAATTAAACTAGTCTCTTGTGATGATTAACAATCAAAATGCGGAAGCTAAATAAACGTAATCATCATATAAGCATTCACCATAGCATTCATGAAACATGTTGGTTGAACTAGAAAAAGGAGGAAGAAAATCAACTCATGAAGCTGATTGGAAGAATAAGACGAATCCAAGGGTGTCGACCTGCTCAACTGAAGAAATTCTGTTTTGAAACAGAAACAACCCAACACAATTTTTTAAGTTGCTGGGCACGCATGTCCGGTCGACCGACCACTCCAGGAGGTCGACCGGCCCAACTGGGACAAACCTGATTTCTGATCAGGTTTAGAGAAAAATGGGCTAACTTACAGACTCAAACTAATATGGAAATGAGATATTACAAAATAATTTCATTTAAAAGATTGAAAAAACTTGTAAGTCCAAGATAAATTATTTTTCAAACGTGTCACTACAAGAAATCTAGGCTGTTGTGACGAAATTTGATGACGAAATTTTTTTTTGTCTTAAAAGAACACCCAAAGAGGACGAAATATAAATTTTGTCGTTTTTTTTAATTTTTTTCAAAAGTATAGGAGATGAAAATAAAATTTCGTCTGCAAAAATAAGGCGCCAACTTCATTTGCGTTGGCGCCAATTATTTTAGCTCATTGGAGACGAACATTTTTGTCACAAAATATAAATTTTTTTTGCGACGAACGTAATTCGTCACCAATAAGGATAAGTTATGGAAGACGAACATATTTCGTCACCAAAATAAGGCGCCAATTTCATTTGCATTGGCGCGAATTATTTTAGCTCATTGTAGACGAACATTTTTGTCACAAAATATAATTTATTTTTGCGACGAACGTAATTCGTCACTAATAAGGATAAGTTATGGCAGACGAAAATTTTTCGTCACCAAAATAAGGCGCCAATTTCATTTGCGGTGGCGCGAATTATTTTAGCTGATTGGAGACGAACATTTTTGTTACAAAATATAATTTATTTTTGCGATGAACGTAATTCGTCACCGAGAAGGATAAGTTAGACAAAAATATTTCGTCACCAATAAACACTCCATCATGCCATTTCATCTTTCTGTTAAATGAGCGACAAATATATATTTGTCTCGGAAGAATAAGTTGTGGGGCAAATTATTTTAGTTGATTGGAGACGAACATTTTTGTCACAAAATATAATTTTTTTTTGCGACGAACGTAATTCGTCACCAATAAGGATAAGTTATGGAAGACGAAAATATTTCGTCACCAATAAACACTCCATCATGTCGTTTCATCTTCCTGTTAAATGGGCGGCAAATATATTTTTGTCTCAGAAGAGTAAGTTGTGGGGTGAATTATTTTACCTCACTGGAGAGGAACATTTTTGTCACAAAATATAATTTTTTTTTGCGACGAACGTAATTCGTTACTAATAAGGATAAGTTATGGAAGACGAAAATTTTACGTCACCAAAATAAGGCGCCAATTTCATTTGTGTTGGCGCGAATTATTTTCGCTCGTTGGAGACGAACATTTTTGTCACAAAATATAATTTGTTTTTGCGACGAACCTAATTCGTCACTAATAAGGATAAGTTATGGAAGACGAAAATATTCGTCACCAAAATAAGGCTCCAATTTCATTTGCAGTGGCGCCAATTTCATTCGCACTTGAGCATATTCCTCTCTCACAAGTATTGCTTTGGAAAATCCTTTAAAATGACTAAAATGGCCACCCCAGGCCCTAACGTCCATTCTGCTTGAGCCGCCGCCCACCCCCCACCCCCCTCCCTCCAAAATCCAACGTCCCTTTTCCAAAACCCATTTCCCCCTTTGTCCCTCCATCTATACCGGTCCCTCTTTTCCAACACCCTTTTCCCCCTTTTTCAAAACCCTTTTTCAGAAGAGGAGAGAAGAACCCTTTTCCCTATTTTTCAAAACCCTTTTCCAACATCTCCCACCCATCGTCTTAGGCAGCAGCCCCATGGCCCATTGGCCCCCATCAATCATCATCACCCTCCATCAACGCACGCAGTGCAGACTCATCCCTGATCAATGATCCCTCTCATCCATGGTTTAAAATATCGGTCTCGGTCGAGGTATCGATCGGGCCGAAAAATCGATATCGTCGCGGATATCGGTCCATCGCGGTCGTCGCGGTATGAATTTTTTTTATCCAAAAAAACTCGCAAAAATATCCAAAAAATCCAGAATATTAGAAAATGCTGGAAAACAATATTTTTTCCATTAGTAACAACAATAAATCAAAATCTCGGTCACCTTAAATTATGAATCCTGTCGTGTCGCTTTTCGCTTTCTTCTCCAGTATTTCATATAATGCAACCATTATTATATTCTTATGATCAATAAGCTGAAATATCATAAATTTATCATAATGCAGCCATAATTTTGGGAAAAACTCATACTTTTTTGTTCCAAAATTATAAATATATTTTAAACTAACACATTATCAATGCTTTTGAACACTAATGTGGAAAAATGTAATTAATTTCAAGAAAATCCCCAAATTTTGAAAATAAAGAAATTTAGATCTACATTTTAAAATACTAGATCTAGGGAAAAAGAAGTGAGTAACATCAAATCTATCTCAATATAAAGCCTTTTGGTTCATGAATTAGTGTATTACACAATCTTTACTACTATTAAGGTAACCATTTCATATCACAAATATTTAAACCGATATAATACTTTAAAATTTTCATATCACAAATATTTAAACCCATATAACACTTTAGAGTTTTTAATATCGATCACTAAACCCCCACTTTTTCTTTTTTCTTCCCACATTTTTTTACCCTCCCGCGCTCTGCCCTCCCCTTTTCCCTCTTATCCCTCACTCATTTTTTTCTTTCCCTCCGCGTGAATCTCATCTCCTCTCAGCTCCATCGTCTCTCAGTCTCTCCGGACGATCAAACCCAAACCCGAACCCTAACCCTAGAAAAGAAAGCAGCCGACGACTTCAGGCCCAGGGCCGTCGATCCTATTCAAGGTTAGTGTGTATCTCTTTCTGGTTTCTCCGGCTTCTGCATCCGTTTTGGCTGCGATTCAAGGAGAGAAATAGAGAGAAGAAAAAGGAGAAGATGGGGAGTTTGGGAGCGATATTGAAGCATCCGGAAGATCTTTTCCCTCTCTTGAAGCTGAAAATCGCAGCCATTCATGCGGAGAAGCAGATCCCTTCAGAGCCCCATTGGTCCTTCTGCTACACCTTGCTCCACAAGGTCTCTCACAGCTTCTCTTTTGTCATCCAGGAACTTCGTCAGGAGCTCCGAAACGCAGTACGATATGATCCGATTCTTTTTGACCCACCTTTTTTATCCCTGTTTTGATTGAGTTTGAGGTCTTGGTTCTCTTCATAGATGTTGAAAATTTTGATTTTTGTTCTCTCTATCTATGTCTCTGTACCTGTTTCAACCCCATTCCAGTCTTACAGATATCAATTGACTATAGAAATTATGAAAAATCTGATTCTTTTTCTTTTGCATTGAGAACAGAATATTGAATATCAGATGGTTCCCATCCACCTACCGGATGAATTTCAGGTCATGACTTGTTAGCTGTGTTACCTATCATATTAATGGTCTAGACCACCAAACTTCGAGATCTGGACATGTTCTAAAGGTTCATCTGGCAGGGCTAGATGTGGATGGGTAGTGCTAGCAAAATATTTCCCATTGAATAGTCCTAACCATCATGAAGCAGTAGTAATGATTATTACCATCGAGTGATAACTCCACTGCTTTCATGGGTAGGATAGTCCGATATACACTAAAATTGAAACATTGGATTAGTATTCGTTCACTGTGAATGAATCCTCATATGAGTACCATCATGGGTAGACTACTGCCTCCAATTATATACATTGGATGATCCTTCCCATTAGATTGATGGGCCTTTTCCTTGCTCAATGCTGACTGTTGTTATTCTTTGCTGCTGTCCATTTGTTTATTTCCACCTAATGGTTAAGATTGTCTACAAAATAATATTTAATCTAGTGGCTGATCCTTAGCAGGACACACTTGATGAGTGCCCCATGCCATTAAGGCATTGACCATCAATCAACATGTCCTGATTTTAGTTTGATGTACCAGATGACTGGTGCACCATACTTTGGCCAGGTTTCCCTCATTCTCACGTGTCTTACTATATTCTCCACTTATGCCCCATTTCTCCCAGCTCTATAATTTGGTGCTCTGTTTTTCCTTTCTTTCTGTAGGTGTGCATTTTCTATTTGGTTCTCAGAGGCCTTGATATTGTTGGTTAGTTCATATTGCCGACTCCTCTTTATGGATCTCATTGTTATTGTTGTTGTTGTTGTTGTTGTTATTTTTACTTTCTATTACGCTGTGAAGTTCTTTGCATGTGCTGTTCTATTTCATATTCTAGTAGGCCTCAATAGTTATGCGAGGGACTATGCGGTTTTTCAGCCCCTAACATCATGCACACTCATGCCCCTTGAATAGGCACATAAACCCATTCGAATTAGTACAAATATTTAAAAAAAAATGCGGCTTTGGATATTGCATTTACTTGGTTTTGGATTGGAATTTCAGGCGGATTCTATTTTCTGAGGGCATCCAGACGAGATTCTCATCTAAAGTTGAGATCTTTTTTGAAGCAGAGAATTGGGTTTGTGGTTTGGTGGGGATTAAGTAGATATAAGAGGTTTTGTTTGGGTTTTGGAGTTTTAGGAAGGCAACATATGAATGTTCTTCAAGCTTGATTTTTTTCTTCTCTTTTCTCAGCTATGTGAGGGGTTCACTTCAGGTGAGATTAGGTCCTGTAATATGATTTAACTGCAATTTTATTTATTTATGTAATATGATTTATCTTTTCTTGCTCTTTTATATTGATAAGTAATATATGTGGAAGGGAACGAAGAAGAGGAGGAAAAGAGGAAGAAAAAATTTGTGAGAGGAAGAGCAAAAGAATTTTTTTTTCTTTCCTATCATAGTACATTATTTGGTAAAGCATTTTGGGATGTTGGATGTCTTAGGTAATCCTTATGGTGATGCCAGCGAATCCTTCACAAGAGGATTTGCTTACTATGTAATATCTTTTTATCATCCTTCACAAGAGGATTTGTTTATTTGGTCATGGATCATGCCCAAGTATCTGAAACTGACCAGCACTCTTCATTCAAATTCATATGGATCAGGCCCAAGGATTATGTGGATCTTCCATGAATACTAATTAATATGGTTCTATTTGTAATCACTTCTGATGCTTGTTAGTTCATCTGGTTTGCCTGCCTCTTCGATGATTACTTCATCACTGCTTAAATATAAAACCTACTATAGCATTCTTGTCACAGTAGAAGATAGCCCGGTTGAGTTTCACTTGTTAAATGTTTGAGTATAATAGATGGTGTTGACTGTTGAGAATTTAGTTCTTGTTAGTATCCATCAATACAGTCTTATAACCAATTCAATTTCTGTTAAACACTGATGCTAACATATTCTTTTAATTATTAGTTCATTAGCTGATTTTTGCTTGCATAATTTCTTCTTAATGTTATCAATGGCCTTTTTTCTACTCTTTATACATGAGTTGTTCCTTGTGAATACAATCAGCAATTCACAGATCTTTGTTTCTAACCATCTGGACAGATGAGTGTAAAGGCACTATTTTTCCTCTTTTCCTCTTTTTTGAGTGGGGGTTCTGTTTGTATGATGCAATTGCCTCTTTTGGGGTGGTTTAGGATTTGGGTTTTGTTTAGTATTGAGGGTGGATCTTTTATGGGGTTGATTTTTTATGGTTATGTGGTTTGATTTGTTCGATGATTGGGTATGTGTGGGTTTGTTTTTAAGTTAATTTCTTACTTGGGTGTGCTTTACTTTTAAGTGATGGGACTTATCACTTATGTGGGAGTATTTTTTTTTTTATTCTAGAAAAAAAATTGCTCTTTCTAATTGGTTGGGAGGATTTTTTGAATATTTTATTTGTTTTGGGTTTATGGGTTTTTGCTGATATTAACTTTGATGAGGGGATTGTAGGCTTTAGAGTGAAATAATGATTTGTTTGATTATTCTTTGAATGGTTCTGATTGTGAAGAGTGATTTTTGTTTCTTTCTCTGTTTTGTTCTTGTTTAATTTTTTTTAAAGATATCAAATGAGCCTTTTTCTATCTTGTTTTTGCAGGCTTTGCATGATGGAAATAGTGTTTACTTCCTGCTGCAAGTTGGTGGGGATTATGCTTATGCGAAAGGGTGAGGGAATCTGTTTTCTTTGTGTAAATTTGATCTCGATTTGTTTTCCTGATTGAAAGTTATTACTGGATTGGGTTTATGTGGAGTTTAATGAGCTGAATTGAGCTTCAGATATTGATGATGTTTTGCGACCTGACATAGTTTCTGTTGAACTGAGATTTTCTGATAAAATGTTTGGGCTATTGGCTTTATTGTTTTTCTTAATCATTCTTTTGCTTCTCTTTCTGTTTGGGCTATTGGCTATTGGTTTTGCTTCTCTTCTCTTTTACTTCGCTCGAGGGTAGAGTGACTTGTAGGAACTGACGCTTCGCAAATAGGGCTGACGGTTAGAGAATTACGACCGAAACACACGATTTTCCAACACTTAGGCTCAAAAACGGCCCGCCGGGGGTCCGGAACGGGAAACGGGCGCGGGAAAATTCCAAAACCGGCACGAGCACTTCGCTCGAGGGTAGAGTGACTTGTATGAACTGACGGTTCGCAAATAGGGCTCACGGTTAGACAATTACGAACGAAACACACGATTTTCCAACACTTAGGCTCGAAAACGGCCCGCCGGGGCTCCGGAACGGGAAACGGCTGCGGGAAAATTCCGAAACCGGCACGAATACTTCGCTCGAGGGTAGAGTGACTTGTATGAACTGACGGTTCGCAAATAGGGCTCCCGGTTAGAGAATTATGACCGAAACACACGATTTTCCAACACTTAGGCTCGAAAACGGCCCGCCGAGGGTCCGGAATGGGAAACGGCCGCGGGAAAATGCCGAAACTGGCACGAGCACTTCGCTCGAGGGTAGAGTGACTTGTAGTAACTGACGGTTCGCAAATAGGGCTCCCGGTTAGAGAATTACGAACGAAACACACGATTTTCCAACACTTAGGCTCGAAAACGGCCTGCCGGGGGTCCGGAATGGGAAACGGCCGCGGGAAAATTCCGAAACTGGCACGAGCACTTCGCTCGAGGGTAGAGTGACTTGTAGGAACTGACGGTTCGCAAATAGGGCTCACGGTTAGAGAATTACGACCGAAACACACGATTTTCCAACACCTAGGCTCGAAAACGGCCCGCCGGGGGTCCGGAACAGGAAACGGGCGCGGGAAAATCCCAAAACCGGAGTGACTTGTATGAACTGACGGTTCGCAAATAGGGCTCACGGTTAGACAATTACGAACGAAACACACGATTTTCCAACACTTAGGCTCGAAAACGGCCCGCCGGGGCTCCGGAACGGGAAACGACGGCGGGAAAATACCGAAACCGGCACGAGTGCTTCGCTCGAGGGTAGAGTGACTTGTAGGAACTGACGGTTCGCAAATAGGGCTCCGGTTAGAGAATTACGAACGAAACACATGATTTTCCAACACTTAGGCTCGAAAACGGCCCGCCGGGGGTCCGGAATTGGAAACGGCCGCGGAAAAATTCCGAAACTGGCACGAGCACTTCGCTCGAGGGTAGAGTGACTTGTAGGAACTGACGGTTCGCAAATAGGGCTCCCGGTTAGACAATTACGAACGAAACACATGATTTTCCAACACTTAGGCTCGAAAACGGCCCGCCCGGGGTCCGGAACGGGAAAACGGCCGCGGGAAAATTCCGAAACCGGCACGAACACTTCGCTTGAGGGTAGAGTGACTTGTAGGAACTAACGGTTCGCAAATAGGGCTCCCGGTTAGAGAATTACGAACGAAACACACGATTTTCCAACACTTAGGCTCGAAAACGGCCCGCCGGGGGTTCGGAACGGGAAACGGCGGCGGGAAAATTCCGAAACCGGCACGAGCACTTTGCATGAGGGTAGAGTGACTTGTAGGAACTGACGGTTCGCAAATAGGGCTCACGGTTATAGAATTACGACCGAAACACACGATTTTCCAACACTTAGGCTCGAAAACGGCCCGCCGGGGGTCCGGAACGGGAAACGGGCGCGGGAAAATTCCAAAACCATCACGAGCACTTCGTTCGAGGGTAGAGTGACTTGTAGGAACTGACGGTTCGCAAATAGGGCTCACGGTTAGACAATTACGACCGAAACACACGATTTTCCAACACTTAGGCTCGAAAACGGCCCGCCGGGGGTCCGGAACGGGAAACGGCGGCGGGAAAATTCCGAAACCGGCACGAATACTTCGCTCGAGGGTAGAGTGACTTGTAGGAACTGACGGTTCGCAAATAGGGCTCCCGGTTAGAGAATTACGACCGAAACACACGATTTTCCAACACTTAGGCTCGAAAACGGCCCGCCGGGGGTCCGGAACGGGAAACGGCCGCGGGAAAATTCCAAAATCAGCACGAATACTTTGCTCGAGGGTAGAGTGACTTGTAGGAACTGACGGTTCGCAAATAGGGCTCCCGGTTAGAGAATTACGTGCGAAACATATGATTATTTAAGTATATTAAACAATGTATTAAACGTGACATACAAATGTTGTCTTTCCTTTTTTATTATTTACATATATATATCTGCCTCTTGTATTCTTTTTGTTGTAGTTGTTAGTTAAGTGATTGAGTTTTTGATGTGGACAGAGGAGGAGGAGCTGGATCAATGAGAAAATGAAAGCCTTGAAGAATCTCATTCCCTATTCGAATAAGGTTTTATGTTTTCAACTTATCTTAATAAGTTTTCCAATATTGTAAAACTGAAGAACACAAGCATGACAATTTCTAATCTGATCGGGCCCATTGAGCAATGTCCATATACAGCAGATCATCCTGTCAAGAGCTTATACATCATGGTGGTAGGGGTCCCACAGGTAAAAATAACGAGATGTAGTGTGTTGGGGCATTGGGTTGTGGTATTGAAGTGCTATGGTTGAATGGTGTATGACTCATGACGTAGTGGTGAATGACTTTGTAGTGTGTTGGGCATTGGGCTGTTTATATGAAGTGTTTTTTTGTCATGTACAGGTACTTAGCAGGTTGTAAAAAAAAATTAAATGTCACACGTACAGGGGAGACTATGTCGAAATTTCGACAAATCTTTTACGTCCGAAATTTCGCTCGAGGGTAGAGTGACTTGTATGAACTGACGGTTCGCAAATAGGGCTCACGGTTAGAGAATTATGACCGAAACACACGATTTTCCAACACTTAGGCTCGAAAACGGCCCGCCGAGGGTCCGGAATGGGAAACGGCCGCGGGAAAATGCCGAAACTGGCACGAGCACTTCGCTCGAGGGTAGAGTGACTTGTAGTAACTGACGGTTCGCAAATAGGGCTCCCGGTTAGAGAATTACGAACGAAACACACGATTTTCCAACACTTAGGCTCGAAAACGGCCTGCCGGGGGTCCGGAACGGGAAACGGCCGCGGGAAAGCCCATGTACCTTGTTCAATGCCTAAGTAACTTGTTGGAATTGTCGGTTAGTGAATCGGACTTCTGGTAAACAAGTGAGACGCAAAAGCCGTCTGATTGTCAACATTTTGGCTGGAAAAAAGTTTGCAGAATAACTTAGGAAAAGTTATATATATACATGTTTATTTTTAATTTATAATTTAATTCATTATAAAGATTTTAATGTTGTTTTTCTCATTGCAGATTGATGAACGCATTGGGGTCGGTTGCAGAATTGTTGGGATGTTAGACTTCTTTTTGGTTTATTTGTATATATATATGTATATTGGACATTGATATGAGACTGTATCATTATTGATTGTTATATTTGTTTAATGAGATGAATGATTTAATGAAAAATGGAGATGGTTGTCTGTTCATTTAGTAACTTTTGTTTCATTGCATATTTTATGTTGAATATTGGTAGATGAATATTTTATTTTTGATACAGGTGTTTAAATAGGTTTATAGGAAAATAATATTGAAAATATAAATTTAAAATAATAAAAAAAGGACCTTTACCGACGTTTTATTTAAATAAAAACGTCGGAAAAAGAAAAAACAAAAGTTTATAAAAATTAAAATACTTTTTGCGACGAAATAAAAACGTGGGCAAAAATTAAAAAGAAAATTAAAAAATTAAAATACTTTTGGCGACGAAATAGAAACGTCGGCAAAAATTCAAAAATAAAAATAAAAAAAATTAAAATACTTTTAGCGACGAAATAAAAACGTGGGCAAAAGTTAAAAAGAAAAATAAAAAAAATTAAAATACTTTTGGCGACGAAATAGAAACGTCGGCAAAACTTAAAAATAAAAATAAAAAAATTAAAATACTTTTTGCGACGAAATTAAAACGTGGGCAAAAGTTAAAAAGAAAAACTAAAAAAATTAAAATACTTTTGCCGACGAAATAAAAACGTGGGCAAAAGTTAAAAATAAAAATAAAAAAATTAAAATACTTTTGGCGACGAAATAAAAACGTGGGCAAAAGTTAAAAAGAAAAATAAAAAAAATTAAAATACTTTTGGCGACGAAATAGAAACGTCGGCAAAAATGAAAAATAAAAATAAAAAATTAAAATACTTTTGGCGACGAAATAAAAACGTGGGCAAAAGTTTAAAAGAAAATAAAAAAAATTAAAATAGTTTTGGCGACGAAATAGAAACGTCGGGCAAAAGTTAAAAAGAAAAACTAAAAAAATTAAAATACTTTTGGCGACGAAATAAAAACGTCGGCAAAAATTAAAAATAAAAATAAAAAAATTAAAATACTTTTTGCGACGAAATAGAAACGTCGGCAAAAAATAAAAATAAAAATAAAAAAATTAAAATACTTTTGGCGACGAAATGGAAACGTGGGCAAAAGTTTAAAAAGAAAACTAAAAAAATTAAAATACTTTTGGCGACGAAATTAAAACGTGGGCAAAAGTTAAAAAGAAAAATAAAAAAATTAAAATACTTTTGGCGACGAAATAGAAACGTCGGGCAAAATTCAAAAATAAAAATAAAAAAAATTAAAATACTTTTGGCGACGAAATAAAAACGTGGGCAAAAGTTTAAAAGAAAAATAAAAAAAATTAAAATACTTTTGGCGACGAAATAGAAACGTCGGGCAAAAATTAAAAATAAAAATAAAAAAATTAAAATACTTTTGGCGACGAAATAGAAACGTCGGGCAAAAAGTTAAAAAGAAAAATAAAAAAATTAAAATACTTTTTGCGACGAAATAAAAACGTGGGCAAAAGTTAAAAGAAAAATAAAAAAATTAAAATACTTTTGGCGACGAAATAAAAACGTGGGCAAAAGTTTAAAAGAAAAATAAAAAAAAATTAAAATAATTTTGGCCACGAAATATAAACGTCGGGCAAAAATTAAAAATAAAAATAAAAAAATTAAAATACTTTTGGCGACGAAATAAAAACGTGGGCAAAAGTTAAAAAGAAAACTAAAAAAATGAAAATAGTTTTGGCGACGAAATAAAAACGTGGGCAAAAGTTTAAAAGAAAAATAAAAAAAATTAAAATAGTTTTGGCGACGAAATAGAAACGTCGGGCAAAAATTAAAAATAAAAATAAAAAAATTAAAATACTTTTTGCGACGAAATAAAAACGTGGGCAAAAGTTAAAAGAAAAACTAAAAAAATTAAAATACTTTTGGCGACGAAATAAAAACGTGGGCAAAAGTTAAAAACAAAAATAAAAAAATTAAAATACTTTTGGCGACGAAATAAAAACGTGGGCAAAAGTTAAATAGAAAAATAAAAAAAATTAAAATACTTTTGGCGACGAAATAGAAACGTCGGCGTGTGTTCAACTATATCCATCTCTATTAATATAGTCAAGGAAGCTGATTCAAATCTAGAATATATATCCTTGATGTGTTCACGGGTAAGTGGACCCAAACCGGAGTTAAGGTATACATTACCCATCTGTGTGACTGTAGCCAAGCTTACCTAGAATCTTCAAATACCAAACCTGTCATATTTTGGTAATTCTATATGAAGGACCTGTTTGTTTACATAGAATATATAGGAATATGAATTATGAATTCATGCCATAAGTGTTTAAAACGAAGATCCAAAGTGAGTGTACAAAAATGGCCATCAAAGAACGTCTCCTTTTGAGTTTTGATGGAAAGTGAATAAAGAAAAAATGGAAAATAAATACTGATCGTTCATCCTAGCATTTCGAATCTTAAAAAGTTCAACGTCTTATCTACATTGATATCTTATATACGTCACCCTTCACCTCAAATTATTCACACTTCACCTCTAATAATATTTGGTGGAACTCATTTGACCATAAGTTCCTATGTATTCTAATGTAAACAAACAGGGGCGGACCCAAGCACGAGCACGTAGGTGCGGTCACACCCATTAAACCGTAGTGTGCTTCAAAAAATCCAATAAGAATTGTGGACCCACCTTCAAAATCCACATGAAAATCCTCAGTTTTCCCCCAAAGCCAAACCGCCTATTAAGGTCCGCATCCCTCAAATGAAAATCCTTGGTCCACCACTGCAAACAAACATGACTTGAATGTTTTGCTTACTTAACCTCAGGCTATACACTAACATCTGGTTAAATGTGAGCAAAAATGAAAAGATGGTTAAAATATATAAACTAAATAAATCATAAATGACATTTGGGTCTGCAGGTATAAACTTCATGAACATAGAAACCCGAATTTTAGTTGGATCCATGCAGTAGACCGGGATATAAGTTAAAAAGGGATCCGCTCAAGCTCTAGATCTATACCTGATTTTCCATTTAGGGACACATTTTCATCCAGATGTCCCAGCAGCCCTCTTTTGCATCTACTGGATCAGCTGTTTCTTTTTCCAGTTTTCCTTCAGTAACTTGCCTGTTGGGAAATGCTTGTAGTGGAATTCCCTCTTAGAGCATGTTTGTACTGGGTTCCACTCCTAGAATCCACAGTGGATCCCATGATCACCTAGTAAAAATCTGAGCCCTTCAAAATATATCATGTCCTGAGGTTTCCTCAAATTTACTAGAAACTGAGTTGGTCTCATTGCAAGATTGAGCATGTCATTGATAAGCACCGGGACTAAATCATTTTAGAGTAAGTTTTGAGGATACCCCATGAACAGCGAGGGCCTTCATTTTAAACGTTTCGGAGTTTCAGTAGATGGGTGTCATCACCCCGTGGGTTCCACTACTTTCACTCATGAGAAGCGTGTGGGAGATCACTTAGGAGGACTAGATTCCCACACCAAATTGTGAAAAAGTGCAATCAAGCTTTTTTCTGTGCACCTGAGGTGTATTCATTACACAAAACTTCTCAAAATGTATTCATACAAACTCCACTAGCCATCACTTGTATGAGAATTGCCTACCCATTTGAGAAATTAGCTATTTCTCAATTAATGATAATTACCTCTATATGGTAGGTGATTCTCATAACCGTTTTGGGGAAAAGAAAGCTCTTTAAACCTGAGAGCTGATTCCCATTTGTAGGTTGTATCAACAGAAGAAAGTGATGACATTCTACCAAAGGTATGTGATCATGTGGCCCCCTTCTTTTTTTTTTTGTTTTGGGTCTTTCATGTTTGTTGAAATGCACAGGTTTATCAAATATCAAACTGTGAATATGGACACTAAGGACATGCTCGTGTAATGCAAAAATTATAGGATAGAGAGGAAAACCAATTTGTTTTGTCTGTGGTTCAGTCAGGGGCGGCCCTGAGTTTTCGGGGGCCCTAGGCGAGTTCCTAAAGTGTGGCCCTACCCATATACCTACCAATAAATGATAAAAAAATAAAAGATAAAATCTAATGCAAATTGACTATTTAATTAAAATTATTATTTTAATTATCAATTGATATAAAAATAGTGACTAAACATTCAATTAATAGATAATGTTATTATATGATTGGTGTTAATAGTTGTCTCATTACAGATCTTGTTTTAAGAGACTAAAATATTTAGACTTCATAAAACATTTGATTTTTTTCTAGATCTCTATGTTCAAAATCAACTACATGTAAATATAGAGGGTAGGATTGTAAGGCTGGCTGCAAAGCGGAAGTCACATTATATATGTATATAATGTTCAACTGTTCAAGTGTACCATGGGTGTCGGCCATTTAAAGTAATTACATGTGCAACCCAGTCTACATATAAATCCACAGACACGACCATTTATCAAAATAATCTCAACCGTCCATGAAACAAAAGGTCTAACAAAAACAGAGACCTTAGGAAGCAGAAGACATACCTTGATAGGCAAAGGCAATAGATACAACATAAGTTCAAACTTAAAGGGCCAAGAGAGAGAATCTGAGAATGGCAGGTGTTAGAGGAAGAGGAAGAAGCGTTTAAAGATGGGATTGGGGTCGTGACTCTTGAGGAGGCATTTAGCTATGAAACGCGAAGAGCCTCATAACTCATTGCTGGAATTAAGGAGATAAAAATCCATTACTGTTGTCATGGCATTGTAAATTAGGAACGCAGAAGTGGGGCAACGAAATATCAGATCTGAGGTTTTTTTCTTAACTACTGAGATTTATTTCCTAACTGTTAGACTTGGGGCCCCCATTTTGGGCCAAAATTTGGGGCCCCAGCCCACCGCCTGTGTGGGCTGTCCCCAGGGCCACCCCTGGGTTCAGTCTTTTACCGTATGGGTTGATGATTTTTTACACAGAAGACAATTTTTAACTAATTTCTCATGTAAAGGGCAAAGCAGAATCTGATGAGAAGAGGTGGATCACAGGATTCTGTGTCCTTGTGAAAGAGAAATTTTGCAGGGTGCAGAATCCTTGGCTTGCACAAATATACTCTTACATGTAAGGTCCCATTCTGCAACTTTGCTACCAATAACAGGAAAAAGTTACTGTATTTTTGTATTGGTCCCTTAAAAAAAAAACTAAGGGACCCATCTTCTCCTATTGCTTTATTTCTTTGTATAGATAAAAGAATAAGGAGCTGTTTAGCAACATTTTTATTGATATTTCATTTTTCTCTAATAGTGGGTTTCTTAGTTTTGAAGATTTGCATCTATGCATTAGTTTTTTTTTTTTTTTTTTAAATCATATAGTTGAATTATTTAGTTGACTCACAATAGATGAAATGAAGCTAAGATGAGGATGATGATCAATTACTTGAATATGAAAAAATCAAGAACTAATAAAAGGGGCAAGCAAACACTTCTAAGGTATCCTTTGGAGGACATATTTATAGTAGTGATGGTCTTGAAGGCATGAGGGCAGAATAGAAGACATTTACAACAATTGCATTTGCTATTTGAGAAATACATTGGTGTATATATCTTTCAAAGTTGGAAGAGTTTAGTCATCTATGCATTCGACCTAATACTCTATTTTCTCTTTTGTTTCTCCAGAGATAGTGGTGATACTTAATTAGAGCAAATTTACTTGTACAAAAGGTCAATCAAGGAGATAAATCAGCAAAGATTAATGAAAAGTTAGAAAATTAATTACAACTTGTAATTAACTACCGTTTTTGCCAATGAATTTTGTTTCTACCTAGGTTTTGGTGCCAGTGATGAGAAAAGGACATGTTTATGTAGCACTTTTCCATTTGCCCAACTAAATATTTATAAATTTACACGGTAGTATAAGCTTTATACGCATTTCATGCTAAGGAGTTTGTCACAGTTGGTATCAAAGCAAAGGTTACCACAAAGATAGGCAAGTAATAACACGGGAAATAAGCATTATGGTGACCTTGGTTGTTCAGAGTCAAGGTAGAGAGTTGCCAAGGATGCTTTTTTTTTTTTTTCATGAGATGGGTAAGTGTTAATATGAAAAAGTATAACATGTCCAAAGATTTATGTTGACACCAAAAATGTCACTTTGCTTCTTCAAGATCCAGAAAGCTACATGAAGTCGCAGCCTGCCATAAATAGGCAATGTTACTTCCAAAAAATCAAATCTTATCAGAATCAAACAAAAACTGCAAGATTCTTCAAAATAGCCAAAAGAGGAGTACACAAGAAGTTTCGAGCCATTCAAAATCATTTGGCCTAACTTCGCTTCAACAGCAGCTAAAAAGGAGCTCTCGGCAGCGAAAGCATCGGAGACACCAAATCTTCGATCAGAGCTTATGGATGGTCTCAAAATATGTTCAAAAGGCTCTACGTCAAGTTCCAAGTCAAACTAACAACGTTTGACCCTACATCAACCCTCGAACAACTAAATCAAGCCTCTCGACGGCGAGAACCACCGAGGCCATCACTCATCAAAAAGAGCACATGGCTGGCTTCAAGATGCTTACAAAGGGTTACACGTCAAATTTCAGGTCATTTCGACAACATTTGACCATACTTTGACTCTAGGAAGCCAAATCAGGCCTCTCGGCAGCGAAGCTCCCCGGAACCATGGTTTCCACGACAGAGCCTATGGATCATCTCAAAATGACTCCAATAGGTTCCCTGTCAAATTTCAAATCAATCGAACATCGGTTGACCGCACATCAAGCCGCGACATCTTCATTGCGATAAAAACAAGTCTACTGGCGATAGGACCCAAACGGCTTTAAAATTCAAACAAAAGCCTATTGTTGGTCTAATTTATTGCTCAGGAGGCTTCATCCCAAATTTAAGGTCATCCGACATCGTTTGACCCAATTTCAGCTTCTTACGGAAAATCGGCAACTATGTGCGACAAAGTCTTCGACTTTCCCGGAAAATTGGAAACTTTGCACTTCAAAATGCAAGGATTCTCGTCAAGTTTTCTACAGGAAAATCAGGAAAAAGTACATAAGAAAAAAGAATCGAAAAGCATAAAAAACGGCGGCCAAACGGGACAAAAGGGGGGAAATCCCCCCACCCCTGTGACCGTGGAGCCAGGAATCGCCGGGTTCGCCCCGGAAAGCTCGTTTTTTTCGTCGTTTTTTGCGATTCGAATCTTTCGACTCCTGGGATTTTCCAAAATTCATACTTTTGAGACACCAAATCCTTTGACATCCGTCAAGATCACGGGTCAATCGTCAAGAGTATCAAAATCAACATTGATCGCCAACCGGTCAACAAAAAAAGTGTGCTTTCTACCCGACCGATCGAGAAATCAACAGGACAGATAGCACCGACCCGCTGTTGGCAACCAATGCCTGAAGTTACATGGTCATCCAATGTCGATCTAAATAAAGATCCATCGATGATCATCGCCAGAAGAATCCCAAAAGACGCTGCACGGCCCGCGACTCTTCAACTGCTTGGCGACCACTTAATGCGATTAATTGACTAGCTTTATTGCAATCATTAATTCATTTCTTTGGATGGCCCAATCAGAAATGAGAAAATGGGATTTACAAGTCAATTGATTCATGGTATTTAACCCATGAAACTCCTCCCATCATGGTGATTAAATGCGATTAAATGCCCTCAATCTCCTCCAGCCAATCAGAAACCAAGAAAAAGGAGTTACAAAATAAAGGAATTAAACTCTGTAACTCCTCCCATTATGCGGCTTAATGACAATAAAAGCCCATAAACCCTCCTAAATGGCTACCAAGAGCCTATAAATAAGAGAGCATTCCAAATCGAAAAAGATCAGAAAAAATAAAACAACTCCCAGAGATCAGAATCAGATCAGCTTCCAAGCACAGAAAATCCAGAAAAAGAAAGAGAGAAAACTCTGCGAAAGTTCTGCACCGGCCACCGCTACAAGGTGACAAAAGTCCCTTGGAGGGTACCTCCCCCCCAAGGTCATTGCCTTCTCCTTCTGCCTCCAATGGCTTAGACATGACTTTACAGTCTGTCTACTTAACTTTTTATTGGACATAAGACCTCCATTAGGTCTTTGTCCTCTAAAAATCTGAGGTTATATCCAAGCCAAGCGAATCAAGAGCATCCTCTATTCTCATCTGCATGGATGATAGCGAAATCCACACATGGCTTGCGACCGTCAATCTGAACGAGTCCGCCACAATCTCCTGAGAAGTTAGATCATCCTTTTCTTGCTTTTCATTGTAGTTTGTATTTTTCTAAAAGAGACAAAAATCACAACTCTTGTCTTTCATTATTGATAAGAATTGTAAATCGGCTATAAACGCCAAAATCGGATATAAACGCCAAAAATCGGCTATAAATGCCAAAACAATCGCCTTTCACGGCAAATCAAGAAAATGTCTCTTTTCTTAAATATGTGCAATGAAAAACTTGAAGGAAGTTGATTTCCTTTTTACTTGTGAAGGTCGATCTCCGGATCACCACTTGCAATTCCAAGTAAAATAGAAAATCTGGCACACCCATAAAAAAAAATGTTGATACCTGCTTCTGCCCTCGGGTACGAAAGGGTCGTACCCAACGGACTCCCACGTCCGCCGACCTCGGTAGCACCGAGCAACGAACGCGCGGTCCATCAATTTCGCTCAGGATAAATCCGAATGGAGAAATAGAATTCATATAGTTTGACCCCAACAAGTTGGGATAGGGCTTTGAAGTTGATGATATGGGTGAGTGGTGCAGAACCGATGATACAACCTGCCTACCCACAATCAAACCTTGGGCAACTATGTGAGATGAGACACCCTTGCCACTTAGGTGCATCTCGAGTTTCTCACCTTGGACGTGATTTCATTTGAGCATTGCATGGAATAAATTGTGTTACTAGTGCAAATGAACTGAGGACCCTAGTAAGGATGTGTTGGGGCTTCCTTCTGTGATAAGTTGCAAGATTTAAGTCATAAAGGAAGTTGTTTGAGAAAGATTCACGTCCTTAGGTAATGACTTATTTGTGAACTCAAGTTTGAAGAACATGGGTATGTCGTCTGCAAGAATTTGAATAAAGATTGCAGGTTTAATTCGAAAAAAATGTAAGCTAACAACTCTAATTTTAGACATCAAATACCCAATTGTTATATTACATCAAATGTGGGCCCATATCATATTGAAAGACCAAATCATAACACGTCGATAGATTAGTCTTTCATGTATCATTCTTCTATAATTATAACTTCTGCAGTGAATTAATCATGATTATAAGTGGTCTGTTGTGACTCCCTCTTTTATATCCTTCTCTCACCAAGCTTCAGGCATTGTCATTGTGAAACAATAATCCTTGCCTATTTGGATGAATGAGGAGTGGAGTAAAATGCAATGGATTTCACATGTGGAGTGGAGTGGAAGAGAAGTAGGTTGAAGTTAAAGTAAAGTGCTTATTTTGAAGTTAAGGTTTGGAGCAGAATCCATTTTTACTTAAGAAAATGAAAGTATTTAGAGTTGAAGTGAAATAGAGTACATGTGACTCATAACATTACTTCATCTATCGGCCAGATTCATCCTAACAGAATAGAGTTAGAGTTTTAGACTGTTAGAGCCCATTTAACTTCACTCTACTCTATTTTTTGGCGATCCAAACAGGCCCAGCCTATTTGAATCCTCTGTTTATCTATAAATCTAATTACGTAGAATTCTATTTACGTTCAGTTGAATATGGCAAATAATAAAACTGTCACTTAGGTAACTAAGGACTTGGAAAGACATGAAACCCCATTTATGTGCAAATCAAATTATCTGCATTTGGTTTAAAAAGACCCAAATGATTTCAATCAAGTTCATAAGTTGTATATGTATCGGTCTCTAGTTTGTTCTTGTCTCTCTATTGATATTCCAGAAGGGATCCTTGCAAATGTCAGCCTGTTTGAAGCTATGCGATGGCTCTGATACCAATTGATTGTTTTAAAAAGAGATCGCCATAGCCGTTGAGGTATGGTAGTTTAACAATATGGCTAGGGTTTTTTAGGTGAATTCAGAACTCATGTCCTGACAGAGTTCTCTAGGTTTATGTATAAAGACATTCTCAAGTCTCACCTTAACCCATCAATCCTAAGCTGCATCCTCCAAATTCCAGCCAGGTTGTGTTTGGTTATTTTTGTTTCAATGAAAATGCACCTTGTTTTCACTTAATGCATATAATAAGTGGCTGTCTCCATGTCAAGTGTACTTCTTCAACTCCCCCTCGCCAATCTAATGATTTCTATTTCTCTACTTAGAAGGAAATAATTAAGTTAAAAATATGTTAGAGAAACTTATTTATTTTTTCAATAAAATCTTTTATATGGTAATGTAACTTATTTTCAAGTAGTAAAGAGGATTGACTTTCCCAAAAAAATCCAAGCATTCAAAGGTTTTCAAGTAGTAAATAGGTTTGAGATCTCATCATCATCATCATCAAAGCTTTTTTCCGACTATGTTGGAGTTAGTTACATGAATTATGTTTCTTCATTTTGATGAATTCTAGACCAAATCCTAGAATAAGTTTTTTTTTTTTTGGTAAAACAATCCTTGGATAAGTTGTACTACTTCATATCTAATTTTTCTACTTTCATCCATGTTCTCTTCAGCCTACTCCTTTTTTTCTTGGTAGGCTATCAACTTGCATAGGAAGATTTTTCCTCACAGGTGGTGTCGCTACCTATTTTGAACATGTCCAAACTATCTATAATAATTATCTCTTAATTTATTACATATTGATGTTGTCTGTAAATGCTCCTGATTGAGTTCTTTTCTCATTCTATATTCATACTTTTATCACACATATATCTCAATATTTTCATCTATGATATACACATTTTGTGCATGTGATGCTTATTGCCTGACCAACATTCTACCCCAAAAGAATGTTTGAAATTTCTTTGTTGTTCAACAAAGACTAAACATAAGCAAATTACCATCGCAATGCTTTAAAAAGTAATAATAAATACATTTTGACCCAGAGTTCTAAGACCTATCTTACTCTTCCAGTATTTATAGAGGTACCCAAGCTTCTAACTTGTTCACACATTGTAATTGTCATGTTTCATAGTGTGTCAAAATCGTCTATGTTGTCCTCGAGGCCCAGTACCAATCCTCTCTCACCATGGCTGTGAAGACCCTTAATAGAGAAGGTCGCTTTGCTGCATTTGCAGTTGTGGGGTACCTTGTTGAAGAGCTCGGAGATGAAAATACATACAAAGCCTTCTGCGAGGACCTTGAAGACGCAAACATCTTCATTGGGTCTTTGATATTCGACGAAGAGCTTGCGCAGAAGGTGAAGGTTGCAGTGGAAAAGGAACGAGACCGCCTAGATGCTGTTCTCGTCTTCCCTTCCATGCCTGAAGTGATGAGGTTGAACAAGCTCGGATCTTTCAGCCTGTCCCAACTGGGGCAGTCCAAAAGCCCCTTCTTTCAACTCTTTAAGAGGAAGAAGCAGTCTGCAGGATTTGCAGAGAGCATGTTGAAGCTCGCTAGAAAACTCCCCAAGGTCCTCAAATACTTGCCCAGCGACAAGGCACAGGACGCTCGCCTATACATCCTCAGCTTGCAGTTCTGGCTTGGTGGGTCACCGAAAAACCTGCTGAATTTCGTGAAAATGATATCTGGGTCTTATATTCCAACCCTAAAAGGGATGAAAATCGCGTATTCGGACCCTGTTTTGTTCTTGGATAGTGGGATTTGGCATCCTCCAGCTCCTTGCATGTATGATGATGTGAAGGAGTATTTGAATTGGTATGGGACGAGGAAGGATGCAAATGAGAAGCTGAAAAACCCCAATTCTCCTGTAATTGGACTGATTTTGCAGCAGTGTCATATAGTTACAGGGGATGACAGTCACTATGTGGCAGTGATTATGGAATTGGAGGCCAAAAGGAGCGAAGGTGATACCGATATTCGCCGGTGGGCTCGATTTCTCTGGGCCAACGGAGAGGTATCTGGTCGATCCTGTCACTAAGAAGCCATTTGTTCACTCCACAATATCGCTGACAGGGTTTGCCCTCGTCGGTGGGCCAGCAAGGCAGGATGATAAGTCCTTAAAAATGTACATTTTCATGGTTATTTATGGTAAGTTTAAGGACTTATCAAGCCCAAAGAATCTCATTTAGTTTCATATCATGATTTTATGTATTTTTCATCCATTGTAGTGCATTCATGCATAATTTGTTCAAAAACCAACATTTTTGCATCAAATCAAGAAACCTGCCATTTTCTTAATTTTATTTTTTGAAAAAAAAAATTTCAAATGTGTTTTTCTCATTAATTAAATCATCATATAAAATAATGTGCATTCATTCATCTTTTCATGAGAGATGGGTCCGCAGTCATGCATTCGTGAATTATGGGTGAATTTGTCCTTTCAAATAAAACTCTTTTTTTTTTTTTGCCTGTAGGAAATTAGAAAAAAGGGCCCACACATGCACATGTGTAAGTCACACATGTGGGACATCCAAGAGGGCCCACCATCGTTGCAAAAATTATTCAAAGATAATTTCAATAAGATTTGAGGAAATCTCCAAGAAAATCCAAGAATCCTCATAGGTGACAATTCAAGAAAGTCAAATTGGGAAGATTCTTCACAAGAGACCAAAGAGTGCAACAATGGAAAATTTTCCTCATGCAAGGACGTCCCACCTCAGCTGGATTTGAGCCAATTGATGCCAACCAATTTCAAGAGATTCTTTCTCTTCAAGTCATCTCAAAAGTTCCAAAAGAAGAAGGAAGATATGTCAAGCATAGAAAGTAGCTTTGTAAAGAGAATAAAAAGGAGAGAAATAAGGGATAGGAACGTTGAAACCCACATTTCCTTTTGGTTGTATTGTCAGCATGGTATGGTGGCCCTATCATGTACATAAATTTCCATTAATAGTGCACCCAACTCGAGGAAATTTTGCACCAAAAATCTATATAAGCAAGGCTTGGGTGTACCATATTCTTCATGCTTGAAAATTGCTCACCTCTCAATCTAGAGAATTGCATATCATCTCTCCCTTTCTTTGCCCTTCTATCTTAATTCACCAAGGGGTTCTTTTCAAAGGCCATACCACCAGCCTTGTGGTTGTATGTATTTTTTTTTAATGTTATATTCCTTGTAAAGAATTTTCATGCTAGTAAATAAAGTTGTTTCTTTTAAATTGTGTTCTTGATTTGTGTATCTCTTAATATTAGATTTGTGATCCATGCAATAGGGTTAGTTCTTACTTTTTGTTAAATATTTTTATTTGGCTTGGGAAAATTACTAACAACTCACCTTAGCATCCTCACAATATACCTTATTTTCTACGGATACACGGTATTTTTGGAGGCAATACAATGTGAAGTTGAAGAGGGTTGACCAAGAAAAGTTTAAGAATCCAAGTTTGAAATTTATTTATTAAAAAATGAGGATTTATCATTCTCAACCTGGATTGACAACCCAAGTGGAAGAATGAGACCCTAGGTTTGCACTTCTATTTTTTTTTTTTTTTTTTTGCCCAAGATTGAGAGATTTTAAAGTGCAACTCACCACCTTTTTATTTTATGGAAAAATTAGCGAAAGGTCCTTAGAGTTGAATGTTTCCAGCCTCCAGTCCAAGGAAAAACTTTTTAAGGCATATGGTCCACTCAGCTAGACTTTTTACAGCCTTTGGTCCCTGCGTGCACATGTTTTCATTTTTTAGAACCAAATTGCCCCTGTAACTGACGCAATATGTTATGCGGTGGTTATTCTCTCTGTGGTAGTATTCCTCAATTTCTACTGCTACAGCAAAAGATCTCCCAACACCATCTCTCTCCCCGACAAGAAGCATCGGCCGCATTCGCCCAATAAGCTGCGCCGGTTCTCAATCACCGAGATCTCCACCATGGAGAAAACACCTTGAGCTCTTTGATCCCTAGTTCATGAACTCGCCCAAATCTTCTCCCTCTCGCCTCTGATCACTCGTTCCTATAGCCTTGCACAGCTCATCTAGTCCCTCTTGCCTAAATCTCTTCGACCACTCACTCCTGCACTTTTGCCCAACTCATACAAAGAACCATCTTGAGTTTGAGTATTAGAGATTTTCTCTTGACTCAATAGATCATAGGAAAGAGGAGCAACATGATTGATAGTGCATGTGTTTGCCATAAATCTCATAGCCCCGTGGAAGTTCTAGAAACCAGAACCAGTTGCTTGTCATTCTGGTGCAGAACCGATATTTGTAAAGGACAGGGGCTGCCCAGCCATCGCCTCGTTACCGGATCTCTGTCGTTCGTCGTCAGAGACTTGGTGCACGTTATAACAAAAAAAAGGTGTTTCGTGTTTGACTTCTTGGTGCAGAGAACGCAAAGCATTTTTTTTTTGTGGGTTCGTCAGTGACTAGAATTCATTTGAAATCAAATCCGCCACCGTCTTCGTCGGCCACGCGCCAGCCACCGGACACATCATCCGGAATCACCGTCGGTTTCTGCACGCTGTGTGTTGCCATCTCGAAGAGAACAAAGACTGGAATAGATTGTCAGTCCGTCCTCTGAGTTTCTGGTTGCGTTTCACGTCACCGGACGGCAGCTCGGGCGGCCACCTCCATCGGAGAAGAAGGCAGAGCAGCAGACAAGATGTCATCCGCTTCAGCAACTGAGGTTTCTGCTGCAAATGACCATGGGGTTGGTCCCCAAAAAACTCAGATAGATTTGGCCAGAACTCAGATAATTTTGTCGAAAACTCAGATAAATTTCACAAAAACTCAGATAAATTTGATGAAAATTCAGATAAATTTGTCCATAACTCAGATAAATTTGACGAAAATTCAGATAAATTCAACAAAAACTCAGATAAATTTGACGAAAATTCAGATAAATTTCAAAAAAAACTCAAACAAATTTGTTAGAAACTCAGATATATTTGCCAAAAACGCAGATAATTTTATCAAAGACTCAGATAAATTTACAAAAATCAACCTCGGCGATGGGAACAGTTAACGTCCGGCAATGAACAATGACAAACAGCGGCTGGAGCGGCTGCAAATCAAAACCCCAATGAATCCCACCTCCATAACCACCACAAATTAGCAAAAACCAATGAAGAAGAAGATGAATTAATTTTCAAAAACCCCAGTTTTCATCAACCCCACAAAATCAGAAGAAGAAAAATAAAAAAATGAAGACAAATGAGAAGTTGCAGAGAGAGAGATGGGTGGTAACGGAAAAACCAGGTGGAAGATCTCTTTTCATACTAGGAATGGGCTATGGGCTGGGCTTCCGTAGCTAGTCAGGTCAGAATCAACCCTCACCAAACCCATCCTCCTCCTGTTCTGTTCTGGTCTGCAACACAGAATAGGACCGATTTATTCTGGTTTCTGCGACCAGAAATCGATGACCAAGAGATTGTTTAGTGTGATTAGTGTTGTAAGTTATTTACAATGAGTATCAAAGGCCTCATAGTTGGTGTGAGTGCACCTTGTATACATGGAATAATACAAAATGAAACATGTGTCCTCAAACTTTACACGTGTCGCATATCAAGATGAAACATGTTGGAGCATAACGTCATGCGCGCACTAAGAGCATTTGAGAACTCTTGAGATATCGTGAAACGAGACGGGCTGGACGGTTTTGGTTTATTAAAGAAAGGATAAATTGGTCTTTTCAGGTATCCAAAAGTGTGAGAGGGACCTTTGGCTGTATGACTTTTTTTGTGGACTTAAGGCCTCAAAGTGAAATGTTCAGGGACCCGTTGCCGAATGCCCTTTATTTTATTACCACCTTTGATTTATGCACACCATCTTTATTTTCTACATTTTTTTTAAATTTCTGCACTTTATCTTTCCATCTTTACATCAATACGTTAGGATTATGTTACTGCTGAAAGTGCATTAGTTTTCATGCAAATTTTTCATATTTTAAAACATGTGTATTGGTGTAGTTTATGTTAAGTTCCGAAATCAGATTTGAAAGTCACATGAGCTAAATATGTTTGGATTAGAAAATAGCCCTTTGAAATTTATTAAAAAGGGACAATGGCTTCAAGACTGATTTTTGGAACCTTCTGCATAATTCATATAGTTCATGTAGTGCTTAGTCATTAACATCCCATGCTAGCTATCATAACATAGCATTTCAGATTTAGCACTTTTATCAACTTGTTCTCTTTTGGAATTTCATGGATCTTAGGATATAAAAAAAAAAAAAAAAAAGAATTCAGCAGTAACTATGGTTTGGATAGGTTTTGGTGTAGTGATAGGTGTCAAGAATTAGGAAGTAAAAATAAAATAAAATAAAAACTTTGCACTAGTTCATGCACGTCCATGCATTGTGTTCTATAATTATTTCTTAGAAGAGTACATCCTCATCATTCTTGTATTTTATTTAGATAAATTAATTTTCAGATTTGCATTCATTTAGAAAGTGTATCATTTAGATTCTTATCTTAATCTAGTATTTAACTTAGGAAAATTAATTGGTTTCTAATCTAGTGTAGGTTTCTTATCTCAGGGAGTTTGATTTTAGATGGTTGGTTTATTTCCTATTTAGATTGATTTGGTTTGATATATTTTTTTTTTGGATTGATTTTTTTTTCTCATAACTTGTTTTATTCTCCAATTTCGTTTGTTAGTTTTAATTTTAGTAAGTGATATTTTTAGAATATTTTCTAATTGGATGTTCTAATGTGTTTTCTATTTTGCAGCAACTTGATCTTTTTAGATTTAGGAATTTAGTTTTAGGTGATTTTTTTTCTTTCATTGGGTTGTAATTAATTCTTTTAATTAAAGTAGGAATGGTTTTAATTAGTTTTTAATTAGGCTAGTTTTAGATTTCATTTAAGGCATGTACAAGTTGGAAAACCTTATCTCATTAGCTCCATGTGGATCGACCTGGTCTCACCAGATTATTACTACATTACCCACGGTTTGAAGTTGGGCACTCACCCCGTCACTCACCTTAGGATACCAAAAAATATATATATACAAATCAAATAAACCAATATCTATTCATCAAAGTCTCACAATCTTGTTATTTTTATCAAATTAATTACATAATCCTATGCCTCTTAAAAAGATCATGGTAGATCTAATGTAGCAGGCCACTAACCCCAGCAAAGACAAACTCAAAAAGCTAAGGATATAATAGTGATCATCAAGGTGATTACCAGTAATTATAATGTTTGTTTTTGCAAGAAAGGGTCTTTTTTTTCTAATGTTCATAATTACATGATCCTTTTCATAAATAGGATCATGACATTTTGGGACGGTGTTAGAGATATTTGTTGATTCTACTAGGTTTAATTTGAGTTTTTTAGTTATTTTTGTCTAAATTGATAAGATTCTTAAACTTTTAATAAAATATTACATGAATTTTGGGAAAATATAGTCTTTTAGTTTCCACAATAGACATGGTATATGATTTAATAGTTAATGATGTCATTTGACGCTTGTTCCAATAAATACAACATTTTATCATTTTAAATTTAACACATTGTTGTCACTATCTCAACATGCTATAATGTAAAACAATGAGAGAAGGATGTCTGCGGCTGTTGTGGAACTTAGACATCGCATAACATGTGTGGGTGTGTAAGTTCAAAACTCTTAGAAAATGACAAAAAAAAAAAAACAAAAAACAAATGTGAGGAGCCATTTTCTAAAACTGTTGTAGGAGAAGGAATTGATTCAATCACTAGTAAGAAGGAATTGAATCTATCAATGCTGAGAGACCAATTTTTAAAAACTTCCTGTGAAGGAATTAGCTTGATCATTGATAAGTCAATTCCTTTAAAAGTGTGTTTGTTTACAAAAGTTTTTTATGAGAACTCTTGATGTTGAGAATTTTTTACAATATATTAGTCGGTTGTCCCTTATAGCCTTTTGGTTCATAGAAGTTTTCAAATTCTCTAAATTCGACTTTTAAAATCCTTAAAAGGTCCTTGAGGCACCTCCCTTTTACAAATACATTTAGGGATTAATTTTTGGCTATAGCATCGATGGTGAGGGACTTCGGGTGAGGCAAAAAAAAATTAAAAAAATCAATTAATTTGTGAGACAACTTTTGAGGAATTCAACTATCCCTCTAGACTGGAATTCTTACACATCCTCTAATCAAAAGGGCCCCAAAAGAAAAAAAGAAAAAAGGGTTCTTTTAAGAGTTTTTCGTGTTGTATATCCCGTTGAAGTTTTTCAAATTTAAAAGTAGGCCCCTATTGTTTAGTATTTAATGATACATCCCTAATTTTTCAATTTAATATTTGCAATGTCCCTGAAATTGGTAGACCTAATTAGAATTGGCAATTGCCTTTAGGTTTGTGCTGATTTTTTTACAAAAATAACAACTCTGGTGTTACATCCATCAAACCTAAATGGGTCATTATTTACAAAAATATCATTGATTTTTCTCAAACGGTGTCGTTTATCAATTTCTCTCTCTCTCTCTCTCTCTCTCTCTCTCATGCATATATTCTTTTGAAACTTTTATCAGCCTAGCATTGGATTGTACATGGATTGAAGATAATTATAACCAATTGTAAATGACGGAGTTGATTGTCATTATGATCAATTTGAATTTGATAAAATGAGCTTTGCCTTGAAAGAAAGGGATTGCAATTTGCAGACTTAAAAAGTGCAAGGAACTCAATAACAATCGTGTGAAAGGAACTCTTTTATTTTTTAGGTAAACAGTGTGAAAGGAACTTAACAAACATGTGAAAGGACTTTTCTATTGAATTGGAGACTTAAATGCAAGGAACTTCATATTAGCTCTCCTGACTAATTCCTGTTTCCCCTACTAATTCCAATCCATTTTTCAAATTCTTTGAAAAGTGAAATTCTCTGAATCACGAGGCAGATGTAATATTGGAAGAATTCCTGCAAACTCCTGTAGCTTATGACTTATGAGCCCCCTACATATGATGCAAGCATTGAACCAAAAGTTGGTGAACAGACACACTGTAACCACCCAATTTCTTCTCATGTAATTTTTGTAACTTTTGGTGAACAGACACACTGTAACCACCCAATTTCTTCTCATGTAATTTTTGTACAATGTTTCCACTATTGAGAGGAAATGCAGATGCACATGCACATGAATGAATTGTTTGTTACAAATGGACAGATGCGTGCACCGACTTCTAGACCTCTTCAGCAAATCAATGCTTACTTTGTTTGAGCTGTCCTAAGTTGTGCCCAATAGATATAAAGAATAAAAAACATTCTAATGCTTGTAAGAATTTTAAAAACACAAAACAAGATATCACTAGATATATTCCATAACATACAGATTACAGGGGAATGATTCATTTTGGGGGTGCTTTATTGGGTCTCCTAAGGGCCCACATGGTTTGCAATCAACATGCATAAAAAAATCAGAAGATTACATGTGTTGAGTCCCATGATGGCCTAATTTTTCCTTTTTGACTGCCCAATATTTGTTATATGCTTTGAACTTGAAATTTTCAACTAATCCAGAAGATGCATTGTTTCAACTTTGCGGCAGATGCAGATACACATTGGCTAAAAATTTGGGGAGTCCTTTTCTTTTCTTGATTTTTTTTTTCCATGAAGAGGACATACGAGCCATCCAATTCAAGGGGGCCACATATGATTTTTTTTTCTTTTTTGGTAAGAAAGTGATAGATTCATTAAAGAGATGGGTAAAATACAACAAAAACATCAGAGGAGGGGATAAAGCATCCACTCTGGGAAATTATCACGCCACACAACCTCTTTAATACAAGATTTAGCAAAATTTGCTACTAAGTGAGCTCCTGCATTCAAAATCTTAGGAATATAGTTAAACTTGATTTTTTTCAAAATGACGAGCTAGCTCGAAAACATCCATAATACAAGTAGTCAAAGCCCAATCCTTGCCACCATTAGTGGCACTAATAACCTCAAGTGCATCCGAAAAGAGATGGATCAAGCGGAAGCCCCAATCCTTAGCAGGGCGAGAAGAACCACCCCCGTTTCAGCCTCTTTGGACGAGCACATCTTGGGTCCTCTTGAAGCCCATTCAAAATTTTCTACTTAGGGGGGGGGGGGGGTGGGGGCGGGCATATGATTAATTCAATCTCTTCAGATATGCCTACCCTCTTTAATATTTGATGTCCGGGGGGGGGGGGGGGGGGGGGGGGGGTGGTTTGATTAATTCAATCTCTTCAGATATGCCTACCCTCTTTAATTTGTATTTTCAAATTTGATGTCCGGGGGGGGGGGGGGGGGGGGGGGGATGTGTACATATGATTAATTCAATCTCTTCAGATATGCCTACCCTCTTTAATTTGTATTTTCAAATTTGATGTCGGGGAGGGGGAGCATATGATTAATTCAATCTCTTCAGATATGCCTACCCTCTTTAATTTGTATTTTCAAATTTGATGTCGTTCAATTTTGTTATAAAAAAAAGTGCATGATGTATAGCCATTGAAATAACTTTGAAAACCTAAGGTAAGGGCACAAATAATTTTATTTGCATGATTGATTTTGGCATATTCTTTAATCCACTTTTAAATCCATGCATCACCTAATCCATGTCTCCTCTTTATTGTCATGTGGGCACCAAGGAGCATTAATTAATTCTTAGTCGGCAGTGGGGACTTGGGTGAGAGTGAAAACCTCTAATTATTTCGTGATTCATGTGTGTACATGTGTTTTTCAAGGGTTTAAAAAGCGAACCAGAATTGATTTAGGCAGGATTTAGACATGGGCACATACCAGTTTCAATGGTGAAGGTGCAGTGTAATTTTCCAATGCTACTCGGGTTGCGCTTCAGTTGGCCAACTTGCCCCCTAAGTGAAATTGCAATGTCCAAATAAATTTAAAAGCCCATTTGACAGCAGGAAAAGTAGTTTTTTTTTTTTTTAAAGGGGATTCCTGAAGTCTTTGATGTAACAAAACTAATCCGCAAGGATTTCGCTTGCTAAATCCATACATATGCACACCAGACAAATTTAGGGTAATTTTGAAAACAGTGCATTTGGAGCAAACCCACGCCTTATCTCACTCCACCAACTCCAAACTAGGTGAATATGGAAAAATAGATGAAAAAAGAAAAGTGAGAAAATAACTTTCCACAATACTATTCAAATATATGTCTAATACTTTTAGAATATCTCCATGATATTGTAACATTAATTTGAGATTCTATTTTTTTTTTCAAAACATTTTGGAAGCACAGGGAGAAAATAATAATAAAAATGGACCGAATTAAGAAAATCTATCAAATTAATCTAATGGTATTCTATATTTATCTTCTTAGTTAATTAAAGTTAATCCATCCTTTGTGGAAAATCTCAACCTTGTTAAGAGCAAAGAACGGCATCTTACTTCAATGGTAAGAGGCGTTAATTCTTACCTTACTCTCAGTTTAAACATCGTATATGCCACCTTCTTTCATCCATAAACTTGCTTATTTCACCCGAGATCTACTATTTTCACATGTGGGCTCCCACACCTCAACCCAAGTCTCCATTACCCACCCCTGAGCTGGGTCCCATTTTCTCAGTGGAGAAGGACATGTGTGACCATTTTCTCCAAGTTTTCTATACATGGAGAGAGGGCTCCAACTTGACAAACGTGTTCTCCCTCCTCACTATAAAAAAGCTAATAAAAAAAAACAGACAGAGAAATTGACCAAACGTGTGGAAACTGAAAAGACCGGCACCAATTTTATTTACAAAAAGTCTAAACAGCCCGGCCACAAATCTTGGGCCGTGTGGAACTGTTGTTTTATTTATTTTAACATTAGCCCCACTTTGCTTGTAGCAATAGCATCCTTTTTTAGAGGAGAGAGAGACAGGACCGTCACACTAGTACGTGGTCGTCATTACTCTCCACAGCTTTTTGGCAGTCCATCTTTCTTTATTTTTCTTACATGCACCAGCTGGATGGTACCTGACAGCTCGTCACTGATCTCCTCGTGAAATAGTTGGGACTTGGGACTATTTTTGAAAATTGTATCTACTCAAAATGAATGAGTATGTCTGTTGGTAGATTTATTTTAGTATAGAAAGGTGGAGTTAAATGTCATGTGGGATTTTCAAATATTATTACCATTCCATAGGAGTTAAGGTCCACAATAAGATTGTCTACTTGATTAAAAATATTAATTAAGAAATATGCATTAGATAGCATTAATTACTTTTTTATTCAAAAGGTCAATTTGCTACCACATGGATGGAAGGATGTTGTTGCTCAAATTTTGGACAAGTAACTCCTATCCGAACTTTTGCTGAATTTCTATCAAATTGTATCTCTCTTGAAGAGTTAAGTTCTTGAATTATAAGGTTGATTTTGCATAACAAGGCAATTTGAGATCTCTTACAAATGAAACTAAAGAACTTCTGGGTCTATTTCTTTTCATTAAAATATATAGAAATTCAATATATTGAGTTTTTTTTAATTGTTAAAAATAAAAATCAAATGTGAATCACCAAAATGACCAACAATTAGAAAAAATAATTATTTTATAAAAATTAAGAGAGGAAAACCATAATATTTATATTTTAGGCACATTTTATCATAGATTCCTTGAAAAATGTAAATTTTCACAAAACTCAACCTCTTCGGACCTTTTCCACGCAAATGCGCTTCTTGTTCACGTGTTTACCCCTGCGCCGTAATCCTCGGACTCTCTCTCTCTGGCAAACCATAACACAATACCATGCCATTTCAATACGGCATCATTCCACAGCCCAAAAAGATCTAATCTTTCTTGAAAAATAGAACCAGAACTAACAATTAAAGAAGAACAAATCCCTCCATTTCATTTCAATCTTCATAACAAAATATCCCTGTAGTATTTGAATCTTGTACCCAAACAAAACAGAAGAAAGAAGGCCACAAAACAGACCCAAACAATCGAACAAAGAATAAAAAGGGAAGAACAAGAGATGCCATAAACCCAAAAAGAAGAATCAATCATTTTTATTCCTTTCAGTTTTCTTTCTACCCTCAAACAACTGAATACATAATAATCTCTCTAGTATCAAACCCAAAGACGTTCTGGTTCTTGCAACCCATCGCCACCGCAGCATCTCCATGGTCATCGACAACGTTATCGTGACCGCTGCCATGACCGTCAGATTGGGGCGGCTTGTAATACATCCGAGCCGTCTGAGGGCAATGGGAGTGGAAACGGGCCACGATCCTCACGCCCAAGTCTAACATCTCCACGTACTTCCCCATCTCTTCTTCTAATCTCTCTATCTGTATATGTTCTTTGTATGAAGAATCCCTCTCTTTGATCCCTTTCTCTGTTGGGATGGGAAGAAAGGAGAGAAGGAAAAAAATGAGGAAAGGAGGAGAAGAGAGGGATTTCAGAATACGTCCCAAATAGAACCGCCCATGAAATGGGTTGATGCTTGTTTGGGTGAGAAATGGGAGAAGAGGGTGGTTCCATTTATAGGGGGGGTTTGGTTTCTCCGTTTTTCTCTCTTGCACTTTCCTTGTGATTTCCATTTTCCTCTTTTATCGGATTTCTATTTTATTGTTTGTGTTGTGGAAAAACCGCGTCATAAAGGAAGAAAGTCGCGTGGAGAGGCCGTCAACGGTTAGAAAGTGCGGGTTTGGGTGGGACTTGGGGGAGGGTATTTCTGTTTTGCGAAATGGGTTGCGAAATGACGCTCGTAGCGTTGTGAATTACGATTTTGGGATTCGTTTTCGGTGTAAGCCTATGTAACATTTTTTTTTTTTTTTCACTACCATTAAAGTAGTTTTACTGAAAAATACCCAGTAATTGGATGTTGCACTTGCTAGTGCCTCAAAAATCGCACTGCACAAACGGGGTCTAACGTAGACCCCGTTTGGTTTTTTTTTCAATATGAAACGAGTGACGCCAGCGTCGCTCAGTGTGAAAACTAGCGTCACTCTGCGGTTTTTTTTATACCTCCACCTTCATCATCTTTCTGTTTCTTGTTCTGGCTAAATAGCTTCCTCTCGCTTCTCAGCCCTTTCTCTTTGGTTTGGCAAGCAACCATGGGCACCAAGCGAGCATGAGAGCATAAATATCTTATCTTCTTCATTGGGCAATCAACCAAAATCCATCCCCTCCTCCTCTTTCTCCTTTTCTTCTTCATCCACGAAATGGGGATACAAAAAATTGGTCAGAACTCTAGTTTGTGTTGGGTTTCATGGTGCTCACAAATAGGTTTCTAATTTCCTTGTGAATAGTTGAATCTCATTGTTTGTTCAAGTTCATAGAGAAGCACATATTTGTAGGAAAAAAGAAAAAGAAAGAAAAATAAAAGAGGGGAAGAAGAAATTGGGGGCGTGCAGGTGGTGAAGGCAGGTCCGTGAGAGGGAGGAGAAGAAGAAAGAAAGAAAGAAAAAGAAAAGAAGGGAAGAAGAAGGACTGGGCATTAACATATCACATTCCCACCTTCTTCTTCTCCTTTTTTTCCCATTGATTTCTTTCTTTCTCTTCTTCCTCCTTCTCTTTCTTTTCCACCTCCCTCTCTTTTCTTTTTCTTTTTCTTCTTTTTTTCTTCATCTCTGCGAAAACCTGCAAGATACCATTGATGTGGACAATTAGAGATGAGAAAAGGGGTGTTTAGAAGGTGAGTTTATAAAACGACGAGTGACGCTAGCGTCACTCCCCAGTGTAAGACGAGCGACGCTAGCGTCACTCGTCTCAAAGTTTAAAAAAAAAAAAAATTTCAGACGAAGGAACTATTTCGTGCGGCCCCAACTACGGGGAACCATTTCGTGCAACGGACATTTACCGGGAATTTTCCGGTAAAATCCTCATTAAAGTAAGAGGATTTTGCCGAAAATGAACCCTATTTGACCATTACACTAAATATTAAAAAATATTTTTTATGACACGAGATTGTAGGCGACGCCAGCGTCTCTTTTCACTATATATATTAATTAATTATGTCCCGAATTCAACTTTTCATCATCTATTTTTCCTCATCTTTTGTGAGCACCATAATAGATAAGGTGAGCCCCACATGCTATCTGGCGTCAGAAGATTGTGTGGGACATGCTTAACAGCAAATGCCATCAAAATAATGCATAAGAAACCAAGGCATTTTTCCTACCAGAGATCTACATTTAATTTTGATTGGAGTAAAGTTTGATTTTGATGATTTGGATTGATGGCTTCACGCAGGCAGTGTTCTCATTTCTTTTTTAAGCAAATCATTCAGACAAGCATCAGCGAGGACCAATTTATTTATTTATTTATTTAAGACTACTCACAAACAGTCAATCTCGTGTTGACTTCGTTTGCATTAAATTTCACTTCATTTGGAGGTGGGCTCAACACAAGATCATTCATTATATGTGAAAATTTTCACATTATATTATCTTTCAATCAAAAGCATGTTTGTTCTTGATCAATTTTGATGGTGGCACCCGCTTGGGTGTTGGTTTGTTGGCATTAGGCATAAGCTTGCTCTACAAGTTGTCTGCTCAAAACCCCTAAGAATTATTTGGTGCAATGTGTTGTGCAGTTGTGCATGTGCTTAGGGGGATTAATCTTGTGGGATCAAATACCAAGAGAAAACCCTAGTCGGTAGAGAAAAAAAAATGGTGGCCAAAAGTTTTCCTAGAGTGAGATTTGGTGTATCAATAATAGATAGGAATCTTGATTATTAGCTATTTGGATTTTTCAGTGAATCCTACCAATGAATTTGGCTCCAAAAGATTTGATTCCTTTCTAAGAATAGAAGTGGCACCTATTGCTACCCTTATCTCTGTCATTGTAAATCTCAGAAGGTGTTCTAGACGGAAGATAAGAACTATCAGAATTTACCTGTGGATAGAAACTGGTTGCCGTGCTTTTGATTAAAGAGTATTTGCAAATTCAATTGTAATAACAAATTTTAGAGAGAGTTGTAATTTGTAAAAGAAATTGGTTTTGTTAAACACAAAATTGGCGCGGGGTCTTAAGAGCACAAAATGTTCCATTATAATCTCAAGAAAGAGAACAATTTTAAAGCAAACTCTTTCGTGAGCTTTGAAATTTTCTCCTTCTTCAATACAAAGACTATCATAATAACCCGTGTTAAGTATGGGTATGTCCATACATTGACAATTAAAGATCTATATATTAAGAAATATATATAAGGAACAATGAATTAATGATCGTTGCAAAGATTCAAATTTCCCACCTGAATTTGATTTACGAAATGAGCAATTTTGAGAAGAAAGAGAGAATCACAGCAAAATTGGTTAGGAATTGAAAGAGATATGAATTAAACAAAATCCTTCTCCCTTCATCAACGATCAAATGAAAAAAACATACCTTTGAAGAATAATTAACTTTAGACAGTTAGCAAACATATTATATGCAAATCCATATTATAAACAAAAGTAAATTTTTAGAAAGAAAAGAAAAATGAAAATACCATGACAATAGTAACCGATTCAAGAATCTAAGAGCAAGAGTAGAAAAGGAGCATATGTAGGATGAAAAGAGAGTAAGAGAATAAACATAAGAGTGGTGCTATTGGCACCACCAATTTTTCTCTCCTCACCGTAGTAGTAGATAAATTTTTTTTTCTAAACTACCCCTCCTCCCTCTCTTCCCTTCCTCCTCCTCCCTCCTTCCTCCCTCCCTCTCCCACCCTCCACCCTCTTCCCTTATCTGCGCCCACCCCCAGTCGCCGACGGGGAGGGAGCCCCGGCCAGCTAGCCGGTCTCCCTCCCCCTCCCCCTCTCCCTCTCCCTCTTTCTTCCTCCCTCCCCTTCTCTTCTCCCTTCCTCTTCTTCCCTCTCATTCCCTCCCCTACTCTTCTTCTCCCTCCCCCTCCCCCTCCCCCTCCCAGTCGCCGGCGGGGAGGGAGATCAGGCTTGTTCCGGCCTGCTGCAGCCCCTACTCTTTTTCTTCCTCCCCCTCTTCTTCCCTCTCTCCCTCCCTCTCCCTCCCTCTCCTTCCCTCCCCTACTCTTCTTCTCCCTCCCCCTCTTCTTCCCTCTCCTTCCCTCCCCTACTCTTCTTCTCCCTCCCCCTCCCCCTCCCCCTCCCAGTCGCCGGTGGGGAGGGAGATCGGGCTGTAGCAGGGGTTTCCGCCCGCCTGCTGCAGCCCGATCACCCTACCCGCCGGCGACTAGGAGGGGGAGGGGGAGGGGGAGGGAGAAGAAGAGTAGGCGAGGGAGGGAGAGAGGGAGAAGAGGAAAAGAAGAGGGAGCTGGCCGGTCTCCCTCCCCGCCGGAGACTGGCTGGGGGGGGGGGGGGGGCGGGTGGAGAGTGTGGGGTGGGAGAGGAAGGGAAGAGGAGGAGGAGGAGGAGGGAGAAAGGGGGAGGCGTAGTTTAGGAAAGTTTTTTTTTTTTTTTATTTTCGTGGTGGGAAGAGTAAATTTCGTGGTGCCAATAGACCTCCCCTAAACATAAATGCATATAAGTTGGGTAGAAAGGGATGTAAAGGAAAATAGAAGAGTAGAATGTAGTTTAAGTGGTTGCATGAAATAAGGGTGGTTACATAAGTGAGGAGTTATCATTTGAAGTGGGGAGAAAATGTACAATATTCTTTGTGTTATTAGTCAAAATTATAACTCTCGGTCAAAATTAAATCCAAAACCCTTAACTTTATTATATTATAATAAAATTAACGAGTCTCATACTCGATTGTTGAAGTTTCGAGCCAAGTAATTACAAGGAAAAAGCTGAGAGCAAAGCAGAGGTACTTTGAGTTATTTATAGATTTTGGAAGAAGCTGGTGTATGGATCTTATAAATTGGAGCACTGGGCTTTGTGACAGAACCAAGTGGGACTCGCCTTGTGCCAAATGGTTGCGCCATATGCCAATCATAAAACGTCTGGTACAACTTTCTTGGTTTTGTGAAAATACTTTCTCCAGCCCTTCATGCGAATAAGTTTGTCATTACAACTTGCTTGGTTATAGTCAGGATGGTGGAGTTAGAAGGCATTTGATCTTTGAACATATTCTAAGGATATTTTGAGGAAATTCTAAGTCGGACTCATGTCAAATTGAGCCCTTTTAAAGGTTTAATTAAATTCAGTAGGGGTCATTTTTCTTTTACACATGGGATATGTAAATGTAATTTATACATGTAAATGATGAATATTCAAATTTTAAGTACGTAACGTTTACACATGCGTTTTTTTTTTACAACGTTTCTCTAATAACACTATTTTCGCATCATTTACATATGTGATTTATTTTTACCATATTTGTTTCAATAATATGTGTAAATGTATTAAAAGATTTTATAAATGATACTTATTATTCATTAAATTAAATTCTAATATAATGATTTAAAAAAGGAGAAAAAAGTCGATTTCATATCAAAATTTCCATTTGCATTTTAGATCATTCAAAAAGAGCATGTCTTTTAACATGAAATATACTTTTCAAAAAAATATATTTCTATCAGTGTCACCTTCACAAAAATACATTTCAATATATTTGGTTAATTAAATATAAATTTATATTTTGATGGTTAAGCAAATAACATCATTATTAATATTTTTATTAATTGATATTCAATTCAATGTTGATCTTAATTCATTATTCAATTTGCATAAAACTTAACCAACGCATCTCTTAGTCTTTATGCTAATATTTATTTTTGAATGATGCCATAATGCTATATAAAATACATTATTTTTCTCTTTTACATTCATGTATACATGTTTAAAGGTTTTTAAAATATTACAATAATAAATGACTTAAGAAAAATCATTAAGATGTTGGAAGAAAACTAAAATAATAAGGTAATTAACTAGTTAAAAGTTGATATAGAAAAATCATTGAGATATTTATCTTATGATTGTCTCTTGAAAATTTTATTATCAATATATATTTTGTCTTATCATTGGAGCCACTTTAATTTTCTAATATGTTTTTTATCTTACAAATCTTGTCCCTTAAAATCATACGTTTTGAGACCTCCTTTATTATTATTTTTCTAATATATTAGAGGGGGGTTTCGAACCCAGAACCTTTTTCATGGAAATGCCCGTGTTTCGAACCTGAAACCTATTTCACGAAAATGCCCCAACACCAAACTGTCCGCCTCCAACAACGGGTATTCTTCGAAAGCACACCTCAACCGGTGTTCAAATCTTGGTGTGAAAATGGACTCATTTTCACACCATTTACACATTTAATTTACATGATGCTTAAATAATTATAGACAAACATGATTGATACGTAAATGTTACACATATTCACCATTTACATATGTAAATGGGTGTAGACAAACGACCCCTAATTGTCAGGTTAGCTGTTGATTGGGTCAGTAGGGCAATGAGCCAGGTTGATTGAATACGACCCGAATTAGTGGATTAATTATAAGCAGCAAGTATGGACTCTACCTCAAATCAACCCAACCATTAGTTGGATAAAATAAGAATGTCAAACCAAAAAATTAAAAAAAATACACTTCAACTTGAATCACTGGGTTAGATTTTAAAAGTTGGGTAGGATCAGGAAACCCCACCTCTAATTCTTAATGACACTATTTTCCAAACAAGCTAGGCATTGTCAAAATTGGACGATCTAAATCATTCACTAGACAAAAAATATTGATAAAAAGAGCTCTCTATAGGGATGGCAACAAGCCTTCAATGCTGGTGGATTGGCGTTAGATCTAAACCTACTCCAACTCAAACTTACTCCGGTGCTCTATCCAAAACCAACACACCCTATATTGCTCAAGCTCGACAATAGCTTTAAGTGTTTGGCCCGAGCCCGGCCCACCTCAAATATATGTCAAACCTAGTGTTGAGGTAGAAGGGAGAGAGAAAAGATGAACACACAATGAAAACTCTATATTATTGTGTTCTTTTTATATTCTGAATTATAATCACCAATTTATAGAAAACCCTAAGCAACCTTGCTAATATAGAGTTATATCCTAAAAAGGAAACACAACCATTAGAGATACCCATACATCCCACTAAGCTAAAGGGCCTGTTTGGATGCACAAGAAAACATAAGAAAATAATATTTTATATGATATAATCTTTCATTTTCTAAAGAAGAGAATCATGTGCATTTGGTAATCCAAGAAAAACTTGAAGAAAATATTCATTTCTTTCAAAAAGCTCAAAATTTTCTCCAACAGTTCCCCCCGTAGAAAACTTTTTACAAGATAATTTTTCAAAATGACAATTACAAAGTAGTAGAGTAAAGTAAAGATTTTCAAGTAAGTGTTGACAGTATCTCTCTTTTTTTTCGGATCACATAAAGCGGTAGAGTAAAGCTCCCATGCACTAAATATAAAAACTAATTAAAAAGAAATTCGTATCACATAAAATCACCCACAAACACTTACTGATAGTGAACAACAAAAAAGAAGATTATAACAATATCTCTCTTTTTTACTTTAAATCGAAGAGTTTGTAGCATAGAAAATTAGAAATAGAGTAAAAGAAGTGAGTTGGAAAAGAAAGAGGATAAACAAACATCTTACTATTGAGGTAAGATTTTTTTGGCTACCTAGCTATAAGGGGCTGGGACCCCACCCTCGAGTGAAGTTAGTAGACCTTGGACGAGGTGATGGAGTTGTTGGGTGAGGAAAGTAGACCTCCGATGATATGGAAGAGCCCTTGAAGGAGAAAAGGGTGGCATGACTGGGGTTGAAGTTTGAGCAGTATAAAGCGATGCGAGAACTAACGCCTTTTACTATTGAAGTAAGATGCCGTTCTCAATGGACAGTTGGAAATTAAAAGACACATACATGTATTCATTTGGGTGGTTCGTATGTCTCCGATCCATTGTAAGTTGGGAAAGCCATTAATTTAGGAAAAATGCTACGGGCCTGAAAAAGGGCCCCGAAAACGGGCACGGCTCCCGTGGGAGCCATGGGATCCGAGCATGCGCTGGGATCCAGCTACTTTTCAGGCCTGATTTTCAGGCCCTGTAGCACGGTTGTTAATTTAGACTCTGAATTGAAATTCAAACCCGATTTTCAGGCCCTGTAGCACCGCTCACTTTGAAATCATTAACATTACTCATTGCAAATGACGTCCGACTTTTCACCCACGCAATGTGCGTGACCGCACTATCTTCATAAGACCGCACTATCTTCATAAATCCATACTTTCTTGGATTTGAAATTTTGGAATGCCATGACTTTTCATCCGGACCACATTTTTGGAACTCGGAATCTCTGACTTGACCCTTCTCCCAAAGGTCACTTTCATCCTATGGTCAAAAATATCTGTACGGGAAATCATTTTCTCAAGGAAATTTTTTTTTATTGAGGCACTCTAATTTTAAAATTTTAAAATGAAGTACCTCCATAAAAAAAAAAAAAAAAATACCAATATCAATCTCCTTTAATTTTCTTTTGGTTCTCTTGTCATATTTCAACAACTTTGATGTAATAGAGTGGGCACAGGTCAACCACTGTAGTTAGTGGGAACAGAGAGCTCACCAAGAAACCAGTAGACAAGTGCAACTTGCTCAACTCAGTAACTTGGTAACTTGACAAGCCCAGTTAGTTAATTCAGGTGAGTAAGAATCAGCTTTTTCTTTTTTTTTCTTTTTTTCTTTTAAAAGAGAGCAAATAAAAAAAATCCAATCCACTAATAGGTCAGTTGGAGAGGCACCTCCCTACCTTAGAAAAAATCCATGTTGCAGTGCTGATAATGAGGACTTATTTTAGAAAGAAATGGAAAAAGGTCAAAATAAACATATAAAAATGTTTTTACTTTTTAGTAATATTTCGTGCTTTTCATTTAATTAAAAATTAACTTATTTCCTATGACATCTTCCTAATTACATCCTATGCCAATTTTAAAAATACCCCAACATTTTCTAGCATGACCTTTCAATCCCTGCGCATGTTGAAATACACTTAAATGTTAGCTTGATCTTTGAAGGGTGCAACCACCTTAGCTGATTAAAAATACTAAAAAAAAAAAAAAATTGGTTTGCTCTCTAAGGCTATACGAAAACTAAAGCTTCATTGGACTATCCTAGCACCTTAATCTTTTTTTAAATAAATGACGAGGAACCCGCTTATCCTTTTTCGGATGATCATTGGAAAAACTCCGGATACACAACACCACCCACTAAAACTGTATATCAGGTAAGGCTCCAAACGGTTCGAAGCCGTCTCCAGATTTTTACTGGACTTCCTAACCACATGAATAATTTAAGTGCAGCCAATAATCTAACCTGTTTTGACAACTACGTGGTATGTTGTATTCTAGATTTTCATTCCAACAGCAAGCATCAATAGAGGCGAACCAACGTTGAAATGACTTGGGGCGGTCGCACCAGGTCAAATTCCAAAATCCTCTTCAAATAGTATTGGGCCTTGGCCCACGCTCCACATCAGTAAAATCCTCGCCCCATGTCAAAGAGGTAGAACGAAAACGAAACTGGCACAATAATTTTATTTTATTCTAAAATAAGTCCGTTTTTAAAGGTATCAAATTTCACTGGGAATCATCTGAAATGAATTCAAATGAACCCGAGTTAGAAGAAAAAATCGATCACAATTTGACCCGTTTTCTAATGAAACTGAAATCATTGAAAAACTCCATCATTGGAAAATTTTCATAAAATCAGAATTACAAATAAGTCATTTTTTATAGAAAATACCCTGTTTTCTATAAAGTGGCATTCCAAATCAATATAGGTCGAAAACAAGAAATGTCCAACACAATTTCAGAAATTCATTGATACCAATAATTCCATATTATCTTATCATATAATTAATCTAACACATTAATCAACACTAATTAACAACTAATCATGCTTAATTTGAAACTAAATATAATTAATTAATTAAAAACACATTCTAAAAATCATAATCTCACAGTGAGTGCTGAGTTAGGCTCGGCTTGAGTGGAGTTGGAGGTGGGCTGGATGAGTGCTGATTCTGCCTGGGGTAGTTCCAAATGTTCACCAGGGTCAATTGGGGATGTGGAATGCATGTGGCCAGTTGGGGGATGCATATAGCCAAGTGGGGAAGAACGACTTCTTCTCCTTCCTAAATAGTTATAAAGACTCTCTTATGAACATTGTCAGTATGTAGCATCTCTCTCTCTCCTCAAAACCCCCTTAAAGCCCTCTTTTTTCTCTCATTTTCCTCCTCCAAACCTCTCCCTTTGGGACGTCAGGAAATGGGTTTGCATATTCGCCATTGATCACCAATGTATAATTAATTGATCATTACAAACAAATGGAGGCATTGATTTTATAGAGCAGCATATACACTGGATCACATATTGATTGGATGCCCAACATATTGGTAATTTGGTGTATGCCATTCATTAGAGTAGTCTTCCTATTATTTTTAAAATGCTTTTCTTTATAGACTTTATGCATACACAAGTGCATTATTTGCAGGGTGACGTTTATGGTTCATCAACTTTCTAGTTCTACCTGATGTGAGTTTTGGAGAGCACTCACTTAAACAATCTATTTGTGACTAATGGGATGAGTCATCTAAATAATTTTGGGAGTTTTGGAGAGCACCAGCCAAACAATATAAGCTTCCCACTTAACAACAGTTTTACAAATAAAACATATGATAATTAAAACTATGGAATATGTATATTAAATTTTATTTTAAATATTTTAAATGATCTAGAATTGTCCATATTTTCTATGTCCAGGTTTCGAATAGATGTAAAATTGTTGTGAGCAAGTCTTATCTAATTATCTTGATCTATGTTTAAGATTTAAGTACTTGTTTCTTCTTCTCTTTTTTCATTTTAAAAAACTTTATTCTTGACCCGTAATATGATGTTTATGATTATGCTGATAATGTTCATCTATAAATTATTAATACACGTGCTCTCATTTGGATTCATATGATTAAGGAATTGTTTGGAGCTTAAGGAAATAATAACGATGTACTAATTTTTACATGAATTGTTTGGGGATGATTGGTTTGCCCTCATTTTTCGGGATATTTTTTTATTTTCAGTATACTTCTCTTATACTGTAAATTTTGGAGAAATTAATAGGCATCATTTCAAACAAGAAATATATTAAGTTGATATAATTAAATATTTTGCATCTATTTAAATATATTTTTTCTTTTGTTATTATTGATGTAAAAATATCATAGCAAAAATTTAGCCCCATCTAAACGAAAATCCTGAGTCCGCCTCTGAGCATCAATCTTATTGAGCATAATTTCCGGACAGGCCTAGGGGGCAATTAGATCTTTCCATTTCCCACTTGCACTGCTTCCTTCCAACCTTCCCATGATTGCCATAGGGTCAAATTAACCCAAAGTCAAGATGCTTACTAAGTTATACGACATAGCCTAGTGGATGTAACTCTTATCATATATTAAAGCTTATGTTAATAAAATACACAGTATTAATGTTTTAATATGAGTAATAAGAACTACAGTCATTGAAGAACCGTCGTTAATTGTTACATGTTGGCAACCTAAGGTCGGCGGTTTGACTGGATCTGGGTTCCACGTGGGTTCATAGAGAGTTGGAGTCAAATGCATGTAAACCATAGTTGTCAATTTCATTTTGGTTAACATTTCAGTCTCGCTTTCAAGACCGAAATAGTATTTCAGAATTTTGGTAAAATCTTTCAAAGTAACATTCTGAAATAATAAATTTAAAACAAATATATACATATATGTTAAAAATAGAAAAATAAAAAATAAAGTATAAGTTATGCATGTTTTTTGATGTGGATATTGAGAAAAAAAAATAGAAAAAATTGTACTACAAATCATAATGAGACCGAAATTCAAACCGAAATGTTTTGACCCATCTTATTTCTGCCAAAAGGAAGCAATAAAAAATTCCGGGCCATTCTGTCCGAAAGGAGATGGAATTGACTACTCTGGTATAAATCGAATTGGAGTTGGCTTGGGCTAACCATGTCTCCGACACGTTTACAGTCCCAAAATTAAGATGATCCAACCAAGACGGTGAGACTTGAGAGTACACTGAACATGTGCCAATCAGCCATGTGAGAAACTAATCTCTTCAAATTGCTAACAATCCGATTAGTAGCTTTACATGGACCGAAACACAAAAAGAGAACTGATGGTCCAAATCAACTGATTTTTTGAGCCATCTATCATGGGTTTTGCTAGATAGATGGTCTAGAGACGACCCTTCTGCCACGTGTACGGTGGGTAAGAAACTAGGGTTTGGGTGGACCACTAGCAGAACATATGAAGCAGTCAACAAAACTTTTTAGCCGCCCACCAACGGTAGGTTCAAGTAAAGTAGCTTTTGAAAATAAATACTTAATTAAGATTAGGGTTTGGTATAGACAGATCCTGGCCAGCAATGAAGGAGATACATTGCTTGGCTTGTCAGCCACAGCAGTTTTTGAAACATTTTAAATGTGCCCTGTAGACCTGTACCAATAATTAAAAAAATTTATGTGGAAGTGTTTAGTTGAAGGGAAGGATCTTGGAAGCTTAATGAAGTAGGCCTACTGGCCTTTTCAATGTAATGCAGTTGTTGAGAGAGGGGTGCCAATAAGTTGGGTTCGGTCCAAACCTGACCTAAAAAAATGTTAAAAACCAGCCCTAAAAAGTTCAGAGGTCAACTAAACCCTAAATTCAACTTATTGATTAATGATGGTAAGAAGTGATCAGGCACTTGAAATACTGGGTTGGTTTAAAAAGGATAAGTTAGAGAATCTTCCACTAGCTAGTCTATGGTCATTAATTAATATTTTAACGTATTTATGTTCCAACCAACTAAACTATAACTTCGAAATAAACTTGGGTGGTTTCCTTTTTATTTCAAAGGCGAAGGATGCCTACACACATGATAGCGCCTACACATGTGGAAAAGGGCATGCAGCAAACCCAAATGCCTGAATAGCTGACATGCCTCTAGAACATAGTTGTTGTCACCAACATATCTACATCATCAAAGAAGTCTGACCATCCATTCACTCTTCACTAGATGTTGAAATGGTAAACAGTCCGACGAGATCTCAATTGGACGGGCATGGATGTCTCCACTAGCGTTTGGGTGTAGACCGAAAGCATGTCTAGAAGCTTGATGGTCACGGGCACGACTTACTCGCATTGTTGAAGGAACACTATTTTGCGCTGATGTATCTTGATGGGTTAAGCCCAATCCGGATAGCGACAATGGGTCAGGTCCGAGTAACCCGGTCCGTCTAGGATCGTGGGTCAGGCCAGAGTAGCCCCGTTGAGATCCGGGTTTCGTTAAACGAAGCCTCGTCATCGCAGACTCCAAGTCATCGCGACGAAGTCCTCCCCTAACCTGCATTTACCAAGTCTCGCGGAGAGGATCTCACCTGCCTTCCACCTGGCTCGATCCTCAAGGACACGTCTGACGCTCCAAAGAGACGTTGAACCGATTGCATCCCCACCTGGTGGGAAAGAGTTATAAATAGAGCCCTCTCATCACTTGAGAGGGGATGTTTTTTCTCTACTTTCTCATATTTGTAACCCTCGACATTAATCAAAGATTACCATCTTGAAGTGGACGTAGGTCACGCTTGACCGAACCACTATAAATCTCTCATCTCTCTTCAATTATTGCATTGCATTAATCATCTTGACCGGTGGTGTCCGAATCCCTGTTTTTGGCATCATCAGTTTGGCGCCGTCTGTGGGGAACGAAAAAATTCAAACCCCTTTGTTAGAATCATGGTGATCAGCACGAGGTCTGGAAGACGAGAGGATAACCCTGGCCTAACTACGGGTCCGGGCCCTAACGCTCAGCCTAACTCTCCCAGACAGGGAGAGAACGGTCCTCCACCGGGTAATCCTGTCCCGATTACCCCCGCTCCTACTCCCTCTCCACAGCAGATGATGGAGACCATGCAGCAGCTGGTGACTCAAAACCAGCAAATCCTCCAGCTTATGCTCGCAGGGCAAGGAGGAGCACCATTCGGTGGGATACAGCAGCAGGAGGCGACGCGCTCACGGGGCTCGACCGCTCCGCGAAACGGAGCGCCTCACCCGGGCGCCCATCCCCTGGGCGCCCAGGCAAGAGGTCTTCCTATGGGCGCCCAGCCCAATCTCCCTCACCCGGGCGCCCATCCCCTGGGCGCCCAGGCAAGAGGACTTCCTGTGGGCGCCCAGCCCAATCTCCATCACCTGGGCGCCCATCCCTATGGCGCCCAGGGTCGAGGAGTTCCCCCGATGACTCAGTTCCATCACGCTCAGGATGCCTCTGCCGAAGCTCCTTTGGACCCCCCACCTGGCCCGAGCCTGGCTGGTCCACAAGGTCATGCTTATTATGCGGTGCCTCCACCTCCAGGTGGAGCCCAGTTTGCAGAACCTCCGGCTGATGATCCCCACTTCCAAGAAGGGGAAAGTGAAAATAGTACAGTGGAGGAGGAAAACAATCTCCCTGGTCCTTCCAGAGAACCCTATAATCAATGGGAGGAGAAATTTAAGGAAATGCAGAATCAAATCGGGGACGTCTTCGATGCAGTGAGGGCGCAGGCCCCAGAGACGGTAGATTATCTCGTCAGACGAACGAACACCCCGTTCAAGTCTGATGTAGTAAACTACCCCCTTCCTCCTAGGATCAAAATGCCGTCTATGGAGACCTTCGATGGAAGGAAGGATCCATTGGATCACCTGGAAACCTACAAGACTGTGATGCAGTTGCACAATATCGCTGATGAGATCATGTGCAGAGCATTCCCGACTACACTGAAGGGCTCCGCCCGACAGTGGTTTTCCAATCTCGCCCCAGCTTCCATCGCCACCTTCGAAGAACTAAGCAGGTCCTTCGTGTCACACTTCATTGGAGGACGCCGCCATCAAAAGCCACCCACACACCTGCTGACTGTAAAGCAGGACAGTAATGAGAGCCTCAGGGCATACCTCACTCGTTTTAACGAGGAGGTACTTCAGGTGGAAGAACCCGATGACAAGGTAACCATGACTGCTTTCTTGGGAGGCCTCCGTTCATCGGGTTTCTACTTCTCGGTAATGAAGCGCCCACCGAAGAACATGACGGAGCTATTGGCGAAAGCCCAGAAGTATATGAATGCGGAGGACGCTACTAGGGCCAGGCGGGGCGAGTCCTCCAGAGTGGCAGATAAAGGAAAACATGATAGAGACGACAAGAAGGAGCCCAGCAGTAAGCGGAGCAGAACCGAGAGGGTGCGTGCCAGGGACCGACTCGGTCCTGCCCCCCCGAGAGATCGACCCTTCCCTGCTCCGCAGAGAAATCAACAAGCTTTCACAGCTCTCAATGCTGCAGTAGGGCACATTCTACTGGAAATTCAAGATGATCCCGCAGTAAAATGGCCGGGAAAGATGAAAGCTCCAGCAAATCGCAGGAATATGACCAAATATTGTCGCTTCCATCGCGATCATGGTCATGACACTGACGATTGCTTCGACCTCAAGAGGCAGATTGAAGATCTTATCCAGCGGGGACACCTGCGCCAGTATGTTGCTGGTAGGGGGCAGGCGCCGCCACAGCCTCACAATGTCGAAAATCAACACCCTATTGGAGAAATTCGTACTATCTCTGGAGGGTCAGCGGAATCATTCTCCGCCATGAAAGCCTACGCCAGAAAGGCGAGGCATCCAGATGAGCCACGACCGTCAAAGGCGTCGAGGCACAGCACTGATGAGATCATATCCTTCTCGGGTAAAGATCTAGAGAACATCCAGCACCCTCATGACGACCCTCTGGTGCTCTTTATGACCGTCGCCAATTTCCAGGTGCATAGGATCTTGGTTGACAGTGGAAGTTCCGCAGATATTTTATTTGTGGAAGCCTATGATAAGCTGAAGTTAGGTCGAGAGAGATTGCAACCAGTCAAGTTTCCCCTAATCGGTTTCTCAGGGGAAAAGGTGTATCCTTTGGGGGCCATTACGTTACCAGTCACGGCCGGAACAGCCCCCCGAACCTCCACCACAATGGTCAATTTCCTGGTGATAGATTGCTCATCAGCGTACAACATCATCCTGGGGCGGCCCACGCTTAACTCCTTGAGAGCCGTCCCTTCTACATATCATCTCATCCTCCGCTTCCCAACCCCGAATGGAGTAGGGGAGGTAAGAGGAGATCAAGTAGCAGCAAGAGAATGCTACGTCACCTCGATGAAGGCCAAGATGACGCAGGAGGCGCTGCAAGTGGAAGTCTTGGACCCAAGAGATGAGGCAACCACAGAAAGAGGGGAGCCAGTTGAAAAACTCACCCCTATAATCTTGCATGAGGAGCATCCGGAAAAGAAGGTGTATATTGGCTCTTCACTCCCGAAAGCTCTGGTTGGCCGATTGACAGATTTTTTGAGGGAGAATATGGGCATATTCGCGTGGTCACATGCTGATCTGGAAGGGATAGACCCAGCCGTCACCACCCATCGCCTCAATGTCAGCCCTCTCCACAAACCTGTTCGGCAAAGGTTAAGGGGCGCCTCCACTGAAAGGGCCCAAGCAATAGAAAAGGAAGTAGAAAAGCTGATTGATACCGGGGCAGTCAGAGAAGTCGCGTACCCTGAATGGCTCTCCAATGTGGTGATGGTGGCCAAAGCGAATGGGAAATGGCGCCTCTGCGTAGACTTCAGTGAACTTAACAAGGCATGCCCGAAGGATAGCTACCGTTGCCCAGGATCGACCTCCTCATCGACGCCACGGCGGGACACGAGCTTCTTTCCTTCCTGGACGCTTACTCTGGATACAACCAGATTAACATGCACCCTCCAGACCAGGAAAAAACATCCTTCATCACTCCGAAGGGCACCTACTGCTACAGGGTTATGCCCTTCGGACTAAAGAATGATGGGGCCACTTACCAGCGCCTGGTGAACAAGATGTTCCATTCCCAGATCGGGCGAACGATGGAAGTATATGTCGACGACATGCTAGTAAAGAGCTTGGCTGCAGCAGATCACATCGGTCATCTTCAAGAGACCTTCAATGTTCTCAAGACCTACAACATGAAGCTGAATCCCGAGAAATGTGCTTTTGGCGTTGGATCAGGAAAGTTCTTGGGATTCATGGTCAATCAGAGGGGGATTGAGGCGAACCCGGACAAAATCAAGGCCATACTGGATATGAGGTCGCCATCATCAACTAAGGAGCTGCAGCGCCTCAATGGGAGAATTGCAGCGCTCAACAGGTTCGTCTCCAAATCTGCAGATAAGTGTTTGCCCTTCTTCAAAATTCTTAGGAAAACTTTTGAATGGGGATCTGAGGCTGAGGAGGCCTTCCAAAAGCTTAAGGCATACCTTGCCACACCTCCTCTCCTCTCACATGCTTCACCTGGGGAAGTGCTGTATTTGTACCTCTCTGCTTCTCCCTCAGCAGTAAGCTCAGTCCTCATTACAGACCATGGTGGGGTACAAAAACTAATCTACTATGTGAGCAGAGCATACAGAGGGGCAGAGATCAGATACTCAGAATTGGAAAAACTAGCGCTCGCCCTCGTTTCGACTGCGAGGCGTCTACGTCATTACTTCCAGAGCCATACAATCACCGTCATCACGGATCAACCTCTGAAAAGAGTTTTGGCAAAACTTGATGTTGCTGGAAGATTGGCTAAGTGGTCGGTGGAGCTTGGTGAGTTCGACATTCACTATCAACCAAGGCCTGCCATCAAAGCACAGGCTTTGGCAGACTTTGTAGCTGAGCTTACATATGCTGAAGAGCAAACTGAGGATCCTCCTCTACTTACAACAGGCGCCCAGCTCCCCTCAACGGGTGCCCAGCTCACCTCTCCACCAACGGGCGCCCAGCTCCCCTCAACGGGCGCCCAACTCACCTCTCCTCTAACGGGCGCCCAGCTCCCCTCAACGGGCGCCCAGCATCCTTCAACGGGCGCCCAGTTCTCCACCTCATCTCCGGGCGCCCAAGCTTCTCCCCCACAGGACTCGCAGGCCTCTCCACCTGTGAACGAAGAGCCTCTCCAAGTACCTCCTGAGAAGTCCAATGTATCGCCACTGCCAGCCTGGAAACTCTACGTTGATGGTTCAGCAACCACAGAAGGAAGCGGAGCTGGCTTAATCCTAATGAGTCCTGATGGTACACCCATCAAATATGTAGTGAAGCTCCACTTCATTGCCTCAAACAATGAAGCCGAGTACGAGGCCCTCCTCTCTGGTCTTAAATTGGCGATTGAGATGGATGCTAAATCCGTTCTCGCTTACAGCGATTCACAACTGGTGGTGAATCAAGTAAACGGCGAATTCGAAGCAAAGGAGGAAAGAATGCAAGATTATCTCATCATGGTAAAGGAAATAATCAAAAGTTTCCAATATTTTCAGCTCTCTCATATTCCTAGGGGAGAAAATGTTGCCGCCGACGCACTTGCCAGGCTCGCCTCATCATTGGAGGCCTCATCTGCAGAACCGACGCTCATCGGGCACCAGTTGGAGAAAAGTAAGTTAGATGTGGTAATCGGAAACATCCACTGTGCATCAGAAGGCGATGAGCCAAATTGGATGACCCCCATAAAAGCCTTCCTCCAAGAGGGCACCGAGCCAGGTGACCATTTGGAAGCCAAAAGACTGAGGATGAGAGCTTCTAAGTTCACAATCCTACAGGATATTCTCTACAAGAGGGGTTACAACCTACCGTTGCTGCGCTGCCTTTCCCCAGAAGAGGCTGACTACGCCCTCAGAGAAATTCATGAGGGGATTTGTGGAAATCACTCGGGAGGACGCTGCCTCGCACATAAAGCGCTTAGGCAAGGGTACTTTTGGCCAAGCATGTTGAAAGATGCCAAGGACCTCGCCAAGAAGTGTGACAAATGCCAGCGCTTCGCCACTGTGACGCGGCAGCCACCAGAAGAGCTGACCACCATCCTCAGCCCGTGGCCTTTCTCCAAATGGGGCATCGACATTTTGGGCCCCCTGCCTTTGAGTAGAGGCCAGTGCAAATTCATAGTGGTCGCCATCGACTACTTTACAAAATGGGCGGAGGCGGAACCCCTAGCGAAGATAACAGACCACAAGGTGAAAGATTTCGTCTGGAAAAACCTGGTCTGTCGCTTCGGGATACCTGAGGCCATTGTTAGCGACAATGGCAAGTAATTCGACAACAGGCTCTTCAACTCCTTCTGCGCAGACCTTCACATAAAACAACCTCACTCCAGCCCGGCACACCCCCAGGCAAATGGACAAGCAGAAGTGATGGTGAGGACAGTCCTGCGCAACCTTAAGACAAGGCTCGAAAGAGCAAAAGGTCTGTGGGTTGATGAGCTTCCAGGAGTATTATGGGCCTACAGGACAACTCCGCGGACTCCTACAGGAGAAACCCCTTTCTCTCTTGCTTTTGGGACTGAGGGGTAATCCCTGTCGAGATAGGGGTACATTCCCTAAGGGTCCACCAATACGACCCTGCCACCAATGAAGAAGGACTCCGCCTCAACCTCGATTTGATAGAGGAGGCAAGAGAAATGGCTGTGGTCCGTAATGCGGAGTACAAGCGACGCACGGCCAAGTACTACAATTCGAGGGTGAAGCCTCGTTCCTTCCAACCAGGAGACCTAGTCCTCAAGAAGGTGATTCTCGCTACGAAGGACTCTCGGGAATGAAAACTCGGACCAAATTGGGAAGGTCCGTATCTCATAATAGAAGTGGTGAGACCAGGCACCTACAGAATCCAGAACTCTGAAGGAAAGGTCTAACCCCATCCCTGGAATGCAGAACACTTGAAGAAGTACTACCAGTGAGGAGGTTCAGGGGGGTAAATTAGGGTTTTTGTTAAAGGACCTAGGTTTGCACTTTTTATTTCATTTAATGTTGCAAAACAATGGATGGATAAATTACCAAAAGTTGCACAAATCAGGCTGATGCTGCCTTTACAAAAGTCAAGCTACCTACCCATGAAATCCCTATACACTAATCACTTTCATCCCCTTCCTCATAATCCTCCTCCTCATCGTCCTCATAATCACCAGAGCTGCTACCACCATCATCAGGCGCCTCCATCGGCACAAAGCCTGATATGTCAATGTCTGGAAAGGCGGCCGAAATCTTCTCTCGAAGCTCCTCGTAGCCATCAATGAAGGCATCCGCGATGCCAATCTGCAGGTCCCTCTCAGCTTGAGAAGCTCTCTCGGACGCTGTCCTCATCTCTGCCTCTACAGCAACTTCCCTGAGCCTCACCTTCTCAAGGGTTCGAGCAAGCTCTGCCTCACTGAGCGAAGCCCTCTCACGGGCCTTCATCAGCTCAGCCTCACTGAGCGAAGCCTTCTCACGGGCCTTCATCAGCTCAGCTTCACTGAGCGAAGCCCTCTCGCGGGACTTCGTAAGCTCAGCCTTCTCGCAGGTCTTCGAAAGCTCATCTTCTACCTCGGCTGCCCTCTTATTGGCTGCTGAAAGCCCGGTCTCAAGCTTGCTTACCCTCTCTCGGGACGCAGCAAGATCGGTTGCGGAAATCCTACCAGCGGCTTCCAGGGCAATAATCTTCTCTTGAGCAGTGGAGAGCTCCAGCCGCATAGCCTCCTTCTCCCGACTCATCTGACCACAAGACTGGGCACGCTGCAACAAGCAGATGGATGTTGTGGAAAGCTGAAAAGATAAGAGACGAGAAGTGAGACAGTTATAAAGAAATGAAGGGGAAACAATCAGGAGAAAAATAAATAATGAACTTCACCTGAGTCAGACCCTCTACAAATGAGTCAATGATTCCCTCGGTGCACAAAGCGTTAACCCGAGAGACCTCATGCGCCAGCACATATCTCCCTAGCCTATCCCGCATCTCCCACGAACGACCCCGCCGGGGACCGGTCCCGGTGGGTGCCCCTGTAGAAGTACCCGGCTGTGGAGGACATAGCCGAGGGACAGGAAGTGTGGGTGCCCCTGTAGAAGTACACGGCTGTGGAGGACATAGCCGAGGGACAGGAAGTGTGGCTGAAGAGGAAGGCTGCGAGACAACAGTCTTAGCGGAGGAGATCCCTGCCTGAAGAGATATCTCAGGTAAAACCACTCGAGTAGGAGACACTCGGGGCTCAGTGCGAGAAGCCAATCGAGAGGTTCCTGGTGAGACATCGCCTGTTCTCGCCACCTTTGAAGGAGGGGTTCCCCTATCCCAGAAGCGGGTCGAAAAGCGGGCTCCAATCATCTCTCTGCACACCTCCGTGCCTATTAAGAGAAGTATTGGCAAGTGAGACATAGAAAAACACCTCAGATAACGTTAAGATTGTGGCCAGAGCAGATTTAACTTACTCTTTCTCTTTGATGACGGTCCTGAAGAAGAGCCCGGAGAAGGTCCACTGGCCTTACGACTTTCTTTGGGAATAAGTGATAAGTCCTTAAAAATGCACATTTTCATGGTTATTTTTGGTAAGTTTAAGGACTTATCAAGCCAAGAGAGCCTCATTTTGTGTCATATCATGATTTTATGCATTTTTAATCCATTGTAGTACATTCATGCATAATTTGCTCAAAAATCATCATTTTTGCATCAAATCATGAAACCTGCCATTTTTAATTTTAATTTTGGAAAGATTTTTTTCAAACGTGGTTTTCCAAGAAATTAATTAATCATCAGGTGCATTCATCATTTCATGAGAAATGGGCCCGCAGTCATGCAATTGTGAATTAATGGTAAATTTATCTTTTCACATAAAATTTATTTATTTATTTATTTTTGGCTTGCAGGAAATGAGAAAAAAAAAAGGGTCCCACACATGCTCATGTGTAGGTCACACATGTGGGGCGTCCAAGAGGGGGGTCCACTTTCTTTGCACAAAATCCCAAGTTAATTTTGAAGATAATTCAAGATAATCAAAGAAAATCCATGAAGGGCCAAATCAAGAAAGAAGATTTCCAAAGAGATAAAAGTGGAAAGAATCTACACATATTGGGCATTCAATTTTCTCTTGATTCCAACTTATAGCTTGCCACCTCATGTATCTCTCATAAATGTCAAGTCTAAGGAAGATTTGCTAAAGAAGGAAATATGACATTTGCATGAAGATAGAATGGAGAAAAGAAATGAGAAGACTTACTAAATGAAGAAGATTCTTGCAACAAAGAAGGGACTAGGGAGAAAGAATAGGGCAATCCATACCCTATTTAAAGAGGCCCTTGGACATCCACTCCTTTCATGAAGGAAAAAGCCCCCTCACTAGTTTACTTCCTCCACCATTCTACCCATCTCCTTTCTCTACCATAGCCCATCTCTTTTCAAGAAGGCTTTGTCCCAACTTGATGCTTCAACTAGAGAGGTTCCTTTCATCCTAGTATGTAATTGTTTTTGAAATTTAATTCTCCATCTTTTATGTAAAAATATTGCATATTAGTAAAAGTGTGATTTTTTTTTATTCTTTTTCTTATGTGATTAATGCTTGAATTGTGGTTCCTTTGTTGTTGTTCTTGGATTGACAACCCAAGATCCTAAGGGCATGAAATAAGTAATTATGAACTCGATTTGAGAATAAAAAAAAAAGAGCACACTTATCACACATTTATTTTTATTGCAATTCCCACACATTTACATTTATGCAAAATTCACACATTTAATTTATTGTTAATTCCACACATTTAATTTTATGCAATCCACACATTTATTTTTTTTGCACTACACATTTAAATTCAAGTACTTTTTGCTTTCTTTTCTTCTTATGCTTCTTATATGTTTATGTGATTTTTTTTATGCATAGTTTATGGTTGGAACTAGTTAGCATTGCATGCATTTTCATATTGGTGGAGTTTTAATATGTTTAAGTTGCTGGAATTGGAATTTTAAATTGAATAAGCAAGAAAAACCAGAGATTTGAGTCAATAATTTCGGCCAAATATTTTTTGGAAATTCGGATCCCAACATAAAGTGCACAATTCAACACATTGTTGCAGGAATTTTAGGACAGATTTTGTGTGAAAAGTTTGCAATTAGAAACCTGATCAAAACACATTATTTTTCGATGAAACTTGGGGAAATTAAAGTTTGATCAGTGTACTTTCAAACCCCAGAATTTCATGCAAAAATAAATTTGAAAAGTTGGTGAACCATTGGCTCAAACATGGATAGTCGGACCCACCTATGTGCAGAATTCCTGCACAGATTTTTTTTTAGGTCATGTTCATGCACTCATATCTCATTCGTTTTAAATCGTTTTCTACTTCCGTTTTTTTTATTTGATTCATGCATCATTTTAGTTCAAAACCCAGCCATTAAACTCAGTTTTAGGTTGCATTAGATTAGGAAAAAACCATGCATAAAAACAGCCCTGCATACTAGTTTTCTAGCCTTAGAATTTTCTAACATCTCATGGCATACATTGCATTACTAACTTTCTAACTTTAGGATTAGTTTCTAATTTTGTGTTTTTTTTATTTAGATAATTTCCAGAAATAAAAGATCTTTCTGATTTTTTTAATTGAACATTTTAACTTAGGAAGCTTCTTAATATTTGGAAATTCTAATTTAAGGTTTGATTGACTAAATGCTTTCTAAGATTATTATGATTTGAAAATCATTATTTATTTGTAAAGTCCTTAACTTTAGGGAGTTGATTAATTCAGTTTACTAACTTAGGAAATATACTAACCCTAATTGCCTAACCTAGTTTCTAATTTAGAAAACTAATTTAGTAATGTTTTCATGCTAATTTTAGAAAGTAGGTTGTTTTCTCTTTTTGATTGATTTAATTTGTCACTAATCTTAGATTGAGCATGTTTTGATTAATTTGGTCTCTAACTTAGGTTTATTTTGTTTCTAATTTAGCTTCTTAGTTTTATTTTTGGTAAGTTTTTGGCTTGTTTCCAATTGATGTTCTAATTTGGTATTCTTTTGTAGCAACTTGTGATTCATTTTAGATTTAGGAATTTTATTTCTGGAAATGTATTTAATTTAAAGTAGGAATGATGATATATTTTTCTAAATCTTAGGCTAAAATTAGATTTTATTTAGGGCAGGTGACAAAGTTGGAAAGCCTTATTTTCAAAGCTCCCTGTGGATCGACCTGGTCTCACCAGTTTTATTACTACAATCGCACCCTACACTTGGGTCCGATCAATAAGAGCTCCCAAGTCTTTCTCTGGATGATCCCTCACCGCTTGCAGTTTCGCCTCTTGGTCCTTGGAAAGTATGGGAGGATCTGCGGAGTAACGGTGTGCATAGAGGAACAATGTATATATACATTTATATAAGTATGGAGAAGTGAACAGGGAGACGTACCCAGTCTTTTGGCGCCAATCCATCGTGTGGGCACCAAAGCCTGATCTGCTTGCGAAGCCCACTCGCCACCTATGAAGAAGAAGCGAGATTTCCAGCGGTGACAGTTGGAACGCATCCCTGTAAGAAGCTTACATCCCCTAGAGTTGAGATAATACCATCCCCTATTTGGGGCGGGAGACTCCATCAAGTTGTAAGCGGCGTGAAACTCAACTGGAGAGGCATCCTCGCCATTCACCTTCCTCCACAACGCAAGAAAACCCAGCAAGGCCCTCCAGCCGTTAGGCACGAGACGCCCCGGGGTTAGGGAAAAATAGTGGAGAATCCGGCAGATGGAAGAAGACATTGGGAATCTCAGCCCGGCCTCGAGCATCTCCTCATAAATGAGGATCTCACCTGAGGAGCTGTCGCAAGCTGGCTCATCTTTTTCAGCAAGACGACACATCACCATGGGCGGAATACGATACGAAGTAATGATTCGGGAGATGTCACCATCTGTCTGAAAGGTGCTGAAGATTGTACTTACTTTGGACCCGTCGTCCTCAACGATGACCTTCCCTTGGTATTTCTTAGGACGAGGACGTAATTTTTCTCTCGCCGCGGAGACCGATGCAAGGTCTCGTGACCCCTGGCCGGATGCGACACCTGAGCGAGAGGTGCTGTGAGCATGCACGCCCAGCTCAGGCGCGCCCACCAAGTTGGGGTCGCCCGTCCGTCCTCCACCTAGCAAGTCACCCCCCTGCCTGGGCTCATCGCGGGGGCTACTCGCCCAAGGGGGGATCGCCGAGCCTCCCTCACCTCGGCTGCTCGCCCAAGGGGGCATTGCTGAGCCTCCCTCACCTCGGCTACTCGCCCAAGGGGGGATCGCCGAGCCTCCCTCACCTCGGCTGCTCGCCCAAGGGGGCATTGCCGAGCCTCCCTCACCTCGGCTGCTCGCCCAAGGGGGCATCGCCGGGCCTCCCTTGCCCTGTCTGCTCGCCTAAGGGGGCCCCACGGTCTCGCCACCCTCACCTCCCTCGCGTCCGCTCGCCCAGGGGTGCACCGCGACGTCGCCCATCGCAGGGGCACGTGCGGCCAGGCGGACGCCCACAGCGGCAGCGCCCTCGCCCGCTGCCTGCGCACCGACGCCCAGCGCAGGGGCGCCCTCGCCCGTTGCCTGCACACCGACGCCCAGCGCAGGGGCGCCCTCGACCGCAGCCTGCGCACCGACGCCCAGCGCAGGGGCGCCCTCGCCCGCTGCCTGCACACCGACGCCCAGCGCAGGGGCGCCCTCGACTGCAGCCAGCACCGCGACGCCCGGAGCAGGGGCGCCCTCGCCCGCTGCCTGCGCACCGACGCCCAGCGCAAGGGCGCCCTCGCCCGCTGCCTGCACACCGACGCCCAGCACAGGGGCGCCCTCGACCGCAGCCAGCACCGCGATGCCCGGAGCAGGGGCGCCCTCGCCCGCTGCCTGCACACCGACGCCCAGCGCAGGGGCGCCCTCGCCCGCTGACTGCGCCTCGCTGCTGCTCGCCCAAGGGGGCCCCACGATGTTGCTGCTCGCCCGTAGTGGATTTCCGCTGGGAGAAGCCTCAGGCTGGGCGCCCAGGGGCCAGCCCTTGCCGCCCTCATCGGAACGGGTCGACCGAGGGGCAAGCACGCCAGATCTGACCTCAGGTTGGGCGCCCACATCAGGATTCATTCGGCGATCGCTTGATGCCGCTTCCTCAACGCACATCGAAGTCCGGACGACTACTCTGACCTTCGTGTGTCTTGTTGCAGTCTTCTTCTTGGTCTCCTTCGGTGTTCTCTTCTCTCTTGGAGATTTCTTTCTTCTTTGGAAAGAGTCTGGTTTAGGGCATCGAGAGTTTTATAAGAGAAAGAGTCCTTAAAGCATGGGTTTTTTCAAAAACCAAAAGATGAATCTTAAAGGTCTATGAATTTCAAAATCTGAGCAGAAAGAGGAGTTTGGATTGCTGTGAACTTGTGAAAGAGGCGGATGAGTTGAAAGCCCCACATTCAAAGTCGTTAGAGCGCTGGACTTTGAGGGGCAAATGATGGGTCAAGCCCAATCCGGATAGCGACAATGGGTCAGGTCCGAGTAACCCGGTCCGTCTAGGATCGTGGGTCAGGCCAGAGTAGCCCCGTTGAGATCCGGGTTTCGTTAAACGAAGCCTCGTCATCGCAGACTCCAAGTCATCGCGATGAAGTCCTCCCCTAACCTGCATTTACCAAGTCTCGCGGAGAGGATCTCACCTGCCTTCCACCTGGCTCGATCCTCAAGGACACGTCTGACGCTCCAAAGAGACGTTGAACCGATTGCATCCCCACCTGGTGGGAAAGAGTTATAAATAGAGCCCTCTCATCACTTGAGAGGGGATGTTTTTTCTCTACTTTCTCATATTTGTAACCCTCGACATTAATCAAAGATTACCATCTTGAAGTGGACGTAGGTCACGCTTGACCGAACCACTATAAATCTCTCATCGCTCTTCAATTATTGCATTGCATTAATCATCTTGACCGGTGGTGTCCGAATCCCTGTTTTTGGCATCATCATATCTCATTCCTCCATCTTTCTTTCCACACTTAAACTGTTCACCCACATTTTAATTATTTGAGCGGTTAAAAAATCAAGCAATGAGCTAGAGGTTCTCTCTTCAAAGTTCAAACATTTGGAGGCCTTACCTGATTGATACATAGTAAAAGGGGTGATATTGTATATTCAGCTATTATTAATGATTAACTATAGGGGTAGGCGGATTCCTTGTAATAAGAAAACATCTGTGCCTGTTTTCTTGAAATAAAAATTGGAAACTAAACGAAATATTTTTTTTAAAAAAAATAGCACAGTCAATTTCAATTTTAAACGGAGTCTAATTAGTTTTAGGCTTGATTCTTTAATCCCTAAGATTTGTTTCCTAAAATCTTGACTTATAAAAATCATTTAAAGATAAAAAGTCATAAATATATTAAATTTCCCCTTTATTCTCGTAGTAGTGTGAGAGCTACTCTCGTAGGAGCATTTTCCACCCACACATATATACACACGCATACATCCACATAATAGGCCAGCTCCCCTAAGCTCAAGCTTAGGATAAGATAACTTCAAGTGTGTGGTGGGGCCCACATGGGGATGGGGTGGGGGGATTTCAAGGACTCCCTAGGATCTTCCTTCTTGCAAAAAAATCAGTATCAACCGTAATTTCTATCATCTTCATATGGGCCCAAGAATTTAATAGTCAACAATCCATTCGGATTGATATATAGCCAATCCAACGGTTCAGTAAATTCGGATATTACCGAAAGTTGGTGGACATGTGCAATTTAAGAGGGTCATGTGTTTAGTCAATTTGAATGGACAAAAGGTGGGCTTCACAAGCACGAGCTTACGAGATTTTCTCCCTAAGCTCGAGCTTAGCGGAGCCTTGGCCTAATGTGTGTGTGTATGTGTGTGTGATATATATATATATATATGGGGCCAGCTCTCATAAGCTGAAGCTTAGCTTATCCTAAGCTGAAACAGTGATGGTCTCACAAATCAAAATCGTTATTGTTGTTTTTTGCATGATGATTGTCTTCAAAATCAAGATAAATTCAATTAGAACTGGATTTTTCAGTTCCATCATGCAAAAAGAAAAACATATATAATCAACTTTGATTTGTAGGACCAACACTATTGCAGCTTACGATAAGCTAAGCTGCAGCTTAGCTGAGCTCTGCTCTATATATATACATACATATATGCAATGGAACAAAAAAATATTAAAATGTGCACCATTGTATAAAATTATATGATTTCTGAAATTTTGTTCTCTAGCTTCTATGATCATCATATTTAGGATTACGGTTTTTAGGATCTCCTCATCTCAGTTCTCATTTTCTTTCTCTGACGATGCAGATGGGTCAACTTCAATGGATTCTAATCTGATGCTGGTATCAATCTCAATCAGGATAGCGATTAATTTTAGATTACATAAATAGGTGAATGCTCATTGCTCACGGACGGACGTTATATCAATCAATCAGCGTTGTAAAGTCATTATTATTGATCACAACATGTATGAGTAGCTTTGTTCCGGACATAGATTATTTTCGCTTAACACAATGAATGGAAGGATCTAATTGAGATTGGAGTAAATGTCCATAATTGATAAGATTATCAGTTGAAACATGTCGTGATTGAAAGATGCCATTGTAAAAATAAGGAAGAAATATAAAACCATAAAATTAGCACTTCCTACATGTAACAAGTACATGGCATAATTGGGCCAGGCTGAGACATATCTAGGCTTGAATCGAGAAACACAGACCCGAGCTCGGGCAAAGCCAGGCACAAGCTTTAAGTGCCCGGCTCACCTTACAAATGTCAGGCCGAAGCCTTATATCACTATTTTTTGGCTATTATTAATTTTAATTTATTAAAAAAATAACCCAAATTTAGAAGATGAAAAAAAAAATTGATTACATTGAGGGTTGTAGCACCTGATCATCATCATTCATTCAATTTCTCAGAGATTAGATTTCACTCATTTTTTTCATTCCTTCCACAACAGCAACATGTTCACAGCAAGATGCACGAAAACCTAATACGCTCATCGATCGAGTCCAGATCCCAAGATCACCTTCTGGAAGATCAGATCGATTTGAGCCGATGCTTCCCTTCATTGTGGTTCGAGTGGTGCCTGCGAAGGTGGGATGGCGTGGACATAACTTGGGGTGATGATGAAGATTTTCTTCTTATTTTCTGATTAGATGAGGATTTGCGTCATAGTCGTAGCAACTTGTAAGAAAACAAAGGAAAAGGGATCAGGCTATTCCATTCCATGTCAATCACGTTTGTTACTAAACTAAACTATTATTTAATTAGGTCAGGCCAGGCCAGCCTTCCAGCTTTCTATGACTAAATCCAAGTCTTAAACAGGCCAAAGACTTAGATCTAGGCCTACCCATGTACAAAACCCCATGCCGGGACCCGGCCCAAAACAAGTTGGCCCAGCCCTTGAACACCTCTACCCACATGTGCAAGTTTTTATTATAGGAGTCCCATGTTTGTCGTGAGGGATTTTTTAGTTGATGCCTTTAATTTAAGAGTCAACAGTAAGGAATGAAAATTACTCGGGACCCCTTGAAAATTCTGACACTCCCATGGCAGAAATTTGTCGCTGTCAAGATCTTTTTAACACAAAATCTTTTTAATATAAAAGAAATTTAAATTCAATTTATTTCTACTCATGTCCCAAACTAGCTGAGCTAAAATCTTAGACTTTACATCACCTTTTTCCCCTTTTCTTAAAAGAACTCTGCTTTTCAGTTGGGGTAATTCAAATAAGGCCATTTCCATAAGATCTTGCCTTTCTTTTAAAATTAGTGGTCAAGATGCTTTATGTCATATTAGTGATTTAAGGGATGCTATTGAAGTGATGACATTTTGGATTGGTAGCATAAATGCTTTGAATCTAATCAATTGACTCATTCCCTTGGAAACTCTCATTCTAAAGACTTGTTGCAGTGGATCATGTGGAGAGCCAAAAATGAACTTATTTTTAATATGTGTGGGAGAGAGAGTTGTACCAAACAGTAGGCTCAACCCAAACTTCGAGCCGAAGTTTAGGAGGGGTAGATGATTACTGATAAGTCAAGCCCAATCCGGATCGCGATAATGAGTCAGGTCCAAGTAACCCGGTCCGTCTAGGATCGTGGGTCAGGCCAGTAGCCCCGTTGAGATCCGGGTTTCGTTAAACGAAGCCTCGTCACCTCAGGCTCCAAGTCATCGCGACGAAGTCCTCTCCTAACCTGCTTTTACCAAGTCTCACGGAGAAGATCTCACCTGCCTTCCACCTGGCTCGATCCTCAAGGACACGTCTGACGCTCCAAAGAGACGTTGAACCAATTGCATCCCCACCTGGTGGGGAAGAGTTATAAATAGAGCCCTCTCATCACTTGAGAGATGATGGTTTTTCTCTACTTTCTCATATCTGTAACCCTCGACATTAATCAAAGATCACCCTTTTTGAAGTGGACGTAGGTCACGCTTGACCGAACCACTATAAATCTCTCATCTCTCTTCATTTATTGCATAGCATTAATTATCTGACCGGTGGTGTCCGAATTCTTGTTTTTGGCATCATCAATTACTATTATTGGATGTAGCATCTAATGCTGGTTGAGGTATCTATTTATTTTCTTTCTTTCTTTTTCAAGGATATTTAACTGGTCTTTGATTGGTGCAGGCTACATAGGTGGTAATGAAAACTAAAAAGTATAGGTCTATCTAAAATTCAATTTTATATGCACTTGTTGTTGTTGATGTTCTAAATAGGAAAAGGAGTGGCCTATAAATTTACTTATTTTGTTGGTGGTTTTGAAGGAGTTGAGTTTTTTTATGTCCAACCACTGGTAAACGAAGTGGGCCATTGATTGGCCAAGTGTAGCGTTTGTTTTTTGGAAGAAGGGGTGTTCTTTTGTTAATGATATCCAGTGGTGAGGTGATTCTCCGAATTGGGTTTTGGGAATGATTAATTTTTTATAATTGCATTCTTGTTTCTTTTAATTATCCTATATTACCGAAAAAAAAATAGTTTTATTCTCTTCTATGATTTTGAGGGAATGGAAAGAAACCCATAAACATTTCACTCTTGCTTTTCCAGTTGAAATGCAACATAAATCACATGTAGATGTAATTTGCTTCTTTCTATTAAAAATATGTCTATTCTGTTCTCAGCTTGCACATGAGAATTGAAAACCCCTGTATCTAGCTACCACAAGAAAAGATTGCTTGAAATGATGAGATTTTTTGGTACCCAGTTATATGGGGCTGAGATCCCGGCACCCCAACCTTGGGTAAGGTTTGTAGACCTTGGGTAGGTGATGGAGCACATGGGTGAGAAAAATGGTTCCTAGGCAGTCACTAATTCTCTCACCCGAGGGCTCTCTCACTTCACCCGTGGTCTATTGAAATGATGATTTGAAGAAGAGTTAAAAGGGGTTCTGCCAGATTTGGAGAAGAGAGACCAACAATCAAGATAGGGGAAAATATGGGAAGAAGAGAGAAGAAAGGCAGAAATGGAAGGGTGATACACCCCCTCTCCCTCAAGCCGTACTTTTTCTCAATAGCTAGACCTAGTTTTGCAGGAGAAGGCTAAAATGATGTTTACATGGGAATTTGGATTTGCTATTTGAAAAGGTTCGACATGAATTATAGTGTGTGTCTATATGTGTGTGAAAATAATAAAACTTTCAAAAAGTCTACATTGACAAACTCCCATGGACAAACTCCATGATTCAAGGGTTACATCATCTAGGTGATGTGACCCTTGAACCATGAAGTGGTCCATGGGGTTGTCTATATAGCACCACTCTAAAACTTTCCTCGTCACTTTATAAAATTCTTTCTTTATAAAGTGATGGCGGTAGATTTTTTTTTAAAGGGAATTTATTAATAGAAAAGAAAGACAACAAACAAATCCAACAAACAAACCCAAAACCACCCATGAACCATAACATCAGAGGAACCCCAGGGATAAATTTAAAGCTGAAACGCTAAAAATCAGAAAATTTGGCCCTAGTTTAGAGTAACATTTACTCTTTCAAATCTTAAAATGCGCGGAACACATTCTATGGGGATTTCTCTCTTGCAGTTATATTTTTCTAAATCTATTGCAGTTAAAGTCACGACTTCTTAATTTTACAATTGATGAGGTTACTAACTAAATAAGTAATAAAAAAGATAATATTAGAATAAGATAAGATTTAATTTTTAAAAGATAAAAGTTTATGCATACCTTTTCCCTATACCACCCATCCCCAATAGAATTTTATAGCTGCAATTTAGAAAAATAGAATTGATCGATAAATAATTTTATAATTTATTTTAAAAAGGAAACTCATTACAGATATAGAGGATATATATATAAGCGAAAGGTAAAAGCTCAGAATAATGTTAGTATAAATCTAACAGAAAGAATAAACAAAAAAACGAAGAGATTTATAATTAAATAATTTTTCATATCTAAAATGGTGCTTTCAAAAGGTTCTATTGATTTCCAAAATCATATTTCATCAACAAGCTAAATTTAGGCCACATTTATGTCCATGTTCAACTTTCATTCCACTTTGCTACAAAATAGAGAGGCTCAACTCCCTCTAAGGCAATTAGTAAACTAGGATCTACGAAATAAAACTAACCGAATTGATTAAAAAATCTAAGAAAATCATAAAAATCTCTTTATATTACAAATGTATTATACGTATGATATTTTGTTAGTATATGTAAATAATATAATGTAAACATAAAAGTATGTATAAGTAAGACCTTTAAAATGAAAATTGTTATAGAATTCATGTAGGTTTCAATATAGACTTGGGTTGGATGAGGGTGGGAGACAAATACTTACAAATGAGTGAGATTGCTATGATTGAAATTGATTGAAATGGAAGAGTACGTAATGCCCAATTTATAAGCTAAGGGAGTCATAGATAATCCCCAAGTATCATCTATTTAGTTGCTAAAAAAAAGTTGTGACAATAAATTATGACATCTTCTAATATATCACACTAAAACGATGATAACAAGATTTACAAAAAAAAATTGATAGTTTAAAGATAGAGTCATAGATGATTGACAAGTATTACCTATCCAACTGCTATAAAAAAATTGTGATTCTAAATATCACTCATCTAAACTGTCATGTCCAAAGGATGCTAACAAGTATGAAAAGAATATGATAGTTTGAAAATAATGAGATGAAATTGAAAAGGTTGAACATTGAATAGTAATGAGTGTGCCCTCAACCTGGCAATTTATAGACCATGTTAAAGATATCAATACAAACCCACATTTGAAGTTAGTCCAACACTTAATTAATCAGTCGTGTTTAAGTTGAGTTAGAGGATTAAGGAATGAGCTAGGTTAAGTTAAGTTGGTAGGTCAAATAGCATGTAATGACTAATTAACTTTTATCCATTTCATTGATTAATTGGGCTAGAAATATTAACTCAACTCTAACCTTGAATTACCAATTAAGTAGGGCTCAAGTTGGGTTAATGAGTTCATTTTGAGTGACTTGAATTTTCAATAGGTGAGCCTCACAATGGATTTTCGATCCTTCCACTCATGAAATGTGTGTGGCGGCATGGGAGACACTTCAGATACCAAACTCCTGTAAAATAGACAATGATGACAAACGGGATTAATTTGAATTTCTATAAAATTTAAGATGACAATAGGGCTTAGGTAAAGTACTTTAATTAGCTGTCCAGTAACAAGTGTGAGTGTTGGGGACAAGCAAGGGTTACTCAGTTGGTTAGCAATGCCTTCTCTCACCAAGTTGTCCAGGGTACGATCTCTAGGCATGCTAGTGTCTCTGCCCACATGCACGACTCTCTCCCCACGTGTGTGAGTGCTCTCATCACATGGGCTAGGACCCCTTGGCTGGGTTTAAAAAAAAAAAAAGAGAGAAAAGAAAAGTGAGATTGTTTGGATTAGTAGCATTAAAATCAATTATTATATCTTATAGTGGAAAATTTTGACGAAAACATTTGAAAATGTGATGGCCTCACTTTAGGTCACATTTGGCAATAAAATCATCTTGATCTCTAATTTACATTGGAACTAAGAGCACAATCCTATTTGTTTGGCCTAAGTATTCAAGGGACAGCTTGGTGGAGCTTCTTCAAGCTCTGTCTTAAACCCTATCAAGGAGTAGGCAAAACATTATTATCCCTCTTGAATCTGTTTTTGGGAAATTTTTTAAAAAGTACAAAACTTTTAGCTCGTCGAGGAGTTGAATATTTCAAAAAATATAGAAGTTTTCAAGATTTCTTTCAATCAAGTCATTTCCATTATTTTTTTTTAAATGAGAAAAATACCCTCATGTGAGGTTTTTGTCTTTTCTTAAACTTATTTCGCCCTTAAAACCAACTAAAAAAATACTTTATGGGCCTTAATTGAACAAATGTTGATGGTGGAGTACCTTCTTTTGATGGTTCATTCACCTAGAAGAAAGCCGGAATTGGTTTCTGGATTCTCATACTGCCTAAGTTTCAACTTGATTTTGATGATCATCACGATTTAATGAAGCTAGTTTTTTTAGACATTTGAGATCATATAAAGCCTTCTTTTTTAACTATTTATGTATAAAGGTAGCCGAAATGGGCCCAAGTAGGTCATTTAGGTTGGACTCAATCATTTCTCTTAAATGATTTCTTAAAGGAAAATTTTAAAATATGACAGAAGGGTATTTTTGTCACTTTTGTTTTTTTATTTATGAGTGCGGCTAAATAACACTGAAGATTGATCTCTACACATTGCTACTCTCTACATTCACCATGGTTACTCTCTACACACCATGTACTTCGCAAAATACCCTAATCTCAACCCTCTTAATTTCTCTCTACACTTCCTCTTTCTTTCTTTCTCTCTCCCTCTCCCAGCTCGCTGCAGTGTGCGCCCGCTCTTCCCCTCCGTCCCTCCCTCCCTTTTTTTGATAACCTAGCCAAGGGGACAAAGATCATTCAGGCTATATAGTGTGATGACAGATCTCGACGTGAAGAAAATGAGTGGAAAAAACTATCCACATAACGATTTTGTGATCCGAGGCTGTTTTCATTATCTTTTATCCTCATCGGAAGACAAAAATGTAGAGAAAATGGAGGGTAGAAAAATTATCCACAACTCAATATTTGACCATGCAAAGGGACACTTCAGTTGTTGATCAAAACCACTTTCCCACTTATTCTATGCAAACATGAAGCAAACCCCAAACCACCACCCACCCACCCCAGCGTCGCAACATACAATTACAAAAACAAAATTTTCATGTATCTCAAATTTTATCGAATTCAAGATATGTAATCAAACATTTTACAGTTTAATGTGTCAATATAATATTTGAACGGTTTGACTTAAAAGCTTGGAACCCAATAGAAGCAGAGAAAAATACAAGGCAATGATGAAGTTTGATACCATGACCCCTACCAGGCCGAAATTGTACTAGCGCCTTGTAAGGAAATTACTTTTAGGTCTTTTAGTTAGAATACAAGTCCTTACCGTTCCATAAATTGTGGCCATTATAGGAATCCCGTTTTCATAGGATACATGCTAACTTTTACTCATATAAGGTTTCCTAAAGAGATATATTCCATAACAAACTCTACCTTGATGGACGGTTGAGATTAAAACTAATGGAATCTTAATTGGAATATATTTGGTCCTCTCCACCTATAAAAAGAGTCTTTCCTCCATCACAAAGACTCATTCATAAAATTCAACACATTAAGGCTTATAGGCAAGGAGAGAGAAATTGAAGTTATTCCCTAAAGTCTTCTTGGGCGGATCTCAACATCAACATCAGACAGCAGGATCGGAAAGCTCACTGCATCAGAATGTCTGGAGGTAATCTTTAATTAAATCCTACACGTGATAATCATGATGTTCTCGATCTTAGGGTTCATGTTAATAATAAACTAACACGCCTTTCTAAGGAGGAACGTGGGAATCATTTTCAGGTGTGAAAATTGTGATATCCAAATGTCCTATTTTCCACACTAATTTCACAGAAGGCATTCAACTTTAAAAATAAGTGCAAACAAACATGTATTCATAAATTTACGTATTTAGATGGGTGCAAACAAACTGAAGCCTATGTATTAAGCAGAAAAAGGGTCAACACACACGCATAAAAAGACGATGATTAAAATTAAACCTTTAAATTATGTACTTTTGATATCACTCCTTTTGGGTTATTTGTTTGGATAATGGAGTTTTTACCGCCCCCACATCAATTTAATTCACCATCCATCCAAACACGCACAAAGAAATAATACAAAGCCAATGATACATGCTAGCTAGTAGAACAAGAAAAGGACGACAGCTTCAAAGATTTCCTTCCATCAATTCAACTCCCTTTCTCGAACACACTCAGTATCGCCTGTGCATCGACTCCACCTTCAAGAGTAATATCAGAAGTGTCCGTCCGTTTAACGTCAAGGCCGGTACCATTACCACCGTTACAGTTCTTGTCGTTCTTGTTGTTGTTGCCGTTACTTGCAGGTGGCTTGTAATACATGCGAGCCGTCTGGGGGCAGTGAGATTGGAAGCGAGCCACTATCCTCAGCCCCGCGTCCAACAGCTCCACGTACTTTCCCATCTCTGTGTTTTCCACGTACGTAATCCTTGGAAAGGGAAAACAAACAGAAGAAAAGGGACTTGGGAGAAAAAGAACAGAATCAAGATTTCTTGGGGAGGAAGAAGAAAAATCAGTTCCAAGATTGCTGAGAGAGAGATGTTGAGAATAGAAGCAGGAAGGGGTTAGAATGGGAAGAATGAAGAGGCAAGAAGGGTATTTATAGCCATTTCTCCCTCCTCAACTGTAAATTTTCATACCGTAACCTAACTTGGGCCTATTTCTTTGCTAAAATTCTGAGATTTCTATTGAGATTTCCTTTTATATGGGAGCAGAAATATGAGAATTTACGAATTATTTAATATTTTCAAAATCCCCACCATCAAATATTTTCAAATTCCAACAAGTATTTAAAATCATGAAATGACATTTTCTTTATAATATTTGTGGTGTTTAAAATATATAGAAATATACACAGATTTTTCTCAATAACTAGAAATGACCGCCTACTATTAGTAGCAACGGATTGGTGATGGATTTGGCCTAATATGCAGTAATCCGATTGTTGCTAACGGATTATAAGATTTTCAAACCGTCATGATTCCGTTAACTTTCGGGTCGGTTATATGGATCGGCGGATTTTTCTTGCACCCCTATGCCCATCCCGGCATATTTAGCATAAATATGTATATACAGTTTGCAAATGGTCTGGACCTTGGCCCATGAGTCCAATCTAAATTCGGCTTGATGATAGCCCCAGGCCCCAGCTATGCATGAGAATTTATATATTCTAGTCTCAAAAGGTAATTTTGAGAGTCTCCACAGATAGACCCAATCTTTAAAATCTCTGAGATCGCAACTAATTTATGCTTATTTGGATCCACTACAACAAAAAACACCTTTGGTGACATGAAAAAATGTCACCAAAGGCCCATTTTTTGTCACCTATTATCTTTGGTGACACGGGATGGGGTGTCATTGTATCCATGACACTAAAAGTCAATGGTGACAAAATTTGTGCACTTGTCACGAAATGATGTCAACGGTGACAAAAACATGGTGTCACGGAAGAAAGATTTTCCGTGACATAGTAGGATGTCACTAAAAGCAATGGTGACAAAAGTACAGGTGTCATAGAAAAGATATCTTTTGTGACAAAAATTGTCACTAAAAGTATTTTTCTTGACAACCAAATGAGTGTCACCAATAATATTACCAGGTTGACACTCAATGGTGACATACTCTTTTTGTCACAAAAAAATACAATCAAAATATTTGTGCCACCCAAATTATCATTTTACACCTGCTTACAAAGTTTCAAATATTTATATCCAGATACACCCATTAACAAAACTTATACCACAAAAGATGCTAACTATCATTCAAATCAAATATCCAACAAGTCAACATTCTAATATCCAAGTTCACAACCCTTCAAAATATTCATCATTCAACAATAAACACTTCAAAGTTAATAGCTTTAACATAACTACAAAACAACCATACAAGGTGTGTCGGTTCAAATTAATTACAAAAATAATTCAAAACAAGTAACTCCATGCATCTTGGTGATCATCTTAGTTAAGTGCCAAAAAGTCTTCAACTCCATCTTCGTCATCTTGGTTAACTGCCAAAAAGTAACTCCATCTTGATAGTTACCTACCTGTATAAAATCGCAACAAAAAAATGTAATTATTTAACACTAGAATTGGGAGCTTTCTTCCCTGTACATAAATGTGACATCTATACTATATATATTGCATGCATTTACTTATTGAGAACTTTTTTTTTTCGTTTTTTGAAGAATGACGATATATTGCATTTACTTATTATAACTAGGAATGAAACTATACCTCGAGATATTCACTCGACAAAGTCAGAGTCTTGATATGTGAAAGACCAAGCAGAGGTTTGATTGGATCAAAAGGAGGAACCTGCAGGGCAAAGGGGCCATTGTAATCAATCATGACATCAACCAAAATTTACTAAAGCCATCAAATACACATCCACAAAAGTTATTTACCATTAAACACCATTGGAAGGTCCAAACAGAATGTTCAAAAACCGCCCCCAGGGAAGCATACTACACTCACATACGCCTGTAAATCTTATGTTTTGTATAGAGAGAGAAGAGGAAATTTTAGCAAGGCAAATGATCCATATAAAAAACAAGTCTCACTAAAGTGTACATTTGCATTTGAATGTCTCTAATTGCAAGTTGAAATATATTTGAAGAGAGGATCTTATCTATGCACTTAAGGACTGCAGAAACCAGAAATCGCACTAGGATATATATTTCCTGCAGCAAAGTTTAGAACCACACACAACACTGTTAAAAGACAAGGCAGGCCCCCAATCCGTAGGACACCGGCGCTATAAATTTGCAATTTTGATGATTAAGGGTATCGCCACTAATCCATCCAAATAAGGATAAGAAGATCTTGTTAAATGTATGTTGACGTCGATTTTAACTAAAAATTCTTGAGTAGGGCTGCCTCGGAGGAAGGTGTCAGGCACCTCACACGCCAACTAACATCTTTGTGCGTCTCTTTGGCCATGTTCTCATTTTAATGTGAAATTAAAGAAAATAGAGAAAATACAATAAATACAAAGGGGGAAAAAGTACATACAAACCCACCCAAAATGACAACATGATTGGGAGTTTGTGCTGCCGGATAAATAAAAAAACCTAATGAACATCTCTAAACACAATTATAATAGATTTGAGCTCTCCTTTAGCATCACGTTTTTTTTTTTTTTTTGTGGGCTTTATCACTCTTTTATTTATTTTCAAAAGGTGAAATGGCTGGAAAGGGAAGGACAATGGATGGTGTAATGGGAAGAAGTCTCCTTCCAATAGAGGAAGGAATGGTGCAAAGGAGGGCAAGGATGGAACCGCTTGGCATCCACCCAACAAGCCTCCAATATCAAAAGGGGTCCATTGGATGGGTGCCACTGCCAAATGGCATTTTAAACCAATGGTGATGGATTGAATCCAATTGTTGGAGAGATCACCGGATATCCCACTTCTGCCACATGCTGCGGGCATGGAAAAGGAAGAGAGAGATCATGAGGGATGATGATGAAGAAGTGATGGATGCACCAATGTGGAAAAAATAAAGAGCAATACCGATGTGAATCTAATGGTCAATGCAAGGAAACAGAACAAGGAGAGAGGAAGAATAAATAAGAGTAAAGACTTCTGCAGTCTCACAACATGTTTGGCCGTGTTCAAATTCACAGCATCTCTCTACCATAATTCAGATCCACAGACAAATGAATCCAAGTGATTTGATAAATGAGTTGTTGTTTCAGCTGAATTCTTAGCTTTCTTTGAGTAAAATGCCTACAAGAGACCATAGGTTCATTGTGGCTTGAACCTTGTGGGTGTGCCACAGCCCACAAGCCATAAAGATTTTTGTGAACAAAGAGGAGACGACAAAAAAGCATAGAGGACAAAACAGAAATTTAAAAATCAAAACCTATGAGATTAAAAAAAAAAGAAAAAAAGGAACGATTTAAAGTATAGTGGTCATGACTCATGGTAGTGATTTTCATCCTAACCTAACCAAGCATCATAGAAGCTAGAAAATCCCACATGGGAATTTTTCATATTCTAGATATACCCCTTTCAGTTTTCACTTCAAAATTTACGAAAAGAAGCCTTTAGAGTTTAGGGCCACTGAGCTATAAACAAACACGCAGTAGAGCACAAAACATGGAAAGGTTTATCTGGATTACAAGGGTGATGCTGGCAAAGGGCCAAAATCGGCTTATCAGAGAAGACCAAAGGAAAAGTAGTTAAAAGGAAAAGAAAAGAACATAATCTTCCTATTTAAATCAATTACAATCATCTCATGGATTTTAAATCAATTATCAGAGAAGACCAAAGGCAATGGTGCCTTATTATGTTGACAATTACAAGGTCTGTCTTTTTAACATGTGGGGTCATGTTGGTGATTTTTGTTGGAAAATTCCATCATGTGGGGCCACACATGTTACCATTAAATGTGTTATGCTATCTTTGGTTAAGCCTAATTGAAGTGATCTAATTAAGACTTAAAGTTTTAAGGCTTAAGGGTATAATTGTCATGGGATTAATGTGTAGATACCAGAATACTAATTCTAATTTGATGAGGGAACAAACTAGAATTAGCAAATCTCATTATTATATATATTAGGGTTATGGTCCCCAATTCATATGGTAAGTTCTTATTCTCTCTGACATCCCATCATCAGAAAGAATCAAGAGGGTTTCTCTGGGCAGCCATATTGGATTGGAAGATCAACAACCTGCGAGTAACTTCCACAATGGATCAAGGTATGTTTTCCGCTTTACATCTCTCGATGATTTGACATGGAGGATCTTGGTTGTTTAAGTTTTTCTGGATCATAGATCTAGATCTTGTTTTCTAACAAGTGGTATCAGAGCCATCTCCATGTGAAGCCATTGGGAATCAAGTTAATTTTTTTTTTTATTCCTGTTGATGATCCTATATTCAAAAGTTCAAAAAAAAAAAAAAAAAAAAAAAAAAAAAATTTGCGTGCGTGATATCAAGTATGAGAGATCTGTCTTCGTGCACAGTTATGGATCAATATCTATATTCATGCACTCATGTGATATATTTTTTTTTCTTTCATTGATTTGCGTGATGGATCAACTCCTGTTTTTTGACTTGTTGCCTCGGGACATGGATCAAGCATGCTTTTGTATTTTCAGTGCGTCGGTGTCCCGACGAAACTAACATGCACTTTGTGAAAGTGAAAAGTCCCGCCCACTCTCATGTATCCACGTGGCTGCATGTGCGTGGTTGTACTAATTCTATCGGGAGTCATCCTTTGTTAATGGCCCCGGCTTGTAGTTGAAGATGTATCTTGACTGGGGTATGAAATTTTTAATGTTTTTTTTTTTTTTCCTCATGACATGTATGCCATCTATTAGTTCTGAGTATGAATGCTCATCTGAATTGACTTTTTGCATGTTTAATCATTAGCCTGGTGGCACACCCTCAATTGCATGGACCACCTTGTTTGCTCTATCTTGCAATGCTAATAATCAGTTTGTTCATGACCCCATATTTGGCCTAGGCTGTCAAATGGCTGTGACTTAACATGGGTACCGATCCATATCTTAATTTCATTCCATTCAATGGTAAGGATGCCTTACAGAGAATTGAATGGATAGGTATCATGCCCACTTGTTGATTATGTAATGCTTTTGATTATTATTATTTTGTTCTATTGATGGCCCATTCTTTTGTCACACCCTGACATGAGATGATCAGTCACATGCAAGTTTTGTTTTTCTCAAAGTTATTCTATACAATAAAAAAAAAAAAAAAAAAAAGAACTTTGATGCAAGTTCATTGGGACATGTGCAATTCTATTAGCAAGTATTGTAATGATAATTCTTTTCCAGCGCCGACAAAACTAGTTAGGTCAGGACAGTTTTATATCCGGCCCGGCCCACTTCGAAAAGATTATTAAGGGTTTTATTCAATAAAAATTTAAATAATTTATGGTATATCTTTTATGGTTAAATTAAATTGTCCATCATTCTAAATGGCCTAATTGAAACAAGATGTCACCTAAGTGACCTCTCTTGTGTAGATTGTTCATAAGGAATATTGGATGTTTGTGTATATGTAAATTCATGCGGGTCTTAGTCGGCCCAAAGGAAGATTAATACTTGGCCGAATTGCATACACACTCGTGGTGATAAACATGTGATGATTATCAGGTTTTCCATGTAAATAATACATCGATCCAAAGATAGATTTATTATTTGACATAAATTATTATCAATGTTCGATCACTACCACAAGAGTACCATTTACAATTAATATTACTGTCCAAAGACTTGATATTAATGTTGTGCTAGGTATCTTGAGATGAGACTTACCATTATTTGAATATGTTGATTATCGTATTTGGTTATTAATATGAGCTTGTTTGTCTGTTTATTTTTTGTTCTCTTTACAGCAAGTGTTTCTACTATATCTGCTAATATCAACTCAATACCTGTGCTTAATGGGACTAATTTTAAGGATTGGAAAGAGAACATAGAAATTGTTCTCGGCTGCATGGATCTAGACCTTGCACTACGGACTGAGCAACCCGCTTCTCTTACGGCTGAAAGTTCTCCTGATGAAAAGAAGAACTTTGAGAAGTGGGATCGCTCAAATCGCATGAGTCTTATGATCATTAAGCGCGGCATTCCGGAGGCTTTTAGGGGTGCGGTATCTGACAAGTTATCCACAGCCAAAGAATTCCTCGCCGAGATTGAAAAGCGTTTTGTGAAAAACGATAAGGCAGAATCAAGCACGCTTTTGCAAAGCTTGATTTCTATGAAGTATAATGGCAAGGGAAATATACGGGAGTACATTATGGATATGTCTCATCTTGCTTCTAAGCTTAAGGCACTAAAGCTCGAGCTGTCTGACGACTTGCTCGTGCATTTAGTATTAATATCACTTCCTGCACAATATAGTCAATTTAAAGTCAGTTACAACTGTCAAAGGGAGAAATGGACTCTTAATGAGCTCATTTCTTATTGTGTGCAAGAGGAAGAGAGATTGAAGCAAGACAGGACAGAAAGTGCTCATTTGGCTCACACCTCTAAAGATAAGGGCAAAAAGAGAAAGAATAATGATGCTGCTAAGGGTCCAGCCCAAAAGAAACAACAACAAACAAATGAGGTTCAAAAGAAACCACAGCAAGCAAATGAGGGTTGTTTCTTTTGCAACAAGCCTGGACATGTGAAGAAGGACTGTACCAAATATCACGCTTGGCGTGCAAAGAAAGGTACATTTCTTACTTTGGCCTTTTCTGAGGTCAATTTAGTTTCAGTACCTAGAAACACGTGGTGGTTAGATTCTGGTGCTACTACTCACATCAGTGTTTCTATGCAGGGTTGCCTGAGCTGCCGAAAGCCAAGTGATGCTGAAAGACACATCTTTGTGGGCGATGGCAACTCGGTAGAAGTAGAGGCAATAGGGCATTTTAGGTTGTTATTGAAAACTGGTTATTATTTGGATTTAGTAGATACTTTTATTGTACCGTCTTTTAGACGGAATTTAGTTTCTGTTTCTTTATTGGACAAGTTTGGTTATTTTTGTTCATTTGGAAACAATCAAGTCAGCTTATCTATAAATTCAAATATTGTTGGAACTGGTTCTCTATGTGTATATGACAACTTATATTTGCTTGATATAATTGTTTCTTATAATGAATCCTTCAATGTGGAATCACGCGGTACTAAACGAAAATTGAGTAAAGAAAATTCAGCCACATTATGGCACAAACGCTTAGGTCACATCTCTAAGCCTAGAGTTGAGCGACTTGTGTCTGATGGAATTCTAGATTCCATTGACTTTACAGACTTTGATGTTTGTATTGCTTGCATCAAGGGAAAACAGACCAAAACGAAGAAATTAGGTGCCAATAGAACTACAGATGTCTTACAATTGATACACACAGATATCTGTGGCCCATTCCCTACGGCTTCTTGGAATGGCCAACAGTATTTTATATCATTCATAGACGATTACTCTCGCTATGGATACCTATTTCTCATTCATGAGAAATCACAGTCTTTGGACGTGTTCAAAACATTTAAAGCTGAAGTTGAGAACCAACTCAACAAAAGAATAAAATGTGTCCGGTCTGACCGTGGTGGTGAATACTACGGTAGATATGACGGATCAGGTGAACAACGTCCAGGACCGTTTGCTAAATTCCTAGAGGAATGTGGAATCGTCTCCCAGTACACCATGCCAGGGTCACCTAGCATGAATGGTGTTGCTGAAAGGCGAAACCGGACTCTTAAGGATATGGTAAGGAGTATGATTAGTCATTCTTCTTTACCAGAGTCACTCTGGGGAGAAGCAATCAAAACAGCAGCTTATATTCTGAATAGAGTGCCAACTAAAGCAGCTGCAAAAACACCTTATGAGCTTTGGACAGGCCGTAAGCCTAGTCTCAAGCATTTTCACATTTGGGGATGTCCTACTGAGGCAAGGCCTTATAGGCCACATGAAAAGAAATTGGACTCCAAAACTGTGAGCAGCTACTTCATTGGCTACTCTGAGCGATCTAGGGGCTATAAGTTTTATGATCCCACACTTAAGTCAATTTTTGAGACGGGAACTGCAATATTTTTTGAGGATGTTGAGTTTGGGGGGAAAAATAAGGTTAGAGACATTGTTTTTGAGGAAGAATCGGTTTCGATTCCCACTATCGCTATTGACAATGTGCCGGTTTCTATGCCTGTCATTGATCAAGAAGCGAATCCGGATCCTCAACTAGACAATGTTGTTCAAACTCCTATTCAAGATGAGGTGATCGTTCCTGAGGAACAAACTCCACAACCTCAAGAACCAGTGCCATTAAGACGATCCACTAGAGAAAGGAGAAATGCTATTCCTGACGATTTTTTCGTATTTCTCCAAGAACATGAGGAAGAAATTGGAATGGTGGAAAATGATCCAATCAACTTCCACCAGGCCATGCAAGGTTCCAACTCTCAAAAGTGGATTGATGCTATGAATGAGGAGTATAAGTCTATGCAAGACAATAAGGTTTGGGAACTTGTTCCATTACCAGAAGGTGCGAAGCCCATTGGTTGCAAATGGATTTTTAAAACCAAAAGGGATTCGAATGGTAATGTGGAGAGGTATAAGGCTCGTCTTGTAGCTAAAGGCTTTACCCAAAAAGAAGGGATTGACTTTAAAGAGACTTTCTCTCCGGTTTCTTCGAAAGACTCTTTTAGGACAATCATGGCACTTGTTGCACATTTTGATCTTGAGCTTCATCAAATGGACGTCAAGACAGCTTTTCTCAATGGTGACATTGACGAAACAATTTATATGGTGCAGCCAGAAAACTTTGAGTTGGGAGACCCAAAGAATATGGTCTGTAAATTGACAAAGTCCATCTATGGACTCAAGCAAGCTTCTCGTCAGTGGTATCACAAGTTTCATCATGTGATTATCTCGTTTGGTTTTGAGACAAACGCTGTTGATAATTGTGTGTATCACAAATTCAGTGGGAGTAAGCACATATTCCTGGTTTTGTATGTCGATGACATACTGCTTGCTACAAATGATATAGGCATGTTGCACGAAACCAAGAGATTTCTATCAAAGAAATTTGAGATGAAAGATCTTGGTGACGCCTCCTTTGTATTAGGAATCCTGATACACCGTGATCGTTCTCGGGGTATTCTTGGATTATCACAAAGACGTTATATCGATACAGTACTCAAAAGATTTGGCATGCAGGACTGCAAACCAGGTGACACCCCTGTCGCTAAGGGAAACAAGTTCAGTCTCAATCAGTGCCCTCAAACTAACCTTGAAATTAAGGAAATGCAAAAGATTCCCTATGCATCAGTTGTAGGTAGTTTAATGTATGCTCAGGTGTGTACGCGTCCGGATATTGCGTACATTGTTGGCATGTTAGGCAGATATTTAAGTAATCCTGGAATGGATCATTGGAAAGCAGCCAAGCGGGTTATGAGATATTTACAGAGAACAAAAGATCACATGCTCACATATAGAAGATCGGATCAGTTGGAGATCATAGGGTATTCTGATTCCGATTTTGCTGGATGCAAAGACAGTATGAAATCCACATCAGGCTACCTTTACCTGTTAGCTGGTGGAGCTATTTCTTGGAGGAGTGCCAAACAGACACTCGTTACTGATTCCACCATGGCAGCAGAGTTTGTAGCATGCTATGAGGCATCCAACCATGGTATATGGCTGCGGAATTTTGTCACTGGGCTGCGAGTTCTAGAGGGTATTGAAAGACCACTCACACTATATTGTGACAATAAGTCAGCAGTGCTATATTCCAACAACAACAGGAGCTCATTTAAGTCAAAACATATTGCAATTAAGTTCCTAGTTGTGAAGGAGAGAATACAGGATGGACAGATATCCATAAAGCACATTGGGACAAACTCCATGATAGCGGATCCACTTACAAAGGGATTACCACCCAAGGTCTTTCATGAGCACACTGCTCATATGGGTGTTATTTTGTGTGAGGATATCACACTATAGTGGGAGTTTGTATCAGTTTATATACTATTGCTTTATGTTTAATTTTGGACATACTTATGCATTTATGTATTTGGATATTTTTCTGATCAGAAATAAAGTTTCAGCACATTTCACTATGTTACATTGTATTCAATATTGATCTCACTAAGGAATAAAGTAGGACCAGTTGGAAATAGACATGTATAGATCACATTACATGTATTTTCCATGCTACGCATCCATGATTGATCTATGTCATTTGGTTATGTTGGTGTACGTGACCATTGATGGGTTTAGTCATGTTCCATATGACGAAAACCGCTTTGATCCTATACCGGCATAATCAATGGACGAGATTGTTTGGATATACCCTCAGATTATGATAGCAGAATTTTAGAGCTCATACAGTCATACACATTTGTTAAGTTACATATATGGCCCAGTGGGAGATTGTTGGAAAATTCCATCATGTGGGGCCACACATGTTACCATTAAATGTGTTATGCTATCTTTGGTTAAGCCTAATTGAAGTGATCTAATTAAGACTTAAAGTTTTAAGGCTTAAGGGTATAATTGTCATGGGATTAATGTGTAGATACCAGAATACTAATTCTAATTTGATGAGGGAACAAACTAGAATTAGCAAATCTCATTATTATATATATTAGGGTTATGGTCCCCAATTCATATGGTAAGTTCTTATTCTCTCTGACATCCCATCATCAGAAAGAATCAAGAGGGTTTCTCTGGGCAGCCATATTGGATTGGAAGATCAACAACCTGCGAGTAACTTCCACAATGGATCAAGGTATGTTTTCCGCTTTACATCTCTCGATGATTTGACATGGAGGATCTTGGTTGTTTAAGTTTTTCTGGATCATAGATCTAGATCTTGTTTTCTAACAATTTTAGGCCTGTATATCTTTGAGAAATCTTTTTCTCTAATCAACTAACAAATCAACTTATTTAATTCTCTCTTTTGGTAAAATCCCTTTAATTGTAACACAAAAGCACAAAAGCACCATTAGTTAAAAATTAAAAATACCTTTTCTCCTAAAAATTTACAGCCAGACTGTCTGCATCCATCAAGCACACCTTTTATAACCTGAAAAACCAAAACGAGAAGATCACTAAAATACATTTACTTCATGTCCTGTATTCCTACATTGAAAAAAATGGTTTAAATGGAGTAAAGAATAAGAAGGACAACAGAAATAACACTGATAGCAATCACAGCAACCTTTTCGGAGAGAACATCATCAAGAACCATTGAAGAATACAGAGTAGACAAATACGTTGGTTTTGCTCCAAAAGTGAGAATGTTATTGACAATCAAAGCAACCTGAAAAAAAAGTATCATAGATTTGTAGTCAACCCAATGGGAAAAAAAAGCTTGAAATGATGACTATCCATCCAAGACCCAGTCTGAATCATACCACATCAATCCCAATAGTTTCATGAATTCCAGTTTCAATGGCAAGCTTGAGTTTACTTCCCACACCATATGAAGTCCAAACCATGTAATCATCATCCCCTAAAATCACTGTCTTCTCTGCCGCCACTGTCATGCTCCAATCGCCCATTAAGGCCATTGATACCGTGATTAACTGAAAAATCTTGACGGAGAGACTGCGGTTTTGTGGCTAAAGAAATCTTCGGGCTCCGGCATAAAAACACTAAATTCGAGAAGGAATCGATTTGTTATGAAAGACGGAAGAGTAGGTGTAGGTGTGGGTGAGATTTTGGGGAGGAATCCATGGCTTGGAGGTCGAGACAGCCATGGATGGAAAACCCTAGCTGAGACCGAGAAATGCAGAAAGAAAAATTAGATAGAGAAGGAGATGAAGATGAAGAGGAAGAGGAAGTTGAGGAGGGTCCGGGTGTTTTGATTAGTGTGTCGGCGCGTAAAAAGAGAGGTGGTGGAGTCAAAGAAGAGCCTCGTCCGCCTGGGAGGAAGATTTGTTGAGGCAGCTGCTGTGAGAGGTGGATATCAGAGCGAGAGAGGGGGATAAGATTATGAAAGGTGAGTTTTTAATACCACTTTTAGCGCGGCCCAAGCGACCTGCCAGACGGGGCCCTGGTGGCCGGAGAGGGTGGCGAGGTGCTGCTGTCGGCCGCCGCCGCTGCTGACTCCGATGATCTTGATGGTGGTGTCGGAGGAGGCTGTGGTGCGCCTGGGAGAGGTCTGGAGAGGGAGGGAGAGATAGAAAGGGATGAGAGGACGACGATGGAGATGAGAGGTCTGGAGAGGGAGGGAGGGAAAGAAAGAAATGGGAAGAGAGAAAACCCCAAAAAAGAAGAAGATGGCTCCGCTGGGACTTGTAGCCGTTGGATGGAGAGATGGGTTTGGAATGGAGTGGGTTGGAACTTGCAGTTATCAGATGATGAAGAGATTGAGAGAAGGAGATGAAAAGAGGGGCTTGGATTTGGGGAAAATAAAGAAGAAGAAGGGAGGGTTCGATCATGAATAGATGGATTTGGGGGAAAATGAAGAAGAAAAAAAGAAGGAAGAGATGGGTTCGGTGATGGGGAGATTTGGAGATTTTGGGCTTGGAGAGGGAAAACGTGGCTGTGAAGGCGGGAGAGGTAAAAATTAGGCCATTGCATTGGTGACAAAAAAATTTTGCCACCAAATCTATTGGATCTTTTGGTGACAAATTTTTTTGTCACCAAATCTCCTCTCTATTTGGCACCTAAGTTAAAGACTTTTCGTGATAAGCAAAAAAAATTTTTGTCACCGTTGCGTGCATTCCGTGACAACATTGATTTTTTGTCACCAAAGGGTGTCACCAATAGTGTATTTTGTTGTAGTGATCCTTAAACTTCTAATTGTCTTCCTTCTATTTCAAACTATTACAGGGTGCATTGATTTTGGTGATTCAATCCAAAGACGAATGCTAATCTCAACCCCTTCAATTTTGGACAATTACCAACTTATGCAGGGTAGGCATGTTCGAGAAGTTCTGATTGATTCCAGACAGACGCAAGACAAGAATCTTAATTAGAAAGAGGGTTCTCTTAGACATTTTTTTTTTTTACATTTGTTAGCTAGCATTTCTGTATTGTTACAATTCCGGGGGGCAATTTGAACGGAAATTAGGTGTAGTTCAGTCCCCTCTTGAATATTTCTTCAACTCCCATTTTCCACAATTGACAAGTAAAATTTCTTTTCTTCAATTTAACCTATTAAGGAATTCTTACTGGCCACTTTCTCCTCCCCCAAATTCCCCACCTTGTCATTTCTTTACCAAGCAGGAGATACTGGTGGTGGGTATTTCATTTTGAGAAAACCTAAATTTGGAATGTCTCCTCTCTTCATGATTAATATATCAAAGTAGATACAATTGTCTCTCTTGGATGAAGGAAATACACATGGACAATATTTCTCCTTTTGAAAAATGGCCTGCATGGAACATCTTACATGCACGGCCAAATATAGAGTGCCCAAACTGACTGACTCAACCGACTATTCCTCCTAGAGAGAGTTGCACTGATTGAAAAGGTGACCGACTTTCCTGAAATTAGGAGAGCCTGCTTAGTCCAGAGGTGTTGGTATGGTTGGGGTTGACTCAGCAAGTTAGCTCCCAAGTTTGGGCGTAGGCAAGCTCAGCCCATCCATTCATCAAGTTGGAAATGTTAATTAACCAAAACCCTACTGAAATTAAGGGTGAATCCAAACCCTAAATGCCAAGTCATTTTCAAGTTTGAGATGTCAATGGACCTCTGTTTACTTGGTTACCCGAGGGATATCAACATGAAATATCTGGATACGAATTCCCATTGGATACATATGATAATCTGGCTGCCTTTTTTGTACACACATGATAATTGGGCTTAGGTCTGAACCCGAACACATGTGAATTTATACAAATGATTAACTTAAGCCCTCCTTTTGAACCTTTGGAATCAACTTTGACCCGTATTGATACTTTTGTTAGCCTTTCGGATCAAGATTTGTAGAAATTATGAAGCCTATAACTGCAGAGGAAATTAAATATGATATCAAGATGACGAGTCCTAATAAAGTCCCAGGACCTAATGGGAAAGATGTTTGTAATGCTATATAGGAATTTTTGTTTCACTTTAGTAAGTTTTTTTTTTTGCTATCGGAGGGTTCCCAACCCTTGGGGCTATACTAATCCATCCGGGCGCATAGGGAAGTCGGGTAAAATCCCCTATAGCCTCAGTGTGGTAGCACTTTAGTAAGATGTTGAAATAACTAAAAGCCACGTTATTGTCGTTGTTCCATAGGGAGAACCTTCTAATAGCCCTAATGAATTTCGGTCTATCTCACTTACAAATGAGATTTATAAGATCATCAGTCGCTTCTTAATGTAATGTATAGATTGAAACCGTTAATTTCTAAACTTGTTCGTCCCGTGCAGTCGGCAATTATTTTAGGACAGGCCATCTCAGATAATATTTTAGTTACTCAAGATCTATTGCACAACTTCCATTTAAATATGGGAGTTCCTAAAATGTGTGTCAAGTTAGACTTGGCAAAGGCTAATGATAGTGTTTGATGGGAGTTTCTTCAAGCTGCTATGATTGCTATGGGTTCCTAAATTACTCTATCGGGTTGATTATGGGGTGCATTCAACATCCAAGCTATTCTATTTTCCTAAATGGTACCTTGGCTGGGTACTTAAAAGGTACAACGGGACTCCGTCAAGGATAGGGGTGCACAAAAAATCCATCGATCCGTAAAACCGATCCGATCCATGGATTTTTAATCGATCCGAAGGTAAACGGATTGGTGACGGATTGAAAATCTTGTAATCCGTTAGCAACGGATCGGTGACAGATTTCACCCTCAATCTGCGGATTCAATCCGATCCGATCCGTTGGCATTAAATATAAATAAAAGAAATTTAAGGGGTCTAAATATAAGTTAAGATGTCAAAATATAAAATAAGAAAAAATATTTAAGGGGTCAAATATGAATTTTTAACAACATGTTTGATATATTTCTTTTAAAATTAGATTGAACGGATTGAACCGATCCGATCCGGTCCTCCATGAATTGGATCGGATCGATTTTTAACAGCCACGGATTGGTGACGGATTCCAAATCCATCAATCCATAGTTAACAGATTGGTGACGAATTTGGCTCAATATGCACCAATCCGATCCGTGTACACCCCTAGTCAATGATGCCCTTTATCTCCATTTCTTTTTACTATTGTGATGGAATTTTTCTCTACTATGACGACAAGGTGTTTTTCATCTCATCTTAGTCCCACCCTCCCTTTTTTTTTATCAAAGGGAATGTGGCTATCTCTCATTTGATTTTTGCAAAATGATGTCATTATTTTCTGTAAAGGTACCCCTTATATTGCTTACAATCTTAAGATGTTGTTAGATGATTTTCACTGCTTTTCAGGGCTTGGTATTAATTGGAATAAAAGCTCCATTATTCTCTCATGTTGTAATGAGGAGATTCAGACTATGATTTATGGAATTCTGAATATCGAAGAAGGCGTTTTTGGTATCTGGGTGTCCCAATATCATCTTGAGAATCACCTAGCTGACACTGAAACTGTATTCCTCTATTGGAGAAATTTCAGGCTAGACTTCAAGTCGGAAATCTAGTCTTCTTTCATTTGTAGGTCACTTGGAGTTGATCGAGGCATGTAGAATTTTTGCTTCCCGAAGATGCAAATGAAGAGAGGATGGTGTTTTGACGAGGGAACAAGTAGGACCCTTCAGTATATTGCCATTCTATAATAAGAGTTTCCAACATGGTCTGTATGTTCTTAAGCAAATTGGGTGCCCCTTATGAACAATCCGCAGCTCCAAATAGGCACAAGCCCAATTCAACGCCTATCAGTGCTTTCCTCCTATGTATGTATGTAACACTTGGGTAAGCAGACACATGGGTAGATATACTAGAGATTCTATTGCATCAAAACAGAGACCTGACTATCTATTCCAAAAAAACAAAGCCCAAACCCAGATTTTATCCGGTCAGAACCTCCAACAACTATGCAATTGGGGTCCATTGACATCCCAGTTAATAGAATATACAATTCCAAGGATATTTTTAGATGTGAAGAAAATAAGGCAAAAGAGGCCCTCTAGAACCACAACATACATGCACCAAAAAGACGATGACAAGTGTGTGGGGAGATTTCCAGAACCACAGGATTAAGCTAATCACAGCCATCAGATGAGACTAAGCATTCTCACGTGCCATCCGCGTGCCATCCACGTGGCACCAATCTCACCCCGGCTACCAGGACAGGAGGTCCGACCGAAGTCAGGCAGCTCCGGGCCCTTAACGCCGAACTGGCCCACCTCGGGCGTCATCTCGGCAGGGAGCTCCACCTCGGCTGAAGAAGCCGGGACGGAAGCCGAAACCAGAAAGGGTCTCCACTCACGCCCCTCATCCCCCACGTCACCAGGCACGTGGAGGGATGGAGGCACGAGCCAGTGGGACAGATGCGACATCCAGCCGCTCACAATCTTCACCAGATCCCTGACAGGGCGGCATCCAGCGGCTGAGGCCACATCAGGGCAGGGCCCGAGGGCAGATCCGCTGGTACCCCTACCGCCAAAGGCGCCCAACACGACCTGACCCAACAAGACGTGCATTAAATGAGATGTGGGCTGACCCGACGGGCATTTAATGCATAATGGGCTGGATTGGACCACAATTAATGCAATGTGGGCTGATCGTGACTTCCCAGTCCAATCATGGGACCCACACCACAATATCTCCCAAAGATACGTTCCACACTCTATAAATAGAGGCTCATACCACCATCAAAGGTACGGATAATCCCATTCACAGAGCCCTTACTCTGTCTTTCTTCTCCCTCTCCTTCCATTGTTCCAGTTCCCACACTGACTTTGGCATCGGAGAGCCTTGCGCCGCTCAGGCCAGGGTCCTCTGACCGTTTGCTACTCTCTTTCAGGCTTTCGGGCGGCATCCAGACATTCCAGACACCATCATTTTCTCGGATAAGTCCTATAAGGCACCCTCTTATTGTGGGTCATAATTTTCTGCACCTACAACAAGAAAACTTTCAACATATGTACAAGCATGCATACAAAGATGATGACAACAAGAAAACCTTCAAATTCGTGAAAGAATTCTTTCAATGTAGTATTAACAATCCGAGAAACAGAAGAAAATCAAGAAATAATAGAAAGCCAAAGATGCTTGGTGTTAGCTAGAACAAGAAAAGGGCCAGCACTGTCAGCTTCAAAGATTTCCTTCCACCAATTCATTCAACTCCCATTCCCCCAACTTACTCAATGACGCTTGTTTATCAAATCCACCTTCTTCAGTAATATCAATGCTGTCCTCAGTGTACCGCCACAGCCGGTACCGTTACCACCGTTACAGTTCTTGTCGTTCGTGTTGCTGTTACCGTTAGTTGCAGGTGGCTTGTAATACATGCGAGCCGTCTGAGGGCAGTGAGATTGGAAGCGAGCAATTACCCTCACGCCTGCGTCCAACAGCGCCATGTACTTTCCCATCTCTGTGTTTTGCAAGTAATCTTGGAAGAGGGAAAAACAAAGAAAGAAAGAGAAAAGGGTTTTGGGAGGAAAAGAAAAGAATCAAGATTGAAATATTAGAAGACTCAAAGATTACTTGGAGAGTGTATGAAGTGGGTTGACAGAGAGAGAGAGAAGAAAGGAAGGAGAGGTTCGTTTGGGAAAAAGAAGGGGGCGAGGGGTCTTTATAGCTAGCCGTTCTCTGTTTTAACCATTTTTCGTGGGGTTACCAAATTGGGGGTCTAGTTCTTATAAAATTTTCGAAGCTTATGTGATAAATGAATTGAGTCCACTATCCGATTGAGCACATAATTGTAAATGCGACTCATAAATGAATTTGAAAAGACATTGGTATGGCATCGTTAACATAGAGTTAATCGCAATTCTATCATGCGCTCAATCGAAAGGTGGGACTCACTTCTATTAAATTAGAATTGTACGATATGTTGGTATCATTCATTTTCAACCGTTTGAATTATCATTATGTGGGCTCTATGATGGCTTTATGAAGACTCGTTACATAGTTCCCGTGTAATAGTTGCAACAGAGGATCCGAGCTCCAAATATATTTATTATTATTATTATTATTTTGAATTTGGAACACTCCAAAAGAATTTGTTTGAGTGTAAATGTGAATAAGGGGTTGCTCAGTTGGTTAATAACTTTTCCTCTCAGCCAGTACACACGAATCAATCACTGGGTATGCCACTCTTTTTACGGGTGTTTTGGCATGTCCTTCCCACATATTTGGTGTTCTCTTCCCACAATATGGGACTCTCCTTCCACAGTGGCACCTTCCTCTTTTCATTTGTCTTGGGCTCTTTTGGGTCTTAACCTTCTAAGCTGAAGTAAAACAAAAAATATATATAAAAAAAAAAGAATTTTGTGAATGTGATCACACTCATAATTGAGTTGTGCGGGCACTTAGTCTCACACATAGCCCAATCTCCGAATACTCAAGTTTAAGTATCACTCCTAACCAAAATATTTATTTTTTTATAACTTTTTCTAGGGTAAACTTTAAACCAAAAGGCGACCAACATAAAACCCAATTCTCAAGTAAAAGTATCACTCCTAGACGGTTCGGTTAACCGTGTGTTTTGGAAAAACCGTTAACCGAATCGTATTTTACGATTGTTTATTTTTAAAAACAGGTATATTTTAAAAAACCGAACCGCGGCTAACCGTATTAGATGGTTCGATTACGGTTAATTGTCACTTAAAATACATGTTTTTTTTTTCTGATAATGCAAAACTCATCTTATTCTTCTTCCGTTATCTCTCTTTCATTTTTGTTCAAACGATTATGACTCAAAAGTTAAAATGAGTTGTTTAAGTTATAAAATTACATAATACCATATTTCTTCTTCTTTTATTCTTTTAAATTGGGATGTAACGGTTTGGTTAACCGTATATTTTGGAAAAAAATGGCTAGTTCAATCATATTTTACGGTTCGGTTCGGTTAATAGCCGTGGGTCGAGACTGAACATTAAAACCGAACTGTGAAGCAAGATTTTTTTATTTTAATTTTAATAACCATAACCATACTAAAATCGTGAAATACGGTTATTAACCGTCGATTTAATTCGATAGATTAGACGGTTTTTCGATTTTTATTAAACCCACAGCTCCTACATAAGTAGCCAAAATATTTATTTTTTATAACTTTTTCTAAGATAAGTTTAAAAGCAAAACACGACCAAGATACAGCGGTATGACTATGCAAACATTACAGCGGCCCTCGTAATCGTCTGTTAAGTTGACTGTTGCAGAAATTGAAGCCTTCAAAAACCGAAATTTCAAACCATTACGGATACGAAATCGACCGCGTCAGCCGTCAAACCAAGTCCACGGAGGAATTGGCCGCTGCTACCCAAAGTCCAAACCATGTGGGTTTGGTTTTAGACTCTATTGATTTCATGTTGGATGAGGTTTGCTCAGACCAATAAGGAGTGGGATTCTCGACCCTAGTGAAGCATGTCCCGGATTGGTCTAGATATGGGTTGTGTCTTAGCTGTGGGCTGGATCCAGACTTGATTCCCCGTTCAATACATAAATAAGAATTAGGAGCAGCCTGGGGTATGTAAGGTTACAAAGACCTGGCCCATCCTCTCATCACAACACCATAACCCACTTCTCTCATACACACATCACCTTCATCAACCAAGACCCACTTTCATCACAACCCTAAACCGTCCAACCAGCCCAGCTACAACCTATATCCATAAAAAAAGGTTGATCTTAGTAATATGCTCCATCTTGGATTGATCATGAAATTTATATTTGATTTGGCATAGCCCCCTCCTTCCACTTGGCTCTGGCCTTATTTAAGGGTTGAAAGACATTTCAAACTTGACGGCTATTTTACCAAAAAAAAAATTAAGAAAAGTTTGACGCCTAAAAAACAGTATCTCGGGGCTCCAAAAATTTGGTTAGAACATCTATCATGTGCAGCCATCATGATTTGACATGCATCTAAGTGGGTCTTATAAGTCATGCCCTGATTTGAATCAGAATGGTCCGAAGAAAGCTTTATAGTTCCCTACTGATTGTTTTTTTCTGTAAAAATCCCCTACCCATTGTAGAAATCCGAAAGGATGAATCTTCATTGGCTCGAGTGATTCTCATAATTAATCCTTAGGTTTTACTTTTACCGATAAAAAAAATATCCCCTAGGTCTCGATATTATGGAATTGTTACTGATGAAATGAATATAGACATTAAAATTTGGAAATTGATATTGGCACTCCTTTTTTTTTTTTATGGAGGCACTCCTTTTCAAGGTAACTGATGAGAAAGAAATTGGCTTGAATTGGAGTGCCTCCATAAAAAAAAAAAAAAAAGGAGTGCCAATATCAATTTCCTAAAATTTATGTAATAATACAGATGGGTCAGGTTTGGGATAGATCAATGGCGGACTTTGACCTAGGGGTGATCAAATGCATACATTTACACCTGGGTCCAACTCTTAAACATGTATACCATATTTGGAATTCTTCTTCTTCTTCTAGAAAGACACAACTGTGGAATTGGAGGTCCATTGACATCCCCACCATTCAGGTTATACTGTGTTGTGAATTGTGACAGAGAGAGTTCCAACATACAGGTATAAGGCTCATCCTAAAATATACAACATATAATTCCAAGGGCAGGTATAAGGCTCATCCTAAAATATACAACATATAATTCCAAGGGCATGTTTTCCTGCACGTCATCAATTACACATATAAAACGTAAATAATCAAACAAATATTTATATCTACGTAACATTTATTTATTTATTTATTTTTTGAAAACGTAATAAAGATTTTATTAAAAGAAGGATGAAAAGAATATATCAAAACTTTAGAAGAAAAGAGGAGTTGGAAGGTGCAAGAAAGAAGCACCAGCCACAACTCCAATTACAAGATGACACCCACCCAAGGAATTAACCTATCCACCCCTTGCTTTGCTAACACATCGGCCATTGAGTTGGCGGATCTAATCTCATGACGGAATGAGACATTAATGCCAGCTGAAATCCCCCTAATATTGAAAAAATTTTCATGAGTTAAACTTTTGGTTAGATACCCACGCAATTGCATTTGAATAATCACTTTCTAACACAAGGGCATCAATATGTTTTGTTGAGAACAATCTAATACCTTCCAAAATTATTAATACCCGCTTCATTAAGGTCGCACACACTACTCCACTGAATGGGTGCATAGAAAATACCCGAAGGCCAGAGCCCCTGGAAACAAAGCAGAAGGGAACGATTCCTCCATAGCCATAACATACAAAAAAAAAAAAAAGATTATCACAAGAAAGCTTCCAAAATGGCAAAACAAATCTTTCAATCTGGTATTAATAAGATCCGAGAAGCAGAAAACAATCAAAGAAATAATAGAAAGCCAAAGATACATGGTAGTAGAACAAGAAAAAGGGCCACCACCAGCACGGTCAGCTTCATAGATTTCCTTCCATCATTCAATTCCCTTTCTCTAACTCACTCAATGTCGCTTGTGTATCAATTCTACCTTCTTGAGTAACATCAATGCTGTCCTCAGTGTAACGCCACGGCCGGCACCGTTACCACCGTTACAGTTGTTGTCGTTCTTGTTGCTGTTGCCGTTACTTGCAGGTGGCTTGTAATACATGCGAGCCGTCTGAGGGCAGTGAGATTGGAAGCGACCCATTATCCTCACGCCTGCATCCAACAGCGCGACGTACTTTCCCGCCATCTCTGTGTTTTCCACGTAATCTTTGGAAAAAGGGAAAACAAACAAAGAAAGAAAGAAAGAAAGAAGAAAAGGGTCGAGGAAGAAAAAGAAAAGAATCAAGATTTCTTGGGGAGGAGTAAAAATTAGAAGCCTCAAGATTGCACAGAGAGAGAGAGAGAGAGAGAGAGAGAGAGATGATACTTTATAGCTGTTCTTCCTCTTGGCGTCTGAGTCTTCGTACCGTTACCTAATTGGGGCCTCTTTCTTTATGAAGATTTTGAAATTTCAATGGGAAGTTTCTTTTTTTTTTCTTCTAGTGGAAATATTGAGAGTCACAAATTCAAGTATGTGGGATTTTCAAATGACTTTTTTCTTTATAATTTTTATGGTATTTAACAAAGAAAATACTCATATTTTTTTTAACAAAAACTAAAAATAACTTCATATTAAATTGCCTCTCATCTAATTTTAAAAAAAAAGTGAATAACCCCTTCCATATGATAATGTCAAATTGTCAATTAACAACTTTGACTACAGTCAAAACCGTTTTTCTTAACTGAAATTTTAATGAGTTTGCAATGTACGCGATTACTTTTTAGAGTGGAGAATTGCTTGATTCTCACTTTTTCTTATATAAAGAGAAGAAAAATTGAATTATCTTTTTTTTCTTGAGTACTATGCAAAAAATCATTTTCATGGGGTTGTCTGGGTGGATGGAGTGTTAGAACCGCTTTTCTAAGAAATTACAGTAAAGAAAATCGATAGTTTATGTTATTCCAGCGTTGGACAAATGTATTCTTAAAGAATTTGAAAAAAAATGTTAAAAAATGAAAGTCTCCTTATACCTATTCTATTTGAATCATTTTAGAAGGCTATGATTGAAACAAAAAATTCAACCAATCGAATTTAATGTTCATTGATTTTTAAGTCGTGTTCATGACCTAAACTTAATCTTGTGGATATTAGAACGAATAGAATCCCCTGGAATTTTGTGAATGGAGATCTTCAAACTATATTTAAATTTTTATAATTTTGTGTAGAATAAATTCTTTAGTAAAAGTCAACCAAAACAAACCGGTATGACATTACGAACATGAGACAGAGAGGCCTTTGTAATGGTCTCTGGGTAGTTTCAGAGACCGAAAAATTCAAAATGGGACTTTTGGAACCATATACCTTTTTTTTTTTATTCATTGACTACTAGGCATGGACGGGATCAAACCACATCCTTGGAGGAATTGGTCTTTAGACTCTCTACTGATTTCTTGTAGGTGAATGTTTGCTCTGACCTATCAGGAGTGAGGATGCTCATGGGCTGGACTGGCACGAGCCCGACTGAAGCATGACCCAAATCAGGCTATATATGGGCTGTGCTTTAGCTGTGGGCTGGATCCAGCCATGATTTCCGGCTCAATACAAAAATATGATGAGCCCTTGGGCATGTAAGGTTAAAGGCCCATTCCAAGAAACTTAGCATAAATATGTATATACAGCTTGCAAATGGTCGGGAGACCTAGTGTTAGGTTATTGGGTGTTGGCTAATTTATGGGTTGGACAAAACTCTAAATTTATTGAGTTGTAATTTTCTTTTTTCTTTTTTTAGAATGGACTGTGGCTGAGTCGTCAAAAGAGATCAATGATACTGTTTGGAGAAAAGTGGTGATAACTCTCAAACCGACTATTGGAGCGGGGCAATCTACGTACCATTGGAAAGCTTATTTCGAGTAGATATTGTAGATACAAGATCAAGTCAATCGGAGCTAAAACGAGAAAGTTATGGCATCGGGAGGATTTCAGTGTAATTACAAAATCGCCATCCGATAAATCGGATAAAGAATAGGTTTTAGCTAACCGGCTGCGCAGAAAACTATTTGAGACATAATGCATGTCTGATTCATCCAATCGATCAAATGACGAACAAAAACCCTCCGAACTGCGCAAAATCCATTTCCTTTTTCAAGTGGAGTTTCCTATTTGAGTCCAAATCATGCACTAACTCTTATGCACGACCAATGGCTTATTTAAAGGGGTTTTCTCTCAACCCTAAGACATAAATCTCTCATTGTTCTGAATTTGAAGACCTAATTGAGAGGATTCTTCTCTAGAAATTCAGTTGAAGAGTTATACTGCAAAAGTTAATCTAGAGAGCAGTTTCTTTTACATCCCTCGTAGAAGATCATCTTCTTTCATAAAAGATATGAAGAGTCAAGCGGGTTTGAATATGTTGCAATCAATGGTGTGAAGTCGTTAAGACATGAAGCTATACAAGAGGTAACTGCAGTCCTTACGTAACAATTATCTGGGGTGGGATCTATGAGTATCTTGTAATCTTGATTGTTGATCTAGTTCGAATCCGTAGTTTTTCACCCAATTTAGGGTTTTCACGTTATATCTAGTGTCCTTTTGTGGTGTGTGCTTTTCCTATTTTATTTCTGTTGCTTGTTATATTATTTTTGCGTACATTGAGCTGTTGAGTTAACCAATCTAGCTAGATATCTATAGATCATCCGAAAAAACTTCACCTAGGGCTGTGAGACTAGTCCAAGATGGGCTCATGACAGCCCCAGCCCCTGGCTATTCATGACAATTTCTTTAAAATCTCAAAAGGTAATTTCATGAATCTCCCACAGATGGACCCAATCTGTAAACTCTCTAAAATCTCAACTAATCGATTTTTAAGCTTGTTTGGATCCAAAAACATCTAAATATCTTCCCTTCATTTCAAACTATTACAAGGTGCAATATATTGTTGACTCAATACAAAGATGCATATTCATCTCAACCCCTTCAAATTTGGACAAGTGCCAACTTATTCAGGGTAGGCCTGATTTATTACAAAGAGACAGTTCAAAGAATCTTAGAGTTTCTGTTATATTGTTTAAATTTCGGATGCAATTTGAAATGAAATTGGGTGTAATTCACTTCCATTTTGGCCCAAGTATAATGCACCACGTTTCTCTTAATATGATGGAAATTGTCTAAATTAGGGAAAAGTTGTGGCCTCTGGGAGTCACAACCAAAAGACCCATCCGAACCAAACAAAAGGCAAAGGCAAACCATAAAGAGCAATTTAGAAGGAAAGAGCTCTAATTACTCTTATTGTCTTCTTACTTCTTTACACTCAAATATAGAATAGGAAAAGCAAATTCACTCAAATGCTCCCTAATTTAAAATGCCTTCCTTCCAGAATTTGTATCTTAAAATCTTTCCTCAATTAGAACTTCTAAAGCGCGTACCCCGATCAACTTCTAGAACCTCACAAACAAGCTTGTCCTCATTGGCTTTGAGAAAATATCTGCAATCTGAGCTTGGCTTAAGCAATACAGAGATCAGAAAATTCTTTGCCAAATCATGTAAAACAATATTTCATTTAATATATTTACGAGTCTAGAATTTCTGACGGCATTGTAGATGCTAGCTATTTCTATGAATTTCAGATGACTTTCTTTGTCAATTCTCTCTTAAATTTTTTTTTTTTGGTACCCCAGCCAAGGGGGTTGGGACCCATGATGGCACCCATGTAATTAGGAGAGAGTGTACACGAGTGGGAAGAGAGCGCACACAGAAAGGGAGCCCACGCAAGTGAGAAATTGAAGCGTATCCCAGAATCAAACTCTAGTAGCTGGATGAGATACGGGGTGGCAAACCAACTGACCAACCCCCTGGTTCTCAATTTTATTTTTAAGTTAGGACTTTACATCATGCACTTTCATTCAGAGTAACTTTTCATGTCTAACTTGTTAACTTGAATGGAACATCTAGAATGACAGACTCTATTGGCATTGTTCTTCAGCATATTGTGTAAGTAATGATACTGTATGTGAATGTTACTGCTTTACCATGTTGAATTAGATTTCTGGATGATAAAAGATGTAAGCCATTGGTTTAAAAAATATCAAATGATCGTGTTTTTCCCCCTAAATCCTTTTAAAAAATGCATAATCTAATGTTTGCATGGACTGCACCTTTAAGCATGATTATATTTCACCTGTTTGCAAGATTAACAAAGTGTATACACCAAAACCAAAATAAAATGAAATAAAAAAGTGTATACCCATGTCAAATGGGCTGAATGAATGGGCCCAGGCCTGAGCTTGAGCCAGGATGGTGACCAGCTAACGGTCAGCTCAAGTATCCATTTTACTCAAATGGGCAGACTGAAGCAACAGCTTGTCTCTAGTTTGCAAGATTGATTAGGAATACATGAGCCCCAAATGGATTCGACACAGGCTTATGGCATGCTCGACTCCTAGTTTAACCCAGATATTAATGAGCTAGTCCATTATGCCTAGGACTTGACTGAGAACGGATCTTAAGCATAAAAAGTGAAGTATTGGATGCGATATGACATGATACGTTGGTTATTTTGAAGATACGTTGGTCATTTTGAAGTATATGTACATCACAAGAGCTAACAGGTGGCTTCAACAACTCGACGCTTGACACCTGTTGGGAAAATTTGCCGGGTATATAAGCCCTATATGGGCTAATTAATGGGGGCACTTAATTAGCCCGACTTTAAGCTTTGTTATTAATGGGCTAACAAGCATGCCTATGTGCCCATGTAGTCAAATGGCGCCAAGGATTAAAAAGCCCATTGGGCTTGAATCCCAGTTCCAGTTATAACTGATCAGGTCCCATCCTTTCTTGCCACATGAGTCTGGCCCAAGTCCAGTATGTTGTCACTCATGTTCCCTGGGAAAATCCTCAAATGGGCACCATTTCGTGAGCACAATCTGAGAGCACCTATTTTTACCATCAAGTAGGAGTGTAGGACTCATCTATGATCAATCAAACCCCCTCACACTGGCTAGTAATTCCCAGTGAATTGGCACGGGCCCAGATTTGATACTCTTCCAAAGTTCACGATTAGAATCCTGGAAAAATGAAAAATGATGCAACCTAAAACCATTGAACTTGAGGGTCATACACCAAAGGGTTAGGACGAACTAATGGGGTTCATATTTTATTATACCCATTGGTATCTCATTTGGATCTCTTAATCCTTTACTGCCCGATGATTGGCACGGCCCCAAAGGGGGTGCTTAGAGAGGATGGCCCTGTTCTAGATCATGTCCTTTTTAGTTTTATTTTTATTTTATTTTTTTTTGTACTTGTGGGCATTGCTTTGTAGATTGAGTGTTTTTTTTGGTTTTTTTTTTTTTTTAATTCTTGAGGTTATAGTTTAGAATATTAGAATTTTTAGATAACTGTGGCTTTCTTTATAAATAATTAACCAAATATGTCAATTGTGAAATTAATGCTCCTTACTATGTTGAATCTCATATGTTCAACTCCTAAGGATCAATAATTTTAACATGGGGCTTACCTGAATGCATCACAGTATGGGAAAGAGGGGGATGGAGAGCTAAACACATGTAATATTAAAGGTGCTTTCAATATCAGTTCTAGCCCTTTGTTTTTAGCTCCTTAAAGTTTAATGATTGTATATCTTTCAAATTTGTTGTGATAAAAGTTAACGATCACTCATTTCTAAATTAGGGACAAACTAAGAATATTGCATGTTAGAAAGCCTTTTTTTTTGTGTGTGTGTTAAAATAAGCATAAATTAAAAGCGCAAAGGAAACACCACTGGCAACAACACATTAGAAGGGGTTAGTCATTAGCAGGGAATTGGATTATTCATAAGTGGGTCATATGTGTAAACATACAAAGGGGTATATGTAAATCTTCTTATAATATATAGAAGATCAATAACTCATTTGCAACAATGTACTTATGACCTAGAGTAGTTGAAGTGCTTAATCTTTAAAAATGGAATTTGGAGAGCTGTCTAGCTTTGCTGCTCCTTTACAAATATATGCACACACAAAGATTTATTTGTTTAACTTATAGATCTTAGCACATGGTTTAATGGATAACTACTACGTCTGATATTAGGTGGTTGTGTTTAATTTAAAACATATGATTTTTTAGTACTTTATTTCCTGCACTTTCCTGTTACTGTCTCAACACGCCATGTTGTAATATTGTCGCTGGGCCAAAAAGGCTGTAACTCTAGAGTTTTGGACAACATGGGGTTGCTCAATTGGTTGGCAACCCCATTTGTCACCTAACTGTCCAAGGCTCGATTCTTAGGTATGCGACTCAATTGGTTGCGTTTTACTTATCTTTCCAAATCTTTTTTAGCCAACGCTCGGCTTTAATTGGTGGTCTCAATCTCAGGTTAATGGTTTTGCAGGATTCAGATTTTTCAAGAAGGGTGGGATAAAGTTGAAGAGACTAGGGGGCTAGAGTTTGGAGGGAGATTAGAAAGATGGCAAGCTCTTAAAAAAAATATGGGAGTTAAATAGAATGGAAGAAGTGTCATGGAGGCAAAAATCAAGAGCTCTTTGGCTGAAAGAAGGAGACAAAATTACTAAATTCTTTCACCGCATGGCAAACATTAGACAAAGGGTGAGCTTCACTGGGAGGTTGAATTGTGGGGGAGTCATTCTAGACAAGCCAGTGGAGATAAAGGAAGAAATTGCTAAGTTTTTTGAGAATTTATTTAGAAAGGAAGATTTCACGAGACCTACTTTGAATGGGGTTTCTTTTCCTTCCATCCAGTAAGATCATGAGGTTTGGTTAGAGAGGGAGTTTGAACTAGAAGAAATATCCAAGGTTTTGGCGGATTGTGCTGGTGATAAGGCTCCAGGCCAGATGGTTTCAATTTTTCTTTCATTAAAGCCGGGTGTGATTTCTTACCGTATGATTTTTGTGATATGCTCAAAGAATTTCATGGGAGAGGCAAATTGAATAAGAAATCTAAGTCCACCTTTATTACTTTTGTTCCAAAAATCTCTAATCCAGTAAAGTTGAAGGACTTTAGGCCAATCAGCTTGGTGGGAAGCATATACAAATTATTAGCGAAGATTTTGGCTAAGGGAGATGCTATTGGCGCTCCCAAAATTGATGGAGGCACTCCTCAAATGCACAGTGTGGCAAGGAGTGGCGAAGATTTTGGCTAAGGGAGATGCTATTGGCGCTCCCAAAATTGATGGAGGCACTCCTCACATGCAATTGTGGCAAGGAGTGCCTCCATCAAAAACACCCCTTTTTGGTGTGCCAATATCAATTGGCTTTGGCTAATAGATTGAAAACTGTACTTCCTGACATTATTAGCCCTTTTCAAGGGGCATTTGTTCAAGGCAGTATTCTTGGTCAAGAGGGTGTTATCTTCAAGATCGATATGAAAAAGGCCTATAATTATGTAGATTGGAGTTTTGTGGATTACATGCTATTAGGACAGTGGACCACCACAAACTCCACATTGATATGATATTGTCTACTTTGGGCTTAAGCCCTCATGGATTTGTTCTTGGGTTCTACCCAAAAGGCCTCATATCAATGGAGTACTTAGTCCAACTTATATGCCCATGATCTTTCCCAATTCTAGCCGATGTGGGACTTTTGGTTGCACATCCCCAACAATCCTCCCCTCAAACAAAGGACCATATCTCATTGGATATTTTTACCGGGCCTCCCCTCAAACGATCATCCATCCGTCCGCTCCATCGAGAAGAGCCAACTCGAGAGCCTCACCACGGATCCACCAATCATGAGTACTGCGCTTTTCCTGCGCATCACTAGGCCCACCACTTTTTGTTTGGCAATCTGAGGATTCTCCGGGCTAAGTTTGGGCCTGGGCTTTGATACCACTTGTTGTGCGCGTGTATGCGGAAACGTGAATCAGCGATTGAACGGACAAACAACCACACAAGACAAACAATCAACACACAAGAAAATTACGTGGTTCGGCAATCTTGCCTACGTCCACGGGAAAGAAAACTCGACTCTCCTTTAGGTTCACTCTTTTGTCTATATGTCTGTCTGTATCATGGGTTACACATTACATCATATATATAATGTTCTCTTTCTTACCCCCTAAGAAACCCTATCTTAGTTAATAAGAAAGTCCCGGTACAATTACCATAATACTCATGACCATGAACCTACTTGGTCTGGACCTACTAAGCCCAACAATCTCCCCCTCCAAACCATGGGGAAGACGTCTCTGAACCCCTTACTAGGAGTCCAGTCCTGCCAACTCTGAACACAGCTCCAACTTTCCCTTAGATACGACCTTAGTCATCATGTCAGAGGGATTCTTGCCAATGTGAATCTTTTCCAGCTTCATGAGATTCTTTTCGATGACCTCACGAATCCAATGATATCTCACATCAACGTGCTTTGTGCGGGCATGGTATGTAGCATTCTTGCTAAGATCCATAGCACTCTGACTATCACAGTAGACTACATGCTCTCCTTGCTTCAAATCCAGTTCTTTAAAGAAATTCCTCAACCAAATCATCTCCTTCCCTGCTTCATTAGCAGCTATGTATTCTGCTTCGGTTGTAGACAATGCTGTACACTTCTACAATTTAGATTACCAGGAAATAGCTCCCCCTGCAAAAGTAAATAAGTACCCAGAAGTAGACAACCGACGATCAAGATCGCCTGCAAAATCAGCATCTGTAAAGCCTTCAAGTACTGGTTTTAAGCCTCCGAAACACAAGCAAAGATCTGATGTACCTCTCAAATATCTGAAGATCCACTTCACTGCTTCCCAATGCTCTTTCCCAGGGTTAGAAAGAAATCCACTTACTACACCCACTGCATGAGCAATGTCTGGCCGTGTACACACCATGGCATACATAAGACTCCCAACTGCTGAGGAGTATGGAACAGACATCATCCGTTCATTTTCTTCATCTGTAGTAGGATATAATCTCTTACAGAGCTTGAAGTGACTGGCTAAAGGCATGCTAACTGGCTTAGCATCTACTATGTTGAATCTCGCTAGCACCCGTTCAACATATTTCTCATGTGACAACAACAGCTTTTTGTCATTCCTGTCACGACGTATTTGCATTCCCAAAATCTGTCGTGCGGGACCCAAGTCTTTCATGTCAAAAGTCTTTGACATGTCCCTTTTCAATCTGCCAATCATCTTACTATCTTGTCCAACTATCAATATATCATCTACATATAAAAGAAGGATGATAAATTTGCCATTACCAAACTTACGAACATAAATGCAGTGATCTGCAGCTGCCCTCTGGTACCCATGACTCACCATGAATGAATCAAACTTCTTGTACCATTGTCTCGGTGCTTGTTTCAGCCCGTAGAGACTCTTTTTCAACCTGCAAACCAGCTGTTCTTTTCCTTCTACCTCAAACCCCTCCGGCTGAGTCATGTAGATCTCTTCTTTCAGATCACCGTGAAGAAAAGCAGTCTTCACATCCATCTGTTCAAGTTCAAGGTCCATGCTGGCAACTAGACCCAAGATAACTCTGATAGAAGTCATCTTCACAACTGGAGAGAAGATTTCATCGAAGTCAAGACCCTTCGTCTGCGCAAAGCCTTTAACCACTAGCCGTGCTTTGTGCTTTATCAGTTTTCCATTGTCATCTCTCTTCACCTTGAACACCCATTTGTTCTTCAGAACCTTCTTGCCTTTTGGGAGTTCCACCAGCTCATAAGTATTGTTCTTTTTCAAAGAACTCATCTCATCCTGCATAGCCTTCATCCACTCATCTTTATCTTCATGAGTTTTTGCTTCTGGGTAGCTCTCTGGCTCTCCCTCATCAGTAAGCAAAATATAATCTGATGCATGATATCTTGTTGATGGTTGACTCTCTCGAGTAGACCTCCTGACCTGAGGTTCCGTGGTTTCTGACTGAGGAGACTGCTCTCCATGCTCAACACCCTGTTCATCTGACAACCCCTGCGCCTCATCACGATCTAAATCATTTTGTCCAGATTTGGCAACAAGTGGAGAGGTTGGGTCCTCACGTTTGGCATGCTTTATATAGGGAAAAGAACGTGCTCGCCCATCACTTTGCTAGGCTTTGGCCAAATAAGCCGACCCTTTTTTTGGTTCTATCTTTAGTTTCGTAGCATTTTAATTCTCTTTCTTTTCAGTCGCCAAGGTAGTTGGTTTGTCAGTGTTGAATGCCATAGATCTTAACTTTTCTTACTCATTTATCATGCTCAGCTCAGTGGTCCTCCTTCAACCTGTTTGTGAAAATTAAGGGATAACAGTATTTTAATCAAATGGGGCCCATGAATATGATGTATAGCTATCTTATCCTCCTCTTTGAATATATTAAAATACAGTTTGCTATCTTTGAGAGGATCCTATAAATAATTAGAGCCCTGCTACATGGCCCGCTGGGATCCAACGGCTCCCTTGAAATTCGTGCTACAGCTCGGGCACGGATTTGAGGCCGTCTGGACTTTATCAAATACTTAAGCCATCCTCAAAAGAGGACTGATCACTATTGGCAAATGGCCAGCCTGGATATATTCTTCATCAGAGCCATTTACATATAAATAGGTTCGGGACCCTCTGATGAATGAGTGGACTAAATTTCAATCTAATTGGAATAATTTTTTTTTCTTTTTTTTGCTATCGGAGGGTTCCTAACCTTTTAAACTGGACTAATCCCTCCCCAAAAGGAAAGCCGGGTAAACTTTCCTGTAGTCCCAGTGTGGGAGTGCAGTTTCAAACCTATAACTTTCGGGTCCAAACCGTAGTTCTGGACCAACTGAGCTACCCGTTAGGATTAATTGGAATAATATCCACAATTAAGTTGAGTGATATATGAAAGATGAAATTCAGTGTTCAATCTAAATCCCAACTTTTACAAGATAAAACCAATAATATATGTATATTAGTTCTAATGAAGTGAGATTTGAACGAGTGCATATTGGGTTTGGGGAGGTTTTGTGGAATAGTTTGGATCATGTAAAGGTAGGGCCAAATTTGTTCAAAATAAATTGTCCACGTGAAAGCTCCCATGCAGACGTAGGCATTTAATCATTTATGTTCATTTTAATATTGCAAGATTCTTATTTTAATGCTAACTGATTAAAAAACACCCGCGTTTAGTGTTGCCATATCATCATCAAATTCAACCTAAACCTGTCAAATCTTATGGCCTATGTTTCTGCAATTATTTAGCTTTACTATGTTTTCGGTTTGACTCTACATGAGCCTCACCTCCTTGACCAGTAAACAGATGGGCCTAAATGAATTTTTTGTTTTTGGGTGCCAGGGCTGGGATTCAAGAGAGAGTTCACATACGTACGGGTAGGTAGTCCACTCAAGTAAAAAGAAGGTCTGTATAAATTAGAAGAAAGCCCACACAAGTGAGAGTGAAAAGAAGGCCCGCACAAGCGATAATAAATCTCACACAAGTGGAAAAGGAACCCACACAAGTAGAAAGGGCTAACATACTCGGGACTCGAACCCCGGCAGTCAGGTAAGAACTAACATTCGTTACCACTCAGGTCAAGAGCCGTTCTTTGGGCCTAAATCAAATTGATAGGTGAATATCACACACTGAAAGTGATTTTCAAGCCCAATAAAAACAAATGGGTAATTTTCATAAGCACAACCATTGAAGTCAATGTTTCACGGCTCAAGGTTAAAAGACATGTTTGGCTGCATAGATTACTTAGAAACTGAATATATAGAAATTTGCAATCAAATGAGCTCCACCTAAGCCCCAGGAGTATTAGCTATGTAAATGGGACCTTAATTTTCTTGGGATTTAAATTACTAAGGAGATGGGTGAAAAATTCAGAATTTATTCCCATCTTTCTTTATTTCAATTTCCATTAAAAGGGTGATTATTTGATGTCCAATTTTAGATATTCAATGTTGCTTCTTCATTTTTAACCTCCCTTTTTTTTTATAAACTGTATTTTTAACCAATTAAAAGACAGTGTTAAAATTCTTAGGAATTCAATTACTTTAAACAATTATGCCCCTATGCTAATATGGTATGGTCAACTATATTTAATTTGGTTGAGTCTATTACCTACAATCTTAATTGCTAGATTCTGTCTGTCTACATGCCATGAAAGTGAGGTCTAAGGACTTGGGAGTCCCCCTCTCACTCAACTGCCTACTATTTAGTGCTTGAATCTTTAGTCTTCTCTTATGTGCAAGTGGTCTTCTCTTCAATTAGTGGTGGTCCATCACCCACTCAAATTCCTTAGCCACATCAACCGCACTAATCTTACATTTCTCTCCTCCTCCATCTTCACATTTGTCTCAGATATTGAGAGTCAGAAGCTTATAACATCAGGAATCAGGGTTAATTTGTTCCATATATAAAAGCCATTTACTTTGCGGCCATTTTTTTTTTTTTTAATCTTAACTCTTCCATCAAACACATGATTAATAGTACGTGTTTTTTCTGTATTCAATTACATTATCAATCTCATAGGGGCCAATATTACTGATTGGAGTGAACTTTTTCTTTAAATTAGATCAATATGGTACAATGATACTGTGCTATTTGAACCCAAGGTGTCACTCACTGATGGATTTACAGAGATGGATTTGCAGCACTGGAATCTGAGAATCTTTGATTCCCACCCATTGATCATCTTAACTTATACAACAGTAGCTCGTACCCTGCTGAAATTTAAGTAGAGGAAGATGACCCCCCACTATTCTTGTGAAAGTGAAACAGATGCACTCCCAAAACCACCAAAAGAAATGAAAAAAAAAAACAGTGATTAGATGGCCTTTAAACGTCAGTCCAACCCACGTGGCCCCTTCTTATCTGACTGCTTGAAAAATTGTTTAGCTATGAATTGACTGCACAGTATCCGGATCCCCTGATTGGTCCAAACAGGGTCTTCCTGTTTGGACCAAACAGGGGTGGGTACATATTGGACAATGAAGTCTCAACCAATTTTTGTAACTTATTCTACTTTTTGGCTCCCCTTCCCAGGTCCACATGTCCAATCCAACCTCTAACAGGACTGTAATTGAAATAATTGAATCCTCAGTAGCTGGCATCTGATCTACAGCTACCACAAAAACACAGTCAATTAATCATAATAAGAGCCACCCACTAACCAACCAGTTTAGATCCTCGAAGGTCAGACCTCATTATTCCCTGAGCCTCAGCACCAGCCCTATAAATCCGTCAGTGGACCACACCTGTGAAACCCACACCACTCTGGAATCTGGCTCACCGTCTCCTATGTAATTAAGACCAAAGCAAATTTTGTCTGCAGCTGGAGTTGAGCCCACAGTGATTTTTACTCCCTTTGTTTTTTTTTTTCCTATTGTCTTTTTCTGAAATTTTGTGTTTTACACCTAACTAATCTGATAATGAGCCCATAGTGGCTTTGAACTGCTTAGATTTTAGAGGACCCATAGATTGTCTTGTAGGGTTGGGTCTGGACTCAGAATCAGGAATCCAGATTCACTGAAATGAGGTAGAAGAAGGCCAGCTTATCATTGATATTGAGATACTGTTTAGTATTTACAACAACCAACTCTTTTTTTTTTTTTTTTCTTGGCGTACAACTGTAGTTCCTGGTACTTATGTCACCATATCAATTGCCAAAAAAGTTAGTTGATTATTTTGGAAGGATTTTCATTCGAAGATTCTGAATCAAGAATAATATGCCCTTTAACTACAATCAACCATCACATAATGATTATGTATATAACCTTGAAATAAGGTAATAAAGTATTATACTTTAATAATAAAAAAAGGCATGGTGATTCTAATTAGTTCAGGGACATGACTGCAATTTGGTATACTTTAGTTTGGGTTATACTAACTCGGGTCAAACACCCAGTTTATTATGAATTAGTTTGAAGTAAAGGGTACTTTTATCCTTTTATAAAAATAATCTGAATTGTCAGGAAACTTTGACCACTTGGTTGTAGTAGCATAGGTTCTTGCAGGTAAAAACCAAAAAATATTCATTATTTTGTTAGCATTGGGAAAGATGATGCCTCCACTAATGAAAAAAGCGTGAGGAATTTACATGATAGAGTCTTGTAGGATACTATACCACTTCGGAGGTGTCGTATTTATCATGGACACGGATAAGGCTCTACATGTGCGATTTTTTTTTTTTTTTTTTGTCGTTTAGCGAATGGTCGATATCGACCACTTTTATGGTCGATATCGACCATTCTGCGGGAACCAAATAAAAATTACGTTTTTCAAGAGGAGAGGAGGAGGGGGAGGGAGGAGGGAGGAAGGGTGAAGAAAAGGCCATCTACTTAGATGGAGCGATGTGGATGCTATCGACGAAGACAGCCGCAATGCCCTCCCTTTTGCCACCGGCCTGGGCTCCGAGCCCTGCATTGAAGTGCTGGCTGAAGCTGGCGCATACCTCGACCGGAGGGACTCGCAGGGCGGGCTGATGGTGCTACACATGGCGGCGGGGTACACGAGGCTGGGAGCGGTGAAACGGCTGCTGGAGTTGGGGGGCGGACTCGAAGGTGGAGGATGCAAAAGGGAGGATGGCACTGGCGCTGGCGCTGGCAAGGGAGACCCTTGCGGAGACGCCGGAGGGAAATCCGATGATGTTTGGGAGGAGGGTGGCGCTGGAGGGGGTGGTGAGGGAGCTGGAGGCGGTGTTGTATGAGTATGGGGAGGTGGAGAGAGTGATGGAGAAGAGAGGGAAAGGGGAGAGGGAGGAATATCTGGTGGAGTAAAGAGATGGAGGGAGGGAGTGGGTGAGGAAGAATTGGGTTGCTAAGGATCTGGTGAGGGATTTTGAGGAAGGTTTAGAGTATGGAATTGCAGAAAGGATCCTGGGAGTGAGAGATGGTACAGAAGAAGAAGGAGAAGGAGGAGAGGGTGGTGAGGAGAAGAAGAAGAAGGAGTATTTGGTGAAGTGGGTGGATATTGAAGGGGTCGATACTGACAATGACTGCTACCCACCCCCTCTCCCCGAGCACTGATCTATGCCATCATCCTTTTGTTTGCTTATGTTCTAAAATGGTCGATATCGACAATAAAAGTAGTCGATACTGACAATGACTGTATTTTTTGTGTTTCAGTTATGTTGTCGATATCGACAATAAAAGTGGTCGATACTGACAATGACTGTATTTTTTGTGTTTCAGTTATGTTGTCAATATCGACAATTAAAGAGCACAGTTTATGGTCGATATTGACCACTCTTCTCCCCCCCCTCCCATCTTCTTCCTCCTGAAAAACCCATTTTCCTTTTGGGTTCCCGTAAAATGGTCGATATCGACTATAGTCGATATCAACCATTCGCTAAACGATAAAAAAAAAAAAAAAAAAAAACGGACCTTGAGGACCCCTCTCGTATCCAACGTGAAACAGGGTCCTTGTACTACGTATAGGGCTGTACCGAGCTCTATCAAGTAAATTCCTCAAAAAGAAATCACCAAAACCACATACAGATCAGTCATATATTTTTCATATTGTGGATTGTAAGTCTCCTTTTGATAAGTTTTGCTTGTATTCCTAAAACTCTAAAATGACTGCTAATTTGGGTCAGCTCTAAAATGTTTTGGTGGTTGATGTTCCTTCTGCCTGCCTGGTGGGTCCTCCTTTTGTTTCTCTTGTGCTTTGGGTTTAATGAAGTATCTTTATCACTAAAAAATAAAAAAATAAGAGAAAAACATAAAGATAGAGATAGTTTTTTGTGAATTTTCCTTATAAATGTATAAGACTTCTTAGCAAGTGTTTTAAAACATGTACTACTACTACTTCAAATAGAGATCTCTTCTAATCCAGGTTTTTATGAGGTTGAGACTTAGGGGGTATTTAGAAACACTAAAAATAAACTCTTCTTTTATCATTTAGAAGTTATTTACCTATTAAAGTGTTTGTTAAACCTCTAGCTTCATTTTTCTATTTTTAAAGCTTATTTCCAATTAGAGTTTTTGTCTCTAAAAAAAAATTAGCTAAAGGGGTTGCTTTTTTTAGCTAAAGTAGATGGAGGATGACAATGTAAATTTACAAATTTTGAATGAAAATGATATCAGAAAATCTTCAAAATGACAAAAAATGGAAGGTTTTCCATTGTAATTTTCTTTTAAAAACAAAGTGGTCCCTAGTTACCACAATTTCTAAAAGTATGCTCCAATTACCTCATAAAATAAGAGCTTTTTTCTATAATTTTACCAAACATATTTATTGTAAATTAGAATTTAGAAATTAGAGCTTTGGTTTTAAACCTTAATCTTATTAGCTCTAATTAATTGGACTAGAGTTATCAAACGACCCTTTAAAAGTTCTCCGAGTCCATTGCTATAATCTATCATAGTTTAGGAAGTCGAGTAATGAGTTGGAGGTCTGGTTTCCAAAACATTTGGGGCCTTACCGATACACAATGTTAGTGGGTGGTGTAGTATATCCGTACTTTACCAATGATCAACCATAAGAGGTTTGCGGGTTCCTCCTTAAAAAAAAAAAAAAAAAGAACGTGTAAAGGGGCGGAACCTGGAATTTGAAAGAACCCCCTACTTTTAATGAAGATTTCATCACACTCACATCTTTGATATTTATGTGTAAGCTGTTACATTATCAATCTGACGGAGGCCAACATTGCTGATTGGAGTGAACTTTTTCTTTATATTAGAATAATATGGTACAATGATATTGTGCGATTTGAACATCAAAGGTGAGGGATTTACACTAATGTAATCAGAGAATCTCTTTGTCCTTCCCAGTGAGAAATCTGAACTTCTACATCACTCTAACTCCTACCCTGCTGGGATCAAGTAAAGGAACATGACCCCCCTACTATTATTGTGAAATTGGAACACACACCCCATCTAAAACCACAAGAGGAAAGAAAGAAAGAAAAAAAAAAAGAGTTGCTAGATGGCATTCAAACGTGATTTAACCCTCTGCCAGACCTGCTCAAGATGGTGCCCTGTGTCCGGTGGATGTGCCTCCATCCTAGGCCTCTCGGGCACCACCCACCGTCCATCAACTGTCCTCACCATCCCCTTGTTGTGATCTTGCCTCCAATTTGGTGGCACCCCAAAATCATCCTTCAATATATCACAGCACTTGTTCACCAATGCAATGTCCCTCTTATTAACCAAGCAGAACCTCCTCCCCTTCCCATGGTACCCATCCAACAAGTGCAGGTGCACCTCCAGATTGTGTAGTGCACCCAAATCATTAACCCCCTTCAAAAAAGGAGAGTGTGTATGGTCCAAAGCCAGCTCCACCCCCACATGAGCATAACTCCAAGGGAACTTGATCAACTCCTCCACATACTTCTGATACTGAAATTTCTCATTTGTGATTATCCCAGGCACCATGGGCACCTTATCATGGACATTGATCACCCTCAAAACCTTCACATCAAGTTCCTCGCACCGTTCCTTGAACTTGAGATTCCCCACGCGTGGCCCAGAGAAGGAGTAGACCGTGATGGGGATCTTCCTCTCTCCATCCTCCCCATCCAAAACGTTCAATTTCATCTCTGCCAAATCATAAGCGCTGATCAACGCCAACGCGGCGCCGAGGCTGTGGCCTGTGATGGTGATGCTTAAATCCTCACCCTTGTATCTCTCCACCAACCGTTTGATCTCGGCCAAAATCTGTTCTCGAGCAGAGAAAGCACTGTAATTGCACTTGTGCTCCTTCTCAGTGTATAGATCAAAGAACCCAGACTCGATTTTTATGTTGGGGTCTTCTCCAAATGATGCAGGTCGAAGGATGTCTTTGAGGTCGTGTATCCATTCCAAGTATGTGACGGTCCCTCTCCATGCTACTACGATATCGCGCCTTCCTAACCTATCTATCTCATCTGGGTCGGTGGCAACCGCTACATAGCCCATCCAGTTCGCGTGCTGGCTCCAAACATTGCTCATTTTGGACTTTTGGAAGAAGTTTGGCAGGTTGATGTTGGAAGTTGCATACAAGTACCTGTAATAAGAATAGTTAAAAAAAGTCTTTAGGACTAAATTTCATTGAGAATTGTTTGGCAGGCTATCTATAGTTTTCGATTAAGAAAGAACTCGTCCTCATCATCATAACCTGCTTATTTGGTAACCGCGGTCTTCCATGTCCAGCTTTTCGAAGAAGTGGGAGCCCAAGTACTTGCAGGTGCCACAATATTTTGAGAAGGGGTCGAAGTCGAATGCATCATAGCAGCCCTGAGCTAACTCTCCATAGCGAATGATCTCGTTGCGAAGAACAGGGTTCAAGGGTTCTAACAAGCCTTCCCAATTGTTACACCCTTGGACCTCCCTCCAGAATTCTGATAGGAACTTCTCCTCTGTCTGATCATCTGCTATGGTGGGCCTGAAGCTTGTGATAGACGCGCATCGGGGGAGGAAAGACACCCTCTTCTTGCTCTGAAACATGGGTTTTGTTCTAATGAAGAGAGAGTTGGTTGAGCTTGGTTTGCATGAGGGTGATGGTGTGGTGCTCAGATAGAGAACATGAAAGAAGGCTAGAGATGATGCCATGGACTCTCACTGTAATTTCTGGTGTGTGTCAATGGTTTCTGGCAATATGATTGAGTTGAGTCTGTAGAGAGAGTGACAAAGGCTGGTGATGTTGAAAAATTGGCCGGGTCAGATGGTTTATTTAAAAGGGGAAGAGAGACGTCTTGACAACTGCGTTTGGATGGTTTTGTGAACTTTTATGTTGTGAAATGAATGGGTGTGTTATGTGGATGAGGAAATATTGAATGAGATTCCTGTGAGTGGTGATAGTTTTTGGGGTGGTTTTCCCGTGAAGATGACTCTGGTTGATGTGGGTTTACTCTTCCACATAGGGTGTAGTGTACCCAACTTTCTGTGGATCATGGTTAAGAAATCTTGAAAGTGGGAAGATCATGGAGCTTCAATTGGTGGTTTTTCATTGTTCAAATTAGTTATACTATAGTTTATTATAATTTACTTTTTAAATTTAAATTTATTTTAGTTTTAATGATCTTTTTTAATAAAAGCCTTTAATGAGCTATATCAGGGGTGGTGTGATGGGAATTATAGAGTATTTATCAGGTTGGATTAGTTTCATGTCTAAGTTGGCAGCTAATACAGTAGGAATGGACCAAACACTGGTCATTGATCAATGGTTTGTAGCATCAGCCCTTGTACCACTTCACCAATATATATAGGGAAAAAAAAAGGATTTGATTTAATGCATAGTTAGGGGCACATTAAAGCACAGGAAAATAGTACTAAGAAAGAATATATTCCTTTATTTTCTGAACTTTTAAAAAACTTGTCTCAATCCAAGAAAAGCCAGGAGAGGTTTTTCTCCTTCAAAAATAAATGTTTGTACACACTACTCCACTCCCCCTTTAAAAACTTTCTATAATATAAGATATGGGGAATTTCCAAATAAGTTGCCTTATTTTTATTTTTAGTTTTTCCTTATTTAAAAAAAGGACACAAGTTTCAAAAAAATTTAATTTAGTCCCTAAGTTTTTTAGTAAATTTTCAACTAAGGACATTCGGTGTGTTTCCTGATAACTTTTTTCTCGGTTTTTCTAAATATCCAAATTACCCTTCATTTAAATCCATGACATGGTTTCAGTAACCATTACATGCAGACAATTGTGCGGGGACGCTGGTTGTCCTTGATCATAGTGAGGACGCACGTGAAGAAAATGAGGAGAATATAGAGAAAGTGAAGGAGGATTTTATTTTAAGGAAGAGTAAGTATTTTAAAGAAATCGAGAGAAAAAGTTGCCGAAAAATAGCTTTAAATAAGACAAAGAATTTAGGTCTTATTTGAAATTCTCTCTATTTGCCCTTCTTGAAGGAGAGTGTGCTAGTTGAGAATAGGAGACTTGGTGGTGATAATGGTGGCTTATGATAATGGTGGTTGAGAAGAGGACTTAACACCACCGCTTGCCCTTCTTGAAGGAGACTTGGTGGTGATAATGGTGCGGGCTTATGATAATAGTGGTGATAGTGATGGTGATGGTGGTGGTGGTGTTAATGGTGACCATGATGGTGATGGTGACGGTGGTTGTGGTGCTGACAATGATGGTGTTGATGATTATAGTTGTGGTAGTGGATTCAACAATGGAGGCAGTGGTGGTGGTGGTGGCGTTTGTAGCAGCAGCAACAACAATCTGAAGATGAGAATAATGGCACTTTGATGGTATTATTAAAGGAGTGGTTTTTATGATCACGGTGGCGGCAGTGATAATAATTGTGGTGGTGGTGGTGGTGGTGGTGGTGGTGATGGTGATTGTGATAATAATGATGGCGGTGATGATGATTATATCCCACCTTTTTATATCACTAAGAAAAGTTTTAATCCAATAGATTTATTCCTAGTATGAGATTGATAATGTGTACACAAGTGATTTGAGTATTTTTCTTATTTCATTAAATTTTTAGATGTGATCAATCTTATGGTGGGTAATTGACTAATTAGAGTGAAGTTTTTATTAAATCAAGCACACATTTTAGGCATGATCAATCTTATGGCAAGGCATAAACTAATTAGAGTAAGATTTCCCTATTGATAGAACAACATGAAAAAGTGGATTAATAGTTTGAATTTCAAAGGTGGGCCCCATGGATAAATTTGAAGCAATGAATTATGCAAAAGCAAAGTACACTTTATTAATTAACTAATAATACATGCACCTTAGCCATTCTGATCTGGAACTTTGAAATGTAATCATCTTCGAACATTTTTGACATATACTATGATCTTCATCAACTGCCAAGCTACTCTTTTACTAAAAAAAAAAAAATGCCTAGCTACTCAGTTTTAAACCTTGTACCATTATTTAGAAACTGCGAGGTAATAAAAATATTATAATATCATCACATTATTCTATCCTATATAATTTTGTGCTGGCCTAAATTTGTAGATATTTTGACATGCACATGATATCTAAATGGGCCCCAACCTAATTATTTAGAGTCCAGATCCTTCGAGGGTTAGAAATACACAAGATGCACAAGGGAATTGAAGTAGCATTAGATCTCATGTATTAAAAATCTAAAACCTAAAACCTCCTAAATAATGCTCTCATCTTGTATGGAATATGTGGCCCACGTTCACTCGTGACAGTATATCGCTCAGGAAAACTAAGAATCATTATTAATTTGATCATACGCTGAGCCTTAATTTTATAAATCACATGCTCAGTTTTATGGTGGGACAAATTATTGGTGAAGTAGGATTTAGCCATGTCTCATGTTGAAAAAAAAAAATTCAAGCGTTTATTATAAGGCAAAGTTTAGATTTATAATAGGAGCCATACTACCTGGACAAACTTTCTGGCCAGAATCTTATGTTTGTTCTCAAGGACAAACATAGAATTCTGGCCAGAATTCTCGCCAGAAAATTTGCCCAATAAGACTTTTTGTTATAATAGATAAGCTCCAATATGAGAGGTACAGATACAATTCCTTATGCATCTAAAGAGCCTCAACCTTGAAGGGTCTTGGTCCATTCAATAATTTAGCCCTAAATGTCATCTCAAATATAATTTGACAATGAATAGTCAATCTAAACTTTGAATTAGCTGATTGAGTTTGGGGTACTGTTAACCAAATTAATTAAAGGTTGATGAGCATGCGTGGAACTTGGTGGCTGATGCTTTTTGCTTTTGTCTGGTCTCTCTGCTTATCTGTCTAGTTTACCAACTATCATATCTTTTGCTCTTCACTATAGATTTTGAGAGAGATAAATATCTTGTTCCACAGAGATTCTTAGGTCTAGACTCTTCATCACTTTTAGGGTAATGGAGATCTAAAACAAATGCAGCATTTTTTTCTTTTTAAATTGTCACAGGTGGTGTATATTGAATTCGGATATGGGCAAACTCATCTACTTGAGCCGTGTTCTAGATGAATCCTACTCTTCCCAAAAGTTTTGTAAATATTTCATTCAACCAGCTTAAGACTTTATTCTATCTTTTCTAGTAAGATAACAAAAAAGTGACATTTCCAACTAGAAAATAAACATGAATGTTTAAAGCAATTAGATACCATTCCATGACAAATTTGCTCATAATTCTTTATAATATGACAAGTTTGTCTCCACTGTTTTTACGTTATAACTACGAGGGTCATGTTGAGTGCATAAAGGTAACATGTAAGGTAAATTTAAGCCCAATCAATCTTTTAATCAGGGTTTAAAATATCACGAAAGTTAATAATAAAGATAAAAGGTCAACTTCACCCTTTTGGGATGAATTAGTATGCATGCATTTCATCATCGTCAGCTTCAATCAGGCTTGAGTTGGGTTGGCTGGTCAATTAACCAAAAAAGATTCCTTACGAACCCAACTCACTAATCAACTGGTCGGCAACGTCAACCCAACCCCATGTGAAAGAAAGGGTTAACTTAAAGCATATGCAAAATCATCTGGCCGGGTTCAAGGGCTGGGCCAAGTAAGGACACACCAATTTGACACTCAATTGTCCCAAAGCTGGTAAGGGATATGAGTGTGTGAATTAGAGTGCGAGTTTCATATTCTCAATATAGGTAGGAAAAAAAAAAAAATAAACACACACACACTCGACCAACCATTTTATAGTCTTGAACGAATTAGTGGACTATAGAAAGTAGGAGTTTTAGATCCTCTTATTGCTTCATAGAATCCTTTTAAACCCTGTAAATATCTCTCACTGTGGCTCTATGAAACACAGTAAGAATCATATGCTTACCATCCACCTGCTTAAATTAAGCCTGGGGGCATCAGGTGCCTGATCGATGTTTCTTTTTGGGTCGGCTTCATAAAAAGCAATATTCATTTTAGTGCGAGACAGATATATATGTCCCGCAGTGGGAACAAATGCCTCCAAAACCACAGAAGAACTCATCTTGGCATCCCAAAGTAACCACCGTAGATATGTATTGCAGTTTGATGATACAGTAGGCGAATCAGGGCAACCTAGCTATCATTCTTGCACCACCTTTAATTAAAGTAGGTGTAGCAACTGATTTTACAAGACTCCTCCTTTTCAAGTTATGTTGTGCAACATTGAAATTCCATTTCGCCACGAAGAAGTGAAATGCATTCCTTATTTTCATAGGAAATGATTTTTTGTTGAATAAAAAAAAAATAGTGTAATTCTATCATCTTTCCATGCCGAAAAGCATTAGATCAAAAGGAAGAGAATGTAAAATAAAGCACAAAATATTAAAGGCTTTTCCTCAATTCCTTATAATCTTCAGCCTTGCTGATACATGTCCTTGGAAATGATCCTTCCAAATTTGCTTGGCAACGTGATTTGTATGACTTACTCAAGTTTTACTCAAATCGATGTGATGTTTGATCCATCATACCTTCTTCTACACAAAACACCCATGAAAAATTATGGTGAAGAATTTATCCTCCTTGATTTTATGCGGAAAAAATATGATCTGGATTGTGCAAGCAATGCAATCCACAGACAATAGTATTTTCAAACATACCCTTGCCTGTTTGTTTTTACTGGAGTGAAGTGAAATAAAATCAAGGATCAAATCAAATAAAAGATAAATAAGAGGGAGTTGAGAGCAAAAGCATTGAGAGATTAAAAATTACTCCTCCCTTTCGGTCATTCTAGTATCATTAAAGAGTGCCATAATAGTCATTAGTATCTTTTAGGGTAGTTTTTTTATCATTTTGCGTATTTACTTTCAACCCCCTCCTCTTACTTTTTCGCATGATTTGATGACCATTTGATTTTATTTCATTTCACTCGGCCTCACACAAAGAAGGCCGCTATATATATTTAGTTAGGATGATTTCTATGAAGGCTCCCAGACTTTCACGATACCATGAATATAACTTTGATTTTGTATATAACATCTTGCTGAACCAAAAAACCAACTTTAGTTTTTATCGAGTCTATGGTAAAGACATTTCTACCAGAAGTAGATTTAGTTTTGGCAGAACCTAAAACGATTTTTACATAGCATGAAACCAAACTGTCACATAACTAATTTCTTAGGGGTTATTTGGCAATTTTATGTGTGATAGGAAAATGGTTATATGTGTAAATGATTCACTCATATGAAAACAAGTCCATGTGAAGAACATTCCATTGTCATTTTCACACCTCTTCACATGTGGATATGGGTGCATCCAACAGTTCATAATTTTCACAAGTTTTTTAAACTACATGATGAATAAAGATACGAGATTTGACTCTCTAGCCCTTCTGGGCTTTCTAACGAAGATGGGGCTCACAAAAGCCCAAAATTATAGATTTTAGGGTTTGATCCTTTTCACAAATATCTAAAAATCAGTGATGGGCTTAGACTTGAGATGTGGTCCAATGGACGTTTTGGACATTATAAAGATGTTCAACGGTTCATATCATGATTTTGAGGCCCACACTAATAGAAAAATTGGAAAAATAGACTGAATTCAAAGGACATGAAAATCATGTGTAAAATTAGTAAGTATATCCAACAGTTCATGGTTTTTCATAAATTTCTCAAAATCCATGAGGAACCAAGGCACCAAATTTCGTCTGAGAGTTGCTTTCAACTTTCTAAAGAGGATAAACGGTTCATATTGAAAAAAGAAAAAGGTCCCATAAAAACCCAAAATGTTACAACCAATGATTTGGACTTTTTTTTGCAATTATCTAAAAATCTGTGATGAATCAGTGGTTGAAATTTGGTCCCACATGCCTTTTATAGGCATCCAACGGTTTGAAATTAATTTAGGGGCCCCGCAAAATCCCAAAAAAAAAAAAAGAATTTCCAAAAATCTCACCCGAGTTACAATAGCAATGCACAATAATAGTAACATGCGGTTCTGTTTCACAGCGTATGAGTGTGAAGATTTCATGTACAAAAAGGGTCATTTTCACAAGCATTTCTGCATGTCGTAAAGTAGCGCAAACAAACATGTGATGCATAATTACTATACATCAACCACCATTTACATCTGTAAACAGTGCAAGCAAACGACCCCTTTTTGTAAAATCACTTAATTAGTGAAGTGAAGGGTCTCAAATCAAAAGGTAGAAATGACAGGTTACTATTTTTTTTTCATTTAGTAGCATGAGAGAATAGTTTTTTGAACTTTTTCTTATAGAAAAATAAGATTTTTTATTATTAAGTGACATGAAAAAATAGATTTTTTACTTCTTTTTTGTAATAAGAAGTGGTGCATTTTTTATTATTAAGTGACATGAAAAAATAGCTTTTTTACTTCTTTTCTGTAATAAAAAGTGGTGCTTTTTGAAATTTAGTAATTTTTTATTTGACATTCCTTCTTTTCTTATATATTAAATTAACCTTTCACTTCACACCACTATGCAAGTATTTTTTTCCCAAACACAAAGTTTAGAAAAAAAAATGTTTAAATTCAGATTTCAAGCTGAAGTACACAGCTCCATTGATAAGGGACTTGCATAACATATGCATGTGGGTGAGTACTAAGTATTTACTTATATGGAAAATGCTCCTGTGCGAGATGCTCTCACCTTATTATGAGAGATAAGGTAGGGGCCCTCACATTCATATCCAATGCCAACAACTTAAGTGGGGGCTATATATATATATGGGCAATGTTCATGTACATCATTCCCTCACCATATGGTGAGAGACAAACTCAATGGGGCCCACCTAGGGCCCCATTGATCATAGGACTTGGGGGGATGGAAAGAATCATATGAGATGAGACCATATATCAAGTTTGAGGTCAATCCCAAGTTTCTAACCCCTTTATGCATGACCTACAAATTTAATGACTTTATATTAAAGAAAGATTTTGACTCTCAATCCAACGGTCCAATCCAATCGGATTAATGAAAACTCAATTGATTCATTGTAGTTTAGGTGGTTCCATGTGTGTGGATGATTTGGATAAATCATAAAGTGGCTCCACTATGTTATCTCTCACCATAATGTGGTGAGGGATAGATGCACATGAATATTTCCCTATATGGTTGTATCAAATATATTGTCTTTTAAGTATATCTCTTTTCTTCTTTTCTTTTGGACTTTGTTCATATCTTTCAATATAAAGAGGAAAAAGAAAAACAATATTATTACGAAAATGAATACTCCTTTTATGTAGAGAATCTGGTCACACACTGACAGGCTCAAAGCTTAGTGACTTTGCTTAGTGAAAATCTCTTGTAATTAAAATGTAATGGTGGATAATGGGAGGATTGGTTTCCAAGCAAGATCAATGCTAAAATGCAGAGGATGCCCTTCTGTGAATGGGCTAAAATGATCTTATATGGCCTCCTTCGTTCCTTTTCTTATGTGCTGAGACTTGAGAGTGCTTTTGTGTATTGAATGGGGAACCTCTTGTCTGTTTGGAAATTTACTATTAAAGTAAAGATAGTAAAGCCTCAATTTTTTAGATAAGAGTAAAATCAAAAGTACGCATTTTTAAAATTACATACTTCTTCTTCAAACAAAAGCAAATAAGCTTCATTTCTCTACTACAAGACAACACTAAAAACAGAAAATTGAAAACGAATTACCGTTCCTAATCCGTAAATTCGTTCTTAAACCGTTCCTGATCTGTTAATCGGTTCCAAAAATAGGAAATTGAAACGGATTAACAGATAAAGAACAGACGGATTAGGAATGGTAATCCGTTTCAATTTCCTGTTTTTGCTGTTGTTAAGACCAAAAAGCACAAACTTTTTTTTACAAAAAAGTCAAAAATATTATCTACTAATTCACGAAAGATAAAATATCATCATAATTCATTTATATTTTATTCTCTCTTGATTTAATACTTTATATTTATTTTACCTATAATAACTATGGGGGTAGACCAATCACGACTGCCCATAATGATTTTGGGGAATGCGGTTGTTACACTCATGGCCACCATGGAATAAAACCAAACTAGATTGGGACTCACTGTCTATTGTTATTTTCCCATTTTTGGTTGACGGAGGAAAGAATCCTGCTTTCATGTCAAATCTTGGATCCACTACCAATTTTGTAAATGATGGCAGACCTTTGGCGTGGGCACTTTATTAAATTCTCCCTTTCCTCGTCGACCCATTAAACAAGAGAGGCCCAATAGGTCACGTGACATGGACACCACTTTCAAAAGTCTAAAAGAGATTTGTCATAAAGCTGACATCAGATGGGTGATGAAGGGAGCAGACTTTCCTCGAAGACTTACACGTTTGCATGATAAAATATCATTGCTTTGAACATGTGTAACAAATGTGTCCACATTTTTTTATTTTTTTATTTTTTTTCTGTTTTTTTTTTTTTTTTTTTTTTGGAATGAGAAGATTCCATGCTTCATGGAGGAATTCTGTGTTCCTGCTCTTTTCGTGAAAAGTTAAAATTCGCTCTTCTAACAGACTTTTGGTGGAATTTCCGGAAAGAGTTTGATATGTTAGGAATTTATGAGATTTATAATATGGTTGTCCCTTTAGTATTAAAAAATGTTATGTTTCTTTATTCAAGTTCTGAATTTCAATCACTCGGAAATCTTAAAATATCCTTTTAAATTCTCTTAATTTTATCCTTTTAGCATTTTCAAATGCTTCTCTACATGAAGATTTTTAAATTCGATGTAAAAGATAATATTTGGAGAATTTATAAATTCATGACAAGAATTCTCTAAATCCTTACAAAATAACATGCCCAAAGGAAAATCAGTTCTTCATTACTTTTTCAGATGGATAAAAGCCCTGTTTCTTTAGTGGAATTTATATCAGGATTTCACCGTGTCCAGGAATTTCTGGACATGATGTGATAGGTTGTCCCCTAGAATTTCTGGATTCCATGTTTTCTCACTAGTATTTCTGGATTCCAGTCACATGAAAGGTCTCTTTTGACCTTTTGGAATTCAGGAATTCCACTCCCTTTGCATTTTGGTGGAATTCCTGAATGCTCAAGCCCAAAGGATCATTCATGAATTCCACTATGTCTGGGAATTCAGAAATTTCTCAGACAGAAATTCCTGAAATTCTAGCAAAAAAATAAGTCCAAAGTGCCGCTCCAAAAACAATCAAACAGGAGGTCTGATGAAGGATAAAAACAAACTCTCTCTTTATCTGAGAACCCTCTCATCCCACAAACATACCCTCAATGTCTAAAGCAATCATACAACAGTTGTTTTATTATTTTTCTTGGATCCACTAAATTATAATTGAAAAGTGATCAGCTGTGATATTTCCGAGCCTTTTAGAGAGTCTCCCAATGACTTATCAAGTGGAGATTAATAGGGCCTACTCAGTCACATCATTGTGGGCCTAAAAATAATGGCTGTCAACTGTCAAAGACAAAAGTTGGAACTCAAACAGTAAAACCCTTTCATATTCCACAAATTTTCTTCTCTGGCAAAAGCCATTCAGCCTAACCCAATCTTAATTAATCCCCGTGAAAAATGAGGGAAGAAAAAATGGCATGTTAGGAGGTTAAAAAAAAAGAAAGCATAACAAATTAATGTAAACTTAAAAAACTAAACTTGTTTGGCACCTCAAGAAAAGCAAGAAAAGATTTTTTTTTTCTTTCAAAAATTTGAACCTCTACCTACAACAATTCCCACTCCATTAAACTTTCTATAGTGTAAAAATATCTTAAGATGGTGAAAACTTATAAGAAATTCACCAACTCTTACACTTGCTAAAAATGAGTGCTCTGATTAAAATGATACGAACTTCGTGGTGATAGTCACAGTGTGGTGGTGGTGATATCGTGCGTGGATAATGACAGTGATAGTGGTGGTACTAGAGATTATGGTGATGCTAATAATGGCAGTGGTGTAATATAACAGTGGCCATGGTGGTATAATGATGACAGTTTGATTGTGTGGCTAAAGGGTGATGATGGTGGTAGTTGTGATAATGGTGGTGCCAGTTTGATATTGTGGCTAAAGAGGTTATTAATGATAATAATGACTGGGATGTTGATGTCTCCCCTTTTTTTCTTTTTTTTTTTCATCAAAGAAAGTTTTACTCAAATCGCATTGATGATATGTAAAGCATGTGGTTTGAACTTTTTCCCTTGTATCAATCACATTTTAAATGCGATCAATCTTCTAATGGGGACCAAAGTGAAGTCTTTTTTAATGATATAGCAGTTTAGATTTTAAAGGATGGCCGCCGCTGATGAATTTAGAGTGATAAATTACATACAAATAACAATCATAACAATCATACATCTGAGTGTCATTACCTGTGATGAGAGTTGGTAGTTAAGGAATACAAGAAAACAAGTTCTCTAACTGTGTTTCACTTACTACCACACCCAACTTTTCGGAGAATAATCCTTCAATTAGATCTCCAACATTTGTCCTCACATCTGCTACCTTCATCCCAATATAGTCGCTCAGGTTGTTCACAGTTCCATCTACAGAAACAGATACATGAGTCAGAATAGCATAATGATGATTTAGCAAGAGACCTCTGAAAGGTCAAAACTGAGGATATGTCATTGAAATCAATTATACAAACGATAGAATCTCAATCATGCTGATAGAATCTCAATCATGCTAAGGATACTACCATTCGGTGATCAATGACCTACTTAAGATGATCAATGGCCTACTAAAGAGAAAGGGAAATGATTGTTAAAGGCCAATAATTACTCGGGCTGAATTTGGATGATCCAAGACACTGCCAGCTTGATATGTGGAGGCAACGGTGCACAATGGCTGCTATTGCCGTATTATCCAAACCTTTGAGATAACCCTTTTTTTCCTTTTCTTTCTTTTAGTGATACTAGGGGATGGTTGGGCATTCCTTGACCCTATGAAAAGTCTAGGTGTAGAATAAAGTGGTGGCACGGGATTAAATTTTTAGTGGACATTATGTCAATGTCTGGATTATATATGAAGAAAAAATTGTCAAATGAGTAGTAAAATGTTAAATTAGATTGACAGAATCTAGCCCTAAACAAGAAAATGGAGAGGTAGAACTTCCAGACGATCACAAATGCATGGATAAGAATTCTGCGATGATTAAAAAAAAAATTGGCACAGTAGTTAGGATAAATAAGCAAGTCCTAGAGAGAATTTCCTGCCAGTCAATCTGCAGCCTCAACCAAGTAACAAAACTACGGTGTTGGGATTCAAAACACCTTTTTTTCTTTTAGAAAAGTAACAAATTTTATTAAAAGGGACATACAAAGGCAGGGACCCATCAAGATGAGAAGGCCTGCTACACTAAGCATAAGAATACATGAGAAAGAATACAGTAGATGACCAGACCATGGACAAGAATGTTACTCTCCCTTTGGCTAATCTCTCTGTTTCTTCATTCACCTCTCAGGGAGTGAGAATAAAAGGAAGCTTCACCTTTGAGACTTTGGACGGGTATTTTATCTCCCTTATGATTTAGAAAAACAGCCAAGCTGTTATTGCTAGTCCGCTAGTCTAAGCTGTGGCATCCCTTTACCCTCTACCACCACCGGACCATGAAGGAATGATTTGACAAGGTGCAACTGCAAAGATGCCTTCATAGCCATGATCTCCACACACTGTTTGGATCTCCAATCCCGGCTGGCGCAAAGAAGGACAACACAGTGTAGCCTCATCTTATATCACACACCCATCCCCAGTGGCCCGGATTTCCTTGAGAGCTTCCATCTATATTCATTACATTCACCTCCTGGTGCTTGTTGATTCTTTGGCAGTAGCATGGCTATGATTTTCTGGAGCCCACCTCCAAGTCCAGTGAATGACAGAAATAGAGAAACCTTGATGAAATTCATTAGCTTGTGTATCTAATCTGAGCTGATAGCTGCCCATGAGGATCATTTGCCATTGAATATCAAACACACAATCAGTTGTGAATGGAATCATTTTTTTTCAAATAACTTGTCCCCTTTTTAGGGGGCCAACATCCTCCCATCCATGAGGCATCTAGGAGAAGGTGATGTGACCCAAACAACTGATAAAAGGTTAGAGAATACACTAATACAGACCAAATATGTGAAATGAATGGACAACGGACAAGTGGTCAATGAATTCCTAATTTGCCCAGTACAGATAAATATTGTGCAATGCAAAGTTGTGGGTTTAAAGTTGTCAATGATCAGTCAGGATTTTATTGGGCATTAGGAAAGGTAAAGAATTACCGAACTTGTGTAAAGGGGAAGAGCACGGAATTCTATGATACAGAGATACTTCAAAATGGTCAATGTATCGTGTCATATTGTATTTGATACTTCACTTTTTCTGTGTACAATCCATGTTTCTGTCACGTCCATGGCATGTCCCTATATTGCTCAATAGGCATGGATGACTTCACCCTAGCTTCAATGAAAATGGATTAGCTCAAGAAAATTCCACTTGATTACTCCACCCAAAACTCTCTCTCACATCCCTCTCATTCAACGAGACTGACACTCAATTCACTTCCTTCAAAAGAGGATTCTAGTGGTGGCTTTCATGACTCGTGAATGCATCAAGTATACATAAACAAGACTTTTGACATTACTCTTTACCAAGTTGATTTCCACTCAATTTTGCCCCATGACAATATGCCAAAATTTAGAAACAAAGTTTCACAAGCAAGTTAGGCTTTGATGATTTTGCTCGTCTTCCAAACAACTTTCAAGAAACTCGTTCAGCTTATGGGTGGAAAATTCACATGTTAATCATAAGGTCAAAACTTTAGACCACATCGTGGATGGAGCAAGTCTGAAAACTATATATTGATAGGACGACTGTAACCTCTGAACCTGTGGCTGTCAAAATGGATGGTTAACAAAACGCTTGTGTTCCAAATTCAACAGGCAAAAGCATATGTATGTGTTCTGCTCAACACGATTTTCGGGCCAGCCACACAACATCATAACACCAGCTGTCTGGATGGAATGCCATGTTTGTGGGGGGATGAGTATTCATAAAGTTGATGGTCGTAAAAGAAGCATATTAGCAAATACATCTAAATCCTGGTTTATTTCAAAGTTGTTGCAGAGAGAACCAAATTGGAAAAAGTTCACCATGACCACTCCATCCCATTGTTAAATATATTCCCTAGTGAGAAGGCAACTACAAAACATTTGGAAGTGGTAGGATCTTCAAATTCCCTCCCACCAAGCACGAATTAGAAGAGATGAAAAAAGAGAGAAGGATTGAATGAAAGAGCTTCTAAATGAGGGGCTTTCCTAGTTATATAAATCTCTATCTTTAATGATTAATTGCAATCCATATAAGATAAAATAAAATCTACCAGTTACAATATGATATCAAATCCCCGGATGTTCCTGAAGTGTATTTTTGGTAGTCTTTTCTTTTGGCATGCTACTCATGGTGTGAACCCATCCATTGGGCTTGTCAGAGTGAGGTGGAAAACCATAACCATAACATACAGAAATTGTTCGTCCACCTCTACGTCAAATCATTATGATTAGGCCTGAGTATAGAAGCATTCTGCCTGCCCCACCTCATTAGCAATATCCAAACACACCCTAAAGAAATTCATCATCTAGCAATTTCACAAATCTCATTGATCATATTCAAATAAGAATTCATAAAAGAAAACAGTCGAAACACAATTTGAAATTACAATAAAAAGTACAGTCAACATAGAATTATTTATCTCAATATAACTGACCTTGGAGAGAAATATCCAAGCATAATCAAATTAATTTCAAGTAAATTCCTAAATAGCAGAACAAAACTAAACAGTAAACAAGCATGGGAAATATAAGATTCTATTGGTCAAAAAAGGGACAAATTAAAAGAAGCCCCAAGCATTTACCTTCAGCAACAATGGGTTCATATGGAGGAGGCTGAGCAATCCAGCTTCCATCAGGATTCTTCATGTGCCGCCTGTCAGATGCAAAGCAATGGAGCAAAATAGGGACATGTACAACCCGGAAAAGTCTGCATATCACAAGAACAAGTATCTTTCTATATGAAATGGCAAAGGGTTTTCAAGATGCAGAATAGATGTGAAATATCTAATAATAATATGTTTCTTGGTGTATGTTGTTTGCAGATAATGTAGTGTTGGTGGGTGAATCTAGATAAATCTAGAGATGGCGTGAATGCAAAACTTGAGAGATGGCCAGATACTTTAGAATCCAAGAGCTTTAAAATAAGTCATACAAAGATATAATATATGGATTGCAACTTCATAGGGATGTATTAAGAGCTGATACTGTGTGAGAATTGAAACTTAAGAGATATCACAAAGAGATTCATTTCAATACCTTGTCTCGATAATTAGTACAGATATTGAGATTGAGGATGATGTTTAACATGTGCTAGAAGCAGGATGGTTGAAGTGGAAAATTGTTTTTATAGTGCTTCGTGATCTACACATACCAACAAGATTGAAGGAAATTTTTACGGGACAACGACTAGACCAGCTATGACCCATGGAGCAGAATATTGGCCAATTAAGAAGCAACACATGCACAAAATAAATAGTAGTATAGCAATAATGAGAATGTTGAGGTGGATGTGTGGTAAAATTATGAAAGAATTTGAAATGAGCGCTTTCGGGAGTATTTAGGGTAGCATCAATAGGTGATAAAATAAGATAAACTTATTTGAGATGGTTCCATCTATGTCCAACACAAGCCAACAGCAGCACTGGTGAGAGATTTTTCTAAGAAGGTTGATGCCCACCAAGAGGAAGGGATAGCCGAAGAGGACATAGATGAAAGTAGTGACAATAGATCTGAAGAAAGAAACAAAATTCATGTAGCTGACCCCCAACATAGTTGGGGCAAGACTTTGATGATGATGACGACAACGACTCATAATAATATGTTCGATGGAAGCAGAAGCTTTTCTTCATAACATACTTATTGAAGAATGATTATTTGAAACATATAAACTACTGAAAGAAAACCAAGAAGATTCTTGGCATTGAAAGAAAAATAAGTAGAAATGACACAAATGTAATTTCCTTCAGATATGACCAGGTCAGAGTACTTACTGAGAAACTTCAGACTGGTACTGACGGAGCAAATCAATCCAAGCCTTAGATGCAGAAACCAATTTCCTCAGTGACATTCAGTCCATCCATTTTGGTTAAATTTTAAGCCAATAATTTGGATCAGAAGTCAGCAACTCCAAATGTGCCAGACACAGGATCATGATACTTGCTGATATAAAGATGTCTTGAATACAAGAAAAGAAGATATCATCGAAAATATATACACAAGTATAACAATGTGGAGCTGAGTAACGTTCACATTAAAGGGGGAGATGGTGGGATGGGAAGGTCTGTGCACGGATAGGGAGGACCCAATAATCAACCTGATTACATTACAAAAGGTGCAGATATTAAGGCCTCAAAACCAATGGTGGGAAAGCAATAAAAATTTTAGAGTTAAATCCAACTGTGGTTATAGGTCGGATGAGTATAAAACAAGCCTGGTGCCAATTGGTTTGTTGGGGGGGGTTAGAGGAGTGCACATGGGCTCAGGGCTGTCCCCAATGGATCAATAAAAGTGTGCGTGAGAGAGAGAGAGAGAGAGAGAGAGAGAGTTGTAAATCAGTCAAGAATGTGTACAACTCATGATTTTCATTTTTTCTTTTTTCTTTTTTTGAAAGGGACAATTTCAAATTTTAGCAAGTCAAATTGGTGAAAGTCGGCGGACAGTAGCACAAAATAGGCTAAATTCAAACACCTTAGATTCTATGGGGCAACATCAAGCATTAGGGAGAACTTCTACAGTCATGAACTCATGATACACTAAGGGCATGTTTGTGGAGCATCCACGAAAGCAGAAGTCCTGCACCTTTCCTAACAAACAACCAAAACCCCCACCACCCCAAACCCCAACTCCAACATTTTCACAGAAAATCAAGGGAAAATGATGCTTTTCTTCGTGGAAAATGCCTGCACCAAACAATGGAGAAGAAATTTTGTCCATTCCTCTTCTGCAGAAAATGTGTTACACAAACGTGCCCTAAGGTTCTACCATCTCCAGAATATGTAGATCAGTTGGACAAAAATAACAATACCTTTTTTGTTGTTTAGACTAGTTTAGAACACAAAAATGTCAAATTCTAATAAGGCATCCATTGGGCGCAGCAACTCATGATCACACCTAGTTTTGAATCTCGATCACATCTAGTTTTGAGTCTTGAAGGGAGAAAACATTTACATGATAACACACATGGGAAAATTCAAGTGAATCCAAGATCCTTAAGAATGCACCAGCTCCACTAAAAGGAATGATAACAAAACAACTTATGACTTATCCATAAGGTTGGACCCAACTGAATACATCTAACATCATAACAATAGGCCTTAGAAAAAAGAAAATGTGGATTTATAACATTAAGCTCCTTTTATAGGATATTAGGTATTTAGGTTCTCTCAGAGCAGAATAAAGCATAAAACAGTGTACAATGATTGGACACCATTGGAAACCTTTTAGTCCACTGCTGCACAAGAACTTAGAAGACTGTTAGCACATAACAACCATAATTTGAAAATTATGTCGAAGTCCCTAAAGCGTTGAGCATTGTGCCATTGTGTATGGAGTGACGTCTAAGTTCCCAATTGGATTAGGATTGCACAAAGGCTCCACATTGAGCCTGCTTTTAATAGCCTTAGCTATAGACAAAACAACAGCAAATGTACAAAATAAAGTTCTGCAGTGTATGTTATTTTCAGACAACATGGTACTCGTTAGTTAGGTCTTCTAGCAAGTAGAGGACAAGCTGGAATTTTAGAGATAGGGATCCAAGTCAAAAGGTCTTAAGGATTAGAAAATCTCATGGTGTGCAAATTTAGTAGATCCAAAAGCAGAAAACTGAGTTGGTCAAAGTTGAATATAAATCAGTACACCACCATAATTTCTATATCTAGGGTCAATTGTAGATCAAAATGGAGTGTCTGAGGTGTTATACATATAGGATTAATGTTGGGCAAGAGAAGCAAGTAGAGTACTATGTGATTGTCAACTGCCACTTTGATTTAAGGGAAATTTTATAAGATGATAGTTAGACTTACTGCTTATGAATTTGATTGTTGAGAAATGACAGACAAATAAGGAAGCAAAAGCACATGTGACTGAGATGCACTACTTAGGTGGATGTGTGTAGTTACAAGAATAGAATTAGGAATGATGGTGTAAACCTACAGATAGCTGCAATAGCACAAAATCAAGGAATATTGTTGAGATTGTTTGGACACCTGCACAAAATCCATGAGAAGTAGATCATATACAAGTTGTCAAATGGTTACTAAGTTCAAGAAACTCGAATAAGGGGAGGACCAAGTAAGACCTTGAATGAAGTACTGTGAAATAACATGTTAGGCAGTGGATATGACCTCTAACGGGTAGATGGAGAAGTAGAACTAAGAAAGGCAGCCCTTCAAAAATAGGATTAGGCTACGATTGTTGTAAGTTGTAACATCGTTTTCTTGTTCCTCGGGTACTTTCCGCATTTAAGAGTGCATGCTCTCTCTCTCCCTCTGTCTCTCTCTCAAAATATAGAGAAAGATTATTCTCAGACACAATTGTTAGTAAGATATGCCATGCTCTCGTTTTGCATCTATGGTTGAAAATAAATATGCATTTAGCTGACCCTAGATCAATGGGAAAAGCAATGATAAAGATGAGGGTGACGTGATGATGACCTCAACATCCATAGATATTTATTTTCAGACATTCATATCTTAAACTACCACTTAAGCAAGCGTAGCATGCATAGGATATAGTTAAAGCAGCAAATAATTGTGTACCTTACAAAATTAGAGTTGAGAGGAAATGATGGTCGGATGGCTTGAGCCACATACTGGTTTAATGGAGTAGGAAAAGGAAGACTTGAATCCAAATCCCACACTCGAAGAACATTGCCTTCTACCTTCCTCTGTGAGTTTAAAAATGAATCTCAAGAAACCACATTCAAGAGATACGTAAATGAAGTAAACCCAACCCTTATAACTTGACTGTTCTAGCTTCATATTTTGAACTGATTTCAGCCTCACCTGAATGCAAATTACATGATAGTCCCATACTGTCAACCCACCGATTCTTTGGCTAGCCTTCTGATGCCATAGTGCTGCCTAGAGTTAGACACAAGAGGTATAATTTCATTACTATGAAGCCTTTTCAACTAGAAAACAGAAATTCTGTGATTGATAGACAACACACAAGGGAAAAATATGTTGGGCAAAACTAAAGTAGTCTGGCGCTGTATGATCACATAAATACAAAATGGCTTAGTATATACATAGATTGCAAGGGCAAATGTGGTTGATCAACTACAAGTTTTGCAAACTAGTCAATCCATCCCTTGTCTTGGTTCAGTATAAGAAAATTGAAACCTATTTTCTTGTTTGATATGTGGAAGAACTTGGATTTTTTTTGGAAAAGAAGACCCAAATGAAATACTTAGAAGGTGACTGCTGTTAAGTAGTTGTTTGTGCAGTTTCCTATCACCAATTGGTTTTGGGATTACTGGCTAGCAACTTTGACATGGTATCAGAGCCAGAGGTCTCGAGTTCGAAACCACGCAGGGCGGAAATGCCCCATGCCGCGTTGTGTGTTTGTGTGGGCGCAAAATGCGCACGGCAAAAAGGCCCCATGCCGCGTTATAGTCTTGTGCGGGCGTGTGCTTCGGATCCGGGCGGCGTCCCGCCCGAGGGGGTGTGTTAAGTAGTTGTTTGTGCAGTTTCCTATCACCAATTGGTTTTGGGATTACTGGCTAGCAACTTTGACAACTGCCATATAAGACTTAGGAGCCATTTGGAAACTCTAGTCTAATCTAATAAGAACTAATTAAATCAAGGTATAAAATAAAAGTCTTAAGTTTTAAGTTCTAATTTACAATGAGTCTATTTGGTAAAATTATAATAATTAAAAAAAAAAAACTCTTATTTCATAATAGAGTGATTGTGAACATAGAGCCCGCCTTTAGAAATTGTGGTGATGGGGTGGGGGGGGGGGGGGGCACCTTTTCGAAATTACAATAAAGAATCTACCATGGGCCACCACAATTCCTCTAATTTCTATAGCCAAATTCCATGATTTTTATGCGACATCGCACAGATACTTAGCCATTTTCAGATACATGCTTTAGACAGAGAGCAGTTCACTTTCACAGATCCCTTTCACTGCAGCTCAGTGGGGCCTGAGGCTGTGCGATATCGCACAGAAAGGGCAGTTTTGGAATTTAAGTGTTTTTTTTTTTAAACGTGGTACAGACACCAAGTTTGTATATACTTTTTTGTCAACATCTTGCCAGTAGATTCAGAGTCTCAAGGCTCCTGTACGGTAAATGCCCCAAAATTCATTCGCAATTAGATCTCCATTAAGTGATACGAACTTAGGTTCTCTCCTTTAATCTCTCCAAAACGGTGATACCCAGATAAAGACACAGATATGCACATAGATTGGGAGAGCTGAGATTCAACACCATTTTGTGAAGTAGCAGGTGCGGACACATATAATTCCTCCAATCATAACTTGCTACATGCATTTAGTTATTAAAACTTCATTGAAAAGATTTCACCCTATGATATTAAGTATCCAACTGGCCTACAGTTTCTTAAGCATAACAAGCAAATCTGGAGTCTGCATGCAACAAACAGATTGTAGTACTTCATGTTCATTCAAGTTCATGTTTCTCAAGCATAAAGAATCAGTAAATTCTTCACCTCATGCAGGGAGTTTTAACAACAATCAGTTGATTTCAAAATCTAACTTGATACTTAGATTAGTTGAAGAAGAAAAGGAAAGAGAAGAAAAAGATATTTCAGAGTGAACATTCTAAAAATAGAAAAATAAACATCACTTGACTCTCAGACCTACTCTACTTTTTATAATGGAAAAAACACAAGTATGACCCCATCATTATGATACATTATACGAACAACCCAACCACAACAATTTAATAAGATGCATCTTCTAACAAGTTAAACAAGTGCTGCTCTGGCACCTCAATAAATCATTAGACAAATTACACATTGCATGCTAAGATGGTAGAAAGATTAGTTAAGTTGGTCCCTCACTTCTACTTCGGCATTGCTTCTTATTCTAACATTTTCTAAGAAACCTTTTTAAAATTTAACAAGTAACTAAAACTACCTGTAAACTGATGAAAAACAAGAAACAATGTATAATAAGAACATATGATAATTGAATTTCAGAAGTTTGTCAGAAAACTACAGCACAATCTATCAAAAGTACTTAACTTTGGAAAAGAGAATCATTATGCACTTGCCTGTTTATCCTCATTGGATATGAACACAACAAAAAGATCAATGCCATCTGGATCAGCCACACCAATTTCGCACAGTTTCTTGCAGAGCAAATATACATTCTCCTCACTACCACAAAATACTGGATGTATATCAAAGTTTTTAATTATGTTTTAAAAAGCTGACTGCAAAACATGTAAAAATGCACAAAACAAAACAAATGGCAGATCATATATACAGTAACAGCAAAGCCAAGAATGGGGAAAGGGAAGCAATCATAGCAGAAACTAGTAATGATCAATAGTATAAAAACAAAAGATGAAACGAACGTGTGGTTCTTAAACAATGTTTCCCTCTTCTTTGACTAAACAATCCACAATATCCGTAGCTTCCTTGGAGATGATGGAACTCCACCTTTTTTTTGTGTGTGTGTAGAAAGATGAACTCCACCTTAATGGCTGAAGACAGATGCTTAGTTTCAAACATGATGAAATGGAGCTTCCAAGGATAGTCGCATCTTCATGTTAACCCACTCAATAGTGTAGTAAGATCTACCTTCTAATTTCAAACATGATGAAAAGGAGCTTCCAAGGATGGCTGCATCATCATGTAATCCACCCGATAGTGTTGTACAAATCACTTTCCACAATCAACTCACATTCTTATAAAAGGCGAAAAGTATACAAGACAAAAAAAATAAGGACTTATTTGGATGTAAGGATTTTTACATGGATAAATTTCAGATTCATGTGCAAATCAAAGGACAAGATGTTTAAGAAGAGCACGTAATCCACCTCATTGTAGGAGGGATGTAGATGTCACTGTCCAATCTACTTTTCAGCTTTCAGCCTCAGTCTACAATGATCTATTTTGGACTTTGTTTTCCATGAGGAAAAAATAATAATAAAAACAGTTACTTGGTTCCACCATTTTTGGAATCAAATGATTTACCATGTAGTACAAAAATAGAATTTAAACACCAGTTTGGTTGAGGAGATAGGTGGGGGAGGAGAAAAATTATTCTCCACAGAAACTTCTTTTCTCCCTAGTTGTTTTCTATAAGAGGAAGCACTCCTCTTAATTCACTTTTTGAAATAGAAAAAAACAACACACACACACACAGAGAGAGGTAGAAAGAAAAAGTTTTTTGTTTCTATCTCCTCAAAGGGGTGTAGAAAACATCATTTTTTCTATTAAAATTGAAATTTAACCATCAAAAGTTGATTCTTGTTTAAATACAGACTTTGGAAAAAAAAAATTCCTACATAGATTTCCAAATTCAAAACACAATAAAATCAATAACAGAGAAAAGTGGAGAATCCTCACAAAAGGATTCTCCATCCCTAGATGTCTAATCATCACTCTACCTAGTGAAATTTCACCTCTTGTTGTTTCCTCCTAATCCAAGCGGACTCTAGGGACGTCCTAATGAGGAGAAAATGGTGGTAAAGAAAATCATTAAAGGCCTGTTTGTTTGCATTAGAATACATAGGAACTGATTACATAGGAATCCATGGTTAATTAAGCTCCACCAAAGGATTATTACAGAGGTCAAGTGTGAATGAAATAAGCCGAGGGATGAAAGATATAAGGTAGCAATGTAGATGAGACCTTGATTTGAATTACTAGAATGATCGCTGGTATTCATTTTCCACTTTTCCTTGATTCACTTTTCATTAAAAGGGAGATTATCTGATAGTCATTTTTTTTTATATGGAACTTCATTTTTAACCACTGATCTCGCATGAATTCGCTCTAAAAGTTCAAATTTTGTACTGTGGACAGTGGATAGTTTTTCTCAACCTGTTTTCCCCACATCCAAACAACCCCAAAGTTTCCAGGATGAGGAAAACAAATCAAGACAGTAAAGCATTCAACTAAGAGATTGGGAAGACTTGTTAGATAGAAATACAAACAGCTTGACAATGAAACTTGACAAATCTAAGACACTTGTACACACTGACCCAAACGTCTATAAAAACAAATTGTCCCCAACAATCACCGACCCATTATTCATCATCCGATGTTCAACACGTGTATCCTACAATCACAGTCCTTTATATGGCCCAGTTACGCCATTAAGCGTGTGACCCACCTAATGATGATGGGTTAGTATCACAGTTATTGTTTGTGCAGTTTGAAAAAAGATTATAGAGAGAGAGTTGTAGACTTGTAGTTACCAGTAGAAAGGGGTATAAGTGAAAGAGGAGGCATCCAAGGCAGATGGTGTAGTACAACTGCTACTGATTGAGGGAATAACGTCTGAATCGGAAATGGGGCTCTGGGCACCTGTTGCGTGCATCGTGTGCTGCTGCTGATTATTCTTCTTCTTCTTCCACTCTATGATTAGAAAGCACATGCGATTCTTTATGGGGTGGGTTTGGTATGCAATACTGGAACCTGGAATCAATGTGGGTTGGTTCAGGTTGGGCTATGCACGCTTTCTATGGGGCCCACTTGGAGTTGGGGATCTGGTTGTAGTCTGTCCATGTACAAAATATGAGACCCTACTGATGAACTTAAAGTATTGATCAATGGCCTAAAACCTTAACTCCTAAACAGTTGGCACAGTCAATCCAACAGTCAAATTCATTTAATTAGTTCCAAACCTTACAATCAGATGCCACTATGAGGTGCATAGTGGATAACTTTAATACTATATAGTCATGTTCCCATGGACCCAAACCACACTCAAATTTTATTTGGGCCCCCATATAGCGGGCCTAAATTAGGAACCCAACTAAAAGCAAGTCTGTCTGTTTAAGGTCCTTGCCTCCTTAGGCAACATGCTGACCGAACTAAAGCTGAAAATATGAGTTGCACTCGCTCATTTCTGGAGGCGTGCACAGGTCAATTTTTGAATCCAGCTCAGAGAGAGTTTGTATTTGGGCTTCCTGTCCCGGATTTCACTCACTTGACAAAAATTAGAATGCATTTTTTAATCTTTTAAAATTTCAACGGAATGAGCCAATGAATTTAAAGGGTAGTTGAGTGGGCCTTAGACCATGATTTGCATTCGGAAGCTATAGATTCGAAACTAGAAAGTTTATTCGACTTTCCTCTAGATTTCACTCACTTTGACAAAAATTAGAATGCATTTTTATGTTTTGAAAATTTCAAAGGAATGAGCCAATGAATTTAAAGGGTAGTTGAGTGGGCCTTAGACCATGATTTGCATTCGGAAGCTATAGATTCGAAACTAGAAAGTTTATTCGGCTTTCCTCTAGACCAGAGGAATTAATCCAATCCTAAGGATTGAAACCCTCCTATGCTGTAAAAAAAAGGAAAAAAAGAAAAACCACCTATGAAAAAACCCATTATGCTTATTCTACATTTTTCTCATATGAATTGGTACTCATCTTACAAGACTCCACTTAAAATGCCATCCGCATCAGATTGAATAATTTACTAATAAAGTAAAGTAGGAGAAGAGGAACATCTCAACAATGGAAATGGAAGTGAACGGAGGCGACGGTCTCTACAGCAGCGACGAAGATCCTCAACAGAAAGAGAAGAAGAAGCAGCGAGAGATTTGCTCCTCCGGCTGCGAAAGACCGAAATCCGTCTGCCTCTGCCCCTACCTCCCACCCTCCCCTCTCCCCACCGCCACTCAAATCCTCATCCTCCTCCACCCCCACGAGCTCCGCCACAAGCTCTCCACCGCCCCCCTCCTCCCAAAATGCCTCCTCAACTCCCACACCCTCCTCGGCCGCCGCCTCCGCCCCGGCTCCTCCCCCCTCCTCGACTCCCTCCTCCTCTCCCCTCCCCACCTCCGCCCCCCAGCCCTCTTCCTCTTCCCCGGCACCTCCTCCCACCCCTCCGTCGACCTCCACCACTGGGCCGCCTCCCACCACTACCACCCACCTCACAATCTCGTCCTCATCGTCTTCGACGGGACGTGGAACCACGCGAGGGAGATGGTGAGCGCGAGCCTCCCGTTCCTGTCCGAGTTCGCGACTCGGGTTTCTCTGAGTTTTGATGAGCGGGTCGAAGGGGCGAGCGTTTTCGACTCGGAGCTGGTTCTGAGGAAGGAGCCGTTTCTGGGGTGCGTGAGCACGATCGAGGCCGTGGCGAGGGCGCTGAGGGTGTTGGAGAGAGATGGGGTTGAGATTGAGGAGCGGCTGATTTCGGTTCTTCGGGCTATGGCGAGGTTTCAGGCTGCGAATTTCAAGCCTTTGAAGCCCAGGGCGAAGTTCGGGAAGAAGGAGAAAGAGATGAAGATGATGTGTGGGGAGTCGTCCCAGTTGTTATAGAGAGCAAGTTTGGTGTTCGATGAAATGCAGCAGAGAAACCATTTTTGGAGTTTGACAGAAATAGTGTTTGATATTGAGTTTGAACTTTCATGTTCATGAATCTGATATATTTGTTTGCCCATGAGAAGTGGGTGTGTGCATTTTTGCAAATGGGGTGCACCCAGTCCTGGTCCTGGTCCTGACTTTCAGGCCTGTTATCTAGGCCTAAGATGACCAAATAGGATGGGCTTGGACAAGATTTGGCTTAGCAGTTGACCCACCACAAACTCCCTTACTTTGGGTTGTGCTCAGGTTGATGTTTTCAACCAGTTTAAGAAATGGGTCAAATTTAGCTGAGCATAAACATGTGGCCTACAACTCATCCACCAAATCCGACCCACAGAGACTGAAAATGGAGCCAATCTGACTCGCCCGATCGACCCTAAATATTTTGCGGGCTTGTCCAATGATCAATCAGATGACCGTCCTAAATCCAACCTAAACTAGAATGGATCCTATATGTAAATTTGGAAAGTCGTCTAGAGTTGGAAGATAGCCGAGTGACATGGGCGAGTCTAGCCATGTACGGCTCAAACAATCAGACTCATTCAAGTTGACTCAGTGATTTGAGGGTGAGTCAGAATTGGGTTTTCAACTGTGGCCCATTGGACTTAATTAGACCTTTGTTTTCAGAACAATTAATGTCCATTGAACTGGGCTCGATCCATTTGGGTTGGAAATGTCTATGTGCAACGAGTTAGGTTGGATAATGGGCTTTAACTCAAAAACGCGATCCTTTTATTAATTTGGTTGGAAATATCAACTTGACCTCAACCCAAATTAAAAAGAGTCAACCTGAACCCTGAATTATCAAATCAGGTTCGCGTTAGGATGGTGGGTCAGTTTAATAATCGTCACCCTTAAAACACCACCTTTTAAGGAAGAAATTGGGAATAAGGTGCTAAACAGGTCGGGTGAAGTTGTTGTGTCTAGTGGGATCTGATCAGCAATAGGATCCAATATATATACACTTGGACCTAGGTCCGATGGGCTCATTTGGATACGGACTAAAATGATTGTGGCTTTGGATTGACGTGGGTATGTTGAATGAGCATTGTGGATGCAAATATAAGGTTTTACAGGGTGTTTTATTTTTTGTAGTATATATTTTTAACTCGGTATAGAAAGTAGAGTTTTTTTTTTTTCTTTTAGTTAGAATGAGGTACTTTTTTACTTTTTTTAAAAAATGGAGGTGAATATTGAATTGTGTATTTGAGTGACCCTGGAATCACTTACTTCACTAAAGGTGCGAAAATATTAAGTCATAAGGATTATTTTATCAAAGACAATTTATGGAAACAAGTAGCATACATATACATAATCTATTTGTATATTTATACTGTACACGAGACTGATAGAGTGTTTAGGTATGCACCTCAGATCTGGACCTGGGCCTGGAACCAATCCTTATTCCCATCCACAAATGTTCATACCTGATTTCTTCGGTTTGGGCTCTTAAGATAATCAGGTAACTGGGGCTCCATTAACAGGGCTGCTCCTGGGCCAAGCCAGCCTGAGGCCACTTGATCCCAGATTGCATTGGATGAGCCCAGATTTAAATGGAGCGGATATGGACTGTTGTTTTAGGCCTGTAATCTGGGCGTTATTTACTGGTCTGATAGTTTAACGGGTCAGATCTTGGCCCCATGTATGGTTAAAGGTCCGGCACGTCCCAGTATTTTTATCACAAAGACACATTGGTTTCAATTTGGATGGGATGGACCTGACTTTCAGGCCCATGAGCTGAATCTATAGCAGATTATCACACCCAATAACTGAACAGGCCATTTTTGGACAAGCTTCAAACTGGCTCGAGTCGATTCACAAACAGCCTCAAGTCCGAAGCCTTCTTATACATTTCATGAGTTGCTTTACCTGAAACTATATGAAAAATGAATAAATAAATCCTGATAGGCTTTCAAAAGTATGCCCCTATTTGTGTTGGGCCCACCTGACCTAATCGAAGTTTTTTTTTTTTTTTTTCAGAAACATCTGGTTGATGTTTTGAATCCAAACCTTTCATCGCCCTCCTTTTGAGTTACCACTCACAAATTTACCACTAGTCTTGGTCTTTTGAAAAAAAAAAAAAAAAAACTCCTACTTTGGGGTACTATATCAATAGCGAGGACTAAATGACTGATCCTCTATTTTTATGATTGGCATTCACCGAGGTGAGCTCTGTAAAGTTTTGACTCTTTCTTGCACCCAACAGCTACGCCGCCCAAAAATGGCCCTACGTATCTAATGATAAAAAGATGGAGATCGTATAAAGAAATCTGACTTTAAATCTTTAGAACATATAGGCCATCTTTTGAGACCAAGGATGGTATGGCATGATAAGATAAGCAGAATGTTTTTTCTGAATGTGGATGGGATCATGATTGAGAAGGATGGGCACAGAAAAGTGGATGAGAGTCTGGGGAGGGGTACCCCACAACACATGAAACGCACACATAGTGGCACGCACGTCCTAGGCTTTGTCAATTGTCAGTGCTGGCCTGGTCCATCTGCACTCTTAAAGTAGATCTGATCTTTGAGGCCACATAGAATAGGACTTGTACCAAACTCTTTAGAAGCATTGAATAAAGGTTAGAATCAGGCCAAAATTGAGGCCGTGTTAATTATACATTAATATAATTATAGTGTCATGTTCTGCTAAGAGGTGCCTTTCTAAATTACACTAGAGGTGAAGCTCTAAGCTCCTTATGAGATCTACTTAGATGCATGCCGATCATGGGAGGATATTGTAATAAAAAGGTCTCATGCTGGATATGATTTTGGGCAAAAATCATTTCAATCAAATCATCAGAATCATTGATTTATGGGCCTTAAAGTTTAACGATTTCTTAACTCTTTATTTATGAAACTTAATCCTAAGGTGTGTATAATTCAAGTCGGTGTCAATTTTAAATTAGTTCTAATTTATCGGAGGATTAGTGAGTGTGAGGATTTAGTATTTGGACCTCTTGTGTGGTCCACTTGGACCTATGTTGATTATAGGGAATCAAGGTAATGAGAAGGTCTCATTGAGAATTAGATTTAGGGAAGAAACATAAAAATAGACTCACCAGATCTTCCCAAGCTTTGGTTAAAAAGGCTCAAATTTTACTAGCTTGATAAGTTATATTTTTTCGAAATTCGATAAAATAGTTAGTAAGGTTTACTGAGTGTCAAATTGGACTGAGTGCCGAATGATAAGGGTAGTGTTCATGTTAGATTGATGGACAATATCCCAAAGGGGATGAAATAGTGCTCTTGCAGAATTCCTTGAGAAGTACCTCTTGATAGAAAGATTTCTAATACCTATACGGAAGGTAAATACTTAATTATCTAATATAAATATACATACATAGATATATAACAAATAATTGTATCAACAAGTATTTGGGTCTCTTGGGTCTGAAATTAATTGACCCAAACTCTGACTGCATAAACAATGAGTCCAATATTGGTAAAATAGGACTCAAGATATATCGTAATGGAAACACAAAATTCATGTAGCCAATCCTAAAATAGTTTGGACAAGGTTTTGGATCATGATGAGGATTAGTAAAATGGGAGAACGTTCTTGTACAAGCATATTGCAGATTCCTTATATGCAGTCTAGCTTGCGAGGGCCACTTAAATGAATGTCCATCGATGGGAGGAGGGCAAATGGAAAGGACTCTTAATGGATTGCAAAATATCAACCCCACCAAATTATCATAGCCCTTAGTTTGATGGTCTTAAAGTTTAATCACACCTAAACTGTAGATGGTTTTATTTTTTTAATATTCAATCCAACGGTGAGTCAAGATCCGGTGTAAGATTATAATTAATGCTAGATCATGAGACGACTAACAAGATTATTAAAGAGTCTATACTAGTAAAAGATGGGCACAAGTGGGCCTCATAGAGCTCGCCTGCACATGCAGTCTGCTCACAGGAGAAAATTCTCCTAGTAGAATGTACTCATCTTGGTGAACAATTTATTCAGACCCAAAACCCCAGACATGTATTCATTTTTGTAGAAATCGTTTGGTTCAGGACACAATTTGTGGCTTGTAGTTGCAAGCACAGTAGAGGCCATCTTTCCACCTATTTTTCTATACAATTTTAAAGAACACCCCATTTGAATGGACCCCACCTAAACACATGCCCATCACAACGAGGGTCGAGAAGGGTATGATGAGGATTATTGGTTGGCTAAATATCAGTCTAATCAGATCATTCTTACCTTTTGATTCGGTTTTAAAGTTAATAACTTTCTAAATGCACTATTGATATTTGTAATTCAGTTCGATGGTTGATGGAGGTGGGACCTGTATCAAATTAAAGTGAGTGCCATTTTACAAGGTTTTTTTCTTGGTACAATATTGTAGGAGACAAAATCATATACTTATGTCCCTTACCAACTAAGCAGACTAAAAATAGGGATGAAAATGTTGAGTCGACTAAAAATAGGGATGAAAACAAGGAACCCAAATACCCTACTGTCCAAAGGTCACGGGAGACTATGGAGTATATGGGGTCTATGGAGAGTTTGGAATTAATGGGTTTACCAACTATGTATCTTTATAAAGAACGGGTTCTTATCCAAGTGGTAAGGTGCTTCAATTTTTAGCTAGCCGCTCGGGGTTCGAACCCCATGTACCTCACATCTTCCCGCTTGTGTGGGCCTTCTTTCCACTTGAGTGGACTGCTTTCCGGTGTGTTTGCGGGCTCTCTCTTGGGTCCCAGACCAGGTACCCAAAAAAAAAAACTATGTATTTTCATATCCATCAAGTGTATCAACTATGCATTATATAAAAGCACATATATTTGGGTCTTTAATTGGGTGAGTCCATACTAAAACCTTTTATTAGTGTAAGTTTGCATTCAAGTCTTCTTTTAATTAAATTCAATTATGGGCATGGTCCCTTAACCTAAACAATAGCTAGTCCGAGCCTAAGTGCCCAGAACGTGGACCGGGAACGGGAGTGGGATGCGGGAGTGCCTATACAACATAGTGCTTATGGATTTATAAACAATTGACTAAAGGGCGCAAATATATATTATTCATATATTCAAGTATTAAAAATAGAGAAAAAAGAACTTTGCAATTTGATCACATAAAATAGACAATAATTAATAAGTTAGAATAATTTCTTTCATTAAAAGATAAATGTCAAGCTTACCGAAAAAGAAAATGCACATTAACTAAAGATTCTACATGACGGTTCGCTTTTATATTCGGTTGATCTGCAGCTCCGAGGACGGATCCAAGTTTTTGGAGCTGGATCAGGGAGGGGGAAGGGAGGTTCCGGTTACTAAGGTTCGCACCCCCCTGCCCCCGGTTGGTAAAGAACATTAATTTGATGCGAGTCGTGGTAGTGATCTGGGTTGAGTAATCTATTCTCCTCCCTAATTAGAAATGTGCGACAACAAGCGGTCCTTGCTCGGTAGGTTGGCAACTCCACTCTCACCCAGATGATCAGTGATCAATCTTGGTCTTCTCCCACTCACATGTCCAAGTTCTCACTCCCTGCGGGTGCAGGTTCTCTTTCTTTACATGTGTGAGTTTTACTCTTACGGGTTCTTTCCTCACGTGTGTAACTCTCTTTGGGTCCCAGGCCCCATAGCTGAGGTACCATTGTTGGTGGTGTGGTTGATATTCTTGTTATTTGTTTTTATCTTATTTATACAATGCAAAAACCCTGTCCCCATTATAAAACTATAAGAAAAACAAACTCAAAATGCACTTGAAGTAGATAATGCACTTGAAGTAGAATTAGAAGGTCTGACCCTTTAGCTTAAATTTGGAATTCTACACTCTTCTATGATGTGGAGGTCGGCTCGACTGCTCAGGGCGTTTTATATTGATATTGAAATTTAAGAGCCCTTTTTGTTCTTCTCCGAGGGTATTATTTTGGTGAAACCCTCCATTATTTATCTTACTGATTTTCTTGCATTACTACAAAATCTGGCAACTTATTGTAAGTTTCAAGATTTTGTCAAGAAAATATCATTTCAGGTAAACATATGTTGTTATTACAATATATTTATTTGCTTGCCGGGCTCCCAAGTCCCTATTCCCAACTATTCAACACACAAAAAAGTGTGCCTTTACAATCAGGTATGTCTCAACACACTGATTCTGTTCCACATGCTCTGCTCAAGGCCCATCTCAATAATCCTCCCATGAATGGTCAGGATTGTCAAATCAATGTCATATTTGGAATCAACCACCTTTGCAATGGATGGGATCCACCCTCCATGCTTCCCTTGTGTAATAAACAATAAAATCCACCCAATTGAGAGAGAGAGAGCTAAAAAGCAATATCACTTTTTCATCATTACAAAAGTTATAATAAATAGAAACATACATAGATAGGAATATATTATCCACCAATCCATGGCCATAAATGATAAAGAAATGGATACTACTATTTCCCAGCTCCACAGGCTCTTCTGTCTGAAAATAATGCATTGTAATTGAAGTTGCCCAAGAGAAAACGATAGAGAAGAGGTTGCAAGGGCGGCTTGGACGGAAAAGTAGGTTAAGGACTTCTTGTCCCCACCCAAAAACAAAGTTTGGGTCACTTTCTTTTATAGATGCATCAGTTGTCCCTTCCCACAAGGCATCATATATGCAAAACCACACTCCCTTCTTGTCCTCTGTCATTTGGAATTCAATGGACCACGATCATGTGTATCCCCAAGCATATGCGATTTTTTTCAAGGAGGAATGTTCGTGTGCATCTATCTCTCACCGTAAGGTAAGGGATACTTGGGTAATTTTTTTTTCCTCTTCTTCATATGTACATGTATAGTTGTTTCTCTTCTACACATAAATATTTTCAATTATGTAAGTGCCTCTCACCTTACGGTGAATGATGGATGCACATGAACATTCTTTTTTTTTTTTTTCACATTGGGACAACGTCTTGGGTTTAATTCAATTATGAGGGTACAACCCATGATTGTGAGGATTAACTTCCTAGCTAAAAGCTTAGATTGGATTTCATGCATGGTTTTTTATATGGACGTTTGCAAGTGAAAATTTCTCCCAAAGTATACTTGTAAATGTTTGTGAAGAAAAATTGTTATAGTGGGGAGTTGGTTAATATTAATTACAGTTTGTAAGAAGTGAAACGGAATAGTAATAGCTGTGAATAGAACGCAGAAGCATAGGGCACGTCGTTGATGTAGAAACCATAACAAAAAAAATTATGGCATGCTTACTTTTGGATGAGAATTCTCTTTTTGAGTAGACAGCCAGAGTGGAGGTTGTTAGAAAAATCAAGATCAGCTTTAATTGGATTAAGACTTCATTGTATAAGCGACAGAGAAACAAAAATCCTATTGACTTTCAATATAGACAAAGAGAGAACCATAGTAGATAAAAAAAATTTATATTCCGCCAATCCACCGATAGTTTAATTGAGAGGCATCTCTCTCTCCATAAAAATAATCAGGGATGGTTAGAAACTTTAGGCAGCTAATAATCACCTCAATGGTAATTAAAAAATTCACTCTTGTGGAAAACACGTCTTAAATTTCAAATCACTCCCATCGAACCCACTTCTTAAATTTCAAATAGCTCAAATTATAATATCAGGCAGTAAGCTCAACTTCGGTGTGAAAGTGATATTTGGACTCGCAACCAATAAAAAGGAAGGACATTATTTCAAGCTATATATATCTTAAGATTAAGAAGTGACCTACTTATCAAACTTATTTTAATTCCTCGAGTGGAGCCTAGTCCTCGGGCGACATGTAAATTTTCGTGCCTGCATAAATGCTTTTCAACACTCCTCCGTAGATAGAGCCTACCCCTTAACACTCCCCCTTAGGTGGAACCTAGTCAATGCGGTTTTGGCAGCACGCACATTTTCATGCTGAGTCGTTTCTCCTTGGATTTGAACTCGCAACTAGTTCATGAGTTTGATATCATATTAAGTTTTCTTAGCTAAGGATTCTTAACAAAATCTTGAGATATTAATAGAGGCAGCGTGAATACTTTTCAATACTCTCACTTAGGTGAAGACCACCCATCAACACTACTGACGGAAGTACATGGCATTTACGTGGTGACAGATCGAAACAATATTATACTAGGCCATTACAACCACAAAGGGGTAGCTTGTCTTTCATGCATTGAATAATGAAAATGAGATTTACATGTGGGAATCATATTAGAATATTTATTTGTAATCACCATTTTCAATGTGAAAATAATTAGAAAGCAAGAAGAGAAAGAGCAAAAAAGGATTTATAGAATTAAGTTTTTACACAATTTAGTGGCTGAAGGACCCAATGTTTTTCTATAGAAGAAATATTAGGTCTCAAATATACTAAATGGATTAGAATCATGAATTGGAGCCCCCACAAAAGTGCGAAAAATTGGGAGTAAGATTTTTCTTTCTTCGTATCTTTCTTCCTTCCTTCTTCTTATTCCTCCTCCTTCTACTTTTCCATGTTTCTCAAGTTCACTAGGATCTAAGATATGAAACTTCATGCATTGGGATTTGTCTCATTTATGAGAATATAAAATGCTTTTGATTTTGAATTGGAGGCCTACAAAGTGTAAATAACCAAAAAGCGAGATTTAGTTGTTTTTTGTATTTTTCACATGTTTAACAAAATACAGCACAATCAACAATATGAAACTTCACACTTTGAGGTTTATCATTTATTTGAGAATATTGAATGGTATCGATCATGAATAAGACCTGAAACTGCATAAAAGCTATATATTGGATTCGGTTCTATTTTTTTTTTTAACTTCTTTATTTTGGCTTTTTTTTTTTTTTACATGGTTGGAATAAGGATATATATATGGGTGTCATGAGGGGCTAAAATCTTACTATTCATAGAAACCGTGGGAGGTACCTCTCATGAGAAAGATTGCATATATGCCTACGAATGTGTATATATATACAATTATACTTAAGTTTTTAAAGGCTTGTTTGAATGGCTTAAGCGTGTTTGGATGTATGGTAAATTGAAGTAAGGTGAGATGAAGCATCAAATCAAGAGAGAATAAAATATAAGGAGTTATGATGGTATTTTATTTTTAATTGTTTGACTTTTTATATAGAAAAATGAAGTTTTATTTGTCTTTTAGTAGAAAATGGATGTTGTTTTTTTTACTTTTTTTTTGAAAAATTTAGAAGGAATTTTGAAATTGTATCTATTTTATATGGCCCATTTCATTTCTTATCTGGATCCACTTTACTTTAACTTAACTAGTTAATTGCCAAACACGCCCTTTTTATGACTGAAAATGTACTCCGGCCTTTAATGTAGTGGTTGGGCTCGGCCTTCCGTATTTCTAATTGGGCAGTCTCATACCTAAGAACTGGGTTCTTTGTCAGACCCAGTGTTAGACTTAAATCACTTAATCCTTACAGATTCACATAATACAGACTCAAGCCCAAGTAGGTTTGGACCGAGTCGGGCCCATTGAAAGCCCCAACCATGCACGGTTGGTTGAACCAAAAATAATTTATCAAAGTTCGATGCCTTTAAACCAAGGGTCAAGATGTGAGATGGTTATAAGTATTTCCTTTCTGGTAAAGACTCATAAATGGGCATCAAAGAATCTCTCCTTTTGGGGTCTGTGTAGATGGAATGCATGGGAATATAATATAGAGTGTGTTTATTTGCAATTTTGCATAGAATACATAGAATTTTATGTCGTAATTGGTTAAAAAAGAAGATACAAAGTGAATCTACAAAACCATCAAATGAGAATGTTGGCAGGGATAGGCAAATAACAGTGGTTATGAGTGTCCCTGGCCGGATCAGCAGAGTACTTGGGTAGAGGACGAAGGCGGAATATAATTGGGGAAAAGACAAAGGGAGAGCATCCTCAAGCTTAGCGTAAGGAGGACCAAGGGATGACCCATGGGTTGATAGATTATGATAATTTACAATTCTATATGACAAACTAAAAAAGAAAGACCATCAAATGACCTCCCCATTAATTGAAAGTGAATCAAGTGAAGATTAGAAAGAAGTACTTAGCCATTATCTTAGTAATTCAAATCCTAAAAATGTAAAAGCAGCATCTGCATTGCCACCACGTAGCCCTCGCCTGATATCGTTCACACTTCACCTCTTTAATAATATCTTGGTGGAGCTCATTGACAGTGAATCTCCATGTATTCAAATGCAAACAAACAAGCCCGTAGGAATTGATGCATTAAGTGGTTAAAAACGGTGATCAAAGGTGAAATGGAATTAAGGGAAGATGCATAACAAATTACTCAACCATCACCCTATTAATTCAAATCCTAGGAAAGCCAATGTCCCATTTACCTCACTACCTTTAATCTTCCACCCCCACGTCATATCCTCACCCCCACTTCTTTAATAATCTTAAAGATAGAACTCATTAAACTATTAATTCTTATAAATTCAATCAATACCGGAACCCTTCCTGCCATTAAGGTGGGAATTTTTGTCTCAAGAGTAAGATATGCAACTCAAATTAAAGCAATGAAACTAGTAGCTGTATCGAAACCAGGCTTTAGTACTTCAAGGAGTGGGAGATAGGAAAGAGAGACTTGACTGAAGGAATGAAAAGAGAGACTCGACTGAAGGAGTGAAAGGACTAAGACAAATTGAAAGTTTTCCTTTATATTATATGTAAACAGACATGCCCCTAATTATGAGTAATAAAATAAGAGGAGATGGAAAAATGAAAACCCAACAAGCACATAATAATTCAAGTTCTAAGAAAATCACGATTTTATCTACTTGTCCACCTTATATCCTTCACCCTAACCTCTTGAATAGTCTTTTATTGGACCTATATTTTAGCATGAGTCCCTCCAAATCTAATTCCAAGATAACTACTCGCCCGTGATGATTATGAAAATTTTCAGAAAGCAGCTAGTAAAAAATACTCTTTTTACCTTTAGGACTCAATAAATCATAAAATTCAAAATACTCATTGCAAAATGACATTTGAGAAATTTGTGATGACAATTCTAAAAAAATTCTCCCCCAACACAAATTAATCACTTACTCCTAATCAAACATGTTCAAATTATTTCACCAAACTATATTTTTTCAAAATAAAGGCATGTAAACCAGTTTTTAACTCCACAAAAGGCCTTGGCACAAATAACAGATGGATTGTGGTTGATGATGTCGAAATAGGTTTAAAACCAGAAAAGAGGAAAAAGATTTTGGAGGGAGAAGAGACCTGAACCTACCAATGCTCCCCTTTCAAAAAATTATTTGGGCACAGGGCATTGAGGGGCAAATGATGAGTCAGGCCCAAATGACCCAACCCATGAGGATGAAGCTCAGGTCCAAGCCCACGAAGAGACCAAGTCAGGGCAGCCACGTTGCTTCGGAAGCAGTCCTGCTCCTACCAGGTCCTGCGGAGATAGGGATGGCAATTCCGTCCGGTCCGGTCCGATCCGATCCGATACCCGCTCCGTTTGGATATGGATTTCGGATATTTTTTCGGAGATCGGGTCGGATTCGGATATGGATTTTAAAAAAAATTCGGAGATCGGATCGGAGGCGGATATGGAGATATCCGATCCGAATATCCGATCGGATATCCGTTTGGATATCCGAACCGTATCCGACCCGTTTGGATATCCGTTTAACCCTTATTTGCAGTTTTCCTCCTTATCTTATATAATATTATATATATTACACCATATATATCAATATATTATAGATAACACTTCAATAATTGGGATTTGTATGACTTGTGTAAGTGTGTTGAAACTTGAATGACTTTATTTTGGAAGTTTATTTTTGGATATATTTTGAATTGTATCGTCTTTTAATGTTTTTAATGCTTAAATTATATTTTGAATTGTATTGTCTTTTAATATTTTTTTAATGATTTGAATATCCGATTCTCCGTTTGGATATCCGATATCCGTTTGGAGGCGGGGATGGAGGATAGAATGGATATCCGTTTGGAGATCGGAGCGGATATGGAGACGGAGAATTGGATTTGGATATGGAGGCGGATATGACAATATCCGCCTCCGATCCGACCCGTTGCCATCCCTATGCGGAGAAATATCTCACCTGCCTCGTCCAGCGCGAGGGCAGTTTGAAGGCTCCAAGGGCAAACGTTGCTGAAGAGTGGTCCCCATCTGTTAGGGGAGGATTATAAATCGAGGAGCCCCACCAGCACTTGGGGGCAACTAAGATCTTCCCATTCACTTCTACTCTTATATTCCTCTAATTTGTAATCCGAAATTATTGAGGAAGTAAAACACCACATGCAATCTCTGCCTTTCTGCAGTGGACGTAGGTCATTTTGACTGAACCACTATAATCCCTTCTCTCTCTTCTTTAATTATTGCATTTAAGCATTTATTACTCGACCGGTAATATCGGAAACTATTTTGACTTATTTTGACATCATCAGTTGTTATTCCCACAATACAAGAAATCTTCATTCCAAGAAATTGCATTTCGGCAATTGAGAAGAGTTGAGTGGTTCGTGTGCCTGCACACCTATCGTTTCACATGTGGAGTGGCAAGCATACATGTCTCGATCTTTTATGTTCTTTTCACTCCAGGAAACTCCAAGTGGATTCGCTGCAGGCTGGGCCTCACCAAAAAAAAATTGTATTTGCTGTTACAGAGCTGGACAATTATTTGTAGAACATGATCACTAACTTTTTTCTTTTATGTTCTTACTTCTATAGTACATTTGATGGCCATTAATTAGATGGCTGTATTCTAATGCAAGCATATTCCTCTAGAGTGGGGCCCACCCATGATTTGATAAGTTAAATGTTAAATAATGCTTTTGATTTTTTTTATAACACAGGATTTCCAATCCTTTGAGTCGGAATAATTCCTATGGGTCTAAAAAGAAAGCCGGGTAAAATCTCTCTATGGTCCAATGTGGTTGTGCAGTTTCAAATCCACAACCTCTAATTGCAAACCATGATACTAGGCCAACAGAGTTTACCCCTCAAGGTGTAAATAATGCTTCCGTTCACTCCCATTTATATCACATTTTTTTTTAAATTCTGTTTCTATCTAATCGTTTTGTTTTATAGCTATATTTTTATTTCATGGTGAGCCACAAACCTGTATGACCCAACTCATAGCTTATATGGATTGGATGTGATTAGATAATCTTGTTAAGCAGATTTGGTCAGGGTTGATTCATCTAGTCAAATAAATTGATCAGAATCAGGTTGGGTCTGAATCTGCAGATTTCCCCTCCCATCCGGTCTTCTTGCCACTGAAAGAGGCTAAACCTTATTTGACCCATGATTTGGACCACTGATGTGAACTCTATAACCCAACCTGCATCTAAGCCGTGGCTTATTTACTTTAGATGAAAGCCAAGGAATTTTGACCTGCAGTCCTGCACATGCAGATCAACTCGAGCTTGACCCACTTAACAAATGGGTTAGATTTTAGTTGGGTCTTTACACATCCTTCCTCTCAACTAAACCTGTTTATGCCCAAACCAACCCATTTGCCACCCCGATCTAGAAGTCGATATACAGAAACTCAGTTTTATTGTCTTTCTATATGTGTGCGGGGGGCTCTCTCTTGAGTCATAGCCCCCTTGGCTGGATTACTAAAAAAAAAACATTTGCCACCCCGACCTAGAAGTCTATAAGATCCAACTCATTAGAAACCCGAATCTCTTCTTTGTCTCTTTAATTTAACTATAGACCTAATACATAGGATCTTTTATCCTAGTACTAAAAAATTAGAGGGAATATAACCACTTGAAAAGACTAAAGGGCATGTTCATTTCATGCTATTAAAGTCTTTAAGACTATGTATTTCTAGTGGAATTTTCAAAAGTGACCATCAAATAATACCCAACCATCACTCTCGTGAATCAAGGGAAGATGAAAATGAATACCCAACCATCACTCTCGTGACTCAAGTCTTAGGAAATTCAAACACCACCTACATAACCGGTACCTGATTTCCGTTCCACTCAATTTTTTTTTAATAATCCTTAGATGAAGCTCATTTGATCATGAGTTTCTGTATATTTAACCCTTATGTATTCTATGCAAGGGCTTATTTGTGTTTATGTACTTAAATACCCAAGTATTGTATATCTATAGGTGAAAAAAAAAAAAAGAACCAAAGGTGAATATTTAAAAATATGGCCATGAAATAGAATCTCCTTTAATTGAAATAGAATCAAGAGAAGAAAAGAAATGAATATGTGATGCATATGGGAGTGAGATATATTTATTTCATATGGCATTCGTGCTAAGTGAGAGATTGTAGGAAATCGTATGGCGTGCATGCCAATGAATTTCAAGTTAGATCCAGCAGACGGGTAGTCGCCGAGAGAGATTAGGACTCCCAAAAGGATCTATATGAAATCAAACTTATCATAACCTTTCTTTGAAAAATCTAAAATAGCTAAAAATCCATTTGAAGTTTTTCCAAGAATATGTTTAGAGATCACCATTACCATTGCGATTATCATTCTATTAGTATGAATTCTCAAAATGTACATTTGATATTGCTTGTCACTATTAATGGTATGAATTCTATAGACTCCATTAGTGTGCATTGTAAATTTAAGCTTCTGGATGCCAAGATCCACACCATTCATCTATTTTTAAAGGCTAAAACCTAAAGTTCCCCGCCGCGAACCACGCTTACATATCCTCCCGCGGCTTATCTGGCATTTCCCTCCACCTGGTCGGTGCGGTGCATCTCTGACCGGATCTTCGCCTTATTTCTCTCACACCCTTTTCATCACCCCCACCCTCCAATTCCATTCTCTCTCTCCATCTCATTTCCGCCTTTTCATCTTTCATCACTCCACTCTATCTCCAACAAATATTACACTCTCCTCCTCTTCCTCCTCCCAAACAAAAAGTTGAAAACCAAATAAACAAAAGAGAAAGGGGACAGACACACACAGAAAAGAAAGAAAGAAAGAAAGAAAGAGCAATCATTCCCTTCTACTATATATCCTCTGTTGCCATCTCTCTTTTCACATTTCTTCTTCCTAAATTCCATTCCTGTTTTCTCTCAGATCTCAGGTACTTTACTTCTCTCTCTCTCTCTCTGTCTCTGATCCAATTCTCTTACTATATCGATGATCGGATCAGCGCAGATTCAAGATCCTTTGCATTTGTCGATTTTTGATATGTTGACCTTTTGATTTATACTGTTTTTTGAAGATCTCTGATGATTTGTTAGTTCTCGATCTTTCTTTTTGATATGCTTACTGTATGTGGATCGATCTATCGATCTGATGTGGAATTGTCAGAGGAATCTGAGATGTCAGTCTCGATTGCTTTATGCTTTTCAGTGGATCATGCGTGCTGAATTTCAGTGCGGATGAGTGTGTTTGTTTGTTTGTGAGTGGAATCAAAAGGTGTGTTTTGATTATCTTTGAAAGCGGATTTTGTGAGAATTTCTCTCTGTAATCTGTTTTGCTTGGTTGCGATCATCTATAGTGGTACTGTGACTTGAGATGATAGTTTAGTAGGTCTTTTTCTTTAAGTTCATGCTTTGGATTTGCGTTAGGATGCACACTTAGATCACAATCAGTATGGTTGTTTGGAAAGATTGTATTGTTATCTGTTCTGATATTCATTTTGGATATGTGAGAATTGGAAGATATAATAGGTAGGTCTTGATACTGGAATCTTGGGATCCATAGCTTTGCCTTCTTGAGATTTTATCCTTACCCTTTTCATCCAATACTTGAAAGATGGTGAGAGGCTTTAGAATCCAAGGGCTTTAAAATAAGTTGTACAAAAAGACAGAAAATATGAATTGCAACTTCAGTAGGGATGTGTAGAGACGTGTAACTCTTGTAGGAATGGAAGCTCAACAGATAACACAAAGTGAGTCTTTCTAATACCTTGGCTCTATAATCAGTAAGGATGGTGAGATAAAGGAGGATGTCAAACATAGAGTAAAAGCGGGATGGTTAAAGTGGAAACTTACTTTTGGAGTGCTTTGTGATTGGTACACACTACCAACAAGATTGTAGGAAGATTTTTATGAGACCACTATTAGACCAGCTATGACCAATGGAGTAGAATGTTGGCCAAATAGGAAATAACATGCTAAACATGAGCATTACAAAGATGAGAATATTGAGATAGAATAATAAAAAATGAGCATTCGGGAGCATTTAGGGGTAGCACAAAGGATGATAAATTATGAGAGGCTCATTTGAGATAGTTTGGGCATGTCCAACGTTGGCCAACAACGACAGTGATGAAGAAAAGTTTCTCTATGCAGGTTGATAACCCCTCAAGGAGAAGGGGTAGGCCGAAGAGGACATAGATGGAAGTAGTAAGGATAGATCTAAAGAAGTGCAACCTGTCGAAGGATTTGCTCTAGGATAGACTAGAACGACACAACAAAATTCATGTAGTTGACTCTAATTTAGTTAGGAGAAGGCTTTGATGATTCAATAACTTGTGATTGGATGTGACCAAAATACCTATGTCATGTCCGTAACAAACTGAATTTAATATCCATGCCTATCTCAACAAAACCAAGATTGCCTCATACATGGAATACTATGAATCGGCGAAACAAAACCAATTTTTGTTATCAATGAAAAACAAAATTTTTGTTGATGTGAACCAAACATCATTGAATATTGTTGAAATTAGGGCAAGTATTAAGGCTCATAACCTGCCAGATGGTTATACATGGCATCGAATCTTATGATTCAAGTGATTCGTCTTAGCAGTAATAGCCATAGCTGAAAGGTTAATACTATTATTTTTACTTTATTTGTTTTTTCTTTTTTGTTAGCAGTTCTATTCTTACCAAGTTATATAGTGATTAACGAAACCTTTTAAGAACTTTTGTTATTTTGGAGAGGTTTTAGAGATAAATGAGTAACATGTGACTAGGGTATTCAACTGTATTAGATTTTGTCAAGCATTTATTTTTAATCTTTTTCCAATTTTTTTCATGAACACTTTTTTAATTTAAGTAGACATATTAACCATGTAAGGTTCATTATTTGAATTTCTTTTTTATTTTTTATATAAAGTTTACATCAGTACAACCTGTTTATTTTTCTATTAACATTGATGTCTTAAACATATTTAACTATTCACACATACCAATTATGATATATTTTATATATGATGGTGTTCTTTATCTGATTGTATCTTAATCTTATTTATCATTGTAATTAAGATGCTATGGATGGATTATGAATAACTACTTTTTTATTTTAAATTTTTTTTGGGGAAAAAATAAAAGATCCTATGATTTAAGGTACGATTCAATTCATCCCCGTAAATGCTTTGTGATTCAATTTTATTTTTTCAGACAAGGAGTTTTAATGCACCGAAAAGGAGCAAAAGAAGCATCTTTTACTGGATAATGGATTTTAGTTTTTATTTTATTTTATTTTATTTTTAAAGGACTTCAGATTTGACAACCCCCAACAACAAAAATTTCCTTGACCTCAAAGTACAAATACTATATAGTATGAGAGGTAAATATTGTAAATAAAGACAATAACCATAATAGCTTCACAAAAGTGTACTACACCCACTAGTATACTCCACTACAATGGAAGGGCCTAATGCAATCAAGTCTGAATAATCCACCACTTCGTTGATAGCCACGATGGCCCTGACCAGCAATTGTGTGTGCTCCCAGTTGCAGTAGGAATCCCCATGAAGTGGGGTTTCTTAAGCGTCAATCCTCTTACTGAAGAGGCTCCAATGTTGACTTAGCACCTTAAATGCTATGCACTTTTTTTTTTTTTCAATCGTGGGGTGCTATGTTGATGTTATGCTAGTGTCTGATGGGTATTTCTTGAAGGATGACACCCTTTAATTCTTTTAAATAATAAAAGCTTATGACCATTGACAACATAAGAGAACGTATGAAATCTTTACCAAGGAGTTTACCAGTTTTTGGAGAGCATTGGTTTCATGTGATAGTGGATAACACTCTCTATTACCATTTGAAATTATTTGAATTCCTACTCCAAAATAGTAAGGTGAGGCAGAAATGACAGTCTCCAATCTCCATTAGATCGCATGAAGGATTTTTTACCTTGGTTTTTAAATTATAAAAAGTTGTGTCTTGCTATTTCTACACTATTTTAATTGATTGCTTGCCCAGAAAATAACTCTCTTGGTGTAATTGTGAATAGTGTAATTCATGGAAGCTTTAAATATATCAGTTACTAGAAATTATTTGGGACTGTCATATCTGTTTCATAAAATCAATCCAGATGATGGAAAGCATGATGCTGACACAATATATGGTTCTTTTCTTGGATTACTAGAACCTTTAAATTATTTCGTACTTGTAATTTTAGTATGTTATGATACTGTCTCAGTAATAATATAAACTGCTGACGTGGAATTCTTGAATCTAGTTGTGGACGTTGAAAAGCCCTCTGAAGAGTCTTCATTGTGAGGAGACTTAAAGAAGGTAGAAACGCAATGGCTGGTGCTACAAAAAATCTGGATCCCGCATTCCAGGGAGTCGGACAGAGAGTGTATCCTTTGTGTAAATGTAGAATTGGGATGTATTCATGATCCTTGAGTTAAATTTTCTTAGATGTGGTAATTTTTATGTATTCATGATCCTTGTTTTTTTTTTTTTTTTGTTATTATAAAAACTAGCCTTGATATATGCACATTTCATTGCATTTATTCTTAACAACATGTAGTGGGACTGAAATTTGGCGGATTGAGAACTTTCAACCTGTTCCTCTGCCCAAGTCTGAATATGGCAAATTCTACATGGGTGACTCTTACATTGTTTTACAGGTAACCTTTATCTTCCATGTTTATCTAATGTTGTTATCTTCTGATCATGTTTTGTACACCCTTGCTTTTACTTTCTCCACAGAATTTTTTTTTTTTAAATGAAGCTTTATTTTTGCTGTATATTTTAGCATTATTTTTATACAATTTATACAGTCCTAATGTATCTGTCGGTCTGTCCTTAGAGATACATTTGTTGCAATATACTATTAAAATTTATTCTATTCAATATATTGTTGTATCATATGGATGTGTTGGTAACTTGGTATGTTGGGGTTCTTGAAGTTGCTATATTGGACATCCCCACATCCATGTCTAAGTCAAATAGCTATTGGCTGCTGAATGTGTTACATTTAAGTTGCTTCAACCAATGCAACAAGTTTTTGTTTTTGGTATAGTTGTTGTCATTTTGTTATTTTTTTAGGTCAAAACTTCTTTTGAAAGTGATTCATGAACTGCCCACTGACCACCCACTCCTCTTGTACACATACACACACCAGAAAAAAAGGTCATAAATGAACTATATGTGATGTTCCGGAAGCAACAGATACTCCTTGCTTCTTTATCAGCTCAAAATTTGCTTACCTTTTGCAGACAACTGCTGGCAAAGGGGGTGCTTATCTATATAACATTCACTTTTGGATTGGAAAGGATACTAGCCAGGTATGCTTCTGTTGCAGTTGTTAAGTAGTTAGTTTGCCGCACCTTTAACGCCTAGGCATTTTGGGTATATTGGTTAGCAACTTGAGAGCAGTTACTATATAAAATCAATTTTGCTTCAAAGTAGTGTTCTTTTATCGTCTTCTTGTGAAATTATGAAGGATGAGTCTGGAGCTGCAGCAATTAAGACAGTAGAACTTGATGCAGTCCTTGGTGGTCGTGCTGTTCAGCATAGGGAACTTCAAGGTCATGAATCAGACAAGTTTTTGTCTTACTTTAAACCTTGCATTATTCCATTGGAGGGGGGTGTTGCTTCTGGATTCAAGAAATATGAGCAAGAAAAGTTTGAAACACGACTCTATGTTTGCAAAGGGAAACGAGCTGTCAGATTAAAACAGGTATTAAATGTTCTCTATCTGAATTTATGTATCCAATTAAGGTGCATATTTTGATGTTGAAGCTGTTAAATCAAGGGAATGGTGAGTGTGCAAGTTTGGCCGTGCAGGTTCCCTTTGCTCGCTCTTCGTTGAATCATGATGATGTATTTATCCTGGACACTGAAAATAAAATTTATCAGTTTAATGGTGCAAACTCTAATATTCAAGAAAGAGCTAAGGCTCTGGAAGTAATTCAACACTTTAAGGACAAGTACCATGAGGGAAAATGCGATGTAGCTATTGTTGGTGAGGGCATATTTACTTTCTGAATGCCATTTTTATCATTTCTTATGATTTCAATGTGCTCTATTTAATCTCCATCTGTACTTATCTTTCATTTTTGTTTTTATCTATCTCTATATGGATGATGTTCATTATTTCAGATGATGGAAAGCTAGTAGCTGAGTCAGATTCTGGTGAATTCTGGGTCCTCTTTGGTGGTTTTGCGCCAATTGGCAAAAAGGTTGCAAGTGAAGATGATGTTACCATGGAGACGACTCCGGGAAAACTTTATAGGTATTTCATTTTCCTTTTCATTGGAATATAATATTGCATGTCATAGAGATGGCAATATGAACCATATCTGGAAAAAAAACAAATTCAAGTAATTCAGATTGGGGCTATATAGCATCTTTGTGGTCCCTCTCTGTTTGAAATGGATTTATTTAAACATCTTCACTGCCCTAACCTAAGTTTCTAGTGCTTAGTGGTGACTGGTGAGGTACCTCCCTTCGACACAAACAACCAGGGATCAATCCCTGGCTGTAGCGCTGATGGTGAGGGACTTGGGCAAAAAAAATAAAAATAAACATGAATCCATACTGATGTTCTTTGCTCATGACACATGAATATAATTAATTTTCAATGTCATTTTCTTTAACAATATTATTTTTTCTTAGTTACTACTATTAAATAACTGTGGGTTGTACTGTATGTGTTTTAAGTATGTTTTGAATTTTTTAAATGCTCATGAGCATAATCTCTTAAAGAACTGAGCTCATGGGTGTTTCTAGAATACTTCCATGATTGATGACTCATCTGATATTGTAAATCTAAGTGTCTAACTAACACATAGGGCTGTAATAGGTATCAAGTACCCTAAGGTCACCTTTGGCAATCAAATCCTTGAGGATTCATCGCCGGTTTTCCCCTAGGTCTTGTAAAATTCATGTTTGGAAATTGTGATTCCTTGGGGATTTGGGCCAGTGGGAATCCTCATTTTTGAGGATTTTCTGGTCTGACCACGCCCTATAGGATTTAAAAATCCTTGATTTTGCAAATTTATGCACCAACACCAAATTTTCACAGCTATATGCACTAATATCGATGTGAAATCCTAATGAGGAATCCTCAAATGTATGCCAGAGTTCAAATCTGAGGATTTCTCACAGATTCCTCATCCGTTGTTACCGAATGTGCCCTAAGGATTCTTTATGTTGTCACGGATTCTCAAGATGAAAGTACTAGAACTCAGGATTTTAGCCACTGGATATTAGTAGCAGAAATTTTGATGACTAGTAGGTACAGAGTATTGGTCGATTAACAAGGTGATTAGAGGAAAAAAGGTTGTCTTATGTGAGAGGGAGTATCTATTATATATGTGTACTTTCAACGACACACCACTTAACTCACATGAGCAAGTGTTAAATTGAATTACAAGAGAGTTGGACTATTGTACATAGACACTAAATAGTAACTGATTTCATTCAATAAAGAAAGTTGTACAATGAGAAACAATATAGGAAGAGAAGTATACTGTAAGCATTAAGGAATTAATAAAAAAGCTCTGCCCTATCTACTTTCACTCTAGCCAGAGAATCCGCCAGCACATTGGTCAAACTTTTGGCATGAAAGCACTCAACTTTTAGAAATCCATTGAAAAGCTTAATCTCACTGTCTATGAAAGCTAACCCCCACAGGAATCACGATCGGAATAGATGAAGCAAATATCCACAACAACTCGGTAATGGCCAAAAAAATCCTTGTTCATATCCCTAGTTCCCCTTTCACCTGAAGATACCTACTTGATAATTCCATTATGGTCTTGGAGCAAACTGCCTGTACCTGTGATGTGGACAGTTGGCATCCATTGTTGACAATCAAGGAGTGTTGGACCAGACATTTAACTTTTTGGATGCTTATGACTGAGTTTGCATGACCTGGACATGCTTCTAGAAGAAGAGAGGGGGGTCCTAGGATTAAATTGGCCTCGAAAGCAGTGCCATAGACTGCATTGTCCTATGTGTCTCTCCGAAGAGGAATCGGTGGTTCACTTACTTCTCAACAGCGTTGTGGCTCATAAAATTTGGAATATGCTCCTAAACAGTTTTCAGTGCAGCTGGGTTCTCCCCCATACCATCAATGACCTCTATCAAACTTGGAGCCTACCTTTTGCCTCACCAAAAGGGAGGATTTTGTGGCGTCTCTCCTTTGCAATTATTTGGAATTTATGGAAAGAGAAACCCATTAAGTTTTGAAGGAGATACCTCCTCCTCAGAAGAGATCTTCTTCAGGATGAGGATTTGCACCACTCATTGGGTCTCCACCTTACTAGAATTCTGGGGCCTGCAATCCAATATCATTCTTTTCAATTAGAGGGAAGTGGCTCTTTTTTTATTGTTCTCTCCCCAGCTTGCTTAGCTTTTTGTTGTTTAGTTTTATATATATATATATATATATAATAGCTTTAGCTTGGGAGCTTTTTGACCTATTTTGGTTGTCGTTTTGCTCTCTTCGTTCTTCCATTTTTGAGTTGTGTTTCTGCTTTGGGGGCTTTTTATTGGCCCTTGCTTTTCGGTATAATGCTGTTGTACTGTTAAGCTTATTTTAATGCATTTCACCATTCAAAAAAAAAAAAAAAAAACAGTGCCATAGATTTATTAATGTAATTGTTAGGGACTGAATTGATTATGCAGTCTTCGGTCTTCCACAAGTGGTTTTATTTAAATTTCAGAAGTTATCAGGTCGCAAGCAGGTCTAACCTGACATGAGGGCAACCTAGCCAAGCCCAGATAACAGTTCCAGAATTTCCAGCAGTATAGCAGATTAGTGGGCCTCATGGGCCCAAACAACCCAACCCCTAGGGTTGCCCAGGGGTGGCCTTGGATCTGGCAGGCCAGACTGAGCAAGTGGGCCCCACAGCATCACACCATTTCTGGTTCTGGGCAAAACCAGAACCTTATGTTATTTTAATGTTTTAATTAAGACTTTTTTTTACTAAAGGGATATACTTATCTAAGGGATATATTATGGGTTTGGTTTATTGTTGGGATAATTCGGGTTTTATCCTTTAAAATGGGGATTATAAACAGAATTTTGCAGCTTTTCTCTGGACGTTTCAGTGTATTGCAGAAATAAACAGCTTTTCCTGTTCTATTCATTTGAGGGCCTTAATTTTTATAAGATTGAAGATTGCAAAAAATATTTTTCTTGAATTTTTTTTCTTCTATTTTCTGCGATTTAGTTCTGGTTTTGCATCGTTTGAAGGCCCAGATATATATATATATATATATTGGGTCAGCCATCTACATCATCCTGCCATACTATTGCACATATATAGAGACATTAAAGACAAATAAGAGACCCCTCTTCTATCCACTACCCCACCTACATACGTAATTCTCATGATGGAACATGGATTCCTTTATTTAGCTTGCTGTAATTGAGTTTTGGAAGATAATTTGTGAGCACACCTTCTAGTGTACCCTTTGACTTAGTATGAGGCATGAAAGTAACTCTTGAATTGACCTTGTATAGTCTGAAGTGACTGTTAACTTTGTTTTTGCTCTCATGGAAGATCAAATATGATATAATATGTGCGAACAGCAGCTTGTGATTATCACAACCCATCTTAACAGTTGAGACAGTCCCAATTATTTCATGAGCTGCTTCAGCCACATATGCTCACATTTTTTAGCCACATAGCACGCTGCTCTTCAGCTCGGTCAATAATGTTTAACTATTTCTTAGTTTTCCACACAACAATGCTTCACTTAATAGAGATATAATACCTAGAAGTAGATTTTTCATCATTAGGAGATCTTGCCCTATTGGTACTGGTGTATTTCATAATATGCAAATTGTCATGATCAGCAATTCAGCATATGGCACACCAAAGCCAGGTGAGCTTTTGATGTACCATAACACCTAACTTGCATCATCACTTTGAGAAATTTGGGGTGCATGCATTTACTTGCAAACATCTATTGCAACATGCAATAATCAGGCTTCTGAACGTGACGATAATTTTATATGAATTTTCTTATTTTTGTTATTAGACGCTGTGAGGTGCATCTGTGTATCTGAGACTGATATGAAAATTGATTTCTTTTCCTTTGAAAATGTTTCTTTGTTATAAAAGACTCTGAAAGAATGCTCTCCTTTCCATCATTTATTTTATTTAATCTGGATCCTGTTCTAAGTTGTCATCATTGTTGCTTTAGTATTACCGATGGTCAGGTGAAGATACTAGCTGAGGATGTACTTTCTAAAGCGATGCTGGAAAACAACAAGTGCTATTTGCTGGACTGTGGGGCTGAGGTATTTGTTTGGGTTGGCCGCGTGACACAACTGGAGGATAGAAAAGCTGCAAGCCAAGCTGCTGAGGTAAAGGATTAATGTGCATTTCCTTGTATTGATGATTCAGGACTGCTTAACTCATTGCTTTGTTCTCTTCAGGAATTTATCAATAATCAAAATAGACCAAAGTCAACACGCATAACGCGAATGATTCAAGGGTTTGAAACACATTCATTTAAGTCCAACTTTGAGTCATGGCCAGTTGGCACAGGGACTTCTGGTGCAGAGGAAGGAAGAGGAAAAGTAGCAGGTACCCATGTTGTCATTAGTTGACCTGAACTGCAAAAATTTAGAATATTTGAAGGACTAACCTGTTTGGGGTCTATCAGCATTGCTGAAGCAGCAAGGTGTTGGCGTCAAGGGAAACATGAAGAGCAATCCTGTGAATGAGGAAATTCCTCCTTTGCTTGAAGGGGGTGGAAAAATTGAGGTTAAAATAGTACCCTTCTATAAATTTCCTTTCCTGTGTAATATTAGTAATTTCCAGTTGTTGTCATCCTCTTAATACAATGACTGTTGCTTAAGGTATGGTGGATCAATGGTAGTTCCAAGACTCTAGTTCCCAAGGAGGATGTGGGTAAATTCTACAGTGGTGATTGCTATATTGTTCTTTATACATACCATTCTGGTGATAAGAAAGAGGATTACTACTTATGCTGTTGGATGGGGAAAGACAGTGTTCAAGTAAGTAAAACTCTTTGCGGCATAGTTCTAAAAATTGGTATGGAAATCTTTTTGTTCCAACTTCCAACTTCCTGAGCTCTATAACTTTCTTGTTAATTGATGGTATATCATTATTGTGGGTATAGAATGGAATTGATTGAGTTAATTGTGTTAATCCCATCTTTCCCTCTTTATTTTAGATTACTTTCCACATCTCCTATTTTATTGTTTTTGCATTCCTCTTTATTTACTAATATCTTATGCTTGGACAAATTAATGCTTCCTACTTTTCATCGTGGGAGCAGAATACACCGGTATTGCATTGAGGAATTGGCCAATGCCCTGACTGTAAAGTTACAGTTTACTTTTGTTTCTGTTTTGTGTTAGTGTCACTTACTTTTCAGCCATATAAGCTATATTGATATCATGACCCCTACCATAAAAGGAAAAACAAACACCATCCGCATTCAATATACTGTTGGAGTCATGGTCCTTCAGAGCACCATATCTGATGGAGCACCATAAGTTGGAGTAATTCAATATCATTGGGGACCATAAATTTTTTTATTTTTGGGGGGTGTTCTTAATCTCTTATGACTTCAATGTGATCAGAAGAGTTTTGTAATTTTGTAAACCGTCCACTATAAAAAAAAAAAAGAAGAGAGGTCTGCCTCAATGGTCGACCATCTTTCACATTCTCCCATTCTTCTTCTTTCTTTCTTCTTTTCCTTCTTTCAGCATAGCAAACATTTGTCACTTAGTCTTGATAGGACCATAAAAGATCCTTGGACTTTAAGATTCTTTCCAGATGTTGTATTTGCTGTTTCTTACAATCTTCTTTTGCTTATATTGCTTTTTCATATGCATAAGAAGGATAACATGATTATGATAATTTATTCTAGGATGATCAAAAAACGGCTACCCGGTTAGCAAACACAATGTTCAATTCCTTAAAAGGGAGACCTGTTCAGGTAATGTTATTTAATCTTCTGATGAATCAGGCAATATATTTCTGTTACCTTTTTCAAATAAATAAATAAATCAGGCAATTGTGAATTTTTTAAGGTATGGTTTATAATGGCTTCCTGCAGGGTTATATTGTTCAAGGAAAAGAACCGCCACAATTTATTGCACTCTTTCAGCCCATGGTGGTTTTGAAGGTATTTTCCTTTGAGCCTGTATGCATCTGTTCTTTGAGGTTGATTAATAAGCTTGTCAAAAAATTGGAATTCTATTCCTAGACATTTTACCTTGAAACTAACTACATGGATTTTGGTAGCTGTTTTTCAAAATAAACTTTGTTTTATATACTTTTATGCAGGGTGGTCTTAGCTCTGGTTACAAAAAGTTAATAGAAGAGAAGGGCTTAAATGATGAAACTTACACTGTTGATGGTGTTGCCTTGATTCAAATTTCTGGTGTCCAAGTGCATAATAACAAAGCTGTCCAAGTTGATGCAGTATGTGCAATTCTTTTACCTTTTCTCTATTGCATTATATCCAAAATCTCACCAAACATAAATCGTTTTTTATGCATTGATTGCCTTGTTTTTGTATTCATTTTTCTTAGAATCGTTAGGGGCCTAAAGTTGTCTCCTTTACCTTTGTGATTAATTGTTCATAGTTTTTTCATTCATAGAAGGAATACATTATCGCATTTACCAGGGATGTAAATGGGTAGGGTTCACGTCAGGCTCCCTACCATACCTTAACCCAGACACCATTTTGTCTACACCAAGAAAAACTAAGATAAAACATAATAATGACAAGTTCCATAGAGATGATGAATCAACATGTTGAAATATCAAATACCTGCTCCAATGATGCCAACAAACTCACGCATACATACAAAACAAGAATAAAAATGCCAAGAATCATAGATTCAATGCCAAAAATCATAAATTTCCTCGGCTACGCAGAAATGGTTAGCCGAGGAAATTTAATATGGTACCAGAGCCAACCGGTTGCGAGCTCGAATTCCACGAGGAATGACTCGGCGCTAAAATGTGCGTGTCGTCAAAATTGCATTGACCAGGTTCCAAATCAGGGGGAGTGTTGAGAAGTGGGTTTCACTTGAGGGGGAGTATTGAAAAGTATTTATGCCGCCTCTACTAATACCTCAAGGTTTTGGTAGGAATGGTTAGCCGAGGAAATTTAATACTTCTATTCATTTCAGCTTTAGTAATTAATTTTATGATTGTAAAATTGTTTCTGGTTTTGTTACACTGATTTCTTTTGTTCTTTTATTTTACAGGTAGCAACATCCTTAAGCTCCACTGATTGTTTTTTGTTGCAATGTGGGTCTTCAGTCTTCTGTTGGCAAGGAAATTCGAGTACCTTTGAGCAACAGCAATTGGTTGCAAAGATTGCAGAATTTATGAAGGTATGCTGCTTGTGAAAAAATATTTAGTCGCCCATGTCATCCTTTATGGATGGCTCCAACCTATTTGTTTTTTCGTTGTCATGTTTTCTTTTATTCTATAACTAAATTCCATATATTATTTCTTATAGAAGTAGAGTACACAACCAAGAATTTATTGTATAGTCCCTGCCTTTTGGCCTAATTACTTAGATGCCCCTATAGTATTGATGATTATTCTTTAGTCCCTAACTTTTACAATTTATCATGGGAGCTTCTATTGGCACACAAGAAATCACTCTTCCACAGAGAAAAACAAAAAAAAAAAAAATTACCTAAATTACCCCTCCTTCCTCCCCCTCCACCTCCCTCCCTCCCTCCCCTCCCCCAACCAGTGGCTGGGAGGGAGACCAGCCCAAGCAGCCCCGGCCAGCCTCCCTCCCCTCTCTCTTCCTCCCTCCTCCCTCCTCCCTCCTCCACCTTCCTTTTCCTCTTTTTTTTCTTCCTCCCTCCCCCTCTCTCGCCCTCTGTTCTCTCTCTTCCTCTCTCCCTCTTCCTCTCCCTCCCACAGCGACGTCTGGGCCAACCGGCGACTTGTGGGGGTGGGGGGGAGGAAGGAGGCGGCGTAATTTAGGAATATATATATATATATTTGTTTTTTTGTTGTGTGTGGAGTGATTTCTGGTGTGCCAGAAGAACGGCCCTTTATCATAGTCCTTTTAGTAAAACTACATTTGACAAATGACATAAATGCCCTTCCATGATAAAAAGAGTTTGGTCCTTCTGATCCTTTTACTTTTAAAATAATGACTTTTTTTTTTTATCATGGGCGTCATTTAATGGTTGGGTGGGTCTATTAGAGATTGCAATTCGTGCTCCGCCCACCTTCCCATCCCTAACCCAACCCAGTAAATCATGGTTTAGTTGATCCTTCTTATTTTAGGCAGTCCAGGCTAACATTTCTTACCCGATTAAGATTGGTTGGGTTGAGGTAACATTTCTACCCACCCAACTAGTTGCACTATGACCCATCAACCCAAACCATACTTGACTTGTTGATTAAGGGTTACAGCTAACATTTTAAGTTCTAGGTTGACGTTTTTTATCCAATTAATACATATGTTGGGTCCAGGTTGAGTCCATACATCTTGGGTTGGGTTGGCAGGTTGAATAATAAGAATGGCCTCAACACCTAACCCCACTCATTTTAATTGGGTTAAACATTTCAATCCATACTCAACCCAAAATAATCAGTTAAACCCAAACCATAAATTATTGGTTGGGTGGGGGTTGGGTTGTCAGGTTAGGTCAGGAATTGTTGCCTCTAATTGTCCACCAATGCATTACATAACCTTACGATTAGAAACCATGATTTTAAAAGTTAAAGGATATTGAAAAAAACTGATTTTTTTAACCAAGCAACGGTAATTGTGTCGATTATTAATTAGTTTGACCAAAAGGACTATGGTAAATTGTAAAGGTTAGGGAATAAAGAATAATTATTGATACTGTAGGGAATTGTAAATAATTAGGCCAAAACGCAAAGATCATGGAATAAATTTCCCATATACAAAAATCGAACCTCCTTTAGATTTTTTATGCTTCCTTTAAAAAAAAGAAAAGAAGGTAAGTTGAGTCTAGTTGGCAACATTGTGGTTTCAACAAGCACCTTTCAAATGTTCTATTGGCTTTTGTTCATGCATTCCAATGATAAAGCAAAGCGTCTACTACTCATAAGAATCTCAGTTTCTCAAATATGGCAATTAGTAGATGTACAAATTTCCATTTGGCATTTTGGATTGCTCTTCTTTCTCAGCTTATTTTTCCCCTTCTACAATAGAAGCAGAAAAAAGTATCGAATTAATACCTTCTTGAGATTATATGCATTTCAATGACAAAGTTCCACTTACAGGATTTTTAATTTGTGAAATGAGGAAGTTGATGGACTAGTTTCAGTAATTTAGTGTATTGTGATGGATTGTATTTCTTTTGGCAGCTGATTTTTCTCTCCTTATGTGAGCTACCTTGAGTGTTTTTTAACTTGTACTTGATATTTCAGCCTGGGGTAACTTTAAAACATGCAAAGGAGGGAACAGAGAGCTCTGCATTCTGGTTTGCATTAGGGGGGAAGCAAAGTTACACAAGCAAAAAGGCTTCTCAAGAGACAGTTAGAGATACTCATTTGTACACTTACTCGTTCAATAAAGGTTGGTGCTTGTTCTTACTAGTTCTGCCTATGCCAGTATTTGAAGTTCTGAATGAAGCTGATTTCTTTTTCTTTTTTCTTTTTTTGGTTTAATTCTTTGTTCCTGTTCTCATGTTTGGTACCACAGGAAAGTTTCAGGTGCATTTCATCATCACCTTTATCCAAGCAGAATTTTCTTTTGTTTTTGTTTTGTTTGTGTCAAATGCTTAATTTTTATCTGTTCCTTTTTCATTGGAGGCAGGTATCTGAGATTTCCAACTTCACTCAAGATGATCTGTTGACTGAGGATATCTTGATACTCGATACACATGCTGAGATCTTTGTTTGGGTTGGTTATTCCGTGGAATCCAAAGAAAAGCAAACAGCTTTTGAGATTGGACAGGTTAATTTCTATAAGAATGCCTCTTCTGTAAGTAGTGAAGGTTGATTTTCTTATACAAAGTGGATTCCTTGCGTGTCTCATGCGTTAAAGAATTTTTACAGAAATACATAGAGCTCGCGACAACTTTGGAAGGTCTATCTCCAGATGTACCACTGTACAAAGTCACAGAAGGGAATGAACCATGTTTCTTCACTACATATTTTTCATGGGATTCGACTAAAGCTATTGTATGTATTGCTGCTTGATCTTTTTGTCACTGTCACTCCATCTTTAACATTATTTTTCCTTTTGTTTTCTGAAAGTTTAGTTTTTTAGCAGGTCTCCAAATAATACTGAATTGATACTAAAAAGTGTAATTCTGAAGCTTTGTCTGAAAATATGGTTGTCAATTCCATTTTTGTGGTCCTTTTGTTTTATGTATATTGGAACCTAATTTTTCGGTGCTTTGGCATTATGTTTGCGAAGTCACATCATCATTGTCATAGCTTGTGAGTTCTACTTGTTTAACTCTCATAGAAAAAGAGCTTCTTGGAGAATCCAATAGGAAGAAGAGCTATGCACAAAAAAGTCTTCTTCTAAAAATGATTTTGGCCAGGATATCAACCCTTAGTTGGATTTTACTTAACACTATATTCATGTATGTAGTCAAAATTTTCTAGAGGGAACCAGTTTCTTATTTTAAAATGAGGTTTTTTAATGGGTCCATCTATCATGAGTCCAAAACCCTCAACCCTCTGTCCTCTTCTATTGGCACTCATTGACTTTGGAACTCCTAATATTCAACATTGGATAAAGCACAAAATAAAAACTGCATTTTATTTAAGGCTAAAACTCTGTGGCCCATAAATCAAGGTTAGGATAATTTGATTGGCATGTATCCAAGTAGGCCTCAAAAAATAAATTTTCTATTTCTGAAATAACTGGTTCCCTCCTGTTACCTTTCAAAAAGAAAAAGAAGGTTCCCTCATGAATATTCCTCTCTATTATGTGTGCATGTGCTTGTGGGTGCATACATTTATTTATTTATTTCTTAGTTGCATCTGATGTTTTTGTGTATACCTTTATCATGTTTAACTATTGGTTTTCCATGAAACCACAGGCTCAGGGAAACTCATTTCAAAAGAAGCTCTTATTTCTCTTTGGGACAGCTGTGGAGGTAAAAGTTTGATTAGATCAATTTTCCCATTATCAGCTGTGCTTACTGCTTACTGCTCACAGAGTATTGATTAAGGGAATCTATCAACTCTTTGGGTGTTAGTCTCCATACCCAGCCAGTTTGAACTTTCTTGGCAATTAAGGCCCAAGTAAAATAAACAAAATGTCCTATATCTTTAGGTTTTCCTCTTTTCCATTTTTATAGTATGACCTTCAAATCAGTGACTAATGATAATTTCTTCAGGAACACGCAATTTGGACTGTATTAGTTGTTTATTTTGGTATTTACATTTTTCGTTAAATTTTTTTGGTCTCTAAAAAATTGTTACAAAAACTGGTTTAGGCAAGAGACTTAAGCCAATACTATCTTCACATGCTGAATCCTGGAACCTGTTGACTAGGAGTTGCCTAACCAAGGCCATTCCTCTGCAATTGGTGGTTTTATATTGATTAGAAATTACTTCTCTAAACTAATAATTAACTTTGTTGCATGCGTATGCTTCGCATGTTAGAATCTGCAAATGGTATGAGGTTAACGAAAATTTATTTAAAAAATGAATATTTTGAATCTAAGAGTACTATTTGATTCAAGGGGTTATTTCTCGAATTCTCTCAATTGTTTCTTCCCCCAAATCATTAACCTATAAATTGATTCTGGTGATTAGTTGTTGTGATTGAAAATTACGTAATTTGTCATTGCAATTTGCTTGTGAGGTTATTGCAGAGTCATGATAAATCCAATGGTGCAAGTCATGATGGGCCAACTCAAAGGGCTTCGGCTTTAGCTGCTTTAACCTCTGCATTCAATCCATCTGCTGGAGGCAAGGGTGCATCTCCGAAGCCAGCTGCTGGAAGCACGGGATCACAGAGAGCAGCTGCTGTAGCTGCTTTGTCCTCAGTTCTTACCGCTGAACAAAGGAAGGCACAAGCAGAATCATCTCCTGCACGCCCCAGCAGCCGTCTTTCCTCTCCCACTAATATGAAAGTTTCTGGTAGGGGAAAAGTACTGGCTTTATTTGTTCCTTGGTGGGATGGTTTTTCATAAGCGGAACATTGTGCTTTCATTTTTTTTCCTCATTAACATGCATTATTATTTATTACTCATAAAAAAATCTTATTCTTTTCAAATGTCAGTGGCATTTCTTAATAATGTCATCCATGGTTTTCTGAAGACTGAAAAAGAGAAATCTGACAAATTCTGTTGTAACATATGCAAACTTATTAGCACAAATTATTTAGACACATAAATTTTCCTCCAACTTAATGCAACAGTATGGACACTTTGTGGTAGTATGTTGCATCAAACACATTGATGGCAGTTGATATGCGCAGAGGCTCTTCATTTTTGTTGTGATTACAAGTGGGACTAAATGTGGCCAGCTATTTTTGTCTTGTCTTGAAATTTGAGACAAAAAAAATCTATTCCGCAAAGTGATTTGGGAATTGGAATGGAAATTTATACCTCACTCCAAAGTGTTAGTTCAAAACCAACATGAGCTGGTGTTTGATCTAATTGCTTAATACCTGCACTTCAAAGGAAAGACAATGTATCTAAGTTCTGCCTGGATTTTTGTTTCAGCATTTGTTCCTTGGGTGCAGTTCTTTTCTTTTTCGTTCTTCTTATTATTATTTTGGCCTGATTGGTGTTTTAGGTGCTTTTGACTCTGTGACAACCTACCATCTTTGATTACATCGCGCAATTTGTTTTTGTTTAATTATTCTGAGTAGACAATCAAATCAACTTCAATGGAATATTTTTTTTTATGTCAGAGAACTGTAGTGGTTGAATATCTTAGGGAAATCTAGCTACTCTTAACATTTTCTATGTAATTTTTCTACCTTTCTACCAGAAGAAAAAAAAAAAAAAAAACTTTTTCTTTGTAATGTAGAAGGGAGATTCCTTGATTTTCATGTCACTGTCCATACTAATTACAGAGTCACCAAAGAATGAGAATGCAACACCAAAGGCAGAGGTTCTGCAAGACAATACAGAAGCGAAGGAAACTATAGAGGGAGGTGGATCCGTATCAGAAACCAACGGAGGAGATTCCGCAGCAAAAGATGATTCACAGTTGGATGAGAATGGAGGTGAAACTATTTTCAGTTATGAGCGTCTGAAAGCCAAATCTACAAATCCAGCCACTGGAATTGATTACATGCGAAGAGAGGTTTGTACTTTGCTTTATATATTTATATGCGTCATTCCATCTAAGGAATGGTAGGCTATGCCAAGAACATCCTTTGGCTCCCCTTTTGGCTGACGGAATGGGAGACTGCATTCGACGGGATAAACTCGTGCATTATGTGTGTGCTCTATCAGCTAGGGTGGACCCCATGTCTTTTGCATGAGATTTCGGTCATGTTCTCAAGGATTCCTCACCGGTTTTCCTTGAGGATTTGGAGAATCCATGGTTGGCAATTGTAAATCCTTGAGGATTGGGGCCAGCAAAATCTTTTCATAGGATTTGAAAATTCCCACTCATCTGGATTTATGCACCGTTACCAATTTTAGTTGGCCGATATCTATGTGAAATCTTCAGCTGTACAAGTTCTCACCTTGTCGAGGAACCATCAAATCTGCAACGGTGGGGAATCCTCAAGTCTGTAGATTCTTCGCTGATTTTTCACTGTGTTACCAAAGGTATCCTTTAGTCTTTAGATGACCAAACCTTCTCTTTTTCCCACTTATTGGGAAAAATTACTCGTCTTTGAATGAGGGAAAAAAAAGAAGACTAATGTTAACTAAACCCAGTTCTTTTGGCAAAAGTGCAAAATGTGTGCTCATGGGCCTTTTTATTCTTATTTGTTTCTCAGGCATACCTGTCCGATGTGGAGTTTGAAAGTGTACTGGGGATGACAAAGGAAGCATTCCATAAACAGCCAAAATGGAAGAGAGACATGCAGAAAAAGAAGGTTGATCTCTTCTGACGAGGTTTGGTGTTCAAGCGAAGGAATGACTATTTATTCCATTCGGTTCGTATCTTATTCGGTGGTGGATTTTTGTTGAGAGATGTTATCTATGCTTGCATTGTGGGTAATTTTTCTGGCTTCTGAGGACAAACTGTTGCTTGTAAGCTACTGCCTGTATTGCTATTTTTTTGTGACAGCAATAGGCCATTCTTTTATTTGTATGTGATCATATAGCGGTCGGTTGCCATACTGGCTTGCTTAGCATGTCCTACTAGGGAGAGGCCCGCTTGCTTCATGGGGCTGTTTTTAAGACGCATTCATCTGATTGTCACAAAGAGGTGTGTATATGTATTATCTATGGCAATCAATGTAGGGAACGGATTGCCTTTCTTTCTTGCTGTTTGTCAACCTTCTTATTTTGGTAAATCTGTTTGTCATGTTTTGGCCTTTGCTCTTCTTTCAGCTTTTGTTCTTCTTTGTATATTGTATGTTAACATTAGTACATACAAGAAAACGTCAGGCTGGTTTTGTCCACGAAATCGTTGAGACTTATCACATCAAATCTGGCTTGAATTCTATGAGCCCAAGACCCTTAATTGTATTATTATTACTATGTTGCAACGAAGTGAAGAACCTCTCTCTCTCTCTCTCTCTCTCTCTCTCTCTCTCTCTCTCTCTCTCTCTCTCTCTCTCTCTCTATTTGACAACCAAATTAATATGATGCAAAATTATTTGTTCTGGTATTGGTTTTTTTCTTCTGAGAGTTCATCTGTCTTTCATTTCGATCTGTTATTCTTTTTATTGTGCATTAAGCAGTTAATATATATTGTGCAACTTTTTTTTCTTATCGCGCAATTTTTTTTCTTTATTGTGTATTTGCAGTTTAGACTTTTATATAGAGCTTCAATTTATCATGCGAGTGCAATAGAAATTGCATATTCTATCAACAGAAATGAATTTGGTACACATGAACCTACTTATCATGTGAATGCATTAGAATGAGTGTTGAGTGCAGGTGAAAATAGTGTTATGTGGATTGTGACGAATAGTAACACATCAAATACAATTCTTCAAAAAAAATGGGGACTTATTTGACAAATCTCACCCTCCATTATAATATATTAAAGTCAATGGTTTTGGATTCAATTTTTACCGATTCCTTTCAATTTTGACTTTTTAATGGAGCCTTGGTATCAAATAAGTATAGGTTGCGAGATTTAAACTTATGATCTTTTGCATTTTTAAATAACTAATCTAACCACTACACCACCGTATAGTACTAATATATTATATAGAGTGGGGACCCTAGCTGTGTGGGTCATGTCCGTATTTAGCACGGGTTATTGTGCTAGTATAGCATTGTACCCCTCCTTTCAACTTGGCTCTAATAGTCGAGGAAGGAGAAGTATACAATTATATTGTCCCTTGACAATCCAGTCGTTTGCAAGTAAGTTCCCAATTTAAATTTGATGAGTCAGGCCCAAATGACCCAACCCATGAGGATGAAGCTCAGGTCCAAGCCCACGAAGAGACCAAGTCAAGGCAGCCACGTTGCTCCGGAAGCAATCCCGCTCCTACCAGGTCCTGCGGAGAAATATCTCACCTGCCTCGTACAGCGCGATGGCAGTTCCTCACCTGCCTCCTCCAGCGCGAGGGTAGTTCGAGGGCTCTAAGGACGAACGTTGCTGTAGAGTCGTCCCCATCTGTTAGGGGAGGACTATAAATCAAGGAGCCCCACTAGCACTTGAAAAAGGATGAATCTCTCTCTATTCACTTCGACGCTTGTATTCCTCTAGTTTGTAATAATCATTGAGGAAGTAAAATGTATCCATAGAGTTACATAATTTTCCATTGCACGTATGAGTTCATGATTTTACAGGTATATAGTGCGAGTCGTTAGCTTTTGGTGGCCTCTCCTATAAGTGAGTCAAAAGTTTCATTTACTTTTAGATTGCAATAAAAAAATTTGCACAATAGCAACTATTGTGCAATACATCAAAACCACTAAATGCACATTAAATTTTTTTTGCAGATTGAAATGGAAGACAAATGGACTCTCAGAAGAAAGAGATCTGTAATAGAAAAAAAAGGGGGTATTCGGCGACGGATCCCTGAACATTTCACTTTATAGCCTTAGATCCACTAAAAAAAGTCATAGAGCCAAATGTCCTTCCCACACTTATTCACACATAAAATGTCTAATTTACCATTTCTTTAAATCTTATTCCATGATTGGGGGATATCCCATTAATAATGGCCAACTAACATTTAATTGCCCACGATTAATGGAATCCCCAAATTTTCAAATAAATTATAAAAACACACAAATAAATCTCAAAATAACGAAAATAAGTTTTAAAAAATGAAATAATTTCAAAAAATGCAATAAGTTTAAAAAAAGCAATATATAATCAAATAACTCAAATAAATTTAAAAAGACTCAAAGAAGTTTTCAAAAATGCAAATAAATTTTAAATAACTAAAATAAATTTTAAAAAATGCAATAATTTCAAAAAACGCAATAAATTTGAAAAGATACAAATAAATTTCAAAAGATGCAAATAAATTTAAAAAATGCATATAAATTTCAAAAAACTTAAATAAATTTGCTAAAAAACTCAGATAAATTTTGAAAAAAACTCAGATAAATTTGACAAAAACACAAAGAAACATGACAGAAAACAGATAAATTTGAACAACATTCAGATAAATTTGACAAAAACTCAGATAAATTTGAACAAAACTCAGATAGATTTACCAAAAATTCAGATAAATTGTGAAAAAAACTCAGATAAATTTACCAAAAATACAAAGAAATATGATAGAAAACAGATAAATTTGAACAAAACACAGATAAATTGACAAAAAAACTCAGATAAATTTCACCAAAATGCAGATAAATTTGAAAGAAACTCAGATAAATGTTACAAAAAATAGATAAATTTCACAAAAACATGGATAAACCCGGCACCCGCTGCCTTTCTTTTCTGGTAACATCAACGGCGATGGTGAATTCCGGTCATCATGTTAGTAAATGCTAATGGGCTTCTGGGCTAAGTGGGTCAGACCTAACCTGGAACCTACTCTTCCTCGCCTCTGTTCGGAGAGAGAGCCTGGGTTCTTCCTTCCTGGCCTCTGCTCAGGCAATTGCAAAGATTTCCTGTGAGGGGATGCTGCAGATGATTGAATGGTCCTGTGAGGGGATGCTGCAGACACCATGCAAGGTGAAGATCATAATGCTTCATTCCCTTGCCTTTGCTGTTGACCATCGCCGACGGGTCTCGATCGAAATAATGGGCGGCTGGAGAGGCTTCGGATGTTGGAGTGTTCGCTAGAAAACCCCTTCTTCCTTCTTCCCTCTCCCATCACCTCCGAATCATTGTCGTTTTCGCTGGTCTGTCCGAGCCGAAAGGAATCCAAATCCAATTGACATGACCCATATGAAACTCAAATTCGGCTACTGCGTTCGTGGGATCTGTTTCTACTCAGGCCTGTAATATTAAAAATTCAATTGAAGTCAGATCAGTGAGTGAAGAACATGTCTGCTTCGAGCCATGAACTTTTAGAGAAAGAAATCCATCCACTATTATATAATGGAACTCATGGTGCCTCTTTTTAGCCTCTTATAAAACACACAAGGATCCATTACGTCTTTTAGCCCATCCGAATGTACTGCAATCGTTGGATTGACAACACATGGATTCGTCGGTTTCGGGTCTCCTTGGCAATTGCTACAGGGACTAGCGGGCAACGATGGGCGCAACAAAAACTTCTTCTCTGATGCTACGAATGGGCGCGGGGCAATCTTTTGCAATCAACAAAAGCATATCAGTCCTGGTTTCTGCAATAGACTCCGATCTGCAACCCACGAGCAGCGATCCTTCTCCGATCAGACAGTAGCCCACCTGATTGATCAGAAAATCTTCTAATCTCGTCTTATTGGTCTGCAACAGTGCGTGCGATTCCGACGAAGTCAAGAGATTCAGACGATCTCTTCTCCGGAACCCCGATAACTGTGGCCCAACAGAGATCGGAATACCCAAACAAATCTAGGCTCGTTGCAAAAAAAGAGGGATAATATAAGATTTTGAAATTTGGAATTTCAAAATTTTATGCCTAAAATGGTTGAAAGGGCATATCAGTCTTGAAATATGTGATCATGTGGATGTAGGGACCTATGGCAACAAACAGTCTAACTCAGTGGACCATATGCTTTAAAAAGTTTTTCCTTGGACTGGAGGCTGGATACATTCACTTATAGGGACCTTTCGCTAATTTTTCCAAAAAAAAAAAATCATGTTGAATTGTTTGATTAGGGATGTCAAATCCCTTTATGAAATTTGTGATCTTGATTGCCAAGCAATTTATATATATATATATAGAGAGAGAGAGAGAGGTATTTACACCTATGATATATATATATAAAGATATTTACACCTACAACCCACCTGGAGCCCTCTCAATTATGAGAGAGGTGAGGGATGGAAAAACCTCAATGACCTAGAGGTTGTATAAAATATTAACTCCATCCTAATGCTTTGATGTTTGACCGTTGCGTTTAATGGTTTAGAAGTCATTTTTAATATCTATGGCATGATGATCACGAAAGATGTGCTTCACGGACACGAGCCCAGTTGAACGTTTTTGAATCCAGAACCCTGGGACAAGCCTGACTTATGTGCGCAAACAAAGCTATTGGTAAAATGCTTAAAACACCTTAAAAGTGTTAAGTCCACGTAAATGCTTATAAATTCCTCTAAAGTTTTGAACTTTACCAATGTAGGATCCTATGCACATACATCAAGCCATCACTTGCCCATCTATAAAGTAAGTGACAAAATATCTTTTGAAGAAGAAAAGAAAAATTGAGTTTTTTTAAACACACAAAAAACCAACAATACATACCTCCACCTCCTCGTCCCCCGCCACCTTTACCGAAGGAGGCATAAATAATTTTGACTAGTTCCCTTTAGGTGGAGCCCACTCCCTCGACACTCCTCTCATGAGGAAACCGGTTGGTGTATTTTTGGTGATATGTAATTTTTTTTTAACGCTGAGTTGTTTCTTCTGGGATTTAACCTTGCGACTGGTTGAATCTAATACCATATTAAATTTTATGAGCTAACCATTCCTATCAAAACCTGGAGATGTTAGTACATGTAGCATAAATTCTTTTCAATACTCCCCCAGGTGGAGCCCACTCCCTCAACAGAGGATAACCCCACAGAGAGCAAGGTCAAGAATGCTGCACCGTGACTCTAGTACACAGAACCACAAACACTCTAGAATGGTTTGATGCAACAAAAGGTACATGTAGATAGAGAATTATGGGAGGGATGGCTTTTACATATTCACCTGCAATGCATTCTCAACATATTTCATGGTCCATACCCTCCTTTTGTGCCTGCATTCTCTTCTCTATTTTATTTGGATGAAACAGTATCTCTTGTTTCAACGAAACAGAGGATCCCGACTCCTCATGTGAACAGTTCCACCTTTCCTGTTGGGCCCATCTAAAAAAGTGTGACACATGACAATCATGGGGGATGGAGGTAGGGGATTGAAAGGTTTAGGAAATGGGTCCCACTTAGAAGCATAACTGTAAGTGCAAAAAATATAACTCACAAGAAGAGGGGGGGTGCCTGCACGGACTTATCCAAAGAGATTAGGAACACCGATGCCTGCGCCTGAAGCCTGAGAAAATGAAGAAGAATAGTAGGTCAGAGGACCCTGGCTTGGGCAGCGCAGGGCTCTCCGATGCCTAAGTCAGTTTAAGAACTGAACAGTAGAATGGAGATTTTTGGGAAAGAAGATGGCGTACCAGCATGTGGTGTATTTGTTGGGCATGCCTTGCTCTGGAGCTGTGGTTGAACTTTTATAGAAGAAGAGAGGGGGCAAGGAGGTAGGAACTTATCCCATCATAGCCCTCCTTGTCAGGTACTAGGGAGGTGCTGTCCCATCGTAGCCCACTTGTGATTAATTGTAGTCTCATCACACCCACTCTGTCCCATCGGGCCATACCCTGATGCATGGGGGTTGCCACTCTGTCAGGGATGTCAGGAATACGGGTGGTGGAGCAATAAATGCCTTTGTGTAAAGTGTCTGAGTTGCCGTGGCGGGACAGCTGTTAGTTGTCGTCCTGGTCAGCATTATGGGGACACATGACTGACGCCGAGATGGGCCCTGACCGAGGTGAGGCGCCAGGCTGCCGAGCTCAAACATGATCGAGGTGAGGCATCAGTCTGCCGAGCTGGAACATGACCAATGTGCCTCAGTCCGCCGAGCTGAAACATGACCGAGGTGAGGCATCAGTCCGCAGAGCTCGAGGAGCTGGTCGAGATGAGGATGCTTGTAAGGTCTGTGACCTTAGTGGGTCAGTTGGGCCCAAAACCCGGCCCTTTGACCCGTTTAATTGTTATTATTTTTATTTAATTGTATTTTAGATATTTAAGTGGGTTTAGATCATGAGCGAGTTTCTTTTAGCATTAGAATAGTATCTGCGAAGTTTCGTTCGATTCCGAGTTCGTTTGATCATAACAGGGGTGTAGTTTGCAATTTAGGAAAAATTGAGTGTTTTTCCTAAATATTCCAAACGCCGTGATTTTTGAGTTCGTTGGAAAGGTCTCGTCGTTCTAATGATTTTTGTCTCTTGATTCATCGCGATCCGGCGATTAGAAACCTTTCAAGTGGTCCATTCTTTCATCGGACCCACATAAAGGGTAAATTAGTCTTTTCCTCTTAATCCTCCTCTTAAACGAGTTTTGCCCTAATTCGAATCTCTTTTCTCTACAACGAAAGAGAGAACCGCAGCCCATCTTCTTCTTCTTCTTCTTCCTTTCTCAAGCCGGAACTCAGCCCTAGAAGAGCCCGTTCGAAGATCCAATCCGCTAGATTTCTTCCTTTTGATCTCCTATTACTTCCGGTATCAAATTGGTAAGCATCCTTATACTTTCATCTTTTCATTAGTATTCTCTTTGGTTAAATTTAGATTTGATCTTCATTCTTTTCCTTCCTATCTTCTTCTTGGTTTCTTAATTTGCGGTTGTTCGGGTTAGATTGTTGATTTTGGGGTAGAAAAGCTTCTCATCGAATTTCACCCAATTCCAATCTTCTTCCGACATTCAGACAAGTAGATTTACAATTCATATATATGCATGAATGCTTGTTTTCATTTGATTGGTTACGTTTCCTGTAGATTTCCTTTAATTCCAAGCATGTTTCGTTTTGATTTTGGAAAAAATATATGTTAGGTTAGATTTTGGAAATTGGATAAATTGATAGGTTGATAGAATTTGTTTAATTGGATTTAATGAAATGGAATGGATGTTATGGAATGGATGGAATGAATGATTGGGAGAGCAGGAGGCTCTGTTTATGCAGGTTGTAGTCTCTGGAAGGGTTGGAGATGGAGAAAAATGGAAATTGGGAAAAAGGAATTCAGAAATGGCCTGAACCTGTACGAGTTCTGTACCGTCGGTTCACTCGTCTGTTCAGTGTCGGTCAACCGACAGCGTGGTGTCGGTCAGCCGATCACCATCTCGGTCAGAAAATCCGAGAGCATGTTTTACACCAATTTTGTATAGTCGGTCAGCTCTCAGCTCGAACGTCGGTTAGCCGACAGCCTCACTTCGGTCAACCGACACTGTTCTCGGTTCCAAAACCAGAGAGAATAGAAATTGGTTCTGCTCTGTCGGTTAGCCTCGGTTCGTGTCGGTCAACCGATACCATCACGTCAGTCAACCGACACCATCATGAGGGTTAGCTGAACTTGGCCATTTCACTTGTATTTTTCCAGACTAAGACTGAAACCTAGGATTGGGACTTAGATGCTGGAAACCTCTAATTTACTATCACATGACCATAAATGGGATTGAAAACGAATCACATGGCTTGGTGTGAATTCGAAAGGTTGTCTAGGTATTCGTGTATTATACGTAGTACAACCGAATGCACATGGAGTTGGATTTAATGATGCTCAACATGATTGTACACCAAGGAATTATCCTAAAAACATTATTGATCCAATTTCCACATGTACTCTGTTAGGACACGTGGGATACAGGGATGACACCACTTACTTAGGATTGGATTGTAATTTCCCCTTGACTTTGACTTGTATATATTGTTACCATTCTCCTTGTACACTCTTGACATAAAACACGTAATCAATTATTAAACATAAATTCTTATAGAATATAGGACTTGGAATTGACTTAGAGTGTACCATAGGAACCCGTGTCTTGTATTGATGAACTTGACTGGCTAGTATGAAAGGGATTATCACGTGTTTCGCTTGTCTTGTATCGTCTTGAATGAGATAATCCCTAGGATCGTGTTTTGTACATAGAACTAGCCAGACTTGCTTGTCTTGATGTTCTAGTGTCAGAACCACTTTATTATTATTGTATATCATGGCCATCTGCAGTTTGGGGATTTAATGACGAATCGGTTACTCCGGTTGTCGGGGTGGGCAGTCGGCATAGGACGGCGTCCATGGCGTTGAATAGCTGGGAGCGGGTTAGGACCGTGCTGCTATTCCCAGGACAGGGAGATAGGATCCCACTGGAGCCGGACTATGGTATCAGTAGTCCAAGGGGATTGTTACTGGTACCCCGGGAGGTGGCTTTGGACATCCTCGGAGTTTTCCTCTTGCTTGTTCTTGTTTTGCATTTTGCATGGATAGTGGTTATTGTTAGATGGTTGCTAGGATTCTTGTTATTGTTTCTATATATTAATCTCGCTTTATGCATAGCCTCATATTCTTGTATTCATATGATCTTACCTGTCATTATTCTACACTTGATGCATGTCGTGTTTATTATATTTTGTATATCTATTGCTCAGCATGTTGTTAACTCTTTTCCTTGGTGTGCAGACACATCAGGTGAGTACTACCTCGAGGAGCAGGCCGGTGAGGAGATCCCAGAGGATCTTTAACCAGAAGAGGAGGTACGAGAGTGGCGTGCCGATGACGTCTCTCCCGGCACGAGAGAAATATATGGGAATTCATTTAGATTATGTTTTTATTCATTTATTTCTCTCGTTGGACTTTTCTTTTATTATTGACTTCCGTACTTTTATTGGCCTTGTAACTTGGGATGGCCAATGTAATAAATAACTTGAATCCTTAGTTTTGTCTATTCTTCTTGCACCTTTAATTTAATGAGAGATTATTATTCATTGCTTAAGATTCCATATGCCTAGAGTTCTATGAACTCAATGTCTATTGCATTAAAAGAGGTTTTAAAATATTAAATCCTCACCGCGGACTACGATCCGTGGGCCCAAAGGACAAAATTTTTAAATAGTCCTAAAATTCACTCTCCAGATCCGGTTATTTCTTTAATCGGATTCGGGGGACGTGACAATGCTTCTGACCGACCTCGAGATTGGGACAAGCACGTGATGTTTTAAAGTAATGCAAAGTTTTGTCAAACCCGTGCATGTTGGATTTCTTTAATACTTTTTGACACCAAAAACCTCTCCTGCTACTACCCATGAGTTCTGTGAGGCCGAGGTGATGGTGTCTTTTGTCAGGTGTCGAGACAAAGGGAAATTTTGCCGAGACCGAGGCCTACGGACCGAGACCCAGTGTAAGTCCTACCGAAGTGGATAGTCTGAGGAAATATCCCCCACAAAAAGCCCCCCAGCTTTTGACCTCTTAGAGTTTTACTAATTCGTTGAGGTCGGAAGCTGAAATATCATTAGGACCTTTGCCGAGACCGAAGTGGGACACAACCACGCCCAGCTGAGACCGAACAGGGACAAACACATGATAAAGAAAGGCACGGGTGTCAAAAAACCGGTACATAAAGAATCATAAAGAACTCCTATGGACTTGCTTTTGAGTTCTTTAATAATTCTCAACAAAAGTTCCCTCATGCTCTGACTCACGAGTTTTGCGAGGCCAAAGTGCCGAGATGGGACCTGGATGACTGATGGCGGTAGAGGACCGTGCAGTAGATGCCAAAATGGCAGTGCCTGAGTGGCTTCATGCCCGAGTGGTTGTGTACCGACCTCGAGGCGATCTCTTCAAGCCGGGGTGGTGCTAAACCGACCTTGAGGCAATCCCCATGGCGCTCTTGCCGAGCTGCCGATGGTTAGTTGTGCCGTAATGGCTTCATGCCAGGGTGGTGTGTACCGACCCTGAGGCAATCTCATCAGTTGCCGAATGGCTTCATGCCTGGGTGGTATGTACGACCCTGAGGCAATCTCATCAGTTGCCGAAATGACTTCACGTCTGGGTGGTATGTACCGACCCTGAGGCAATCTCCATGGCACTCTTCGAAGCTGACGGCACCATCGAAGCTGATGGTAGAGGATCGTGCCGTTGGACGTTAGAGGATCGTGCCATCAAAGCTGACGGGCCATCGAAACTAAGTAATGATATGAGACATCTAGCTGCCTCCCGAGCTGGAGGAGACTTCGGGCGAGCTGGAGACATCTGCCGAGCTGGAGATATCAGCCGAGCTGGAGACATCAGCCGAACTGGAGATCGCCTGGTTGCTTTCGTAGAGGTCAAAGCGTTCCAGAGCTCGGACTTCGTCTTCTTCTCGCATGACGAACCGGTTCACCCTGGCCATCAGTGCATTCATCGTGACCACATGGTGCAAGGCCAAGTCTCTCCGAAGCTCGTTGCCTGGCAGAAGAGCTTGCTGGAAGGAGATGACTGCTATTGTACCTGAGGAGCTTTCGATTTGGCTGTAGACAGTACATAATCTTTTGGCGAACTGGGTGATATTCTGTGTGCTTCATTCTGAGGGCCATCAGGTCGGTGTGAGACCTCGGGATGGCTTTGTGAGCTTGTAACTTTGCCATGAAGGAATTCTAGAGTTGCTGCCAATTTCTGATTGATCCTTGCGGGAGTGCGCAGAACCACCTCAGGGGAGGTCTCCGAGGCTGGAAGAGAAGATTCTGCAGTTCAGGTGACCGATGCTGCCCCATATTGACATTCTCTGAGTGAAGTACCGGAGGTGTGCTGTTGGGTCCGAGGTCCCGCCGTAGAGGACAAACCTCGGAACGCTAAAATCTTTAGGGAGGGAGAAATTCTTGATTTCTGGAGAGAAGGGAGACGTGCCGAGATCAGAGTAGTAGGGGTCTGACCGATCTCGGGTGAGATTGAGACTAGTTGTTTCCATGGTCTGCTGTACTATTCGCCCGACTCGTCGATTGAGCCATTCATTCAGATGAGTATTGACTCCTGATCTCTGCTTCGTTTCTTCGAAGTTGAAGGAGATTGGGAGGATGGAGTTGAGGTCGCCTCTCCTTCCTGTAACTGCTGCTGTAGTTGACGAATCAGTCTGTCCTGCTCTTGGATGATAAGGCTTCGAGCCTTGACCCTCGCGAGAAGCGGGCTGTTTTCGTCATCCATCTGATGACGGAGTTTGCCTCGTTGAAGATTTCTCAGTTGAAGGCTGTCTCGCGGGGAAGGTGATGTACCCTTTTGGAGATGAACCTGACTGAGACTGCAAGCTTGCTGGCTCTTTCCCTTTTCTGGTTCTTCGATGCATGGTGTTTGGGAAGATGACTTTTTGTAGCCGTTTCCTACAGACGGCGCCAATTGTAAGTGTAAAAAATATAACTCACAAGAAGAGGGGGGGGGTGCCTGCATGGACTTATCCAAAGAAATTAGGAACACCGATGCCTGCGCCTGAAGCCTGAGAAAAGGAAGAAGAATAGTAGGTCAGAGGACCCTGGCTTGGGCAGCGCAGGGTTCTCCGATGCCTAAGTCAGTTTAAGAACTGAACAGTAGGATGGAGATTTTTGGGAAAGAAGATGGCGTACCAGCATGTGGTGTATTTGTTGGGCATGCCTTGCTCTGGAGCTGTGGCTGAACTTTTATAGAAGAAGAGAGGGGGCAAGGAGGTAGGAACTTGTCCCATCATAGCCCTCCTTATCAGGTACTAGGGAGGTACTGTCCCATCGTAGCCCACTTGTGATTAATTGTAGTCTCATCACAGCCCACTCTGTTCTATCGGGCCATACCCTGATGCATGGGGGTTGCCACTCTGTCAGGGATGTCAAGAATACGGGTGGTGGAGCAATAAATGCCTTTGTGTAAAGTGTCTGAGTTGCCGTGGCGGGACAGCAGTTAGTTGTCATCCTGGTCAGCATTATGGGGACACATAACCGACGCCGAGATGGGCCCTGACCGAGGTGAGGCGCCAGGTGCCGAGCTAAAACATGACCGAGGTGAGGCATCAGTCTGCCGAGCTGGAACATGACCGAGGTGAGGCATCAGTCCGCCGAGCTCGAGGAGCTGGTCGAGATGAGGATGCTTCTGACCGACCTCGAGATTGGGACAAGCACGTGATGTTTTAAAGTAATGCAAAGTTTTGTCAAACCTGTGCATGTTGGATTTCTTTAATACTTTTTGACACCAAAAACCTCTCCTGCTACTACCCATGAGTTCTGTGAGGTCGAGGTGATGGTGTCTTTTATCAGGTGTCGAGATAAAAGGAAATTTTGCCGAGACCGAAGCCTAGGGACCGAGACCCAGTGTAAGTCCTGCCGAAGTGGATAGTCTGAGGAAATATCCCCCACACAATGACAATTAAATAGGTTTGAGAGTCATCACCCTATGAGTTCTTGGATTAGAGAATTGCTGAGCTGGATGGATGAGATTCTACAATGGGGCCCACCTATTGAAAATTTAAGAGTCATCAAAACGGGAGCATTGATTATGTATGGTATTGGGATGTCCTAAAATTTCATTATAATAGGAGCTGGTCCCATCGTACCTTTGACCATAAGATGAATAATGTATTTTAATATCATGGTAATTTTACATCGGGTCAACTCCTATTATAGTAAAAGTTATTTGACATCCCGTATATATGCGGTGGGAGGTTCACTTGAGCAGCGCAGATTTTCAATTGATGTTCGCCTCCATCTAATTACACTCCTTCAATTCAAGAATTCTGACACACAAAAAGATATCTACTCATGAGCTAGTAGTCGGAAAAGTCTTCCATGATTGAAACATGCTCAAATCTTAACCGCTAGATAAGCTTGAATTTTGATAAAATTTTGCATGAACCCGAATAATGTCCAAAATCTAAATTACTATCAAAATTTGGGCAGGTGGCAACTCAAATAGGCTGTGCGGTCCCATTCTTAAGAAATGCACGCACCTTCCTCTGAGATTTCTTTTCTATATATCTAAAAGGTGATGAACATTATAGAGTCCAGATGCCCTGGATGCCTCTTGTACACCTTGTTGTGGGGCCCACCAATGAAGAAAAAAGGGGGATAGAATGATATAGATGAGCACTTCCTCTATGTAAAACTAGGTGTACAAAATTAACAACGACCCGACCCGACCCGTGAGTCAATGGGTGGGTCACTCCACCCAGAATTTCTGTGCTTAACCCGACCCGACCCGACCCGTGACCGTTGGTATGGGTAACGGGTCTCACGGGTCGGGTTACTGGGTGACCCGTGAACCCGTTTTTTTTTTTTTTTTTCATGTAGAAGACCAAGGATAAAAATCCAAGAGGGATGCCTACTTGTCAGGATGTGGTTTTAATTTCTCTTAGATGCAGTTCACCGACCAATTTCTAAATATTTGAGTTATTATTTTGGTCTCATGTTTATGAACTCAAGGTACATGTATACTATAATATATTTAGTGCGAGGAACATTTGTTTTATTCCTATCAACAGATTAAGGTGATCTCACATGGAAAACACGGTACGTTTTGAAGCCTTATTACATTTATTTGACATCGGTTTGTTTAGATTTGTTGAATCTTGAATATATTGTTGATTGTATTTAATCATTTAATTGGTGACCACTGAATTAATGGTCAAGATGAGAGTGATTAATAGTTTAAATTGGACGTGGATTTCAGGTCAAACCGCAACTACATTTTTTTGTACACCTCTACCCATGGTACAAAAGAAGGCCAGCAAACAACCGCAACCACTTTTTACTTTTACATCCAATCACTTTTAGTTCTCTAACAATTATCTGAAAGTTGTTTTCATAAACAATTTGGTATTCTACGTGAAAAAAAAAAAGAAAGACCCGAACCCGACACGTGACCCGTTTGACCCGTGATGCAAACGGGTTGGGTTCGGGTGGGTTTTAACCCACAAAAAATTGGTCGGGTCGGGTCGGGTTTGACCCAAAACCCGCGGGTTTCGACCCGTGAACACCCCTACGTCCAGGCATATCAAATCATCCCAACCCCTTAATCCATTGCCCATAAATTTAATGATTGCATACCAGAAAAAAGTTTGACAATTGATCTAACGGACAATACCATTCAGATCAGCGTTGAAATAAAAAATGGAATCGTTGACATTCAAGGGATAGTTGTGTGTGACCAATTTGGATTTGTGATCAAATGGGCCTCACTAGATGGTGTGCATTTTAAGACAAATGATCATTTGTGCAACATTATAACGTACCTGATCTAGCCAAGTATAGTAATTAGTATATATACAGACGTGTTTGTGCGAATCGGGGAGACTTTCTCCTATGATTACTGTGAGTGAATCAATCACGGTCCCTCATATCACTATGGGCAGTCCCTACCAATCATAAGTAGCAGCCCCCCATATACGGCAGACTATCCATAATGACATGGCGGACCATCCTGATATGTCCACTCACAGCCACAAGGGGAAAAGCCTCACAGGATCTTGACTCTGTCTGTCATCATTGGTGGCATTCATTTCTTGAATCACCATGATGTAATGGACTCTGTTTGTGCTCATTGGTGGCATTCATTCCTTGAATCATCATAATATGCATAATATAAAATATATGGTGTCATGTTGCAACCAATTTTTTTTTTTTATGGGTCTGGTCTGTGGTGTTTGTTGATCTTAAAAGATGGGTTTTGTGGTGTTTGTTGGATTTCAAAAGCTGAGTGGGTTTGTGGTGCTTGCATTATATATTTTATCGACCCACAATGAATTGCTACCAAATTCAAATTCGGCAGCATACATGCTCCCTTGTTCACACCATTTCTTAGGACTTCCAGTTCTGTCCATAATAACAATCTTATCACGTGGCTTCTGAAAACACCGTACTAGCTACTGACTGCAGATCTTGTCTGCTTGGAATTTCTTACAGTAAGCCAGAAAGGGGCCATGTGGCATGAAAGGAAGGCCAGTGGGCCTCACCATGCAGGAGAGCCCCATTCAGTGCATGATAATCAAAACTGACGGTTAGCATCTAATCTAACCAAAAGTCATTTTAACCATCCATTTCTATCATTTTAGATGGGATTGTTTTTTACAGATGCCTTTCATCTAACTTTTCCTTCCTAGTTGTGGGGTCAATGGGACCTACATTCATGCCTTGTGGCCGCTCATTAGTTGACTGTAGAAGACCAGACCCTTTAATAGGAAGTGTAGGTTGGCACTGTAAATGCTATATATACTTGTGTCCTTTGAAGAGGTTCCCATTATCAGGTGATTTAGGCCATGCATCAGATGACCCCTCTTTGAAAAATGTACTGAGTTACAACATCTGTGCCACCCAATCTCTCTTTGTGGCAGGTGCTTGGCCTATCTAAGGTGATGAGCTTCTCACATGAATCTATATGTATCTGGATTTCTTGAGCTTAGGCCTCAATAGAATTCTCAATAGAATTCTCTTATTCCAGCTTTTGGAAAATTCATCTAATTTGAAATCCAAACATGTCAAAAATTAAAGTCTGAATTGTTATGTGAATCGATAGCTAGATTTCTCTCCATCTAGAGTTGGGTTTACGGTCATATAATTTATTACATGTAAAACATATGATTTCACTCTTTCTTTTTGTCCGATTTTTGCAAATTTAATCATATATCTTTTACTTGTAATTAAGTGGGGCAACTTTGAATAAGTGACCAAATCTGGCTTGGTGTTAAAACATAGGCATTAAAATGGGGGGCCTAAGATAGGAACTCCTCTCCCTTTACTTAGAGAATGCCCTTATTGCTGCTAAAGATCAGACGATTATGGATGTTCGATAAAATTTGATTTTCAGTAGATGTCCTAATTTACATTTCCCATAGGACCCACATAAACATACCACACATGTATGTATTTGCGATAACGCTGGAGAGACTTTTAGAGAGCATCTCAGGCAAAGACCGGAAAGAATGGAGACTCAGAAAATTAGATGCCTGGGTCAATTCAATGTTGACATTGTAGAAATTGCGAAAGTGGGTGGAGCACAATCTAAATCCAACCCATGATAGAGAGAGCAAAATTAGAAGTTTGACACATTGTGGGATCTATTTTTTTTCATTAGACATCATTGAGTGTTTGATCTAAAATCCATGAAATGGACTCTTTTTTTAAAAAAAATTCTCTATCTCTATTAACTAGAGACTTGAAGCAACAGCTTAAAGAAACTAATTTTTGTAGACTTGCATTCCCAATGACAGAGACTTGAGCCAGTGAGCCTTTCCCACATTGATAGCATCATAGCAGGGTGTCCTATATATAATCTTCTTGTTGATTTTAGCAGCTCCCTTCAATAAGTGCTTTTGAGAAAACTCAGATTTCAGTCATTTTATATAGGTTGAGGGGGGACCATGGTTTTTTTTTTTTTGCACTGCCTGGCTGAATTTATGCTGTATTAATTGGATGCTGATGCATATCGCTGAAACACGCTGATAGAGATCAATATGAGCAAAACACTGACTATTATTTGACCTTTTCAACTGAAAATGAAATCACTAGATATATACCGTCCAATAACGCGTTGTTAAAGGGCCTATTTGTTGCAAGGATTCTGAGAATTTTTGTCTGGAAATTCTGGAATTCTCATATTGTCTTCGTAAATTTGAAAATCTTCATAGCCTGTCCAACATTTTGATCAAATGCTAAAGGGGCGGGTTGAAATTTTGGGAATTCTAAAGGCTATTTGTGACTTTCAGATGGGTTGAAATTCAGAATTACAACTATGAAACATAGTATTTTGAATGTTAAAGGGACATCATATCAATGACATAAATTTCCAAATGTGAGAAATTCTTCTTGAAAATAGAATACCTCTAAAGAAACAGGCTCAAATATTAATTTTGATAGCCATATGTGTGCATCGGTCGGTTAGTTCGGTTATTGACATATTTTTAACCTAACCAAAATTTTTTTGTTAATTTCAACCATTTAACCAAACCAAAATTTTTTAGCGGATTAACATTCGGTTCGGTTAACCTAAAATATCGGTTTGGATTTCGGTCGGTTCAGGTTAATTCCAATTATTTTGGGCCAAAGTCAAAAGCCCAAAATCTAAGTTCACAAAAGCCTTATATTTTCATTATTTTGGGCCAAAGCCCAAAGGCCACTCTCTATACACATGCAACCTGCAGCAACCATGCAACCATTAATTGTAAAGGAATTGAAAACATTAGTTCTATAATGGTGCAACCATTAGTTCTGCAATCTTGATAAATATAAATATATAATATATTGAAGGTGCTACATTACATGATAACTTGGTAAGTTACTAAGTTGGTACTTGGTAATATGAATTAATACTTATTAATTGATGTATGTTATATTTATTTTGAATTTTTTATATAAGTATTAATAGATTTTCATATTATATACATGTACACATTTTATTATATATATTATATATTTATATAGTATGCTATAATTTCGGTTCGGTTCGGTTAATTTGATTAATTTCTTATGTTAATCGAACCATTAACCGAAAATCAAAAAATTCAAACATCTTCAACCGAACCGCCCGATCGGTTAAGAATAACCGGTAAATTCGGTTAACGGTCGGTCGGTCCAGTTCGGTTAATCGATTTTAACCAAACTATGCACACCCTTACATACCAATATACCATACCATTGCCGGGACCAAATAAGAAAACACCATCCACAATGGGATTGGGTTAGCATTAAGGCGTCAACTTGTGCTATTGGGTTGAGCTCCAACAGACCCACATCCCTATTACCATCATGTGTGATTTGTATCTGTTTTTAGAACTAGTAGAATCATGACAACAGCAATACTGGCTCTATAGCAATAAAACAATAAACAGTAATTAGAGGAATGATGTACATGTCCCTGTTGCTAAAAGGGAGAAAAAAAACACACACACACACATCTTATACCCCAACGAACTGTGAAATAACATTATCAAATGGATGGCCAATGGCCCACCATTCACATCAGGAAGAGCACAATGATCAGATGATCCAAACCATATTTCCTACGTTAAACATGTCTCCATTTAGACACCAATCGAAAGTCACCAGATAAATGGTGAAGACCATCTACTCAGTACTCCACATTTTAGAATATCTTTCAGTGGGCCAATCATACAACAATACCTGATACTGCAAGAAACCCATATTGGTACTTTTTTCTTTTTGTGCTAAGGAGGGTTCCTCTCTGCCCCCAGAGGGTTCCCCTTTGCCTCCAGAGAGAAGCCGGATAAAACTCCTTCGCCTCGGTGTTAGCAAATATTGGTACTTGATATTGATACTGTAATGATATTTATAGGGTATAAGTTTAACTTATCCTACTTACAAGTTCATTATTTCACATGGTTCTTTTAGTTTTTTTTTTTACTTTTGAACATTAAAATGTTAGAGAAGATCATCATTGATAATTTCATTAAATTCAAATTCTAATATAAAGAAATTAGGACACTCGTATCTATATTCATATCCTACATTTTTTTTTAGATTAACAGCCAATTATATGGATCGACGTGTCCATATCCGTACCTATATCCATATCTGAAAGTCATAGATATGAAAGTCACCAGATGGATGGCTAAGATCATCTATTCACTCTATATGCAGTGGGCCAATCTTGGATCTGAGTGGGCAATTTCAATATTCTTCCAGCCACATATAGGGATAGATTGTCATTGCCACTTTTCTCATAAAATGTTACCAACTATCTCTGGGAAGTAAATAAATAAATGAAAGAAGATGAATAAAAACCTGACCAAGATCATCTTTTATCATAGCCAAAATGAGTGAGTGCATGAGAGAATGATTGAAAACGTTGTCATTTGGTTCCGACCTGGACAACCCACTGAACTAGCTGTGTCCCACTTTAAAATGGAGGAGGAATTGCTGGAATGCAGAGGCTGGAAGAAAGCCACCGACTAGCCTAATCTCACACGCATCAGAGCTAGGATAAGATATTGACTTGTACTTCAGTGGGTGGGTGTGATGTTGACCCATTGACATACAGACATTTTGGTGCTATACTGCTATTATCATTATTATATTAGGGTTTTTTAACATATTTAGTCTTTTTTAAACCTCATTTTTCCAATTTCAAGATTACAATTCAGATAATATCAAAAGAGTCGATTGATTCTAATTTTTCCTGACCCGGAAGATATTCTTGTTAAAATTCAATTCTTAAGCATAAGAACCCAAGATCTCCATCACCTCATAAAAATATAAATTACTTTAAACGTCAGTTAACAAATTAAGCATAAAATATCAAATGCATAAAAATCTAAGTATATTCTATCAAAATAAGATTAACCAATAAAAAAGAAATTTATTTAAAATATAAAGCGGAGGTTTGCCTGAGGCACGAAGGCAGATCTATTATTCTACTAAACATGCATCATAGAGACATAATTAAAGATTAAATTAAAAATATAGAACGAAAATAAAATCACTTAACTTCACTTTGTGCTCCGATCCAAAAGAATCTATTCCTCCATCCCAAAAGATATGATTTTCATTGAAAACTTCATGGCAATTACAATTTCCTCTCATACTCTTCTAATCTAGTTCTGGAACAGGACTTCAGAATACCTACGGATTTTTCTCTTTTTTTTTTTTTTTCTAGAGAGATAGAGTTCCACGTGAGAAATTTTGTGGAGAAGGGGTTCCACTTTTGGACGTCCAAGGCCTTGTTGAAATAGGGCATGAGCTCCCTATTCTTTCTCTCTAGTTCCTCTTTTTTAAGAAAAGAATCTCCCTTCTTTGGTAAGTCTTCTTCTTGCTTTCCAAGTTAATTAAGGTGAGTTTCTTAGCAACTTTTGGAGAGCTTTCCGAGAGACAAGACTTGCTTATTTGGATTCCCTAGCTAATATGGACTTCCTCTTAAATTCTTGCTTATTTGGATTCCCTAGCTAATAAGGACTTCCTCTTAAATTCTCTTCACTTGGGCCCACATTCTCTTTAATAAAAATCTTAAATTTGAAACTTGGATTTTCTCTTCAATCATGGAACACATGTGGGTCCCACTAGATATGTGCAACCTTGAAACATCCCAAAACTTCATGGCTGGATTTTTTTTTTTAAAGCAATTCTTGATTTGCAAGATTTCAACTTATGGAATTCTTGTAAGCCCATCTTCCTTGCAAGTTTCCATAATTAAGCTTAAAATCTGAAATTCAAATCTTTCTTTCAAATTTGGAACCATGATGGGCCCACATGGGGTGTGCACAACTTGGATATGAATGGCTTGGACGTCCATGTCTGCTAGCTTGCAATGGCTTGAACTCCCTTTCTTTTTCTTTCATCATTCTTTGCTTCTTTTGATTTTTCTTGAATTTCTTCTCTCTGCGGGCCCCAAGAATCTGAAGTTCCCTACAAGAAAGAATAATTCAGCCATCATATGTATAAAATTCATAGATGTCATGCATGGGACCCGAATGAGATCATGCACATGAATGCACCAAACTGGATGATTTTCTATGAATTAATTGATGATGCCAAAATTAAAAAGCTAATTGGTGTGACACTAAGATGATGTAAATCAATGATTTCATAAAATTCATCCAAGATTGATGATTTTGACTAAAATTCAAATTTTAATGCTCAAATGCATGAAATTATGAAATTCTATGAAATTAAGTGCAAATTACCCTAATTAAGTCCACAAAGTAACATAAAATGATGAATGAGAACTACAATTTTGTGGACTTATCACTAATCAACAATTTTTATTTTTACTTTTTTTGCCTCAGATCCTATAATATCACGAGAACATTAATGTATGTCACAGAAACTAATAAATCCAATAATATCATGGGATTATTCCATGAAGTCATGGATCGTAAGCAGCATGTTGGGGAAAAAGCTTTTCGAATGATAGAATTTGAGAAATGGTAGTCAGGTGTGTATTTACTTTTCACAAAATTAAATGTAGTTTTTTGTATTGTGTGAAAAAATGAACTCACTTGCTGGTTGCAGAAAGTGTATGATACCGAAATTGATAAATCCATGGTATCATGGGACTATCCTATGATATCATGGGATATGACGCAAAGAAATTTAAAAAAAAAAATGTTGACAAGCATCTATATGAGTTTCGATCATGAAATTGGGAGAATTGGGTAAAAGAAAGACTTAATTATATGTCAAAATCCCTTATTATTATTGTTGTTTGATTTTTTTTTTCATACATGGCCACATGTATTTTTAACAATTACGTACAAGTAGTCACTTGCTTCTTTTATTCTTTAAATGACCACTTTAATCAATTTGAAAATCTCACTCAACAACCTTAACCAAAAGTTTAAAGGCCAATTTTCAACTGGTTGATCAGATTAGTTGTATTTTCCCCCTTTTTTGGACAGAAGTTAATCTTTTACATCTTACTTGTTTTAATTATACGCCTAAATGCCCTAAATTGTTGACATTTGAGCCGTGGCCTCACATGTGGCAACAAAAATGCCTTGCCCATTCTGTTGACTTGGTCAACATAAATATCTGTAATTGGCCCTAAGATTTTGCACAATTTCATGCATATTGGGAAGCAAGTCGAGGTGAGTGGGTGAAATTTTGGGAAACCTCCTAATGTTATGAAAACTACATGCTTTTCTACATTAGCTCTTAAGAATTTTTGTTTTTTTTTTTGTTACACAGTAGTCATTGAGCCCGTTTGACAATTTACTATTAAAGTAAAAGTAATGTAAAGTATCAATTCAATCAAGAGAGAATTAAATATAAGGGGGTTATGATGTATTTTATCTTTAGTGGATTGGTAGAGAATGCTTTTGAGACTTATTGCGTACAAAGTGAGTGCTTTTTTGTCTTTTAGTGGAGAAAGTAGGTTGCTTTTTTATTTTATTTTTTGAAGAAATTTTGACGATGTGTAATTTTGTTGTGACCACTTATCTAAAAAATGAAGGCTTTCTAATATTACTTTTACTAACCTAGTAAATTACCAAACGGGTCAAAGAAAGATTTTATGGTTCTTCATTATTGGGAAGGTTTTTTTCCCTAAAACTAATAAGAAAATCAATTCCCTATATTTGAAAACAATAATAAGAGAGATTTACATCAAAATGAGTACTAGTTTGAACAAAACCAAGGTAATGCTCTCCAATCACATGCACATCTAGGACTTCAATAAATTTATCTCAAAATAAGTTAAATATAAGAAAATCCTTATTATTGTAAGACAAAAATTCAACCAATTTTGTCAATTGGTCACATTAGACTGCCTGTTAATGTAGTTAATCAAAATTCTAATCTTAGCAGATGTGGTTATTTGTTATTTACAACCTAAAAATAAAGACACAATGGGTATATATCCACAATTCTCTATTAATATTCATTAGACCTTTGACAGCAAAAGAAAGGGGCATGTGACTGATGAAACACGTTGTACCGCGTAGTAGTGCAGCGATAAATAACCAAAACAAGACGCAAGTGAATGGAAGCAAAATCATGCAGAAGCTACCACGTCGGGACTCTTAGAGTCAAAAAGAAAGAAGCGCACATTTTGCTAGTAATAGATTAGAACCTACTCCAACAAATAAAAGCCTCTTGCAATGCCAAATCTCACATCTATTTATACCTCTCCTTCCCTCCTCTCTCCTTCTATCTTTCTCATAGAGAGTCTCACCATCTCTCATATATCAATAGCTCACTGTCAAGTTAAGAAGACCCATTAACTACTAGTACTTCATCACCTTCTTCTTCTTCTTCTTCTTAGGCCTTTTTTGCAACAAAATATGGCTCACCCAAGAGTTGTGGGTGTTGTTTTCTTGATCTTACTATATGTGGGACTGTCCTCAGCTGCTAGAGGTATAACCCAAGCTAAGGTGAAAGATGTTGTTGTTGTTGGTGGTGGTGGTGGTGGTGGAGGAGGTCAAGGAGGAGGTGGTGGTGGGGGTATAGATGGAGGCTCTGGTTTTGGTTATGGCTCCGGGAGGGGCTCGGGATATGGTGGAGGAGGAAATGGAAGTGGTGGAGGCGGCGGTGGTGGTAGTGGCGGAGGTGGTGTCTCCGGTTATGGGTCCGGGAGTGGTAGTGGGTCTGGCTTTGGCTCGGGAAGTGGCTCCGGAGGAGGTGGAGGTGGTGGAGGTGGCGGCGGTGGTGGAGGCTCGGGGAGCGGCGGTGGTTCTGGGTCCGGATATGGATCAGGGTACGGTTCGGGCTCGGGATATGGGTCTGGTGGAGCTGGAGGTGGCGGCGGCGGTAGTGGAGGCGGCGGCGGCGGCGGCGGTGGTTCTGGGTCGGGTTCGGGCTCTGGATATGGGTCCGGGTATGGATCCGGAGGTGGACATGGGAAATCCTCATTGCCATGAGATCACAATCCCACCAAAATGATATCCTTCTTCTTCTATCTCCTAAATTAGATGTTTTGCGTACTGAAATAATTACAGCATGTGTGCTTCCTTCATATATACATACATATAGATATGTATATGGTTTAAAAGATAAAAATAAAATGTGAGGTTTGAGAGGTATGCAGTTAATGGGTCCACAAGATCAGGGTTTTCATTTTTATTACAGTTGATCCAGATTGTCCATTCTCACCATTGATTGATCATCATGATAGTCTGGTCTGAGTGGATTCTGAGAGAGACTGGTAATCTAAATGAGATACCAGTGATGATGGTGGGCTGTTTATATGCTTGGAAAATTGTCTTTTGCAATCAATGTGGAATGTCCATCTTGTTTCATGACAGATCAATATAAGTAAATCACCAAGAGTGCTTATCAAATGTCTCACTTTGCTTTTTGAATTTGGGGTTTTGCCATTTTCTTTATTCAGGAGAAATAGAAAAGTTGTTGTTGTTGTTGTTGTTTTTTTTTTTTTTTTCCTGCCCTTTGGAGTGCTATTACAAGAAATTGAGAAAGCAAGGGGACTTTGTAAACATTTATTGGGGCTTTAATCTTTTTCCTGAATGTGTGGGATTCTTATTTTGAAGAGAAAAGGGGTGATTAATCTCCACAGCACAAGAGAGAACACCACAAATGAGAAGAGATCTAGTAGTTAAATTAACTTTTTCCGGGGCTCACTGGACAGTGGAAACTCGTGGGAATGGAATGGGTAGAAAACATTATAAAAGCATGCTATGAAAGAAATTTAAAAGACAAGGTCAATAGTTTATGTGTAAGACAAAATCTAAATTGCTGCCTTTAGATGATTCAATTGTACTTCAACCACCTCAACTCCATGTAGCCCCAGAAGTACTACACAACCATAAATTGCTAATGGCCAACTCCCAAGTGAGTCCCATATAAGTAATCGCACCATCGTTATTTCGTTACCTAGACAATCATTTTACCAGTGTAACCGTGAAGGGTGTTGCCTGGAGTCCGGATCTGATGAAGCTTTACCCCACGATAATCCACGGTGACCGTGAGTAGACCAATCATGATATGCCACATCATTGCGAGCAACCTACCAAGCACGCAGGCACCGGATAGGTTGCTCACATTGATGTTATTAGTCCATTCATGGTCACCGTGGATAAAATCCCTCGAAGAATCCCAATTTATACTTTTTCGTATTTGTGGCTCACACCACAGTGATCATGAGGTCCGAGGTCATTTGGAAAGTCCCTCACCAACCGGAAATGGAATAACCTTTTGGAAATACCTGAGATTTCGGTGATCACCAGCCTCATGGCAAATCTCTTCCTTTTGCTAAGAATCCATCCTCAAAGGGAAGAATACGGAAAAGAAATAGCAATTATGACCCATCAATCTCGGATAATTTTATTGTGATAATCAGCAGTGGGATAGATGATGTGCATACTTTAGGTCACCAAGACCCAGTTCAACAGAGCCCAATGCATATGGTCAAACTACGTGAGACCATATTCCTACACAATTCTTTCACCATTGCTCTAAACTTGACATCGCACTCCACTTTATTTAAGTCCGATTCAGTTTCTAGCCAAACTCACTCCAAAATCATATTGGTTGGATTTCTTTTTCCTTTTTGGTAAAAGATATTGGTTGGGTTTGAAACAACGTTTGACAAACAAATTTGTGCCAGAAAAGAAAATGGTCGATCCTCTCTTTCTATTAAGTGATTAGAATCATTTGATTGCTTTTACTCATAGACTAAAAAATCGGCTGAGTCGACTCGGACTTAGCCCTAAACACGTCGGGTCCTATGAGACCCGGACTCGAATTATGAAACTCAACCAAATCCTATGTGACTTGGCCACGCGACTCGACCAACTATTTTTATTTTAAATTGGAACTCTACCTGACTCGTCTCGTCTGAGTCCACTCATACCAGGCCTTAATTTATAGAGTCGGGTATCAAGTCCGAGTTTTTTGTTCCCTTTATTTTATTATCAGGCCATACCATCCACAGCAGGACAGCAATTAGGCTAACCTGGACTAGGGTGCACGGGCCTCCCTTTGGGGATGGGAAAGAAGGCCCATTGAACATTGTGCCATGGGTCATCAAAAGGTGACCCACTGTTTCGTTGGTCCAGATCTAGATCTGCCCTAGAGGATAACATGCACATGGAATTCCAATCTCCAATACACAGAAACCAGTCATTGAATCAATTTGATGTAAAATGAGTTATTTTTAGTTCTTGGCCCATACAGAGAGAGGCCCAACATATAAGACAGAACCATCAAAGACCATGCCCTCTTCATTTTGTACCAACTACCAACCGCAGATTCAGAACTTGAAAACACAGACTCGACTTGGGAATGTCATTGAGCTGAGTAAACTTGATTGAATCTGCCAAGTACTTGGTCCCGGCCAAATGGTTTTGACTTGGGCTAAACCTACCAAGCCAATTTAACTGGGCCTATCCTCAATAGAACCAGTTTTTAAACCATGCTATCATCATGGAATTGGGATCCTGTCGGACCAAGAATTCTCTTATAACCATATATATGTATATGCTCAAATAATCGTACTAAAATCAACCCACATATATGCTTAAATAAATTCACATACATATAAATAAGAAAAATAAGAGGGCCGGGCTGGATGGACCTAGTATTGTCCAAGAATCTGGCATGAAATTGGTCAATCTAACCTCATGATACAAGACTACATTAATGTTCGAAGATAAGTTCTGCATCTCCTAAAAATAAAACTGAGATTTCGATGACTTCATCTTGTATCGAGACACCCATGAGATCGCATCTAAAGACCACTTTTTACAATTAAGAGCTCTTGATATATGCTTGAAAACAGCTGAAGGGCTTCAGAAATGGTGAACACCTCTGCTTCATTAGAATTGTGTGTTCCCACTGGACAACAAAAGCAACACCTTATCCTTGCTATTATGAAGCACAGCTCCGGCTGCCACCGGCTGCGGCTTATCTCTAAGATCTCTATTTGACATTGAATTGCAACCCCTCAATTAAAAGGGGAGACCAAGGTACTGATTTCATTTTCTTAATTGGATCATATCCAATGCAAGCTTCCCAATTGAAATAATATCATTTAAATTAACGTAAGGAACTCCTTTCTTAGTAAAGTCGATTTCACATGTTAGTCTATTATTAACATGAACCCTAAGATCGAGAACATCATGATAATCACATGTAAGATTTAATCTTAGATAGATTAAAGATTACCTCCAGCCATCCTGATGCAGAGAGCTTTCCGATCCTGCTGTCTGATGCTGTTGTTGATTGATGATGAGATCCGTCCAAGAAGGGTTTATGGGAATAACTTCGGTTTCTCTCTCCTTGCCTATAAACCTTAATGTGTTGAATTTCGTGAGTGGGTCTTGTGAGGAAAGACTCTATTTTATAGGTGGAGAGAGGACCGAATTTCCAATTAGAATTCCATTAGTTTTAATCATTTGTCCATCAAGGTAGAGTTTATTATGGAATATATCTCATTAGGAAACCGTATTTGAGCAAAAAATAGCATGTATCCTATGAAAATGAGATTCCTATAATGACCACAATTAGGGAAAGGTAATGACTTGTGGTCCAAGTAATGGGCCTAAAAGTAATTTCTTACAGTCTCCCACTTGGTCAATAGGAAGATCCATTAATGTTTTCATTTTAAGAATCATAAGGCGCGCATTATATGCTAAACACTTCTTTAGTCGGTTATCATAAGTGTCTTGGCTAATTCGGTTGTGAATGAGAGTCATGGCGTGCACACATTATTTTGTAAAATGCTTACTTCCATGTACTACGTCATTTACAACCTGCATAACTAGACCATAATAAGAGATTGACGTAATGGTCTCATAATGTCTTTGTTTAAAGACTGTTTCTGTTTATTATTCATCCAAACATAAATATGTACACAATGGAAAAAATAGAGATTGCAGATGTAGAGATGCATTAAGAGCTCAATAAATGTCAAATACAAGTAAAGAAATAAAAGGTAGCAAATGATAATTAAGAACTATCTTCAAGACCCATGCTTTCAGTATGACCCTGAAAGGTCTTTGGAGGTAGTCCTTTCGTGAATATATCTGCATCCAAGAAATCTATACGTATAGACTCAATGACAAATTTCTGTAATCTAACATCTTACTTCAGTGATAGATATTTAAGGTCCATGTGTTTGGCTCCCTTAGATATCATGTCATACTTGGAGAAGAAGGTTGCAGCGTGTTGTCACAGTAAAGAGTTAATGGCTTAGAGATGAAATTCAAAGTCCCAAACTGAAAGATAAAATTACGCAACCATGTTCCCCGAATTGCAGCCTCATAACATGCCACATATTCAGCCATCATGGTGGATGTGTAAAGTAACTCGGATTTCTGATTTTTCCATGATATTGCAACTCCACATAAAAGATACACATAACCAATAGTGCAAAGTCTGGTGTCAGGACATCCAGCAAAATCTGAATCTGAATAACCAGTCACCTGTAGGTGACTTGATTTTCTATATGTGAGCATATAATTCCCTGTTCTCTTGAGGTATCTCAGCACTTTCTTTACAGCTTTCCAATGAGCGATTCCTGTGTTACTTTGAAATCTACCCAGCATGCCAACAGCATGACTATTGACAGGTCTTGTACAGACCTATGCATACATCAGACTCCTACAAGAGAAGCATAAGGATATTTTTCCATTTCTTTACGTTCCAATTCGTTCTGTGGACACTGTGTAAGATCAAGTTTGTCTCCTTTATGCAGTGGAACAGGACTAGAGGAACATGTCATCATGCCAAATCTCTCTAAAACTTTGTCAATGTATGCTTTCTGAGACAACCCCAAAATACCAAGTGACATATCACGGAATATTTCTATTCCTATCACATAAGAAGCCTCACTCATATCTTTCATTTCACAGTTCTTAAAGAGATAATCCTTTGTAGCATGTAATAAACCAAGGTCGCTACTAGCCAGTAATATGTCATCAACATACAAAACCAAAAATATGAACTTACTCCCACTGATCTTGAGGTTTATACAAGGGTCAACCATGTTTTCTGTGAAATCGAATGCAGTAATGATTTCATCAAACTTTAGGTACCATTGCCTAGAAGCTTGTTTCAGTCCATATATTGATTTGTTAAGTTTACAGACCATGTCTGCCTGACCTTCAATTATGAAGCCTTCAGGTTGACGCATGTAGACTTCTTCTTCTAAGTCTCCATTAAGAAAGGCAGTTTTCACATCCATTTGATGTAACTCGAGGTCATAGTGAGCTACAAATGCCATGATAATTTTAAGAGAATCCTTCCTGGACACAGGGGAAAAGGTCTCAGTATAATCAATGTATTCTTTCTGATTAAAACCTTTGGCAACAAGCCTGGCTTTATGTCGTTCAATATTGCCTTTGCAGTCGCGTTTGGTTTTGAAGACCCATTTACAGCCAACTGGCTTGTGTCCTGTAGGCAATTGAACAACTTCCCAAACTTGATTTTCATCCATAGATTTCAATTCATCCGTCATGGCATCAATCCATTTACTAGAATTAACATCTTTAATGGCTTGTGAATAAGAAACCGGGTCTTTGATTGTCCCTTCTTCAGATTCTACTTGGTAAAGCATATAATCATCGGAAATAGCTGATCTCCTTTGTCTTTGAGACCTTCTTAATGCTGGTTCCTCTAGTGCTTCATCCATATGTTCATTGGCGACAATCTCATTATGGAGTTGTTGATCATTGATTGGGTTTTCCTCATTGTTAAATGGTTCAACAACGGGAGGATTTCCAACATCTTTTGGAATAGAGGGTAAAGGGATAGGTACCCTGATTTCCTGAATGATCACATCTTGAGGTTTATTACTCCCACTGAATTCGCCATTCTCAAAGAATCTAGCATTACTGGTTTCAACAATTCTCGTACTATGGTTAGGGCAGTAAATCCTAAATCCTTTGGACTTTTCTGGGTAACCTATAAAGTAACCACTGATCGTTTTAAGATCCAATTTCTTTTCATGTGGATTGTATACTCTAGCCTCAGCTGGACAACCCCAAATTTGAAGATGTCTTAAACTAGGTTTCCATCCTTTCCACAGTTCAAAGGGTGTTTTTGGAACTGTCTTACTGGGAACCCTGTTCAAGATATAAACAGCTGTGCGTAGAGCATCCATCCACAAGGATATAGGTAAGTTAGCATGACTCATCATGGATCTAACCATTTCCATATATGTACGATTTTGCCTTTCATCTACACTATTCTTCCATGGAGAATCAGGCGTTGTGTATTGGGCAACAGTTCCAAGCTTTTGGAGAAGTTTTTGCAAAAGGTCCACGATGTTGTCATGTTTCGTCATACCTACCATAAAATTCACCACCTCTATCTGACCTTATGATTTTCACTTTTTTATCTAGTTGCCTTTCGACTTCAGTAATGAACACTTGTACAGCATCCACAGACTGAGATTTGTCATGCAACAAGTATAAATAACAGTAACGTGAGTAATCATCAATAAAGGTAATGAAGTACTTTTCTCTCCCAAAGGTTGGTATATCAAAGGGTCCGCAAATTGTCTGTATGAATTATTTCAAGAAGCTGAGTACTTCTTGTGGCTCCTTTCTTTGTATGTTTTGTTGATTTGCCTTTAATACAATCCATGCATACCTTAATATTAGTAAAATCTAGATCCGGAAGGACACCATCTTTTAGTAATCGTTTGATTCTTTCACTGGATATGTGGCCCAGTCTTTTATGCCACAAGAAATAAGAGTCAGTTTTAGATGACTTTCGTTTGGTTTTCTTAGAAAGCAGGGTAAGATGAGTTTCAGTAATTTGACTATTAAGATGAAACTTGTATAGCCCATCAATCAAAATTCCAGAACCAATACGACTAGAATTTTTAAGTAAACTGAAATTACCATTTTCTAATTTGAACGAGTAACCAACTTTATCAAGTGCGCTTACAGAAACCAAATTGCGGGAAATAGACGGAACATAAAGAGTTTGACATAAGTCTAACTGATAACCGCTATCTAAAACAAGACGAAAAAGTGTCAATAGCTTCAACTGGAGCCTTGTTTTTGTTGCCCATAAAAAGGAAGTTCTCACTTGGGTTTATGGTTTGGATCGTAAGGAATCTCTGCATTGAATTGGAAACATGAACATTAGCATCAGTGTCAATCCACCAAGTATCAGAATAAACATAAGTAAGATTTGATTCGAAATAGCTTACGAAACCCATAGGGTTACCTTTCTTTTCGAACCATTCTTTACGTTTAATGCAGTCTGCCTGAAAATGTCCATGTTTCTTGCAAAATTTGCATACGTTTTCCTTCTTTTCTTCTTGGGGTTCTGACTAGCCTCATTAGATTTGGGTGGTGCCCTTTTCTGGCATGAATTTTGCTTTCTTCCAACTTTGTTTCCAGCTCCTTGAACGAGATGAGCTACTTTAATACCTTATTGATTCAGCTGGCCTCCTCTTGAACTAGTTTGTTAGCCAATTCATTCACTGTCCACTTTTCCGTAATAGTATTGTAGTGAATTTAGAAAGGCCCGTACTGAGGAGGTAAACTGTTTAGGATAAATTGGACGAGAAAAGCCTCATCCACGGATAGTCCCAAATTCTTTAGTTTAGTAGCAAGGTTGGTCATCTCAATAACATGCTCATGCATTGAGCAAGTGCCATCAAACTTCATGGTTGTAAGATTTGCCATTAGTTTCCCAGCAAGGGATTTGTCTGCAATCTTAAACCTATCTTCAATGGCCTTCATATAGTCCTTAGCATTCTCAGGTGTAGGAAGGGATGTTTTGATGTTGGTATCAATACTCATTCGCAAAAACATAGTGCTTAGTCTGTCAGACCTCTCCCAAGCATTAAAGAGGGTCTTTTCCTCAGCGTTACTTGTTTCAGTGAGTGAAGCTGGCTTATCTTTACGAAGAACCATATCTAGTTCAAGTACACCCAATGTGAACCCAACTTGCTCTTTCCATTCAGAGAAGTTGGTTCCATTGAGCTTAGTGACAGAGGTAGCATACGAATTCAGATTAGTGGGTACAATAACTGCAATAGAGATATAACAATAAGGCTTTAATTAAAATAAGACAACACATGCTTAATATATGAATATATATATGACAAAAAAAAATTTAGGTGCTCCTGTTGGCAGTCGCCATAATCTCTACACATTATACCATCTAAGGTCATCATATTCAAGGTGGTGTAAATGAGTGATGTTACTTTTAATTAGAACAAGTAAGATATCTGTGGATATCTTTGGTCCATGTATGAACAAACACTCCTTAATTATTGTTCAAACGTATGAATATAATCCGCCTGTGGGCGACTAAATGCTTCATGCGCTTGAACAATGGAAAAGTAAACATCATGATGGTACTATTAGGGCCAAATTTCAGTATTTAATTGTTAGGGTCACTGTGGTGAGACCTAACCTTAAGCATACAACTTTGGTGATCAAAATTAGCTTAATATGAATAGATAACATTATATATTGCATGCATACATGATTGATCATTCGTTATATGAAAAGTACTGATAAAGAAGGCCGAGCCCCGGAGGGCAAAAAAGATTTTGAGGCATTCTATCATTGATGATGAAGAAACATACTAAAGATAATCACCATAATACGGAATAATTATGAAAATATGATCCAACTATATGGCTTATTTTCTGTCATCCTTTTTGATCATCTGTATTTATCTTTGATTGCTTCAAGAACGCCATCTTCAGTCTCGAAACAGCCTCCACTTCAGTCACGGCGTTCCAGTTACAGATCTATTTAACCATTACATTGAATTTTTTACTCACGCAAGAGTTTAATACATAACGAAAAAAAAAATTCAAAACTTTAAATAAATCACGATCAAACAGTCGTGGTCAAATTAAAATTGCGGAATAACATAAATATAAACCATTCATGCATGTTATAATCGTTGGATCGATATATTGCTGCAAAACAGAGTTAGAAACGGATCTATTTTTACCGATTATGGCAATACATAGTTATCCTAATTAATGGACGATCATGTGTTCTCCAATAACCATGCTTTGATACCACATGTTGTTCTATTATTAATATGAACCCTAAGATCGAGAACATCATGATAATCACATGTAGGATTTAATCTTAGATAGATTAAAGATTACCTCCAAACATCCTGATGCAGAGAGCTTTCCGATCCTGCTGTCTGATGCTATTGTTGATTGATGATGAGATCCGTCCAAGAAGGGTTTATGGGAATAACTTCGGTTTTTCTCTCCTTGCCTATAAACCTTAATGTGTTGAATTTCATGAGTGAGTCTTTGTGATGGAGGAAAGACTCTATTTTATAGGTGGAGAGATGACCGAATTTTCAATTAGGATTTCATTAGTTTTAATCTCAACCGTCCATCAAGGTAGAGTTTATTATGGAATATATCTCATTAGGAAACCGTATTTGAATAAAAGATAGCATGTATCCTATGAAAATGAGATTCCTAAAATGGCCATAATTAGGGAAAGATAATGACTTGTGGTCCAAGTAATGGACCTAAAAGTAATTTTCTTAAATCACAATCACACATGACACTCTTGAAGTCCACTATGCGGTTTAAAAAAGAGAGAGTGAGAGAGCGCGCTTTATAAAGATCCTATTCTCTCTCTTTCCAAATAGGCTATAGTATAGCAAATGAAATGATCCTCCAAAGAATGCAACCAGGCCTTATGAAAGATCTCCCCACCAAGACTCTCCCATGTTATTGGAGTCCAAATCAGCTGAGTGTCCCATCTCAAGCTTCAGGAGTGTGAAACTCCACAGCCTAGTCTAGTATTGAAAATCCTCACCGTTCCAAATAAATGTCCTCTTTCTAATATTAGAAGTACCAAATAAAAGCCCTTTTTACGCATGTTTGTTTAGCCACCGATAAAGTAAATGTAAGCTGAATGGTCAAATATTCTCTCCCTTTGCCATGTTATGCTTTATTTTACCACACTTTATCACAATTTACTTTTTCATTATCTCCTAAAAGCAAGGTCAAGTATGATAAAGTAAAATCAATGCAAAAATCAACTACTTTACCACTCACTCTCTCCAACTTTACTTCACCATATATTTTATCTTATCATTACTCAACCTCACCTTTATCATAACTTTGATATCCATCTTTACTTCATTTTACCACACATGTGAATAAGCATGATTGAGCGGGAAGCCTGAATGGGGCAATTTAAATCATCCGAACTCTGCTGCCTAAATGGTGGCTGAGCTGAATCTTCTTTCATCACCCAAACACTTTCAAAACATTCTCTCAACAAATTCCAGGGAATATTTCATTCAGTTTCCACTTTCCAAAGTAGAATCTTGAACGAGAAAGCGAGCGGACTTGCTGTGGACTTTTCAATTTCTGGTACCTTTCTATACACTTGACTTTCCACCCACCTATCTTTTCTGGCCCCCTTCCTCCCATTGATTCTCAACCGTTGATTCACTTCACTTATCTCAAATGCATTTCTTGTGGGCCATCAAATCAAAGGTCCAGATCACAAGATTGGAAATCTCAGCACAGTACGGCTCTCACACACCAACCTAACCCAAATACCAACCAACCAACTTCCCTTCCCTCTCTACCCCTCTGTTTTTTTCAACTTAAAAGCCTTTTCACACCCATAACTGCAACAACAAAGAAGAGAAAGATCCCAAACATGGCGTCAGCTGCCACTTCCCATCTCTTCTCCACCCACCATCTGGAATTCCCATCGCTCAATCACAGCCGTTCATCTCACCATCACCTCCCATCCTTCATCTTCCATTCCCATTGCCCTGCATCTCCAATTTCCCTTCTCTCATGGTCTCTCAATCACAGACACAAGTCTCCGTTCGTCGTCCGTTCCGTCGGGAACTCCGGCGGCGGCGGGGGGAGCTTCGTCGGAGGCGGCGGAGGTGGAGGTGGTGGTGGTGGGGATGATGATGAAGAGGAAGAGGAAGGGAGGGACCGGAATCTGAATCGGGTGGTGGCGATGCGGGCGCTGGTGGAGGTTGGGCGGAATCTGGACAGCATTCCGGTGGATCTGGCGATGGCGATCCAGAACGGGAGGGTTCCGGGAATGATCGTGCATCGGTTCGTGGAACTGGAGAGATCTCCGATCCTGCGGTGGTTGATGCAGTTTGGAGGGTTTAAGGAGCGGCTGCTGGCGGATGATCTTTTCTTGGCGAAGGTGGCGATTGAGTGTGGGGTTGGAGTCTTTACCAAGGTTTTGCTCTTCTCTTCTTCACTTGCTTTGAATTGAATTGCTTTTTTTTATTGTTGTTAGATGTGATGTTGATGTTGATGTTGATGTCTAAAGCTAAGATTTGAATTTTCATTTTTCTTATTAGTCAAATTGAAGTAGTTGGTTGAATAGGCTCGTTAGTTTGCTATTGTATTGAATTTCTAGGAATTTCAAGCTATAGGTTCCCATCAAAGGACCTAACATTGAAGAAGCAGAGAGGAAGAAGGTCTTCAAATGCCCACCAATTGGTCCACTTTGGTACGAAATGATCTCCAGGCCATCACCCCAGTAAATCAAGTCCTAGGGCTAGGAGAGTATTATCTGTATGTCCACATTATCTCCTTCAAGTGTTCACATCTTTGATATTCTTTCCTTCCACCTGTGCATGTGATAGGATAGAGTGAAGGATCATCTTGAAGGGTCTAGAAGTTTCTTGTCCCTTGGATGAATAACAAGTTCTTTGATCTTGGCCAATTGATTGTATTGTGTTGAACCATAATGGGTCTTTAGTCTTTACCATTCATTTATAAGCAAGCAAGCTTTAGGAATCAATAGAAGCATTCTAAGCGCTATCTCTTCTTGATGTGTGAGTGTCCAAGCATTGGTGTGATTTTTGGTCTTAGACTAATGCGGGATGGCTAATTCACTAGCAGTCACACTGGATTGCAGCACGGGTTGGAATTAAGGGGATTTGCTCGATCCTTTAGGGTGATTTTGGCACATATGGGAATACAAAGCTCTACCAATGAGCACAACAAGGAAAAATGGATAGTCTAGCAATAAGAAGCTTCACGAAATTCATTTCTATAAGAATGGAAATAACTTCAGCATGTAATCACAATGTAATATTTACCTCAATATATACGGAATGAAAACACTCAAATCAACGAGTGGGTGACCAATTTCTCTTCAAACATTTTAATGAGCACATACAGTAGCCTACTACCATGCTTGAATCTGCCTAATCCAACTTTTGAATTTTGACAATTGCTAAAATTTATTGATAATAGTTTATTATATGCATCCTTTATAGGGTATTTTTCCATCAAGTGTTTATTTTATCTTCTTATAATGTCAAACCAATATTTTCCATAGTGTTGAATTACTGTGCTAACTAATATAGTACTAGTTTTTTTCCCAAAAACAGTACATTACATAAGTCTAGCATGTTTTCTTTACATCATTTTGAAATTCTTGGATTTAATATTATATGTGGAGATACTATAATCATCTTAATATATTTGGACATAATATTTTGATGTGCATTTCTCAGACTGCTGCAGAATTGGAGCGTCGTAGAGAAAACTTTTTCAAAGAGCTAGATTTTGTTTTCGCAGATGTGGTATGTCTCTTTCTTTGTTAGAAGTGTAATGGATATTTTTCCTATGTTGTTTTGTTTAATTTAACTTAAATGTTGGCTATTGCACCAACCAAGTGCACTTTTTCGTACTTTTCTAGCTTTTATATGGTATTAACTGGAATTTTACACTATATAATGAAGTTATATGGATGGTCCATCCAAGTAGTTGGCTTTTCATGATAAGTAATTGAAGACAACGATTCAAGCAATATTTTACATAAACTGTTGATGTTTTTTTTTTCCTCCTATTTTAAAATTCCAAGTTCAAATATGATTATCCTGAGCTGATTTTAAAAAATAACCAAACATTTCTATTCACTTCCAATGAGAGAGAACCCATATGGTCCATCCTAGTCAGCATAAATACTTTTAACTCCACTCCTCAATACTCCCATCATATACGATACAATGAACACAATCCAATACTGAGGCCTCTCAGGTGCAGCACCAACCCTGTACATATCGGTTGTTACCTTGTAAAACTTGACCATATCCTCAAACTGAACATGACAAAAAGAAAACTAGGCATATCAGCGATGGGTTGAGCCAAATGGCAAGTAATTGAGGAAGCAAAGGTAAGAATGTACAGAATAATTTTACATAACCTGCAAATATACACAGTTACAGGGGAAGAAGCAAGCTTCCTTTTTACCCTTCTACTAAAGCAGGCAAGCAAGCCCACATCATACTTCTATGGAAACTAAACCCCTACCCTTTGTCTGTACAGTTGCTCTCAGAATGCATATACAAAGCTGACGTAAAAAAAAATTCTGAATTGTGACATCATTTTTGCATGGATACATCATACAGAAACCTACCTTTAAATCTCTTTCATTCTCATTTGCACTTTACATTCACGCATACAAGTGTCAAACCTCCCACCAGGAAAAATAAATAAATAATTGTCTGGGAGAAAGCTTGGCCCCAGAAATTTAATCAAAGAAACCAAGAGGATTTCCCCATTCTACCCATCAGGCTCTTGCGACTCATGAGACCCTGCATCACAGCTAGCTGTGGAACCTGGTCAGCACACTTTGTACAACTCACATTATTTTTTTCAGCGCCAAGTCGTTCCTCATAGGATTTGAACTAGCGATCGATTGGCTCTGATACCATATTAAGTTTCTTTAGCTAACCATTCCTACCAAAACCTCAAGGTGTTAGTAGAGGCACCATAAATACTTTTTAGGGAAAAAAGCAGTATACCTATCTGGACTTTGGCCGTTTTGCAAAGTTCCTCATGTACTTTGGTATTTTGGACTGAACCTACCTGTAGTTTTAGTTGACTTGCAAAATGAATGGATTTTGTTAGTATTGATGGTGTAGGTCGTATAAAATATGTCTTGTGCATACTGGCGCCAAATTACTCGCCCAAAAAGACTTATTTGCCCCTGAACCAAGGCTATAAAAATGGAAAGGCATAAGAGCAGCTCCGTCATTTTTTTCCAACCATATCAAATGGCTTCCTCTCAAAACTCCTGTACCCATTGTTCTCGTGGCCAAAACTCTCAACTTGATGGTGAAATTCGTTGTGTCACTGCGGGCATAAGGCTGCTTTGAGAACTTCCCGAACACAGTGGAACATGGGGAGGAGTTTACCCATAAAGACATATAAGCTCAAGACACCTATAAAAAGTACCAATCACTTCCTCTCCACCTTACCTTGTTCTCTGGGTTATCCTTGCCTTTAATGGCTTCTTCGTTACTGTAGTAAATTCCTGCTTCTCAGTCAAATCCACCTCTTCACCCTCTACAGTCTTCCATTCAAACTCCCTCACCAGATTCGCCACAAAGTACTCAAGATTAAGCCCTGGACATATCCTTCTCCCAGCTCCAAAAGGCATCATCTTGATCTCCCTACTCCCTGTTATATCCACGTTCTCCCCACCATCCAAGAACCTTTCTATCTTAAACTGAAATAATTTACAGGCCCTGGGCCTGAAAACTTGGAGCGGCCTTTATAAGGACCTTCTGATTTGGAAGAGTATAATGCACTACTCCCATGTTCAGAGATAAGAGATTGATTTTGATTGTCAAACATTAACTCATAACTAAGGAAGGACCACCGAAGCTTGTAGTGCTACAATACACCAAAAGGATGATGTGATGTGGACTTAAAACGGAGTGCAGAGAAAAAGGTTGAAAAGATGTTCTGCCTTTTCCTCTAGCTACTAGCTATTACTTCACCTGTGCCTTGGCTCTCTTCTTCTTGATTTTGCAGGATGGGTGGGCTCTAGCTCAAAGAGATGTGATATTAGAAATGGAGCGAGACTTGCATAAAAATAGGGAACGATCAAACCTGCTCTGATACCATGAAATAATTCACAGGCCTGAGGAGAGCCAAGAAGATGCTCTTCATGTTTCTTTTCTTTTATCCAGATATAGATTGCAAATGCAAGGAAAGGGTGTTGGCTTCTGCCAATGGAGAAATGTACAAGAACAAAGACAGCATAAATAAGCCTCAAAATCGAAGAACCCAGAAGAAAATCGTGTTGGAAAATTGCTTTTCAAAGGCTTCGATTCTATTTTGTCACAATTCGCACGTCGCGCCAATGAAAGAAACAAACAATAAGTAAAACAAAAGCTTGATAGTAAATATAAAGCTATAAAGCTTGTCACATTGGCTCTTCCCACACTTTCAAGTCCTCCTCTCCCACCTCCTTTGCCTCCTTCCCCACCACTCCCTCTATCTCCTCCACCAGCTTCTGTTGCAGGTCCTTGTGTCGGTTCCAGCGTTCAAAAGCTCCGAGCACAGAGTAACCATTTCTCCCTCCGTGAGCTTTCTTCCCCCCCTCTTCTGGGAGCTTTTGGGTCAGGAGGTCGAGAACCCACTTTCGGCCTTGAGCATAGGACCTGACCCAAGAAGGGTGGAGGATCTCCGACATGAGATTCCGACGGAGGAGGCGCCAGAGTTGATGTTGTGCTGGTTGCTGTTGATGATGCTACCAGCCTCTAAGGCTGGTGGGCGGTCGGAGAAGGTGAAGCCTTTCTGGACGAGGGCCTTGTTGGCGACGGAGGCATCGGTGATGAAGATGAACTCTAATTGCAAGCGAAAGAGGGGAAAATGAACAAAAATAGCTAAGAGATATCTTATATATCGATGGGTAAACTCGTCATTTCCTATATTCCGTCACGGCCATTTTTATTTGCGTGTCAACTAAAACTACAAGTAGGTTTAGTACAAAATACCAAAGTACAGGGGGTACTCTGCAAAAAGGCCAAATTACAGGTAGATATACTGTTTTTTTCCCTACTTTTTAATAATTCCCTTTGGGTAGAGTCCACTCCTCAATACGTCACACTTGTCACTCATGTTAAGAAAAGCCAGCCTGTCTTCCATCCTTCTTTGTAAAATCTTTTTACTCTTGCTAAAATCAATGGAAGTATGAGCAAAGTTGCACCCGATTTAGACATTGCAAGTGCGCTCCTTCTGCATAGCACACATCATTTTTCATCCCATGGAGATTTGCGTTTATTGGAAGTCATTTCTACTCATAGCTACTATATATATAATTATGGGCAAGGCTTTCCTAAGGTCAAGCTTAGGATCAAATTCTGTAAGCTCACGCTTGTAGAGCCCACCCTTGGTCTATCCAAATGGACCAAACACACGACCCCCTTGAATTGCACATGTCCACCAACTTTCGGTCGGATCCGAATTTACTGGACTGTTGGATCGACTGTGTACCGATCTGAATGAACTATTGACCATTAAACTTTTGGGGCCTAGATGGAGATGATAGAAATCACGGTTGGGTTGATTTTTTTGCAGAGAGGAGGGTCCTAAGGAGTCCTTGAAACCCTCCCATCCCCATGTAGGCCCCACCACACACTTGAGCTACCTTATCCTAAGCTTGAGGAGAGCTGCCCCCTATATATATAGGGAGATGGTCCTATGAGAGATGCTCTCACCTTACTATGAGAGATAGAGTGGGAGGGCCTCACATCCACATCTAATGCCAACAACTTAAATGTGAGGGGCCCCACCTCTATCTCTCATATAGGGTGAGAGATATTAGAGTGGGGGGCCCTCACATCCACATCCAATGCCAACAACTTAAATGTGAGGGGCCCCACCTCTATCTCTCATATAGGGTGAGAGAGGTGGGGGCCCTCACATTTAAGTTGTTGGCATTGGATGTGGATGTGAGGGCCCCCACCTTATCTCTCATAGTAAGGTGAGAGATGTTCTTATAGGAGCATCTCCCATATATATATATTTATAGGGGCCAGCTCTCCTAAGCTGAAGCTTAAAATAAGGTAAGCTGAAGTAAGCTCAATTACGTAGTGGGGCCCACTTGGGGACCCACATGGGGATGGGGGTGGGGGGATTTCAAGGACTCCCTGGGACCCTCCTTCCTACAAAAAATCAGCCCCAATCGTGATTTCTATCATCTCCATCTGGGCACCAAAAGTTTAATGGTCAACGGTCTATTAGGATTGGTACATAGTTGATCCAACAGTCTAGTAAATTCGGATTTGACCAAAAGTTGGTGGGCTTGTGCAATTTAAGGGGGTCGTGTGTTTGGTCCATTTGGATGGATCAAGGATGGGCCCCAGAAGCGTTAGCTTACGGAATCATATCATAAGCTTAAGCTTAGGAGAGCCTTGCTCATATATATATATATATATATAAAGCATAGCCACTATATTTTACAAGAGTCAAATTCAATCACTCAGTGTCTTGTTCCCATCGTATTGCTAGCTATTAGTTATCCAATGAGTTTTCCATAGGGCTGTAAAAACCTGACCTAACCCCGACCCAACCCGTATTTAACCTGCCAAACCCAACCCGTATAAAATATGGGTTAATCACGGGTCAAGATTTTCTAACCCGCAAAAAACGGGGGCTGAATTAGGGTTAACCTGCCTATCCCACGTGACCTCGCTTAGGTTTTTATTTGTTTCTAAAACATAAATATTAGAGATAATAGCATCTACTAATCTTTCAATCTTTTTTTGTGCGATTCCATGGTTTGGATCGGGTGATAAAATTTTGGATTATTTAGATTCGAGTTTTTCCTTTTCAGTTCCTCCCTTTACGTTTAGGTTTATGCAATTTTATGAGATGGAGGATGAAGAGGAAGAAAGGAGAAAATCTCTTTGCATGCAACATCAATAAGCGCATTTCTGCAACAACAATGGGACGTTGTCACCTACTTTGGGTTTGGATCCTCTAAAGCTTTGACTTGGATAAACTGTGAGTTAAAAGGAGTGGAACCCCATAGTGGGGCACAACCAACCCAACCATTTAAATCCGAACCGTTCAAAATAAACTTCCTTACATTATAATGTGTGACTCCAAATTTTATCTTCATCAGATTTTGTCTCACTTTAAAGACGTATCCAGTAGTGGACTTTCAAGTTTCTCGACAATCTGCATAATCAACATCCACAAAACCAAAAACTTCCAATGGAAAAGTCTCCAAAACACAACCTTACATCTCGTGTCTCCTTCAAATATCAAAGAATCCACGTTACCGCTTGCCATTGTTTCCATTATGGATTGGTCATATATCGTGACACAACTCCCACCACATGTGCAATATCTTTGCTAAATAAAAACTAAATATTGAAATTACATTCATATGAAATGTATGTAGATATTTTTTGACAAAATATGTATTTTTAGATTTTTACAACTTTTATTCATTTTAGTTATTGTAAATTTATATTTATAATAAAAATATTTGATAGTCAATCTATTAGCCTGCCTGGTTGAATTTTTGAGTTTCCTGGTCAACTGGAATCCGTATGCCCCTTGGGATGCAAAGTAAGCTGTAGCAGTATCTCTTGCTGAAGAGTGAGAAGAGAGATCCTGCTTATAGATCTCTTCTACCTCCTTCTGTAGCTTACTAAATGTTTTTTGCTTCCTTATGAAGAGAATGGTCAAATCAAAAGAGAATAAAAGTAAAGGGGTCAAATCAAAATGTGCTAAATGGCCTTTTGTCATTTAGTGGATTGAGAATGGTTTTTTTTTTCTTTTACTTTCTTATGGAAAATTTTTTTTTTTTTTTTTTTGTCATTTAGTGGCTTGAGAAGGTATCTTTTTTACTCTTTTTTTTTTATATAAAAAGTAGAGGGCTTTTTGTCATTTAGTAGAACGAGAGAATTGATTTTTGATTTTTTTTTTAAGAAGAGATTTTTTTTTTTAATTTGGTACTTTTTTATATGACCTCTCGTGTTTTCATGTCTCTTAAATTGAGCATTCACTTCAATTCACTCTACAAGTGAATTACCCAAACAAGCCCTAGTTAACAATACTATCCTTTTTCTTTTTCTTTGTTTTTTTTTTTTTTGAAATTGGTAATGGTTAAGAAGGAAATTATTTTTAACAAACAAAAGAAATCATCCAAAGGGGGAACATTGGTATAAGACCCTAATACCAAAATGCTAACCAAAAATTAAAAAATAGAAGCAATCACATACTTAGTACTAGATTATAATACTGCTTTCCATGCTAACACTACCAATGTAAAATGTAAGGTTTTTCAAAAAATGGACTGCCCCTAGATTATACATAATATTCTTCAAGTTCCAACATGTAGTTTCTGCAACTTCACATCCACTAATAGAAATTGTGGGTTCCTTAATTTAGTTCATTTCGCATATAATCAATGTTTTAAAACCCAGACTACAGTTCAAACAGATGAGTGGTCGTTTGGTCCAGCATGGTTTGCTTGTCCGATTTAACACAACTCGACCATGATGTGAAAAATAACCAAAAAAAAAAAAAATGTAAAAATGTATTTTGAAATAATTAATGGTACCATTTTTACCATTTTTTTACCAGAATCCCGATTTTTTTTCCGATCGGATAGGTGAAGTTACATGTTCTGGTCGAACCCAGTTTGACCAGCCGGTCCAGTATGGTTTTAAGAACACTACTAGTAATTTATTCACATAGAGTGAACAACCCTTAGATTATATATGATAATCTTTCAATCAATACATACTTTGCGCTGCTTAACATCCACTAATTTAAGTTATGCCCAATTTTCCTTGTTTTATTTTGTTTCACTCATACCATTTTCACTTCTCAGGTTATGGCCATTATTGCAGATTTTATGCTTGTTTGGCTTCCGGCTCCAACAGTTTCTCTTCGTCCACCAATTGCAATTGGTGCTGGACGTATTTCCAAGTTTTTCTACAGCTGTCCTGATAATGCATTTCAGGTGACTCATTGTTCACCTAGTAGTTATGATGAGCCATTATATTTCAGAAATGTTTCCATACAAATAAATCCTTATTTGGTTTCTTAGAATCCTTTTTGCAGGTCGCTCTGTCTGGAACATCCTACTCATTTTTACAGAGAATAGGTGCTATAATGGTAAAGTAATGGTCTTTTTTTTAGTATTTATCTTGATGGGATAGGCTTCAATGATGACGCAATTTTTAATTTTTTTTAAAAAGTAGTTGTTACAAACTTCTCCAACTGATTATTTCTTGATCTGCTCTGCAGCGCAATGGTGCAAAGCTTTTTGCAGTTGGAACCGGTGCATCTTTGGTATGCTAATATTTTCATTTCATAGAAGGTTGTGTTATTTATATCAAGCCTTTCGTATAGCGCTTGTCTGTCAGAAGTTGTTTGCCTCTGGATATTACTGATTTCCATCATGACATTATTCTTCAAGTAGTTGATATCCTTTTAATATACTTTCATTGCTTAATAGAGGTGATTGCTATTGTTGTCTTCATGATTATAGATTTTTAATGAAAGCATCTGCTTATTTCATTTAGTTTTTATGATCTATATGGTGAAAAGTTATTGTCTTGTATCCAATTTAATGTTTCCTATACGAACTATGTGGAGCACTTGATGGACATTATTGTCTTCCAGGTTGGTACAGGTATAACAAATGCACTGATAAATGCTAGAAAGGCAGTTGACAAATCTTTTGCGGGTGAAGCTGAAGACGTCCCGATCCTGTCAACCAGTGTTGCCTACGGTGTCTACATGGCGGTTTCTAGCAACCTTAGGTATGATGTTCCATGTGTCATCGCCGCCATCATCATCATCAAAGTCTACTCCCAACCATGTTGGGTTGGCTACATGAATTTTGTTTCTCCATTCCGATCTATCCTAAGCTAAATTCTCAGATAAGCTGCATGTCTTCGGATCCATTTTTACTAACTCTAACTATATCTGATGCATTACATAGTAAATAGAAGTAGTAAAAAAAGAAAGAGAAAAATGTTTACACTTTTAAAAATATCACTGTATCTTTGTATGATCGATGTGGATCTATCAGCGTGTTGGGTTTCTAAGGTTCTTCAGGTTTAATATCATGGCTGTGTTGCCATTAAAAAAAAAAAAACATGGGTGTGTCAAAGTTGCATGTTTGATCTTTTGTTATATGCGAATAACAGGTACCAAATACTAGCGGGTGTGGTGGAACAGAGAATTTTGGAACCATTACTGCACCAACACAAGCTTATGCTGAGTGCATTGTGCTTTGCTGTTAGAACAGGCAACACTTTCTTAGGATCATTAATGTGAGTTTCACAACATTCATTTTGGAAACTCCATTACAAAGAATGCTTGGAAACAGTAACAATTATCAATATAACTGTTTGAACAGGTGGGTGGACTATGCTCGCTGGGTAGGAATACAAAAGATTCGGGAGTAGAGCATGGGGTGGCTGATGGTTTGCCATTCTCAATTCTATCCGGTATTGTTATCATCCTAAATTTGATGAAATAACAGTTGCTGCTGTTGGTTTTCATTTTCACCGTTTTATGTCATGACAGGCTATGATATTGAGCTTAATGTGGAGATACAAGCATGCAGCACATCTCTTCCTTGCAAATTGCAGCAGAGATCTTGTATTGAACCCAAGGTCCTTTTGTTGACTTTATTGTACTTGGAGAAATTCCTCACTGTTTAGTAAAGTATTTGTACTGTTTGTTTTAGGTGTAGTAGAAGGATTGGTTGAATATTTCTGCAAAAAATGATTGTTGGAAGTGTGGCCAAAATAAGATTGTAGTGTATGAAGTTGTGGACCGGTTGCATGTTCCTGTTGATGATGGTTTTACGTGTGCTCAGAATCAAGTTGTAGTTTTATTTTGGAAAGAAATGGGTCGAAGACGTGGCATCAATCTATTGGTGGTCCACAATCATGAAATTTTGCTTTACATTTATAGCTTCAGGAAACTTGAAAAAATTACATTCATGTTATTCCCCATTGAGTTCTCCTTGAATGACTCCAATCATTATTCAATCTTTTAGAAATTTTCATAGCCCTTCCATGACTTCTCTCATGGGAGAATGGTTATTTTCAGGCTCGTCTATTGGGAAGTCGGGCTCCATCATGCACTATGGTTCAAAATATCACTTGCTGTATCAGGTATCATTTATGACTGAATTTGTCATTATCAAAGCCTATGGTCAACTTAAGGGGTTTTATTCTAAACTCAAAAAAAAAAAAAAACTGGAAAAAATGAAGTGAGACCCCACAACCTACCTACAACAGCAAATGCAAACAAGTAGGCAAGCTCTGACTTGTGATGGATGCATTTACTCATTTTCCAACATTGCAAAAATCCATCTTCTTTGGTTCACCTTTGTGATCGACTCAACACTACTCAATATCATGCCACAAGATGACATCTCGTTCCTCATTGCTTCACCCAAGGTCTTGAATGGCATCTGTTTTCTTCTAGTAGTACCTTCCACAGGCTACCTTTAAATTCATCTCATTGGTACTGCTTTTGTCCTACTGAAGTGCTCAAACCATTCAAAATGATATTTTTGGTTTTTGCGCCCTCCGCCCCCCCCCCCCCCCCCCCCCACATTCAATATTTTTTTTTTAGGTACTCATTTCTAATTCTATCCTTTTCCAATTACATTGCACATCGAGTGATGGGGTTGTCTATGCATACTTATTCGTGGCCCCTCCAATGATCCATGGCCCCACTATCCAGTGGAAATCTATGTTTCAGTGACTGATTGATATAAATACCATAAGAATTTTCAAAATTCTTTGAAGGAAAATCCAGTCTTCCCTACTTTATCATTCAACAAACGCAATTTTCAATAGTGGCATGATTTACGAAATCTTAGCCATCGATAAGCTACCTTCGCAGAAAGAATAAAAAAAAAATGGGTGGAAGAGGAGAAAGAAATGAGAAGAGAGAGATCTCTTTGTATTTAGAGAATAAGGGTCAAGCCAATTAGATCGATCGATCTTCTGTATTTTGCCTTAACTTCCCTAGTATCTGGTAAGAACTGCAATCCATAACCCATTTTCACTTTTGTTCTATATGTTTACAACTTGAAAATCTAATAGATCAGTCCATCATGCCTGTCCTTCAGCGGAACCCATACCTTAGATCTAAACCATTTAAATTTACTATTGTTTTGTATTCTATCATTAAATAAGATTTTACTCTAATTAGAGTTATGCTTACAGCTTACCATCTATAAAAGAAAAGAATGGCCTTTTTTCTTGTATTAAACATGTGTTTTCAATGCAATTAACAGTAGGAATAACTCCAATTGGCGCGTAATTTTTCAAGATGATAGAACATATTGAGATAGTGTTTTTGGAAAGTTTGATTTTTAAATAGGCCCTAGTTGTTGTTGTTGTTGTTGGTGGTGGTGGTGGTGGTGGTGGTGTTGTGTGTGTGGTGTGTGTCAATGGACATACTTAGGGAACATCCTAACTTCCAAAGTTAGTTTTAGACAGGCGCTGATCATTTTTTTTTTTTTTTAGACTTGGGCACAAGAGAATTATGTGTAAGGCTACTTTGTGGAGCCTACTTATGAACATATAAACCACTCAAATCAAATGATGCCCACCATTTTATGGGTCCTTGCCAAGTTTCACTCCAATAAAAGATGGGTTCACCATCAAATTAATCACTAAAATTTATGAATTTTTTTATAATCTTTTTTACTCACCTCTTTTATAGGTGATCAATGCCCAAGCCTTATTGGGGTGAAATTTTGTGATGGATCCATACTCGTGAGTAGGGTTGTAAACGGGTCGGTTCCGGTCCGGGTCCGGGGTGGAACCGGAACCAGAACCGTTTTCTAAGAAGAGGAACCCGAACCGGAACCGGAACCAATAATATTAATGGGAACCAAAACCGGAACCGGAACCAAAACCGTTTGTGAGGCGGTTCTGGTTCCGGGTCTAGACTAATACTTGTATTTTTCTTTTTAAAAAAATTATGCTTTTTTCACATTTCAATTGGATCACGTACCTGCAAACACTAATGTGACATTTTGTCTATTAATAACAGGCACTTTTAACCAAAAACTCAGAAATCACATCCAAACCGGCAATGAGATGTAGAAAAGTAGAAAACCCTAATGTAGAAAAGTAGAAAAGTAAAAAGGGTTATGTTCTCACATACTAAAGTTACCTTATGTTAGTGTATATTGGGTTGGGTCCCGGGTCCACGGGTCTGAGCCACTGTGGATCCGGAATTAGACCCGTTTAGGCATCGGTTTCAAAAAAAGGATCCGGAACCGGAACCATTTTCTTATCGGGACCAAAAATAAGGACCCAGACCCGGATCCTAACGGGTCGGAACCTTCCGGTAATCGGAAAATCGGGGACACATTTACAACCCTACTCGTGGGGGGATTTTTATTCCAGTATATTATACTCTTTTATTAATGACCAGGCCTTCTTTTGAGTTTGTCTCTACTTATTACACATTACACTGATTGTGTCATTTATGTCTAAACTCGAATCTGTTATCTATCACATTATGGCAGGAGGTTGTTTTTCATTTTTGACTGTCAACTTTCATAATCTCTATCCCGGTAAACTTGCAGTTTATATATGTGTTGTGTTGTGTGTGTGTGATATATATTATATTAGATCCAATAATCTTGGGCCATTTACCAAAGAATTGTATAGAAATCCAATAGTTATCAATAAATGACAGGGTCTCTTTTCAAAAAAGTAAGGGTTTTGAAGGATGCAATTGCCATTTAGTTGGTAAATACAGCTCCTTGTGTCTTTTACCAGTTATTAGTCTGTTCATGTTGTCAAGATCAACCCTATATATCATGAGTAAGGCTTGCCCCTAAAACCTAAATCATTATAAGGAAACCTCTAGTTAGCAAAAATGATCCATTAATGGGAGATGACCCCCACCTTGCACTAAGTTTTTTTTTTTTTAGGAGGGTTTCCAACCCTTTGGGCTGGACTAATCCCTCCGGGCCCAGAGAGAAGCCGGGTAAAATCCCTATGGCCCCCAAGTGGTAACACTAGTGGGCTCAACCTTCGGCTTCTGAAGAGGGGGGAACCGATGATCGATACCAGGACCTCTAGATCCGGAAGAGAGAGGAACTGTGGTCCTGACAACTCGGCCAACCCCTTGGGGTTTGCTGAACTGGGTGTTGTACACATTATCTCACTCTCTCACACATGGTAAATCTGATGGCATTGCGACCTCTAATTGATTAGGTCCGGATCCTCTTGAGGGTGCAGGATTGCCCTAGTGCAAATTTTTTAGGGGCATTTGGGCGGAGGTCCCTCAATTGTGATTTTTATTATAAACGGTCCACAACATTTTATCGTACTGACGGCAGTCCTTTTGTAAAAGTAACTCATTGAAAAAGATAAAAACACCCTTGTACACGTCAGCAAAAGCAGAACTCAGACAATTTATCTGAGTTTTGGCAAAGCTCAGCAATAATTCAAATGAACTTCTCTCCTTCCATTGAGGTTTGGATGGCGTTAGAGTTTTACAACGACAAAGTGGTCTTCATGAAGTTTTTAGAGGACGTCTTAAGCTTTTCAGAAAGGTCTGGTTCGCAAAAATTCAAGTTCGTTTGGGCCTCCAAGCGTTGCTTCAAAATAAGGCCTGAAAAACTGATCCAAAATTCATGTCTTTACCAGTAAACTTCAATGGGCCATAACTTGAGTTTCCGAAGTCCAAATCGGGTGATTCAAAACCCTAAAATCATCTACACATCTAGGGCTACAACTTTCATGAAGAGACCAAGTCAAGATTCCGTCGTTATATCATAGAAAAACACCTCACAAGTTAGGCACAATTTTTGAGATTTTTGTCAATCCGTTTTGAATTACCTATAATTTAGGGATTGAATTTGGTGAATGTGGGTTGTCGGATGGCACCACATCACATAGCTATTTGTTCGAAACTCAAGAAAAGTTGTCAAAACTCAGATAAATTTGTCTGAGTTTTTGTCAGAAATTCAGATAAATTTGTCTGAGTTTTGCCAGAAACTCAGATAAATTTGCCAAAACTCAGATAATTTATCTGAATTTTTTTTGAAAACCCAGATAAATTATCTGAATTTTGCAAATTTATCTTTATCAGAGTTTTGTAAATTTATCTTTGTCAGGGCCATGTGATGGATCGATGGCAACAGGAAGGTCATGTGTTGAAATGGAGAGATTATTTTGATTCAAGACAGTCAAGTGAATGATCAAAAACTGATAGTGCTACAAATGAATGGAAGTATAGCTACTATAAAACAATAATTTTCACTCTTGCTTTCAACTGTTACAATTGATGATGAATACATCAATCAAAGGTTAATGGACGGTGCGAGAGACTCAGAGATAGCCATGGGAGGATACCAACCACATCACCTGGCAACCAGGCAGCCAGCTCGCAGACAGGTCCATGGTTTCCGGATGGCATTGTGGTATGAGCACTTTGGCATGCTTGATGACTCCTTCCTCCAGCCAAAGAGCATCGAGTGTAGCCAGAAGGTGAACAAGATAGCTGACAAGTACTGGAACCTTTACGTGAGTAAGACCCTTGATCGCGACTTGCCTGGCCACCTGCTCAGTTACCCAGTTAGAGTCACTAGTGATGGAGATGTCACAGAGCTTCCAGGCACAGAGTTCTTCCCAGACACACAGGCTCACATTCAGAAAAGTTGTTCAAAACTCAGATAAATTTGTCTGAGTTTTGCCAGAAACTCAAATAAATTTGTTAAAACTCAGATAAATTTATCTGAGTTTTGGCAAATTTGTCTGAGTTTTTGTCCAATTTATCAGAGTTTCTGAGAAATTTATCTGAGCTCGGCGACACCGAAAATCAGAATACGAAAAATCAGATTCTAATAAAAATTGAAATCCAAAACAAGAACACTTGATGACTATGATCCAATCGAGAAAAGAGAGAGGGAAAACAAGCAAAAAAGCAAACTACTATCTTTCAAATCCGTTGTACAGAGAGATTTTAAAACCGATTCTATCTTTGAAGAAATGAAATAGAGAGAATCGGAAGTCATGGCATGGTGGCGACGAAAGGTGCTCTGCAACGATACTCCAAACCATGGAAAGGAATGGAAAATGGAAAATGAGAGAGAAGAAGAAGGCAGGAGTTCGAATGAGGGTTGAAAGGGGCAAATTAGTCATGAAAATATATGACGTAGCATATTAGGGACCTTTCACCAAAGTATCTCCAGCTGTCTAAACTAGAGATATTAAAGAAAAAGTTGCCTTAGAATACCGTGCGCAGGGACTTTTGGCTAATTTACCCAATTTTTTTACCTATCACTCAAATGCCTTTATCCAAAGTTTAAATTCATCATTCACTTGATCTGTTGGTGCTATCCAAAGTTTAAATTCATCATTCACTTGATCTGTTGCCCGACTAATTAGCAACACAGCATCCGCATGGAGACAAACATGTCTCCATTTTGGATGTGCCATGTAAGCAGTCCATAATCAAATGTGGACAAAATAGGGCTCAAAGTGCACTCTCGATGCAAACTAACTTATATTTTATAATTACTGTATAATCTTATGAGGTCCAATAGACACGCATATCCTATATGCTGGTGCAATAAATATTGAAGGGTCAAAAAGTACATCCAATAACATGCAAATAACCAATTTAATGGCCGGCCTCTACGTACAGACAACTTGGCATTTATGGACCACACCCGCCCCTACTAGCCCAAAAGTTACCCTGCCTACAATAGAGGTGCCAAATTTAAGGGTGTTCATGGCCAGGCTTAGATATAGAGATGCAGAAAGGTATCCGGTTATCTAAGGGTTTTGACCCGTAAAAAATTGGGTTTGGAACATGTTTTAGGTTTTGATTCGTAAATGAGTCTAGGTGTGGAATCCAATTTAGGTTCTGTTTGATAAATGTATCTGGTTCTAGGTCCATATAAGTTCCAACTCGTAAACACAGGACCTGGCATACGAGTCTTTAATGTTACAAACTGTTGCTCAAAATCAACTTTTATTGGACATTTTTATATTTTATCATGAAGATAGTATACTTGATGCACGGTTTTAGAAGTTGAATGATATCAATTTTTTAAAAGTAAAAAAAAAAAATAAAAAAAATGAAAAGAAGTTAGGTTCTCGAACTGGGACCTCCTATCAGAAACGGGTCTGGGTCTAAGTCTAGTATGGATCCGAAATAGAACCATCCCATTTGCATCCCTACTTGGATGATGATGATGATGATGATGATTATGATGAGTAATTGTAATTTTGTGATACATTGTCTAAACAATTTGCTAGTAAGCTCATATAGTGGTCGGCTGAGCCCAATTGATTAAATGGGCAGGCTTGGGCAGGATATGGGCCTGTTTTTTAAGTTGGTCCGGGCCTAGAGAAATGCCTCAGCCCATCCGACCTGCTCCATGAGAACCCCTAGGTGGAAAAGGCCCATTCATGGTTGGTTTTTTCTTTTTTTTGCTAACGAGGTCCAGGCCTCTTTGATCACCTAACTAATCCGCGGGTGCTGGTTTCCCTCTGTCCCAGGTGCATGTTGGGAGCTGTTTCCAGCTCCTAGGTCCTAACAGAGAGGATAGTCGAACCCAGGACCACGGGGAGCAAATCCGTACCTTGGGCCAATTGACATGGGATGTTGAAATATTGATGAACTCAGGCCATAACCCAGTCTATTTCAAATAATAAGGCTATATTTGAGTTAACTTGTAAGTCATAAAAAGCCCAACTCAAGCCCAGCTCATCTATAAAAATAAACTGTTCTAAGTATCAAATTATTAAATCGCCAAATCGTTTAAATGGGCTTGTGTATGGATTGGCCCTAAACCAACACAGTTAAATGGTTGAGGCTTAATCAGGTCGATCTTAACCAGGCCCTTTTTATTGCAGGTCATGTTCTCATAACCCACGACCAACCTGTATATATTGCGGGTCGGGTTAGCAGGTCTGGTCTGATTTTAGCACTACTAAATTCATGTTGCCAATTTAATTTTCCCAATGTGCTATCGTGCCCTGTCAAAGTGATCCTGGAGTTGAGAATGCAAATTTTACTATGGTCAATGTTGGGCCCATAGTCAGTTCAATCAAAGGTGTAAAACATGTGATTGAATTTATTTTAGCCGGCTCCATTACAAGAGAGACAATCTTGGGTGATATTGATCTAATAGCTGGGCCCCACTTGTAAAGTCTGTGTGACCTTAGAATATTGTAGGATCCGGAAACTCAGAAGCTGGTTTTTAATGGGGTTGTTTGGATCGGGCACATGGTGGGCCCGGACCCTGAGTCGACTCCAATTAAATGGACCAAGCTATGGATGTCAATGGACCTCTTATTACCTGGTTACACAAAAGGGACTCAGCCCAAAAAATCTAAGTATGGACCTGATTGATGATCAGGTATGGATCCTGTCACACTATACCTGAATACCCCATGTATTCAGGTGATACGTATAAAATTTTGTGTACATACATAAAATACATATACTTGTAAATAGCATATATGATTCACATTGTATACAAAATTAAAGACCAGACAGGCTTGCAGCACCGCTGGTAGCAACTCTTATTTGATTCCTGCTCAAGAACCTAGGCCCCTATTCATTTGTACTATGTGTTGTTTTGATCCAATTGGATTTGGATCTATATCAAATTAGAATACAAAGAAATATAATAGACATTGTGTTTTTTATATATAGAGGATTTTATGAAGAAATATTTTTGGGGTTTTTATCCGAAAATACACTTTATATGGTCACTACACGTAACAGTGAACTTTAGCCATCTATGCACCTAACAGGGAATCCGTACAGGATTTTCATTTTTTTTTTTACCATTTTTTTGGGTGGTCGAATTCGACCTTCATTTGCAGTGTTAAAGGTCGAATTCGACCTTCATTGCAGCGCTGGAGGTCGAATTTGACCTTCATTGCAACGCTGGAGGTCGAATTCGACCGTTAGATATAATTCATTATATATCCAATCCCTTCATCCGTTCGTGCATTCTTTGTAAGTTGGCTATCAGGGTGTTAATTTCGTGTGCAATAAAGGCAAGTTCATCACCAAGTGCATCCTCCGAACTTGAACGGCGACGGTGAGTAGCAGTAAGAGCTGTCGAAATCATCGCAGCAGTCGCCTCTACCGCATTCAACCTTGTAAATTGGCTATCAGGGTCGAATTCGACCATGATATAAAATTTGAGATTTGGTTATTTTACTCCCAACGTCGCATTCAACCTTGTAAATTGGCTATCAGGGTCGAATTCGACGCAGGTTTTAATTTCACATTTCTAGACCACCCTTCCAGTACCTAAGTTTACAACCATTCCAAAACTAAATATTCTATCAAGTAAAAAAATATAAGGATTACATCCATTCATGGAGACTTACATTAACAAAATAGATAGAATTTGCACCATACATGTAGAATTACAGTAACAAAGAATATACAGATTATATCCATTCTTGGAGAATTATATTAACAAAAAATATAAAGATTACATTCATTCATTGAGAATTACATTAACAAAAAATGTGAAGATTACATTCATTCATGGAGAAATACATTAATAAAAAAGTTGGAAGTTACATCCACTCATGTAAAAAAATGCCTGTGGTTTAATATTCTTCAAACTTGGGCTGCCTGTGTTAGAAATGAAATGGGAAAAAACTGCTGCTTTTTTTTGTACATTCATGTATCATCAATTCATGGTGGGTCCACTTGACATGGTAAAATTTACGGTGAGGATGGGGTTCCTCATTGAACTTCCATCATTGCTTAGCTTCTTCTCTTCATTTTAAAAGAGAGAGGTCCCTGGAACTGGTGTTTTCATGAGGTAGGCCTTAGTAATGGCAGCGATTTTGAACTTTCACTGTATTTAACTATTTATTCTCAAAAGAAAAATTCTCTCTCACTCTATAGTGCAAGATAAAGCTATATGTTGGAACTGGACCACCGAAACAACTGTCCATTGAATATGCTATTTTTAGACACTGTAAATTATTCCCTGTAAGTATGTTTTTGGATAGAAGCTATTCCTGTAACAAACGAAAACCACCATTTCTCACAGACTAAGACAAATCCAAAGATTTCTAAAATCAGGTCTTCCAAAATACAAACCCAACCCCACAAACCCTAACCCTAACACCAACGCCGCCCAAAGACAACCACCTTCTCCGGCGCCGAATCCGACTTCCTCCTACTGGCGGGACATATGGTTTGGTGGGTTTTGAAGAGGAAAAGAGAGGGTTTGGGGGCGTTTGAATGAACTATATCTAACGGTCGAATTCGACCTCCAGCGTTGCAATGAAGGTCAAATTCGACCTCCAGCGCTGCAATGAAGGTCGAATTCGACCACCCAAAAAAATGGTAAAAAATAAAAATAAAAATCCTGTACGGATTCCCTGTTAGGTGCATAGATGACTAAAGTTCACTGCTACGTGTAGTGGCCATTTAAAGTATATTTTCGGGTAAAAACCCCAATATTTTTAGATTCCATAAGGACGATAAAGGCTTTAAAATTTTAATATTGACGACAAAGGTCCTTCAACCTCCTTTTTTTCTTTTCTTTTCTTTTTGACGTTTCAGTTATGAATAACGAATGCCCTAAAATCAGGTTTAGAAAGAAGATCCATACTCAAATTTATTGGATAAAAACCTTTGAGCAATAATATGTGATGCATTGTCATCCCCATGTGATAGGGACATTTATAGTAGGGATAGCAGTGGGTCATTTGGGTTGGGCATTATGGGTAATATGGACAGGCTCAATTTCGGTCCTATCCATTTATTTATCGAGTTGAAAATGTTGATCCAAATTCAGACGGTTAATCTAAACCCGTAACGATCAGGCAGGAATTGGGTTGTGCCAGCGGATAATAATGCAATTAGTTGGGTTGGGCCATGCGGCAGTTAGAATAACAACCGTGAAATCAATCCAAACCTAAACCATTTCTTAAAAGAGTCAGCAACCCAAACTGAAATTAAAAATAAATAAATAAATAAGCCAACCCCCCCCCCCCCAAAAAAAAAAAAAAACCTCTATAGAGTAAAGAATAACAACAGTGAAATCAATCCAAACCTGAACTATTTCTTAATAGGGTCAGCAACACCCAAACTGAAATAAAAAATAATAATAAGACCACCCCAACCCCCCAATCTCTCTAGAGTATAGATGTCCTTTTCCCTTTTTTAGTAGCTCCAAGTCTCTTTTACCAAAAAAACAGAGCATCTCAAATTCTCCATCTCATGCACCCTATAACACTACTCCACTAGTTTAGTTTTCAAGGCCAAGTGGATCAAGATAGAATAGAGAAACTAAGAAGTGTTAGATGGGAGTGTGAAGTGCAATAGTGCATAGCAATGCTTTACACTCCCCACAGGCCCTTTTTATCATTTTTGCTTTTTGTCTCTGTCTGCGTCCTTACAATGGAATCGTCTCCTTCCTTCCTCGAACCTTCCTATTCTTACATCTCTTCTTAAAATCAATAATGCATAAGAGAGACTTATCTCTCTCCGTGTCCTCCGTGAGCTTCAGAAGCTTCTACCCATTTTTTGTCTTTGGCTTCCTTCTCTCTCGATCTTTTGTAATCCCCCCACCCACCAAACGTATCGTATATATCTTCACTTGTTCCTCTCCCTCTGTGGCTGGTCCCCATAGGCCATAAGTCTCCTGATTGATTGTTCATACCATGCACGAGTCCTTTCAATGGCCCGCCTTCATGAAACCTTGATTGGACTCAGAGAGAGAGACACACTTGGAGCATGAATGGTGTCGGTGAAGAGTCACAAGTGAGATGTGTGAAACTTTACTGCATGACCCACCTATTCATAATTGATAATATGAAGGGCGGCTCAAAATGAATGTTATTAATTAATATGTATTTAAATTTTACTTTAACAGAAGTTGGTCCTATCATAAGATTGAGAATAATTTTATCATAGGAACGTAATAATCATTTTCATACCGTTTCAGTCAAAATTGTCAAAAAAATTTATTTTAATAAAGTGGCCGAAACGAAATTTCACATATTGGTCAGACTTTAGAATTTCGCCTTTAAGCCGAAATGATATTTTACATAATTAATTATTTTTTTAGTTTTTTATGCATATTATTCTTTGTATTTTTTATGTTTTTCAAAATGTAATTCCATAAAGTTTTATTAGAATTGATTAAATCCTTTTTTTTCTATATATATTATTTAATTTTTCCAAAATGTAATTCCAAAAAATTTCGCCGAGATCCTGAATCAGTCGAAACTTCTCATTCTTTATGCCATACCAAAATAGAATCCTAAATGATATTGACAACTATATATGGGACCCATTATCATCGAAATTAAATTTTAAATTGGGAGATTGACAGACCGTGATTGATTTCACTTTCTAACACGGTTGCTTAAACCCTCACAGGGTCCGCACTCTAAAATTTTAGGGCACATCCCACTTATGGCAAGTGTGGGGGAGACACATCCGGACTCGTCGGTGGCTCGTGTATCTCTTGCACTTGGTGCATTCCAAGCTGACAGCAACTGCTACTGTGGCCTTTTGCTCTATAATTACTTTGATACTTCAGTGGTCCGCGGGACTCCTAGTGCAAACCCCACTGGCAGAGACATGCCCGTGCAAATTGTGGGGTCCAGTGCTTTTGGCCCATTGGATCTAACCGTATCTTCCTTTTTTTTTTTCTCATTTTATTTAATGTTTCCTTCCTTGATCAGATTCTTCTCGTGAAAGGACAACGAGGACACCAATAACGTCACTATTGGGGGTTGGCCAACCTTATCACATAAGTTATAAAGACATTAATTAGGGTTTAGATAGGATCAAGTATGATTTAGAGGACAACAATTGATTAAACTTCTCTTTCTGGGCCCACTTTATCTATTCTCTAATTTCATTTCATGTTAGAATGAATCTTTCCTTATCAAACCGAATGGAACGCTAATGCAAGGTAGTTTGAGTGCTACTTGTTTGTATTAAAGAACTTTGGCAAAATGTTTTTTCTTTCTCTTCAGTGTTCATGTATGGTTGCTTTCATTTAATTTTTAAGTCAACTAAGAATTTAAGAGTAGAAACACATTTATCAATAAGCAACATCCCAATCCAATGTAGATTACTAACCTGGGGCCCATTTTTTATGGATTGCTATTTACATATCTCACCAGAAGTACAGTTAAGCTGGTGATTAACAACTACTCTTGCTTTCTCCCTACTGATGTCTTAGGATGTTTAGAAAACCATGCACACTGTAAGATCCCCGGTCCCGCTTTTAATATTTTTATTATATTTTAATTAGATATTATTATTATTATTTTAATTGAATGTATTTTAGTTATTTAAGTGGTTAGAATTAAGTGTGGCACACGTTAGATTAGATGCGTAGATTGGTGAGTTGGGTTAATGGGTAGATGACCTGACCCATAGTTTTGACCAAATGACTTAAGCCCAAGAGAATATTCCCTCTTAACCTAATCCCTCTTTTAAGGAATGCACGTCTTATATCTCTCTGCTAATCTCTGCAACTCCTCCTGTAACTTCTTCGTCTTCTTCCTCTTTCAACTTCCCAAGTTATTCCCACTTTAGTATCTAGCCATCAGAATCAAGATCAGAGGATATCATCATTCTTGGTTAACATTCTTATCAGATGTAACTCTCTCCTCAAACCATTAGGAGTAAATATGTACTCTTAGGTTTTCTTCTTAATGATTTTTTATAGGAATACCATAGATCTGATCACCTGAGTATTTCTATCACATCTCTTATATCATATTGGAGTTAGGATTGTGATCGAGCGCTGGGTATTAGTTAGGATCTGTTGCATTTTCTTCAAACCCCGGTGAAAGGCAAGTACATCATTATAATTTGTTATTGAATGCGTTGTTTGATCTTTGATTCCTATCTAATGCATATAGGTTTTTTTAATTGCCTTTTTTTAAATGATAATGGTAGATTAGGGATTTTAATGGATGTTTGGGTTAATTGGTAATTTGAGTAATGGAAATGTGGGTTCCATTCTCTTTCTATTGGATGTGATTCATGTGAATTTGGATGGATTGTACTCTCTTTTGAAAAAGGGAGGAAAGTGGATGAAAAAAGGAAAAAAACCCATTCTCTGTCACTGTACGAACTCGGCCAACATTCTAAACGTTCGAACGTTGCATTGGAACGTTCGAACGCGTGAGTTCAAAATCGTCTGAGCCAAATGGCAGAGACTTCGAACGTTTGAGCGTTCCCTTCGTACGTTCGAACGCTCGAGTCTGCTCGCCCCTGAACCAAAAACCCGAGGCGTTGAACGTTCGAACGCTGGCCTCGTACGTTCGAACGTTCCATGCACTTAGGCATTTTGTGATTCTCTTCAACTGATTTGGCTCTGATTCGTTTGAGGATTGATGGCATCGTGTATGGGACTTCATATAGATTTAATAACCTTAAATTATCTACCTGAACTCGACATAAGAAATCGTCTTTGGCATACGATATCTTATGGACGTAGGATTCAAATACCTATTATGATTTTAATGAACTCTAGCGAGAAAGGGTCAATACATCATTATTGAAAATCCTTCATTGGATTTATGCACCATGAGTTTCGGGAGATATAACGTCCTTAGCTTACTAGCATTATTATTGTGTGTTGATGGGTAAATGAATATATGTCTAACCTTAGGATCGATTCGTACTATGTCTTAACCTTTGTATTAACATGCATATGTTGGTTTAGGTTGTGTATTCCTTTAGATGCATACTCTGTTATGTGTTATGGCCTATAAGGTGGCTTGACAAATTATGTATGTTGATTTGAATATGATATGGATTATGGATTGGCCAACACTTCATTTTGACTTAGGACTCTTGTGTCGGAGCTTTATTAATCAGGTCTATTATGCATATATGTTTTCCTTTATGTAGGTCATTTATGAACGACTGCAGATTGTATGTGGACGGTTGATCACCGATATGTCCGGATCACTTATAATCCGCTTTGAATGTGAACATGTTATCCTGATATTTGATTAGTTTATGACCACTGACGTAATGAACTGGCTCTCCCGGTTATGTAGGGTTGGCCACCCGCAACGGAGACACTTGTCTCTGTGTGAATTATATATTGCTCATTTTGGTGTCTTTTGGATTTATGTCATACGTTCTTTCTTGTTGTATCATTATCATTACTTCTATATGAACTTACTTGTCTTTACTCATTTTGATATCGTATCTTGATTTCGAATTATGATCATGTTCTTGCTATTTATATTAATATATTTGGTGCATAGGTACCGAGCCCTACTATACCGAGGAGACGGTAAGTTTCTTGTTGTATCATTATCATTACCTCTGTTAGTTTTATTATAAGCTTAGAAAAAAGAAAAAAAAAACAGCAGATGAGTTGTTGGGGAAATGTCAGTTTCCAATTGCCATCAAATACATAGACATTTCCAAAATGCCTTGGGAAGAGGCTATCAGCAAGTGTTACCCATGTCTATGATTTCCATGGCCGACGCATCTGATGCACCTGAAAGAATCTATCCACCTTTCCTCTCTTAATAAGACAGCCTTTAAAAGTCCATGTTTTTTAAAAGAGGAAAAAGAATAAAAGGAAGAAAGCATGGAGAATCTTGAGTCTCAAGATAGCAAAAAAGAACACTCTTTTATAATAGGAGGAAATACAGGGCCATGTGCCTCAGCAAATGTACCTAACCCATCATTTGGAAAGATCATGGCCTTATATTCCATTCAAAGGGCCTAAGCTCAAAAGGTTAGACAATGGGAAATCACAAAAAAACAAGTGGAGAAAGCTATCAATGTTACAATTTGAAGCTACCGGACACTTTCTGTGCCTCTATTTTCTCACTATTTTAATATGTTTATGAGCACATTTCTCACATAGTTATTATGCCCCTTTGTTTCGTTTCTAGTGATCACATAATCTTTCAGTTTTTTTAACTTCTTTTCCTTTTTGAACAAGACCTTAATGCATTCCTAAAATTAAAGGTGACAACCCCAATGAAAATGAAAGGCTAGTGATGCCTCCTTGGAGATAATTGAGATTCTCCCTATAACCTTTACCATTTTACTTGAAGCCACAACATGGTTTACTTATATGAGCTGAGGTAGTGTAGCCCATTACAGGGGCGGAGCCAGGAGTTCATCTCCGGGGGGGCCGGCGGCGGACGGGCGGGAGGCACTGCTGGCTGCTGCCTGTGGCTGGGAAAGGGGGAAGGTGGCGGCGTGGCGCTGCTGCGGCTGGGAGAGGGCCAGAGGGGGAAGGCAGCGTGGCCCAGCTGCTCCTTCTTCTTCTTCTTCCTTCTTCTTCTTCTTCGTTAATGGCCAAATGGGAGAAATGGGTCATTGCAGGAAGAGGGACATTGCAGCCTTCCTTGGCCAAATGGGAATAGGGTTTTGGAAAAGGGGCTGAAGAGGTTTTTGGAAAATGGGCTTTTCCTGGAAATGAATGTTGGATTGAGGAGGGGGGGGGGGGGGGGGGGGGGGGGGGGGGGGGGGGGCAGGCTGGATTGATAAACTTTCTTGGGGAGGCCCATTTTCATCTTCTTTAAGGGTTTTCCAAAGCCTGGGGGGCCAGGGCCCCCCCAGGCCCTCATGTGGCTCCGCCCCTGGCCCATTATACTATACTATATGTATGATGAGCAATCTTGTTTTTTCTCCCTGTTTTTTTAGATTTATCTTCTTACGTATGTCACTCTTCCCACGTGTGAGGTGGCTCATGCCACCATCGAAATGGAAATACGGCAACTTAAGCTTGATCCAACTCATGTAGGACCTCAAACTCATTAATTTTGTATTACTCCCTAACTTTTGGATTATTTTTTTTCTAAATCTTATTTCGAATCCACCAATCCACTTATAGCACAAGTGAGGTATCCCCAAATACAATAAAAAAAATATTCACTCTCCTACAGGTAGATCAACTGCTTATGTAGACCAGCTTCAAGGCCTACTTGAGCCCGCCTTTGATCAAAGTAGCCTCTTTTAATACTCTTGTCATCCGATATACTTGAACTTCTACTCATGCTGAACAAAAAAACATCCTAAGATTAAGATGTCATCAAAAAAATTGTTAGAACCTCTTTGGATTCATGTGAATTCCAATCGCAGGATCATGATTAGAGCACGTGGGCCCGCTCCTCGATGCTACGGAAATTGCAGTATTCCATATCTACATCATTTCAGGTTTTATATTAATTAATGCCCTACACCGTCGCATGTAGTCGGCCCTTGGCAATAAAGTCAAGCCTCTTCAGTAGAATAACCTCCACCAAACTCTCCGCACACCCTAACTCCATGTACAAAAACATACAAATCCAACAGAACCTACTGTGGATTTGATGTCAGTGTCAAGTATCCCAATTCGACAGGCAATCTCATTATAAAATAAAACCGGCATCCAGTATCATCATCTTCCAAAAATCTTTTTATTGTATCTCGATTTTGAAATAGGAGTCCGGATCCACTATTATACTTGGTACTTGCTCATTGCAAGTGAACCAGTCATAGTATGTTATGTTAACCCCTTGTGAGTCCAAATCTGTTCCCATTTCAAAAAAAAAATCGTTTAGATTCAACCCATTGCCATCCCTATTTTTAAAGTAGCTGTGGACTGAATATGCTCCTACATATGGATGTTAAAACATATCTGCTGTCAGCAAAGAACAAAAGCAAGGGGTGTATGGAAGAGAGCGTAGGGTTGAATCTACTGTACAAGCGAAAAAATCACATGCTCTAAATGAATGCGAACGAAGTCGGTGGCGCCCGTTTTATTGATGACCTTTTACTCTTTTTCAACGGTATTTTGCCCCACTCCCCCGACGCCGAGTTGAGTTTTTTACTTTTTACGCGTCCCGTATTATTACTCTCGTGACTCGGACGAGTTGACCAGGTCGGATGGAACTATCATTCTTCAATATGAAAGGCCTTCGATCCTGTCCGTTTGCACGTAGTGTGTATATGGTTACAAACTTGGACTAGTCTTCATAAATTTAGATGTTGAATCGACACAAAACCTACATGTTCTATGCATATGCATCAATTTGAAAGGACGGATTGAATCTAAAATTAAATTCAAAATAAGATATAAAGTGCATTACTGTGAATATTGGATAGAAGATCTTCAAAATAAATCTTTTGCATATAAATGGTTATAATTAAAGCCGAGTAAACTCTCAAATATGGATATAGCTCAAGCTGTTTAGACGGTTACAATTTATATATTTTTTAATATGTGAGTGTAATTGTCATAGATTCCAATCCTCAATTAGAAATATAAAAAGAATCAGGTTTCAAAAGTAAGTATCATACTCGGTTTATTTAAAATCAAAGGCTTGAAATACTTAGACAACTGAATACACGTTTGCAACCCTAATATTGAGACTATATATATGGGTGAATGCCAGTTCAACATGGTTGGTATATACAAAAAGGATTGTATTGATCATAATGAGGCCGGAAAAAAAAAAAAGGAAGAGCTAAAAAGGAGAATGTAGGTGAGAATCTACCTATATTGAATGGTTTGAAAATCCAAGACACTTTCTCCTTCTATCAATGACCATGATGAGTCTCGGGTATTTTGTGAATCAAGTTAGAAATAAACCAAACAAAAAGATAAACAGTTGATTCTTATCTGAGGAAAAGCCCCCTAACTATTTCACAGGCATCTATCATCCTTGTAACAAGTAATGCCCTTGTTTTGAACATTCAACAAGATCATTGTTGAGTTATTTGTGTAGAATAGTTGTTTTGCAATAAATTTGAGATACCTTAAAAACACACGACAAATGAGAATTCATCAAAATCTTGCTATTAAATGTAATAAAAGACTTGTTCAAAATTAATTTTTAACAATAATTTCCCTATTGGAGTAAACTTGATTATCTGACCCCTTGATTAAGTTGATGGAAAAAAGCTAATGGCATAAGTATCCCATCAAATTAATGGTGTATATCAGTCATTAATGTTAAATTGCAAGGGTAGGTATACTAGGATTAACAAAAGGAGGTCCCAAACGCAATTAGACATGCCATTATTTTCTAAGGATGTATATACTGCTTCTAGACGATCATAATCTTCAAAGACCACAAAGGTTTTCGGGTGTTACTATTTTTGAAGCAGACACCCAAATCTGATGCAACATAATTACATTGCAAGTACAAATCTGACACAACTCTTTCATCTCATCTAGCCCAAACTAACTATCCATTGCAAGGAAATGTAATGCTATTTTCTTATATTTGACTAAAACGATAGTTGTCATGACATGTATAACCATTGACATTTATTTGTTGAGCTATATATATTAATTGGAAAATCTTCTCCTGCACTGTGCTAACCCATAGGATTCATTTAGGCTGTTTCATTCTGAAAACCTCTTGAATTTTAGGCACTCACTCCGGCGCCAATATGAATGGACTGCAGAGCACAAGAGTAAAAAAGAAAATCGTCCATATTAATTGAAAAACATAAGTGAGAAGACTGATAGGTAATATTCGGTCCTAATCTGTAGGGTTGCATGTACACCAATTTGGGCATTATTAGGAGATTTTTGGCAGGGCCTCTTAGAATGTGATGAGATAGGCGACCTTTCTTCCATCCCAAACTGTTCACCCCCCTCAAAGTCCTTGTGAATCCACTTTTAGGCTATCATATCAGTAGATTAATAATTCACCTGTATAAAAAACATATGATTAATTCTTAAAAAAGAACTGAAAGTGATCTAATCTTGTTGTATTGAAAGGAGTCAAAAGGTTTCATGGGGGGTTGGGTTTAGTGGGATGAATGGGTTGGACAGATGAAAGGTGGGTCTTAATCATCATACAATGAGAGACCCTATCAGGAAACTTATGGTGATGACCAACCAGGAGATTCCCCTCAATCTTTACCTGGTTCATCCAGAGATGGATGGGCACCGAATTTTCATGCAACTTCTAAAATGGTCATGATATGTTCATGGTTCTAAAGTTGGGGTCACAGCCAATCAAATAATAAGTTGGTACTTAATTATCTAATTATAGGTGAATAAACCACTAGAATGGTCTAGCTCCATCAGATCATGCAAACTCCATGGGATTTGTCATTGTGACATAGGAGGGGAGGAGGTCTAGATGTTCCATTCGAATTGATCACATAGGATCTCACATGGTAAGATTGTGCATAGGAATACATGCTTTTAACCTTTTTTTTAAATGACATGGGTATTGAAATTTTAACCCAACATGACTATTATTCCGGCCTAAACTCATACAAATGCACACCGAATAAATCTACAACGGGTTTCGATCATAATTTAGGGAGGAAACCCACGCCCTATACCATTAAATGCCCTATGCCTATAAATATAAAAGAATTGCATTTTTAGTGGAAGAGAAAAAAAAAAGAAGTGTTTTTTTTTCTTTGTATTCATGAATAAGAATTATCTAACCCAAACAAGAAACATTGATTGCAATATAGTGATATATTTGGCCCAGTAATCTAAACCATAGATCTGCACAGATACACCAACCACTACGTGTCGATTTGGACCTGACCCATATATTCCCAAAGAACCATGTCTCAAAACCATAGTCCAAAACATAGAGAATTGCAGAAATCCCAATATATTCCCAAAGAACCATGTCTCAAAACCATGGTCCAAAACATAGAGAATTGCAGAAATCCCAATCTGGCGCAACTCCATCTGCAATGGGCCCCACAGGTTAAATACATGAATCCTTGCCACGTGTAGAGTGGATACTGGCACCGTATTGAGTACCCACTCACGGGGAAACTGCAAATAACTACTAATTGCAAGTTACCTGCATCTTCCCCCCAGCTCACTCAGTGAGTCAACATGACTCGCCGAGTCACAGCTGCAGATGAATGCATCGACTCAGTTCCGTTCATAGGAAATGCTCAAACAAACTACTATCCAAGGAAATCATCCAAAACTATAATCTCTTTGTACTTCTATAATTCTCTTTTAACAATCTCTATACACAAACGAATCCACAGAAGAAGAAGATGAAGAACAGATATCTCTAACAAGAAGTGCAGTGAGATTTACATCAAAATCGCCACGACGAGCAATGAAATCTCTTTCAGAAGAAAACCCAAATGCATTATTCCCAGGAAGAATCGGATTCGGATTAGGAAGCGACTGCAATGCGATTTTTACCTTCTTAGCAAGCGATGTGTTCCAAAGAAGGTGAGTGAGAATCGCCGAGTCGGAAATCCGAGTCTTGCTTTTCCGCTGAGTCGCGGCTCGGACTATCTCCATCAACGCTGCATTGGACAGCCTCCGAACCGATCGAATTCCACCTATTACAATTGCAGCAGTTGCAGAGAGCTTAGAGTCCTTAAAGTTTCTATCTTTATTGGATTTCTCGTTTGTCTCTATCCATAGATGCATTGTTTCAGAGCTCCGAGTTCTAACTCGTGAGAAAACGTCTCCAACAACCCAGATATTGTTGACATCCACCAACAGAACTTGCTTGAAATTCCGACGGAGTCTTCCCAGAAGCATCTGATAGCAAGCCCATCTTCTCAGCTGCATTGGCGCTCGGTCTAGGAACCCGGCCAGAGAGTCTTCTGGGTCGAGTTCAGAAGCTTCAAATCCCACAACAGAGCCCCAACTCAGCCCACCCAACTCATCCTTTTCCCCAGTGGTGCTGTTGCTGTGATTTCTGTAGCCCCACAACGGTTCTCCACTGCGGTTGTTCTTGAAAAGGGAAGGATCGAAATGGGTCACTGATGGAAAAGGCGCATAAGGCTTGGTGGTGTTGTATTTGGTGTGATGGAGGAGTAATTTGTTGAAGGAGTCGTCTTCTTGCTGAATTATGGTGGAGAAATGGAGGGAAGAGGAAGTGGGTGAGGAAGGGAAGATGAAGACGACGTCGGCTCGAGCAGTGAGACCCGATCGATGGAGAGTTCTGAGAAACAAACGAAAATCATCCTCTGTAGTGTTCTCAGTGAGATGGGCGACGAGCAATTCGGTCATTGCTCTGTTTCCTCTCCGAAACAGAGCACCCATTCCTTGCAGCGCAAAGGAGACATTTTTATTGATGTGGGTGTTGTGGGTGATGAGCTTCCACTTGTTCTTTTTCTTTTTTAAGAGCCAGGAAGAGGATCTGTTGTTGTTGTTTTTGTGGGTGTTTTGGAAGTGAGGCTTGGGGTTTTGGCCAAGCCATCTTCTTGGGAAAGAGATTTCAAGGTGGGAGGGAGAGAGGGAAGTGGGGTCTGAGGTTGAGAGGGTGAAGAGGAGGATTGTGAAGATGACAATGAGAGCACAAATGGAGATGGTGGATTGTGCTCTGGTGATGAGGCTTGGGGTCTTCTTCTTCTTGCTGTTGAAGGATTTGTCGTCGTCAAGGAAGAGGACGAGCAGGCCAAGTCCCCATTTCTCACTGCTTCCTCCCTTTGCATTCACCATCACCTCTCTCTCTCTCTCTCTCTCTCTCTCTCTCTCTCTCTCTCGCTCTGGAATTGAAAAGGAGAGGGGAAGGAGAGGCCTTTAACCGACCCACCTTGTGTCTCGTATTGTTTTTTAGGAACTGCAAATCTGTGATTTTGAGTGAGAGGGAGAGGTTTGAGATTAAGAGGAAAGAGGAAGGGGACGTGTGGGGCCCAGCAAAACTGCTGATGGGTCTATTGTTTCATGGACTATAACCTGATTTGATCCTGGCCTCAGCTAATTTAGATTGTAGTAATTAATGGTTTTAACCATGTGTTTATATCAATGGTTTGATTAAGAGCTCTGAGAGTCATGACTCATGATGGCTTGGCCCTGTCAACTTGGCTTTATTGGGGGTGAGAAGGGGAAAGTAAATTGACTGGTAAAAGCTAAGAGTCACCTTGGGACTTTAGCTAGGTGCCTAGGTTGAGGTTCCTGATTTCTTAAGTTACTGTAAAACAGTAAAGCCTTTTATTTTGCACTTTGTTAAAAACTGATCCCACAACATGGAAAGTGATTTATGGATTAAATTCTAGGGAAGGAAAAACCAATTTCAACTCATGGGGATGGGGTGTGTGCATTTGGGATTATTCTGAAAATGTTTTGTTCTAAATATGAATGAAGATGAATTTGTAGAGTCTCCTTTATTTGGTGGAATTTTTGTGGAATTCATGTTTATATGATTTCAAATACTTTCAAACGACTCTTACGAGCAGGCTTTACCAAGGAAGTTTCTCAAGTGCTAATCTCTAGAAGCATTTGAAATTCCTTAGTTTGGAAGTTGGGATTTCAAAGGACTAAATTAGGAAAATGAGGAATTTCTAATAAGCCAAAAATCTCACTTGTCAAACCAATTCTAAATAAGCCTCAAAGCATTCTAGATGACATAAATTTGGTATGAGCAGAGAGATTCTACTTTGTTAAAAGGAGAGGATCCCAAACATAGGCAAGTTGTTGTTAATAAGTTATTTAATTATTTTATGATAAGAATTAAAATATTGTGCTCACAGAGTCCTTTTACTATCACTTTCTTTTTGTTTCACACTTTTAAGCCTTCTATGGTCAATTCAATCCCTCACAAACAACTACAATAATTTATATATGCAATTGTCCTACTTTTTTTTTTTCTAATTATTAGTAACAGGTGGATCTTATCATGATAAATTTGTACAATATGAAGCTACCAAACTTTGAGGAGTTAAAATCAAGGGCTGAAATTATTTGATAGGATTGCGAATTTACGATTGAAATCACCCCTTTACCAAGTACTAACCTATCCATCTCCAAAGAACCAACCAAGAATTGCTCAGTTGGTTAAAAAAGAAAAAACACCATCCATCCCCCTCTTTCCCTAAATTGTTATGCATGAGGTGGTCCACAAGAAAGTGAAAAATACATGCACCACATTGTCAAGGGTTTTACATATGAGATCCAAAATTTTCAGAAAACTTAGCCGTTGGGTGTTTCCTTTTAAAACCTCATCTGTCACTTTCTAATACGTACTTTGTTGATTTACCAAATTATTAAGGACTGATGTAGTGAGGCACTTATACTCTCACAATATAGTCAATTGATCTCCAAAATTACAAATTCTAGGATCTTTTATTTTCTTGGATTTTCAGACTTGTTTGAATTTTTTAAGAAATCACTCTGTTACAGTTACAGCCCATGCTACAAATAAATATCACTGATTGGGGTCATAGGTATATGGGTTCCCATACCCCTGTTAAAATCTCTACTGAAAACCCATTTTGGTTTTAATGATCCTGATCATCCAATCGCCACCGCTCATTCGTATGCCTCACCCAATCAATGGCTATGATCTCATCAATTCGGACATTATCATATGATCCTTTGATGGTGGGTCCCACTTATAGTAATGGAAGTTCCAATCTCATCCTTTACTGCCCTTGAATAAACAAAGTCAGGGCCCACATGTACAACCTGAAGAACTCTGGAAGTAAAATGTACACACACTGTGCTGGTGAGAGCATTATATGTTGCTGCAGGTGAGAATGGCAAACAATAATGTGATGAGGCAGAGTTTGTAACTCTGATGTGTGGCCAACCTAATGAATACATTTACTATTTGTGGGACAGGCAATCTGCTGGTGGGGCTCACCTCTTGCATGGTTTTGATACTATACGCGTCTGCCACACTGGCACTGGCAGGCATCTGCTGGGGTGACTGTGAGTGGTGAGAAACTGTCTCGTAGCTGCTCACAACTTGGTGCCAGAGTATCTACCATTCACAGGGGAAGTCATATGTACACTGATCTGGACCGTCCAAATCAATCTTTCTGTTTGAGTGATCATAGCCTTGTGTTCCTAGTAGGAGCAATCCTAACCATTGAAGTAGTGGGTGCCAATGGATATCAGAAAGAAACTATTTAGTTGTACAAATTCAATGCAGAGAGTTTGATGGCTGGGATATTCTAATTAGCATGGTGTTTGGGTGTTATTTTCTATCTATCATGGAACCCACCATTTGAACGGTCAGATCACATGCAAGTTCCCCACCATGCCTCTTTCTTGGAACCCTTTTTTCTTGTTTACATACATGGAACCCATGTATAGTCAGCCAATTCCTTGGTGCACCTTATCTCCTTGAATTGGCCGCAATCATCCCTATTGAACACTTTTGAAGACCAAACTTTCAAGACCAACTTTGGGCTAGCTAGTATCATTTGATTGACTTGATGTTTTGCATATATGTCTTAAATTATTTGATCTTCTTTCTCTGAATTGTCATGCATTCAGGTAGACTTAAAAGGAGATAAGTATTTTCTAGAAAAGAAAAACTGCATGCTTTGTAGCGTCCGTTTTCATCACACCATGGATTCTATCACAATAAAGAGGGTGGCACACCAATGATTTATAAAATCTCACTTTTTATTCATCATTGGGTTGGAAATCTTAGAGATTGATATATTTAAGATTGATAAACTTTGGGGGCTATAACTGAACAGATTAGGATGATTTCATGAAGCTGATGTTTAGTGAAACCCAACAGAGATTCCTAATAGACTTGCATTTGGATGGACCCAGAGCTCGTTGAGCACCTAGTTTACTGTATAAGATTGTAAGGTGCACAGTGCTGTGTGTGTGTGTGTGAGAGTGAGAGAGAGAGAGAGAGAGAGAGAGAGAGAGAGAGAGAGAGAACGCATGAATGTTTACCTACCACCGTTCATCCCCTGAACTCCATTTTTTATTAGAAATGTCGAAAAAGAAGGCTTGACATTGGCCGGCAAAGATGGCTTTCTTGCATGATCCAAAAATTACAATCAAGAAAACTTTCACCCATGAAAGTGACCATTAGTAACATTCTAGGAATGAGATGCCTACATCCTCCATTCATCCTATTTTTGGCTTATGCCCCATACACAGTGGTTCAGATTTTTAGTCTTAGACAACAAACTATGGAACCGATGGTTCAGTTCTAATCTACCAAGGATGCAAATATGTGCATTGGGCCACAACAAGGCCCGTACCATCAGAGAACAGTGGGTGGACCATCCACTGATATTCCAACTCGATACCTTTGTATGCAGGGGCGGATCCAAGATTTTTGTTTGAGGGGTGCGGATCCTAATAGCTAGTTTGGTTTTGGGGGCAAACCAAAAATTTTCATGTAGATTTTGAGGGTGAACTCACAATTTATATTGGATTTTTTTAGGTAGAACTAGAGTTTTCATATTGGTTTTGGAAGCTCACCCCGGTTTGACAGATACCACCGCACCCACATGCCTGTACTTGGGTCTGCACCTATTTGTATGGTAGCCATCAGGCACCTTGACTACTTGATTAGCTGGGCTCTCTGTTTCTTGAACATCTTACAAACTGAAAGGTCATTTAAAACGGCATGGGAAATGGGCTCCAGGGAGTGTCGGCAACCACCAGGTGAGATTAATGCAAGGTCACGTTTATATCATCTTTGTAAAAAATGTTAGGCCCTGTTTGGATCTTTAGAACTCAGTTGTCCTGTAATTCTAGCTTTCTTTCTGTTGCTCTGTTTACCTGAATCTCAAGTGTAATTCAGGTTATCGAATCTCATGAATAGGGCTGTTCATGGGCTATTGGGCTGGGATTGGGCCTTAATTACATACAAGCCTGTTGGCTGGATCCAGTGACAAATATTGGTCATGATAACTATAAATCAATCAAGCTCCATGGTTTTTCATATTCTATTATCAGCTTACCGGTCCACCTTCTGATGATAACTGAAGCCATGTATCTGGTCACAACCATTGTGGATATACAAAATGCTCCAAGTCCCACCTATAAACTGTTGATCCTTCTTACCCAAAAAAAAAAATATTAGCTGTTAGTATTGTCTAGATAAAAGGAAAGATGGGCCACACCCAACAGATTGCCGTCCATATTTTCAAGATTTTGTTACAAGTTTGTTGTTGAAAAGGGATTTTAAAAAAAGGCACACATTCCAGCCAGGAATCATAATCAAGCACCCTTTTCGGTATTCAAGATGCTCTTCTTACAGCAGTAGCAATTTCTAAGTTTTAAACAATTTAGGCAATAGTGTCCCCTTTTTTTAGTTAGAGATAGAGATGAATTCCCACTTCCACTCCCCACTCCACAATCAAATGGAAAATGAACAGAATTCCCCCATATTCTAAAATAGCATTGTTGTGCAGTTTTAGTTGAAACTGACTTTTGAGAAGTAAAATGGCAGGGGGACCAATGCTGTGGCCCTTCTTCTGCTGATTTAGAGAGCAGAGTTAAGACTACTAGAACACAAATGGGAAGACTTGTGGAGGGCATGTGTTTGGAATTGGGGCCTTAGAAGAGGGGGTACATGGCCCTTGACAGCTTAGCTGCTGGCTCGTTTGTCCTTTTACCTTTGACTGGTGCAGAAGGGGGTAAGAGGACCTTCTACCATTGTTGTTCCAATCACAAACATGCTATTTTTTAGTGTTAGAATTAAATTTTCAGAATTTTCCTGGTAACATTCTCTGATCAAAAGAGATAAGATTTGTAAGGAAAGGTGGAGATGTGCAAGGCATGATCATGATATTTACCTTTGACAAGAAATGACTGGCCCTCAGTTCATCTTTTTAAATTAAATCCCAAAAAGTTGATACTCTTCATGTGAAAGCCTCTTTTCTATCAATTCCTAGGAATAGAATGCCCATTACACAAAAGATGTGGAAAAGAGCCTAGTATACTTGGGGGAAATTTTCAAAAAAGATTCTAAAGATTTTGCCAGTTTTTAAAAAGGGGTCTCATGAATTAATTGTTTCAAAAAGGTTTATAAGTTTTCTAGTCATCTTTCAAATAGGTCCTCTACAGTGCTCACCTCCTATCCTTTCTCCCATACTTTCTCATAATGACTAAAATGCCCATCTCCCATACAGTTACTCTTTTTCCCTCATGTCTTCCTTCTCCAATCCACCAGTACTTGTTGGTCAGGAGAGGAAAATATAAGGAAAATGAGTTAACAAAGAAGGGCAACTCAGTCATTATGAAAAAGTGGTTGTTGGTGCTTCCTGGTGCCTACTAGTAGCTGCTGGTGGCCTGTGAGGGGGGAAGAGGGAGGTGAGTGTTGTGAGTTGGAGGAGGAAAATAAAGGAAAAATGAGTTAGTAAACAAGGGAATTCAGACATTATGAAAAAAAAAAATGGGAAAAAGACTCACCCACCATGGAAAAACTTTTGAACCCTTTTGAAATAACTGATTCATGAGACCCATTTTTCTTTTTCTTTTTTTGGAATCTGATGAAAACTTTCCCATATACTTGCCACTCAACCAACTAATATTCTTTTATGTTTTTTACTATGTGAGAATCACCTAATTTAACAATAAAGAAGATAAATGACCGCACCATCATCACCATCATCTTAATCTAATGTTTTAAAATCTAACTTATTACCTTATAAGGTTTATTAAATAGTATTTTAGTAATTGTATCATTATTTTAAACTCTTTATAACTCTTTTAGTCTTTTTCTAATATTAATATAGAATTAGGTGACTCCAATCACCAGCTCCTGACTTACCAAGTCAAATTAAAGTCAAGGGTCAGCAACCTATGGTAAAAACATTACAATTACCAATTACACCTCTACATCAATATAAGCAAATAGCTTTTAAATTTTTTATAGTATGTTTTCCTGGTAGTCCTCATTTTTTACCTCCCTCCTTATCCAAAAAAATATATATATACATTATTTTGGTAGTTTTTAATTTTAAATGTATTTCTTATTATAAAATTATCTTTCCAAAAGAACACAACATTTGAAAATATCTTGATACGTTCTCATGATGATATTACCTTCATATTAATATTTGTAGCACTGTTATTTTGTTAGACAAACGGCCTGTTATTGTTCCAGCAAATTTATCTTAGGATATATGATGACTATCTAACATCTCTTTTTTGTTTTGAGCAACTAACTCTTATCTTTGATTAATCCAATCCCTTCAAGTACAGCTTCATACCCATTTATGACCATTCTCATTCCTTTAATAGATTGTATAGGACAGCATTTATGGGGTTGGGCTGGGCGGGCGGGTATGGTTTTACCCCAAGGTCCTTCCCATCCAGGCTTACAACCTGTGGGTTATGAATGGCACTAATCTAATCATTTTTCTCATGTGTAGAGACAAGCTTATGAAAGTGATGCAAGCTTTATAGTGCGGCATTACATGGGGATACTTCTGAGAGCTTTGTGGAAAACATTACAGTTTGTGACGCATGGTTCTTTACCACCACAGTTTGTGACGCATGGTTCTTTACCACCCCAAAAAAAAAAAATGTTACCAATCAAATGATAACATGTTACCAAAGTCTTGAGGTTGTGGGCTCATGTTACCAATCAAAAGAAAAGGTGTAGGCTTCTATAGAAAACAACTTCAGAAATGTATCCATAAAATATAACGAAGCTGCCAAAATGTCAATATTATATATAGAACAAGGCTCTCCTAAGCTCGAGCTTATGATAGAATTTCATAAGCTCATGCTTGTGGGGCCCACCTTTGGTCCATCCAAATGGACCAAACACATGACCCGACCCCCCCCCCCCCTCCCTAAATTGCACATGTCCACAAACTTTTGATCAGATCAACTCGATCGCAAATGCACTAGCCAAGCAAGGGGTTGAGAGGTTGTCTCCATGGGTGGGTGTGATTATGTGATTGGGTTGGGGTTGGTATAATACTCTTGAACCTTCTCTTTTACTTTTTCAGCTTTGTACTTGTTTTCTCTCTTCAATAAAGTTTTTGTTACCGTTTCAAAAAAAAAAAAAACTTTTGATCAGATCCGAAATTACTGGACCGTTGGATCGACTATGCATCGATCCGAATGAACCGCTGACTATTAAACTTTTAGGCCCATATGGGAGATGATAGGAATCACGGTTGGGATTGATTTTTTGCAAAGAGGATGATCCTAGGGAATACTTGAAATCCCCCCTCCCCTCCCATGGATCCCTAGGTGGGCCCCACCACACACTTGAGCGTACCTTATTCTAAGCTTGAGCTTAGGAGGACTGGCTATATATATATATGGGAGATACTCCTATGAGAGATATCTCTCACCTTATATGAGAGATATGGGTATATATATAACACAGAAATTAGTACTTAAAATTTTCACTGGGTCATGTTTGGCAATCAAATTTTCAGTGAAAGATTTATGCTTTCTACAGAGTCGAGGAAAACCAACATTTGCTTGTAAATCCCTAATTTGGACCAATGAGAATTTTTGAGGATTTTCAAATCTGACCTTCCCCAATAGGATTTAAAAGTCCTCTTTTATGTGGATTTGTGCACTGAACCAATTTTTTTCAGCTACATGCATCGATATTAATATCAATATGAAATTCTCAGCTATGCATATCTTCAATGAGGTATCCTTGTTCCATGGACAATGATGCAGATTTCTCAACTGTTATCAAACATGCTCAAAATGCGTATGCCTACAGAAGAATTTGGTGCGGCGCGTGTTCTTGATCAATATAGGCCCTTTCACACTCTTATCACCCCCCCCCCCCCCCCCCCCCCCCCCCCCCCCGGATCTGGTACCAAGCCCAATTTCACACTCATCAAACCTTTATCCACCGTTGGATTGAATTTCAAAGAAATCTATGATTAAAAGACCACTAAACTTTAAGGCTATGAAATCCTAGCCCTAGGATGATCTGATGAGGGCTTTTTCTTTCTTTTTTTTACCTTTATGCATGAAGGAGACCTTTCCATGTACGCCAAACCTCACTCAAAATAAAGCATCTAATATATATATATATATATATGAGCAAGGCTCTCCTAAGCTCAAGCTTAGGATAAAATTCCGTAAGCTCATGCTTATGGGGCCCACCTTTGGTCCATCCAAATGGACCAAACATATGACCCCCCTAAATGGCACGTGTCCACCAAGTTTCGATTAAATCCAAATTTACTAGACCGTTGGATCGACTATGTATCGATCCGAATGGATTGTTGACCATTAAACTTTTGGGCCCATATGAACATGATAAAAATCATGGTTGGAGCTATTTTTTTTTACAGAAAGGAGGATCCTAGGGAGTACTTGAAATCCCCCATCCCCATCCCCATCCCCATGAGAGTCCCCAGGTGGGCCCCACCATACACTTGAGCTTACATTATCCTAAGCTTGAGCTTAGGAGAGCTGGCATATATTAAACTGCATATAAGCATATAAAAAATATGCAGTCCACTCGTAGGAGAACTTCACCCTTGTAACCCAAGCCTCAAATAGATAGACCACTCATGCATCAGTATTAGAAATAATATGATATTGCTTTTATCAAAAGCAAACTGGGGTCTGGCTTTTTTCTTCACTGAGAAAATCTCCTCTGATTTTCTACAACCATAATACTAAACGTAAATACAAGGTGTTAAGCTAATTTGAATAAATGATAATACAAAGCCTTTACTTTAACTGTGAGATACATGTATTTTTCTTATGTGCTCTGCAAATTACTAGTTTCTTGGGTGGAGGATGAGATTAAACCTGTGAAACTTGCATTGCTACTCCATGAATATTTATAGTTCTACTCTTCAAAGAAAACAAGAACTATTTGGAGCTTATACTAGATCTTCTGTCAAATAAATTAATCTTCCTCACCTGCTTGACAAACTCTTGTCATTGACGATCATCAACTTATACCATTTTACAATGCCCCCCTGATAGTGACAGCATATGGAGGCAGACTCAGGGGAACATAGCATCAACAGTTATCTAGGAAGCGTCATATAGCTCCAGTCATGTAAATAATGTCTGCTGATAATATAGGATGGACTGTTGCAAATCATCACTTGTAGAAGCAGGAGAAAGCTTATGAATCTCGAGGACCATCAAACGACTGGGTCTTCCTCAAATTCCAGTGGAGACCCTCATGGATGCTGCGGAGGAAATCGCTGGTTGAATCCACGTGGCATGCCGTTGGCACGGGCCAAGGTGCCATGCTACAGATCAGAGCATCGCCAGCTGCCAACTGTTTTCTATCTTTGCCATCGAAAGATGCCCATGCATCCCCCCTGCTGTTGAATGGTACTTGCACCCGCAGCGTCACATACTCTGGTAATATCAGGGGCCTAAATGATAAAGAATGAGGGCAGATTGGTGTGAACAGAATCGCAGGAACCTGCTATTACAAGAAACAAATAAATATGCACGTTAGTTGGCAGAAATAAGTTAGAGGCAAGGTAAATTATTGTGATTGAAAACGCAGAAGTTCAGACATTACTAATATTATGTGTGGAGCTTGAATATTGATATGGTTTTTCCTGCACTTGAACATCTTGAATGGTCAAATTACATATATAAAAGACTCTTTCAAGTTGATGCATGATAGGAGTGCTATTTACATTATGATTTTGCCAATACCCATTTTAACTTCTGTAAAAACTAAACAACAATAAATGAATTGCTTGAATAACCCTCTTGGAAATAAACTAACAATAAGACTTCTGACACTACTAGGAATCAATAAAATACATAACAAAGTACAAATTCCATCAAAGGGGTTTTGGAGATGTGAAAGAACCCTTCTGATAGTTCAAATTGCATGTACAACCCTTTGTTGGATGCAGGACCCCCTTCCCACTTCCCCCACCCCCGCCTCTGTTTTTTTGTGCTAACTTCAACCTATCAAATATACATCATCTTTCTCAGCTAGAAAGAAGTCAAAGAACTTGTGCTCAAGTTGCACTCAGTCCAGCTGGATCAAAGATGCCCTCATCATCACGTGATCAACTATACATGATGTTGTCTATTCCTCCAACGACAAGATGGAGGTGTAGGCTCAAGGGGCGGCTACATTTTTATATGGCTCCATTGGACTGTCAGCTCAATATACATCTGATCATATATCTGGCATTTGGTTGCTCTTCTTGATTGTTAAAGCTTAAATCAAAGCATAACCATGATATGAGATAATTGGTTAGATATCAATTGTCAGAACTAACTGCATCCCATCTAATCTGAATCAGAGTCATCTGTCCAAACTCGTGGGGATGGGATTTCTTTGCTATGATCCTCTAGAGAATGGTTTTTCCATTTCTCCATTGCAACTAAAATTTTAAGTTCTGGCCAGGATTTGCCTTTATGGGATTCTCCATCGCTAAGAAGAAGAACAACAAAAGTGAAAAGTTCAATTGTCATCAATCTAACTAGTACTTGCTTATCATCACCATCAACAATAAAGCATTATCCAATCCATCCTAAGCTCAACAATTCTCACGAGCACCCACTACTAAACAACGAAGATAAAGATAAGCCCCCTCAATAGTCAATGTTATATTGTTATCATAACTGGTTCTCACTTATCATCAACATGGAAGCATTATTCCATCTATCTAAGCTCAACAATTCTCACAAGCACTGACTACTAAGCAATGAAGATAAAAGATAAGCCCCCTCGATAATAAAACTTCTCGTACTTGTTTATCAATCATTATGAAGCATAATTCATCTTATTCTCATGAGCACTCACTAAAAAAAATAATAATAATAAAAATAAGTCCCCCTCAATAGTCAATAGTGACTCACCTTCTTTGTGGCACTAACACACTGCATCTAATCAAAAGTTTTTCATTAAGTGTGCTTAGGAGAGAGCCGTACTAGGATGGGTGACCTCCTCAAAAGTCTCATGTTCACCCCTTTGTCTCACTAACAAACTGTGATGGGGACATCAACCCTAATTCCCCCAATTCTTTCAAGATCTACCAGTGACGGAGGCGTAGGATTCCAGCAAATCTGTAGATGGATGATGCATATATATTGATAACCTACCGTTAGATTACCATTCTAAAAACATCAAATGGTTGGATCTCTCCGGATCAAGCATTTGATGAACTGAAGGCCCCATGTGTACAATCGCGTTGGAGGCCCCACATTGGGAGGTGTCACACGTGAATAATTAAAAGAGTTAAAGAAGACTCAAGAGGGGCCTAAAGAAATAAAAGAAAAAAATTGAAGATATAAGAAGAGGGCCCAAGAGAGCACCTCAGGGAGTTGTGTGTGCAACCTCCCTTGTGCAAGACTTCTTTTTGTGAACCTTTCCTTCTTTTATTTTATTTAGTTATTGATGATGTCATCACTTAGGACTTTATGTTAAAAAGAGATGTTGGTATTATTTCTCTTCTTTATGCTATCTTATGAATAAAAACCCTAGTTTTCAAGTTCTCCATGAGTATCCATTGATGCGCTCTTTAGATCTTCAATATTGCCTCATAGATTAGAGTTTTAGTGAGAGGCCAAGTCAGGTATTCTTCTTATATTCTTCTACTTTCTTTCCCTTGTTGTCTTTTCCCACAAGAGCTTTAGATCTACATCACCTTTCCCATCAGCCAATCATAAACTCTTAGATCTAGTAGTTTATTGCTTCCCAAACCAAGATTCAACTGTTAGATCTTTAGATTTGAACCACCAGTCCGTAGATCTCATCCAACCATCATCAAAACCATCAGATCTTCAGATCTAAGCCTCTACAACAACCACCAGCGTAATAACCACCCAAATACCAAGATTCACTTCAGCCGACCATCATCCCATCAAATCCAACCATCCAATCCATTCACAACCCAACCAGCCATAGCTGATCTACACTTCAGACCAAATCAGCCCTATCCATACCATCCTTGAGCCCCATCCAGCCCAGCCATACCAGCCAACCACTCCCAATCCATTAGTCCACCCTGATCCATCATCTATTTGACAAATTTTCCATTGTTTCACCATCACAAACCTTAATTTATTTCAATTCCATAAACCTGAAATTATTTTGAGCCTTGAGCATGCTTTGGGAACATTATTTTCAGATCTGAATTCTAATAATTAGTCCCACATTATACATTTTTCGGATTGCACCCAAGTTGAACCAGGCCTTTACTTCAAATCCTCAAAAGGGGAGTGATTAATCTACTTAAATCGGCGCATCCCTAAGCATGTGGAAGTTCTACCTTCCATTAGATCCATCCCTTCTTACTTGAGGGGTTGTCACTGCAGGACTTGTGATAAAGCCCTGGACTAGTACACAATTTCCCTAAAATTCTCAAAATTACACGGTGTGTAATTGGCTGATTTATAGAAAAATACAATTATTAATTCTCTACTGATCTCACAACTACATGTTGGGTTAGATTTCATAATTGTCCTACATCAAAATGGTACAATTCACAAATATATATAGTGTGTACGCAATAAAAATAAACATCTTCAAAGAAATGAAAAGAGGAGAATGAACACTAAAAACAGAAATAACAAGAAAGTAGAGGCCAAGTCACATGGGATTGGCCAGCTCATGCATGAACCGACTTAAAGAGTCTGTATAGGCTCAATTTCAAACTATATCTATCAAATAAACTGTCTTTTATAGCTAATTTGCAGATGACAACTTTTATTAATTACTATTTCAAATATATATATATATATATAAGTTAGTGTATACGGCAGACATGATCCAAACTCAAGGTGAATGAGTTGCAATGATCATTGGTTTATGCAAATATTGAATTTATCCTAAAGTTTCAAACTTTTCGTCTCACAACATATAAATGAAATAAAAGGGTCGTAGAGTCAAAACATGCCTGTGGATGGACCATTGATCCACCGGCTGCCAGTGAATATGCGGTGCTTCCTGATGTTGTTGACAAAATCAACCCATCCCCTTGTACACACGTCACAAAGGAGTTGTCGCAATAGCATTCCAGATTAGTAAGAAAGGAAGATATCCCGCGGTCAATTGTGACCTCATTTAATACTAGGATAGGTTCCTCAGTCTCTAGTTCATCTTTGGCAGCATCTCGAACAACGTGGCATTGCAGCCGGTGGCGTAATGTGATACTAATTGGTCCCCTAAGAACTGCATTGAGGTATTCCCTATAATGTTCACTTTCTGAAAAAAGCTAAAGATAACTTGAGGGGAAATACCACAAAGATAAGCTGCAAGATAAGCAACAATGCATGCATACATAGTGTTGTGTGTGTGTAAACACTAGTGATATTGAGCAATGTAGCTCACTCTTATTGTGAGGCTTTATAGGACCCACTTAGGCGCATGACAATCATCTGCATCATTAGGGGGGATGAAATGCTCTATGCTTGGATAAGGAGTGGCCAAAAAAGAAAAAAAACTAGTTGGCAATCATATGCCGTAGACATTAAGGCCCCAAGCCCAAGAGTGAAAAAATGATAAAAAAAAAATTAATTATAAAATCACAGTGGATATAGAACGAATCAGTGTCAAATCAGATTTGGATAAGGAGCAGACAAAAAAATAAGTTTGGTTGGCCAACATATGATAATAGGTATTGAGCCCAAGACCAAGGGTGGAAAAATAAATAAATAAATAAGTAAATAACAAAACATAAAATCCATCGGTTGATATAGTTTGGATAAAAGTGGGTATCAGGAGGGGGATGGGACCACAGGTGGGCCCCACAAAATTGAATCAAATAGTTTGCACTTAAATGATAAAATGAAACATCCAGGATTCAAGCAGTGAAACATATGCAGCTGTGCGGTAAAAGAAGCATATAAGCAGCAGGTATTTATTACAGAAAACTGATAACACAAATAGTACAATTAACATTTATCTAGGAAAATATAAATGCCTCTATAAAAATTTCAGAAATGCAGTTATTTTGCATCAAGAAAAGATAGCTGACATAAAGATGGTTAAGGATACGGAATGGGGTCATGAAGCCCAAAGACCCTAAGGAAAAAGAGACAACAGGAGGAACAGGTCCCTTGAACATGGATGCTGCCTGTATATAGAAATCAATCCAAAGTATTAATCAGGCCTTGAGTACAAACATATGGCATAAGTTAAAAATACGACCATTTATTCAAATTGATAATAGTCATGGTGACATCTTGACATTATGAAATATATCCATAGAGGTGAGCAACAGCTTATCACAACAATCATGATGATAGGACCTTTTCTCATTTCTTGCCTTAAAAAGTTGGAAAACCAAGCTTATCTAAATTTTTTTGACCAGAAGAAAAATTTCTATAGTATGAAGCTGGATTAGGGTGAATTTAAGAATACAAGCCCAAGGACTAACAATTTCTGATTGGGCATTACTCCAAATTCCAAAAGCAATGAGACTTTGTAGTTGATTTTCTCCCATTGAATAATGAGATTATATTGGCTTTATGACAACCAGAGATTATATGGTTTTATATGTTCATATTTTTTAATAATCAGACTCGGCCACAACTTGGCAGCGGTTGGGTTGGGTTGAGTCCAACTCGGCCAAGTTGCGGTCAATCCCATTTTTCTTATACAGATCAGTTTACAGGGACCCTTAAGAGGTCGTTCACTCTTTCAGGTTTATGGTCAGCAGAGGCAGTAGGACTAAAATTATTGATCGTAAACAATGACATAAAAGTCTTCCTCTTTTGTTGGTATGAAACGCCAACATGTCATCACAGAAGCTAATAACATAAAGCATTGCCCCTCTTTCTGAAAACATGCAGCTTACAGAAATCCTTTGAGTCCCAAACTTTAGGGGTCATTTGTTTACAGTCATTTACATATATGTAAATGATTTACACGTGTAATGGATACACATCATCACATTTGTTTGCGCTAATTAATGTATAAAAAAAGGTCATTACCCACTGCAGGTCCCCCGAAGTAGGGCCCTGGGAGTGCCTAGATTGGCAAAAGACCTAACCTTTGCCAATTTTGCCCAAAGTGGCTCCTCGCAGGTCTTGAACCTGCGTGATCACACATGGCACCCAAGACTTTTACCATTGCACACTAATTAATGCACGTGATGCGTAAATGAGGTGTGAAAATTGCCACAACATTTTCACATGAAAAACTACACACCTCATGAGGTGGAAAAATGGTTACAATTGTCACTGCAGCAAGGCAGGAGTACAGTCAGGGATGCTCAGACAGGTTATGGGTTCAAAGTTTGGACCCCATTAATGACATTTTTTCCATTTGTGGGCCCCAAATTCATGATCTGAGCCATCCCTCCTTTATTGGGCTAAGAAACCCTAAGACATTTACTTTCCTATCTTAAATCATCATGGATTTTGAAAAAATTGTGAAAACATCCAAAAAAAATCCCAACAGATATATCTAATTTTCTTCACTTATGTGGACCCCAATTCATGATCTCGAACCATTCAATATTCTTGTATTAATTGCACACATCAAGATGTCACTGTAACAAGGCAAGAGTACAATCTGGCACATGGGTTCGAAGTTTGAAACCCATTAACAACACTTTTTTTTTATTTTATGGCCACCACATTCATGATCTGAGCCATTCGTCTTCTTTATAGGGCTAAGAAAACCTAGGACATTTCATTTCCTATACTAAATGTTCATGGATTTTGAGAAATTTGTGAAAAATGTCAAAAAAGTTCCCAACAAATAGATCTAATTTTCTGCACTTATGTGGACCCCCAATTCATGATCCGAACCATTCGATATTCTTGTAGTAATGGTACACATCAAGACGTTTAGTTTCATATCTTAATTCTTAATGGATTTTAAGAAAGTTGTGAAAAAATCTAAACACACCTAAAACCATTTAATGTACTCATTTACTCGTGTGAAAATGGTGATTTTAACAAACATGGCAATGTGTTTCACATGCAAAACATTTGCATATGTAACATTTACATATGTAAAACCCATTTTCCTATCCCATGTGTAAAAGGCAAATGACCACTAAGAGAAATCTGGAGTTGAAGAAGTGAACTCTAGAGTGGGGCACACCTATTTGTTAGTAACATTATTCATCTTATGGTCAATCTAATAGTGGGCCTATTCTTATTGGATTAAAAACTTTAGGACATCCCATACACAATGAGTGTGTTCAATCTAAGCAGCTTAAATTTTCAATAGGTGGGCCCCACTATGGAGATCCACATCTTCAACTAAGGATTTCTTTAAGTCAAAGACTCAGAGCATACAGACTCAATGACATAAAGTAGGGCCCCTCATTCTGAAAACGTGTAATGACATGTCTTGCCTAAACAGCCTCTATACGTCGGTGCTTGACTCAATCTGACTCGGTAATGGCCAAGTCAAAGTCAACTCGAACTCAGTCAAGTTTTAAAATGTCGTGTTTACCAGTTGTTGTTACATCTTAAACCTAGGAACTAGGAAGGGCATCTTTATGGCAATTATTGAATATCATTATTAACCATGTAGAGAATCCAAAAGGATTCTCTTTTTTTTTTTTTTTTGAAAAAAAAACAAAAATCATTGTACTTTTTACTTCCAATTATTTAAGGAAATCTATATGAAAAAGAAAAAAAAAACTGGTGTCTTGATCATAAAAATGGCAACAGAAGTCTAAGGTTGAATTGTATTAGTGGATCACTTCACACCTCAAATTAAGTACAAGCCTGTAAGAGAACAAATGGAGACAACTGACCCAGATCTGGTTCACCAACTTCATGTAAATAAATCAATTTTCTATCGGGAAGCTGCTCCAATATAAGGTAATAATATCCCTTTACTTCTAAAAACAACATACTATTACATTGATCTGAGGAACTCTTACATTTAGAGATTAAAATTTGCATCAAGCTTGACGGAAAAAAAAAGAACATACCCATAGCACAGTTCCATCACCACCAAGAGTTACAACAAGATCAATTTTTGTGTGCAGTAGTATGATTTCCTTATCTACAATATCATGTATAAAGGTTAGTAGATGATCATGAAAACCAGTAAGTAGAAGTTATCCAAAATAAGACAGCATGTGATACTAAAAGCATCTAAATGAAAAAAAAAAAAAAAATGATTTCAATTCCAACCATGACATACCATGAAAGGTGAGGTAAATCCCTTCACTCAGGATGTCACAAAAAAGACCATCACTAGAACACTCATCTAGAGGTGGATAAGTCCGAGGAAAACTAATGTACTTCAACAACTTTATCTGATTTGGGACTGAGATAACAGGTTTGTAACTTGCATTGAGTCCAACAACATGCCAATGCAATTTTGTGAAATTTCTAACCATAACATATTGATGTTTAGGTTGCATTAGAGAGAGAGAGCTTCTTAAACAATGTACTTCTTTCTATACCATCACATACCTATCTGTAAGATTACAATGAATTTACATGATAATTACAATGTTACAGCAACGAAGTGTTCCCTTTTCATGAGTAGTCTTCTGTATCTTTAGAGGGTAAACATTATTATTTTTTCTTAGCAAACTGGTAAGTTTCGCACTATTACTCTGTTACATTAACTGATAAATCTAAAGAAGGAAAAAGACTCCTCATACTATGATAAGGTAAATGTCCCAGATGATGGCGCCACAACATCGTATCATTGTACGTATCCTTGTACATTCATCGTATTGCTCCACTATTAGATGCCACGAGGTGTACTTTACTTCTCAAAGTATGTATTAGCTATTATAATATCAAAAGCCTTACCAAAGCCAGGTGTTGTGTATTAAAAAAATAAAAAGAAACAGTTAGAAAATTGATGGCACCATTGCAGTGCTTTATCATTTTGAAAACTAAGTGTTGATAATGTTATAGTGGTGAATCAGTTTATTTAATCAAACTCCTTTGGCTAATCTGGTAGAATTCTTGCAGAGTTACAAGGTTCCAAATCCCATTCAAGATCTGCCTAGCCTCTAAAATAACATTACCGGGAATTTAATGATTTAATTAAAAAGATAACAATTCCAAGAGATCTTACAAAAATCCAAACCAGTATGTATCAAAATATTAAGATCAGTTATGTATAGATACAAGTGGAGATCACTAGAAGAGCATGTTAAACTTTTGTAACTTAGTTTAAGCATATGATAATATAATTGTATAAATACTGTCTTCTACTATGAAGTATGAATACAATACAATCCGTTTCTTGTGTACGGACTCAAGCCAAGTACTTGTCAAGGTTCAGAAGTAATGAAGTCAATGTGAGGTATAACAAAACAGTACAATCAAATCATTGAACTGAGTGCCCTTTGAAGTCAAATGAGTGAAACAACACCTTTTTTTTCTTCTAATGATAACTTATATTAATAAAAAAAAATCTGACAAGTCAGTCAAAAGATAATGCTTTGCTTACTACATTAGCCTTTAAACTCACCATCTTCCCAAGTCCGTACAAAGTTGAAGTAAGAACTCTCTGTAAGAAGTTCAGTTTTTACCCGTGGTTCCACAAAAATATTGATCTTCTTATGATCTTTCAACCACCTGCAGGGATAAGATATACATTAAAGATTACGGCTATTATGGATAAGATGGAATCAAACATTGGTATCGCTTCGAAAAAGACGGGAGAGGTAATTAAAAAAAATAGGAAAAGGAGAATTTTAATAATAAGTAGGCAACAAATGCTGATAAAAAAGCGATTAACTCTTATTTTCTTAATATATTCTAATGCTAACTTGCTCAAATAAATCTGTTTCCTCAATTATTCAGCTCGTAAATGGGGAGTAATATGAGAGAGAGTAGGGGGGAGGGGGTGTCCAATGGGGGAAAGGATATATCAAACTAGGTCAACTTGTAAAGTAGGCAATTTATTGACTACAAATTCAATGTTTTATTGGGTGATGGGAGTTGCTTCTGCTTTAGGGAGGATGTGTTAATTAATGATCAGGCTTTATCTTATTTAGTGGAAAAAGGGTGCATATGGGATGAGACTTCAAAAAAGTTCAGAACAATTTCAAAGATTGTTTAGTGGAAAAAGGTTGCGCATTGGATGGGACTTAAAAAATTTAGAACTTATAGTTACACGAGAGCTGAAATCATTTAAAGTTCAAATGTGTGATAGTCTTTGGAGATTGTCAAATGGGTGCTTCTTCCATTGGAGGAGGAAAAATAGAAAGATATGGAGAACCAAATCTCTTGATGTCTTTTGAGTAAGAGCCTTCTGTTTAGAGTATTAGATTATTTGCTTAAGTGCTTCGTTGTGAATACATTAGACAGTGACAGCAAGGAGGATATTTTGAAATTGCATCAATTAGTAAGGAATAAGGATGTTCTCTGTAATTATGGAATATACATCATTAATAAATACATCACACACGACCCTATTAGGGTATCTCTTCTCTTGCCCTTTTTTTTCTCTCACATGGTATCAAAGGAGGATTACTCTCCCCCTATCTTTCCTACTTCTATCTCCTTATCCCTGAATAATAGAGAAATAAATGCTGATACTTTGTCACTAAAGTTAGATCGCAGTCCTCTGAATGGACTTCCGACCATGACGAAGAGGTCAAGGCCCGTAGAGGGACTTCTGATGCAGGCCCTAGGGTTGTTAGTACCACTTGATCCAAGGCCCATATACAAAAGCCCATGTACAATAGGCCCATGCCCATAAATCACGTGGGACTAGTTTGACTCATCATCAATATGTATATATTTTCATTCCATAAGTAGGAAGTGGTAATTATATTCTTTATATCGTTTCCTTGTAAAGAGATTCTAATTGCCTTGTAATTGCCTTGATTAAGGCTACAAAGTATTATAAATAGAGCAATGATCGATCAAGAAGATCATAAAATTCCAAAAGTTTCTTCTATTCATCTTAAAGTTTAGGTTCTGTTATGGTATCAGAGCCATCTGATAATTTTTTCTAGCTGTTGTCTTCTTCGAATCTTGGTGATAACAGTCATCAGCATTTGCTTGTGGCTGTTCGTGCATACTCAAAGTAGATCTTCATCAAGAATTTTGCAATCTGATCACTGCGGCCCACCTTCGAAGCATACAGATCAAGGATTTGTCATCTTAATCTTGTGTTTTCAAGCAAACAGATCAAGGATCTGTCATATGAGCAACAACCAGATCAATGATCTGTGTTTATTTCATACAGATAGTCTTCTGATTACAATATGATCATTAGTGGCCCACTTGCGATCATCATGACCACTTCAACAATCTATCCAGTCATGGTCGACCACATCTCCTAATAATATTGGTGATTTTTCAGCATTTTTCCGGAATCAGAGGTAGGTTTTTGGAACCATCTTGTGATTTTCTAGCTTTCTCATATCAGTTTAATCACAGCCGTTCAAAATCTTGGATTGTGGATCGATCTTAGTGAAACTTGTTCTGCTGGGAAGATAATTTGATGCTGCTTATATCTTGTTGATCTGATTCTCAATCCGATCAAACGGTGGGGCTTCTGCAAGGAATCAGCAGTGAAAATTTGGGTCGCCTGGACCCTTTTTCTTGGTATTTTTTTTGGTAGCTTCTTGTTTTCAGCTGCCTGTTGTTTGCCTGATCACATAATCTTGTCTGTTGTGTGCACTGGTCACATCCTTTTCTTTGTTTGGTCGGCTGGAATCATTTCTTAGAATTTTTTTATCATGGACAAAACTGAACTTTCACTGGCGAAGTTCAATGGAACAAATTATACATCATGGGGATTCCAGTTTCAGATATATCTTAAAAGGAAAAGAATTATGGGGTCATATAGATGGGACTGATCCAAAACCCAGCGAGGATGTCAAGGTCATCTCCGCATGGGAAACCAAAGATGCAAAGATCATGACTTGGCTTCTGAGATCCGTCGATCCCCAATACATCCTCAACCTTAGGCCATACAAATCAGCCAAAGGCATGTGGGACTACTTAAAACAGGTATATCAACAGGATAACTCTGCTCGGAGGTTCCATTTAGAACATGAACTGTCTCAGTTTACTCAGGGAACCATGTCCATTCAAGAATATTACTCTCAATTTATTCGTTTATGGACGGACTACACTGAGATTATCTACTCCAGCCTTCCTGATGCCTCTATTGCGGTCGTTCAGAACATACACTCTACCAGTCAAAGGGATCAATTTTTGATAAAACTTCGCCCTGAGTTTGAACAAATTCATTCAAATCTGATGAGCAGAATGCCTTCTCCATCTATTGATTCTTGTTTTGGAGAACTCCTTCGGGAGGAACAACGTCTTAACACTCAGGCTGTTCTCCAACAAGCACTTTCACCAGCTCCAGTAACTGCAGCCTATGTTGCACGTTCCGCCCAGCCGCCCAGAGATATGACCAAAGTGCAGTGCTATAGTTGTCAGAAATATGGACATGTTGCCACTCAGTGCAATAATAAATATTGCTCGTACTGCAAACGCAAGGGTCACGTTCTTCATGAATGTCGGCGTCGAGCTCAAAATTCCTCTCAGAAAGCCAATCTGGCCACCTTGGATGCGTCTTCCTCTGCGTTCTTTCGTCCTGCTGCTAATACTATGTTGCCTGCTTCACCTGCTCCACCTGCTTCTTCTTCACCTGCTTCCCCTTCTGTTACTCCTGACATGGTTCAACAGATGATTGTCAATGCTTTTTCCGCTCTTGGTCTCTCAGGTAAAACCAAACAGTCAAACTCCACCTGGTATATGGATTCGGGGGCTTCTAATCATATGACTCATTCTTCTGATACTTTATCTCAAATAAAACCTTATGATGGAACTCTCCGAATCAATACCGCAGATGGTGGCAGTATACCCATTACTGCCATTGGTAAGGTCTCACATTCATTACCTTTGAGTCATGTTTTTCTTTCTCCTCAGTTATCTACAAATTTACTATCTGTTGGACAACTCGTTGATAATGACTGTTTGGTCTCTTTTTCTCGTTCTAGTTGTGTCATACAGGATCAAGCATCGGGGAAGGTGATAGCGAAGGGGCCTAAGTGTGGTCGTCTGTTTCCATTCCAACTTTCTACACAAGATCGAAGTTTGAGTTCCTCTGCATTGTTTTCAGCTTCTAGTTCAAATAATAGCCAATTATGGCACAATCGTTTAGGCCATCCTCATTCTCGCACTTTATTGTCTTTGTTTAAATCTGGTTTGCTATCTGATAATAAGATTTCTCTTAAAGATGTGTTCTTAAATTGTTCTAGTTGTAAAATGGGTAAGAGCAAGACTCTCCCTTTTCCCATTAGCACTACTTCATCATTGCACTGTTTTGATCTTGTTCATAGTGATGTATGGGGTATCGCACCTGTTCCATCACATTCTCATGTTAAATATTTTGTTACATTCATTGACGACTATAGTCGTTTTACATGGATTTACTTTTTGCATGCAAAATCTGAGGTGTTTGCTACGTTTAAAATTTTCTTAGCTTATGTGGAAAATCACTTCTCCACCTCCATTAAAACACTCCGCACATATTCAGGTGGTGAATATGTTTCTAATGAGTTTCAGACCTTTTTACAAAACAAAGGAATTATCTCTCAAAAATCATGCCCTTATACACCACAACAAAATGGTGTATCTGAGAGGAAAAATAGACATCTCCTAGACATTGTTCGGTCCCTACTCTTAGAATCCTCTGTTCCACCAAGATTTTGGCCAGAGGCTTTGTCCACAGCTGTTCATGTCAACAATAGGCTACCCTCACCACGTATAAATCATGAAACACCTTATTTTCGTTTATTTCATAAGCATCCTGTTTATTCTCATCTCCATGTTTTTGGGTGTGTATGTTTTGTTCTTCTTCCCCCAGTAGAACGAACAAAACTATCTGCTCAATCTTCAAAGTGTGTTTTTTTAGGTTATGCGAATGATCAGAAAGGATTTGTCTGTTATGATCCAAAGGTCAAACGTATCAGGATTTCTCGTAATGTGGTGTTCTTTGAACATCAATATTTTTTTCCTCATTCTCTTGATCATGATACATCTCCTACATTTTCACTTATTCCTGGTTTTACTGATTCTCCGGTTCTACCTGTGGATCCTATCAAACCTCTTCTTGTGTATGAAAGGCGTCGACGGGAAACTATTACTGCACCTGAGCCTCCTGATATATCCTCTTCCACGGTGCTTGACCCTGAACAACCTCCAGATACCTCTCAGTTAGTCCCCCGTCGATCATCCAGGATTTCCCGTCCCCCTGATCGATTTGGCTTCACCCATACATCCTTAATTGCCACTCTGTCTTCGGTTCATATACCTAATGGTTTTTCCCAAGCAGTGCAACATCAGTGTTGGCGTCAGGCCATGCAGGAAGAACTGGACGCTCTGAATGATAATCATACATGGGATGTTGTTCCATGTCCTCCTACCATCAAACCCATTGGATGCAAGTGGGTTTACTCTATCAAGTTACATCCTGACGGTACTTTGGCTCGTTATAAAGCTCGCTTAGTAGCTCTTGGCAACCGACAGGAGTATGGCATTGACTATGATGAGACATTTGCTCCGGTCGCCAAGATGACAACTGTGCGTACCATTCTGGCTATTTCTGCATCCCGCTCTTGGCCTCTTTATCAGATGGATGTCAAGAATGCCTTTCTTCATGGAGATCTCAAAGAGGACGTCTACATGCGCCTTCCTCAAGGCTATGACTCTACTTCTAAAAATGAGGTGGCAAAGCTCCGTCGCTCCTTGTATGGTCTTAAACAAGCACCCAGAGCTTGGTTTGAGAAATTTCGGGCTACTATACTTCAACTTGGATTTGTTCAAAGTTCTTATGATCCGTCACTCTTCATCAGTACAACCACTCAAGCTATTACCATCCTTCTGGTCTATGTGGATGACATTATCATTACAGGAACTCACAGTAATATGATCAAGAATCTTCAATCCTCTCTTCAAGCTGCATTTCATATGAAAGATCTCGGTCCCTTAACATATTTCTTAGGCCTTGAGGTTCACCAGTCTAAGAGGGGTCTATTTCTTCATCAGCATAAGTATGCTACTGACCTAGTTGATCTTGCTGGGCTCAAAGAGGCCACACCCGTGGACACTCCATTGGAAGTAAATGTGAAACTTAGGAAAGATGATGGTGATCTTCTATCCGACCCCACACTCTACAGACGCTTAGTCGGCAGTTTGATTTACTTGACCATCACTCGTCCCGACATCTCATATGCTGTAAATGTTGTTAGTCAATTCATGACAACACCTCGGCATCACCATCTGGTTGCTGTCAAACGGATCATTCGGTACATTCTTGGTTCTCTGACCCGAGGATTGTTTTTTCCGGTTGGCACACCATTAACACTTACAGCTTACTCTGACGCCGACTGGGCCAGATGCCTGGATACTCGCAGATCTACCACGGGTTGGTGTATGTACTTGGGTGAATCCCTTATTTCATGGAAATGTCAAAAGCAAGAACGCGTCTCCAGATCTTCCACTGAATCGGAGTATCGTGCTATGTGCCTATGTCAGCTGCCTGTTCTGAAATCCTTTGGCTTCGTGGCTTTCTTAAAGATCTTGGGTTTCCTCAGACCTCGGCTACCCCACTTCATGCAGACAACACTAGCTCCATCCGTATCACCGAAAATCCAGTTTTTCATGAACGTACGAAACATATCGAGGTGGATTGTCATTTTATTCGGGATGAATATGATCGTAAGGTCATTAGTCTTCCACATGTATCAAGTGAACTCCAGCTTGCAGACATCTTCACCAAAGGACTGCCTCGGCCACGTCATGAGTTTCTGGTTCGCAAATTGCTACTCGTTGACCAGCATCAATTTGAGGGGGGATGTTAGTACCACTTGATCCAAGGCCCATATACAAAAGCCCATGTACAATAGGCCCATGCCCATAAATCACGTGGGACTAGTTTGACTCATCATCAATATGTATATATTTTCATTCCATAAGTAGGAAGTGGTAATTATATTCTTTATATTGTTTCCTTGTAAAGAGATTCTAATTGCCTTGTAATTGCCTTGATTAAGGCTACAAAGTATTATAAATAGAGCAATGATCGATCAAGAAGATCATAAAATTCCAAAAGTTTCTTCTATTCATCTTAAAGTTTAGGTTCTGTTAAGGGTTAGGGCTTGCATGGAAAAGTGCCGAAGCACAATAAATTGTCTCCTCAAAGACGATAACATGACACACCTCAAAAGGGATAAAACCCACAAACTCTCTTAATCATCAACTCTGAGAATTCCATCTCTACAGTGTCATATAAATAAGAAAATAAAAAAATTAAACTAGGAAAGTTAGGCGAATTAGATTATATACTAAATACAACTCATTAAACGAAATTAGAAAGCCACTAACAATTTATTAGTAAGGGTGCACATCGGGTCTTGAAACCCGGTCCGACTCGGACCTCATCGGGCTGACCCGATAAAGAATTTATCGGACCGGGTCAAACCTGACCCGGACCTTACTTAACAGGTCCGGGTTCCGGGTTTATATTTTATAGGTTATCGGGTTAACGGGTGACCCGATAACCCAATAACAAGAACCTCAACAAATCAACCAATTGAACAAAAAAATCTTTTCACAAACTCCCCCCTCGACCCCTCCCAAGCGAAGACGAAGCAGAAGATGACGAAGGAGCTGCCTACACAGAAGATGACGAAGAAGCTGCCTACAGCTCCTCCGACAAGATCGCTGTCGTCGGAACCGACGAAAACGATAGCGTCGACGGCGGAGATTCCTCCTTCGTTCCCCCCTTTTCGTGGAAGAAGCTTTGGCTGTTCACCGGCCCAGGTTTTCTCATGAGCATTGCATTTCTCAATCCCGGGAACCTTGAGGGAGATCTGCAGGCCGGCGCAGTCACCAACTACTCGCTGCTCTGGCTGCTGATGTGGGCCACCATCACGGGGCTCTTGATTCAGCCGTGGGCGAGGATCACGCTTTGGGTGATGGCAGAGGTGGCGCTGATAGAGAAATTCCCCAAAACCCAATTCCTTTCAACCATTTAAAAAAAAAAAGAACAGAATCTACGTCTTTCAGACCATTCCAATCTTATAAGCCATAAAAAACACAAACCCATATCAAAACTCCACAACCAAATAAAACCCAATTTCAGAAATCCAACCCCAAATAAATAAAGAAAGAAATAAACTAATGCATACATGTAGATAGACGGATTACACCCACACCAGCAGTTCCCCATCAAATCAAAACCACACCCAATCCCTTCAGCACAAACCCATAACCAAACTCAATGCACTTGGTACGGATTGGTATTGAAAGAGAGAGTAATAACAGAAGCAAATGGAGAGGAACAGACGGCCCTGTATCTGGAACGGTGGCGGTGGTGTTGTCTGAGAGGTTTGCTGTGGGAATGGAGAGATGGGTGGTGTTTGGTGGGTGCTTCCTTCCTCCATTTTCTTGACAACAATGATGTGGGTGCTTGTGTTGGTGGCTCCTTGGAATTGCAAGGCTGTTGGGGCCCTCTCTGCAGTCCAAAAGGAATGTTGATGCAGCCATTTTCATTCCATAACCCAGGTGATTGGAAGCCCATGGAGTGGTCCATTTCTTTTCTTCCCGGGTTATCGGGTTACCCAAAACCCGAACCCGGTAACCCGATAACCCGGTTTTAGTTAACAGGGTTACCGGACCGGGTTTAGAGGCCTTAAAAAATACCGGGTCGGGTCAGACCCGGTCCAATAACCCGGAACCCGACCCGATGTGCACCCCTATTTATTAGGGAAACAATAAAAAGTCCTATACTGTCTTGGCCCCATTTGTGGGCCCGCAAGTCTATCCTGCATCAACTTCCAACCACAACAAACTTTGCAACAACACCCTTCCAACCAAAGCAGTACTTCCGCAACACAAAGTAGAGAAACTATCACACAGTTGAGGATCGCATGCCCTTTTGGTCTTTGTTAAAGCTCCAGACCTCTCTGCAAGCCCTTGTGGACCTTCAGTCAACAACAGAAACCATTGTAGGGCCCTTCAGTCAGCATACCAACCTCTGTGGGTTACTGTAGGGCCCTTGCAATCATTGTAAACTTCTGTTGGGCCTTTCTGCCAAGATGGGAGACTCATGTCAGCCAATGAAAGCTGATGTCAGTGTCTCCCCTTGTTAGTAGCATGGGGGTTAGATGCTTTGCACATAGATTCATGCAGAATAGTGCAGTTTTTTCAACCCAGTTGCTCAATTTTGGTAATTTATGATGGGTGGTTCCCCAGTTACATGTGTCTGAGTTCATCTAAGGAGAAATCTGGATTTTTTGTTCAAGAAAGTTGTTAATATTGGTTTGGAAATGTATTTCATCAACGGATTTGAAAGGCACATTATTTGGTGGATCAAGTTTGAATTGTTACAAAGTAACAATGGTGGAGTCGTCATCCGTTATATCTGTTAGTGGCTCAGAACGATGCCAACATGGTGATTACTTCTGTTAAGCCCGTGGGCACAAATTTCTACAGAATGGTCTTGGGCTGTGAGGATGTTTCCTAGAGAATGATACAAATTGGAATATAATAATGGGAAAGTAGAAGAGCCCCAATTGAGGATCCCAATATTCAAACTGGGAAGCCAATAATATGCTTGTAAAATAGTTGCTGAATACTGAATAGTACACAAAATCAAGAAGCTACCGGCAAGAGTTAGTCACTTAGTCCATCTTAATGGTGAAAATTTCATTGCCAGAAGGATGCAGAATCCCAGAAAAAGGAGATTTGAAAACAACAAAATATTTGAGTTATTAGCTGGTTTAAATCCAAAATTTTAACTAGTACAGGCACAGATTCTGGGATGCCATTTTAACTTATCCAAGATGAGTGGTCAAGAAAAACATACAAATGGCTTTAGTTTCACATTCCAAACAAGCCCTAATTTATTGCAGTCCGCACTACAATGTTACATTCCTTGAATTATACAAGTCTTTGTCATCATCAACATCATCAGAGCCTTATCCTATTTGGGATCAGCTTTAAGAGCTCTACTTCACTATCTCTATTTACACAATTACTAGTATCATACCTCTATTTTACCAATGCCTAGGAATTTAAAAGCATCAGGATGTTCAATTTTTTTAAAATCCATTCAAAGAAATAGATTTTTGTCAAAGAAAATCAATAGAATGTTTCTTATTTATTATAGGACTTTCAGAACTTTTACAGAAAACTGTTTTCGCTTGGTGCATAAACGAGAAGTTTCACATAATGGCATCATTTTTCCTTAAAGAGAACCATTTCTATATCATAAATTCCATCATTAACAAGGGAGGAGAATGTAATTACCCACTTCTGTTAAAGGAAACAGTTAATGGTTTAAATCATTCATATTATACATGCATAATGGAACACAATGGCAGATGTGCATTAAAATTCTTTTAAAAGTAATAGAATAGCTACCTTCAAACCTTCTTAAATCTATCTCTAGCATGGAAACAAAGTACTAAGAAAAAAAAATGCTTTATGAAAAAGTAATGGGCAGTGTATTGCTACTTTAACGAGCACACCTGACCATTTCTGAGCATAGGGCACGAACTGAAATTGAATTTGGTTTTGTCAAAATAAGAATGGTCTGCGGAGATGATTCCCATGTTAAAGATATCTGAAATAAAAAAGGATTTTCCAATTAGACAAGGCATTGAAGTAACATAAGCATTGGCAACAGATGGTAAAACAGTCATCATTAATTCATTATCAATCTGTGGTTGGCTTTACGTGTTCTACTATAGAACAATAGAAAACTATAACACATGGCAAAACATTTTAAAAATAAAAAGACACCTTAGATGATTAGTGTAGCATATATACTTCACAAACAAGCAACAAAAAAATATCGCGGCATATGCTATAAGGAAAAGAACCCATAGGCAGTATTACCTGCTTACTACTGCGTGCTGCAGTAGTTATATTCCCCCTTTCAAAAGAGACGATGTCATGTTTGTGCTGGCCATTTTTTTCACCATTGCATCCCCATGAGAGTTTAAAAGACGCCTGCCTCAAGAGAAATAGTTTCATGATTCAATCTGAGAAACTGTATTAGTGCTAACAAGTAAATATAGACAAGGCTGGAACTTGGAATTCAAAAGCAATGATTGCTTTTAGTTAGCTTCTTGACAATTATTGTGCATATGTAGGCAATTATATGATGAATAATAGTACAGAAACAATAGTTCTAAATCGCATAGATCTCTCTCGGTTGAGGCTAATTTTGAAATATAGTTTTGATAATAAATCCATTTCATGCTTGCCTAAGTACGCATGAAATTCTTCACAGCGCTGCACTGCACTCTCCAGGTGCGCCAGTTCTCCTTCCTAACTGTGTGAGCATTCTTGGTGTGTCCTGGCTCTCTAGTGGACTCGGTAGAAGCTTGGGGTTGTGCACTTGTCATGTTGTGGTTTGTTGATGTGGAGGAGTATCCCATATGTGATCCTTTGGTCTATTTGGAAAGAGAGAAGGACAGGATTTTTAGGGATTCATCTTCTCCAGTTGAAGATAATTGTTCTACGGTAATTCAAAGAGAGGCAAGGTGGCTTTTGGTTAGGAAGTAGTTCACAGGTTTTCATCTGGATGACTCCATCTGGGATAGGGATGCTTGTATGGGTTGTGGTCTATCCAAAATGAGGAAGCTTGTAACTTGGATTCCTCCACCTCGCAGTTCAAGTTGAAAGTGGATGGTGCAGCTAGGGGCCAGATGGGCCCAACAAGTATAGGAAGCATGCTTCCCAATTATAGAGGGGAATTTTATTTATGTTTTCCAAGAATGTTGGAATTAGAAATTTAAAAGAAATGGAGGTTTTAGCAATCTTGAGGATCTAGTTTTGGAGATTGATTAGGTTAATGCTATTTCTTGGGGGGACTCAATTACTTCGAGCACTTAGAAATTCCATTTCTTCTTCAACGAGATCAAGTCTTTGGCATCGCCTTGTATGCTGCTTTTTCATCATGGCATAGCTGGTCCATGCACACCTCAACTGTACAGGGGACTGATAGGACTATAGAATTAAAGGCTTCTCTTATGTAGGTGTTGTTGCGTTGGGTATAATGCTCTTATGTCTACTCTTCCTTTGCTTTGTCCTTTTGGTCATGTAGGATGTTTGATCACTTCCCTTCATAAAATTTTACTGTTAATGTTCAGAAAAATTAAAGCCTTTCTTAATTTCCTCTTTCATTGGAGCCAATTGTCCTCACGCCAATTCTTACTATCCCTTTCGTTACTTGGGACATGCAACTTTTAAAGAAATTCGACGTATCAATCTCAGCATCAGCATCCCAACAACGTCTACTTAAAGGTTTCCTCACTTCTTCATGGTTCACTATTCAGCACAAAAACAATATTCAAGCTGAATGGATCTAGATTTTCTAGTCTAATCATAAGAAAAAAAAAACAATTTTTACATAAAACAACCCTCGACATGCTTTTGAAGAAAAAGAAAAAGGTAGATAAATTAATAAAATGGAAGAATGGAGCCTAAAACCAAACACGAGTTTATCCTACTATTGATTATCAAGGTTATACAGAGCCAAAAGTATTGGTCCCCACAATTCTTTGGAAATGGAAAAATCTTGCCAATTTTTATGTTAATGATGAAGGACCAGTAAAATTCTATCTCAAACTTCTAAAGTTAATGAGGACAGGAGTTACTGTTGAAAAGCAATTGGGTTTCATTTGTAATTTTTAAGTTAATAAGTTTATTTGTAATCTTGAGAGCAAGTTTCCTAAATTAGGACTAAATTAAATTTGAGTTATTTTAGGCTGGAGTTGTAACATGATTAGGATTTTCTATTATGATGTAACTAGGTTTAATAGTATGATGATGCAGAATCTTTTTCTTTTTCTTTTTTTATCGCTAGTTTCAATTGGCCAAAGCCTACAGGGAGCAAATTGAGCATTGTAAGGACCGAAAGGGTTCAATCAAGTTTAGATCGAGATTCGAGGCCCAAATAGTCCCAAACATTCACTAAAATTCAAACGCTGTTTTGGTAACATAGGAGACTGCAGGGACTTATATGAAAATTCAGGAAATTTTTCAGAACTTAAGAAGCCACAATGTGCAGGTACTTTAAGAAGAGATTTGATGGGTCAAAACCAACCCAATCCAGTTGAAGAAATCTAAACAACCAAGGTCTCCCAAAGATATAGAGCCAGATGTAAATGGCATTGTTTACACACCACATGCATAAATACATGCAAACAAACGTGACGGTGCTTAACCATTATGCATGGGAATCATTTACATATGTTAATGACGGCAAACAAATGACCCCCAAGTAAAAATTGCCAATACGCCAAGTATCAAACCACATTTTAACCAAAATCACAATTAAGATTTAAGTATGATGCATTTGACTAAAGTTGCATAAATAGCAACTAGAAAACAAATAAATGCAAGTTATGGTAACAGTAAACAGATCAAGAACCAAACTTCCAGACATTTCTTGACATCACGTGGACTATGAAAAGTGATAAGGATGATAAATACGCCAGTCATTAAAAAGAATTAACACTCATATATACAAAATCTTTACCTTTCCCAAAACCATGTTGCTCACTCCTTTGGTAATAGAGTCCGTTGCTTCTTCCCGAAGAACCTCATCTGAGCAAATCCCATGCTTCCCACAACACCTTTCAGTTTGCTCATGCAACGTGGATTGATTGGCTTTGTACATCAACCTTTCTCCTTTGGAATCGCAATGAGTTCCATCAGATAACAGTTCTGCCGTCCAAGTCAAACTCATCAGTTGGTCAAAAAGACACCATTGTTTTATATTTTCATTTTCTATCTTCTCTTTTGACAACATTGAATAGAAATAATATATGATTGCTAGAAAAAGGGCACAGATAAACCTTACAGAAGCTATGTAAGATACTTGAATATATTACCATCTTCTCTGACAATGACGACTCCTTTTACATATTTGTGAGTAACATCGGGGTTCTCAATCTTCTAAACCCCAATAACAATGGTGACATTTAGTTACTGATACAAATCCCTATAAAAACATCAATTGTTGCACAAGTACGCTCAATAATGGATGGAAATTGGAACACCACCAATACATGGTTAACATGGCCAGACAGACTTACCACATTTCCTCGAAAATTCTGCACAGAGTTGCTTAGACAGAAACAAGTGAGATTTGTGCTTTTCCCCTTTCTAAATCTCCCTTGGAAATCAGATTGATTGTCCCAATTAGAGCTGGGTGACCAGACTACACAGTCTATATTATTAATTCTTTGAGTCCTTTAAACCCGATAGTTTCTTTAAATTACATAAAGAGGAATTCTCAAAAACTCCCCTTTTTGCTCCCCTATGTTTCTAGGGCATGGAGCCCCACCTTAAGCCAATCCAATCATTTCACACATACTACCCCCCATGAATTGGTATAAAACCCAAATTTGACACTCATCCAACTTTTTACTCACTGTTGGATTGAAATCACAAGAAAGTAATGTCTCTCAAACCATTAAACTTTGGGTCCATGGATCAAGGTGTTAAGATAATCTAATGGAGTTAAAACTTAAAAGTTTTCACATAGGTAGATCTCATCTAGATTATTCCATCCAGTGACATTCCATAGTTATCATACACTATAGTGGGCCCAATTTGGGAGAGGTGTTTTTGAAGAAAAAAAAATCCCCGGGACTTTTCTAGCGCTCCTCTTACATAAATTGTCCCAAAAATACAAAGCAGTCCCTGAGTGACTTCCTATAGTTACATATACAATTTATAACACAAAATCTCTTACGCATAAGATATTTTTACACTTTTCTAAAATACTTGTGCACATTAATCAGCATTTGTCGCCTGTCACCGAGTGAGACGACCACATGCATGTCCAAGTTACATAGGATTCCATTAATTTGGGGTTTGCACCTAACAAAGATTTTCTCATTTTTCGTATTATTCAAAGTGAAAACCAAAATCAGTGACAAAATTATGTCCATAAAATATAGTATAAACTCAACTGCACAATAAATTATATAAAACTGCTGGGTATATACTATATAGACCAGAGAAGTATATAGACTGCACAAAGAAAAAGGGTAATGAGGAACACAACATCAAATCATTAGCTGACCATTGCGCTTCAGTTGTAGGTTGTGTGATCTCTCTAGTTCATATTTACGTTTCCATTCACATGCCTCTGCTTGAGCAGCTGCCTTTTCCTCAGCAACTCGCCGCAAGGCCTTCGCAACAGCTAATAAACAGTGCGAAGTAAGCATTCAAAGACATATTACATTTTGAATTTGGGTTCAAATGATAAACAAAACAACCTTACCATGAACAGTAAAACCTATTAATAAATAAAAACAAAAAAACAGGGTTAAATAGTTGTGTTATTGCATTTAAATGTCAAAAGCCTACTCCCAATAAAAATGATGGAGATAATAGAATATTTTAGACCGTCTCTAAATATATTGCACAACAGCTCAAAACATAGAGCTTGGTTCTAATAAAAGCAAATGGCAACAACCAAACCCCAGTGCCACCGTTAGGGCTGTCAACAGGTCAGTGCATCAGTCTTGTTTTGGTTCAGAAATGAAATTTGTAGTAGTCAGGCTGGTCATATAGAATTTTTTTTTCCCTCAGCTGAGCCTGGCACATTGACAACCCTCATCATCAAAGTTAAACTCCCCTGCATAATTTGATGTACCACAATTTCATGTTTACAAAGTATTGTATTCCTCATTTTCTTTTTCTTTTCTTTCTTTTTTCTTTTTTTTAATGGTCAAATTACTGTATGTATAGCCAGGCCTTTGCCTAGTGCAGATGACCTCAAGTGAAAAACAGAGGTCAAGGGAACAAATTTCACCCTTACCTATAAAATGGATTGTTACATTTCTTTCCAATGGCACTTAAAAATATATTTTCACACGAGGCCTACCAAAATTTGTAGGGTTTGTTATAGAAACATAGGAGCTCTAAGAGAAGTTTTATTATATTCCGGGGATAATAGTAATCAGTGGGTGACATAAAGAGAAAGTGATTCCCCATGAATGAAAAAAAATTTTATTTTTATTTTTTTTTTTTTTTGAGAACTGAGGTTCCCAGCCGTTTGGGCTAGAATAATCACTACGGGCCCAAGAGAGAAAGTCAGGTAAAATTTCCCTATGACCCCAATGTGGTAGTGCAGTTTCTAACCCACAACCTCCGGATGCAAACCGTGGTCCTAGGCCAACTGAGCTACCCCTCGGGGTTCCATATGAATGAAAATATTGTAATGCATAATATCTAACAGTAACAGCTGCAGACATTTTTTACGCCTTATTCCACGTGAAGGATCTTGGACATATATTATAGGCCTCGACATGCACAGGAACAACAATATTAGTGCTTCTGCATAGCTGAATACTGATAAAAATAAGCAAAGTTTAAGGTAGCCCCTCATGTATCTTATGTGACCAGTATCCAGTAGATAGCCGTAGATAGCTCCGTATCTTTTTTATATTTCTTAAAATAAATTGGATTAGCTACAATAAATATTACTGGAGTAATGTTTGGCCTTAAATACGATGATTGTCCCTTGCAATCTCAAGGGAAATTTATTAATGGAAATCCTTTTTCGTCTCCTTGTTAGGACTTCCTCTTCTCTGTCTCAAATATTAGAGCCTCGATACCTTTTCTGCTAGTTATCTGTTCGTCATTTATGATGACCTTCATTTTAGAACTTGTAAAAATCACATGAGATACAAGATTAGAACATCAGGAAATTTTTCTAAAGGATTTATGAATTATTTCCAAGTACAGGAGCCATCGTGATCGTATGAATCTGCCCAAAGCATAACTATGTGTCTGTGGGGCCCACCGTCACCTGCATCAGTTCACTATGAGCAGGGTCGCGTCCCATAGAACCTTTTATTCTGCTATTTTGGAGATTTTGTCTGGAACTTTTTTTAGCGCCAGAAGGAGAGTCATCTTCTAGATCTCCATTATCTTCATTTTCTGGACCCAGAAATCATTGTCACTACTCACAATTTATCTTTTCGCATCGGTGACCTGATTTCTGTGAAGAAGGAAAGCTGTGGCATTTGGGTGGTCATCATCCGGTATCATCAGATTTTGTTTTCACACTCAAATGTTAAGGTTTTGGTGTTCTGCTGATGCACCAGTCAGAAGACCAGCCCGTTTTTTGGGTTTTCAAACTGGTGCCCTTTCTTTGTTCAGTTTCAACAGATATAGACCACTAAAATAAGTCCACATTTACTGAAGTATTATCACAGTAAAGATTCAAAGAGGTTTCTTCTGCAGTTTGTGCTCTTCTATGTCTCAAGAGCTTATATTGACATCATTAGAGACATGTATGGGGGAGTGGTAGTATGAGAGCTAAATGTAGAAAGACTAGAGAGTTTCCAATGACCACAGGTTTGCATCAGGGATCTGCTTTAAGCCTTTTTCTCTTTACATTGATTATGAACGAGTTAACTGCTGGTATTCAAGAGGTACCTTGGTGTGTGTAGCTTGCAGATGATATAGTGTCAGACTATGGAGCAAAATGTTGGCCAATTAAAAAGTAACACATGGATAAAATGAGTGTAGCAAAGATGAGAACATTGAGATAGATATGCGGAAAAACTAGGAAAGATAAAATAAAAAAATGAATGCTTTCGGGGGCATTTGGGGGTAGCATCAATAGGGGATGATTAAGAAAGATTCATTTGAGATGGTTCAAGCATGTCCAATACAGGCCACTAACAGCACTGTTGAGGAAGAGTTTGTTTTCATGCAGGTTCGAAACCATTATTCCCCCTAACATGATGTCTGATTTCCATCATATCACGTAGACAGACAGTTAAAAGTTTATTACCGCAAACAGCTCAGAATCCAAAGGTGCAGTTACATCAAAACTAATTAATAAATGGTTAATCATAATGATATTGCAAGATAGTTATTGGACCTCAAAACAAATTTTCAAGCTGCAAATTCTGAAAAGCATAATAATTAATAAACCCCAAACCGTCATGAAATAACTCATTCAAATGTTAAAGTTAAGCAGAGCAACCCAAGTTGTTCAATAATACAAGGAATTGTGACGAACTAATTACTCAAGAGTATGTTGTAGGTCAAAAAAGTTACACTTAAACCTGCTATACTGACCCAATATTTAGGACAAATTACAAATTTGCTTCACCATTCCTTATAAGTGAAATAGTACTTTAACAGAAATAAAACAGAAGGATTTGTACACTATCGTCTTACTTCTTAATGCCTCTGAGAACTCAACAAGATGGTCATCAATTGCCCTGATAGGAGGCTGTAGAAGATATTCCTGAACTACATTTTCTGAATTCAACATACGGAACGAGTCTGTGTCTGCAAAACCATTCTCCTCTGACTGCGAGCAAGTTTCACTGGAATTTCCCTTTGCAGCAGATTCCTGTTCCATAAACCCCTCAGCAAGAGGCGACAATGCGGTACAACTCTTCATGTGTTATGACAGATGCTAATACCAACTAAAATTCAACCAAATGATATGAGAGATACAATCTAGAAAAATACCAGCACTCTAGCAGATTCGCACGTGTTACAAAGGTTAGGAATCTAAGTGCAATTCCAAATCTGTTCAAAGTCAGTTCCATATAATAAATCTACTCGGTGCAAAAGTAAGTGTTCATTGGTTCAATGATCTAAACCATTGATCAACTTGGGCCCACCATGGTTGTAGATGCCCTCAAAATATAACAATTTGGCAGATCCTCTCTTTTAAATCTTTGATAGGTTTGGTCCGCTAAAAAACTAAGGGCACTGGGCATACTCTATAGTTGTCTTTCCTTTCCTGTACTATTCAAACCTTATTTACGGGAGTTCCCCACCCCAGGTTTTTATTCTTAGTTGGGGTGTGGTCCTCCCTCTCTTTCAGTGCATGAAGGATTACTTATAATATGCTCTTAATGGATTTCTTTTTAAAAGAATTCATGTTTAACCAAGGGCAAGAGATCTATTGAATGAAAGGAAGAACGGGAATCAAAGGAGAGACGACAGACCAATTGAAAGGGACAGGAAGAGCAGCAGAGGGAAGGCGGGAAGGGAGGGAAGATATTTGGACCATTCCCTCTCCACTGGAGCCTGTCAGATCAACAGTCTGCATGACAAATCTAGGGCCCCAAGTGCCGGAATTCAGAACCTTAACAAACTTAACATCTGTTGCGGCTCAGAATTACCATAGTTCAAATAACTTCTTCCCCATTTCAACAAATTAAAAAAAGTTACATTCTTTCATAGAAGAACAAGAAGAAGAAGAAAATAAATGAACCCCCAGCAAACCTCAATTACAAAAAGTTAAGGGAGAAAAACCAAATTCAAACAACAACACCACCACCAATAATTCAGTTCATCAAATATCCATCCACACAAAATCCATTCAAAACTCTACTCTTCCAAACACATCCAGCCCGACCTACAGCAGCTAAAATCACTACTTCCTCCACAATCTTCCACGCAGAAAATTCCTTAGCTCAAAACAATCTCCAAGAACAAGCAACAAACACATCACAAACAATTCCGAACCAAATCATGCTAAAAAAAAAAAACAAGTTTAATCAGAGGAGTAATCCCAAATTCGATGCTAAAAACCTAATTTCCAGATAGAAATGATGCAGAAGAAAGATCCAAGAGAGGAGGATTGCTTACACGTGAAATCTGCTGTAGAGGAGTCATGGCAGAGGGAAGGGAAGATGAGAGAGAAAACCCTCAAAAGTCAAAGCAGCAGAAGAAGAATGGATTGCAGAGAAGAAGAAGAATGAATGTGTATTTAAAAAAGGTAGGGGTTGGAATTGGACGTTGGAACAGGTTTGAGAATTGGGAATTTGGGATTGGAATGAGAATCATGGACGAATTGCAGGAGCAGCAAGGTGGGCCATGATGAAGCTGGTGGGTCCCACATTCGGCATGGTCGTAGTGGGATTCTCTCGGCCTCCTCGTCGCATATATTTTTATATATGGGGAGCGGTCAACGGACGATACGCGGGAATGAAAGCCTTTTCTACGGGGCTGGTGGTGAGTGGTGATCGTGGCCGTTGATTGTGATGGGTCCCACACGGAGAAAGATGGGGTTTTGACTTTTTGATATGGTATGGATTTTGCTGGCCAGCAAATTGTGTATTTTTGCCTGTGTGATTGCAAATAGGACGCTTGAAAACGCCAAGGTGTCTTGTCTTTAAAAAACAAAAGATTTACTACTCCTTTGCTAATGATATCAAAGGAAGGAAGTGGATAGATAGGAGCTGCTGTCTTTCCTTTTTCTTTTTCTTTTTTTTTGAATGGGGCATAATTATCAATTTTATAGAAAGTTTTGGTCATGATATAACTTTTCGGATTGAATTTTAATCAATTTATGCTAAATACATGAACTTCGGTATAAATTATTTAATATGATGGAAATATCCAAGATTTCCTAAGTGACTAAAATGTTTTGGGAAATGTTTCCAAACTTTAATTTTAAATGTTGTTAATTTTTTATGGTTATGAAAATTGTGTTTAGACATTATTATTGTAAGGACTGCACTTAAATGTTAAACTTGTATGTTATAATGTTGTTTTATCATAATGCATAAATTATATTATATATTTTATTATTTATTTTTCTAGCATATGTGTATATTTCTATTTTATTTATTTTTTCCAAAATCTAACTTTGGAGTGTTTCATTGAAATTCCAATTCGGCCAAAACGTTTAACTTTGGAGGCTACACCGTAATGGGGATCGAAACAAAATTAACAACTATGCGAGGGCTACTACTTTGGGCTTATGGTAAGGAATGATACTTTTAACTTGATAATTTGAGGGCATGTTTCATCCAATCCATAATTGTCAACCGTGTAAATTTTCTTTTTTGATTTTTTCATTCCAAGAAAGCAACTGAAATGGTGCATTATTTAGCATAAAATTCACACAGTTTGTGATTGTGGATCGAATTGGATGAAACAATATCTTCCCGTTTCTAAGGAACAGGGATCCAAACTCAGAATAGATATATATATAAATTCAACCTTAATTTGCAAGTCCTTTAATATGTACTTAAACATTACCATTCTAGCTAAGTTGGGCTACTAGTAAGGAGTTAAAGTTTATACTTGACGACCAAAGGATCAATTTCTTAGCATGCATGCGAAATTAATGTACCGCGCCACTCAACCATGAGTGTGTTGGCTATACAATTTTATCATAATAAAATGTTGATTTGGGGAAACAAGTGTGTGTGCAAAGAAAGGAATCCACTATAAATGAGGTTACTATGAAAACCAAAGGGGGACAATGATAGAAGATGCTTTTTGGATAATTTGCCTAAATTAGAATACAGTAATATTCCATCAAGAACAAAAAAAAAAAACACTAAAAAGAGTATATTATGATTTGTAAGCTTACATAGAGAATCTTGCAAAACGAATCAATCGTGAAACCATGAGTTCCACATCTTTAGACTATGGAGCACTAGTTTTCACATTGGAGAAATAATTTACTTAGATGTTTCTTTTTTTGGTTAGATACACGTAGATGTTATTGATATGAATCTAGCCTTTTTTTTTATGTATTCTTTGATTTTTTTAAAGAAACAGGCATTTGTGAATCTACATGATTGATAGCATTTGGAATTCTTATATATCCCCAAACAATAACGACGCCTATGCATCAGTGGGTCTTGGAAAATTATGCCCCGTGTCTTCACGTGTTTTTAGGGCACGTTTGGTAAATAGAGATGAGTCTTTTATTTAGAGGATTCCCCCATCTCTGGGAACCAAGGTATTATCCCAGAGAATTTTTTAGGAGAGTGTCATGTTTGCTAAAGAGGGGATTCCTACAATTTGTAAGATGTGTGATGTTTTTTTTGTAAATTTCTCAAAATTCATAAAAAACCAAGGCCTTAGGTTTCATCCTCTGTCATTTTTAGGTCATCTAGAGAATTTGAACGGTTCGGATCGGCTTTAAATGTTTTTTTTTTCCGGATATCTCAAAATTTCAACAACACACAAAAAAATCGCTAAACTGTTAAACCGATCCGAACCAGGCAATTCGGATTTCCTTTAAACCGTTCGGTTTGGTTTAATTTTCGGTTTGAAGGTGTGGTTAAACCGCCCAAACCAAACCAATTATATAAATATATATTTTTAAAAAAATATATAAAGAAAACTCGAATACTCACTTCATTACTTGAAGTCCAACATCTCTTACCAATTGAACTGCCATTTTTTTGTGAAAAAAAAATAAAAACAAAAAAAATGTAATTGAACCGAATTGGTTTATTTTGGTTTGGGAAAATAGAAAACCGATGGGTTCGGTTTGGTTGATGGTTTCTCCTTTAAACCGATCCGAACCATGTGCACCCCTAGAAAATCTAGAAAGGGTCAATGGTTAACTTTTGGCTCCTGATAGTGTTCGGACTTCCAGACATGATGCATGGTTCGAATCCTGATTTTGGGGCCCATATAAACCAAAAAATTGAAAGAAAAAAAGGTTGTGATAAAATCCTTTTTTTTTTTTACGCATTGTGTAAGATCAATAGTCTCGAGCTTTTTTTCTCAATTTTCTCACTATCCATGATGAATCATGCTTCTAGATTTGACCTTGTAGCTGTTTTAGGCCATGTAAATATATTAAACGGCAGGATTTTTGCAAAAGGTCCCCATATAAATTAGAAATTGAGATCCTTTGGTATTTTTCAAAGATATGTCAAAATACGTGAGGAGTCAATGGCCGAGATTTGATCATATAACCGTTTTTGGGCCTTTTAAATATGATCGACGGTTCAAATCTTAATTGCGGGATCCAAAAACTAGGTTTCTAGAGACTACAACACTATCTTTTTTTTACCATCCAAGTCACTATAGTTCCGCAGATTCGAGCATGCATGGATTTAGTAAGTTCGATGGGAGAGTTTTTTACCAGCCAAAAAATCATAGACAAAGACTTCCCCTTTCATCACCGCGGTTTTTCTCTTCCAACCAAATGTGGATTTTCCATGAAATCGTGAAAAAAGTGCGACAAATTTTCTCCACCTAATGTTGCCAAACGTCCTCTAAATGTGTCTCTTAATTGAGATTACATGTTTCTCACTTGGTTCAGCTTGTGCGGCCCACGTAAATATCCCATGGGTGGGGTACATGGAAATGTCTCCTTTTGGATTAAGGTAAAAAACCAAAAACAAAAACAAATAGCCTACATCCACTCATCATATAGCTTACCGAACTTAAACCCAAACTGGACCCGTCCCATAGCAATCCCTACATATAGCTTACACATAGTGCAGCTCATGGGTCCACTTAAATGCAAGTTTTCAAATCAGAAATGGTAGAAAGGTTTATGGACAAGGGACATTCGAGAAATCATCATATCATATTATCCTAATCCTTCATTTAACCGTATTTAAAATATAATGTCATCTTAACCATAGATTTTCTTGGAGACATTGAGTGAAGGTTCAATGATTGTAAGGGCGTGTTTGGCACTTAACTAGTTAGGGCCTGTTTGGATGCATAAAAAAGTACAAGATTTTTTTATTTTTAAGAAAGTTTTCATAACTTTCAAAATGGGTTGTTTGGATAACTTGAGAATTTCAAATATTATCTCATATCCTTCTAAAATATTGAAAGGTTTTCTCCTTCACCCCTATTGTGTAGGAAAGAATCTTCCAAGATTACATTATGTTATTTCACAGGTCTCCCTCCTTTTATCGTGCGTCCTCTTTTCCCCTCCTTTTATTTTCGTCTCCCGCTTACTCTCTTTCTCCCACTTACTCTCTTTCTCTCCTTCTTCTCTTCCCTCTCCCGCGTCTTCTCCTTCTGGATACCATTTTCCACGGAAGAAAGGTACGCCATCTCAATCCTTTGCTTCTCTCTGTCTTCAGTTTTTTCCCAATCTCTTTACAGAAAATTATTCAAATCCTAGGTATTAAAAATCAGAAACAAACAGGCACTCAAGCTAGTGCTTCTATGACTCTATTAGCATATCCTGAAAAAGTTTCCTCTCTCATGTCTACTTCCTATGTTGGTCTATCGAGGAGTTGGTTAACCACCTTGTCCATTGACCATTTGTGCGGGATGCTTTTGTAAACCTCTTTCCCATCCCTTGGGTTTTAACGGAGTCATTTAAATCCCTCACAAAGATATTGGGATTAAATCTATGTCCTTCTAGTTAACATAGTCTAAACAAAAGGATCTTCGAAGGGAAAAGATTCTTTGTAGTATAAGTAAATCCCAAGAATTTAAGCCACAATCATTGAATGGGGACCCCAAGCGAAGGAGTTGCAGGAAGTTCCAAACTTCATAAATATTGGAGAACTTCGTTGATGGCCCATCAATTTGATTAGGCTTGTGGGTTAGTCACATGTTCTTACAATTGGATTAACTTAAATCTTATCTCCCCCTATTTGTCTTCATCCCTTGTATTTTTTTTATTGTTCTCATCACTTTGATGGGTAGCTTGTCTTGCATTTAAATTTATAATTTTGATCTTTAAAAATTAGATAAATGATACTGAAGTCAGATCCATGTAGTATGCTAATGCATGTCGTTAAGACCATAGTTGACCATGACCACTGTTTCGTTGTTGGCCTCTATTGACCTAGTAGTGGGCTTCCATTCCATATCTCAAAAAATGTACCTGTGGTCTTGGTTAGAATCCTTTCATGGATATGAAACTTATTTTTTAGAGATTTCTTTTTTTGGAGAATTGAAACATTATTTGAACCTGCAACATCAGGGTTGTGATGATCATTTTATGCTATTTTTTATTAGTCTGGATAACCATAAGTGGAAACTTTTAAACTGTGGATATTGTTCATACTTCAAAACTGAAATTAGTGGAAGAGGTCTTACATTGATTTTAAACTTTAAAGGCTGCACTTGTACACAATGTAGAGTGACTTCTTCAAGGAACCCATTTAACAAATGATTATTAAAACACAATACATTTGACAAAACAGCATGGCATTTGAGTTAATTTAATATTTTAACAATAGAGGGTGAAAAGGAAAGCCTTCATAGTTCAGACTCTACACTGTATTATAAACTCCTTAGGTTATTATTATGATAATTTCTCATTTTTGTGATTAATATTGTCATTTAATTGAGTTAGGCCAACCCAATATTCCATCGTTGTGGACCATCTTTTAATCCAAGCCACGCAAAATCATTGTCCCAGTTTCAATTGCTGATGGACCAAATTCTCACCAATTGATTAGGCACCACTTGAAACAACTTTTAGGAGATGAAAAATCCTCATATACAACAAATAATGAAATGGAAGCACATCATACAATCCATCAATGGTATTAGACGTTCAAGAAAGATGGTCACACCATATGTATGTAAATGCATTGTGTTTACTATGTGAATTGCTTTACTTTAGGTATTAAAAATCAGAACTTTAATTGATCAGGTGTCGCTTGAGAGATGTCTTCATTGCCTTCCAACTCCAAAGGTGGAAATAGAGCTTCATGGACACCTGCACACGATGCATTTGTAGTCGATTTTTTAGCAGAACAATGCAGTTTAGGGCGCTTCTCTGACAATGGATTTAAGAAAGAAATCTGGAGAAAAGCAACGGAAGAATTAAATAAGAAATTTAATATTTCGGTAACCGTACAACAATTAAAAAGTCATATGGCAGATTTGAAAGCCCGATATAGGATTGTGAAGGCGTTGAGAGAGCAAAGTGGGTTTGGATGGGATGACCTTTTGCAGATTTGCATTGCAGATGAAGATGTGTGGAATCGTTATATTCAGATATATTTGCATGGAAACATAAATTTCATTAATAAAAACTATCCATTTGAACTAAGTATATTAATAATTAATAGTATATTTTTTTTCACAGGCACACCCAGAAGCAAAAGCTTATAGAATGACTTCTTTTCCGTTATATGATAATCTTAGCATCATATATGACGGTATAATATTTAATTTATTACATTGCCCAAAATAATATATATTATGATGATGAGAAATAATTTTCATTATAAACTTATTGTTATTGGTTGTACGGCAGAGGGCAAGCGGCAAAAGTCAAGTGGCATCCCAATTACACAACCCTGTGTGAAAGAGTAAATTCCCTTTCAGAATTGCGCTACTCCTGCTATATCTCAACCACCATATAATGAGCGAGTGGAAGAGTCTGGTTCAAGCTCAGAGAATGTAGTGATAATGACACAAAAAGATAATCGAAGCAAACGTTGTTCTGCAGTACCAAAATCACTAAATCGTCAAAAAAGAAGTCGAACAAGTGCTGGTGAGAGAATAGCTGATGAAATCTCAAGAATGGTGACATCATCCGATCGCTTATGTGCTGTAACTCCACTTACATCAACAAAAGATTCGTATGAAATATGCCTAGAATAACTTCAAAAAATAGAAGAACTAGATGAAGACACTATCATAGAAGCAGTAAAATTTCTCCGAGATCGACAAATGTAATCGCATTTATGACCCTCAAAGGACCATTGCAATTGCGATGGCTTCGTCAAAACTGTGTTGGGAGGCCAGATGCATAAGTCTCTATAATTTTATAATGGTTTTAATAAACTTTTTTGCATGGTTTATTATGACATTGATGATGGTAAGAACTTTGTTAGTTACTCTTTTAATAATGCTTCATTGCATTATTTTAAGTTGGGTTTGAGGATGCTTAAAACATTGTTCATTACTCTTTTAATAATAATTCATTGTGTGACTTCAAATGATATTTTATCAATACTTGAATTATTTGTTAGTGGTTTTTAATAGAATGTCTTTAATATTGTATTTACTTTGTTGCAGATATATATTTGGTTTTAGAAGGATTTCATGTATTAGAACTAAATATTTATTTTATTGCAGAAATTATAAAGAAAAACATAATGTCTAATGATGACATTAATACTCGTTGAAGGGAGCAGGTTAAACTTAATATGCTTACTGTAGCAGCTGTTGCTGGTTGGTACATAGACACTTATCTTGATAAAAAGCCATGTAGTGATTCAGCACTTTCTGGTGCTGCTTATGTAAATGAATTATTATTTGGTCATTTATAACGTTTTTGACAAGTTTGTCGTATGGAAATGCCCATATTTATGAAGTTGTGCAATGTTATTCGTAGCAAAAATCTTTTATGTGATACACGAGATATAACTCTCGAAGAACAACTCATAATGTTCCTATTCACGATCGGTCATAATGCTGTCAATCGTCAAGTTCAAGAACGTTTTCAACATTCAGGTGAAACAATCAGTCGTCATTTCAATGGAGTTCTTCAAGCTATACTTTCTCTTTCAACACAATACACACGTGATCCATCAATCAATGTTCCAATAGAAATTGCAAATGATACGCGTTTTTACCCCTTTTTTAAGGTAAATAATATCCTTTTAATTTAGACAATGTACTTATGATTAGTTTAATGATTCATTTTACGTAATATAGGATTGTATCGGAGCAATTGATGGAACACATATTCTTGTGTTCGTTGAGTCCCATAAGCAAGCACCGTATCGAAATCGACACGGATTATTATCACAAAATGTTATGGCCGCTTGTACTTTTGATTTGAAGTTCATTCATATTCAAGTAGGATGGGAGGGTTCAGCATCAGACGCTGTTGTTTTAAGGGCCGCAGAGAAAGATGGCTTTAAAGTACGACGAGGTATGTAATTTTATTTTGCTTCGATCAAATAATCCCATTTATTTATTAATAAAAATCTTACTTGTATTTCATTAGGTAAATATTATCTAGTTGATGCTGGATATGGAAACACTCCTAATTACATTGCCCCATACCGAGGAGTGCGATATCATTTGAGAGAGTTTGCTTGTGGAAGTATAGGCCCACAAGATGCCAAAGAACTATTCAACCTTCGCCAGTCTTCCTTACGGAATGCAATTGAGCGTGTTTTCGGTGTAATAAAAAATCGCTTTTCCAATATTGAAGAACACTTCTTCTCATTCATTTGACACGGTTACGGATGTAATAATTGCATGTTGCACCTTACACAATTTCATTCACATCCACTCTAACGGTGAAGATTGGATATTTGAAGAGTATGACCTTCAATATGAGAATCAGTCTTCTGAACAAGAGGATATCAATGAACCAGATGATGATTATAGCACGGATGGGCGACGTCGGGAGGGCAATAGAATGCAAGAAGCAACTGCAAATGCTATGTGGGATGAATACAGCATTCGCACTAGAAGGCTAAGAGATCGACATGAGCATCAATAAAAATCATATCATGGATTGTAATTATCGTCTTGATTTCTTTTGTTATGAACTTTGACGGCAAACTATAAATTTGCATTTGATTATTTGTTTGACTCTAAAATCTATGATGTCTTTGTTTTGGCATATATTATAATCTTCAGCAACTGCCAAACAGCTCAGTTTAAAATCTGTTGCATTCTTGAAAAATGCCAAACAACGACAATGTTGCAATATTATTGTAAGTGCAAAAAATGTGACTCACAAGAAAAGGGGGGTGCCTGCACGGACTTATCCAAAGAGATTAGGAACACCGATACCTGTGCCTGAAACCTGAGAAAAGGAAGAAGAAACGTAGGTCAGAAGACCCTGGCTTGGGCAGCGCAGGGCTCTCCGATGCCTAAGTCAGTTTAAGAACTGAACAGTAGGAGATTTTTGGGGAAGAAGATGATACCAGCAGTGTGGTGTCGTTGTTGGCTCTGTTTGCTTGTGGATTGTTCTTGTGTTTATATAGAGGAAGAGAGGAGGCAAGGGGGTGGTTGACTGTCTTGTCATAGCCCACTTTGTCAGGTACTGGGGAGGCGCAGTCCCATCGTAGCCTACTTTTCTTTAATTGTAGTCCCATCAAGCCTTATCATGGCATTTTGGGAGCTGTGGACGGCAATCTGTCAGGGACTATGGGTGGTGCCCTTGTCTTGTCGCACGTGCCGTAGCATGCTTGAGCGTCCATGGGAGGACAGCTATTAGCCCCTGCCTCGGCTAGCTCTGGCATTGTGATGTGTTGCCGAGGTGGAGTACTTGGCCGAAGTGTGATGCTTTGGCCGAAGTGGAGTCTGCTGAAGTGGAGCAGTACTCTGGCATTGCTGGGCGTGCACTGCCGAAGTGGAGGAGTTGTGCACAGGAGGCGTGGAGCTCTCATCCGAGTTAAAGGCGGGAGCACGAGACCGAGCCTGCCGGGATGGACTTGCTGGTGCGGGGGCCTGAGATGGAGCATATGGCCGGGGCTCTGTTGAGTTCGGGAATATCGCCATACAATAGCCCCCCCCCCCAGCTTTTGAGCTCTGAGAGTACTCTTTGAGGTCGGAAGCTAAGAAGGGAGGAGTTGTTGAGCTTGGTAGTCTCTAGTGTCTGGTTCGTCACCAATCGCGAGGCCGGGGCATGCCTGGTTAGTAGCCTGAGGCCACCGTGGTCTTGTTGGCACTGTTGTCAAAAACCAATAGATGACCAGCTTGCCCGTAACCAGAGGTGTTCTCGCTAGCCACGATTCTGATGCTGTCACCGAGAATGAGTGTGGTCGAGATCAGCATGAGGCCGAGGAGGTGATATGGAACAGTTTCTTAGGCATTCTAGTTGAGCTGCCATTGGCTGAGGTGGAGACATTGAGCAGTGTCTTTAGCCGAGGAGGAGGAGGCTGGACGGTACGCCAGAGCAGTCCTTTTGAGAAGCCTGGGTGCATGGACCCGAAGTTTTAGGAGCGACTCGGTGTATGAACCCTAAGTCAGTCTCTGGGTGTGTGAACCCAAAGTTTAGGGAAGACTGCGTGTATGAACCCGAGGTCAGTCCCAGGGTGTATGAACCCAGAGTTTTAGGAGCGACTGGGTGTATGAACCCTAAGTCAGTTCATGAGCGCGTGAACCCAAAGTTTAGGGAAGACTGGGTGTATGAACCCGATGTCAGTCCCAGGGTGTATGAACCCAGAGTTTTAGGAGCGACTGGGTGTATAAACCCTAAGTCAGTCCATGGGCGCGTGAACCCAAAGTTTAGGGAAGACTGGGTGTATGAACCCGAGGTCAGTCCCAGGGTGTATGAACCCAGAGTTTTAGGAGCGACTGGGTGTATGACCCCTAAGTCAGTCCCTCTGGCGCTAGCCGAGATGGAGAAGCCTGGAAGGTACGCCAGAGCAGTCTCTTTGGCACTGGCCGATATGGAGAAGTCTGGACGGTGCGCCAGAGCAATCTCTTTGGCACTGGCCGAGATGGAGAAGCCTGGACGGTACGCCAGAGCAGTCTTTTTGGCGCTGGCCGAGATGGAGAAGTCTGGACGGTACGCCAGAGCAGTCTCTTTGGTGCTGGCCGAGACCAACATGAGGCCGAACCTGCGCGAAGCGCGTAACTAGCATGAGGGCGACACCAACATGAGGTCGTGAAATGCGGTCGAGACCAGCATGAGGCCGAAACCATCGTGAGGCGAAAACCAGCATGTGGACGGACCAGCATGAGGTCGTTAAATGCGGTCGAGACCAGCATGAGGCCGAAACCAGTGTGAGGTGGAAACCAGCACGTGGACGGACCAGCATGAGGTCGTTAAATGCGGTCGAGACCAGCATGAGGCCGAAACCAGCGTGAGGCGGAAACCAACACGTGGACGGACTAGCATGAGGTCGTTTGGAGGCCAATAAGCCTGGGTGTATGGAACGACTCCAGGGTAAGCTCGGTGGCTCGGGATGACTAATGGCGGTAGAGGACCGTGCGATCAAGGCTGACAGCAGAAGACCGTGCCGTCGAAATGACGGTAGAGGGTCGTACGATCGAAGCCGACAGTAGAGGGTCGTGCCGGTGTCACTGAAGCTGACGGCGCCATCGAAGCTGACAGTAGAGGACCGTGCCGCCGAAATGACGGTAGAGGGTCGTGCGATCGAAGCTGACGGGCGGTCGAAGCTAAGTGATGATAGGAGACATCTAGCTGCCTCCCGAGCTGGAGGAGACTTCTGCTGAGCTGGGGGCTACTATCGAGTTGGAGGCTTCTGCCGAGCTGGAGACATCCGCCGAGATGGAGGTTGTCTGGTCGTTTTCGTAAAGGTTGAAATGCTCCTAGGCTCGGGCTTCGTCTGCTTCTTGCCCGACGAACCGGTTTATCCTGGTCATCAGTGCTGCCATAGTGACCACAGGATGCATGGCCAAGTCCCTCTGAAGCTCGTTGCCTGGTAGGTGGGCTTGTTGGAAAGACATGACTGCTATTGTATCTGAGGCATTCTCGATCTGGCTGTAGACAGTCCAGAACCTTTTGGCGAACTGCATGACGTTCTCGGTCTGCTTCATTCTGAGGGCCATCAGGTCGGCGGCTGACCTGGGGATAACCCTGTGAGCCTGAAACTTCGTCATGAAGGAACTCCGGAGCTGCTGCCAACTTTTGATCGATCCTTGGGGGAGTGCGCAGAACCACTTTAGGGGGAGGTCCCCGAGGCTGGAAGAGAAGACTCTGCAGTTCATGTGGCCTGCATCGCCCCACACCGACATCCTCTGAGTGAAGTGCCGGAGGTGTGCTGCTGGGTCCGAGGTCCCATCATAGACGACGAACCTCGGGACGCTGAAATCTTTGGGAATGGGGAAGTTTCTGATCTCTAGAGAGAAGGGGGATGTGCCAAAATCGTAAGAATTCAGCCGAACTCGAGCGAATCCGGCCATCTCCATGTTCTGTCGTACTGCTTGCTCTATGCGTTGATCAAGCCGCTCTCTGAAGTCGCGGTTGTTACCCGAGCTTTCGCCATGAGCCCGGTTGCTTCTGTTGTCCTTCAGGGTGCGCCTTTTAGAAGGTAGAGTCGAGGTCGAATCCTTAGAGGATGAACCCGATCGAGTATCCTGCTGTTGGACGCTTGCTGGGCTAGATCTTGCTCCTGACCTTTCCCGACGGGGGATTGTCGGCAGCTGTGTCGACAGTGTCAGTGGTTCATTACCCTTTCTGGTTCTTCGAGGCATGGTGTTTGGGAAGATGACTTTTTGTAGCCGTTTCCCACAGACGGCGCCAATTGTAAGTGCAAAAAATGTGACTCACAAGAAAAGGGGGTGCCTGCAGGGACTTATCCAAAGAGATTAGGAACACCGATGCCTGTGCCTGAAACCTGAGAAAAGGAAGAAGAAACGTAGGTCAGAGGACCTTGGCTTGGGTAGCGCAGGGCTCTCCGATGCCTAAGTCAGTTTAAGAACTGAACAGTAGGAGGAGATTTTTGGGGAAGAAGATGATACCAGCAGTGTGGTGTCGTTGTTGGCTCTGTTTGCTTGTGGATTGTTCTTGTGTTTATATAGAGAAAGAGAGGAGGCAAGGGGGTGGTTGACTGTCTTGTCATAGCCCACTTTGTCAGGTACTAGGGAGGCGCAGTCCCATCGTAGCCTACTTTTCTTTAATTGCAGTCCCATCAAGCCTTGTCATGGCATTTTGGGAGCTGTGGACGGCGATCTGTCAGGGACTATGGGTGGTGCCCTTGTCTTGTCGCACGTGCCGTAACATGCTTGAGCGTCCATGAGAGGACAGCTGTTAGCCCCTGCCTCGGCTAGCTCTGGCATTGTGATGTGTTGCCGAGGTGGAGTACTTGGCCGAAGTGTGATGCTTTGGCCGAAGTGGAGTCTGCCGAAGTGGAGCAGTCTGGTATTGCTGGGCGTGCACTGCCGAAGTGGAGGAGTTGTGCACAGGAGGCGTGGAGCTCTCATCCGAGTTAAAGGCGGGAGCACGAGACCGAGCCTGCCGGGATGGACTTGCTGGTGCGGGGGCCTGAGATAGAGCATATGGCCGGGGCTCTGTTGAGTTCGGGAATATCGCCACACAATTATAATATTATACTATTATATTCTACAACATTTGATTCTGCTACTATTTAAATCTAAAAATATTATATTCTGCATGTATCCAAACGGGCTCTAAAATCTGTGATGTCTTTGTTTTGGCATATATTATAATCTTCAGCAACTGCCAAACAGCTCAGTTTAAAATCTGTTGCATTATTGAAAAAATGCCAAACAGCGACAATGTTGCAATATTATAATATTACACTATTATATTCTGTAACATTTGATTATGCTACTATTTAAATCTAAAAATATTATATTCTGCATGTATCCAAACGGGCCCTTAAAGTGAAGTAAAGTGAATCTAGATAAAAAAATGACAAGGGGTCACATTAAAAGTACACAATTCCAATATTTCCTCTAAATTTAAAAAAAAAAGTAAAAAAAAAACAACCTCATTTCTCCACTAAAAAAGACAAAAAAAAACTTCACTTTTCTATATAAAAAGTCAAAAAAGATTCCATATCAAACAACTAAAAATAAAACACTATTATAATATCTTATATTTTAATGTCTCTTGATTTGACGCTTCACCTCACCGTATTTCAATTCACCACATCCAAGCCCTCGAAGGTATGCCCATGCCCATTATGTGATGAAATGTAAATACCATTAAAAGGCCTGCACTGATAAAAGAGGGTCCCAAGTGGGCCCACAATGCCGGACTGCACTTACTGGAGAACAAACATTTGTCTCGCATCATAATATCTTCTTTCTATCCCTCTAAAAACTTTCATTCCTCGAACGCGCACTGCATGCATCTGCTTCAATGGCGACGACAGCCCTTCCCACTCCCTTAAACCCTCGCAACGACAATAAACCCTACACATCCCTCCGCCATCCCAAACCCCCATCTCCCGCCAGAACGAGTAAAAGCAGCATCGGTCGCAGTAGAACCCTAATCTCCTGCAGCAAGAGAGAGCGACCCGACGCATGGAAGAAGAAGAAAGTGGGACTCGTCGACTACGACGAGGGAACCCACCGAGTCGCAACTCAGGTGAGTGGACTCGGGAGAGACGACCTCCCGAAGCGCTTCCGTCTCCGAGTCGACGACGACCGCTTTCAGAGGGACTGGAAGATTTCTGAGGTCGTCGATCAGATTCTCAAGCTGAAGCACTGGGAGGATGTTGAAGGCGTGCTCAATCGATGGGCGGGCCGTTTCGCGCGGAAGAACTTCCCTGTTCTTATTCGGGTATGAGGAATCCTACTGAGTCTACTCGGCCATGTCTCATACTGGGTGGCTGAGTCAGCTTATCAACTCGTTTAGATTTAGTTTTGGGTGTCACCCATTTTACCCACCTCCTCGAGTTGACTCGGTTTCTTCATTGCTGGCCTATGTTGTACATGTCCACACCATCGTAAATGAGGGTCTCTTAGTTTATCATCTATTCGTCTCTTGAATGCATTCATTTCTCATTTTATCTTTCCAATCTCAATAATCTCATCTCTTTTACACTCATTTTTTTTTGAATGTATTGTTTCCTAACTGGCGAATATTTTAATGAAATATGCAAATGGTGCAGCCCATCGACTGAAGAACAGGTCAACAAATATATGGATTAGGAATCTCCAATCTTGTATATTGACCATCCTTGGTGGAACCCATAAGTCAAAAATTTGGATTACCTCCAAGTAATCCTGCAATGGTTGGATCCATTTCCATGAGATAGAGTTCCCTTTTGCAAAAGATGACCAAACAACTAGAAAAAAAAAAAAAAAAAACCCATTGATACTCAATTGAATGCATTTCATGACTCGTCAGAGTCCGTAGAACAGATGAAAATGAAAATGTGCACCCTACTTGAATAAGATCCTCAAACCTTGTCAAAGTATTGATATTGTGGACACAACTTACTTTCTAGACCAAGAATACAACAAATGAAGGCAATGCAACCTAACCGTCCATGATGGTTGTCGATATCGATTGCATCTCGGAATTGTTTCACGAGGGTTTGAGGGGAGCCTTTCTTCTTTTTTATGATATCAAACTCAAGTGTTTGGGTCCTTTGAGCACACCCTTCAGTTATCATGGATTATTAAATTGAACAAGTGAACAAGCGCACTAGCTTGTTGGTGACCATTTGCGATTTATTGTGACAAAACATCCATTTAAAGTGGCACTTTTGGCACTTAGATTGGAATAACGCAACGTCACTTCTCATCACAGCTTGAGCTAGAGCTGCCCGCTTGAATTTGCCAGCAAGTGGAACCAACTGCAATGGAGAAGGAAACACATAGCTTTCATTGATCTACTGTTCAGGACCCATATTTCAGTTATCAAGCTCATTCTCATGGTAGGTCCCATCGCTGATATATGATGAGAAAAAAGAGCTAATGAATTTTTGGTAGGCGGATAAACATTTTTAGGCATGAAAAGGGAAATGTAGGCAATTGTTCATTTTTAGCAACAAAGAAAGCATAAGTTGAATGATCAGAATTGTCGATGATTTTTTTTTTACTCGGTTACATATGGTGGGCTTATCAGCTGAAGGATCCAGAAGTCTGAAATTATGGGCTTCATCTGCATAGTGTACTTGGCCAAACACTTGCAGATATTTGCGAGCATTGTGTAACATCACTTCTGGAAATCTTAATTCTTGTGCTGCAAGTTTGCTACTAGAACGTGGGAAAATTATCTCATGCGTGCTGTGCACATTCACACGGCTCTTCCGGCGTGTCAGGATGGTAGGACCCACCATGCACACACGGCCAGGAGATGCTGTGCACATGTGCGCAGAGTGTAGGTGAATATTTTCCCTAGAACGCATTCATAATTCTTTTTATGATAGTAATAAGTTGCACTTCTGTTAGTCCGTGATCTCTTTTACCATTGTAATAATTTGCACTTCTTTTAGTTTATGTGGGTTGCATGTCCTAGAAATGATGGTGATAATTAATTTTCAAAGAAAAAATACTATCAAGGTGTTGTCTGCAAACAAGAGAATCTTCTCATTCTATTGGTGTTTCTTGTAGGAGATAACGAAAGCTGGTTCCCTTGAACACAGCGTTCAAGTTTTCAATTGGATGAAAAACCAAAAGAACTATTGTGCTCGAAATGATATCTACAATATGATGATTAGATTGCATGCTAGGCATAACAGAACAGATCAAGCACGTGGTTTGTTTTTTGAGATGCAAGAGTGGAGGTATGGCTTATGATTCTTGTGTTGCAGATTTGAGATACATTTGTTAGATGGGTTATTCTATTGTCATTGTCAAAAATGTCGCCACATTTGAAAATCTTTTTAAATTTTTGGGAAATTATGGGATGAGATAAGTATATTAGTATCACTAAATCTGTTAAAATATATAAAAGAAGTGAGAGTCTTGTGATATTTTCGGGGCGATTTTAATTAAATGTTTTTCTTTTAGCAATTTTAAGCATCTTTTAATTCATTTTCTATTATTAGTATTTTATTTTTGATAAAATTTTCCCAGTTATATCTTAAGAAACCCAATAAATATGAAATTTTCTTGATGTTTCCATATGCCAAAAGCATCCTTGAGGACTTATCAAGGAAGGTCTGAGGAGGCCACCATAGGCTCAATCAGCTAAAAGGTCCAAAGCTCACGTATTGAATTGGGCATATTCTGTGTAAGGGTATTATGGTAGTTATACTCCCAAATTAGTGCAGTCATTGTATTTTCGAAAGCTTAGTCCCAGAGAAACCATTTGATTGTGATATGTTTTGAATTCAGCAAGGCTTGTTGGCAAAAAAATCTCATGGGATCATTATTAGAAGGTTTATTTTCTAATTAGGAGCCAGGATGATTGGCTATTACTACATACAAAGCTTGTTAAATGTTTTCCAGTGGTGGCAATGGATTTACTTCTCTCTATGTGTTGAGGTGGTGAAAGTCCTTTCTTAGCCTTAAGTGAAAACTCCGTGGCATTTTGAAGTTTGAACGTGTAAAGACTCTATTGACATGGCTTCGAGATGTGTGTGAAGGCTTCACATTGGTCCACCATTAGTTTTGGTGTTCTTCCAGAGATGAGAAAATGGTGAAAATGAGATTTGTGATAATGCCTTTTTGAATAGATTAACTCTTAAAAATGGTGTTGGTGGTGGTCGTCATCATCATCATGAAAGCCTTGTTCCAATTATGTTGGGGTCATCTACATGTGTTTTGTTTCAAAATTCTAGTCTATCCTGGGCCTAATTACCCCCAGTCATCCATATTTGGTGCAAAAACCTTTGCTTGCGTTCCACTGCAACTGGGTGCCAGGGAATGCCCTAGCAAAATCGTTATATGTTAGTATCTTAGAATTCACATTGTAATTGTGATAAAAGTTTTATGCTGGCTGTCAACCTACCTGCTGCAGCCCTCTTCATTTATCCATGTCTGGGACCTGCAATTACAATAAACCGGCTGAGTTAACTTTAAAAAATGGTAGTGTTTGCAAATTACAATCTACAACCATGCACATCCATCTCAGTAATTTCTATCCAGTCTTTTTTGTTGTGGAAGGGAAAACTTCTCCGTTTCTTTTTAAAGGTCTGTGAAGGAATGGGAATATATTTTTCAGTATTAATGCAGTTTTTTTTTTTTTTTTTTTTTGTGAATGGTAACTAAATTCTAAGAAAACCACCACCACCACCAAATAGTCCGGAAAAACTAAGCACGAGGCAAAATGGATCCACCCTGATCAATGTGCAAATTTTAACGATAGATTCCTTCCTCAGCCATCATATCCGCCACCACTTTTTCAGTATTAATGTACTGAATGCTGGTTTTTATCATCTTTGCATGTTATTTTTTCATTGGCCTAATGGACTGAATGTGTTGTATATAACTTTGAGTTTTTATGCGGCTATCCAGACACTAATGTGCAGTCCCTGCATTATGACTATTTTGTGCATAATTGTTCTCCTTTGCTCAGTGTTCTCATATAATTCTATCTTGTCTACTGCTAGATGTAAGCCTGATGCTCAAACTTTCAATGCTCTAATTAATGCACATGGGCGAGCTCGTCAGTGGCGCTGGGCAATGAATATCATGGATGACATGCTTCGTGCAGCTGTGGGTATTTGCTTTCTCCCTTACCTCATTGGACTTACTGTCTGTGACTTGATATGACTTACCTTCCTTTGAAATTATCTACTTCTATTTTAATTGCAGCAGTGCAGGAATTAGTTGTCTGCATCTTTCGCAGTACTAAGCTTTTATTACCTCTATTTTCCACTTTTTGTTCACCTGTAGTCTTTAATTTTCTGTTTTATTTTTCAGCTTGATCCATAGTGTATATAGTCCTTAATCAGCTGATACTAAACTAATTTTAAGTTTTAAACCTGGAATCTTTATCACAATTGCAATCTGTTTAAAGATCAAGATTCAGTTTAAAATCCCGGGCACCCCAGCTGGTAGTTGGGGGGCATCTCAACTATATATGTATACTGGCTAGAGTAGTTATCATTTCATATTTCCTTTGTCTTTTGTTTTATTCACTGGGGTGTAGTATTGATTTTGTGGGCATTTATTGTCTCGTTCCTCTTCTTTTGTCCATTTGTTTAATATATTTTCTTTAAATCAAATCAAGGTCGCAGATAATTTTATTTGAAACAGATTTATCATTTTATGTATTGAATTAAGATTTATCCACTTCCTTTTTTAAAATAGAATTACTCACATTTTCCAAAACAAACTTTAGTATAAGAACAGAAAAAGATTAATACAAATGATCAAGCAATATTGCATAGTCATATGCAATGTTAGTGGGTAAAATGCGTTAGAATATGTTACATTGGTTTGTCCAAACATTGGTTCGTGTGCTTATTGGTCTACACTTCAAATTATAGGGCTCACTGTGGATAGCCGTCAAGAATGGATGCATCCCATAATGATTCTTGTCCAATTTATTCATTTTCTATGTGTTATTGGCTTATTGGTTATTGCCTTGTGTTGCCCTATTGATTACTTAATATGGTTAGAAGAAAAAAGAAATGGCTGTTCTATTTGTATTGCTAATCGTTTTAGGGGTCGAATTTGATCAAATGATCAATTTTGGGATTCTTCTATTTTTTTATTTTATTTTTGTAAACAAAGTACTATTTTTTAAAATAAGAAAAATAGCGTCTAATCAATATTCACTTATTTTCCATTTGTAGCACTATTAATACAATGGCAACTAAGACTGTGATACAATTACACGATGAACATCATTGACATATATCATTATGTCATAGTTGATATGATTTTAAGTATGCCATTGATACAATTACACAATGAACATCATTGACACATATCATTTTGTCATAGTTGATATGATTTTAAGTATGTTTACCATATCAGTTTTGCTTGGAAAAATAAACTAATTGTAGTTTCTTTGTTCTCTTTAAACCCAAAAAAATAAAATCAAAATCCTCAATGCTAGTTGGCTAGGATGTGCCCCTTGAAGTTAACGAAGTGATTTATGTGAAAAAAGGAAATTTTTTATCAAAGTGTAGCCCCTACCTGTAGTTGAATCCTACAGTCACATTCCTACATATTTTTTCTCTTTAAAATCTGAATCCCACAAATTATTAGCTTAAGAGGTTTCCTTGAGAATTGAGATCACTTGATAGCCTCTTAAAAGTATAAACATCAAAAAAGAGAAAAAGTGGAAAACTAAAAATATCCATTTGGTCGTTGCTATTTTAAATTAGTGATTTAATCATGTTTTTCTTCAATCCAGTCATCAATATTGCTTCTTTTAGAGAAAGGCGCAATCATTTACAGGTGGACAGGGTGGGCCCATGAAGTGAATGATTTCCTTGGAAGAAGGTGGACTCCATTTGTATCATTTAATTTGGCCTTACTTACCACACCAGTGTATATTTAATTTGACCTTAACCACTTCATGTGGTCAACCTTGCATGCGGATAAACGGTGATTGTGTCAAAGATGGGACATATTGATAAACTTGAATTGCTCTTTAAATCATGGACTCAATTTTCAAATGGGATGGGATGAAAAAATGATGCATATCATATTTTGGTCTCCTGGGGATTTTCTTGGCTGGCATTTATGGTGTTTGTTACAATGTGCTGTAGGAATTTAATGGCCCTATTATTTTTATATTAGCCTGTCAAAGTGTGACCTTAAGACGTGGTTGCAGATTCCTCCAAGTCGGTCTACATACAACAATCTGATCAATGCTTGCGGATCTAGTGGGAACTGGAAAGAGGCACTAAAAGTTTGCAAGAAAATGACGGACAATGGAGTTGGTCCTGATTTGGTGACTCATAATATTGTTTTATCTGCTTTCAAAAGTGGCAGTAAATTTTTGAAAGCTTTGTCATATTTTGAACTAATGAAAGGAACTCATATACGGCCTGACACAATCACTCTTAATATAGTCATACACTGCCTGGTAAAGTTGGGACGGTATGGGGAAGCTGTTGATGTTTTCAACTCAATGAGGGACAAAAGAGCGGAATGTAAACCTGATGTTGTAACATTCACTAGTATTATTCATGCATATTCTGTTTGCAGACAAATTGAAAACTGCAAAGCAACATTTGATATGATGCTTGCTGAAGGATTAAAACCCAATATTGTTTCATATAATGCACTCATAGGTGCCTATGCGTCACATGGAATGCATGAGGAGGCTCTGGAGGTTTTCAACTTGCTTAAACACACTGGTTTCCGACCTGATGTTGTATCATATACTTCTTTGCTCAATGCTTATGGTAGATCAGGGCAGCCTGAAAAGGCTAGGGGTGTCTTTGACATGATAAAGCGAAACTCGTGGAAGCCAAATATGGTCAGTTACAATGCACTGATTGATGCATATGGATCTCAAGGGTTATTGGCTGAAGCTGTTGAAGTATTGCGTGAAATGGAAAGAGATAGGGTTCAGCCAAACATTGTCACCATATGTACTCTTTTGGCTGCCTGCGGTCGCTGTGGTCAAATGGTGAAAATTGATACCATACTTTTGGCAGCTGAGTCTAGAGAAATTAAATTGAACACAGTTGCGTACAACTCAGCTATTGGAAGCTATTTGAGTGTAGGGGAGTATGACAAAGCTCTAAATCTATACAGATCTATGAGAGGGAAAGGTTGTAAACCTGATTCTGTCACTTTCAATATATTGATAAGTGGTACTTGCAAGATGGGAAAATATGGTGAATCCCTTAAATTTCTGAATGAGATGATGGATTTGCAAATTCCTTTATCTAAGGAGGTGTTCTCATCTGCTATCTCTGCATACAGCAAACAGGCAAGTTTTGATTTATAAATCCTCTAAATAGGATCAACTGTTAGATGCATCAATTCAAGTTTGTTGTCAAGCACTCTAGTTCTGATCCTATGGCAATGTATACGCGGATGGCATTCAATACTCATAATCTTTTGCGTGCTACTGTGCATGGACAATATACCAACAAATACTATAATCAAATAACCCTCATTCATCGACTGGAGAAATTTGGTACTTAATAGTTCATAATGGATTCAGTAAGAAGCAAATCAAATTCATGATTGAAATTCAATGGTAAGAAAAGTCTCCAATCGGTGCTTAGGGTCATTAGATTGATGTGATTTTTGGGAATGTCCTTTCCCCTGTTCAGTCACACAAATTAATGGTCTGGGGTCTTGTACATCTATCCTATGTTTGGTTGTAGAGCTTGATAACTTGGACACAATCTGCAGCTGAAAATCCTTTCCCCAGATTCAGCAATGCCATAACTGTCTCGCACTTCTTTTACAAGAATTGTCATTTCTGATGCATTACTCATATCCTCAGGGTCAACTACCAGAAGCAGAATCAATGTTCAATATGATGAAGATTGATGGTTGTTGTCCTGATGTGGTAACATATACCACCATGATACATGCATATAGCGCTGCAGGTATTATTGTCTATTATCCAATGAAACTATCAGATTAAACTGAGAAAAATAGATTTGAAACTAAATCTTATGTTGGATTTGTTGTAATTAGAAAACTGGGAGAAAGCATTATCACTATTTGAAGAAATGGAAATGAATGATATCCAACCAGATTCTATTGCATGCTCATCTCTTATGAAAGTTTTCAACAAAGGATGCCAGCCAGCAAGGGTTCTTCTTCTTGCAGAGTTGATGAAAGAAAAAGGGATTGCGTTAAATGAAACTAGTATATTTGAAATTATCTCAGCCTGCAGCATGTATAGTGCTTTCTCTTCTGCATTAATTTTATGATATTTGCAATTAAAGAATTCTTCATACAAATTGCATTGTATTTCATTAATTTTCCATTATTATTTTCTCATTTGTTCATTATTTATTTATTTATTTTTTGCTTGAATGTTCATTATGTATTTTATTCTTGACTGAATACAATGATAGGCACTTGTAGACTCTTCCCCTTTTGGCCACATCTGAGAAAGTATAATTGGTTAAACAGTGATCTAAGTAACAAATAATTGCTGACATGATTGTAACATATGAAGTCATCAATGTCAAATGTAATCGTCAATCATACTCATAGTCTGAAGTCATTATTTTATCCTAGAAATGATTCTCTTTATTGGATAAGTCTTTCCATCTCCTTCTTTATACAGACTGCCAGAAAACAGGTGAATATTTATTTCCTAGTTCCTTATTTTTCATCTTTCTTTTGGAAAATTATGTTTTGATCCTCTTCAAATGTATAGGTGATCATCAGATAAGCAGGCACCTCTCTGTGAAGCCAGGAAATCTTCCGTGGGGGGACCCACTATGTATGAAACAAAATCTTGTGGGGGACATGTGTATAAAATGCATGGAATTTTCAATAACTTAGGGGCTTTTTGAAATTTTGGATGGTCTGTATTTAAAAAATATATAAAGTTTCCTAATGCTAGCGCAACCCACCCCGCTTTCCCCTTTGGTGGTGTTGGTGTCGAGGATTGTTTATTTATATATTTTTATTATATATATTTTTTCGGGGGGTGTTTTGAGGGGGTTGGGGTTTGAGGAGAAATGGGAGTAATCAGTGTGGGGGGTGGATAGATCAGTTTTGGGCCATTTTGGCCAAAAAGGGTGGTTCTTAAGGTAAGCACCAACCTGTGGCATGTAAATAACAATACTTGATGTCTCGATGTAGTGCCAAGGACATGTTTTGGGTAGGAGAATGCTATTTGAACAGTGATCTGGAGTGCTCTTTTTATATGTCAGAGGTAATTGTCCTAATATAGTTCTCATATTCTGAGGGCAAAAAGTTGACAAGCTTATATTGGATGTGGATTCCATTTCCATAAGAAGAGAAACATTCAGCAGGCACAATTTTGAGTTAGCTTTCTGTTCATATTGTGGGTCACTATGCTGATAATAAAAATTTTCTTTCAAAAAGCAAAATTTTGTGCTATTGGAATCTTAAGACTTCTTGGTCTATTGCTTTTCAACTGCTTAGATTTTGATTGCAGTACTTAGACTCCTACTCATATCCTTGCAGAAGCACTATGAAGTGTCAGAATTCATGCTTTACTTTTTGTTAAGAGAAGAGCTGGACCTATCGTAAGTCTGGAAAATATGGATTGTGTTGTAAATATAGGAAAAGCGAGAGGGTTTTTTGTATCAGAAATATAATAAAGTATATATAGGTGTAGTCGATAAGGATTTGAAAGAAAAGGTTGTGGGGGTAAAGAGATTGGGCGATGGGCTGTTAGCAACTAAACTAGTGTTAGAGGAAGATATCATTAAATATCATTAGCGCCTATATACACCAAGCAAGATCACATGTAAGTGTTAAGAGACAATTTTGGGAGGAGATGGATGGTTTAATATGAGAAATTGCAACTACTGAAAAGATTTCTTAGGAGGGGACTTTAATGGGCTTTTTGGAAAGATAGTAGAGGGTATGACATGTGCATAGAGGGACAATGATTTGGAGAAGGGAATGAGCTAGGACTTAGGAGACACTATCATGGAATTTGCTTTGGCATTTGACCTTCTAATAGCAAACACCTACTTTAAAAAGCGAGAAGAACATTTAATTACCTCTCTTAATGAGAGTTAGCTTGACTTTTTTCTACTCATAAAACATATGACCGACTAGCTTCTATAGACATTTTTTGTCTTTGACCTTTATAAAGGCAATATTGTAACTCACTTCGGTTTTGATTTTAATAATTAGTTGAGAAGCATTGTGCGCCCTACGCACTGCCCACAAATCCCCATGTATTTTGCCACAAGCCTCTTCGTCTTCTTCTTCCGGAAAAACCTAGATCCCCTATTATTTTCTTCTCTATTTCTGTTCACTTTACTTCTCTTTCTTTTTGCCTTATCTCGTTAATCAGATTTGCAAGCAATGTATAAATGTCCTATATGTCATGTCAAGAATAAATATTCATTGTTTTGTTGTCATCATCATCTTCTTCACCCCTATTTTTGGTCGGCTTTGTGATCTTTTCATCCCTATTTAGAACTCAATTCTGTTACTATGTAACCGGAGATGTCACTTGCACTATATTGTTAGTTTTTATAAGTATTTCCCTTCTCCTTGCTCCTTGTGCTTGTAGCACTTCACAAAGGGGTCTTTTTTATTTTCAGTCTTCTATGCGCATATTAGTGTTTACATTATATTTCTCTGCTCAGCCATCAATTTAACTTCTGAAATTTTCTATTGAAGGTTACGTGACTGGAGAACAGCTATCAACTTAATTGAAAAGATGGATCCTTCATTTTTTGTATACTCAGTTGGACTTCAAAATCAGCTTCTCCATTTTCTTGGTAAAAGTGGGAAGATTGAGATTATGATGAAGGTACCGACCTTTGAAATCCAAACTACTCAAATTTATTTTCCCACCTTGTTTTATCAGTGACTAAAATTTCACCCAAACTAGTCTTATGCCTCACCATAAGATTGATAGCCATCAAACACAACAAGAACAAAGCTCAAACCACATACTTTTCATGTCTTTAATCTGATGGGAAATAACTTTAGTTAGAGTAAAACTTTCCTTGATGATATAATAAGGTGGGACATCATCATCATCAGAAGCATTATCATCAGTTCATCACCTTCATAATCATCACCATCATCCATCGCCCATGCCATCAGGCAGCGTCATGACCACTAACCCCCTCATCCATCATTTCACCACAACCACCACCACCACCACCACCACACTGTCATCATCATCACCATCATCGTCTTCATTATCTTGATCACCGTCCATCGTTGTTATGAGATAGAGTAGGACTTATTTTCATTTGTAAATAAATATATCTCAAGGGCTTGCATAAAATTTGTGAAATCTTAGATTTTTTCTTGGAAAGATATATAAACTTTATATGGTTGTGGTCATCCAACCTTAGTGAACATAGACGTTCAAAATAGCAGCCGTTACGCTACGTATTATCAGCCGTAGCGGTTGAGGGCGCTACGTTATTTTGAAAATAGCGGTGCTACGGTTTAAAACCTTAACTTAAAACATTGTTTTTTCTATTTTTTTTTCTCCTCAATAACCTTTCCAAAAGTTGTCTCTACCCTTATATGGTTCTAAATCACTAAAAAAACACAAGATTTGCTGCTACACAAGATTCAAAATTTTTTTTACCACTTAAAAAACTCACGCCGCTACGCCGCCACGTATCGCTGCAACCGGTACGTATCGCGTGGTATGTAGCATTTTGGCTACTGACCGCTACGCCCGCCGCAACTGCTATTTATGATACTATTAGCAGTATACTTCTCTCTCAATTCTTCCTCTTTCTCCCTATTTTTTCCTTACCCTCATTCTATGGTTTCTTAGACCTTTGATAAAGAAACCCTAGATTTCCATTAACCAAGTCATGCAACTGATATGAGATAGAGTAGGACTTTTTGTAAATAAATAAATCTCAGGGACTTGCATGTAAGTTGGGAAATCTTAGGGTTCTAAAAGAAACTCACATACATAAGGTTGAAAGACAATTATTGGATGTGTAATGTAACATTGATGATAAAGACAAGTCAACTAGTCAAGTAGCACATAGATGGATCATTCCCCAGCTATTTGTGTGAAGGTATCTGATGCAGCGATTGGGTTGATAGGGGGGGCGGGCTGCATCAGTACCATTAGTAATTTTGATACTCCCATGAGTGGATGGGGTATGGATTGACATTGGGAGAGCATAACAGCCCGTGATTTGTGACACCTATTTAGCAATTTTGGCACTCCCATGAGTGGATGGGGTATAGGATTGAAACTGGGAGAACATATCTATCACATGATTTGTGACACATGATTAGCAATTTTAACACTCCAATGAGTGGATGGGTTATAGGATTGAAACTAGGAGCATGTTGTCATATGCATGGTTCAAAATCGCGGTATCGGTTGCGGTATTGATCGGACCAAAAAACCAACACAGTATCGGTATCGGTCGTGGTGTGAGAATGTTTTTTAGTCCAATTTTTTTTTTTGTAAAAATATCCAAAATATTATAAAATGCTGGAAAACAATGTTTTTTCCCATTAGTAACAACAATAAATCAAGATATCAGTCCCCCTAAGTCATGACAACCAGCATCGCTGTCTTATCCGGAATTGTATAAATTATTATATCTAGATTACCAAATACCAATCAATAGATCTATCATATACACATCATTAATAATCCGTAAGCATCATAAACACACTACCAACAATTATTTTGAGAAAAAGGTAGAAGATCTCAACAAAAAAAACTCATTTCTAAAATCCACAATATATAGATCTAGCATCAAAACGTGTAGATCTAAGAGAATAAAACAACCCACAACAAAAAATGACATGCAATCATCATTTGATTCATTTCGAAGCTCTTTCTAAATAAATCTAGAAAAACACAAATTAGCGAGTATGGTGGAGTTGTTTGTGATTTTTTCTTACCATTTTCGTAATTAAAATGTGTTTTTGATTGCTTGAGAGGTGTTGGAAGTGTTAAGAAGGAAGAGAGGTTGCTGGTGTATGGAGGAGATGGGTTGAAATAGGAAGATGAAGAAAAAAGGGGAAAAAAATGGGGTTTAGGATTGTCATCCGATATTTTCAAATTATCGGCCGATATATCGGTTCACGCTGATAATTTGAAAATATTGGCCAAGGGGCGGTACTGAGACCGATAACCCCCATATTATTGGACCGGTATCAGCCGATATTTTCAACCATGGTCATGTGATCTGTGGCACCTAAATCAATGGCCTAGGTGGAAGTAGATGAGGAAGAGGCCATTACAGCTGGATTATGAGAAGAAGAAACCATACCAACTGTGGATGACTGATTTCCCCCCTCTAGTGCAACAAGTCTCTAACGAAGAACCATAACTTCATCTTTCCAATTTTTGCGGCTCATGTTTGTTGATACATTTCTCTTGATCACTTATGTTGCTCGATTCTTCTGATTCAGCTGGACATGCAAATTTATAACTACCACCACTCATTATCATTACCATAATCATCACCACCACTCATCGTCGCATTTTGAAAAATTTTTAGATTGGAGAGTTTTCTAGATGAAGGAGCTACGGGAAAAAAAATATTGTACTTTTTAAAGAAAGAATCTTTTCTTCTTTCTTTTCTTATGCTGCCAAACACACAAAATTTTGAACTTTGAGATTATATTTTCTTATTTTTTTGTGCATCCGAACAGGCCCTAGGAGATAAAAAAGATCCATGCAGAGAGAGACCAACACGGCAACACCCACAAAAACCTATAACGTGGGCATAAGAGCATTATACCCAAAATAAAGATTACATAGTAGTAGCTGCCAGAGGAGCATCCTTGTCCGCCTCCAATTTAGCTAAAGCATCCACTAAGCTTTTGGCGAAACCTCATGATAAATGACCACATGAATATGAGAAGACGTCGCTTTTATATCGTTGAAGAAAAAACCTCAACATTCTAAGGCCTAGACTTATTATGAGATATCCAAGATATCGTGTTAGAAAAATTACTCTCTGCTGTTAAACTTTCCTGTAAAATTTTTTTTTTTTTTGAATGGTTATTAAACTTTCCTGTAATGCTGCCAAATAAATCTGAAGAGCCTCCAGAATCACAGCAACTCAACAGTATTAGAATCTCGAACTCACACATGCTTAGAAAATATAAACATGACTTTGCCTTGTATTGCGTAGCAGCCTCCTATATCTGCAGGACCCAGATTTCCTGTGATTACTATATCTACTTTGAAATTTAGCATCTAGGGTGGTGAAGGAGACCATGCCACCATTTTTCTCTACCTTCACAGCTTGGACATCATACAAGCATGGAAGAAAATAGCGGCCGATACGTAGCGTATCGGCCGCAAAATCGGGTGTAGCGGTAGACACCGCTACGCTTTCTACCAAATATCGCCGCTCACAACTGTGGCGGCCCGTAGCGGCCGCTACACATGCGTATCGGCCGCTACAGGCCGCTACAATTTCGTAGCGCCGCCATGTAGCGGATGGGTTTTTAATCGACCCCTTCTTCTTTCGTTCAGTGCTGGATCCTTTTCAGAAATAACAAAGAAAAAAGGGAAAAATAAAAGAGAGAGAGAAGATGAGTTTACAGTTACAGAGGACATACCTTGCGGCGACGGCAGCATCGGCATCAACATCGGCAGCGGCAGCGGCTTCGGCTTCGGCTTCGACATCTGCAGCGCTCTCCTCCCTCTCCCTCTCCCTCTCCCTCTCCTCCTCCTTCCTTTTTCTTTTCCCTCTTCCTCTTTTCGTTTCCCTCTTCTCAGTCTCTCTCGATTTCTGCTTTTGTTTCGGACTAGGGACGAAAGCTAGGGCAACGATTATTTTAGAGTGAAAATAATTGTAGCCATTGGCTGGGCCATTACATCCCAATCGTCCCTCTTTCATTTTATTCAGGAGGAAGTTATGGACCCCATGATGAGCCCACTGCCCACCTGATGGAGGCATATATAAAAATAAAATGGGCCATTCAAAAAACCAGTAAAAGAACCCATTAATAAAATGACTCAAAATGCCTTAGCCAAATATTACTTTACTGAAATTAATGCCCATGTTAAAATTCACTCTAATTGGAAATAGGGTCATAGCCAACTTTCACACTAACAGAAAATAAAAAAGCACACCCAAATTTCCAACTAATTGAAGATAGATTCCAACCAAAATTTCACTCTTTTAGTAAATATGGCCCAACCAAAGTCCTTTCTAATAGAAAATAGTGCCCCTTTATCTTAGTAACTAAACAATATAAATATATGTGAAAAAAAAATGGCCATTACTACTATTTTCTATTTATACAGCGATACAGGACCTCATACAATGAGAGGACCGCTACGCCTTCTTATATTAGTTACTTTTGCAAAAGAACCACATTTTCTTTCATTTTACAATTTTGTGGAATTTTCTGAATTTTTTTCAGATTTTTTTGACGAGTTTTTCAAATCACACCGCTACGCCGCTACGTATCCCCGCTACGCTACGTATCGCCCGCTTCGTAGCGATTTGGCGGCGGGCCGCTACGCCCGCCGCTACCGCTATTTTCATCCTTGCATACAAGTATCCCAATTATACAAAATATCATCGTACTTGAGAGTGGGAAACTCCTTTCTAGCCAAAATCCATTTTGCTGTCCTTAAGGGCCCGTTTGGTAACTTGACTAGTAAAGTCATCCTAAACATCACATCAAAAGCACTTTTTCTCAAAACTCCCTCCAACTTTTCCAACAAAAAGTAAAAAAGTAACCACATTTATTAACTAAAAGACAAAAAAACTCCATTTCCCATACCAAAAGTCAACAATATTCCATCCCAAACAACTAAAAACAAAATAACATCATAACCCACTCATATTTTATTCATACTTTTCATTTCACTTCACTCCACTTGACTTTAATAGTAAAATGCCAAATGGGCCCTAAAGTCACTATTGAAAGAACAGCCTCAAGAGATGCCAAAGTCTCCCTAAATATCCTATTGTACCTCTCCATCCAGATGGATCAAAGGATTGCAGAAGGAACCATTCTCCAAAGAAATAACCCACATCTGTGAAAGGGCCCCATCCTCCAAGCCTCTAACTCTGACAACTCACTTGGGAGACATGAAGCTAGCCCACATCTATTAATAAACTGACGAGAAGCAATCACAATGGATGAACAAGAGGTTAGTCATCTCCTCCTTTCTGCATGCACACAAGTATCAGAAATCTTGTCAGCTGCTGTACCTCTCCTCCTTAACAAATCAGTTGTGGACACTTTTCTAGCTACTGCCAACCATCAAAATGCCTCCACTCTAGGAGGGGCTAAACCCAACCACTCGATCAGACAAGAAGATCTTGGTTGAGTTGTCCCTTCAAAGTTAAGCTGGACTTTACTGAGAACTCCCATGAAATCGCCGGCTTCCACATGAGTATCCTTACTTTCCCTTTAGAAAAGAGGAAGGCAGAATTATCAACTCCTCATACTGAACCTCCTCTAACTTATGGAGAACTCGGACTGACGTTTCTACTTGATACTGAACCTCCTCTAACTTGTGGAGAAACTGACGTTTCTGAAGACACTGTTTCCCCTAAACTCATAATGCAGAACTCACCAACTCCTCATACTGAACCTCCTCATCAACTCCTCATACTGGACCTCCTCTAACTTACGGAGAACTCTCTTGACTGAAATATCTCAAGACACACTGTTTCCCCTAAACTTATATTGCACCTCCCTCTCCTCCCCGACTTTGAATCCCACCTCTTTATGACCTTCACCCGCACCTTGTACTTATCCTTGACACTAGCAAAGTAGCAAATTTTTCTTTTTTAATGGCAAAGTAGCAATTCAACCCCACAAACCCAACAAATCATATCTAGGGACAACCTTAGCATCCAACCTGACTTGTCTACCCCATATTTATTCACAATTGTCTTTCTCCATGGTACCTCTTTCTCTTCACCAAATCTCCGCCATCATGTAGCTAACAAAGCCCAGTTCTTACAGCTAATGCCTAATATTCTCTAACCCCAAGCCCCCTGTATTTACGGATAAATATCTGCAAACATTACTTATTCTTTTTTCAGAGGCTGTGTTTTTTAATCCTCTACATCTAAATGCATCAAAATCATGATACAAATGTTGTCCTAGAAACACCTTAGCTATTTCCCAGTAATGCATATGCAGAACTTCCTAGAGTATATCAGTTCAAGCCATTTACTGCATGTCTACTTTTGGGTGCAACTGTTAAACGGCTTGCCTTTCTTTGTTATGCAATTGCCACATACTTGTGTTCTTCTTCTAACAAAGCACTGTTTTCCTTTCGAGTTCTGCAGCTTTTTTTCAAGATAGTGTCTTCAGGTACAGAGATCAATCTTACAACTTACTCGATTTTGTTGAAGAATCTATTGGCTGCTGGGAAATGGAGGAGATGTATTGAGGTATTTTTGTTTACGATTGTGAATCAATGTGTTAGATAGCATGTGGTTTTATTGATTCTAGCTGATTCTTCAATGTATTTGATCCTTGCTATCTGGAAGTGTCAATGTTCCCTAATATTCAAAAATAAAACATGAATGGATGCCGTATCCATTTTAACTATTTGAACTCTGTTTAAGTTGCATTGGGCTCCTTGCCCATTCTGGTAGTGGAGGAAATTTTATTCTAATTTTTGGGATTTTAAGAAAATAAAAATAGGGGGAAAAAACTCTGAAATTAAAAGGTCAATGAAATATTGATTTTTTTAGACAACACGATTCTCCAAAGTTTTATCATTCTTTGCTGTGACTGAACCATAAGCAAGATCTACGAAGTTCTAGCATAAATTTGCAATGAGAAAGGATTAAGGAATTGATGTACTACATTTCTCAAAATACAATGATGAAGGATATGAATTATTAGGTAGTGACTTGCTCATGGTTGTTGTCTGTTCCCATAAACTTTGGGTTGAGATAAGAGGTTTTTTTTTTTTCCTGGTCTGCCAATTTAAGTATCACAATATAAACTGGGAATGCTAAAAAAAAGAAATAGAAAAAAAAGATTTACAATAATATGAAGTTGTATAGGTTAATAAACTCAAAACATTGTAGAGTCACCTACTAGAGGCAAGAGAGTACTCATAGAAGCTATAAGAGGTTTTGCAAAGGCACCGGTACCTGTGAGGAGCATTCCATTTTAATGCTTAAAGGTTGAATTTCATATCATGAAATTAGGTCCTCTGTCACTTAATGTATAAGTTTTAGTGAAAAGGTGAAAGATATTGAAACTTGAAACATTTTTCAAAACAAAGATATTGAAACTTGAAACGTTGGTTTAAACTATTGGTATCAGAAGGTCCGAATCAACACGTTTGGAAAATGATATGTATCAAGCAATATGTATTTGTAGTCTACGATACGTATGTATTGATTATCGAAGCAAATATTTTTATTGTAAAAATATTATCTAAAAATGCTCAAAAAGATTCCAAGTGTTAGAAAATGTTAGATTTTGATGTTTAATTATTATTGGTGTTTATTAGCATTCTCAGTCTGATTCTATGGGAACAATTATTGATCTAATAAGATTCAGTCACATCATTCAATCCAATTGGTTGAAGAATGTATAGATAGAAGTCAAATGCATGTGAATTGTATGTCAATAGTCTCATAGCTTGGTTGATTAGAGCGTCGGTTTCACAAGCTGAAAGTTGTGTGTTTGAGTTGTGCTTGGTTAATCTATTGGCTTCACTTAATCTACTCAGTGTTAAATATGAAAGAGTAAATTACAAACTTTGATGTCTAGATATGTATATGAACATGAACACTGCCATACAGGGAAAAGGATCAAATATCACTGCACTTTCTAAAGCCTAGGATATGGATTCAAATATCCTTTCCTTAACATCACATTTAATATTTCATATTAAGATTACTATATAAGGTATTGAACACTTTTAAAGTAACAAAACTTGTCACTATTAAACATTTCTTTTTAACATTTCTATGTTGAAAATTATTAAAACCAATGGAACTTTATAACATAGTGGACTAAGTATATTGGATCCCTGGAAATTGTGACTTGCAAATATTTATGTATCATCCAACCCCTATACCAGTATTTTATCTCGTCAATATGGATGTGCCTAAAAATTGTACTAGATAACATGATGGCTAGGTGAAAAGTGGAATAATTGAGTTGTTATATCACGTAGATAAATAGCTGAAAAATAGATAAATAGAGTTATTATAAACCAAAATCACCTAGAAAATAAATAAATAGATAAGTAAATAAATAAATGAAAAGCTAAAGTTTCAGCGAATATGGACCTTGTCAGCCAATACAATGATACATGCAATTTACCATATTGGCCTTGGCTAATACCCGATGAGGGTCAGCTGATATAATATGTATTGTCTGGCATCTTGAACCTTGACTGATTGTATCCCAGATGATGAGGTATGCACAATTTAGTGGGGTTGAGGAAAGCATTTCTCAGAATTTTATCTGTATGTCATCTTTTTTTTGCTTTCCTAGATATTTTAGTTAGCTAAAGTTTCTTGTTTATTACCACAATGAGCTTCATTATGTCACATAACAGTTTCGCAACTCCTGAAGCCTTTTCTGTTAAAAATCTGCTTAAATGGTCATTTGATTTACAAGCTAGAGAGACCATAAGTCTCATATGTACAACAAGGTACTGTGGTCCTGAGGTTTTAACTGATAGTTGTCTTTCCAGCCGTTTAAAAGTTGAATTGAGTGCTGTTTTCATATACCCTACATTAAAAGCTTTCACCCTTGAAGATTCATGCAAGAGTTGTCTACAGGTGTTGAATTGGATGGAAGATGCAGGAATTCAACCATCACTTGAAATGTATAGTAATGTTCTTTCGTATGCTTGTAAAGACAATAGTACAAAGTATGCTGCTTTCATCCGAGAAAAGATAGGTACGTGATATTGTTTTCCCTAATACGGCAATAACGGTCCAGAGTCCAGCAAAACACTTACTGGTTGGCCATAACCTAAAGAGAAATGATCCACATGCGGTTTGACCATGCTCATGATTTCATTTGTTCCACCTGGGTTGTACCTTTTTTAAATCAATGTGTCCAAATATCACATTCCTTCCATGGATAGGCACTGATCTAAATTTAACTACTATCAGAGTGATGTACGCTGTTTGTCAATCTATATAACAAGTGAATTGATCAATATGATGGTGAGCCTCTGTAGCATAGTGGAGGTGCTCATGGTCACGACCACAAGGTTGCAGGTTCGTCACATTTTCTATATATAAAAAAAAAAGGATCAATCCAACTGTGCATATCCCCTCTGATTGGAGTACAGTTTGGACCAGTGCCTATATATAAAGGGGCCTGTGATATGAATGGATTAGATCAAGCAAAGGTGGGAAATGGTTTATATTAAGTCCTGAGCATTGCAATGCTTGTGTGGTCAGCTACACAGGATCATTTTTCAACACTAGTTATGCCAATGTAGGTTCCTCTCATTTTCTCAACACTTGTATGGAACTTACCCATTTGTAATTCAGAAGCCGTGCATGGGCCTCACTGTTTGGTGCTTGTTGATCCGATGGACCCTTACCTGAATGCAATGTTGCGGTCATTGATATTTTAAATTGTGATATTTTCTTGAAATATCTTATCATGATACTATCACGGTAAATTGAATTTATCATAAATTTTGTTTTTCTCTTGGCATGTTGCAGCTTATGATGATATGGTGATATAATCATCCTCATCAAAGCCTCGTCCCAACTATGTTGGGGTCAGCGATATGGTGATATAATAGGCACAAAAAATAATTCAAAGACCTGCCATGAATGAGGTTTGAATGTAGGACGTGGAGGGAATATAACACTACCATTACCACTCAACCAGGAAATAATGTATGTTATAAATTGAACAATATAATGAAGTAATGAAAATAACCTCATTAAGTGGAGGATTGACATCATCTTCATCCTCATGCTAAAGTTTTAAAATCTAATTTCATTACTTCAGAGACTTAATTCAAAAATATTTTAGTGTATTATATCGTTACTATAACCTTTTGAATTTTTTTTTTAATATTTTATAATTTAAATGTGAATCCTAAGTTGCCGACTTGACTTCACTCCTTGGCTTGCCGAGTTGTCTGAGTCACACATCAGCAAATTTTGGTGGAAACACCCTACTCTCTCTTACACCTCTGCATTGGTGAATATATGACTTTTTACCATTTTTAGTGGACTTTCATCTTACTGTCCTTTATTTTCTTCTTTCTTTGCCCTCAATATTCAAATAGTCTTTTATGATACTTGGATACTTGTTAATGCCTGGTGTATCTGTGTCGGACCAATATGACATTTTTGTTGTCCAATGGCTATTGTCATTTTGCACACTCCTGATTCAATGTCTATAATCATTGAACTAAGCTGAAATTTAGGCCATGTGTAATCGACATGCATTATTTTTCCCAATTTCCACCATACATATAGTCAGCTGAAGGAGGATGCCAGGATCTACAAGCCTGTTGGAATTGATCATTTCTGTTAATTCTTTTTGCCATTTAGATGTCAGGATAGGAATGGCTGTTAAACTGCTTTTTATACACAACTTTTCATACAACACTGAAATTTCATTGTGGTTTTCAAACCGCTGGTTCTCCAACTCCAAGTCTCCCACTGGGAACTTCTCTAGTAGTTTTGAAAGATGAATCTGATTTCATCTCATTTGTAGGTCAAATTATCTGTAAGAGATCTTACCCTCAGTTGTTAGGAGTTAGGACTATAGGTAGACATTCATTCACAAGGAATGGTTAGTAAAGATGTGATGAGTTGTGCAAGAAAATTTTTGGGTTTTGAATAAAACTAGATGTGGTTTGACCACTGTTCTTGTGAGTTGAAGGGGCCTCATTGAGCCCCCTTTTGTATCAACGTCCTCAGTCAACAACACTAGACTGCTAGACATGTGGTTACCTGTATCCTGCATGAGCCTTCAAGTTCAATGTGTATCCCTAAATTCTCAATGGTATTATATATTTGCAGATATGCTGAAAAGAAAAATTTCATTAAGACACCAAGCGGCTGTAAGTGTGTATCCTAATAGTTGACAAAGCAGAGAGTGCGAAGGCACAAGTGGCTCTGTTGTACTCTAGGTCATCATGGAATGATTTTCAGGCCCTGAGTAATTTCGGAAGAGATGTTGGACGGAGGAGCTCAGTACCAGGTCATCAAGGAATGATTTTCATGCCGTGTAGCTTCGGCAGAGATGTTGGATGGAGGAGCCCAGAAAACCAGGCAGGCAGGCCGATAAGTCCATGCTCATGCAGATACGACTGATGATAACAGATTATTATTTCTTTATAAAAGATTTTTGTTCACATGTGCTTCATATTAGCAAAAATGCATTCTATTACTAGATCACAGGCTATATTTGTAGTGTACAAATTTTGTAAAATAATGTCTGTTTCCCATTAAAATCAATGTAGAAGTCTTTTTGTTGTTTACTTTTTGAGTTTGAATGTGGAGTTGTCCTCTTGAATTTCTCATGTAATATTTATGATTATACTTGGAATTCATGTATCCAACCCAACATTGTTGGGACAATTCTTTGGTGGTGGTGGTGACGACAACGATGACAACCTGGAAAATTATAATATCTACAATGACTTGGACCACTGTAAAATTAGCTACAATGCATCATCTACTCAGGGAATTAGTCCATCCTGTGAGAAGCCGTTGGATCTCCCCTTTTCATGCATTGTTCTTTTGAGTTGCTATGTATCCTTTGAATATGAGATCCTACATCATTTTAAATTCTGATTCAGTGCTTTGATCTTCCCATCTTTCTGTTTCGACCTCTCATCGATCATTCTTGGAAAACTTATATTGGCTTTCAGTTCACTGTTTTAGAATCATTTTGATGGATTGCATAATTCTAGATCTTGTATGCTATACAATATTAAATTTTGGACCAGTCCACTTTGCTGTGGTGAGGCTTAAACTTGCAAGTACAAGCAATTGTAGGGTGGGACTGTAAGCTCTTTAAATGGATTAAGGGTCCATTGGATCATAAGTTTGTTAGATTATAATTTACAAACTTAGAAAGATAATAAACTCATTTTTTCATATTATTTACTGTTTGGTTGATTCATTTTTAAAGGACTTTTTTTTTCATTTAAATGAAATTATAACTCAAGGTAGTGCTTTTGTTCCTTGAGAGAGGTCATGGTTTCAAAGCAGTTGAGGCTCATTTAAAAGCTCACCTGAAACTGAAAGTGCTCATAATGTGTTTACCTGTGACTATGAGGCTGCATACTGCTTAAATGTGGTCCAGTTTGTAGGGCAAAGATGCCTACTTTTTAGTGGGGGTGGGGACCATGGGAAGGTCTCCTTGTGGATAAGATATAATAAAAAAATCAGTCCTGTCGTATCGTCCTGGCCCATGATTTAATAGCCTTAGCCAGATATTTCTTTGGAATTCAATCCAATGGTTGAAAAAGGTTTGATGGGAGTGAAAATGGGCGGGGACAGGGGATGAGTGTGGAAGGGCCTGAACTAATCGAAGGTAGGCCCATGTAGGCCCTATAGAGCTGGATTGCGTATGTTACTCGGAGGTAAACATTTCTCAATTTAGTTTTTTTTTTTTTTTTTCTGGTAAAATTATAACAATTTAGTTAGTTGATGCACTGGTTCAATTCAAGCCATTATTATGCAAAACTGTTCCATAGCAGTTTACATATTGAGGAGACACATCCCAACCTGACTTGATCAGGGCTGTGCAGATGCTGGTTAAGGTCATGGATTGGTATGGCATCACATAAGAAGATGGGAATTGGTATGGCATCACATAAGAAGATGGGAAATAGGATTAAAAGAAAAAGTCTACATGGCCTGATGGGGAGCCCGGGCCCGGCTCCCCATGAGAGCCGTTGGATACTGGGATCCAACGCCTCTCATGGGGATCAGGCCCTGTAGCAGGGCTCGGATTAAAAAGAAGATGGCTGCTCTTTTGATTCCATTTCTCTATTTTGTAGCTCATTTTTTTAAATTTCACTTTTGATATTTAGAATTCTATTTATTCAATTCTGATGTATTATAATACAAACAAATAAGTCCTTAAGTGATATCAAGTGTCTTAGGTGATGTTTATTTTCATATAGTAAACTAAAATGTGTCATAAAGTAATCTCAGTCCTTATAGAGATTTTACCCCCACCCAGATTTCATTGGTCAAAATGAGTGAAAGTAAAGCTTCAGACGCCAATTATTTTACCATTACTTTATTAGCTGCCAGAAAACTTAATTATCGTCTCAGAATTAGGTAAAGTCTTTCACCTTACCACACAAAAATAAATGTCATATTTACTTTACCTCCAAGTTCACTTCACCGTTACCTTACTATTATTTTTTTTTATTGATTTGACAATTATTTTATTTTATTCTAAAAATAAAAAAACATGTCCGACCTGCTTTAGTCAATTAAAAAATCAGGTTTCATCTCCCACTAATCCAAGATCTCACATGACTGAGATATCCACTGACATCTCTATGCCCTGTTTCAAAACCTCATCTTTCCTAATCAAAGCTCTTGTCCCAAACAGTAGTGAAGAAATCCCATCCATTCATCAGATGGGCCTGTAAACAATGGACATCCTGGCCAAATCATTGATCTGAATCTCACCTTAAAAAACAGAAGCCCACTTGGACCAACTAAGTCAAACCAACATGGCTCATCTGACAACTAGATTTGCATCATGCATCATGATCAATAGGGGTTCCACTGTGGCCCACCTCTAAAATCCAAAACCCCCAGATCACTTTTGGATCAAATAGGTGGGCCCCACTCACCCTCTTGGCGCGCTTAGACAGTCATATCATACTTCCCTCCCCTGAATTTTCCACTTCCAGGCATCCAAACAGCTTAAGAAGTAGAAATTTTCTCCTCTTTCCCTCCAATTCCATCCCCAAACACTCCCGATGGAAAGCCTCAGAGCCAACTACAGAGACGAAGAAGACGATTCCAGCGAACCCAACGACTCTCAATCCAAACCACACCAAAAACCCAATCCAATTCCTACCTCCAACAGCGAAAACGGCCCCAAACAGGAAGAATTCGATGAAGCTGAAGAAAACGGCAACAACGAAGACGAAGAAGACGAAGCAGACGACACAGGGGAAGAAGAAGACGAACCCAAATCTCAGAAACCCCCAAATCTCCCCACCCAACCCTCATCGGACGAGACCGACGACGACGAAGACGACGACGTCGCCGCCCCTCCCAGAAAGAAGCAGAAAGCCCTCTCCTCCTTCAACTCCCCCTCCCCATCCCCCGCCACCGCCGCCTCCGCTACCGCAGAACTCACATCCGGCGCCCCGGCGGCGCCGGCATTGAAGAAGCCGAAGAAGAAGACCAAAGCCGTCAATGTGTGGACAAAATCGACGTCGCGAAAGGGTAAGAAGAAGGCGAAAACAGCATCCGCCCCCAAACAGGACCCTTCGGCTTTGATAACGCCGGCACCCCGGTTCCCCGATAAGTCGGATGACACGCCGGACATGAAGATCTGCCTGTCCAAGGTGCACAAGGCAGAGAAGGTGGAGCTGGGCGAGGACCGCCTCTCGGCGGGGAGCACCAAGGGGTACCGGATGGTGCGGGCGACGAGAGGGGTTCTTGAGGGGGCCTGGTATTTTGAGATAAAGGTGGTGAATTTGGGGGAGACGGGGCACACGCGGCTTGGGTGGTCGACGGAGAAGGGGGATTTACAGGCGCCAGTGGGGTCGGACGCGAATAGCTTTGGGTATAGGGATGTGGATGGGAGTAAGGTGCACAGGGCGATGAGGGAGAAGTATGGGGAGGTGGGGTACTTTGAGGGGGATGTGGTGGGCTGCTACATTAATCTTCCAGAAGGGGCCGCGTATACGCCCAAGAGGCAGCATTTTGGTCTGCATAAGGAGCAGAAGTATTCTTATCCTGGGGATAAGAAGGAGGATCCACCCAAAGTAGTACCAGGTGAGCAAGTATTGTATTGGAATTCATTGGTACTGTTGTTCTTGCTGCTTCTGCTGAATTAATGCTTTTGGGTGTGTTTTTTTTTCTTCTAATCTTGTTTTGATCAGCAATGCAGTAGAGACTAAATTTACTTGATAAAAAAAGAACATTGATACATAGACACTAAACAGGGACTAGACAATGATAATTGAGTGGTTTCATTTTTCTTGCCCTGATTGACTGTGATGAAAGTAATTGTAATGGTTTGTATGTTTTTATGTTTTACACAAGTGTTCAGCATCGGAGCCTGATACCATCTTTCAGGCTTCGCTTTGTTAGAATTGAAAATCTCCAATGGCTTCCTTTATGAAGGGATGTGTTAGCGCTCTCCTTGTAGCTGTTGTTGTTTTATCGAGATAATGTTAATGTTTATTTCTCATTTTTTTCTTGGACTGAATTTGTTAAGGGTTTTTTTTTTTTTGCTAGCTTCCATGTTGATTCAAGGAGTTAATGGAGAATTTAGTTGTTTCCTTGGCGTTGAAATATGTTGATGACTTTTTTTTTTTGTTGGATTTTTTTCTTATGGATTTGTATGTCTTCATCTGTTTTCTCCTGTGTAGTCAAGGCATTTAACCTAGGTGCCCAGCAGCCAGTTCTACTTTTCTTGAGTTGAGTGTTGACTGTTCTGTTTCAATAGGTCTATTACTATCTGGAAGAATTGCAATTATAGTTCGTGGTTTCCATTTGTATTTATTTCAATTATTTTCTCCTTTGAGAAAGAGGAACTTGATGTTAAATAACAATCATTGGATGCTTATGATTATACAATTGGTGTAACTTATATATTCTGCTCTATTACCGTTCATGGATCTGAAAGCAAATTTCAACCCCTCTCTCTCTCTCTCTCTCTCTCGCGTGCGCTTGCACACATACAAAACCCTTACCCCCCAACCCCTCTCCCAAAACCAAACCCCCAAAAAAGTTAAAAAAAGGAAAAAAAAAGAAGAAAACCCCAGCACACAAAAGAAAAATCATCATTGTCGTTGTCATCATCATCAAAGCCAGATCCCATTTGTGCCAGCTTTGAGTTATACTTTTTGCTTGACCCTACCTGAAGTCACGATCAATTTAACTCTACATCCCACCATATGTCTTTTCTCCCTTCATTAAATGTCTTTGTTGGTCTCCTGCTTCTCTTAGTTCCTTAAACTTGTAATCCTTCATTCACAGTCTTTATGGGTCTCCCCACTTCTCCTAGTTTCTTTAACTTGTAAATCTTAAGTATATTGTATAGTGCTGGTTTTTTTTTTTTAATCTTCTCTTTTAAGTGCCCCGTGCCTATACCATCTTAGGCAATATTCCTTGATTTTCACCTCTATTGGAGCTACTTGTAGTTTTCGTATGTGTTTATTCCTAATTCTATCATTTCATGTTACTTTACACCTCATCACTAGAAACTTATCCCATCTATATGGTGTTGGCTTGTGAGTTATGCATTTCATCTCATCACTTTACAATCTCCTGTCAGATCATATTTGGGCATTATTATATTTATGCATTTTCTCCCTTAAAAGTTTTGTGTCCCTGTAAACTGCGTTTTTAACTTTATTGTGTGGGACTTAGGAGTAATTGAATTGAATATGATCGGGTTGAGTAGAGCTTATCTACCTATATAATTTCTGGAAATAGTCCGACAATTAAAGAAAAATGTGTTAAATGAATGTTGCCTAATCTATTTGCCTCACATTTAGCTAGACTCATCTGCAATGTTGTCCTGTTGTTGGTAATATTTAGCTACTAACTATTACTATTATTACAAGTAATGAATTATAAAAATAACTGCTATTTACATGCATTATGTAGCTGTAATACAATGAGTTCTGCAATCCTGTATAATGTCATTAAACTACAAACTACACAGTGAAATGCTTTGAGAATGTCAGTAAACCTCACATTTGCCATGGGGAATTTGGTATAGTTGCTCCCGTCTTAACTGGTAAAGTCAGATAACCTTTCATGCTATTAGTATCAACATAGGATGCTCATGTGATTCACCGTTGTGTCTCAAATTGAAGTTTTTTATGAACCACTCTAAATTCATCTCTTAGTATGCATGTTAAGTCATTCCAATATTAACCCACCAGTCAATCATATTGCCCACCAAGTTTACCTCCAACACAACAGCTATGAAGTTATCCACATTTTTTTAACAATGTTAGCTTGTATCTTGTTGACCTTTTGGCCGCAGCATTCTCGGCATAATGTCCTCTCTTCCCATATGCAAAACAACTACCGTCCTTTGTCTTCCCATATACAAAACAACTCACATCCTTCCTCTTTTATTTTCCTTACAGGGTGTGGGTTTCTTATTGTGGTTTTTAAGTCTCTAATTATACTAGGGGTCAAGACTATTGTTTTTCCATATGCTTCTGGTCACTTCTGTCCTCCTCTAATTTCCATTAGAGAGGTTTTCTAGGTTTGGGTTGAAGGTGTGGAAGGATATTATGAAGTCAAGAGTAGGGGTTAAGGTAGGAGTTATTTTGGCTTAAAATTCAACATTGTTATGAGGGGAAGGAAGCTGTATTTAATTTTGGAAGAATGCATGGATAGGAGTTGCTATGAGCTTCAAGATTCAAAGATTATATTCGTTCTTCTGTGGTAAAAGAGCATTAGCTAAGGAGTGCACCATGGAACAAAGGGGTCAGAAGGGTTGTAAATTTAACTTTAGAAGATAGTTGAGGTGGGTTTAATGGGGCAGCTTTTCTATTGAAAAAGGAACATAAAAACTCACTTTGTCTTATTACCTTTATATCCTGCAGTCCATTTCCCTCATTGAATAGTTTGTAATTCCTCAGTCCCACCATGAGTAAATGCATTTGTTCAGATATTTGCGTCTAACAAAGCACTGAACTTGGATAATCTTGAACGAAAAAACTTCACCCATCCCGATATTCGTTCTCTCTGTTCGTCTTAGGTGAAATCTGTTGATTATTGCTTTGTCCATTGTGTTTATACTCAAGTAATTTGGAGCTCCCTCTTATACTTGTTAGACCGCTCACGTCCATTTTCTTGGCTTCTTCATTTAGGGATGTAATTACAGGTTGGTCCGGTAGGGATTTTTTTTTGTCCTTCCCCCAAAAGAGGCCTAGTACTGTGCAAAATGTTACCAACACTAGTTATTTGGTGGATATTGTAGGAGAAGCAAGAGTGTAGCACTCCCAGGGAGGATTTTTAATTTCAAAACAGAGCAATCTTAAATCAAAACTCGAAACTAAGTTTTCCATGCAATTACATCTCTATTTACAGTATGGGTGGTTCTCACTGGATAATCTTCCTATATAATATATATAGTTTTATTCTGGGCACAATGTATGATGCAAACTCTTTTGTGGGGCCTGCCCAAGGCCATGCGGGTGTGGGATGGAAATATCTGAATGGGTACTTGGGGGTTTGCAAAATGTCGACCCCACAACATCATCCTAACCCTTTGATCTATGGCCCTTGAATTTAATAGTTTTAGAACACATCATTTTTTTTTTTTTTTTTTTAAATTTCAATCTGACAGTCTTGGTTGGATGAGTGTCAAATTTGGGCTTGTAGTGGGTGTGAGGGGGTAACTTGCTCATAAGTGGTCCAAGTGGCCTAGAAAATAAGCTGGACTGCACACAATAGTCAAGCAGATGGCCCTCACTTGAATATTGTGTATTAATATGACTTGATATGAGGGCGAGCCTTGGCGCAACGGTAGAGTTGCTCCTTTGGTGACCTCGAGGTCACGGGTTCGAGGCGTGGAAACAGCCTCTTTGCAAAAATGCAAGGGTAAGGCTGCGTACACATGCGCCCACCCTCCCCCTACCCCCGCTTAGCCGGGGAGCACTTTGTGCACCGGGTGAGCCCTTAATATGACTTGAACTTAACAACCTCAAGGTTGCAATAATGATCACATTCCAACTGTGCCACGAGTTCTTGTCGATAATTTTTTTATTTATTCAGTTTCATTTAATTTTTTATTATTATTGTTTTAAATTTTAGTAAGAATATCTTGGATAGCCCCCTCATTGATGTGTGCTGCTGCTATTCTTCTATGCATTATTTGCCTCTTTTCCTACATGTTGATCTGCTAATTGCAATCCAGGTCCTTACCAGCATACCATTATAGTTTGCATAGAATATATAGGATTTCGTAGTCAAATGAACTGCACTGAAGAATTATTAAAGAGGTGGGGTGAGCCAACACACTCATGGTTGAGTGGTGTTGGCACCTCGGCATCACGCATGCCCAGGGATTGATCCTTGGGGTTGATAGGATCACTCATGGCCAGAATGCCAAGCCAAGAAAAAAAAAGATGGCTGGGTATTCATTTCCCGTCATCCCTTAATTCAAAAGGGGAGGTTATTTGTCTTAATTTTTTGAATATTCACCTTTTATCCTTCTTTCTTAACCCCTTACAGAAATAGTCTTAGAATTCCTAAGAACTCAATTACATGAAACAAAATTCTTTTTTCTTTTTTAAATTTATTGAGGCCACTTTTGGTCTCAAAGAATTTGCCAACCACCAACTTTAGCTGCATTCCATGATTTTGTCTTTTTATGGAAGCACTAGTATTTTCACTAGATGAAAAGGAATTCTTTTTCATCTAGGGTATACACTGTCAGCACGAAATAAGATTCATTGAGTACACACAAGACATCCGAAGTTGGTCTGAACGTGAACAACTTGGCACCAACTGGTACAGCAATCAAGCTTCATGAGCTGAACGTATTTTCAAATCCCTGGATTCTTCAAATCCCTTCTAAGTGCAGGTTGAGGATTTGTGTCATATGGATACGCCATGCACAATAGGTATGGTGAAATAAATAAGCCTGACATTGGTAGCCATACCTGGAAAGCCTAGTTGAAATCTGTAAGATGTTACCATATTCTCTCCTGCTCGTATACGCAGCCTTGAGACAATACTAGAGGAACATCTCATCATCTCTTAGTTTTTTGCTTAAAAATTGACATTGTGGACTGTGCTATTAGTATCTTATGAATAAGTTCCTCAATTGCTTGTTCTTGTCAAAAAGGAATTGTAAAGTTTTTCTGAACATCATCTGCCATAATATCTGTCATAACTTCTATAAAATAGCAGTTAGACCAATAGATAATTAGAGCTCAGATATGAGCCATCATGTGCTACATCTAACTGTTATCATGTGTACTGTTCCAGTGGTGCCTAGCAGTCTAGCACCCATCTTCCATTTATTAATACTCCTATTTGTAACAATGCAGGAAGTGAGATTTCTTTTTTCAAGAATGGATTGTGTCAAGGTGTCGCTTTCAGGGACATCTGTGGTGGGCGCTACTATCCTGCTGCTTCCATGTACACACTCCCTGACCAGCCCAACTGCGTTGTGAAGTTTAATTTTGGACCAGATTTTGAGGTCTTTCCTGAAGATTTTGATGGCCGTCCAATTCCCAAACCCATGATTGAAGTTCCTTATCATGGATATGACGGCATAGTTGAAAGATATATGCGAACTGGTCTAACTGCAGAAAAGGAACATTAGTGAAGGAGGGAGCCCTTTAGAACTCTGTAATGTCATCATTTCTTCTTTTTTCTTCCTCGTTTAAGGACAATGGGACTAACATTATGAGAAAATGAGAATGTATGTTATAGACATTGAGATAATGGACAACAAGAGTTTTGTTAAATTATGATTCTTTGGATGAAAGAATGCGTGACTTGAGGTTGCATTTGATGTGGTTTTTTTTTTTTTGAATGGTCTTTACCTTGCATCTCCGATTCAACATTTAGTAGGGATGTAACCAAAATTCAGGCCATGAATGCAACCATTGGTGCAACACACATCTGAAAGAGCTGTGAGTGCTGGTGAAACATTCATCCGTGGGCCTCACCATGTGGATATGATCCTAACTGCTGAAATTTACTGTATGTTTGCTGAAATTTCCTTCTTGATTTTGATAGTCTAGCTATTTGCAATTCCGGGACTCTGTTTTGAAGTTACTCCAAACTATAGATTATTTTGAATTTTTCTCAATTATAGATTATGAATGATAAATTGATAACTGAAATTTCTGACTAGAAACTTATGTCCGGGAATTTTGGAATGCTGGTCAGATGTCTCTTGAATTCTCTGTTTTTCTTTTTGATATAAAGCGGAGTTTAAAGAATGCCTTCTAGAATGCTGTGTTCTTTGAAATCTCAAATGCTTGTTAGAGACTGGCATTTGAAGAATTCTAATGGCCGAATCTCTGAACAGAATTTGAGGGTTCTTGAAATTCTCCACCCAAGAATTCCCCTCAACCTTTTGCTATCAAATAGTCGTAAACATGAGTCATGAATGTGCATTTAAGTTTTTTTTTTTTTTTTTTAATGATTACTGCTTAGATTTATTTCAATGGTTGTTTATAGATCACCACCCTTACCTGCATGCTTTATTATTCTGTTGTGGATACCGAAACTTCTCCCCCTCCTGGCTTTGAAAATATTTTATCCAACCCAGGTGGGGCCCATTTTAATAGAGAGATGACTGAAGTGCCAGTGCCTCTACAACCCGAGCCCATTGTGGGGGGTTGAGGGGTCGAGGCCGGTACTGGACCTACCTGGGCCCAGGTAGAAGGATATGCATATTGAAGATAATGTGCCTGTTTTGGCCTCATTTGCAGACTGGGAGCAGTCAGGACAGGATGTAAGGTTACATGAATGGTGGAGGAGAACCAGAGATCTGCTCTCATGTTGAACCTCATTCTTTGAAAGAGAAGGTCACGTCTCCAACTTCTCTTGTCCTGGATTGGCTGGGTTGGGTCGGAACAGAAGTTTCAGATTGATTCAGGCACCCGCCTCCTTCACAACATTCAAGCTATGGAGGGCATTGCAGAGGATGGGGGAGGCTGCAATCTGAATGCTGTCGATAGGAATCTCATGATCCAACAGACTGCAGTCAGGTAAGCTCCTTACATAATATGAATCTTTTGCTTTACCTATGTTCAGCTGAATAAGAATTCAATGAAGAACCTGGCTCGGATAGTAAATGGCATTGTTTGGTACAAAAGAGGGGGTTCCTTTGGAGGTGAAAAATGGACCTTTGGGATTTATGGGCAATTTTAACAAGGTTATTGATAAAAATGATTGACTTGGGTTCAGTGAGACCCTCATTCACTTGGACTAATAGGAGGAAAGGGTTGGCTCATGTTAAGGATAGGTTAAATAATGTTGTAGGTAATCTATAATGGAGATTAAGATTTTTGAATGTGAATTGGCTTTTATTTTTAGCTGATCCTAGAGATCCCAACTTACCTTGGGTCCATTGGATTTTATAGCATATGATTTTGGCGATGAGAGAGTGAATATAATTAAAGACAGGTAAAAGGTTTACTCTGGAATTAATATGGATAAAATTAATAATATGCTTCATTTAATTTGGAAATATTTAATTAAGTGGAATACAAATTAAAGTTTGGGAAAGTTAAAAAGACTATTAAAAGAATTAGAGTAGAAATTGACGAAATTAAGGATGGCATATATTTTATAACCATGTCATTACTTGTGAGATCCTTCATTCTTTCAGGTAAAAAAGAAAGAAAAAGATTATGGTGGCTCGAAGCTTGATATGTATAAGGACCTATGATACCTGGATATGTGTACGAGCCCAATATATCCATATCGAACCGATGCGATACTTATATTGGTACTCGATACTGCACCGATACTTCTAGGGTATAAGTTTAACATAACCTACCTAACAAGTCCATTATTTCATATAGTTCTTTAAATTTTCTTACTTCTCAATATAGAAAATGTTAGGAACATAAACAATGATAATTTCATTAATTCAAAAGTGATTTAAAGGAAAAAAAATTAATACACGTATCCATATCCGTGTACTAGATTTCCATAAGTGCATTGTCGTATCCCTGTTCCCCGTATTTGTGTTCGTGCCAGTATCTGTATCTGGGCATCATAGCTAAAGACTGAAAAAATAGAATGAGATTTACTAAGGAAACCCTCGATGCTTTTGGTTTTCCTAAGAACTTTATTTGAATCATATGAGAGTGCATTGCATCTATTTCTAATTCTGTTCTTGTAAATGGCTCTCTCTTCAGATATTTCCTGCCATGCTGCTGGCTTAGATAGGGGACTCTTTATCTTCTCTTCATCATTGGGGCTGTAAGTTCTGTTCTAGATGTTTGTTAAAGCTGGAAAAGATAGAGATCTCCAAGGGATTAAGGTTGCAAGGGGTGCTCCCAATGTTTTCCATTATATTTTATGGATGATAGCTTTATTTTTGTAAAGGCCAATATGATTGAATGAGGGATGTTAAGGATCACTTGGATGATTACTCTGAAGTCTCTGGTCAACTTGTGAATTTAATAAATTGGCTGTCTTATTTAGCATAGTTGCATGTAGGAAAAATGTGTACTACTTCAGCAAAAAATTAGGGTTCATATTTATGGAGATTAATGGAAGGTATTTAGGTAGCCTGTTTGGTGGTTAATAGATGTAGGACTTGCAGCTTTGAACTCTTCTTAATAAAGTTAGAAATAGAATCCATGGCAGATTTCACTCCTTTCTCAGGCAAGGAGTTTGCTTGTTAAATCAAATGCTATTCCTATTTGTAACATGTCTGCTTTACTTTTGCCAGCAAGAATAAAATGTTAGAAGGTTTTGGTGGGGGTGATAAAGAGGGTAAGAAGAACTTTCCTTCAATGAGTTGGTCCTAATTCTTTTGTTCATTGTACTTTCTGTTTGGAAATATTACTTTTCTTTCTTGTAGGCATCTCTCAAAGCTTGCTTGGGTACAACTTTTTTACCTCCATATTGGACCCAGGATCAATCCATCCACTCCACATTCATTGACCCTCCAAAGACCCCCAATTAATTGGCACTCATCTTAATTTAGAACTTATTTAAGATATGCTAACCATTCATTTGAATTTTATAAAAAATATAACTTAAAAAATCGTTAAACTTTAAGGCTCCTGTATCAATATTGATGATCTAATTCAGATGATATATACGTTTTTTCCAAATTATATCCACAATGAGGCCTTTTCATCACACTATTCTCCATTCTCCATAATTATCATGCTTCTATGCAGGTTCTTCAAGAAGCTTGAATTTTTACTTCTCATGCAATCTGTTGAGAGGTCCCTCTCAGCACAATGCAACCCATTATAATATATTTGATGTTTTTAAGTAATTGGGCATGGATCCAACTAATTCCGAACAAGATTATCAACTATGGCAAAGGAGGCATTAATTTGGATGGCCGGGTAATCCATTGACATCCATAATAATAAGTGGCTACAATGAAATTATTAGTTTCTTTTATTCTCAACATCCTTTTATCATAGCCGAGCCCTCCCTTTCCAAACAAATGCGAGGCCCAATACTAGTGAGTTAGGGCACTGAAACCAAGGGACCAACACTATATCCTAAAGATATTGCATCCCAGTCCAAGAGTGTACTGTCCATGGACGGGGGCCAGATTGAGCCCAACCAAGCCGGCTCCATATCGGGCTTATCAGTAGTATGTTCTGTTGTAAATATGAGGTATTTAATCCATGAAGACCCAAAAATTGATCCATGGCAATGTGTGTATTGGCAAATAAATGCCTTTTTAAATGGGATGTCCGTCTCCAAGAACTTTAAATCTAGAGAATTTTATGAAACTATATTATGGTTTTGTGCAATTACTAATAACTACTGCAGTTTTTAATTTTTATATTGATTAACTAATAATTATGATACATTAAAAGCCAAGGCTTTGGCTTTAATTTTGACCATCAGTTATAATTTTGATTTCAAGTTATCCTTGTTTTTTTTTTTTTCAAAAGCTTGATTCTCTCCTCAGTGCCTTCTTATCTCTTTATCCCATCAAATTACCTCCTCCACTCTCTATTTTTGGAAGTTCTACTTCTTCCTTTCCACAAAAATCATCTACCTTTTCTCTTATATTCCCTTTCTTTCTGTTCCAACTTTCAAATTTGCTCTTGGATAATAAAAATAGGTACTCTCATAACCCTTTTAATGTTTTTTTTTTTTTTGAACGGTAACGAAAGATTTCATTTAAAGAACAGAAGGAACAAAGTACAAAAAAGCAAAAAAAAAAAAAAAAGAGGAAGGGGATGTGCAGGAGAAATGCACCACCTCCAACCCTACTAACAAAACCACATCTACCCAAAGAAACAACATATCAACCACTTACATAATCACACCCACCCAAGGAAGCAACATATCAACCCCTTGCTTGGCTAACACATCTGCCATGGAGTTAGCCGATCTAACCTCATGACGAAATGAAACATTGATTCCAATAGATAACTCTCTAATTTCATTCAGGTGGAAATGAAACTTCCAAGGATTAGTCCTCCGCTTAGACACCCATGCGATCGCATTAGAGGAATCACTTTCCATAATAAGAGTACCGTCATATCTACTAGAAAACAAACGAAGACCTTCAAGAATGGCTAGCACCTCCGCTTCATTGGAATCGCACACACCCACATACTTGGAAAACATCATTAACACCTCCCCCTTACAATTGCGAAGCACCCCTCCAATCCCAGCTGGACCTAGCTTACCCCTCGAAGCACCATCCACATTAAACTTAAAAACCCCTAAAGGAGGAGGTAACCAATGGAGTATTCTCCTCTCTTTAAAAGAGCCACACCCCATGCAAGCTCCCCAACTATAAATAATATCGCTAAAGGTAAAATTAGAGAATTCCTTTCTAACCAAAGCCCATTTTGCAATCCTAAAGGTGATTTTGGATATCAAATATGTTGTAGATGATGAGGAACCCCTAAAGATCCTATCATTCCTTTCCTTCCAAATTGACCATAATATAGCAAATGGTATCATCCGTACTTATTTAATTTACAATGAATGAAAACATCCGTGCTTATTGTGCTAGTTATTTATTAGTGTAACAATCTTGATTTACCAACTTGGCCCTTAGTCAAAAGTTGATGTTGATGAAGTCCAATGTATCTATATTTTTTTGCAAAAAGTATGAAAATGCCTAGGATCATCTTAGCTGGATAAGATCAGGGAATCATTTTTAACTGGTTGAACTGACTTGAGTTTACTAACCCACCCCTTGGGTTATCTACGTATTATGTGTGTGGTCATGTATGTATCCTCCAAGAAATAATCCTTGCTCGTCAGAATCGGATAACTCATGGGCTGGCGAGGGATATCTTGGTCATAAAAAAAGGGATAAATGCATAATACCTACCTGGACATTGATCATATTTTAGACTACCTCCCTGCACTTTGGTCTTTTGTACTAAACCTACCTGTAGTTTTAATTAATATGCAAAACTCATGGATTATGTTAGTATTAACGGCGTAGATTGTATAAATGGTGTCTAGTACATACTGCCGTCAAATTACTCGCCTAAAAAGACTTATTTGCCCCTAACTTTTCCAGATAGATCAAAGCTCATGTCCCATTGCCGGATTCTCGTTCCCTCCAAGTTATTCTCCATTGATTCCTGGACTAGCAGGCTCAGATCCACAGAGCTCTTCCCAAAATTGATTTTATGGTTAGACTGTGAGTCCTTTAAAAGTCCCTGTTACAATTCTTCACATCCAGCAGAAACCCATTTCACCCAAATCAAACTTTCACTAAGGATGTTTCGCAATGGAACATTCCTCTTGAACCAAACAACATGAATTTTATGTAATGCATCTAAAAGAAAGGAAGATACCTGAATTAATGCAAAAATTCTTCCTTGAGCCCAAACACATCTTTGAAGCAAAAGTTGTTCTCTTCAACTCCTTCACAAACTGTGATAATTGTGAATGCGTTCTACTACAAAAGTAAACCTTTGAAACCTCCTCCTTCTCTTGCTCCTCCTTTTTCCCCCTATGATCGTCGCTAGAACTAAAACAACCATCTCCAGCCTTCCTCTTCAAATCTCCGCCATCGATCCCTTCATCTCCGCTATCATATTCTTCCACCAGAAACTCCACATCATCATCCACTCCCTCCACATTCCTCTTCCTCTCCACTCTCTTTCTACTTTCCTCTGTTACCGGATTAGCACAATTCCCATCAGAGCATTTCTTATTACAACTTCCCAATCCAAACCCTAATTTCTTCATCTTCTTCGTTGTCTCTGCTCGGGAGAAATCCTGCATCCAATCTAGCTCGTCATCGTCCGTAGCAGATTGATCTCTGGAATCTTTACCTGCGGCTTTCGGATTCGGAGAAGATTTCGATTTCTAATCGACGATCCATTGCAGAGCGCTGCATATGATGCTTAGGGTTTTACCAGTTCCTGTGACATTTTTTTTAATGTAGAAGAAGAAGAAGAGGCGTTGATCAATGGCGACCTCTTCCCGAAGGGGCTGAGCCGGGACCTGATGCCGAGACACGTGGCGGTGATCATGGACGGGAATGGGAGGTGGGCCAAGGCAAGCAGGCTGCATCCATCGGCCGGGCACCAGGAGGGGGTCAGGGTCTTGGAGGAGATGGTTAAGCTCTCCTGCGGGGGATCAGGGTTCTCACCGTCTTCGCCTTCTCTCAGCCACTCTCTTTTAGTTAGTCAGATCCACAGAGCTCCTCCTATAATTGCACATTCGAAAGTAGACTGTGAGTCCTTTTCTAATGGAAGAATCGGTGGCTGGGTTTCCATGAGAAGGGATGAGTTTCCATAAGAAGGGGAATCTGTTGCAGACCCGGAGGAAGAACTAATTTGTTAAGGAGAAGTCTAAGTTTCGGAGGTTGAAGAAGCACCAAGAACCCTAACCACAAGCGAAAAAGGGCAAAATGATCGAAAATGGCAGGGCACGAGTTATATACAGAGGGGTAAATTTGTCATTCCATCTTTTTCGTCATAGACGTCTCTATTTGCATTATGATTTAAAATACAGGTATGTTTAGTACAAAATATCAAACTACAAGGAGGTAGCCTGAAATACATGCAAAGTACAGGTAGGTATTCTGTATTTATCCAAAAAAAAAAAACATATATGGTAACTCCTTGTTGAATATAAAGAAAATTATAGAGGGGGCGAAATATATCCGGATCAACAACCTAACCCTTGTAATCAAGTGCAAAAATCTTGGGTCAGCTATGGGTGTTGATTTTCTTACCGGATTTAATTGGGAAGGGTCATTTATCCATATAAAAAGTGGGAAAGTTTCAAATTAGGGCTCAAGCTTTGCCTAGATTTCAAATCAGGATAAAAAAATAGAGAGCTGCTATTTGCACATCCCTTCTTACTCATTGCGCATCCATTCATGGGACCCCTCTAGTAAATTTCCAAAATACTCATGTCCCCTCCCTCTCTCTCTCTACTTGGCGACCAACTCGCCTGGCTCCCACCTCCGCCCGCGCCCCTCTCCCTCTCTACATCTCATTCTCCTTGATCGTCATCCCTCTCCTGTTCGGCCATGCAAGGCTGAGCAAATGAGTATATTGTTCGGCCAAGAGTGGCCGAACAAAACGACCTTGAGGTCAGTTTGACAACCAAATCCTCAAAAAAAAGATTTTCGCTTTCCACAAACTTTTGGAAAATCCATTTTTGCAATTGTAAATCCCAGTGTATGGATCTATAAAAATCCTTCAAATCCAAAAGCACACCCCCCCCCCCCCACACACACACACACACACACACACACACACACACACACACACAAAAAAAATTCAAAATCCTCACTTTAATAAATTTATACACTTAAACCAAATTTCTTAGCTACTTGCATAGATGATAATGTAAAATCCTCACCTATATAAATTCTCAACAAAGAATCCTTATTTCAAGTGCACTGAAGAATCTTCCTCATATATGCAAATTAGTAACCATCCCTGTCGGGTATATGTTTGGGTGACATTATCAGAGATGAATCCTTTCTGAATTTTTTTGCCTCCGAGGAAAACTCAAGTTTGGGTGAAGAGAGGAAAAGTGAGAGGATTTTTTAAATCCTGGAATCCATAAAAAAAATATTGTGTTTCATTGATTTCTCGGTATCCACCTCCCCTATACAATTTTGTAAATCCACGCCCTGTTTCTTTAGTGGAATTTCTGCCAGGAATTCATCATGTCCAAGAATCTTGGACATGATGTGACAGGCTGTCCCCTGGAATTTCTGAACTCCATGTTTCTTTTTTAGCATTTCTGGATTCCAACCACCTTTTGACCTTTGGGAATCCAGGAATTCCACTCCCTATGCATTTTTATGGAATTCTTGGATGCTCAAGCCCAAAGGGGCATCCAGAAATTCCACTTTGTCTGAGAATTCAAGAATTCTCCAAACAAAAATTCTTGAAATTCCACCAAAGAAACGAGGGAGGAGCCATTGCATTCTAGGTTTGGGACCCCCTTTGCATTCCTTTATCCGCACTGATGATTTTGAAAATCCTCACAATAGTGGATTTCTCGAGAACCCACTCACCCTTGGGAAAGGGTTTATCGTCCATTAAAACAAGAACAGTATAAATTCAGCTTTCTCCGGATAGGAAAATACATCGTGCCCTAGCAGCAGCTCCCATCTGCTCCTTCCTTCCGATACGCAGGTACCTCCCTCTCTTTCTCTCTGCTGTGTTTCCTTGCGTATGTTTTTCCTTAATCTTCTTTCATTAAGATGAAATGGCTTGTCTCATCCAGGTACCCCATCCCGGCATGATTTTAAATGGATGCATCACGACCTCTCCAATCATGGCCATGAAACCTCCCTTCTGTAATAAACCCACACCACATAAATCAGCATTTGCATTCTTTTCTAGCCCTCCAGCAGGGCTTGGAGTTGTAAGTGCTGACAGGTTTTCATGGGGAGTTTATAAAGCACGAACACTACAATCATCAGGAAATGCCTCCATCGCACCTGGCTTTCATGGTATGTGTTATGATCTCTAAACTATTGTAATGATTTGGACTTTGAAGAGGTTTTCTGATCCTCCGGACCCATTAGCTTATCCTTAGGAAAAGGGTTTTATACTGAACTTTCTCAGCTCTTCTTTGTAGAACTAAAACCAACTAATTGTAATGCTTGTATCCTTTTGTTTCAAATGGGTTGTTGTTAGAATGTGTACCTATCATGTTTAATGGTTATGTAATTCAAGTGGTCCTAACACTTGGCGGCTTGGTGGATTAGAAGAAAAAGAATAATGCAAAAGGTGTAGAGCTTAATCCGATTTAGGGGATTTCCCTTGTTGTTAACATAATGACATTGCCTAAATGATTAGTTGAACGATCTTAGTTGGCGAAACGAAACCATGAGGATCCCTATGTTTGAAATTTCCTTTGGATTCCTTCCATGAAATGGAAATCTGTGTCAATTACAAGATGGGCTGAATCTGGTTGGTGATACAGAAACAGTATCTGAGGCTGTACGATGGATTGGTGCTGTCAGGGATGGATTGTCCTATAAAAATGACCTAGATTGACAACACTAACCCTCTGATTTGTGTAACCTGCAGTTAGATGATTGAGAAAAGAACTTAAACAACCTGTTGCAGTCGGCCAAAATGCCACATTGGATGGCAGCAAAAAGTTCAAGTTACTAAAAAGTGGGCCCTACTTCTATGTAGGCATGTCAAACGGGCCGTGCCGGCACGCTAAAATCCTGGCCCGCCCGTGCCGTGGGCCGGGCCGGCACGGCACGGCCCGCCAAGGGAAAACCTGGGCACGGCACGGCCCACTGGCACGGCCCACAGTGGGGCGGGCTGGAGCGGGCCGTGCCAGCGGGCTGGCGGGCCCTTTTTTTTTTTTTTTTGATAGACTAATATAAATATATAATTACCGTAAGGCGTAACGTAAGGGTAAGTCCGTAATGACATGGATTTGAATTTGATTTTCGATCAATAGTCATTAATTTTTCAATAGTTACTTTTCTAAACATTTAAACTTATACAAACATTTGACAAATGATTGAGTGGTTCAAATTAATTTATAGATATTTACTCACATATTACTTAAGTACTATATATGAATTTTCTTTTTCTTATCAGTATTAAAAATAAAAATTAGAACACAAGCAAGGAGAATGACAAATATATTTAAGTGGTTCGGTCAAACTCGACCTACTCCACTGAGAAGAGAGAACCATTTGGATATTAACTTCTTGAAGGTTTCTAAATAGGATTACCTTCAAAACCTTACAATCTTTTTAGAAAATAAAAAAAAAAGAATGAACAACTTATAAATTACAATGAAGAAAAAAGTAAAAAATCAGATTTGTAGTCCACTAATGTATTCTGCTGGATCAAAATCTTCCATTAATGATGTTAACTCTTGCTTCCTCTTATCTGCCAAGTACCAGTTTCGTAGGCAAACACAACACTCCACCGTTTCTTCAGTGAGATTTGTTCTTATGTCATCTACTACACGTCCATCTGCACTAAAAGCCTGTTCTGATGCTACAGAAGACATAGGAATAGTCAATAGATCACGAGCCATGGCTGCCAACACCGGATAAATGCTTTCTTGTTGCTTCCATCGGGCTAAAAGGTCAAAGGTAGATGCATCCTGCATCCTAATTACACCTACGTCAAGATACGATGATAACTCCGTCACAGTGTTGTTACTTGAGCTTGAGCTGGATGCCATGCCCGTGGACAGGGAAGAATACCACACCTCCCACTCAGCAACACCTGTATACTGGACTTCTGAATTGCCCATACTAAGCCCAGCTGTACCCATTTGCTCACAATAAAATTGAAAAAGTGCTTGTAAATTTGCCCTTATATTTGAAAAAACATTTGAATCTATATAATTCATATTTTTATTTATTCCATCAATAAAAAACTGTACACCACTTAATTTTAACCTAGGATCAAATACAGCAGCTAAAGAAAATGTCATTGGAGCCTCTTTCCAATATTTATTAAATTTTTTTTTCATGTCTCTAATAGTGCTACCAAGTAAAAAATGATCTCTAAATCTACTGAATTGTAAAGTAATTTTAAAAAGTTTCATTAAAGCTTCATTAGATGTGGGATAATATATCCCGGAAAAAAATAATGTTGAAGTATAAAAAGGTTCTAATAAATCTCTTATATGGGCACATAACTCCCAATGTTCATCACTAATCATTAAATCTTGTTCATCACTAATCATTAAATCTTGTGCATGAAAAGCACAAAATTCATTCAAAACAGTTTTTCTAGAAAGTGCCTTGTTTAACAAATCATACATAGAATTCCATCTATGTTCAACTTCTTTAGGCATTTTAATAGCTGATACGCCTTGCCTCGCACATATTTGGGCATACAATTGTCTTCTTTGTGCGGAGCAAAAAACAAATCTAGCAATGTCTTTAATAGCATCTGTATAACTTGTAATGTGCTTTAAACCAACTTTTGCAATAAGATTTAAGATGTGACATACACATCTATTTTGAAAGATAGAACTATCTATCAAAGTTGCAAGTGGCATCTGCATTCTCATTAATTCAATAGCCACTGTATTATTACTAGCATTATCTAAAGTTACAGATAAAACTTTTTCCTTAATACTATATTCATCTAGTTTTTTCAAAATTAATGTACTTATCCTAGTTCCATTGTGTGGCCATTCAAGAGTGCTAAAACTAAGTATACGTTTATTCATAATCCATTTTGCATCTATATTATGTGCAGTAATACAAAGATCACTATCACCCCCTTTAGAAGTCCACATATCTGTGGTTATGGATATTCTACCAGGAGATTCTGCAAAATAGTTTTTTATATTTATTTTCTCTTCCTGCCAGAGTCTAATAGCATCATTTCTGGCTGTATTTCTTGAAATACTGTGAAATTGTGGTTGACAGTATTGCTGGACCCATTGTTCAAAAAACTCATTTTCAACAAAAGCAAATGGTAATTCGGATAAAACAATCATTTTAACAAGACCTTGTCTAGCACTTTGTGCATTAAAAGAAAAAAAACCCAAACTGCTACTACTACTACCACCACCAGTAGTAGAAATTTGGGTTTGTGAACCAGGCCCCCCTGTCCCTGCATTCTCTGGCTTATGCTTTTGTAAACATGTTTTTCTATGTCTTGACAAATGGCCGGTACCCCCCTTTTGACTGGGCACTATAAATCTTACCACACAATGTGCATTTGGCCTTTTCAACATTCTTTCCATTTTCAAAAACATCATACCTTGTATATATATCCCAAACTGCTGAAGTTCTACTCCTCTTGTTTGGTTTATGGGAACTCTGAGGAAAGGGGGGTGGTAAATCACCTACTTCATCTTGTAATTCAATAAAATCTTCTTCTACATTAACATAAGAAGCTTCTGTGGGAAATCTTCTAGCCATATTTCAAAAGAATAAATTTATAAATAATAATAGTAATATGCTAATAGCCTTCTTTTGTGATAATTTATTATAAGAAAGGGGAGAAAATGAGAGTTAATATAATATAATATAAACTTATTTATATGGAATCTCAAATCTAAATATTATAAATACCTCTAAATCTTTGAAGGCCCCTTTAATCTTGTCTCTTGATGACTTGATCTTTGGTCCTCCAAAAACTTCTTAGAGAGAGTGAAAGAGTTGAATACTTGAATGCTTTGAGAGAGAGTTAGAGAATGAGAGAGTTGTGTAAATTGGTGAGGAATGAGAATGGGAGGGTTAGGATATTTATAGACTTAGTATAATGAAAAATGACACAGAATACCCCTTATATGACCGTTTTATAGCTGTGGGGGGGGGGGGGTAAAATGGTATTTTTTAAAAAATTTGGCTGTTGGGCGTGCTGGCGGGCCGGCCCGTCGGGCAGATCGTTGGGCGGGCTGGCGGGCCTGGCGGGCTGCAAGGGCTGGCCCACTAGGCCGGCGGGCCTGGCGGGCCGTGCCAAACGGGCCAGCGGGCCGTGCGCAGCTCGGCCCAGCACGGCCCGCGTCATGGGCCGTGCCCAGTGGGCCGTGCCGTTGACCGGGCCGTGCCGTGCCACGGCCCGTTGACTGGCGGGCCGAGCCGGCACGGCCCACTTGACATCTCTACTTCTATGAACTTGGAGCATAGAATTTGCCCAAGGGATCATGTGATGCATCCAATGTTAGGCCCTGGATGAACTGATTAAGCGGTTAAATTGAATATCATTAGTGGGATAATGCATAAAATTTATGGGAGAAGATAGAAAACTAGGTCCTTTTTTCTTCCCTTTTTAGTTTTTAATTAGTAATTATGCTTGCATGCTTTATAATCATCATTATTTTTTGTCATGTTTTAATGGTTCATATAGTGTGGCTGTTGGCGGACCCACGATGTTTAATTGAAAAGGTCAAATCAACGACAACTACCTATAATCTCCACTTATTGCATGGTTTAAATTTATTTTTATTTTTATTTTTATTTTTATTTTTTGGGCAAATTAAGTATAAAGAACTCATATCCAATTACTAAAACTCAATTCTTATATAACCTTTTTTAATCACGACAGCCTTTTTCTCAAGAAATTAGTCTTTTATTCAAATTAGTGGGATGAAAATTAAATTAGCAACCACACTACAACAATATAAAAAAAAAAAAAAAAAAAAAAAAAACTATTGAAAACTCCAAAGAAGTAAAAATCATTATCATACGAAAATAATACCTCTCTGATTGTTTCCTCAACCTCCTAAGAGTTCCTCTATCATACGAAGCCAAATGTGACCGGCGTAATCATAAACATTATATCGTGATTGAAGAAAAAAATAAATTCATGAAAGTCTAATAAGAAAGTAGCTGAAATTCAAGACCCAGCACATAAATAAAAAAAAACCAAGGCAGGATGTTTTTGGGGAAAATTGGAGTATTGGGTCATTGTAATTGAGAAAAAAACAGAAAAACAGAAAAATAAAAATTATAAAAAAGCAAAGAAGCCAAAATCCAAAAACACAAAAACTATATCAATCATAAATCAAGCCCCATTGTCATAAATATCATATTAGCAAAAACTCAGAGAGGAAAAAAGGCAATTAACATTATATAAACCAAATGCCGCAATATCAAGAATGAGCTACATAACCAAAACGCAACCAAACTACCAAAACTACCTACATGTGAATAGTTTCTACTTTCAATGCATGTCGTGTAAGTTTGTAAAAGACAACAGCTTTGTTTGTGTGTAGAAAGAGTGACATACATTTTCAAGAAGGAAAATACAAGTAAGAGATTCAATTCATTGAATGCATTTGCAAGAAGCTTTTTGCCCATATCTACTTGATTCAAAGGTAAAAGCTCATCACTATCTCTTATTTGTATATAGAGAGAGTAGTGTTGTTGGTGAATCCAAGTGAGGAGGAAGAAAGAGAAGAGATAATCATAAAAGAAAAGGAGATGAGAGAGAGAAGGCAAACCTTTGTTCCTTGCTATTGTGTATGAGTCGGACTGCTTGAGCCTGAAGTGGAAGAAGGAGAACGATTGAGTGGAGGGTTGCGAGGTTTTTCGTTCGAAAGATCTTTGAGACCTAGAGCAAAAAAACTAATGATTTTTCTGACTTAGGGTGGGGCGACAACTTTACTAGAACAAGGCATGGGCCTAGGTGGGGCGATGACTTTACTCGAATGGGACATGGGCCAGATAGCCCATGCAACCTTTAGGCAGTTTCTGGATCGGTCCGTATAGCTTAGGTCCGCCCCTGCTAACTGAAACTGCCAAACAGGGCTCTGTTAACAGTGGCTGTGATTCTCCACAACTGTCGGAGAGCAATGATCATCCAAGGCATTGGTATGGGAATGGTACTTCCATGATGGAGCAAGCCAGATCTCTGACTAACATATTTTATAACCCAAAGGATATCTAGTCCTGTCTCTGTCTCATATAAAAAGGGGTGTTATTCTTTCAGTTATCATGTAAACTAAGTCTTCTGAGAGGCTTTTTTTCTTTCAGTTATCATATAAACTAAGTCTTCTGAGAGGTATTTTTTCTTTCAGTTATCATATAAACTATGTTTTTAACTTTCAGGAGTGGCTAGCCTGCATCTTTCAGCTGCTTCAGCCCCACTGGTAAATGGGAAGCTTGGCAACCTTGGATGGAAAATCCCATCACTGCCTAGGCGTCATGCAGCAGGTCCCAGATCACCATTGGTTCCCCGAGCATCCAAGGATGTCCCATACAGCTGGCGCCATCCGCCAATGACCAAAAAGCCAAGGTGGTGGTGGAGGACCCTAGCCTGCCTCCCTTATCTGATGCCTCTACACGAGACGTGGATGTATGCAGAGACAGCGTACCATCTCCATCCCTTTCTTGAAGAGCTCGAGTTCCTAACCTACCCTTTCCTTGGTACCATTGCAATGCTGCCAAGCTGGTTCTTGATGGCCTACTTCTTTGCAGCCTACCTTGGGATCGTGAGGAGGAAAGAGTGGCCTCACTTCTTTCGGTTCCATGTTGTAATGGGCATGCTGCTTGAGATTGCCCTCCAGGTAATTGGGACTGTGAGCCGCTGGATGCCCCTTGCTGTGTATTGGGGCAAGATAGGGATGCATTTTTGGACAGCCGTTGCCTTCGCATATCTTTTCACAGTGCTTGAATGCATGAGGTGCGCACTTGGGGGAATGTACGCTGACATTCCATTTGTGTGTGATGCTGCGTACATTCAGATTCCGTATGATTAAATAATGGTAAGAAATGAGAGTGGAAAGGTGGGAGTTCTATCTATCTTTGTGTGGTTTTGTCTAAATTATCTCCCTCTTGAGGGTTAGATTAATTCTATTACCACCCGAAAATGCTCTTAACTAGGAAACTAATTTTAGAACACCCTAACTGATGTTTCTTTTTCTTTCTTTTTTTCTTTTTTTGTAAAATTTTTGCCACTGTTTTCTCCTGCTACTTTTAACCCAAAAAAATAGAGACCACATCTGGTTTACCTAGTGGACAAAATTGGTCTAAGGCTTTGACATCTGCCCCATTCAGTTTCCTAATGAATGACTTGGATCTCCTACAAGTTATACTGAGATGTACAATGCAGATGGCATCTCAATCTTGTTCACAGGAGGGCCTTTTTTTTTTAAATTCCTTCTTCCTCTTATATATTGTCTTATGTTTCTTTGTTACTTTCTCAGAGCCAAGAACAACCCACTTGGAGTAGTGATGCTTGAAGGGTGCTTCAACCCTATAAGACTTACCCTGGTGGAAAGAAAAGTTGTCGAAAGATGATAGCGTTTGATTGTCCCGAGGAGCAAGCAATGTGAGATGGCGGAGACATGAGTGATTAAAACTGCAACACATCCTCATCCCTTCTCAGGCTTTTGTTTGAATTATTGATGAATTATTGGTCGCTTGGATGACTGTATGACTGTATGTCTCATGGATCAATCAATCTGATTTGTTATTTTCAAATGGATGACTGTATGTCTCATGGATCAATCAATCTGATTTGTTATTTTCAAATGGACTTCAATTTTCTTTGTCATTCTGTCATTGCTTACGTTTTTTTCTTTTTTTATATAAATCTTTTAAATGAAAACCAGTCGCTGTGCCAATTGACTGTCTCCCCAGTTTGGGGAGGAAGGTGGAAAAACAAAATCCTGCCTAATCTTGGGCGGGGCGAGAAAAATGTTTCATGACAGGGCCAAAGAAGATGCATTGTCAATGAGGTGATAAATTTGATGAGCAAGATGGATGAGTCGCACTACTGTTTCTTTCTAGTTTGATGGCTGAGCAGAAACCTAAAAAAATGAGGGAAAATTTCTCAATTACCAATGATGCAAAGGAGCAGAAGCAGGATAACATCCACGAACCAGAATTTAATGCTCCACACCAACTTAGTTCTTCAAACCTCAGCCCATTGAGGACTTCATACTCTTACAATAAACACAGGTAAAACACATAATCAGATTCTGCTGCAATATCATGGCCATCAAACATGGCAAGTTAGTCTCTATATATTGCCTAGTGCTTCAAACTCTTCTCTCATTTGATCCCAGAAGACATTACAAACTGTAAGGGTATTTTCAATCATGGGACCCTGTGTCACTCATATTGTTGTGTTTTCCTTTTCTTAGGAAAACACATAATACCACACCACTACCTCACCACCCAGAATAAAACTAAGACGGAACAGCAACTAAAAACACACAATCCCACACCACCAAGACTACAACTAAAACAGATCAGAAACCATCCTGAGATTAAAGTTGAGGGTTAAGAGTAAGCCACTTCCTTCCAAACAACAAGGAAAACACATAATTCCACACCACTCAGAATAAAATTAAAATGGAACAGAAACCATCCTGCAATTAAAGTTGAGGCTTAAGAGCAAGCCATTTCCTTCCAGTTCTGCATAATTTGGTCCTAAGAGTAGGCTTTAAAATTGTTGATCAATCAATACCCAAGAAGCAGCTTTGAGCTTGATTCTTCTCAGCAAAAAAAACCTTTCTGTCGGAGTTTGGGCCTTGGCACCATTCTTCCTTCCAAAACGGTCCAAAGCACAGTGAGTTTCTTTCCTTCCAAATGATCCAAATGATTGCAAGAAAAAACGGTCTCCAAATCACGTTGTTGTAGTCTCCACGTCACGTTGTTGTTGTTGTGATTCTGTCAGAGTTTGGGCGTTTCATACCTGGAGAGATTTAATCTAGGTCCATGAATATATTGGTGCAGTTAAGGTACAAGGAAAAGAGACAATTCATGGGGGCAAGTGGGATTTGTGAAGGACCTCATGGGCAAATGGTGATGACATTTCATATGCCAATCACCCCGAAGCTGTGATACTACTGTAAATATTTTTAGCAACTAAAATAAGATGGGTCTTTGACCGAACAGTTTATTTTGAACTAGATTGCCTATTTATTTTGAATAGATTGAATTTAAATATGTGAGTCCCGCTGCTGAGTTACACCTCTTTAACTAAAGATTTCTTGTTTAACCCGACTCATTGCCATCCCTAGGATTGAGTTTTCAAGTCAAATCATTCTATGTTGAGTTCTGGAGCTCAAAATGACTTAACTGACCAGTATGAGTCACAATCCCAAATTCACTGCAATCAAAAGGGGGAAATATTCTCCTTCTAGTAGTGGGATGCAGGAGCTCCTATCCTGACCGTCCATAGTGCAGGACACCGTGAAGCCTTTTTGGTTGAAAGCATTTTACGATTTCTTGTGTAGTGCATTTTTAAATCTCCAAATGCCCCCCATGTGGAACTCCAAAATCCACCGGGCTATTGTCATTTGGAATGCTGGATTTATGAGAATTTCGTATGGCAAAAGTATCATTTTGGAATGCCACTTCAATGAATTTTTCTGAATCAAATATGGATTTTGAAATTCTAGTGAAACAGGACTTGTAGTAGTAGATACAGTAAATAAAAGGGCAAGTAATGTAAAGTTTGGTTTTCCCACTTGAAACAAATGGACATGCATTAACATTAATTAAGAATGGATAGTGGGTACTTTTATTCACTTCAATAAGAACAGTTTAAAATCAAAGTCCTGACAGACTCATGTAAGCAACAGTCATCTACATTGCATTAGCTCGCATGGGGCTCCATTGTCCTTGTCTGTATGTTTGTGGCAATGGGTCGGACCTGGACAAGCTTGGGTCTAGCCCTACCCATGAACAATGCTAAACCCAGGTTCAAGCCCATTAAACAGCCATATTCAGTTGGATTGAATAAAGATAACTTTTCCACATTTGGCAAAGTCTCTTTTCAAAACAATTTTTTTTATATTATCTAATATATTGCAAAAAAAAATGCATGTCTTAAGACTTAAGAGATCTGCCAAACATGCAGGTCCTCTTTATGAAGAGTCCCTTGTCCCTTTCTCATTCTGTGACTTTGTACAACTTGATTAAATAAAAAGCTCTAAGTTCCAATTATTTCCTTACTTTATAGTATTTATTTGCTTTACTCTGCTTCTTTTCATTTTAACAAAGGCTTTTGCTTTTGAACTTTGATGATGTCTTTATCAGAGATGATCAATTGATCATATATGCTGACATCTGCAAGAGAGTTTTTTTTTTTTTTTTGACAAATTAGTCAGATCTAAGTGAGTCACACCTTTACTTGATCGAAGTCATTCCCTTGAACATGGACACAAGCAGATTTCACTCTATTTAGTGTGATAGATGCCACTAGATCAAACTGTATTTTAAGATTTGAGCCTTCGATCAAAGACTTCATCTTGTTTTTCACATATCAATCGACGTAAAGGTGGATAATATTTCCAGTAGAGTAGGGGTTGTATAATATGGTTCGGCATGTTTGGTAACAGATGAGGGAATATGTGAGGAGCCTATAAATTTGAGAATTCTTCACTATTGTAAATTTGAAGATTCCTCAATAAAATTTGCATAGCAGAGGACTTCATATCAATATGGGGTTTAGATATATGAGAAAGAATTAGTATTCATGTATAAATTCGTTAAAGCTGAAGATTCTCAAATCCTATGAGAAGTGGTCAAACCTGTTCATCAGTCCACAACCTCCATAAGTTACAATTTTCATATATGAAATTTTCAAATCCTTTGAAAATTGGTGAGGAATCTCCCAAGACTTGGTTGCTCAGAAATTTGATTTAAAAAGTTCTCTCGTCCCAATGTCGAGGTAGCACCAGTCCTGGTCTTAAAATCCAAAACAACACTTCTTGGTCTCATTACTGTAGCTAATTGCATCAACCTGAACCCTACCAGAAATTAATGTACATCTTATTATTCATGGGAGAAAAATTATAGAAAACTATAAATATAACCAGCTATGTAAATTTTGAAATCAAAGTCAACCACCTTGAGAGACAATGAAGTTTGGTCAACGGCTTATGAATTTTTAACATATCTTGTCATAAAAAAGGGTGAACACTTTCTTACATGGCACATTACAAGGGCATTCATTATTCATATTTAAATTTACTCAGGTTTATTGGAATTCTTGCATGAAATCATTAACACTCTTTGATTTAAACCAGCCTAACTGTTAGGCAAGCTGCTTGATTGAGATCTTCATATTAGCAGTGGTGGGTGGTTATTTTAGAATAAAAATTCAGCAAATCTCTGGCAAAAAGTCTACTTGGACTAACTCATGGAGTTAGTCCATGGACAGACCCCATCGTTTTGGGGGAAAAATCACCTCATGTCAGGTGATTTTTCCCCCAAAATCATGGAGTTAATCCATGAATCGGTCCATGGATTAGTCCATGTAGCAGTGCTCAATCTCTGGTGAGTGGTGCCCCAGATCCTTCCTGTTCCATTGGGGCCACTGAATTATGATTTTGAGAACAGTAGGCATCTGCCACATTGGATGTCAGAAGTCCCTCATCAAAACAATAAATGTTTCAGATGTGGGTGATTTTCGAGAAATGGCCCACTGATAGCTATGGTTATCCAAACCCTGATTGGTTTAGTCCAGATATTATTTGATGTGTAAGGAAAAAGTAAATCTAACCCAAAGTAGGTCCCACTAGATGAAAGGTCCTGTTACTGGGTGTGGGTCCCATCTTGATTAAGTCTCCCGGACTACATTTTGGGGTGGTCCCATCTACTACTATAAAGGGTTTATCCATTCATGAGGAAAATATTTAAAGAAGTATAAACTTTTGGCTAATTTTTTAGAAAAGTATATGGGGATTTAAATATTTCAAAGAAGAGTTTTGCTTTTTTTCCAATCAATTTCTCTCCATAAAAATAAAAAATAAAAACTAAAAAATGATAAAAATGCCCTCTTGAAAAAAAAAAAATCAATAATTTGGAATATATCTAAACCCTTCTTTTTTAAACCAACTATGCATAAAGGTTGATGAAGTGGGTTCTGCTAGATCATTTGAGTTGGACTTGATTAAAGTCCGAATTTGATGAGGTAAAACTCCATGGTGACAGGGAGTGGACCATTTATGATCCGCTATGTCATAAGTGGTCCACTCAGAGTTATTGTGCGTAGACCCACTCATAGGATCTCGATTCCTTGATTATTTCTCTTAAATGACTAATTTATTAAAGAAAAAGAATCTTAAAAATGACATAAGGTATTTTTATCTTTTTTAAAAATCTTTTCATTAAGAGGACTTGATTGAAAAAAAAATAAAATTTTCTATAAATATATTTTTTGAAATATTCAAATTCGCATGTACCTTTTCTGAAAAAATGAACTAAAACTTTTATACTTATTTGGAAAATTCCCTATCCATTATCATAGCAGTATACTTTTGACAGTGGACGGAACTTGCCACATTGGTTAAAGGGAAAGAAAGGAGTCTTGAAACAGAGGAGGCAAGACCGACCCCATGACAGGACAAAAAGTAGGGCCCGGTTGACGTGGCTCCACGTCATTACGTCACCGTGATAAATGTGGGTTCCTTTTAAGAAAGAAAAGGAGCGACGTGCCAAGAATGTGGAATTCTTTCCCAATTGAGAAAAGGGCACACATGACTCCTGTGGCCCCCACGTGAGATGATAATGAATGAGATGCAGGATTCTAGTGGGACCCACGACAGAGATAGAGAACAACTGTTTCCCTGCAGTTTTCACCCAATTCCACCATCCCAAGTCGAGTCCTTGTTGGTGACTTTTGACTTTTAGCATTATGGAGTGGGTTGTAGGATGGAGCACACCTATTAAAAATTTATACATTCAAAATAAAATTTTCATCGATGCATGGGTAAATCTAAAGTTTATTCCTGCATGAGTTGTTTCCACCATGAAATTGAGTGTTCCATTAAAAGCACTTGATCAATATAATCTTACAAGTCTGATTAAAATTGAGGTACAATTTGGTGATATCTCATACATGAAAGAGTTGTTTTACCTTTACCGGCTCAGATTTTTTATAGGTGGGTTTTACTATGGAGTTTCACTCCTTCAACTTAAGATTTCTCCGAGTCAAAGCACGAAGAGAATCCTCATGTATGAAAGGGTGGAGGTATTGAAAATGCCTTTTGGCTTTCTTGTATGATAACTGAGATTATAGATTATTCATCCACTATGATTTATTTTTTGTTTTAGCTGAAAAGAGAGTTTGGTATTAAAAGAAAGGGAGAAACAAGAAGAGACTATAGGAATTGATAGAAGTTCGAATCGAATCCCCAAGGGCCTTTTTGGTTAATGGCGTTTCTAACGAGGAATTGGGCTTATTGGAAATTACCGATATGATGTGACATCTTTACCCTTGGGCATTCCAAATACTATTTGATATAAGGATTTAGAATTCCAGACCACATAAAAAGGCACTTTAGCCTTGTGATTTTTCAAAACTCTAGCATTCCAAATTCTAGGGGGTATACTTTGGGGTGGGGAGGTATTTGGAAGTTTTAAAATTATCCCAGACAAGAATTATAATAATTTTTCCAAACAAACACGCCCTAAAGGTCATATAAGGATAGAGAGGACACCATATTTGCTATTATCTCATTCTCCCCCCAATAGGGGCAAAACTTGAGTGGGCAGTGGGGGTGGCCATGACCCTGTGGAATTTCAGAAAACCCCTTTAAATTCATTTGAAATGTAGAATTTCTCTTATACTTCATCCCCCCAAGAAACTTAATTTTTTTTAAAGTGGCCACCCAAGGAATATTTTCTAGTTCCGTCTACGAGTGTAAATTGGGACAAGCTGCCTAGGCACGGCATGGCCCAGCATGAAAAAAAAAAAAAGGGTGCTTGGGCCATGCCAGGGCAGTTGACTATGTTGACTGGGTCATTTTAAATAATTAAAGGTTTATTTTTTTATTTCTAAATTAGCATCAATGTTAGTGCATTTATTTTTTAATAGTTTCAATCTTATTTTAAGTTGAGAACCCTAAAAGTCTATAAAATTTATTTTAATTTATATAAAATATTAAAAAAATCAGAAGTGGCATGTGGGCCAGCCCTTGGGCGGCATGGCCCAACACAGCACGAAGCTGTGCCGTGGGCCATGTTGTGCCAACCCCAGCAGACCTGGGCATGGGACGGCACAACTAATGAATCTTTACGGGGCACGACTGGGCCAGCTTGCCGGCACAGCCCGATTTTAAACCCCTGTTTAGTTCAAAATACTTACGTTCTATATGAAATAGTTCCAAAACCCTAAACCGTGGCGTTGTAGTGAAACCTTGGTCCCCCATTTAATTTTAGGTGCTCCTCTTTTGTTGATGGCATGGATCAAAAATTGCACACCATTCACATGCTGAAACTCTCCTAGGTAGAAAACCAATTTGTACTATACTTTGAGTTTGAAACTATATTTTATAAGAACAATATATAAAATGTTTTTACTTTATTATAAGCTAAATGCAAATTAAGGTACCATAAAGTAATTTTTTTTTCCATTTTCCACAAAGATTGATCTGCACTAACATAGATAAAATAAAATAACAAAATCAACTTTTTGAAAGACTAATAAAATAGAAAGGTTGTTTTCTTTTTGGTGTGGTGAAAGCTTCCAACGTTTTTTCTTTCTATGTCTCAACAAGCCATATATTTCTCAGTACCCACTATTCATTTGTTGATTTATTTTAAGTTATCCATTTCTTCTCATAGAGATTACTTCTCATTTCTCTAGAAAAACACATTGGCAACTACAACTTGTGACAATGACTGGTCATAAGACTTGTATTCATCCAATAATTTACATACAAGAGAAAGTTTAGTTAAAAAATGGACTTTGCTCCAGTTCAGTTTGTCCAGCTTGATCCACTTTATTAGGCAGGGATGGCAATAGTTGAGGTTAGAGGTTAAAAAGGGAGCTGAAGTCTATTGGGGTTGGATTTAATAGTGGGTTTGTCGAATTTAAAGCAAATATTAATTTTCAGATTTCGATTTGGTTGCAATAGGCCCATCCCACGCCTGATCCTGCTTGTGAAAAACTTACATATGATCAATGGGTTTCTAAGTGGGCCCCATTAAGTTTGTCCCTCACCATATGGAAGGATGCACCCCCTAAAGGAAAATATTCATGTGTATCCATCCCTCACCATACAACATAGTAGGGCCAACTTGTAGATCCATCCGAACCATTTACACACATGGGACTCCTTTAGGTGCACTAGACCCATTGGGGTTTCAACAATTTGAATGGATTGGACCGTTGATCGAGGAATTTCTTTTTCTTTACTATTAAGTTGTTAAGTTAGTGGGCCAAGAATGAATGGGTTAGAGACATGGGATTGACCCCGAACTTGTTATATGGTCCCATCCAAGATGTCTCTTTCCATCCCCCACAAGTTCTATGATCAATGGGTCCCTAAGTGGACCTCTTTAAGTTTGTCCCTCGCCATATGATGAGGGAAGGATGCACATGAATATCCCCCTTACTTAAATGAGTTAAATACATAAGATCTGTATAGCAAAGTTGGCAGTGAATATTAATAAGAGTGATAGGTTATTATAAGTTTTATTTATTTATTCATTTATTTTTTAGGCCGGTTTGTTTGTTACTAAGGAAATCCTGTGACTTTACCTAGACACATCAACGGGTAGGTTTGGCATTAGAAATAATAAACCCATGACATAATCCATAGATCATAAGGCGGTTTAGATATTAGAAATTATGTACTCA